>CM070728.1:918176-3328482 GCA_036346275.1 Otatea glauca | reverse complement strand
CTAAACCTCAGGTCTGAGTGAAGAGCTTTTAACCAACTCGGCTGGAGCTATTTTTGTGACAAAGTGACTTACCAAAATCTAACGATGACCACCTATACTGTTGAAAACTCAGCCAACGGAATACTACTCCCTTCGGTCACAGATAATTATCTTTTGGACATCGGCATGATCTCTAAAATATATTTTTGATCACTAATTTATATGATAACATATTTATAAAACTCATCAAAATTATAATAATATGAAAGTATTTTTGAGACAAATCTACCCATATGATTTTCATATATCCAATTTAAATATTTTAAAAAATATCAACAGTCAAAGTTTTAAAATTTTAACTGCACATATATCTAAAATGACAATTATTTGTGACCAGAGGTAGTATTGCGCGCCTCTACCTTTAGTTATGCAAGACAGAGAGGATACAAATACATATGAGTGATTTTCTAGACAATGTACTGTTAAGAGGTATGGTGCATGAATGTACTATAATTCCAGGGAGTAATCAGTTAAGGATGCATGGGAAACATTATTTCTAGTGGTTTTGTGTGAAGAGTTGGGAAAGGTTTTATTAAGTGATTTTTTAGTAGGTCCATCAATTTGCGATTTGCGAGTTGATTGAGACCATTGAAGTGGTTTATTAGTCTTCTCCGGTTTCTAGTGGTTCTGTATATTACTAGAAATCTATACGCGGCGTGCAACGCCGCGAGCGTTGCTCTTCACACGAGAAAATCGAGAATTTTGTTTTTTCGAAAAAAGGGTTTAAACGTAATGGTAAAAAAAACGGAAAAAAATGTATGTTTTTTCCGGGGAAAAAGATCCCAACGTTTTTTCCCCAAAAAGGACCTAAACGTAATTTTGATTTTATGGAAAAAGACCCAAGCGCAAGCCTTAAAAACTCATAAAGGACCTAAACGTAATATATATTCTTTTTGGGAAATAGGACCTAATCGTAATTTTTTTTCTCGAAAAAGGACCCGAATGTATTTTTTTTTCTGAAAAAGGACCTAAGCGTAAATATTTTTTCGGCTCAGCTCGCAGCTCGAGCCGCCACGTGGGGATGCTCCCCATCCAGGAAGTCTTCAGGCTTTAGTAGAAGGGATTATGTGTGGGAACTAGCAGGAGGAAACAACACATAAAAAAAGGACCGAGACACTCTTTAATACGCATAGATATGTGATGTGTGACGGTTTTATTACAAGACTGCCAACATCCAAGAATACATACTCCTTGTCTCCTTACGGTCACAAATAATTATTGTTTTAGATATCGATATGGTCTCTAAAAACACAACTTTAACAACTAATTTCTATTATAATATATTTATAAAACCCAATAAAATTATAATACTATGAAAGTACTTTTTGAGATAAATCTACATATATGATTTTCAGGTATCCAATTTAAATATTTAAAAATATATTGATAGACAATGTTTCAAAAGTTTGACTACGATTATGTCCAAAATGATAACTACTCGTGACCGAAGGGAGTAATTGACTAGTAACCCACGCAATTCACTACAAGTATATGTATTTTAAGTGTAAAAACCTTTTTTGTTAGGTCTTATTGAAAAGATTGGCTCACACAGCTCAAACCTATAATTGACATGTGACCTATATGTGCCTAGAGTACTCAGAAACATTCCCCCTAAAAATGTAGAGTGTAGTTATTGCAATTTCTCTATCTCTCTCTACCCTACTTAAATGCTTTGGAAGAGATCAAATGGTTGTGATATGTCATTTAATAAGGATATACATGACATTTCTTATTAAGTATTTGTTCGATTTAGTGCTTCCTTGGTCTGTACGCATAGTGAGCTGTGAACAAATATAGTGAAATAGAGGGAGTACGTTGCAACTATGGTGGTTTAAATTATGTTCGTTTCTTATGTTCTTCGAAGCTCTTAAGTAGCGTTAAATGTCCAGTGAAACACAAGAAAGAAAAAGGCTTGAAATATAAGTTTCACTATTGACCACTTATCTAACCAATTTGGAGATGGCTTTTCACTGCTACAAGAGGATGAGGGGGCAAAGTGTTAGGAACTATAACATATTTTGTTAATCGTTTATGAGAAGCTCTACAACACTTTGTTTTACCATAAATAATTTACTGATAAAGTAAACTTCCAGTTCAACGTAACAAACGTTAAGGGGTGGCCATTCGTTTTTTTCGGTGTAATTGGTTCGGTTTATTTTATTTAAATTTTTTTGTTCTTGAAAACTGGAAATCGAAATTCTCAATTCAAATTCAAAAACCGAATTGAATTAACCAAAAAAATTTGGTTCATTTATTTTGGTAAACCAATATTTGGATTTGCACTTGCTTACTTATGGCTGAATTTCTCTTTCAATTTTAGTTGTCATTTCGGTAAACCGAACCCGAAAGTCACAAATTTTAATTGTCGAGTGTATTACCTGCACTTGCTTATTTATGGCTGAATTTCTCTTTCGATTTCTTCAGCAAGGAATCTTGAATGTCATCTAAGCTATGTAGTTGGCATCTGAGATTGTCTACCCTCTTTATTTAGCTGCTGTTTCAGAGATGTACTTCTATTTCAAAATTTGATTTACAATCTACTGATATAGTTAAATGAATAAACAATTATGCATTATGCTGACAACTCTTTCAATAAATGAATCAACTATTCAATGGTATGCAATACATAATTGTCTAGGACGCTGATACCATTCAGTTCACATTTTAACTATAATACTCTCACTTTGTTCTTCTGCTGGTGTTTGTGTGGTGCGGCATAAGCTATTCCAGCTTTGTGCTCTATAAGAATAATTTCCTTAAATTCTCACTACATGGAACATCGATCTTGTACCATTCCAAACCAAAGAAATTCAAGAAAACATGCAAACCAAACCAATCCAAAGGCCTGGCTCAGATCTGGAAATTTGAGGAAATTTCTACACGAGAATTAAATTAGGACCGAATCCTAGAATCGTTTGGAATTTGCACATCTCTACAAGGGGGACAAGGAGGAGAGAAACCACGGGGAAGGGCGACCAGCTCGTACCTTGAAGGGAGTGTCGGAGCGGAGGATGAAGGGGATGTCACGGTCGGGGTTGCTGGCGGTTGCGGCCGAGAGGGGAAACCAAGGTGCTACAGGCAGTGTCGCGGTGATTAACTCTAGAGACAGCAGCTAGTATGGACCCAGGGGCCCACGGCGGGGACGCCGAGACTGGCAGGCGGCAGCAACCACTACTTCGGCTAGGGTTTGGAGAGCTCCATGCGAGAGAGAGAGAGAGAGAGAGAAGAGAGGGCGAAAGGCGTGGGTTGGAACGACCGAATGGTCGAGAGGCGATTCGAAGAATGGGGAATTCGTGGAAGTTGGAAGTGCGATTCGGTTCTTCGGTCTTTCGGTTTCCGGAACGAAAGAATCGAACCGAAAATCAAATAATATTGAAATAAAAACCAAACCTTAAACCGAAAATCGAAAAAAATCGATTTTTTTTCAGTTAATTCAGTTTGGTTTGGTTTTTCGATTTCGGTTAAAAAATACCCACCGCTAGTTAACATGTACCATTGAACTTTGTTGGGATGGACTAGACTCCCAGGGAACTGATGTGCTGAACAATTTAGAAGCAAACCTCTCACGGAAGAATATAATGTACAGGAAATTTGGCATTATCATACGTACAGGTCTAACCAGACTAAACGGTTTTTTGAGACGTCCATATTAACTATGCTTAATAAAATTAGAGATAACTGATGTTAGGAGACCATAAGCGTCGGATCATTTTCTGACGGTGGATCACGCGCAGCCTATTCCTCTCACGCATGAGACGAGCCACTAATGGCCTTAAAACCCCACTCCTCGTATCCCGCTTCCCTTAAAACCCCACTCCTCGTACCCCGCTTCCGTGATCAAACAGAACCACGCCCTCTCGCCTCCCAAGTCAGGAACCCAAGAAACAAGCCCTTCGATCCTTTCCCGCGATAGCTCGGATGGTATGGGTGACCATGGCAATGGAGTAGAGATGCCGGAGGAGTGGTTTGAGGTCGAGGGGGAGTTCGGCGGCGCTGCCGTCGACGACGAGCACCCGCATCTGCACGAGGAGGGGGAGTTCCACGATGCTGATGACGCCCCGGAGGGATGGCTCCAGGGAATGGAGGAGAAGGAGGTCGGCGGCGCCGTCGAAGCCGACCAGCAACCGCCGCAGCACGAGGAGGGTGAAATCCCCGACGCCGACTATGTCCTGGACGACTGGCTCGATTGGGTGGAGGAGGGGGAGGAGTTCGACGACGAGCCGCCGCCGAAGCACGAGGAGGACCAGGTCCCCGTATTCGACACTGCCGAGGCGCTCCAGCACGCTCTACTTGAGTTCTTTACCGAATGCCGACAGGAGGATAAGGGCAGGAAGCCCTGTACCATCTGCTTCACTGACCCAACCATTCGTAAGCGGAAGAAACTCCGTCCCAATTCTTTCAAGAAGCATTACACTTCCTGTCATCGACAAATCATGCGCAAGAAGTCGAGGCGCACTGAGTGCACCTATTGCAATAACTGGTTTGCCACCCTGGCCGCGTACTACGAGCACAAGGGCATATTTCATCCGAACCATCGCTAGGGTATTTCAATAAGGTGAAAAATTTGGAACTCTTAGGTATTTTTTATGTCCATTTTCTTAAAGAGAGCTTTGCACAACATTGCTAATTGCCTAAACTCTTGAAGCAATTGTTGATTAATACACATTGTAGCCTTTCATTTTTTGAAATGTCCCATTTGATTCTGGACGTTTTCCATGCAGGCAGCAAATTGCGGAGAGAGAGCAGTTAGGCCATGTACAATACAACGCTTTTATCAGGCGCTTGAGCAAAAAAAAAAAAAACTGCTTTACCTTGTCAATGTGTACAGAACTGCTTGCAGACGTGTCTGCTGCACTGCTTGGTGGAGAGGAGGCCGAAGCATCTGTAAAATACTAAAATAGCTGTTTGCATTGGAGGTTACGACTATTATATTTATATAGATGTTTTATGAATATAGCAGCGCTTCCCTCTCTTAAGCATTTATCTAAGCGTTTTAGCATTGCATATAGCCTCCTTGGAGATAAGGGCGTGCCATTCGAACGGTTTTCTTTGATGGAATCCATGTCATCCAAGCCTGTGTACATGGACGGCACAAAGACACCGCGGCTTCACCTCCTTGGCCAGCGTGGACACCACCTCCCTCCGTGCGTATGGCTCCCGCGGGTAGCCCTCAATTGCTAGCAAGCCTAGCAATGCGGATGGGATCCGGTTAGAAGTTAGCCCTGGCGCAGAATAAATCAGGCGGTAAGATTAGAGGGTGTTATATGTAAAGAAAAATTATACATGATGTTTTAGGCGCGTATAATGATATGATATCAACGATTGTTTATAGAGAGGTGCTTCAATGCTTTTCCTTTTGACAGTTGCATAAATATTAAAGTATGAATGAATGATAGATGACGATTACTTACCCCTTCGCTTACTTCAAGATTTGTGCAACCTGTATTGAGAGGGAAAGCATTGAAGCACTGCTCTTGTTTATATGCTTTACCATGTTTATATGCTTTACCACATAAGAGTTTTACTGATACGGAGAAGAGAGAGTATAATTAATTGTCTCTTCGTGCGATTATATAGACAACATAAAACACAATTGTATAAGTTATTGTCTATAATGAATAGCTTTTTATACCATAATTAAAAGATTGTAAGATCTCATAGAAACAACCTTAAAATGTTATATATTGTAGAAGTTGTTTTTAAATGATATGGAGAAATATATAGACAACAATTATCTCTACTATTGTAACACTCTTATGCAAAGCGGGTTTAATTAGATTATGGAAAGCGCAATTTACATAAAAAAAGTTTTACTACATGCTTCCTTCTTTTTTTTCTTTTTTGTCTACGATTCAACATCGAAGTAGGCCGATTTCCAAATTTGGACTTTGTCAGCTTCCGTGGAAAACGCAAGTCGAGACAGAGAAGCAAGAAGAGGAGGAGGATGGCTTAGTGATTAGTAACTAGTAGTGGTTTAGTATGTGTACTTATATTTGAGTTTGGTTGTGGAAGTTTAAGCAACCTTGCACTGGCCGCCGGGACATGACATGCATGTTAGGTGTAGCTCACGGAAATGTTTTTGTTTGTGATCTTTTAAGTTTGGCAATTAACTCAAGATTAGTTACCTGATTTTTTTTATCAGCGAAGCCATTAACGTTATAGTTGTTGGGAAACCATATGGCCCACAATGGCCTCTTAGCCAAACCCTAGGCGGCTACTATATAAAGGAGGAGGGGGGTCCCCATTGTGCAGCTAATTGAAAGCAATAAAGAGTTCTCTCGTCGTTCCTCCTATAGCCTGTGTGTTCATTTTTCTCCCTCTCTGTTCTCCACTTCAGATTTGTTCGGGAACCCCGAACTATTCGATAGCGAGGTTCCTTAACACGTTATCAGCACAAAGCTCTATCGGCGAGCGGATTGAAAAGGTGAGATTCGGCGATTGAATCTAATCGCTTGTTGATTTCATGCATGCATCTAATCTACGCATCCGGTATTATTCGTCATGTGGTGTAACATCCCGTAAAATTCAAAAATATAAAAAATGAAAAGTTTGAAAATTAAAAATATAATTGAATAAAAATTTCAATTGGAATCAATATTTTTTATTTTAAATAATATCTTTTCCTCCTTTTCTTGTATTCTAATTTTAAAGAAAAGAAATATTTCATTAATAAAACTATTTCTTCCAAAACAAACAAACTATAAAAATGAATTTGAGATGTGATCTTTAATTTTAAATTTAATTTCCTAAATTTTCTGAATTATTGATTCTTCTTGAGTTTTGCTCTAAAAGAAAATTCATATATATTGAAATGGTAAAAGTAAAAAGATAGAAGTCAATACAAACAAAAATCTGCAAACATTTTACTAAAATATCAGATCACTGCAGAATACCCTAGAACACCACTCATGACGGTTGATATTATCTAAACCAATAAAATATATTAAAAACATATTGTAATCATGAGAAATAATATCAATCAAAGAGCATGTCAGATTTTTGTAGAAATATTTGGAGCTTATCTGAATCAAATATTTTTACCATGCCGACATAAACTCTATATTTACCTCTGGTAAAAATATAAGAAATTAAAAGTTATATTTGGACCCTTTAAAAATTCAAAAATAGAAAGGAAATAATTATGAAAACAGTAATGTCAGAATTATTAAAATATAAAATATAAAATAAATTTTTTTGAAAATTTTATATTATGTAAATAATACCGTTTCAGATCCTCATAAAAAGTTTCATAAAATAATAAACTAATTTTCATCTTAAATTAAATAAAAATCAGATTCAGCAGAAAATGACAATTATGCATTGTCAGATTTTAATCAATATTTATATCAAGAATTTTTATCTAAAAATTTTACTAGACTCTTATATATTCCTTTTCAACCTCTGAAAAAATCCTCATAAAATAATAAGTCGGTTTCATAACCCAATCCAATGAATGGTCTAGTGCTGTCCAAAGTTTTCGGCAGTATTGCCCTTTTTCTTTCAATGACATGTGGGCCCGGTCAGCATTTCTCTCCCTTGCCGACTAGCTTTCTGGCTTCTTGTCCCCACCTGTCAGCCACCTTTCCCGTTAACTTCTCTTCTCCAGCCTTTTCTCGATCTCTCTCTCTCGCGCAGAGACAGCAGAAGTGCCGCCGACTCCTCTGCTGTCGCTTTGCCGCCACAATTCACCTCGCCCGAGCTGCCAACTTGACTCCCTCCTGATACCAAGCTGTCATCACCCGAACCTGTATCGAGCTAGCGAGATAGTCATCGGTTTTCACTGGGAATTCGGCGCTGCCCTTCAAGCCTCGTTCAAATTCTGTATTCACCGTGTTACCTCATCTATTTAAACCCCGCAAAGCTTCGGCTAGACCCTTACACTCTCCTCAGCTCACCCTACTGCCAAAACACCGCACAAAACTGCCACATCTTCTCCGACTTTGGCGAATGCAGAAGAAGGGGGAAAACTCCAATTAAGCTAAACCAATTATTCTCCACCCGAATAACTTATGCCTCCTAGCAGCATCCAACGCAATTCTCTGAGTCCAAGGACAACTCTGAGTCCGGCCCAGCGAGGCCGGTAAGATTGGACTCGTAAGCCGTCGAGTTTGGAATAATAACATGGAATATTTACTTGTTGCAGGCATGTGTAGCCGTGTAGGTGATCCGCGCTAAAGTAGAATGTACTATGCGCATGCGTGGGCAGGTGCGCATGCCGCAGAAGAAAAAAAAGGGCGCTGGATATTGCACAGTGGTGGCAGACTGTTCATGGTCCGAAAAATGACTCGCATGGAATTCAGGTAAGAATCCAGTGGCAAAGGGATCGGAGGAACATAGCAAATATAGACTTATCTAACTAAAATTCATACTTTTATTAGTAAATAGAGGCTTGAATTCAAGAAAGCATAAAATGAATCGATATACCGCTTGGTTTGAAGTTGTTAGCATGCATAAAAGGATTAATCATAGCAAACATACTACTCTCCGTTTAGTCTCTAGTTCTTCCATTAACACTCGTTTTTCACTGTTAGCAGTTGTTTTCTCTAATTCTCTGACTTCACATGAGTTTTCTCATTGTGCAAAATAAGTAAAGAGAAAGAGAATCAAAATTCTCGTAATATCGATAATAATAAAATGCTAATCCATCGGAACAGAGGAAAAACTAACTTGTTCAATCTTGAGGTTCGAACAGAGCATCCTTGTCCAATTGATAAACAAGCATCGACAAGTATAAAATGAGGCAGATACGCGAGAACAATGCACGGTAGCCCAGCGTCCGCCTGCCGCCCGCCACGTCCATGCTGCACGGCTGCACAGGAATGCTCCTCGGCCACCCGGCTTCCCCGTCCCTCAACGGTCGCCACATTCTCAGCCCCCCGCTGCTCGTCGCACAGCCGGCCCGGCCCGTTGCCACTGGCCGCCCGACTTCCCCACGCCTCGCCTAAGGTTAGGATTTTTCCTCTCGATGCACAGCACTTTGTCCTCCTCTCTTTGTTTCAGTGTCTTGGGCCTTGTGGGCTTCGGTGCCATAGCAAGCTAGTAGACTGAGCCGTAGCTTCTTCCCCAAGCCTTAGCAAGCATCATAGATGATGAGCACTGGGCCAGCAGCGGAGGGCGGGCTCGGGCAGGTCAAGGATATCGTTTCAATCTCGGATTTCCACGAGCCGGCGGTGCTGAAATTAGCGAAAAATCGAACAGTTTGAAAATCAAACGAATTTAAAATCTGATTAAACCGCGAAGCAAAATTCGAACGAAAAGGTCTAAAACCGCTCGAAAAGCGGTGAATTTCGAGCGGTTTTCACGAAAATCATGAAGAATTGCAAAAAAAAAATTTGTTGTAAAATTCCAAACTTCGTTTTTTTTCAACAACAAAAAATCACACCAAAGGTCATAAATCTATTAATACTAATTTTAGGGAACTTTTAGATAATTTTTTTAAAAAAAATTGAATTCTTTGAATTTACATTTGAATAAGAGCGATAAACCGAACAAATCCTTTTCCGAACCAAACAGTAAAAGCGAATTTCGTGTATCCCAAGCCGTTTTCGACCAAAAGTGAAACCCAGGACTACCTACGTGCTAAGCTCTCCTATTGGATTCACCCATGCGTAAGATAACGCACTCGACTAGAGCGCATCTGCGTTTCGACACACTGCATGCGGTTTTGGCCTTTTTGGTCGCCCGGTCGCGGAGAAGAAAGTGTACTGCGTAATGGTCCCGTCGTGTAGAATGGCTGGCCGGGAGCGAGACGCCGACGCGGCTGGTGCGATATCACACTGTTCATGAACATGTCTCAATGGCACGTCAAATACTACACATCGAGTTCCGTGCACCAACTAGCCCTTCCAAAAGAAAAATATGGATAATATACTTGAATTCAACACTACACTTAGACGTAATTTTTTTTTTCTTTTCCACTACACCGCGCGTGCTGTTGTATTTCCATTTCTGAGTAAAACCCAAATCGTAGCAATTGAAAGCGACCAGATTTGATACGTGCTGGCTTGATCCGAATTTACGAAGCTACACCAACATGTGATAGCTGATACCCTGCCAATTATTATATACACATCACTGCAACTTAGTCAAGCTTTGCTGTGGAAAATTTGTACGGCGTATAAGGCAACAAATCGCCAATGAAGCAAATTCCAAGCAAGGTTCACGTCAAGCTTGACCACGCGCGTAGCGAGCATCTTGGAACGATAAGAGCAGCGAGTCAACACTCGCAAAGAACCCAGGCAAGGAGGCTCGGTCACAGACTCACCGTGCTCACCTTGAGCTACCACCAAGCTCGTACTCTACCTTCCAAACCATGGCCGCCGGTTTCGTTGGTGGCGCGGGCGGCGAGGATCAGGCGCGGCGGTACGGCGGGAGGATCACCGCGTTCGTGACGCTCTCCTGTGTCACCGCGGCCATGGGCGGCGCCATCTTCGGCTACGACATCGGGACCGCGAGTGGCGTGTCGTCGATGGAGCCGTTCCTGAGGGAGTTCTTCCCGGTCGTGTACCGGCGGATGAAAGGGGACGCGCGCGTCAGCAACTACTGCAAGTTCGATAGCCAGCTGCTGACGCTCTTCACCTCGTCGCTCTACATCTCCGGGCTGCTCACGGCCATGCTCCTCGCGTCCTGGGTCACGGCGAGGTGCGGGCGCCGGCCGTCCATGATCCTTGGTGGAGTCGCGTACCTCGCCGGCGCGGCGGTCAGCGGCGGGGCCATGAATGTGTACATGGCCATCCTCGGCAGGGCGCTGCTCGGCGTCGGGCTGGGGTTTGCCAATCATGTCAGAAGATATTTGTTCTTAGAACACCATAGAAAAATCTTGTGCAAATTATATATTAAAGCAAATTAACCATGTTGATGTTTGTATCTAATTGACATGAAAAATATTCTTGAAATATTTTGCAGGCAGTGCCATTGTACCTTTCAGAGATGGCCCCAGCACGATACCGAGGAGCATTCAGCAACGGCTTCCAATTCAGCCTATGTCTTGGTGCTCTCGCAGCGACCATCGTCAACTACGGCGCCGAAAAGATCAAGAGTGGCTGGGGCTGGAGGCTCTCGCTGGCCTTGGCCGGCGTCCCTGCCGTTTTGCTCACGGTTGGCGCCATCTTCTTGCCGGAGACGCCGAACAGCCTCGTCCAACTAGGTGAAGACCGTGACAAGGTCAAGGCGCTACTCCAAAAGATCAGAGGCACCGACGATGTCGACGAAGAGCTGGACGATATCGTCACTGCTAACGCCATGGCACAGGGCGACAGTGGCTTGCTGATGATCTTGTCGAAGCGACGGTACCGCCCGCAGTTGGCCATGGCCATCTTGATACCGACGTTCACGCAGGTGAGGTGACTGAGCTATTTTAGCAGCCAAGAAGGCATTTAATGCAGTAAGCAACTAAACATTGTTGTTGTTTTGTGGAACAGCTTACGGGGATCAACGCCATTGGGTTCTATGCGCCAGTGCTACTGCGTACCATCGGCATGGGCGAGAGCGCGTCCCTGCTCTCCACCATCGTCACGGTCGTCATCGTCTCGACGTCAACATTCATATCAATGTTCATCGTCGACCGATTCGGTAGGCGGACGCTCCTCCTCGTCGGTGGAGTCCAGATGCTCGTCTCCGAGGTGCTCATCGGCGGCATCATGGCCGCGAAACTCGGCGACGAGGGCGAAGTCAACAGGACGTACGCTCTCGTCCTCATCTTCCTCATCAGCGTCTACGTGGCCGGTTTCGGCTGGTCCTGGGGCCCACTGAGCTGGCTGGTGCCCAGCGAGATCTTCCCGCTGGAGGTCCGATCAGCCGGGCAGAGCATCACGGTGGCGTTGAGCTTCGTATTCACCATCTTCATCGCGCAGTGCTCCCTTGCCATGCTGTGCCGGATGAAGGCGTGGCTGTTCTTCTTCTTCGCCGGGTGGATCGCGGTAATGACAGCTTTCGCCTACTTCTTCTTGCCGGAGACGAAGGGGCTGCCCATTGAGCAGATTGGGAAGGTGTGGGGGGAACACTGGTTCTGGAGGAGGGTTCTTGGGGTTGGTGAAGCGCGGGCTAGTGAGAAGCTGTGAAACTGTTTTCAGCAAGCGTTCTTTCGGACAAGAAAATTTAGTAATTGGATCTCTTAAAGACTTTTCGGTAATTTGATCTGCATACATATTTGCAGTTTAGTACAAGTGTTCTTTTCTTGACTGGACGGAACTTTGTAGGCTATCTTGCTAGTTGAGGTACAAGAAAATGAAATGAAAAAAAAGAATTTGATTAACTTTATGTGATGGGCAAGCAAGAATTTCACTAATCATATATCTAAGAGCTAGTATTTATGGTACACTAAATTTAATATAGACACTTTATTCTTTTCAATCCAAAAATTCAAATTAGTTAGTGTTATTTATACTTCTCCTGTAGTAGGGTAGTAGAAAGACTCTCAACAAATCAATTACTAAATCTAATTTTTACTGCCAACTATATCCTACCAGTATAACGCTTTGTAAAATTTCCCATATCTAAAATTGTGATGCATGCCAAACTAGAATACATCACATGTGAGGTGAATGATATCTTCATGTAGTATATACAATATAGGGATTAGTGAACTTCAAATAAGGCCAAACTCATACAAATGACAGGGGAGCAGTAGGTTAGGACAGGGCATGTGCATTAGACATGGAAGACAAACTTTGCGCCCAAAAAATTTAAAAGCCTGTGAGCAATTCAGTAAGAACTAACAATATTATGACTCGTGAAGGAAATAATCAAGTATAATATCTCACTAATCCAGACTCCATAGCAAACTTTTCAGAACACTTCCATTCTGGCCCTCTAGGTGGTCATCCCAGGTATTTCGATTTCTTAAGGAATTTTTTTGATTGGTTGTTTGATTTATTATTTCCATTGTATTATCTGCATGCCCAGTATGCATACTGAAATATCATGTGAGAAAAAAAAGGGAAATAAACCGTTTCTTTATATTTGCATTATTTGTGCAATTGTGTTTAGGCATAGTGTGTCAATCCGAATACTCTGGCCACGCCATTAGGCCTCATATGGAAAGCAGGAATTTCACAAGATTTTCGTAGGATAGAGTTCAAACCCTGCGGGAATTGGGAAGAAATTCTACATTTAAGACTGGGTCACACCACTTATACAGTGGGCCCAATGGGGCCAGATTATAATGATCCAAACTTACTAAGCATAGATAGAATCTAAAATGTTTGTAATAAGTTTAATTTTATGCCGTTCTTTCGCATGATAGTATGTAGGAGATATTTTGCACATCGGAAATTGTTGTCTGTCACACATTATGCATATTCCAAGTGTTACACCACTTTTATGGACTATCTTCTTTTTTTTATGCATGCAAGTTTTGTTTATGGCACACTCAACTCTTTTAAGTTCGAAAAAAAAAGTTAAGACTAACATTGCAAATGCGTGGACTACCCAACTATTTTTTGTAAGGATAAGCCGTCACTAGATTTAGGTCCTGTTTAGGGGGCTTAAAGGCAGCTTCAGCTTCTAAAAAATTAGTGGCCCCCCTCCCCCAAACAGCTCAGCTTTTAAGCGGCTTTTGACATAAGCCAAAAGCCAAATATAACTAACAGAAGCCAAAAGTTAAAAGCTAGGCTAGACATATTTTTGCAGCTTATTATTGAGGGAAATTAGCTATTTATTAAACGGTCTTTTATAAAAAAAAACTACAGCCGCTTTTCAGTTTAAAAAACCAAAAAGCACCTTTTCAGTTTAGAAAAATCAAAAAACAGCTTTTCAAAAAAAGCTAGAGCACCTCCATCCACATCCCTATGACTAACTGTGGATCCTCTGAATGTGAAACCGCTGTCAAGTGTTACACGTCAACAACAAAACACCATATTATTGACAGTGCTAGCTGCTAAGCTGCCAATTATTTCGTATGGACTCCTGCAACCAAGTCAAGCATCGATGTGGAAAAACTGTACTGCTGCGTAAGAAAACATCCTGCCAATGGCCCACCGAGCAAAGCTCCAAGCAAGGGCACATCAAGCTTGAATGGAACGAGAAGAGATAAGAGCAGCCAGGCACGAAACCTCACCTTGAGCTGCCTACAACTATTGACCATGGCCGTCGGTTCCGTCGACGTCGTGGACGGCGAGGAGCAACGGTACGGCGGTAGGATCACCGCGTTCCTGGCGCTCTCCTGCGTAACTGCGGCCATGGGTGGCGCCATCTTCGGCTATGACCTCGGAACCTCAGGTACACTGTGCATGTACAAGTCTCGAGAACGAGTTAATTACAAACTTTTATTTGCAAAATCAACGAGTTAATTGTACTATGTGATTAACATAGGTGGCGTGTCATCGATGGAGCCATTCTTGAGGGATTTCTTCCCGGAGGTGTACCGGCGGATGAAGGGCGACGCGCGTGTCAGCAACTACTGCAAGTTCGACAGCCAGCTGCTGACGCTCTTCACCTCGTCGCTGTACATCTCCGGTCTCCTCACCGCGATGCTACTAGCGTCGTGGGTCACGGCCAGGCGCGGACGCCGGCCGTCGATGATCCTTGGCGGGGTAGCGTTCCTCACCGGCGCGGCGGTGAGTGGGGCGGCCGTGGATGTCTACATGGCCATCCTTGGCAGGGCGCTGCTCGGCGTTGGGCTCGGGTTCGCCAATCAGGTCAGCGAAGCTGTTAATTTGTGCATTTTTGTTCTTCTTGGAAGATTCTGGAAAAACCTTGTGCAAAAAAATAATTTAAATGCAAATGAACCATGTTGATATGTTCGTATCAAATGAACAATAAAAATCGTAAAAGAAATTGCAGGCAGTGCTACTATACCTGTCTGAAATGGCCCCTGCACGATACAGAGGAGCATTCAGTAACGGCTTTCAATTCAGCCTATGCCTTGGATCTCTCGCCGCGACCGTCGTCAACTTCGGCGCAGACAAGATCAAGGGGGGCTGGGGCTGGAGGCTCTCGCTAGCCTTGGCCGGCGTCCCTGCCGCATTCTTCACCGTTGGCGCCATCTTTTTGCCGGAGACACCGAACAGCCTCGTGCAACAAGGCGAGGACCTTCACAAGGTTAAAGTACTGCTGCGAAAGATCAGAGGCACGGATGCCGTCGACGAAGAACTAGACGATATTGTCGCCGCAAGCAGCGCTGCGCAGGGCGACAATGGCCTGCGACTGATCGTCTCGCACCGACGATACTGCCCGCAGCTCGTCATGGCCATCTTGATACCGGCGTTTACGCAGCTTACGGGGATCAATGCAGTCGGGTTCTACGCGCCGGTGCTGCTGCGCACCATCGGCATGGAGGAGAGCGCGTCCCTGCTGTCCACCGTCGTGACGGTCATCATCTTCACGGCCTCGACGGTCGTATTCATGTTCGTCATCGACCGCTTCGGCCGGCGGACGCTCCTCCTTGCCGGCGGCCTACAAATGTTCGTCTCCGAGGTGCTCATCGGCGCCATCATGGCTGTGAAGCTCGGAGACGAAGGCGGGCTCAGCCGGACGTACGCGGTGCTCCTATTCATCCTAATCGGCGTCTACGTGGCGGGTTACAGCTGGTCGTGGGGCCCGCTGACGTGGCTGGTGCCCAGCGAGATCTTTCCGCTGGAGGTCCGGTCCGCCGGGCAGAGCATCACGGTGGCGTCCGGCTTCGTGTTCACCATCTTCATCGCGCAGTGCTTCCTCGCCATGCTTTGCCAGATGAAGGCGTGGCTCTTCTTCTTCTTCGCCGGTTGGATCGCGGCGATGACGGCTTTCGCCTACCTGTTCTTGCCGGAGACGAGAGGAATGCCCATTGAGCAGATTGGGAAGGTGTGGGGGGAGCACTGGTTCTGGAGGAGGGTTGTCGGTGTGGCCGAAGTGCAGCAGGCAAGCGATAAGCTGTGAAACACGTTCAGACAAGAAATTTCAGTGATTGATTCTTCTCAAGAACTTTTAGTAACATGATGTTTATACAAATTTGTACTTCAGTTCAAATTTAATTCATATTTCTAGAGAAAAATACAAGCAAGTGACAATTTGTGAACGACTCTTCAAATTTTTAAATTTGAATATCAGATTGTCGAACCTGAGAAATTAAATTCCAAAAGTCAAATTTTCAAACTTTATTTTCGGAAATCAAAATTTGTACTTTTGAATATTAAAAAAATGAACTTTCAAATTCTAGAATTCAGAATTTTGGAATTTTTAATTTCGATAATTTAAACTTTAAAATTCAAAATTTTAATTAGCGATTTAAAAGTAAAAATGTTGAACTTCAAGTTGAATTTCAAATCATATAATTTAAATCATACATCACCTATAGATGGCAGAGCTCCCGCTTCCTGGGCGCTTTGAGCCGGTGTGCTTGCGGCTCGGCTCGCGGCTTGAGCCGAGCCGCGAGAAAATATTTACGTTCAGGTCCTTTTACTGAAAAAAATTATGATCAAGTCCTTTTCTGGGAAAAAGGTTACGGTTAGGTCATTTTTTCGAAAAAAAATTATATATTACGTCTAGGTCCTTTATGCTTTTTAAACGCTGCGCTCGGGTCCTTTTGAAGAAAATCAAAATTACGATTAGGTCCTTTTTGGAAAAGAAAAATACGTTCAGATTCTTTTTTTGAAAAAAAATATACATTGCGTTTAGGTCCTTTTCGCGTTTTTCTACCACTACGTTTAAGCCCTTTTGCGGAAAACACAAAATCATTTTTAGGTCCTTCTGGCGCGTTTCCTCGATTTACTCATGCAGGGAGCGGCGATCGCGCGTTTTCTCGATTTGCTCGCGTAGGGAGCGACGCCCGCGGCGTGGCACGCAGCGTACAGGTATCTAGTGAATTTACACAGCTAACAAGAAAGAAGTCGTTCATTGGTCTCTCGACTTTTCCTATTATTGAACTTTTCTTCCTCAAATGTAATTGTTGCGCCGAAAAATATGACTAATGATTGATCGGTTCAAACACACGAAAACACCGGGTTCAAAGCGTGCTAGTTTCTTTAACTATTACAAAGACTACTGTTTCCTTGAACTAACCAAAGGTTGGAATGTTAGATTAACGATAGTCTGTTTACCAGTAGTCAGACAAATGGGATTTGTAATGAAGATCATTCAAAGCACCCTAAGTGGGGATAGACCTACAACTTGGCCATGCTACAACACCCACCCATGCGCACGTGCGGCATGGCCCAGGATGCGCGGATCGGCGTCTACAGCATGTACACATGGGTTAATTCTTCCTGTCAGAACAGGACAACATTTCTTGTGCTTCGTCCTCTTAAGGCTTGTTTGGATGTTATTGGGGGAAAATTCCAGGGAGCAAAATCCCAAGAAATTCAACCTCTTGGGATTTTGAACATGTACACAAGGGGATTGTGAAGGGCACATAGAATCCCATTCATTACCTTGGGAAAATAATCCCTCCTAGAAAATATTCCATGCCACCATTTGAAAGACACTGTCACATTGAGATAAAAATCCCGAAAATTAAAAAAAATCTATTGGAAACAAATCACAGTGCATACTAAATTTGCATTAGGAGTATCTTTAGGCTATCCAGACTAAGAACCGAAGATGAAGACATTGGAAACAAAAGGTAACATTGAAGAATTACTAAAATCCATTGTTACCTTACAAACATAAGTAGCTGTTTTCAAGAACCAATGCCCCTGCATCCATACTGACAACTTTAACTCATAGACTACACAATTCCATTCAGACAGACATTGCATCATAATTCATAAAAATGGCTCTATTCAAAACATAACATTGTTTGGTATGTTCAAGAACAACATGTTAGCCCTCAGACTTGCCACAATAGCTACTTGCAGGAGGATGACCAAAAAATTAACATAAATTTATGGATAATGTTGTCCATTGGTGCAGGTTCTCAACTTCCAAATTGCATGCAAATAACCAAATTAGCTCCAGCACTACCGAACAAAAACTCAATAACAAGTATCAACTGGCACCAGGCTTCAATTCTTTTCACATACCTAAGAAGAAGAGATGACATGAATACCAACTTGCTAACCAGTGGAAGGCCAGCTCGCGTATGCCAGGGGCATACGGATCTGCTTGCGGTGGGATCAAAGAAACTGTCATCATATGGATCGGGACGGCTCGCGCTCCGACGTGAGCAGGACCAAAGAGACAGGTCCTCACACGGATCTTCTCGCGGGATCGGCGGAGGACGGCGAGAATGTAACAGCCGGAGCCCTCGCGCGGGACGACGGCGGCGAGGCCGATCCCCTCGTAGAGGGTCACGCGACGTGCCCAGCATTGGCATGCGAGGAACGCTGAGATCTGCTGCGGCACGACGCCCACACGGTCGGCAATGACACCCTAAAGCTTGCAGACGGCGAGCGACGACTGAACGATGATGTTGCCCAGGTCGACGCTCTGGTCGTTGTCGACGAAGACGACGGGCAGCATCGCGGATGTGGATGCATGTGGGAGAGAGGGGAAAGAGAGCTGGGGGGATGGAGGAATGGAGGCGTTCGCAAGAGAGAAGCTGGGGCAAAAAAAAATCCAAGTCAGAGGCGTTTTTTTCCTCCCTGGTGGAATGGCTGGGATGGGCTAGGATATTTGGGCCCATGTGGTCATCCAAATGTCCATTCAAATTAGCCTAGGTAAATTCTCACATGGGCTTTCAACCCTGGAATGGGTCGGGATCCCGATCTTTCCCTAGTCTTTCAAACACGCCTTTCATAATATTATAATATTATTTGTTTCGAAAAGTATTTTCATAATATTATAATATTATTTGTTTTTATAGATATATTATAATATAAATTAGTGATCAAAATTATATTTTAGAGAACGTATCAATATCAAAAAAACATATATTTGTGATTAAAGGGAGCAGTAGAAAATGTTTTGCAGATTGCTTAAGATTAGTTTGATGTGATTCTTTCATGGGTCATGATGTGACGATGATATTAATTCTTAATGAAATGTTCACACGCGTCGATCGTTTGATCCTAATGTTGCAATCGTGGGTCCAGGAGTTGCTGACGCAGCGACGGATACTCCAATTTTTTGATGTAGTATTTATCCTCCATTACACTAGATACTCCGTATATGAGTATATAAGATTATCTAGATGGTGTTTACAATTTTTTAGATATAGTCCTTTTGTATGCGTATATAAAGGTATTTACAAAATACGTTAAACTATGGACTCCCTTCCAATTTTTCATATGGTTCATATTAGAGTATTTTATAATTAATATATGAGTGTGCCTAAAATGAAAAAGAAGTATTTTAAGTTCGCTTAGGTGATATATCAGATGTGGGAGTAGCTAGAATAGAATGTATTCTTTCTCTATATATAATATAAATAATTTGAGCATAGGGAAGAACATCATGTAAAAAATTCCCAAATAAACAGACAAAATATCAAAAACGCCACTCTGCCTCTGATTTACTATATTATAATAACCTACTTACTTAAATGCAAACCAGCACTCGATCTCCTAAAAGGTGAGAACTGGACCGAGTGGTGCAGTGCAGCACGCGCATTTAAGAAGCTGAAACATGTAGGAGAAACTAACCTATGGTTCCATCTCCCTAGTCCTAGTAAAGAGAGGGTGTAATCCAAATAGGAACCGGCGAATCCAGCCAAGGATGGAGAGGCCACACATGAGCAAGCTTCCGCAGGCTGCGACTCTCCAAGTCCCAGATACGAGGTCCTGCTGCAGGATCGGCAGGAAGACCTGGTCACTGTGGTTGGTCAGGTAGCAGTAGGCGCAGTTTGGGTTCAACATATATAGGGTAGTCCTTGATCGGAAGGCACACGGCCGAGCTGAGCCCAAGGAACAGGGCCTTGTCTCCCACGCCTGTCCGCCACTCCTTCACGCCCCTGTTGTGGCGACGTCCCTTCGCCGTTGCTGTCTCGGTCGGCCCTGTGCTAGCTTCTCTCCACCAACAAAAGAGCTCGCCGCACGGCGTGACGACGAGGTAACAGGTAATCTTACCATAGAAAAAGTAGAAATCCAGAGTGCCTGAGACGGGCCACGACGCCGGAGACGGCCCGTTCAGATCTAGAGCGTGGACGACACCACAGAACTGTAGCACATAAAACAAGCCATCCTTCTCGTTATAAACAGCACTGGTGTCGTGGACACCGAAAGAGCGTGGTCTAAGATCACTACGGATGGCGAGTGAGGTCCAACGCGCGTCGCCCGGCCTGGCGAAGGAAAGCTCCCAGTGCGGCATGTGCACGAGCAGGACAACGCACGCGCCACCGACGGCGAAAGGGCTATCGGAGACGGCGACACGGCGGTACATTCAGCTCCGCATCCTCTACGCCGTGACGTGCTTCATCTCCGGGCCGCGTGAAGCCACGTGTAGTCAACATTGTACACGACATTCCCGTCGTCGTCCAAGAAACTGCCCTTCACGCGCTTGAGGATCGTGACGGGCGGGAGCTCGGCACGGGTCCCGGTGAGGGGGTTGAGGAGGTAGGGATTGGCCGCCTCGTCGGTGGTGAACAGCCATCCGTGAGCCGAGCCGGCGACGCCGCGGCGCGGGAGAGGGGGGTCAGGGAAGGGTACGCGGAAGGTGGTGTTGGTGGACGGGGAGTAGAGCGCCGCGGCGCTGGCCCCGAAGGCGTCGCAGGCGTAGAGCAGGCAAGGCGGCTCAGCCGTACCTACTAGTCCTGAAATTTGACAAAATTTATATTTTTAGATTAAATCCATCAATTTTTTTTGAAAATATGTTGAAACTATATGTAACATGCTTTGAAACTTTAGGGTTTGCCTTCTTGAAACTTAGTTGAAATTATTCTAAAACTCGTTTTTTAATCAAGCTTCAAATCATTTGAAACCCATCGAAATTTGTTTAAACACACTGAAACCTTATGAAACTAATTTGAAACTTTTTTGAAACCTGCAGAACGTGCTCTGGAACTTTCAAGTTAGTCTCTTGAAACTCAATTAAAATTCTTTTGAACCTCATTTTAAATTAAGTTTCAGATTTGAAACTGCACGAAACTTGCAGTTTCATATTAGAAACTCATTGAAATTTGTTGAGACATACTGAAACATTTATAAAATCCGTTTGGAGCTCTTATAAAACCTAACGAAACATACGAAACGTGAATTTCCGTCTTTGAAACCTAGTGAAACATGTCTAATACTGTTGAAAGTGATTTCATCGGTATAACGTTGGATAGTAGCACTCTTTAGCTAGGGAGAACTGCTTGTTGATGGAGATGGCTATGGACCGAGGTAAATGATCCTGACATTGCTCATGAGTATGGAGTGACATTGTCGAAAGCATTGTTCTATAACATACTACAACTGGACTGCATGTGAAACCACTGAAAAACAAGATAGGAACTTGAAAATAAGGTGCACTACAAAGAAGTAAACGCGACAGGCATCACGCCTCTCCCCTTGTCGATCTCGAAAAAAAGAAAGATCTCCTACGACTGCAAACCACTAACGATTAGACAAGAACTTGAAAAGAATGTGCACATCAGTTTAACACCGAAAACAGTTAAAGTCGACAAGCATCATACTAATTAAACAACAAACAGTTCTGGGTGTTGAAAGCAAACACCATCATGCACATACGAAGTAACATCAAGGCTTCTATATATACAGATCGAGTAGAATCGACATCGTGTACAACAATTCATTCATAAGGGAGAAGCCACCATCCAAGCTGTTGTTCTCAGTAAATCTGCAAGGGTTTGTGCTTAACTCCACTGCAAATATTCCAGTTTTACAAATGTACGTGCTGTCCTCGAAAATCAGTAACTATGTATGGGCTGACCAACGATATTTTCCCATGCCATTCTACTATGTTGCACCTCCATTATTTTGGAGACATGCTTAACCCGGGGCCAGCGGCTCAGTCATTCCCATAGCGCGATCATCCTCTGTGATTTTAAAGGCAGAAAGGATTGTTTGGAATCCCCGGAGCATGTAGAGCTTCCCCTAGCAGAAGGCGGCATCCCTGCAGTCATGGATGCAGCCACTGCAGCACACGCACCACGACATCATCCCAGGTCGCCAGAGCAAGCTTGCTCATGATTCTCCCGTCCACAGATATGGCAGCCACAATGTACCGGGAGCCAGAGTCAGGTGAAGCGGATACGACCACCTTGCGGAACGACATCGCATAATGCAGGCCATGGATGTTGATACGGATCATCTATTCAGGGTGGTTAACGATGGGGAGAGATCTACAGAGTTAATCCACCAAAGAATGGACGCAGAAGGGGATGGGAGGTGAACCACACCCTGGGAGAAAGCATTAAGAGAAACCGCCATCACCATGATGCCCACGAGGCATCCTTCAGAGTTCAGACGATCCCACCCTACGGATATTGTCAGTCGCCACGTCCTCAGGCAGCGGGATGCGGCCTATGGCCGTCAAGGCCCCGTTGTGGGAAACGCTGAAGAGCGTCGAATCCGGGAGCACGAGCAGGGGCAGAGGCGTCGGCGCCCGGTTGAGGCGCGAGGCAGACGGAGGGCAGCCGCGCGCGGTCGACGACGCAGCGGAGGAGGCCGAGGACGACGCCCATGACCTCGGCAGCGGATGGCGCCATGTGTCTAATCTTGACATGTCTGGGGGCCACCGGTCCCGCGACGACGACCTACACCCACGAGGCCACGACCGTGGGCCGTGGCTCCGTGACTGACGCAAACAGGGAGGGACATATCGATCGGTCCCGGTCTCACCTGAGGTTCAAGCGCCGGAGTCCATGGCCGCCGGCGACTGGTGTGGCGCCGGATGCCCACCTGCCGGTCGTCCCCAGCAACGAGCACAGCAAGCTTCGCGGCTTCTCTACGGACGTCGAGTACTGGTTGTGAAGCGTGCAGCGTTTTCTCGGGCGGCGCTAGGGTTCACGTCGGCGCGAGGCTTTCAGAATTGCCGAGGTGTAGGTTTTTGTCCATGAAGCAAGACCCAGCAAGCAGACGGCAGAGTGGGCCTCTTCCTTCTTCCCTGAAGCAAGGCCCAGTAAACCTGAAGGTGTGTAACATAAATTTATGCGAGGCGAAGTAAACGACAATAAAATAAATAGGGCAAATGAAGAAGGCACGAGACATATGGGTGTTTATGGATCTTTCCACCAAAAAAAACACACACCATGGATTGGTCGCTTCAAGAGTTGTAAGAAGAGAAACTGCCATACAAGCATTACAGAGCTACTGACCTACTGTTGTCCACCACATGTGAAATCACTGATCATCTAAAGGAACATGGAAATAAAGTAGAGATAATTTTACTACTAGAAAACAGTTATAAATAAGATAAGCATCATGAAAACCAGACATCAAACAACAGCACACACTTGTTTTCGGTTCATGGAGGTAAACACCATGGTGCTCGCACCAAGCAGCATCAGGGGCTTCATGTACACTCAAGACATCAGGCTCGTCAGGATCAGAGTTGATCTGCAGCAGTCCATTCAGAAGGAAAGAACCATGCTGGACTCATCGGTTTGCCATCTGGTGCCCGGAAGTTGTCCTCCGACATATCTGCGGCAAATGGTGCCATTGTACCATCTCTCATGTTGTACACAAACTTATCAAAAGGGGGGCCATTTTTAGCAGGGTAGAGGTAGCCATTAATGAAGTAGACGAGATCGTCTTCGACTTCCTCATACTGACACGCAGGAAATGACTTGCTGCTGCACGGACTGATGAAGATGCAGTTCCCATCCAAGCTGTTAATTTCACTGAATCCGAAAGGGCTTGTGCTTAAGTCCACCATAAATACACCAACCTTACAAATGTTATGCCAACCTTCACCACCACCTAAGTAACTTACGACTAGCAATAATTTCCCGTGCCATTCCACTAGGTTCCACCTCTGTCCATAGCTATCCTTGACCTCAGGCAGCTCGGCCACACAACGCTCAACACGAGAAACCATTAGCCCGCGATCGTCCTCCGAGATCTCAAAGGCAAATAGGTTTGTGGTGAGATTGCTGAGCATGTAGAGCTTCCCCTGGTAGAAGGCGATATCACTGTACTTACTGATGCAACCACTGTGGCACACGCACCACGAACTCATCCCGGGCCGCCAGACAGCAAGCTTAGCTCCGTTCCGGTGAACAGAAAAGGCAGCCACCCTGCAGACGGAGCCAGCGTCAGGTGAAGAGGATAGGACCACTTTGCAGAACGACATCACATACTGCGCGGCATGGATCGTGCAGTCCACCACACCGTAGCCATTGATGATGGGGAGTGATCTGCTGTAGGCATCGACGAAATGGGTGGCTGCAGAAGGAGGTGGGAGACGGACAACATCCCAGGAGAAAGCATTCATCAAGAAGCACTTGCCGTCACCATAGTAGCGACCCTTGTTGGGCTGCACGCCGGCGAGCCATCCTTCGAAGGAGCCGACGCAACGGACATCGTGAGCCGCCACCTCTCCGGGCAGTGGGATGCGGCGTGTGGCCGTCATGGTCGCGTCCGGGGAGAATCCGAAGAACTTGAAGTTGGACAGCACGAGCAGGGGGAGCGGCGGAGGCGGCATCCGGTGGAGGCGCGCGGCGACGTGCCACGAGCGGCATACGGAGCGCAGCCTAGCGCGGTCTTCGACGCAGGGGAGGCGGCAGACCACGACGCTGAGGATGTCGGATGGGACGTCCGCCCATGACCGTCGCCGCGGCTCGCGCCCTGCGGTCAAAGGTCAAATCTAGGCATCTCAGGAGGCATTTCATCGAACATCGCGTCCGCACGGCCGCCACCGACGACCGTGACGTCTTGACCGCGTGAGTGATGCAAACGGGTAGGCGAGGGGTCTCACCTGATGTTCCTGTACCGGAATCCATGGCCGCCAAAGGATGGCGTGGCTTGAGGGCTCGTCCCCTCGGGGAGCGGAGAGCGTCGCTTGCGTTGCTCCACTGGGGTATCTCGGATTCTCGGGTCGGGTAGCTAGACTGACGCTGTGAGCTTTCATCTTGAGATGCTAGAGGCAGCTGGTGCGGTCTGGTCTGACAGGTGGGACCCCCTACTGTTGTTCAGTGTCCACCTTGTGGGGCAGCTACCATATTCCAGAAGAGATCTTCATAATTTCCTCTATTTTCGATTTTTATTTTTGTTAATATTGCCAAGAGTTCGAGGTGGAGATATTGTAATATGATAAAAAAAATGAATAATTGATTATTTGTCACAAAGTTGATGGTGGACCACATGTCAGTAAGATATAGCGTAGTAAATCTTCAATTACACCAACTTAGGTGTGGCAAATAATCAAATGTCCTTAAAAAAAAATACTAACGCCTAACTCTTCTACTTTTTACTGAAATGTTTACGGTCATTTTTGGTAAGTTGCTTGAAAGGGCTTGCAAGACAAAGTTTACACGAATCATGTGGTCTACATTATGTATTTTGCTTCATGTAAATATGATATTTGGATGGCTAGAGTTTGATTTTAGTTTGACCTCTCTTTTTCAATACAATGCTTTACTCTAATCTCACATAGTGCTACTGAATTTGAAGCGTTTAGCCAGGCAAATAGACAAGACAGGGAGAGCAAAATTATCCGAATGGCAAACTCCAGGGACAATGAACACAACATGGCATATGCCAGATCTCAGATGTAAATTGGAGTGATACTAACCCATGAATAAGAATAAAAAATTACTAGATTATGCATCCTACGGAATCACCAAACTAATCACTTTTTTGTGAGGACCAAAGTAAAAACCTTGAAAAAGACTACTGAATCGTAGGATGATCATGACAATATCATGCCTCATCGCGGAAGCAAGTGTTCCCATAAACTGCTAGCAATTTCAAGCTCGAAGAGATAGTATGCCACTAACAATAGCAGCATATTCCAGTCATACTTCATAAGAATAGAGTCACAAGCAATGTCAGCAAGTTCCAGTTCAAGAAATACAAAGAAAAAAATACCGCCATTAAATGCACCACTTCAAGATTTTCAAGCCAAATATTTGAATCATAAGAGCATTACAGCGCAAAACTTTTTCTGCAATTGCGATGTAACTGACCAAATAGACAACAGGTTGGAAAGGAAAATACACATCATTGTGCTAAAAAAAAAAAGAGTTAGAACACGAAAAGCATTGTAGTATTCAGAGCCCCAAGAGTGCAAACAACAGCACTAAACACTCAGTGGGGTCAGTTTTGCTCTGCAGCAGTTGAAAGAACCACGACGGGTAAGTAAGTTTGTCTTCTGGTGCGCCAAAGTTGCTCAGCAAAAACAACAGCAAATGGCGTTAACGCAAATCGCTCATGTTGTACACAAACGTATCATAAGAAGGGCTGCAATAACCGGGGCAGATGTATTCATCAACAAAGTAGATGAGGTCACCTTGAACTCCATCATACAGACCGGCAGGAAAGGACTTGCTACTGCATGAGTACAATCGCCATCTAAGCTGTAGATCTCAGTGAGTCCATAAGGGTTGTGCTGAAGTCCAGCGCAAATACTTCAACTTCAGGAACAGTGAGCTCATCGTCGAAACCATCGTAGTATCTGATGATCACCAATAGCTTTCCACGCCATTCCACCATGTTGCAATTCACTAAACCAGTATGCACCACATGTGGCAGTGGCTCAGTCACACAATGTTCAACACCAGAATCATCCTGCTCGAGCTCAAAAGCGAAGAGGCATGGCTTGAAACTCAAGAGCATGTACAGCTTTCCCTGGTAGAAGGCAAGACTACTGCGTCCAGAGACACAATCACCATCACAAACACACCATGATTTCATCCCAGGCCTCCAGAGATCAAGTGTACGCACATGCCTGTGGTTAGAGAAAGTAGCCACAATGCACTTGGATCCAGAGTCAGGTGAAGCAGATATGACCAAGGAGCCTAGTGACATTGCATACACCCGATCACTGATGGTACAGTAGACCTCACCGGAGCCATTGATGATGGGGAGGAGAGTGCTCCTGGAGTAACCAGAATCATTGAAATGGAAAGCACACGGGTGCGGCAGACGGACCACCTTATGGGAGAAAGCATTCACCGAGAAGCACTCGCCATCCCCATCTCTGCAATACTTGCTGGGCTGCACGCACAGAAGCCAACCTTCGAACGATCCCACGCAACGGACGTCATAGGTCACCACCTCCTCAGGGAGCGGGACGCGCCGGACTGCCGTCAAAGCCCCGTCCGTGGACAAGCTGGAGAACCTGTAGTTGGGGAGCACCAGCAGGGGGAGAGGCGGGGCCTGGCCGTGGCTGCGAGCGGCGGCGCGCCATTTGCGGCAGACCGACCGCGCCAGGCACGACGCAGAGGATGTCCGACTGAACGTCTGCCCACGACGCCGTCGCCGGATCGGGCCCCGCAAGGAATATTGGCCCCTTCAGGGGTCTTTCGTCGAACGCCTCACCTGCACGAACCGCGGGCGGGTACGATGAAGTAGCCCCACAGGCCACAGCCACCCACCAAGACCACGGGATACGCGATACAGGAGGTGGGAGTCGGACACACCGTTAGTGCTGGCGCCGGAGTCCATCGCCGCCGGTGGCCGGCGCAGCGCGGTTTCTTGATTCGACGAACCCCGGATAGCCGCGCCAGGTTAGAACTAGGTGGGAATCGAAACAGGTTAATGTTTTTCGCTCCATGGGAGAAGGGGCTTATGATTGCAATGGCTGAACCCGTTGCTCCGGAGGATGAGAGATCGATCGCCTTCGCCTTGTGCGGCCTCGGAGCCTCGTGTCGTGGTACCAGAGGTGGTCGTGGGATTGTTCTGCTCTATCCTTGGCTTCCTGCTACCAAGTACCAAGGGGCAAAATGGTCATGGAAAGGTCGGTTCTTGTGTGTGTCGCATTCCTTTAGAATTTTTTCTAAATAATATATTTTTTTATTTAAATTGCAAAAATATATCTCGATCTTAAAAAATTACCAAAATATACATCTATCGCCCTTTGAACGGGAGCGACAGGGGCTACAGAGGCCTCTGTCGCTCTCTGAATGAGTGACATTAGCCCCTGTCGCCTTTTGAATGAGCGACATGTTCTCTTTCCTATAGCTAGTTTTTAAAGAAAATCATAACTTTTTCATATGATCTCGGATGGAGATGAACTTTATATGAAAATTGTAGCTATCGACGAGATCCACAACTTTGGTATACAAATTTTTTTATTTGAACCTATTTAGATAGCCAACAACGGGATAAAAAGTTCAGATCTAAATTTGATTTGAAACTTCTATCTCGTTTTTAGTAGTCTAAATGGATTCAAATGAAAAAAATTTGTATGCCAAAGTTGTAGATCTCGTCAAGATCTACAATTTTCATATAAAGTTCATCTCAATCCAAGATCATATGAAAAAGTTATGATTTTCTTTACAAACTAGCTACAGGAATAGGACATGTCGTCTATTCAGAGGGCAGGGGCCAATGTCGCCCATTCAGAGGGCGACAAAGGTATATTTTTGTAATTTTTAAGATCGACGTATATTTTTTCAATTTGAATAAAAAAATGTATTATTTAAAAAAAAAAGTTCCATTCCTTTCTAACTTTCAAATGGTGTTTGTGGGCTGGGCCAGGCAGGTCCACTGGCCCGACATGCTGATGGACATGATCAATTCTTACGTGGGTTTTGATTTAAATGGTGATTGCGGACACTTAAAATGTCTCTCGTTGGTCCGACCCAGTGCAATGGCCAGTAAAAACCCATTGGCCGGTGTAGTCAGCTCAGACAAGAACTTTCTAAAAATCTCAAATGAACACAACTTCGGCACGACATAGCTTTTTCTTTCTGGTTTGGTACACATTTCTGTCAGAAGACTCAGAACAGGTGAGACCAGTAGTAGGATAACATATGCATCTTGAAAAATGTGAGATTGTCTAAGAAACTATTGAGGCTCAAATTGAACGCCTCATCTGCACGCCTGGAGTGTTTGAGTGCTGCTTGTATGGAAATGCATGTTCAGAATAAGCTCAATTATCGACATAATTATTTGTTGATAGGACTCGTTGTTCATTTGCTCTTATATTTTGATGCATGCCATTCTTACATAGTGTACACACACTAAGAGATCAATTCAAGAGAGCAGTAATGAGATCGATAGAAAACTTTAAGGTGCAATGATCCATTTCATGACTGAACCCTTGCAAACTGAACAGGTTACAAGGCTTCTTAGTAGTGAATAAGAACCACAGCTTAAAGATTACAAGAGATTTAAAACGTACATATACTTATGTCTAGCATCTGAAGTGTAGTACACCATCTACCATGGACTTGATTTTGTGTAGCATCATTACCAGCTTGTGGTTCATGGCTCTTTGCTCCCTACTCTCCGAGTGCGAAGGCAGCTGCATCAAAGGTTTCAGACAACCCGGTGCCGGTCTTGAAGGTGACCTTGCCAGGAGACGCCTTATCAACATACACCTCCACCACACTGAGCCATAGCAGCAGCTCCTTGGTCTTCACCCCGATGATCTTCTTCATCTTCCCCGGCTCGACGAAGGCCGCCACCTCGCCGGCGTAGGAGACAGTCTGCTTGATCTTCTTGAAAGTGTGCTCCTTCTTCTTCTTGTGAAGGATCCACATGAACCCGCTCGCACGGTTGTACCCGAACTCTTCGACGTCGTCCAGCGGGAACAGGCCCTTCGGGAGGCCGAGCTCATCGAGAAGCTCCACGGACTTCTTCTTGCAGATATCCTCCCCTTTGACGATCTCCGCACCGTCACGGTGGCTCTCCACAACTTGGGACCCCATGAAAGTACTTTCTAGTATTTGTTTGCAACGAAGATGTCCTAATTAATTTTCTAAATTGGAAGAGCTAACTAGAGCTTATTGTGACGGAATACGAGGAGCTGGGGCAGCTTATATAGATGTTTCAAGCTAGGCATGTGTGATTGATTCATTGTGTGTGAGCGCCAACTTAGTCAGACTGGCAGCTATGCCTACTTTGCGCAATGGAGAGGCAAACTCTGTGGACTTCGTTTTCATAGGTCGTCAAGAATGGAGTCAAGGATATTGTCCAGCCTTTTCTGACCATGCAGATGATCAAGTCCATGGAGGCATACTTCTTGGGGTCTCCACATTAACAATACCACACTGGAGTGCTGGCCAGAGATGACCAAATCGACCATTTTGTACTAGTGAAGTCCGGTGATCTGGTCCAAAAGTCACGCAGGATGTGTACTGTAGGAATCAAGTCAAAAAAATTCAGTCATTTTCTAGTCTCAAACCATGAAATTAGGACACTTGATACTTCCCCATGTATAACCCTCGTATTTTCTGAACTTCTCATCGCATTCGCAATCGTATAACCTCTAACAAGCAACTAGGTAGATACTAACTAGACAGCCGAAATGGCATCCCAGATCATTGAGACCCACCGTGCCGGTGCAGAGGTCGCTAAGGGTGACACGGCAGGGAAGAAGAAGTCCATTGAACTTCTTGTGGGACTGGGCCTCCCGAAAGTCTTATTCCTTTCGGACGACATCGAGGAGTTTAGGTATAACCGTGCAAGTGGGTTCATGTGGATTGTTCAGGAGGAGGAACAGCACACGTTCAAGAAAATCAAGCAGACTGTCTCCTACGCCGGCGAGGTGACAGCTCTTGTCGAAAAGGGCAGGTTGAAGAAGATTGCTGGAGTCAAGACTAAGGAGCTGTTGCTGTGGCTCAGTGTGGATGAGGTTTATGTTGAGTAGGGGTGAAAACGGTATCGGCAAATTCCGAATTCCGGAAACCGTTTTCGGAATTTTTCGACCGGACGTGTCGGTATCGGTAATGTTAGGAATCGGAATTTTTTATCGGAAACGATAACGATAACAGTTTTGACAAGTTCCGACCGTTTCCTTCGGTTTTCGGAAAAAAATCGGTAAATTCCGTCGGTAATTACCGGAATCGCCCAGCCCACAGATCATACTCCTTCCGCCACTAAAGCACGTATAACTTTTTACTCCGAACTCCGATTTAGGTGATTTTGAACTCTATGCGAAGCTTATCACGAGGGCTACAATCTCCATCTATTTTTATGATTTAAGCAAACATAGATATTTTTAAATATGATAAAAATAAAACTCTAATGTAGTTATTCAAGTCTAAAATCTGATTTTTTGAAATCCCTCACATAGACTTGATCAAGGGCATGACTACAAGCTCGAAAGAGTCAATAAGATCAAATATTGAGCCATGTGATGATCAACTCATGATTAAAACAATTTTGCAAAACATATTTGCAAATTCTAATCGCATGCTCCAATATCAAATTAAGCACACCTCATTTGTAATATATATTTGCAAATAAACTAAGAACTTATGAGATCAATCCTTTCATGCCCGTCACTCGTTTAGAAGCTTATGCCTTCTATGCCCATCACTCGTTTTCATTGGTCGTATTCCTGATGCTGATGAGTGATGATAACTACTCTGCCAGTATCACATGTTTTTTTTTGCTTTTATTTTCGTATCTCCAATGCTTCATTATCGATTTATCGCCGTGATTATCTATGTGCTCCGAGCTCCAATTATCTATGTACATGTCTTTGTATGTCATATTTCCGGTTTGGCGCCGCAAGGGTCTGGTCGGTCTAGTAGCAAGTGATTAATAAATTTCAATCCTCGTGTGGAGAGATGTATTATTTGATATGAGATATTGAGACTATGTTATACTATGTGATGTAAAGACTCGTGTGGAGACTATCTTATGCTATGTATGCCTGTATGGAATGTGTGATATCGTCAACTATAAATGCTTATAAGGTATTGCTTTTAAGTGCTATGCGAATCTGTTGCTTAATGCTTTAATATATGCCTGTATGTAAGTGCTATGTGATGTTGCTTAATGCTTATGCCGTTATGCGTTATAAGATATTGATTTTCTAGACTAGTTATGCTATTCTATACATTTACATTGGTAATGTATGTTCAACGTAAATTTGTGAATATTTATTTATTACTAATTTCTATGTGGATGTACGATTTGTGTGAATTTTTTGAAGTCAATTGGTGGTACATGTCGTTACGACGTTACCGGTCTCTTTTTCGGATTTCGATCGTTACCGATATATATTTTGTATCGAATTTTCGTTTCCGATATTTTTGAATTACCAATGCCGTTTTCGTTTCTGTAGTTATCGATTCGGTATCATTTCCAAGGAAAAATATGAAAACAAAAATAGTTTCAGTGTTTTCCGACCGTTTCCACTCCTAATGTTGAGGAGTCCTTTGCTGGAAAGATCACCCTCAAGACTGGCACTGGTCTGTCCGATAGCTTCGACACGTCGGCTTTTGAGCTAGGAATGTAATCTAAATATTCTAGGATGGCTAGTTATACAACCGGTGGCAGGACTAGTAAATTTTCATCGGAGGTGTACACTTTATATTTATAACTCTACAGTCTTGTATAATGATTTCGTAAGATTATAAATCCATCACATATATTTGATATTTACTAAACGTACAATACAAATAGTTCTAAAATCTTAAAAATACCAAAACACTAAAATTGGAACTAATTCAATCAACAAATTTAGTCTATTGAAAAGGTGATCTTGTACCACTTTTTAATTTTTTGAGGGTACTAGTAGGGCATACCCGGCACCCCCGGTACCGTCCTGTATACAACTTTTATCCTTATGTAATTTTACATTTTTTGCTTACTTTGTTTGCTGCCTGTTGTATCGGTGAAAAAAGTGCTGTCATATTCAATAACTCAACATTGCTATGCAACTGTTTCTGAGTTTATTGCTTCCTTTTTCAGTTCTTAAGCTGGGGCTAAATGCCTGAATTGCTGATGTTGTACAATCTTCTCTCTTAGGATCATGCACTTTCAGTAATCAGAACTCCATAATAGAGTGGGGTAAATGCCTACTAAAGTGGATCAAGTAATTAACTGAGTAGAGTAGATGCATGATAACTAGTTTTTGTTTCAACACGGATGGATCAAGATTCAGAACTAGTATGAACTACAAAGTTGCTTCCGAAAGAAAAACCCAGCTTCCTGTGATATGAAGTGACAAGATCACGCTCATTAAGGAAACAAAGTGTTACCAGAAACTGCAAGCAATTAACTGCCAGTAAGAATCCGAAGCATCCAATTAAAAGAATAATAAAAAAAATGTAACTTCAGCCTTGCAGGAACTACCAATATCATCATCATATTCATCATTTTTATAGTTGCAAGCAAAGAACGAGTCATAAGTGCATTGCACATATGACGAGTCCTACATCTGGAAGCAATTGCAGAATATGCATATGATGAAGCTTTCCCAATTATCAAACACTGACCATCTAGACTGAAATTTGAAAAGGAACATAGATCATTTTGCTAAAAAAGAATAAACAGGAGTATATCATGGTACTCAGTCTAGAAACAACAGGGACAAATTTCCGTTATAGAAACAAAACACACCATCAAGACCAAATGAAGTGACAGACATAGTTCTACTAACACACTCTTTGTATGAATGGATTTGCTCTGAAGCCTTCACGCAGAAGGAAATAACCACATTGGATGATTGAGGTTGCGCTCTGGTCCCCAGACACTGACATCCGACATTGTCACATCTCTCATGTTATACAGCAACAAGACAATAGAAGGGGGGCCTTTGTTCCCGGGGACGACATTCTTACCGGCGAAGTAGACGCAATTGTCTTGAGCTCCCTCGTACTGACATGCAGGGAAGGTCTTGCCGCTGAACCGGCTGACGAAGATGCACTCACCATCCAGGATCTTGACCTCAGTGAATCGGGGATACTGGTGTGTGCTGGTGTCCAGTGCAAACACTTCAACCTTCAGAATTGTGCGTGGGACTTGATCATCGAAGTATATAACGACTAGCAACAATTTTTCCTTCCAGTCGACTAGGTTGCAGCTTAGCCCGCCACTAGTCTCGTCGAACCAGCACAACCGGAGAACAATCGTGTTGTGGGCACGGCGACCACACCTTACGACCCAACGAAGGGCCAACACCAGAGTACCGTTCGTCACGAAGACTACAGAAAGAGTCGAGTATCCTAACCTTCGGCTTTAACGCGAAGAATACCCGTAAGGGCCGAAGGGTGGTCAAAACCCCTCGGCTCAACCCTCGGGGACTGGCCACCTACACTGAAGGGGGAATCGAGCCCCTTCGGCCTTCTCCCGAAGGGTCACCCTGAGAGGGGGCAAGCCCCTTGACCAGGACTCGAAGGGCCAAAGCAGACACTGTGAGGAAAGTCAGCAAGCGAGCAGGAGATGGACCTCCGGTGGAGAAGATGTCCGGAGCGAAGCCCCTACAGCAATAGCCATCATAAGGTCTACGGGCTAGCTCGCATAAAGGGAAAAATACCGCAAGACTCCTACTAAACTAGGGGTCTCGTAGGGACCTATCTGTAATATCAACTTGGACCAGCAAGGACCTATAAATAGCATGCGTATCGGGCTTGTGAGGATAGGAAAAAAAGAGATCAAATAAAGAGAAAGAATCGTCTGCATCCACTTGTTCCCTAACATCTACTCCAGGTCTTCGAAAACAACCCCTTCAGAGGCCTCCTTTCTCTACTGATTGGTCTTGTAACCACAACAGATCGGGAGATTTAATGATTTACCCCATTTTAGTTGGTGCAATTGATGATTTGCCCCATATATCTCACTGACATATGACCCTAGGGTCCGCATGTCAGTAAAACATTACAGGATAAATCATTAATGGCACAAGTAAATGAAGGCAAATCATCAATTTTTCCCAACAAATCGACACGCCTGTCCTCCTCAAACTCAATTGCCTGGAACTTCGACGTTGCGTAGAGCTTCTCCCGGTGTAAGACAATAATGGGCAAATCATCAATTTTTCCCAACAAATCGACACGCCCGTCCTCCTTGAGCTCAATTGCCTGGAAGTTGGACATTGCGTAGAGCTTCTCCCGGTGGAAGACAATAATGTCGCTGAAGGCGGCGATGAATCCTGCGTTGAGCATGGTCTGTGAAGACATGCCGGGCTACCAAAGCGCAAGCTGTGCACTCGGACAACGCTGCTACAATGTACCTGGAGCCAGAGTCTGGTGATCCGAACCAGGGTTCACAAAACTGTTTTCCAAAAAACCATTCGAAAACCGAAAATATCGAGTCGAAAATCGCTCAAAAATTGTCAGAAACCGAAGAGTTAAGAAATAAAATTTTTTGAAAAAAATAAGAAAAAATAAGAAAAAAAACCAGTCGAAAACCGACTGACCAATTGAATGTTCCTTAGAGCCGATTTTTAGCGATTTTCGCTCGATTTCATAAAAAATCGAGCGGTTTTCACCGATTTTCGATCGGTTTGCGTCGCATAAATTTTTCAATTTTTTTGAATTCGAATTCGAATTGGATCGGTTTTTCACTCGGTTTAAAATACCGAACCGACTCGGCAGGCTCAGTTTTCGCGAAATTCGGCTTGTGGCTTTGCAAACCCTGCTCCCCTGCTCGAGACCGGACATCACCACGTTGCAGCACGGCACTGGGAGCTCTTCGTTCTTGAGGATGTGAAAGAAACGGAAGGCGCACAGGTGCGGGTGGCGGACGGCAGCTTGGGAGAACGGGTTCAGCAGGAAGCACCCGCCGTCGCCGGCGCTGCAGCCATTGCTGGGCTGCGCCCCCACGAACCACCCTTCGAATGATCCCACGCAGATCATCTGGTCGGGGTCCGTCGCCTCCTCGGGCAACGTGATGTAGCGGATGTCGGGGATATGATTTTCTTCGTACCTGGGTCGGTGGTGAAGCGCCAGGTAGACACCAAGATTCATAAGGGTTCCCTAGTCTCAATCTTAGAACCTTAATTAGAGAACCCTATCCATTGGGCGTCGGAGTGACTGGATGGCAATCTTACTCGATTACTCGTGTAATCGTAGATAAAAACCCTAATAAAGGTGGGTATGTTCTTTTTTTATTACCCGTGGGCATATTTATGAGGGTCAAAATTTACTAGACGGACAAACAAGTATGGATATGGGGGGAGTTTCATCCGTATCAGTTCCGCTCGATTACCCGCCACCTTCTATTGGCATATGAGCTAGAATAGGTGCTCAGTTGGCCCCTTGATCCCCAATTTGTGGTACCTCATATCAGTAATTGTTGAACTTGAGCATTTATGTGTTATTTGTCTACATGTGTTATTTTAATTCTTATTCTCATGTACATTTAAAATTTGGAATAATTGATAATCATTCTTCAATCTACAGAATATAGCTGATTCTCATACTTTCATCAAAAGAATTGTATTAGTATCATAGTTTATTAGCTCCTAATACCATTTGGTTGGAAGGATTATTGATGGTGGCGGGTAAACGGGTATACCCGCGGGTATCGGGTACCCGCAGGCAACAGGTATGGACGAGATTCTTCACCCATGACCCTTCGTGGGTATACCCGTGAGAGAGATTTTGGTTCACGGTACACACCAAGATTCCTCACTGTTCACCGGTCATCTAAATCTTAGATCCAGAAGGTAGCTGGTGGTGGGCGGTGGCGGTGTCTCAATCTTAATAAATCATGTCTGCTGGTGTGTTGCCGGAGTGAGATTTGGTTTCTCGAATCGACAAACTTTAAGAGAACAAGTGTAAGAATAGAACAAGTTGATTAAGGATTGTTCAATGCTTCCGATTAACAACAGAACAGGTTAATAAGTTCTTCCAACTTCCAATCCAAAGTGCATATACACATTATTCCATTCAACTTCCTCTATTTTGTGCAGATTTCCATAGATCCAACAAAAAAAATTACAAGAAAAGTTTAAAATTGGGATATGATTTTTTTTTACCCAACGGGATAGGAAGTGAGCAATGAAGCGGGGGTACACACCAAGATTCCTCCCAGTTCACTTGTCCTTGTAATCTTAGATCCCATAAGGTAGATGGTGGTGGGCGGCGACGAAACTCCTCAGTAGTTTTGCTGGGGTGGTGTTGTCGATCTCTAGTCTATAGTGGAGAGGAGATGGCAGCGTCAGGCTCTTATGTTGGAAGGGATATCGATGTAGGGAAAGGAGTAGGAGGTTGGAGGCGGGGTTCTTTTAGGGTAGAAACCCTGACAGTATTATAAAGGGGATATGGGTCTTGGCTCTTGGGAGACGAGGAGGTAGGCAGCGGCATTGTCTTAGGATGGAAGCCCTACTCGTGTGAGATAAGGGGGTATATGAGAGCCATTGGATTGATCCAACGGCGCCTAATTGTCCATTCTATTAGAGGGGTGAGGGGATGAAGTACTGTCTTGTAGATATAGTTCCAATCAAATTCAAAATATACAAATGTTGCAAATTAACCATCCAAATTCAGACCATCCTATTAATTCTGCCATGTCATTATCACCATAGCAACAAAATTTCAACATTTGCCAATATCGTGCACAGGACAGGGAGGAGGTGCAGTTGAATGGGTCTACAAGTTTAGCAGTCCCCATTCGACCATTGGATCGAGATCCGATGCGCGAGATTTTTCTGAGCACTGTAAAATACTGTAGCGAAACTTTTTTTTTCGATCTGGACCGTCGATTCGCTCGATTCAACGGCTCTAACGAATGAGGACCGCCAAAGTTGCAGTCCCCATTCAAAATTCACATGATCTCTGTCCTCGTGCACAACGGTGGATTCCTTGCATCGTAATAGACATGATATCTGGGTTGCCATATAAGCTGAAGTACAAACTAGAGACTTGTGATACAACCACCCAGCATGGCAGAAGTGATGGGTCATTCTCTAATGTCATATTTGTAATGGCATGAAGTTGTAGAACAATGGCACAAGGAAGGCCCATGTGTTGATGATCATGGTCTCTGATGCTAGCCTGAATACTCTTGTCCACACTTTTCTGATGTCCACAGGCAACTTCAACATTGCCAAATGCTGATGTGTGCATGACAAATTCTGACGCCGGCCTTTCCTAGATGGCTAGATGAGCTTGCGGTTGTCTGTTTGACTATTGACATCTTGTTCCACATTGAGACCGTGTTCCAGAATGATAATTCAATGCAGCCTTTTGAATAACGATGGGGACGATTTTTTTTGCTGGATATGCTACATTAGCCTCATAGTATGTCTGAATTGTATCATAACCCATTTCATATATGAACATTAACTGCATAAAGTAATAACACATCAATTCAATTCTGACATAGCTTTGTAACCTTATTTAGTACATTGCCTTTCCAAGAATAGGTGATTAATAGAATAACAACAAAACTCACCACAGAAAATGAAAATTGATTGGACAAAAATCAATACCAAAGAGTTTCTTTCAAGAGAAAAAAAGAGAGAGTAGCAAACAGATCAAGGAGAAAAAAAACCAGGTTATGTGTTCTTTTGGTTCTTAAGAAGTACATCCATTTCACGACTGAACTGTTATAATCTCAACACAGGTACAAGCTTTTTGGGTAAGAAAAAAGAGCATCAACTCACAAGTATTACAAGAAATTAAAGGCATATACTTCTGCATATGTAGCAGAATTAACATACGACTACAGATATTCATGTTCAGCATCATTTCGAGCTAACATCTCATTAATTACTCTCCAAGGGCAAAGGCGGCTGCATCAAAGGTGTCAGACAGGCCAGTGCCGGTCTTGAAGGTGACCTTACCAGGAGACGTCTTGTCAACATACACCTCCACCACACTGAGCCACAGCAGCAGCTCCTTGGTCTTCACACCGACAATCTTCTTCATCTTCCCCGGCTCGACGAAGGCCGCCACCTCGCCGGCGTACGACACGGTCTGCTTTATCTTCTTGAAGGTGTGCTCCTTCTTCTTCTTCTGCACGAGCCAGAAGAACCCGGCGTCGCGGTTGTAACCGAACTCCTCAATGTCCTCAAGGGGCAACAGGCCCTTGGGAAGGCCGAGCTCCTCGAGCACTTCGACCGACTTCTTCTTGCAGACGGCGTCCCCGCGGACGACCTCCGCGCCGGCACGGTGGCTCTGGACGACTTGGGACGCCATCAGGTGTTGTCCAGGATTGGTTTCCTACAAAAATACAGTGTTGATACTGTGAAATGGGAGAGCTAATCAGAGCTTGTTGTGATGGATTGTGAGATGCAGGGGCTTCTTATATAGCTGCTGCGAGGGCTGTATGCTTGTCTTCCTCACTGTGTATCAGCATATGTTTGTCAGCTTTGACAGGCACAGGCTGCTACTTTCTGGAATGGAGAGGCCAATTCTCTGGACTTCGTTTTCATAGATCGTCAAGAACAAAGTCAAGACTATTGTCCAGCCTTCGCTGACCATGGATATTTCTTAATGCTTAATTTCATGACCAAGTCCACAGAGTTATACCTCTTGGCGTCTTTGCATTGCAACGGCATAGCACAGTCCGTCAGCCGCAAGCCATGACCATAGCATAGTGGAGAGGTAGCCAAGGATGACCAGGTTGACCACATTAGTACCAGTCTGGTCTACCAAGTCATGCTCGGGCTCAGTGCTCCATTGTACAACCTAGTAAAAAAATTTCACACATTCAGTTGTCTCAATCCATGCAACTAGGATACCTTTTCTAGCCACAAACCATTCAATCAGGACAATTGACACTAAACTATATGTAGCTCTCCTCCTTGGTACACTTCTCATCACCAAAGCAATAGCTTCTTACTAGTCCCAAATTAACCAAGCATAGCTGAAATGGCATCTCAAACCATCGTGGCCCACCGTGCCGGTGCAGAGGTTGCTAAGGGCGACGCCGCTGGCAAGAAGAGGTCGATTGAGCTGCTCGAGGAGCTCGGCCTTCCAAAGGACCTATTCCCCTTGGACGACATCGAGGAGTTTGGGTACAATCGTGCACAAATATTAAAACATGAATGAATGGTAGATGACGATTACTTACCCCTTCGTTTGCTTCAAGATTTGTGCAACCTGTATTAAGAGGAAAAGCATTGAAGCACTGCTCTGTAAGTAAATCTAGTTGGGAGCATGTAAAATTACCTTAAGAGCTGCTTCCAGAACAAAGAAGCTTCGTTCAAAGTAGCGAGATCACGCGTCCTTGTGAAAACAAGTATTCCCAGTCTCCCAGATAGTTCAAACAATTAATATTTAACTGAACACCATTTTATCTTGTGATCATTAAGCTCGAACAGAAACATCCAAGCCAAGTCACTACGAGACCATAAGCATCCAATCCCAAAATAGGAAAATATAACAACATACTTCTTTCTTGCAGAAAGTAATAACATCACAATCATATTCATCATCACTTTGATAGGAACATGAAAAGAACGAGACATGAAAAGAATTGAGTTAAACAAGTACTCCCATAAACTGCAAGGATTTTTTTTTTGAAAGATTAGTAAGAGCTCTGCCTTTTATTCAAGAAAAGTAGAAAATAGCTAGAATTAGTACAACAGGAGAATTAGGACACCAAAAAAATGAATGTTCCAAGATGTCCACCGGAACCAACAGGGCAGAAAAACTAAAGACAAGATACGGCAACATACACAACTTAGCACATGAAAGATTAGCAAAAATACTAAAACCAGAAAAGCTTCCTTATAAAATAAGCCGAGTTGCTATGGTTGTGTGCGACTGGCGCAAGCAAAAAATCTTCCCTATGCGACGTTTATTGGCCTGGCCTTGGCGGCATCAGTTTGTTAGAAACTTGTTCTGAAAGCCAACTTCCTAGATATGTGTCTCCTGATGCTTTGTAGAGTGAAATCATAGACCAACTACACAGATATTCGAAACTCGAAACAGAAACGAAACAAAGATCAGTATGCTATGAAACAGGGTATGGCACTTGGGAACAAACAACAGTAGTGGATTTTGGTCACGAAAAGAAAAGAAAAAAACACCATCCCTTGTTTGCATCTATCATGATCATCCGAGGCAACATCAATGCAACCTATACTCTTGATATGATTACATTTACTCAGCAGCATTCATCCAGGAAGAAAGAACCATACAAGGCTGCGCTCTGATGCCTCAATGGTGTCTTCTGGTGTCTCGACAGAGAAGGCTGCCATTGTAGCATCTCTCATATTGTACACCCCTCTTTTAAGTAAGAGGCGTCCTAAGGTTTAGTTGCCCTAAGATTTCCACACCTCTCTGCTTGTTTCTTTGTCTCGATGTCCTGTCCTTATTATCTCTGCCATGAATCTTTCACGGCTCGTTGTAAAAAAACTTCTATTATTCTCTTCTGCTTGAATAAAAAGCAGAGATCCTGCCGATCTTTTAAAAAAATTATAACAAATACATCAAAGTAAGGGTAGTTCCTAGTGGGTTGGAGATCCTTGTTAATGAGGTATACAAAATCGCCTTCAACCCCATCATATTGACAAGCAGGAAAGGACTAGCTGCTGCAGGAACTGATGAAGAGAGTTGCCATCCAAGCTGTTTTATCTCAGTGAATATGTGAGGGTTTGTGCTGAAGTCCAGTGCAAATACTATATCTATACATCCATATAAATAAAAACAAGGTAGGATATTTAAAGCATCTCTTTCGTTTAAAGGGTAAGAAAATCTCACAATAATCCTAAAAATAAAAAATCCTAGAAATTCTCATATTAATCGAAAGCAAAAAGGAATGTCTACTACTTATTTTCGTGAAGCAGATTATAACGGTACAGATTAATTATGTATAGAGAGGTGCTTCTATGCTTCTTTTTTAAAAGTTGCACAAATATTAAAGCGTGAATAAATGGTAGATGATAATTATTTAACTCTTCGTTTGCTTTAATATTTTACACAACTTGAATTACAAGAGAAAGTATAGAAGCACTGCTCGTATGTAAGGCTGTGAAAAAAGCTCAAGGCTTGCGAGCTATTCGAACTCGGCTTGTTCTAGACTCGATTTGAGCTCAGTTCGAGCTTCAAACGAGCTGAACTCGAGCTTGATCTCGAGATCGTGGGCTTCACCGAGCCGAGCTCGAGTAGTCCACGAGTCCAGTAAATTTACAAAAAAAAAATGTTAAATATTATTATATGTTAACTCTTACTGAGTTTACTCGAGACGAGCTCGAGCTTGAACATTTTTTATTGTTAAAAAATAGTATATATTGAATCGTTTACCGTTACCAAGCTTACTTGAGTTGAGCTCGAGCCTAAGTTTGAGGCCTACTCGTATGTGTAGATATTAAAGTTGTATAATAAATATAATTATATTTTAATTATAAAAAATAGAGTCGTATATAAAAATAACTATATTATATAGTATCTGACCGCGCGGTTACGCTGATGAATCTGCTAGATTGGCGCGACACAATTACGCGTGGGAGTTGCACCACGTGGAACGGATACTACACGCCCGTACGTACGAGCCGAACATTGGAGAAGATCGTGGAATGTGCCAACGCTGCTACGAAGGCGTAAACTTAATCTCTTCTGCCGCACGTACGCGTCCCAATCTGCACCACTCCTTGGTTGGTAACCCAGTTTCCCACCACAAAAATTTCACGGCTCGTAGTATCTTCTCATCTCTGTTTTTTTTCCCCTTCTTCTACTTCAAGAAAACGATGGCAATTTCGCCGCGTCCTAGCCGTGACTTCTTGCAAGTTTCAACGCTGTAATCGAAGATTTCGCCATTGTTTCGCTTGTTTTCTTGCTTTGCGCTCTGCACGTAGCCTAGGTAAGGTGCCCATGGCCATGGCAACGTCGTGGTCGTCGTCTTGCTGCGCCTCCACCACTGCTCGTCCTCTGCTTACTCCTACGGGCAGCAAGAGCAAGAAGATATGGTGGACGAGTGGTGTCAGCGGCAGGAGCTGTAGCAAGAAGACGCAACAGCTCTCCATCTGCGCGACGGCCGCACCGTCGGCCGTCGACTACGCAAAAGACAGCGCCGGAGCCGACGCCGACGACGTAGCTTCGCTCAAAGTCAAGCTGCTGGTCAGTAACTAACCAAGAAACCAATCTGTACTCCAAATGTTTCTTGGCCGCTCTCTAGCTTGATGGATTATTTACTTCTTTTGGACGCAGAGCGCGGTGTCCGGGCTGAACCGGGGCCTCGCGGCGAGCCAGGAGGATCTAGACCGGGCGGACGCGGCGGCGAGGGAGCTCGAGGCGGCGGTGGCGGGCCCCGTTGACCTGAGCAGGGACCTCGACAAGCTGCAGGGGCGGTGGAGGCTGGTCTACAGCAGCGCGTTCTCGTCGCGGACGCTCGGTGGCAGCCGTCCCGGCCCGCCAACCGGCCGGCTCCTCCCCATCACCCTCGGCCAGGTCAGGAACAACAACAATCTTGAATAGAACCAAGCAAATCTTGAACTGAAATTTGATGTGATGGGAGTGTAATTATGCGTGTCTTTGTTCCATTAGGTATTTCAGAGGATCGATGTAGTCAGCAAGGACTTCGACAACATCGTCGAGGTCGAGCTCGGGGCGCCGTGGCCGCTGCCGCCCGTCGAGGCGACGGCCACGCTGGCGCACAAGTTTGATCTCATCGGTAAGTCACCATGCTGTGCTCCACTTGTATCTTGGTTGTCATTACAGTTTCAAGCCCAAACTGAGAATAATACCACCAGACCAAACAAATGCCATGTTCTTGTCAGTGTTATTCATGAAAGAACGCTAAATTCCACAGTTTCTGCCTAGAAGTATTGAATCGTTCATAGTGCTTCCTAATAAAATGCGCACAAACCTTTTGTGTGTTCTCGAAAAAAAATATGTTCATAGTGGTAAGTCAATCGGTGTTGTCTGAATTCTGATGGTTGCTTTGCTGTTGCTCCTGGCCGTCAGGCACTTCGAGCATAAAGATCACATTCGAGAAGACGACGGTGAAGACCAAGGGGAACCTATCCCAGCTGCCGCCGCTGGAGGTTCCTCGCATCCCCGACAACCTCAGGCCGCCGTCCAACACCGGGAGCGGTGAGTTCGAGGTGACCTACCTCGACGACAACACCCGCATCACCCGAGGAGACAGAGGGGAGCTGAGGGTGTTCGTCGTCTCCTGAGCTGATGCAAGACCGCATGATTTTGGATTCTGATCGGGGATGGGATCTAAAATCCTGACCGGTAAAAAATAATGTTACAGTATCTTAGAAAAAATTCAACGAGATTTCGTCAAATCTTATCGAAATCTCATACCTTTTAACCGGCTTTTGACCTTTTTTTTTTTACCGGGTTTGGTCCAATAACCCTTAAGAAAGTCATCTTCCATGAAAATTTATTGAAAAACCGATTTTTAGATGTTTTATAATTTCAGCAAAACACTGTTAGAATTTTATAAAATTGTACAAACTTGATAATGAACTAAAAAAAATTATGGTACTATCTTTATAGTGTAGGATCATACAAAAAAATTCAAAATAATTTAACTTCATTTGTTATCTTTAAAAAATAAAAAACAGAATGAATATAATTGAGACAGTAACCTTGTCAGAATTTTATAAATTTGCTCGAGTGTGATCATGATTCAAAATTTTTATGAGAGCTTAATAATTGCCTCGGTACTATTCTTTAATTTTTTTAAAAAAATAAAGTTTTTTTGTTTTCTCAATCAAATCTATGTAAGCATTGAACCTCATTTGTTATATTTCAAAAATAAAAAACAGAAAGAACATAAATGGTACAATGCCCTTGTAAGAATTTTATAAATTCATTGGAGTGTGATAATTATCCAAACATTTTATGAAAGCTTAATAATTTCCTTAGCACCCTTTTGTAAAAATTTCAAAAATTCTAAACATCTTTGATTTCTAAAGAAAATCTATGTATCGATCATCAGACTTTTATCAGGACGTAGCAATGCCGAATTTTGAAAATTCTTGAAGTTTGATCATCATCTGAAAATTTTATAGAAACTTTTATAATTCATCAGGACTATATAAAAAATTCAAAATTTTCTAACTTGTTTTGAACCATTTTTCATTCGGTTGAAGTTTATTGGTACGATTTTTATCATGATAGTAGCACTGTTAGAATTTTTTAAAATTTATGAAGCTTGATCATCATCTAAAAATTTTTTGGAAATATTATTGATACATCAGGACCATCAACAAAAATTTTAAAAAATTTATAACATGGTTTGTTCTATTTTTCATTCTGTTCAAATTTGTCGGTCGGCTTTTTATCCGGATAGTATCATTGTCAGAATTTTTAAAAATTCCTCAAGCTTGATAATAATTTGAAATTTTTATTGAAAAATTAGAGATACCCTCTTGAAACTGTATCTGCGAAGAGTTAGACTGTGGAATACTTTTGGTCAGCTTTCTGTCTAAACAGAGTTTGGATCACGAAATACTGCTTCCTTCGAGGTAACCAATCACGATTTTTCACGTTGCATATGTGTTTTTGAAGAACGACAACTGCTAATCTTGATCATTCAATGAAATCTTCGTAGCTTATGACAAAAAAAAATGAGAATGCTATAATAGTTTCTAGAGGAGTGGTTCTATACTTTTCCTCTCAATACAAGTTGCATAAATCTTAAAACAAATGAAGAGTCAAATAATTATTTTCTACCTTTCGATGATATTTTAATATTTGTATAACTAAAAAAAAGCATAGAATCTCTATCAAATAATGTTTTGAGCGACATGGACAATCTGTACCATCAAAAAATTGATCCAACGGTTCGATGTTGAGTTCTCGCACAACCCTGGACGTCCTCGCTACTCGCCTTCCCGCATCGGCGCAACCCCTCCCCGCCCGGCCACCCACCCCTTCGTGACGCCGCCGCCGCCGCCTTCTTCCTCGCTCCCGGTTGGTGCCTTCCTCCGCCACTGCATCTTTCAACATCTCCGTCGCCGACCGCCCAACCCGCTGTGACGGCCTACCACTCGCCGGCTCTCTCGGAGGAGCCTCCGCGCACGGTGGTGCGGTGATTATTGCTCCTCGCCGGCCGGCCGCGGGCTGCGGGGCCTGCCGGTTAGTTCGTTCATCTTGAACCCCTAGCACCATTTTTGTCATCGCATCGGAAATGGTTTACGCTCGATCTGCGGGGTGAAGCTTCTATAAGAAATTTGCAGTTTTCTGGCTAATTCAACAGTAGAATTGGTTTCTAATCCGAACACTAGACAGTTCAAAGATGAGGGAACCTGTACCTTTATTAGCGCTTCAAATAATCCGATCGGATTTATATACCTACCCGGATACGAGCAAGGACACGGTCTCTGAGCTATAAGTGCTGTGCTAATCCAAGTATAATCCTAATAGAACAGTTCAGTCTCAAAGAAACACCGCTCATAGCTAAGAAAGGAAAAAAAGAGAAAGGAAACGCTGTTCCGAATCCACCAAATGGGTATTACAAAGAGGATGTCAATGGCACGGCAACCGGATATCCTGGTCTGCATATTGGCTACCTTGAAATCCCTGACCTCGTCGGCGCAGTGTAGGCAAACTTGGCCTTTGTAGGCAGCAGCAGACACTGTAACATCTTGCTATAAATTTCGCTCAAACCCTAGACCACTGTAGGATGGGCTAACATATGCATAGCACCTTCTTATTTCGTATAAAAGGTTAACTTGGAGATGACTGTCCTACATGTACCCGTGTAGCGAAGGTTGATTCTTTGATATTATCAAGTAACACCTTAGCTTAAATTTTGCTTAAAGTCTAGCCTACCGTAGGACAGGCTCACGCATGTATAGCACCGCGCTTATATTTTTGTGCTCGTTTTGTGTAAAAGAGTTAATCCGAATATGCTATATATAGACCTAACATATATTATCTATATGAGAGGTGCTTCAATACTTTTTTTTTTTACAAATATTAAAGTATATTAAAATATGAATTAAAAGTAGATTGTATTAGATTGAAGCACCACTTATATATTATTATAACTCACTTTAAATATAGACTAATCGATTATATACACTTTCACATTGACGGACCAGATATTACGGTCCCTCCTCTACACCTCTGAATCCGCTGGCGTAATGCTGCTATGCAGCCTTGCGGAAAAGAAGGTCTGCACGGTAACACCCCCTGACCCACCTATCCGTAGCAGGTATGTGATTGGCTCCTATGGTTGGCTCTGGCTCATCACCGCTAATGAGAGGTCCGAACTGCTCCTTGTCAACCCCATCACCGAAGAACAGATTGCTCTCCCGTCGGTTACCACCATCAAGTATGTGAAGCCTATTTTGGATAATGTCTATGCTATTTACAAGTATGAGTTCTCTTGGTATAATGGGAGAAGATTTACGAGTCTCCTTCGATCCTTGCTCTTGATATACTGCGGAGTACCTCTTCTTGAAGGCAATTTTGTCTACTGATCCATCCACCGGGAACTACTTTGTGGCGCTCATGCACAATCCGTACTCGCAGCTTTCATTTGCAAGAGCAGGGGATGATAAGTGGACCTGGTTGCCACCACACTACGAGGACTGTATTTTCAAGGATAGCTTGCTGTATGCATTGACGAAACTAGGAGAAATCCAAGCATTTGATCCCAATGGTCCTTCAGTCACACATAGGATTGTTTTGAAGAAGATCAAGGACTACATCTATGAGAACATGTACATTGTTCAAGCTCCATGTGGTGAACTGCTGCAAATTTGGAGGATGTGCCATCCACCAGGGGAGTATGAAGGAAGATGATAACGATGAATATGCTTCAGAACCCGAACCTGGCCATGAATCTACTGTGCGCAATACTACCATAATCCAAGTACATAAAGTTGACATCGCATCGAACAAGCTTGTGGAAATAAGTAGCTTGGGCGAGAATGTGCTGTTTCTTGGGCATAACTAATCACTTTGTCCACCTGCTGACGAATATCCACATTTTAAGGCAAATCTAAGTTAGAGCATTCAAGAATAGCCGCCGTGATATCGGAGTTTTCAGCTTGGAAACTAACAATAAGGAGGAAATTGTATGTCCTCAGCTTTGTCCAACTGGCCAACCCCTGTGTGGATAATACCTAATCTCAGAAAAAGGAATTTGGCATTGGACAAATAGGTATGATTGTATGAGCCCTTGTCCTTTTTAGTCTTCCATTATCTCAAGAGAGGTGCTTTCATGCTTTTTTTTTAACAGTTGCACAAATATTAAAGCATGAATGAAAGGTAGATAGTGATTACTTATCTCAATTTTGTGCAATGAAATAAGTTTGTTACTGTAATCAACATTAATGGGTAAAGAGAGGAGATTAACCTTTTGCTTGCTGCCTTTGATACCATTCTTATGTACGTCCGATGTTAAAAACTCAACTTCACATATATTACCTCTACAGCATGTATATTTGTTGCTTTTTTTTGCCATAGGAGTCTAATATGCACTTATTTTTTTTAGATGTGTTTTTCAACAAGTTTTTATTTTGTTTACTAGTTACATTGTAGTTTGTAATGCAATTGAGAGATGGTACTTGATATTGTATATGGGCTTGTAAAAATATTGTTTGTATGTCTTCTTGTTAACTACCAGTTACCGAATATTGAGAATTCAACTTTGTGGAATTGACGGTGAAGTTGTCAGTTCAATGGGACGATAGTTTGGGGCGTACAGACCAATTATTTTACAGTTCTCATTTATTTTTCTTAAGAAACACACTTTTCAATATAGGCCAAAGTAACACTTCATAATTAAATATTAGCAATTGTGAATTCTCGAATGTAAAATACTGAAGCTTTGAATCTATTTCTTGTGCACAGCTGCATAATCGACTTATATTATCACTATCCTTGAAGAAATACATGTGTTCTTTTAATCTTATTAGCAGTTTGGTTGTATTCTTATTTGTTAAGATGCTTCTTTCCTCAGCAGTTAAGATTTTCTTCTGTTTTTCAGTTCAGATTAACTAGAAGTCAGTTGTAACCTTTCTCTCCTAAATTATTTTAGTTGTTGAGTCTGTTTGAATTGCTTATATATTGAACATTTTTTTATTTTCTCCCAGGTTTACTAAAATGGTTTCAATGTCATATTAGGCTTGTTTTTTGTAACAAGTAGAAGTGTCTTATCTTGAAATGTGATTTTTTTTAATCATATTGCATGAGCTTCCGGTGGTCATGCCACAGCAGTCAGACCATGTTTACTAGGTCTACTGACTGCTGAACATTCGTATTACCTCACTTTGTCTAAATTGAAATATATGGTTTTGAAGTTGTTTTCAATGATATCAATGCCTGCCATACTAATTGATCCCGCAACTACTAAATTTTGGTTGCTATACACCCTAATCAAATTCTTAGTCAACAAACAGGTTAAAATGTTCAATGAGTTGACGTTAGATATATGGATATTCTTCCCTGAATTTGGAATTGCCTCTGTTTATCGATTCCGTAGATGATTGTGTTAATAAAGTGAAGTCCCTTTTAAAGTTTTACCATAAAGTGACCATTGTGATGCATTTTCTTACATTTATTCCTACTAAAAAAATCAGCTGGAACTTCCTGATGTGAATATTCTGGAAGCCACTTGTCTATGCTAAACATAAGCACCGTTTTGTCGGTTGTTGAGCTATAGCAAAACCAAACGTGAAAGCAGTGCAAACTAACATCTTTTAACAGTCTATATGGCTTCAACGCTAGGTTACAGCAACACAGAGCCGGGCATATAAGACATTTTCTAGACTAATTTCAAAAGAGGGCGAAAAAACAAAGTTTTGCCTTTGTGTCAAAGCTGCTCATGACTAGCTTGCTCATGATCGTACTCATACGGCTTTATTCAACACTGTCATGATCTCCCTCAGCCAGACCGAATAATAGCACAAGATGACTTTGGAGTCAAATTGTTTACGTAGTATTTGTAAAGGGGGGTTTCGCATCATTCTATGTTTGTTGCGCATCCAAAAGCAGCATATGGCATCTGAATGGTGCTCACAAACGAAGAAGCGATTCTATCTAAACAGTGAACAGCAAGAGAAGTCTCGGAGCGTGATGTTTATCATTGTATGGGAGAGAGAGGCAGGATGGTAGAGTATATCTCAATATCGATAAAACAAATTAAAAACCTACAAATTAAAGGAGTACAGATGGGAGCATCGCAAATTTGCAGTTCTCTTTAGTTATGTGCTCTTCATTTAGATTTCGGACGCAGCAGGTCCCAGTGGTAGCAGCGGTAGCCTAGACATGTTTGCCGCGTAGGCATTAGTGATGCACTACGATTGGTGCGTTAGACGTTGGTGACGGGGGCGCTTGTCCGAGACCTCGACCTCCTGACATTGATGAATCAGCACATAAGCGAGACTCAAAATCAAGATAAATTGATAAAATGGGCCGATTTTACACAAATAATTAATGAAAAAATCGTCTATAAGCCCGAGAAGGGCACAATTGATTTGCAGACAACCTGCCATGATATATATCATGCATTTTGTATACGTAATAAAACAGAAGATATACCTTCAACCACGGTCATGGACACAGCAGAAATGAGTGTAGCAACGAGCAGCACCACGAGGCAGATGTAAGCGCCAGAACACCGTTCCATCCTCGCCATCTCTCCCTCTCCCGCTATGCCAATTAAGCTTGCATTGATCTTCCTCTTCGCCGGAGTTGCTCCAGGCTTTTTATAACGCAAGAGTCGTCCAAGGAAGTGAAGGCTGAAGACCACCGGATGGAAGTCACGTTATAAGTCTACCCAACCGAATTTTCTTTTCGTCCGAGCACCGTCCTCGAGACGCTGGCTAGCTTCGCTGAGTGTTCGCGGCGAAGTCGTCGGTATTTTGAACGACTTGTGGAAAAATGTGCTTCACGTCGTTCTCTTCGGCGGCTCACCGTGCTTCACGTCCGATCCTGAGCTAGCCGTACGTGCAAGACAAGTCAACGTCGTCTACGCGTGATCTCGGCCTTTGATTTCCCATTTGGTTAGTGCTCGAGTACTCTTGCCTTCTTCTGTTTACCGGGGGCATTGCCGGCCTACGTACCTTGTGTTTTCATTTGTATTTTCTAGGGACGATTTGAACGGCAGTGGAAAAAAAAAAAGCATTGAAGCACCTCTGAAAAAGAGGGATTTCTAGTGGTGGTAGTCAGTATCTGTTAAAAAGGGGTGAGTTTGCAACAAGAGCATCCAGATCGATTCATCCAATGAGTCGTCCACAGATAGCCATTGCTTCTCGAGATGTATGCGCTAGCTTTCTGGTTCAATTATAGCAATCCCATTTAAATTAACAATCGTGTATATATACGCATACTCGTGCCGTCTAGCTCCGGTAGATCCATTAGTTGCCACAGTTCACAACCGCCGGCCGGCGAACTCTGGAGCTAGCTGTTATGAATTTGGCTGTTCAGCCGGTGGTGGTGCACGATAGCAACCGAATGTTCGGGGCATGGCAGAATAGATGATCGTCCTCGTTCACGTAGCCCGTTGGGCAGTGGGAGGGAGGTTAGCGTGAGCGTCGACCTGCGAGTGTCGGTGATTGTCGTCACACAGCTATAAAGATTAGCTAGCGCTAGAGAATTTTCCTGGTGATCCGTAGTGAATTTTCAACTTCATCATGTCACAAATAGTTCTCGCTTTGGACAGAGATACAGTCAAACTTTTAAAACTTTGATTTTTAATATTTTTTAAATATTTAAATTTGATAAGTGAAAATCATGTGTAGATTTATCTAAAAATTACTTTTCTAATATTATAATTTTATTGGATTTTATAAATATATTATAATAAAAATTAGCAGTTAAAGCTGTGTTTTGAAAACTAGGCTAAACCTAAAACCGGAAGATTTTGTAACCTATCCTAGGCCGACAAGGCTAAGCCTAAATCGAAGATTTTTAATAAAATATGAATTTTAGTTTTCTGGATAAAATATTATTTTTATTGATCTAACGCCTAGTCTTGTTCTAGCCCTACCGGTCTACTAATGCTCCATTTGGCACAGCTTCTAGACTGATTTTTTTAGAATAAGCCACAAGCTATACCAAACAACTGGCTTCTAGTTCAACTTTTTGACTAAGCCTAAGCTTATTTGTAAAGATAAGCAAAGCTCCTAAAAATCAGCTTTTCAAAACAGCCAACTAGAAGCTAGTTTTTGCACAAAGCCAAACTATACCAAAAGGTGCCTATGCTTCATGTCTTACAGCCACCATTTATTATGAAAAGAGGAAAAAAGGTGGCTCCAACTCAAATATCAAAATTTGACTTTTCAAAAACCAGGCCTTCGTCCTTAGTTTAGTTTAAAAAAACACCCTTTGTAACACTGTTAAATGATGGAGGGCGGTTTTCAAAAACTCAAATCTAAAAAAATTTGACCTTTCTGAATAATAAATTTTGTAACACCGTTGAATGATGGATAGCGGAGAAACGAACGATAGCACAGAGAGATTCAGACTTCGTCCTTAGTTTAGTTCGAAAACCGGGCCCAGCCTAGTGTGTCTCTAGACTAGACACTATCCCACATTCCCACTGCCGGTTCACCGTTCACCGCACTCTAGGTCTGACGTCTTTACCAGCCGACGTCCTGAGGTTCAACACATCTTTGCTAACAAATAAATACAACTTGGCAGTGATGGTTTGTTCTTTCTCCTCTTTAGGAAAAGCAATACGACGACAATGAGCTGTAGACTACGATAGTGTGGAATATAAGAACCCGGGTACTCTCACGACAAACTCAAGAGGGAGGCTCAGAAGATACTCCCCGCGTCAGGCCCCGCAGCCGTGCGCAAGGGGACATATCCTAAAAGGAGTTGAACTTATATTTAGATATGATAGATACGGTTGTAATCCGAGTCGTTAATAGGGTAGATAAAGATGTAAACCCTATCCTATTAACGACTAGAATCTTGTAACCGATCGAATCTCCAAACCGATCAGGACTCGTAAGCCGCCCCACCCCGCTATATAAGGGAGAGGCGGGCAACGCATGAAGGATCGGATCATCCAAACATAGAGCGAGGAAGCCATAGAGCATAAAACACCTCATATCGCCGGAGCACATTGCGCTTTGAGCATCCTTGGATCCAAGAGATCCGCATAATCCCAGACACAGGATTAGGGTATTATCTCCTCGCGAGAGCTTGAACCTGTCTAAATCCCTTGTCTTGTGTGACCTTGAGTTTGAGATCGAGCACCTACCCCATAAATTTATTGCGACTACAAAAATCGATGAATCGTTCTCTTACCTCTCGCAGAACAATAAAACCAACGATATTTTTCTTTTCTACCCACACCCACCTCCGACCGGACTATTTCCAACTTCGCTGGCACACCCTCCTGTCCTCTCCAACGGCCAACGATCCAACCCCGCCAGCCGGCGTGCACGGCGCCCCCGATATTTGGGCAGGCCCGTACCGTTTTGCCGGCCGTGTCCCATGGGCCAGTGAGTCGTGCGGCATGGGATTCCATCTTTCCTACGCCATCGATTTGGCTAGCACTGTGCGCTCTCGTAGTGTGATTGCTCAATTGTTTGCGACGAGCGGTCAGTGCAACATGCTGTGTGCGTCGGAATTATTCGATTGGAATTTGTTCTCATTGTCAGTGATAAGTCCTTGCTAGCACTTAACCCTAACCGTTCGTGACGAGCTGGATCGTACCTAGTTCGGGAGGGCCTTGGCTTATTTGACCCCTCGGTCGCGTGTTTTACCAAGAATAGCTCTGTTGTCATCGGTTTTGCAGTTCTAGCCCTTGTTGAGTACATAGAGAAGTGATCATTATTCTAACACACACACCTCTCTCTCTCTCTTTAAAAAAATAGCTTTCTCCCGAATAAAATCGCAAATCTAGTCTCTTACCTACTGCGGAAGTCACCTTCCGTACTCCCTTACCACTGAAGGACCTCCTGCGCTTCTCCTCTGTGGCACCGGTCCTCCCACATGCGACGTGGCCATGCTCGTGCACGCCACTGACTCTCTCGTGCTCCCCCTCCGCAGCTCCCACTCCCGCATCACCCGCCTCCTGCGCCATACGTCCGCAGCACTCCAGCCTCTCATGCTCCGTGGGTGCGCCGCGCCTTCCATTGTGGGGGAGTAAGCTAGATTTAAAAAAAAAATTGTGATGGAGCTATTTTTGTCAAGAGAGAGAGAGAGAGAGGGTGCGGTCAAAATAGTGGTTACTTGCATAGAAGATCCGCATGGAACTAATCAACAACCAGCCGGTGGTACGCCGCAATTGTCGGTGGTGAGCATAGGAGAAACGCGTTCTTCTGCGTGTGTTGGCCCTTGGGGACGGAGGCAAATGTACGGGAACTCGCCCTGTCATATGCCAACATAACCGACATAATTTGTGGTAGTCCGTATCAACTTCCGAAGTACATGCATACACGTAGAGGGATCGACAGAGAGCAAACACGAAAGGAATCATGTGTAGTCACGAGAACTACAATTTAAGTAGTCCTCAACAGTTTGAACTATCAAATCGGAACAACGAATGATCCGATTGTCCAACAATGTTCTAAAATAGTGTTTGCTACTGGATTTACTACACAGTAAAAAATAGTGCAATGTTCTTACTAGTATTCCTAAAAGATCTGAACCGTGGTGTTTTAATCTAAGAATCCACGTATAGGTGCTTAAGTTATAGTCCTAGCGAGAGATCTACTTTCCAGATAAACACACCATGCACCGAAGCGATGTGCACGGCAGAAATGAGCGCAGCGACCAACGTGACAATCACCCAGAGCTTCTTCAGTCTAGAACAGCAACACTTCCTCATCATGTAGGTCTCAACCTGCTGTTTGATCGACCTATTTCGATTTATAGCTCCAGAGCAAGAGGTATGATGTTGATGTACATATGAGGAGCTGGCCATGAGTATGTATGTCGTCGTTGTCTAGCTTGTGGCAGTCAACGTCTAGAATCCGGCCGGTCTATCGATTCAGTGTTTCAACAGTGCATGCCTGAAGTGGCGCCTCACCGGTCAGCACCGTTGAAAGCTGCATCCACGATATCTCTACTCATCTTCAGAGTCAAAAAAGACGTGTGGCCGTGTGCCGTGCACAGATCGCCAACATCGGCCAAATTTGGTTTGAAGTGACAGGTCCATCTTTTGAACTGGGCATGCAGAATGCACGTATTAAATTGTCTTCACGAAAAGATGCAGAAGAAGGGGGATTGAGGTTCTCAACGCGTAAACCGTTTGAGAAGTTCACAACACTGAGAAGAACAATGGCACTAAAGACCTTCACAAAATGAACCTCGCATGCTATGTTTTCTTTGAAATTGTGGTTTAGTTGAGTTTCTTCCCGGGCTCTTTGAGATTCTGGTCTGTCTAAATCTCACCTATGCATGGATTCATAGGTTGAACAGATTATTTTGGTTATCAACCAGCTATCGCAAAATTCTTTGAAAGTCAGGAAATAACCCATCCATCACGATACAACATTATATTTGGATCGGAAAACCATGCTTCTTTTCTTCTCCTTCTGAGAAAGATGGAAAGGCAAACTACCACTTCGATCCTAAGCTTGGTCGTCAGCTCAAGCCCATATACTATTGGACACATCTACTGGCTATATACCGAGCCTGCAAAGCGTATTTACAACCACTTTGAAATAGTATATGAAATGGGGAATTTTAAGGTAGCATATGGTGGTACTAGAAATCGTATTTCTACTACTCTACTACCAGAGAAAGTATAAATAAATATTCACTAATATGGTCTATTGGATCGAAAAAAATAAACATCCGTATTAAATCTAGTGTACCGTAAAATAGTTCTCAATGGACATATCACTAAGCTGAAGTAGGCCTAGGCATTCGGTTTAAGTTTTATCTGTTCGGTTTATTCGGTTTTAAAAAAAATCGATTTTCAGGAATAGAAAACAGAACCGAATCAAAAAATTCTAGAAACCGAACCGAATTAACCGAACTAATTTGGTTCGGTTTTTCGGTTAAGCGAATTTTGTACGCGCAACAGTCAAAGACATAAGGCATAATAGAACTCACAATAATATTGTTGGTCAGCAGGAAGATAGCTATAGAAAAGCTTGAGCTTTTTCCGTCATGGATGATACAAAACACTCGCCGCTTTTGATGGAGGAGAATGGCAGAGATCAATCACATCTTGGTCGACCGACGTCTCATTTGGTAAAAGCAATTCAGGAGAAACTTGTCTCTGTTTGCTAAAGCTATCTGCATGGTGGCCATTGTTCACATAGTGATGTATCATTGTTTTTCTACCCTCCACTTTGCTAGTAAAATTTTGATTGCAAGTCTTTTGTCAAGTATGGAAAAGAAATTACTGATAAAATATTGAACCGACACTTTGTAACGCAGCAAACATCACCTGATTACAGAAACAAGCATCGCTACCTTTGTTTCCAATCTTCAGCCAAGGAATTTCGCAAAGTGTCTTCGTTTCTTCCTCGCGCCTTTGTCCGAGAAGGCTTCTTAGTTTCTACTCCTTTACTTGTACGCGGTATCTTTGTCTCCAAATAGAAATCCCAATAACGATTACAACAGTTCACATTCTGATAATTAAGCCATCTGCAAAGTAAGGGGACAACTTAGTTCAGAAAGAGTCAAAAATAAACCATCAGAATGGACTTTGTCAGACAAGATGAGAACATCATGAACAGAAAGTGAACCATGCTGAATAGAAAGTGAATCAACTAAGGACAAGCAAAAACAATGTACTGGATCATCCAAGGTTATAGCAATCAAATTGCATCCTTTAAGCAAACGTAACAGCTGCTTATTGTTCTTGAAACAGATCCAGCGCCGGGAGGACGACGGCAGTGGTAGCTCCTGGGTTTGCGCCAGCTCAGGGGATGGCCGGATGGGAGCCGTGAGGGCGGCAACGGTGGCGACGCCTAGGGATGGGAGCCGGGAGGGCGTCGACGGTGACGGACTGGCGGGGGCCGCGTCGGCTCAGGTAGGGAAGGCCGGATGATGAGATGGAAGGGCAGCGAAGCCTAGGGCCGCGCCGGTAGGTGGCGGCGCACCGGCGCCGCTGGTTCGCCCACCGTAGTCGGGTAGGGTTGCTGGGTCGCCGTCTCGCCGAAATGGGGAGCCGCAGATTGGGAAGTTGGTTGGGGAATTGAAGATGAAGTCTGAAGAGTGAAGACGTGCGGTGCGGGGAGTTGCGGTTGGTGGACCTGCGGTTTGGTGGCTGCGTGAGTTATTCGGTTAAACGGTTTTTCGGTTTTCAGATCTAAAAAACCGAACCTTAAACCGAATAGTACCAGAATGAAAACCGAACCGCAAACTGAAAACCGAAATATTCGGTTAATTCGGTTCGATTCAGTTCGATTTTTCGGTTTCGATTTAAAAATGCCCACCCCTAAACTGAAGAGCATGGACAGTACAAGGGGGTGCTGGGTATGCCCCTTGCACCCTCAAGATTTGAAAAGTGCTATAAGATCATCTCTTCAATGAACTAAATTTATTGATTGAATTGATTCTAATTTTAATAGTTTGGGATTTTTAAATCATTAGAATTATTTTTATTAAATTCATGATCTTACAAAATAAAGTTGTAAGTGTTGTGCGTCCAACGAAGATTTTCTATTTCGGCCGCTACGGAAGAGATGTCGCTTTACACGTCTTGACACATCAGCTGTGTACTTCGGTACAGCGCGTGTTGAGATTTGAGAAACAACACACAGGAGGGTATCTGCGATGTACTTATTCCTTGTGAGTTGCGATGCTATTCGTACAACTCTGTAACTTTGATGTGCATAAGATGTAGTACAGATCACGTCACGGTCACGCATGTAGGTGAATACTCTTTGCCTATGATCCGTGCAAAGCTAGGTGCTCTGTTTGTGAGAGAGCCAAAGGCGGTACCGTATCCTCTAGAGGGGTAGAGGTGCCATCGGTTTGGATAGTTTCTATTTAAGCGATTGATCGGATGTATTTGGATCGGATTTGGATAATTTTATATTTGAATTCGGTTTGGATATTTTTTCGAATTGGATTCGAAGATTACTATCCGTCATATCGGTATATTCGAGATAGTTTTGAATATATCCGAAAAAATTACTCGGATATCCGAATCTTCTGGCCCGTCATTCACTCATTCCTTTCGCCGTTCAGTACTTCGGTCATTCGGTGGCTTGGCCCAATCGGCAAATAAGTCCATTAGACCATTACGGCAATTGTGCACCAGCACAGACACAAACCCTAACCTCCTCTCCCGAGTCTCCTGAGTCCCGACCTCTCCCATTCGGTGCCAGCATCACACGACTCATACACGCCACTACCGCCGCCATCGTTCGCCCCTACGTTCGCTCCGGACATCGCCCTCCGCCTCCTCTCTGCTCTGCCTCGCCCTCCTCTGCTCTCTGCCCCTCCGCCCCTACCTCTGCTCTCCGCCCTGCCCTCCACCCATCTTAGTGGGTGAGCCCCTCACGTGGCTGCCTTCGCCTCAAGGCGCCAACACCAGAGCAGCAGCGGTGGAGTGCGGACTAGTGCGACCTCGGTGACGCCATTTTGTCAACTCGGTGTGGTGCCCTCTCGTGCAAGATCTCATAATCCAAGCAACTAACAAGGTAGCAATTAAAGCTAATTGTCTCGCAAACACCTAGGATTTCAATTTTCAGGATAGGCATTAGCTTGGGAATAGCTAGCACTAACAGTACTGCATTGGAAAGAAGGGCATCTGTGCTTGGAAAAAAATGTATAGATACAGTAATTACTAATATTGCTTGCTCTGAAACATTGTGGCATGTTTTCATTTACATGAGGAGTTTTTCAGTTCTGATAGTGTATAAATGACAATGCTTGTGTACTGATGCATGAATTATCCTACCCCAAATGGAGAAACGAAGGTGCTTGTGTACTGTGCATGGATTACATTGTATATTTTCTTTGTTACTTTTTGTTCTATCTACGTGTGTGCAACTAGTCATCGTGGATAACTCGAGCTGATTTTTTTTAATTATGAACCCAGAAGAGAGGAAAAGAGGAACCTACTGCAGCACCCAATGATCATGTCGGGATAAACGTAAAGAGCAGTACAAATAAAAATACAGAAGGGATTTTACCCTATAAACCGGAGTATTAGTTTCACAGCTACCGTATATACCGATGAAATGATAATTGGTGAGTGTTTAAGATATTTTCCTACCCTTACCTTATCAATCATTGGCACAAATGTGCAACAAATCATCGGCTTATATGTTTTTGGTGAAACGAGAAATTACCGTAATGTAACCTCAGTTAGTTGCATAGTTATTTAAGAATAGCTTGGTTAGTTTGTAAATTTAATGCCAAAACTGCAACGTCAATTGTATGACAAGTGAAGCTTCTTTCATGCCTGTCCATTTAGTTATCTTAAGTGTCAACTTCTGACATGAAAGGAACAGGACAAGTTGCTCCTGTCATGATCTTCCTTTGTACGTAAATTGAATAATGTTAGTACTTCTTTAGTAGTACCCTGGATGCTATGTCTAACTTTTGGACTTAATCTTTTCATGCTATGGGGCAATAGCCACATACAACAACAATAGCGAAAGAAATTTTGCACTCAAATCATGCACCAATAGTGACCTTTGGGAAGCCTAGGTTTGGAGAATAGCAGATTATGGCCAAATGGAATATGCATATGGAACTGAAATAGTTTGCTTTATGGTAGTATAAAATACCAAAACAACATTTGTTATTAATGTTAAACATGTCATTCACTCTTGTTTTTATCTTTTGTTTTGTAGGATGAGACTATGGTTGAGATTGATAATGACTGAGTGCTTGTCGAGGACAAGTAGCCATAGTTATGCACTCGTCTCCTTGAGATGTTGCCAGCCTACCTTAGCCACTTTGGTCGTCAAACTCTTATATAAGATTGTGTCATTGTTGAGTTCTCTATCTGTATGTCTGCATGATGTAATCCAAATATTATCGACTTGTCTTATTGTCTCTTTCATGAAGACATGGAGTCATGGTCATGTTATCGTGATATTATTTACATATCGTTTTATATTTCGTAACTTTTGTATGTGTACCGTTGAAATTGAATGTATTTTTGCAACTTTGTTGGGTTACCAGATAAAACGACTTGTTAGACTGCGATAATCTTGTTGCGTGTTGAACTCATACGGTTGGTTAATCATTATTATATGTTTGCTATATGCGGTATCTATTATCGCGCGATATCCGACAAAAAAATATCCGATACCGTATCAATTCCGTTCCGTATTCACTTCGAATCCGTAACTGATATTATCCGCGCCGTATTCGTATCCGAATTCAAAACTGATAAAAAAATAGTTTAGAATAAAAAAGAACGATATCCGATCAAATCCGAACATGATGTTCTGCAGAGTTTGGACTACGAGTTCTATGATGCTGGATGGGTACGACCTGGCTGGGCTCTTCAATCTGCACCTTGCTACATATGCGTGCCGTTAATCCGCTCCAAAAGTGTTCACATAACGCATTTGCAGTACATTACCCGAACAATTTCGACCTGGTTAATTTCACGCTCAAGGTCGAGCTCACTTACAGTCTTACACCAGCATCAACACGTTTGTACATTGCAAAAAAAGGTTGGCGTACGTCAGAGCTCACAGGTGAGATCGCACGATGCAGACTAAGACGGTGCACCGTGGAGCATGCTGCCTACAGCAGGCGACCAGCATGGCGAGCTTGACTTCTTCATGGAGCGTCGTGCTCCGGCCGCCTCGGGCTGCCGTGGTGGTGCATCGGGTCCGGTCCGGCCGGCACGGAGCGCAACTCCGCGGCGGCCGCCTGCGCCGGCAGCGAGCTCGACGTCGACGACCACGACGACCTGGCCCTCACGCCGCGCTGCAGCTTTAAATTGGCCACCAATCGTACCAGAACCACCACACGTTAGGAGCAAAGCTACGGGCGCGAAGATATGCGAGTAACTAGGAGTAGAACTAAACAGTATATGCGAGTATATGCGAGTAACTAGGAGTAGAACTACCTCCGCGACATGAAAATGTGGCGCCGAGACTGGCCTGATCTTACCACCTAATCCACTAGCCAGACCTGAAATCGAGTCCAAAGAAAAGCACAGCAGCTGAGAATCACAAAGATGCTGCATGCATCAATGCGTGCACAAGAAATAAAGGAAGAAAAATAGGAAAAGTTTGAAGAGAAGAAAGGAAGGCTCAAAACCAAAGCTTTGCCCGTACCAGCAAATCCTTGTACTCGGACAAGGAGAGCAATGCAAGACCATGCAACCACCAAGCAGAGGAAGAATCGGCTCATGGCAAGCTAGCTACTTACAACCGTAGTACAAAACCAAAGGACAAACTCAAGTAAGCATGTCTTTGAGATTCAGAGATACATGGATACTTATAGATAGAGGGAGTTTGTTTGTTTGTTTGTACTGTGTGAATGAGGAGTAGAGATGGCAGTTTTATCTATGAGTTTGGATACCCGACCCGATAAGAGCGGGTAATGGTAATACTTTAGACCCGTAGGTTTTCGGATTTAGGTACCCGATAAACCTATAGAATAGACGTGGGTGTCAATTTGTACCTATGGGTATCCTATAGTATGTGGGTCCATTTTTTATGAGATATATTAGAAAAACAAAACCCTAACTCAGTGACTCCTCGGCTGAGTCGGTGTTGTCTGAATTCTGATGGTAAGTCAATCGGTGTTGTCTGAATTCTGATGTTCATAGTGGTAAGTCAATCGGTGTTGTCTGAATTCTGATGTTCATAGTGGTAAGTCAATCGGTGTTGTCTGAATTCTGATGGTTGCTTTGCTGTTGCTCCTGGCCGTCAGGCACTTCGAGCATAAAGATCACATTCGAGAAGACGACGGTGAAGACCAAGGGGAACCTATCCCAGCTGCCGCCGCTGGAGGTTCCTCGCATCCCCGACAACCTCAGGCCGCCGTCCAACACCGGGAGCGGTGAGTTCGAGGTGACCTACCTCGACGACAACACCCGCATCACCCGAGGAGACAGAGGGGAGCTGAGGGTGTTCGTCGTCTCCTGAGCTGATGCAAGACCACAAAATTTTCCATGATGCAGTGTTGCAAACTTGCAATCCTATCTCTGTTTCTCCCCCTTTTTGCCTCTGACAAGATGTCTCGTAGCATTGTGCCCTTCTGTGCTATTGTAGATTTGTAGAATTGGAGTGAGAAATTAAAAAAAAAACTATTGCGGAAAAAGGTGACACCAATTTTGGCGCACAAGTCTTGACCTCACCTACCACTTAAATTTCATGAGATCACTCGTAAGTTAATGGAATAAAAGTTAATAGTACATCATACTCTGAATAGTGTCCAACCACACATACATAGGTCCTAAGTCGTATAACATTATTTTCCGAGTCACTGTGCGTATATACATTGTTTTCTATTGGATATAGCATTACGGCATTGTTATAGAATTAGTTACTGGAGTTTGTGCTTCAGTGGTACTAGTATGAAGTATCATCATGCTCATGCTCGTGTTACAATGATTTGGTGTGGTATACGTTATGCCTATAACATGATCCAAGACAAGATTTTGGGGAAAAGATATTTCGAAGCATTCTCTTACATCGATTTTGTTATCAACCTTTACTTACTTAATATTAATTGGAAGAAATTGCAGCTGAAATTAAAAAGGAAAACAACATTTATAAAAGGGGCATTCCGAGAATCGAACTCGGGACCTCTCGCACCCAAAGCGAGAATCATACCACTAGACCAAATGCCCGTTGATTAATGTCTCCTCAAATAACTTTTATATCGTAATAGGCCATGTATAGATGACACAGCTCCCACGATTTGTTCATTCTGCACCCGTCATGTTCACGTCAACGCAGGCCTCGAGTCTTGCGATATCAATTTATCCTCTGCAGTTCAATGAACATAGCGATCATGTTCATGCTTCAAAACCTGCAGTCAAGATTTTTGTGGGGTTCTACTTGTTCTAGTTTCGTCTAGACTCTAGAGCATGTGTAGCAAGGATCGAAAACCAATGAAATTTTGGAAATCTCGGTTGAGATTTTGGATTCTGATCGGGGATGGGATCTAAAATCCTGACCGGTAAAAAATAATGTTACAGTATCTTAGAAAAAATTCGACGAGATTTCGTCAAATCTTATCGAAATCTCATACCTTTTAACCGGCTTTTGACCTTTTTTTTTTACCGGGTTTGGTCCAATAACTCTTAAGAAAGTCATCTTCCATGAAAATTTATTGAAAAACCGATTTTTTAGATGTTTTATAATTTCAGCAAAACACTGTTAGAATTTTATAAAATTGTACAAACTTGATAATGAACTAAAAAAAATTATGGTACTATCTTTATAGTGTAGGATCATACAAAAAAATTCAAAATAATTTAACTTCATTTGTTATCTTTAAAAAATAAAAAACAGAATGAATATAATTGAGACAGTAACCTTGTCAGAATTTTATAAATTTGCTCGAGTGTGATCATGATTCAAAATTTTTATGAGAGCTTAATAATTGCCTCGGTACTATTCTTTAATTTTTTTAAAAAAATAAAGTTTTTTTGTTTTCTCAATCAAATCTATGTAAGCATTGAACCTCATTTGTTATATTTCAAAAATAAAAAACAGAAAGAACATAAATGGTACAATGCCTTTGTAAGAATTTTATAAATTCATTGGAGTGTGATAATTATCCAAACATTTTATGAAAGCTTAATAATTTCCTTAGCACCCTTTTGTAAAAATTTCAAAAATTCTAAACATCTTTGATTTCTAAAGAAAATCTATGTATCGATCATCAGACTTTTATCAAGACGTAGCACTGCCAGAATTTTTGAAAATTCTTGAAGTTTGATCATCATCTGAAAATTTTATAGAAACTTTTATAATTCATCAGGACTATATAAAAAATTCAAAATTTTCTAACTTGATTTGAACCATTTTTCATTCGGTTGAAGTTTATTGGTACGACTTTTATCATGATAGTAGCACTGTTAGAATTTTTTAAAATTTATGAAGCTTGATCATCATCTAAAAATTTTTGGAAATATTATTGATACATCAGGACCATCAACAAAAATTTTAAAAAATTTATAACATGGTTTGTTCTATTTTTCATTCTGTTCAAATTTGTCGGTCGGCTTTTTATCCGGATAGTATCATTGTCAGAATTTTTAAAAATTCCTCAAGCTTGATAATAATTTGAAATTTTTATTGAAAAATTAGAGATACCCTCTTGAAATTGTATCTGCGAAGAGTTAGACTGTGGAATACTTTTGGTCAGCTTTCTGTCTAAACAGAGTTTGGATCACGAAATACTGCTTCCTTCGAGGTAACCAATCACGATTTTTCACGTTGCATATGTGTTTTTGAAGAACGACAACTGCTAATCTTGATCATTCAATGAAATCTTCGTAGCTTATGACAAAAAAAAAATGAGAATGCTATAATAGTTTCTAGAGGAGTGGTTCTATACTTTTCCTCTCAATACAAGTTGTATAAATCTTAAAATAAATGAAGAGTCAAATAATTATTGTCTACCTTTCGATGATATTTTAATATTTGTATAACTAAAAAAAGCATAGAATCTCTATCAAATAATGTTTTGAGCGACATGGACAATCTGTACCATCAAAAAATTGATCCAACGGTTCGATGTTGAGTTCTCGCACAACCCTGGACGTCCTCGCTACTCGCCTTCCCGCATCGGCGCAACCCCTCCCCGCCCGGCCACCCACCCCTTCGTGACGCCGCCGCCGCCGCCTTCTTCCTCGCTCCCGGTTGGTGCCTTCCTCCGCCACTGCATCTTTCAACATCTCCGTCGCCGACCGCCCAACCCGCTGTGACGGCCTACCACTCGCCGGCTCTCTCGGAGGAGCCTCCGCGCACGGTGGTGCGGTGATTATTGCTCCTCGCCGGCCGGCCGCGGGCTGCGGGGCCTGCCGGTTAGTTCGTTCATCTTGAACCCCTAGCACCATTTTTGTCATCGCATCGGAAATGGTTTACGCTCGATCTGCGGGGTGAAGCTTCTATAAGAAATTTGCAGTTTTCTGGCTAATTCAACAGTAGAATTGGTTTCTAATCCGAACACTAGACAGTTCAAAGATGAGGGAACCTGTACCTTTATTAGCGCTTCAAATAATCCGATCGGATTTATATACCTACCCGGATACGAGCAAGGACACGGTCTCTGAGCTATAAGTGCTGTGCTAATCCAAGTATAATCCTAATAGAACAGTTCAGTCTCAAAGAAACACCGCTCATAGCTAAGAAAGGAAAAAAAGAGAAAGGAAACGCTGTTCCGAATCCACCAAATGGGTATTACAAAGAGGATGTCAATGGCACGGCAACCGGATATCCTGGTCTGCATATTGGCTACCTTGAAATCCCTGACCTCGTCGGCGCAGTGTAGGCAAACTTGGCCTTTGTAGGCAGCAGCAGACACTGTAACATCTTGCTATAAATTTCGCTCAAACCCTAGACCACTGTAGGATGGGCTAACATATGCATAGCACCTTCTTATTTCGTATAAAAGGTTAACTTGGAGATGACTGTCCTACATGTACCCGTGTAGCGAAGGTTGATTCTTTGATATTATCAGTAACACCTTAGCTTAAATTTTGCTTAAAGTCTAGCCTACCGTAGGACAGGCTCACGCATGTATAGCACCGCGCTTATATTTTTGTGCTCGTTTTGTGTAAAAGAGTTAATCCGAATATGCTATATATAGACCTAACATATATTATCTATATGAGAGGTGCTTCAATGCTTTTTTTTTACAGTTGCACAAATATTAAAATATGAATGAAAAGTAGATGGAGATTACTTACCCATTCACTTACTTCAAGATTTGTGTAACTTGTATTAGAAGGAAAAGCATTGAAGCACCACTCTATATATTATTATAACTCACTTTAAATATAGGACTAATCGATTATATACACTTTCACATTGACGGACCAGATATTACGGTCCCTCCTCTACACCTCTGAATCCGCTGGCGTGAATGCTGCTAACCTCTACAGCCTTGCGGAAAAGAAGGTCTGCACGGTAACACCCCCTGACCCACCTATCCGTAGCAGGTATGTGATTGGCTCCTATGGTTGGCTCTGGCTCATCACCGCTAATGAGAGGTCCGAACTGCTCCTTGTCAACCCCATCACCGAAGAACAGATTGCTCTCCCGTCGGTTACCACCATCAAGTATGTGAAGCCTATTTTGGATAATGTCTATGCTATTTACAAGTATGAGTTCTCTTGGTATAATGGGGAGAAGATTTACGAGTCTCCTTCGATCCTTGCTCTTGATATACTGCGGGAGTACCTCTTCTTGAAGGCAATTTTGTCTACTGATCCATCCACCGGGAACTACTTTGTGGCGCTCATGCACAATCCGTACTCGCAGCTTTCATTTGCAAGAGCAGGGGATGATAAGTGGACCTGGTTGCCACCACACTACGAGGACTGTATTTTCAAGGATAGCTTGCTGTATGCATTGACGAAACTAGGAGAAATCCAAGCATTTGATCCCAATGGTCCTTCAGTCACACATAGGATTGTTTTGAAGAAGATCAAGGACTACATCTATGAGAACATGTACATTGTTCAAGCTCCATGTGGTGAACTGCTGCAAATTTGGAGGATGTGCCATCCACCAGGGGAGTATGAAGGAAGATGATAACGATGAATATGCTTCAGAACCCGAACCTGGCCATGAATCTACTGTGCGCAATACTACCATAATCCAAGTACATAAAGTTGACATCGCATCGAACAAGCTTGTGGAAATAAGTAGCTTGGGCGAGAATGTGCTGTTTCTTGGGCATAACTAATCACTTTGTCCACCTGCTGACGAATATCCACATTTTAAGGCAAATCTAAGTTAGAGCATTCAAGAATAGCCGCCGTGATATCGGAGTTTTCAGCTTGGAAACTAACAATAAGGAGGAAATTGTATGTCCTCAGCTTTGTCCAACTGGCCAACCCCTGTGTGGATAATACCTAATCTCAGAAAAAGGAATTTGGCATTGGACAAATAGGTATGATTGTATGAGCCCTTGTCCTTTTTAGTCTTCCATTATCTCAAGAGAGGTGCTTTCATGCTTTTTTTTTAACAGTTGCACAAATATTAAAGCATGAATGAAAGGTAGATAGTGATTACTTATCTCAATTTTGTGCAATGAAATAAGTTTGTTACTGTAATCAACATTAATGGGTAAAAGAGAGGGAGATTAACCTTTTGCTTGCTGCCTTTGATACCATTCTTATGTACGTCCGATGTTAAAAACTCAACTTCACATATATTACCTCTACAGCATGTATATTTGTTGCTTTTTTTTGCCATAGGAGTCTAATATGCACTTATTTTTTTTAGATGTGTTTTTCAACAAGTTTTTATTTTGTTTACTAGTTACATTGTAGTTTGTAATGCAATTGAGAGATGGTACTTGATATTGTATATGGGCTTGTAAAAATATTGTTTGTATGTCTTCTTGTTAACTACCGGTTACCGAATATTGAGAATTCAACTTTGTGGAATTGACGGTGAAGTTGTCAGTTCAATGGGACGATAGTTTGGGGCGTACAGACCAATTATTTTACAGTTCTCATTTATTTTTCTTAAGAAACACACTTTTCAATATAGGCCAAAGTAACACTTCATAATTAAATATTAGCAATTGTGAATTCTCGAATGTAAAATACTGAAGCTTTGAATCTATTTCTTGTGCACAGCTGCATAATCGACTTATATTATCACTATCCTTGAAGAAATACATGTGTTCTTTTAATCTTATTAGCAGTTTGGTTGTATTCTTATTTGTTAAGATGCTTCTTTCCTCAGCAGTTAAGATTTTCTTCTGTTTTTCAGTTCAGATTAACTAGAAGTCAGTTGTAACCTTTCTCTCCTAAATTATTTTAGTTGTTGAGTCTGTTTGAATTGCTTATATATTGAACATTTTTTTATTTTCTCCCAGGTTTACTAAAATGGTTTCAATGTCATATTAGGCTTGTTTTTTGTAACAAGTAGAAGTGTCTTATCTTGAAATGTGATTTTTTTTAATCATATTGCATGAGCTTCCGGTGGTCATGCCACAGCAGTCAGACCATGTTTACTAGGTCTACTGACTGCTGAACATTCGTATTACCTCACTTTGTCTAAATTGAAATATATGGTTTTGAAGTTGTTTTCAATGATATCAATGCCTGCCATACTAATTGATCCCGCAACTACTAAATTTTGGTTGCTATACACCCTAATCAAATTCTTAGTCAACAAACAGGTTAAAATGTTCAATGAGTTGACGTTAGATATATGGATATTCTTCCCTGAATTTGGAATTGCCTCTGTTTATCGATTCCGTAGATGATTGTGTTAATAAAGTGAAGTCCCTTTTAAAGTTTTACCATAAAGTGACCATTGTGATGCATTTTCTTACATTTATTCCTACTAAAAAAATCAGCTGGAACTTCCTGATGTGAATATTCTGGAAGCCACTTGTCTATGCTAAACATAAGCACCGTTTTGTCGGTTGTTGAGCTATAGCAAAACCAAACGTGAAAGCAGTGCAAACTAACATCTTTTAACAGTCTATATGGCTTCAACGCTAGGTTACAGCAACACAGAGCCGGGCATATAAGACATTTTCTAGACTAATTTCAAAAGAGGGCGAAAAAACAAAGTTTTGCCTTTGTGTCAAAGCTGCTCATGACTAGCTTGCTCATGATCGTACTCATACGGCTTTATTCAACACTGTCATGATCTCCTCAGCCAGACCGAATAATAGCACAAGATGACTTTGGAGTCAAATTGTTTACGTAGTATTTGTAAAGGGGGGTTTCGCATCATTCTATGTTTGTTGCGCATCCAAAAGCAGCATATGGCATCTGAATGGTGCTCACAAACGAAGAAGCGATTCTATCTAAACAGTGAACAGCAAGAGAAGTCTCGGAGCGTGATGTTTATCATTGTATGGGAGAGAGAGGCAGGATGGTAGAGTATATCTCAATATCGATAAAACAAATTAAAAACCTACAAATTAAAGGAGTACAGATGGGAGCATCGCAAATTTGCAGTTCTCTTTAGTTATGTGCTCTTCATTTAGATTTCGGACGCAGCAGGTCCCAGTGGTAGCAGCGGTAGCCTAGACATGTTTGCCGCGTAGGCATTAGTGATGCACTACGATTGGTGCGTTAGACGTTGGTGACGGGGGCGCTTGTCCGAGACCTCGACCTCCTGACATTGATGAATCAGCACATAAGCGAGACTCAAAATCAAGATAAATTGATAAAATGGGCCGATTTTACACAAATAATTAATGAAAAAATCGTCTATAAGCCCGAGAAGGGCACAATTGATTTGCAGACAACCTGCCATGATATATATCATGCATTTTGTATACGTAATAAAACAGAAGATATACCTTCAACCACGGTCATGGACACAGCAGAAATGAGTGTAGCAACGAGCAGCACCACGAGGCAGATGTAAGCGCCAGAACACCGTTCCATCCTCGCCATCTCTCCTCTCCCGCTATGCCAATTAAGCTTGCATTGATCTTCCTCTTCGCCGGAGTTGCTCCAGGCTTTTTATAACGCAAGAGTCGTCCAAGGAAGTGAAGGCTGAAGACCACCGGATGGAAGTCACGTTATAAGTCTACCCAACCGAATTTTCTTTTCGTCCGAGCACCGTCCTCGAGACGCTGGCTAGCTTCGCTGAGTGTTCGCGGCGAAGTCGTCGGTATTTTGAACGACTTGTGGAAAAATGTGCTTCACGTCGTTCTCTTCGGCGGCTCACCGTGCTTCACGTCCGATCCTGAGCTAGCCGTACGTGCAAGACAAGTCAACGTCGTCTACGCGTGATCTCGGCCTTTGATTTCCCATTTGGTTAGTGCTCGAGTACTCTTGCCTTCTTCTGTTTACCGGGGGCATTGCCGGCCTACGTACCTTGTGTTTTCATTTGTATTTTCTAGGGACGATTTGAACGGCAGTGGAAAAAAAAAAAGCATTGAAGCACCTCTGAAAAAGAGGGATTTCTAGTGGTGGTAGTCAGTATCTGTTAAAAAGGGGTGAGTTTGCAACAAGAGCATGCAGATCGATTCATCCAATGAGTCGTCCACAGATAGCCATTGCTTCTCGAGATGTATGCGCTAGCTTTCTGGTTCAATTATAGCAATCCCATTTAAATTAACAATCGTGTATATATACGCATACTCGTGCCGTCTAGCTCCGGTAGATCCATTAGTTGCCACAGTTCACAACCGCCGGCCGGCGAACTCTGGAGCTAGCTGTTATGAATTTGGCTGTTCAGCCGGTGGTGGTGCACGATAGCAACCGAATGTTCGGGGCATGGCAGAATAGATGATCGTCCTCGTTCACGTAGCCCGTTGGGCAGTGGGAGGGAGGTTAGCGTGAGCGTCGACCTGCAAGTGTCGGTGATTGTCGTCACACAGCTATAAAGATTAGCTAGCGCTAGAGAATTTTCCTGGTGATCCGTAGTGAATTTTCAACTTCATCATGTCACAAATAGTTCTCGCTTTGGACAGAGATACAGTCAAACTTTTAAAACTTTGATTTTTAATATTTTTTAAATATTTAAATTTGATAAGTGAAAATCATGTGTAGATTTGTCTAAAAATTACTTTTCTAATATTATAATTTTATTGGATTTTATAAATATATTATAATAAAAATTAGCAGTTAAAGCTGTGTTTTGAAAACTAGGCTAAACCTAAAACCGGAAGATTTTGTAACCTATCCTAGGCCGACAAGGCTAAGCCTAAATCCCGAAGATTTTTTAATAAAATACGAATTTTAGTTTTCTGGATAAAATATTATTTTTATTGATCTAACGCCTAGTCTTGTTCTAGCCCTACCGGTCTACTAATGCTCCATTTGGCACAGCTTCTAGACTGATTTTTTTAGAATAAGCCACAAGCTATACCAAACAACTGGCTTCTAGTTCAACTTTTTGACTAAGCCTAAGCTTATTTGTAAAGATAAGCAAAGCTCCTAAAAATCAGCTTTTCAGAACAGCCAACTAGAAGCTGGTTTTTGCATAAAGCCAAGCTATACCAAAAGGTGCCTATGCTTCATGTCTTACAGCCACCATTTATTATGAAAAGAGGAAAAAAGGTGGCTCCAACTCAAATATCAAAATTTGACTTTTCAAAAACCAGGCCTTCGTCCTTAGTTTAGTTTAAAAAAACACCCTTTGTAACACTGTTAAATGATGGAGGGCGGTTTTCAAAAACTCAAATCTAAAAAAATTTGACCTTTCTGAATAATAAATTTTGTAACACCGTTGAATGATGGATAGCGGAGAAACGAACGATAGCACAGATAGATTCAGACTTCGTCCTTAGTTTAGTTCGAAAACCGGGCCCAGCCTAGTGTGTCTCTAGACTAGACACTATCCCACATTCCCACTGCCGGTTCACCGTTCACCGCACTCTAGGTCTGACGTCTTTACCAGCCGACGTCCTGAGGTTCAACACATCTTTGCTAACAAATAAATACAACTTGGCAGTGATGGTTTGTTCTTTCTCCTCTTTAGGAAAAGCAATACGACGACAATGAGCTGTAGACTACGATAGTGTGGAATATAAGAACCCGGGTACTCTCACGACAAACTCAAGAGGGAGGCTCAGAAGATACTCCCCGCGTCAGGCCCCGCAGCCGTGCGCAAGGGGACATATCCTAAAAGGAGTTGAACTTATATTTAGATATGATAGATACGGTTGTAATCCGAGTCGTTAATAGGGTAGATAAAGATGTAAACCCTATCCTATTAACTGACTAGAATCTTGTAACCGATCGGAATCTCCAAACCGATCAGGACTCTGTAAGCCGCCCCACCCCCGCTATATAAGGGAGAGGGCGGGCAACGACAGAAGGATCGGATCATCCAAACATAGAGCGAGGAAGCCATAGAGCATAAAACACCTCATATCGCCCGGAGCACATTGCGCTTTGAGCATCCTTGGATCCAAGAGATCCGCATAATCCCAGCACACAGGATTAGGGTATTATCTCCTCCGCGAGAGCTTGAACCTGTCTAAATCCCTTGTCTTGTGTGACCTTCGAGTTTGAGATCGAGCACCTACCCCATAAATTTATTGCTGACTATAAAAATCGACAGATACGTTCTCTTACCTCTCGCAGAACAATAAAAACCAACGATATTTTTCTTTTTCTACCCACACCCACTCCTCCGACCGGACTATTTCCAACTTCGCTGGCACACCCTCCTGTCCTCTCCAACGGCCAACGATCCAACCCCGCCAGCCGGCGTGCACGGCGCCCCCGATATTTGGGCAGGCCCGTACCGTTTTGCCGGCCGTGTCCCATGGGCCAGTGAGTCGTGCGGCATGGGATTCCATCTTTCCTACGCCATCGATTTGGCTAGCACTGTGCGCTCTCGTAGTGTGATTGCTCAATTGTTTGCGACGAGCGGTCAGTGCAACATGCTGTGTGCGTCGGAATTATTCGATTGGAATTTGTTCTCATTGTCAGTGATAAGTCCTTGCTAGCACTTAACCCTAACCGTTCGTGACGAGCTGGATACGTACCTAGTTCGGGAGGGGCCTTGGCTTATTTGACCCCTCGGTCGCTTGTTTTACCAAGAATAGCTCTGTTGTCATCGGTTTTGCAGTTCTAGCCCTTGTTGAGTACATAGAGAAGTGATCATTATTCTAACACACACACCTCTCTCTCTCTCTTTAAAAAAATAGCTTTCTCCCGAATAAAATCGTAAATCTAGTCTCTTACCTACTGCGGAAGTCACCTTCCGTGCTCCCTTACCACTGAAGGACCTCCTGCGCTTCTCCTCTGTGGCACCGGTCCTCCCACATGCGACGTGGCCATGCTCGTGCACGCCACTGACTCTCTCGTGCTCCCCCTCCGCAGCTCCCACTCCCGCATCACCCGCCTCCTGCGCCATACGTCCGCAGCACTCCAGCCTCTCATGCTCCGTGGGTGCGCCGCGCCTTCCATTGTGGGGGAGTAAGCTAGATTTAAAAAAAAAATTGTGATGGAGCTATTTTTGTCAAGAGAGAGAGAGAGAGGGGTACGGTCAAAATAGTGGTTACTTCGTACATAGAAGATCCGCATGGAACTAATCAACAACCAGCCGGTGGTACGCCGCAATTGTCGGTGGTGAGTATAGGAGAAACGCGTTCTTCTGCGTGTGTTGGCCCTTGGGGACGGAGGCAAATGTACGGGAACTCGCCCTGTCATATGCCAACATAACCGACATAATTTGTGGTAGTCCGTATCAACTTCCGGAAGTACATGCATACACGTAGAGGGATCGACAGAGAGCAAACACGAAAAGGAATCATGTGTAGTCACGAGAACTACAATTTAAGTAGTCCTCAACAGTTTGAACTATCAAATCGGAACAACGAATGATCCGATTGTCCAACAATGTTCTAAAATAGTGTTTGCTACTGGATTTACTACACAGTAAAAAATAGTGCAATGTTCTTACTAGTATTCCTAAAAGATCTGAACCGTGGTGTTTTAATCTAAGAATCCACGTATAGGTGCTTAAGTTATAGTCCTAGCGAGAGATCTACTTTCCAGATAAACACACCATGCACCGAAGCGATGTGCACGGCAGAAATGAGCGCAGCGACCAACGTGACAATCACCCAGAGCTTCTTCAGTCTAGAACAGCAACACTTCCTCATCATGTAGGTCTCAACCTGCTGTTTGATCGACCTATTTCGATTTATAGCTCCAGAGCAAGAGGTATGATGTTGATGTACATATGAGGAGCTGGCCATGAGTATGTATGTCGTCGTTGTCTAGCTTGTGGCAGTCAACGTCTAGAATCCGGCCGGTCTATCGATTCAGTGTTTCAACAGTGCATGCCTGAAGTGGCGCCTCACCGGTCAGCACCGTTGAAAGCTGCATCCACGATATCTCTACTCATCTTCAGAGTCAAAAAAGACGTGTGGCCGTGTGCCGTGCACAGATCGCCAACATCGGCCAAATTTGGTTTGAAGTGACAGGTCCATCTTTTGAACTGGGCATGCAGAATGCACGTATTAAATTGTCTTCACGAAAAGATGCAGAAGAAGGGGGATTGAGGTTCTCAACGCGTAAACCGTTTGAGAAGTTCACAACACTGAGAAGAACAATGGCACTAAAGACCTTCACAAAATGAACCTCGAATGCTATGTTTTCTTTGAAATTGTGGTTTAGTTGAGTTTCTTCCCGGGCTCTTTGAGATTCTGGTCTGTCTAAATCTCACCTATGCATGGATTCATAGGTTGAACAGATTATTTTGGTTATCAACCAGCTATCGCAAAATTCTTTGAAAGTCAGGAAATAACCCATCCATCACGATACAACATTATATTTGGATCGGAAAACCATGCTTCTTTTCTTCTCCTTCTGAGAAAGATGGAAAGGCAAACTACCACTTCGATCCTAAGCTTGGTCGTCAGCTCAAGCCCATATACTATTGGACACATCTACTGGCTATATACCGAGCCTGCAAAGCGTATTTACAACCACTTTGAAATAGTATATGAAATGGGGAATTTTAAGGTAGCATATGGTGGTACTAGAAATCGTATTTCTACTACTCTACTACCAGAGAAAGTATAAATAAATATTCACTAATATGGTCTATTGGATCGAAAAAAATAAACATCCGTATTAAATCTAGTGTACCGTAAAATAGTTCTCAATGGACATATCACTAAGCTGAAGTAGGCCTAGGCATTCGGTTTAAGTTTTATCTGTTCGGTTTATTCGGTTTTAAAAAAAATCGATTTTCAGGAATAGAAAACAGAACCGAATCAAAATTCTAGAAACCGAACCGAATTAACCGAACTAATTTGGTTCGGTTTTTTGATTAGCAATTTTGTACGCGCAACAGTCAAAGACATAAGGCATAATAGAACTCACAATAATATTGTTGGTCAGCAGGAAGATAGCTATAGAAAAGCTTGAGCTTTTTCCGTCATGGATGATACAAAACACTCGCCGCTTTTGATGGAGGAGAATGGCAGAGATCAATCACATCTTGGTCGACCGACGTCTCATTTGGTAAAAGCAATTCAGGAGAAACTTGTCTCTGTTTGCTAAAGCTATCTGCATGGTGGCCATTGTTCACATAGTGATGTATCATTGTTTTTCTACCCTCCACTTTGCTAGTAAAATTTTGATTGCAAGTCTTTTGTCAAGTATGGAAAAGAAATTACTGATAAAATATTGAACCGACACTTTGTAACGCAGCAAACATCACCTGATTACAGAAACAAGCATCGCTACCTTTGTTTCCAATCTTCAGCCAAGGAATTTCGCAAAGTGTCTTCGTTTCTTCCTCGCGCCTTTGTCCGAGAAGGCTTCTTAGTTTCTACTCCTTTACTTGTACGCGGTATCTTTGTCTCCAAATAGAAATCCCAATAACGATTACAACAGTTCACATTCTGATAATTAAGCCATCTGCAAAGTAAGGGGACAACTTAGTTCAGAAAGAGTCAAAATAAACCATCAGAATGGACTTTGTCAGACAAGATGAGAACATCATGAACAGAAAGTGAACCATGCTGAATAGAAAGTGAATCAACTAAGGACAAGCAAAAACAATGTACTGGATCATCCAAGGTTATAGCAATCAAATTGCATCCTTTAAGCAAACGTAACAGCTGCTTATTGTTCTTGAAACAGATCCAGCGCCGGGAGGACGACGGCAGTGGTAGCTCCTGGGTTTGCGCCAGCTCAGGGGATGGCCGGATGGGAGCCGTGAGGGCGGCAACGGTGGCGACGCCTAGGGATGGGAGCCGGGAGGGCGTCGACGGTGACGGACTGGCGGGGGCCGCGTCGGCTCAGGTAGGGAAGGCCGGATGATGAGATGGAAGGGCAGCGAAGCCTAGGGCCGCGCCGGTAGGTGGCGGCGCGCCGGCGCCGCTGGTTCGCCCACCGTAGTCGGGTAGGGTTGCTGGGTCGCCGTCTCGCCGAAATGGGGAGCCGCAGATTGGGAAGTTGGTTGGGGAATTGAAGATGAAGTCTGAAGAGTGAAGACGTGCGGTGCGGGGAGTTGCGGTTGGTGGACCTGCGGTTTGGTGGCTGCGTGAGTTATTCGGTTAAACGGTTTTTCGGTTTTCAGATTAAAAAACCGAACCTTAAACCGAATAGTACCAGAATGAAAACCGAACCGCAAACTGAAAACCGAAATATTCGGTTAATTCGGTTCGATTCAGTTCGATTTTTCGGTTTCGATTTAAAAATACCCACCCCTAAACTGAAGAGCATGGACAGTACAAGGGGTCTGGTATGCCCTTGCACCCTCAAGATTTGAAAAGTGCTATAAGATCATCTCTTCAATGAACTAAATTTATTGATTGAATTGATTTTAATTTTAATAGTTTGGGATTTTTAAATCATTAGAATTATTTTTATTAAATTCATGATCTTACAAAATAAAGTTGTAAGTGTTGTGCGTCCAACGAAAATTTTCTATTTCGGCCGCTACGGAAGAGATGTCGCTTTACACGTCTTGACACATCAGCTGTGTACTTCGGTACAGCGCGTGTTGAGATTTGAGAAACAACACACAGGAGGGTATCTGCGATGTACTTATTCCTTGTGAGTTGCGATGCTATTCGTACAACTCTGTAACCTGATGTGCATAAGATGTAGTACAGATCACGTCACGGTCACGCATGTAGGTGAATACTCTTTGCCTATGATCCGTGCAAAGCTAGGTGCTCTGTTTGTGAGAGAGCCAAAGGCGGTACCGTATCCCTCTAGAGGGGTAGAGGTGCCATCGGTTTGGATAGTTTCTATTTAACTGATTGATCGGATGTATTTGGATCGGATTTGGATAATTTTTATATTTGAATTCGGTTTCGGATATTTTTTTCGAATTCGGATTCAGAAGATTACTATCCGTCATATCAGTATATTCCGAGATAGTTTTCGAATATATCCGAAAAAAATTACTCGGATATCCGAATCTTCTGGCCCGTCATTCACTCATTCCTTTCGCCGTTCAGTACTTCGGTCATTCGGTGGCTTGGCCCAATCGGCAAATAAGTCCATTAGACCATTACGGCAATTGTGCACCAGCACAGACACAAACCCTAACCTCCTCTCCCGAGTCTCCTGAGTCCCGACCTCTCCCATTCGGTGCCAGCATCACGCGACTCATACACGCCACTACCGCCGCCATCGTTCGCCCCTACGTTCGCTCCAGACATCGCCCTCCGCCCCTACCTCTGCTCTCCTGCGCTGCCCTCCGCCCCTACCTCTGCTCTCCGGCCACTGCCCTCCACCCATCTTAGTGGGTGAGCCCCTCACGTGGCTGCCTTCGCCCTCAAGGCGCCAACAGCCGAGCAGGCAGGCTGGAGTGCCAGACTAGTGCGACCTCGGTGACGCCATTTTGTCAACTCGGTGTGGTGCCCTCTCGTGCAAGATCTCATAATCCAAGCAACCAACAAGGTAGCAATTAAAGCTAATTGTCTCGCAAACACCTAGGATTTCAATTTTCAGGATAGGCATTAGCTTGGGAATAGCTAGCACTAACAGTACTGCATTGGAAAGAAGGGCATCTGTGCTTGGAAAAAAATGTATAGATACAGTAATTACTAATATTGCTTGCTCTGAAACATTGTGGCATGTTTTCATTTACATGAGGAGTTTTTCAGTTCTGATAGTGTATAAATGACGATGCTTGTGTACTGATGCATGAATTATCCTACCCCAAATGGAGAAACGAAGGTGCTTGTGTACTGTGCATGGATTACATTGTATATTTTCTTTGTTACTTTTTGTTCTATCTACGTGTGTGCAACTAGTCACCGTGGATAACACGAGCTGATTTTTTTTAATTATGAACCCAGAAGAGAGGAAAAGAGGAACCTACTGCAGCACCCAATGATCATGTCGGGATAAACGTAAAGAGCAGTACAAATAAAAATACAGAAGGGATTTTACCCTATAAACCGGAGTATTAGTTTCACAGCTACCGTATATACCGATGAAATGATAATTGGTGAGTGTTTAAGATATTTTCCTACCCTTACCTTATCAATCATTGGCACAAATGTGCAACAAATCATCGGCTTATATGTTTTTGGTGAAACGAGGAATTACCGTAATGTAACCTCAGTTAGTTGCATAGTTATTTAAGAATAGCTTGGTTAGTTTGTAAATTTAATGCCAAAACTGCAACATCAATTGTATGACAAGTGAAGCTTCTTTCATGCCTGTCCATTTAGTTATCTTAAGTGTCAACTTCTGACATGAAAGGAACAGGACAAGTTGCTCCTGTCATGATCTTCCTTTGTACGTAAATTGAATAATGTTAGTACTTCTTTAGTAGTACCCTGGATGCTATGTCTAACTTTTGGACTTAATCTTTTCATGCTATGGGGCAATAGCCACATACAACAACAATAGCGAAAGAAATTTTGCACTCAAATCATGCACCAATAGTGACCTTTGGGAAGCCTAGGTTTGGAGAATAGCAGATTATGGCCAAATGGAATATGCATATGGAACTGAAATAGTTTGCTTTATGGTAGTATAAAATACCAAAACAACATTTGTTATTAATGTTAAACATGTCATTCACTCTTGTTTTTATCTTTTGTTTTGTAGGATGAGACTATGGTTGAGATTGATAATGACTGAGTGCTTGTCGAGGACAAGTAGCCATAGTTATGCACTCGTCTCCTTGAGATGTTGCCAGCCTACCTTAGCCACTTTGGTCGTCAAACTCTTATATAAGATTGTGTCATTGTTGAGTTCTCTATCTGTATGTCTGCATGATGTAATCCAAATATTATCGACTTGTCTTATTGTCTCTTTCATGAAGACATGGAGTCATGGTCATGTTATCGTGATATTATTTACATATCGTTTTATGTTTCGTAACTTTTGTATGTGTACCGTTGAAATTGAATGTATTTTTGCAACTTTGTTGGGTTACCAGATAAAACGACTTGTTAGACTGCGATAATCTTGTTGCGTGTTGAACTCATACGGTTGGTTAATCATTATTATATGTTTGCTATATGCGGTATCTATTATCGCGCGATATCCGACAAAAAAATATCCGATACCGTATCAATTCCGTTCCGTATTCACTTCGAATCCGTAACTGATATTATCCGCGCCGTATTCGTATCCGAATTCAAAACTGATAAAAAAATAGTTTAGAATAAAAAAGAACGATATCCGATCAAATCCGAACCTGATGTTCTGCAGAGTTTGGACTACGAGTTCTATGATGCTGGATGGGTACGACCTGGCTGGGCTCTTCAATCTGCACCTTGCTACATATGCGTGCCGTTAATCCGCTCCAAAAGTGTTCACATAACGCATTTGCAGTACATTACCCGAACAATTTCGACCTGGTTAATTTCACGCTCAAGGTCGAGCTCACTTACAGTCTTACACCAGCATCAACACGTTTGTACATTGCAAAAAAAGGTTGGCGTACGTCAGAGCTCACAGGTGAGATCGCACGATGCAGACTAAGACGGTGCACCGTGGAGCATGCTGCCTACAGCAGGCGACCAGCATGGCGAGAGCTTGACTTCTTCATGGAGCGTCGTGCTCCGGCCGCCTCGGGCTGCCGTGGTGGTGCATCGGGTCCGGTCCGGCCGGCACGGAGCGCAACTCCGCGGCGGCCGCCTGCGCCGGCAGCGAGCTCGACGTCGACGACCACGACGACCTGGCCCTCACGCCGCGCTGCAGCTTTAAAATGGCCACCAATCGTACCAGAACCACCACACGTTAGGAGCAAAGCTACGGGCGCGAAGATATGCGAGTAACTAGGAGTAGAACTAAACAGTATATGCGAGTATATGCGAGTAACTAGGAGTAGAACTACCTCCGCGACATGAAAATGTGGCGCCGAGACTGGCCTGATCTTACCACCTAATCCACTAGCCAGACCTGAAATCGAGTCCAAAGAAAAGCACAGCAGCTGAGAATCACAAAGATGCTGCATGCATCAATGCGTGCACAAGAAATAAAGGAAGAAAAATAGGAAAAGTTTGAAGAGAAGAAAGGAAGGCTCAAAACCAAAGCTTTGCCCGTACCAGCAAATCCTTGTACTCGGACAAGGAGAGCAATGCAAGACCATGCAACCACCAAGCAGAGGAAGAACCGGCTCATGGCAAGCTAGCTACTTACAACCGTAGTACAAAACCAAAGGACAAACTCAAGTAAGCATGTCTTTGAGATTCAGAGATACATGGATACTTATAGATAGAGGGAGTTTGTTTGTTTGTTTGTACTGTGTGAATGAGGAGTAGAGATGGTAGTTTTATCTATGAGTTTGGATACCCGACCCGATAAGAGCGGGTAATGGTAATACTTTAGACCCGTAGGTTTTCGGATTTAGGTACCCGATAAACCTATAGAATAGGTGTGGGTGTAAATTTGTACCTATGGGTATCCTATAGTATGTGGGTCCATTTTTTATGAGATATATTAGAAAAACAAAACCCTAATTCAGTGACTCCTCGGCTGAGTCGGCTCCTCCCGATTCGGCGATTCCCCTCGCTCCCATTGCCTCCTCCCTTGCCCCCATCGCCTCGGCCTTCCTTCGCTCTCCACTGCCTCCCTCGGCGGCTAGCGCCCGCTCCTCCCCTCGCCTCGCCTCCCTTCGCCCCTGCACGTGCAGTGGCCAAAATAAGAGAGAGAAAGGAGAGGCAAGAAGTAGATAGAGGGAGAGGTGACCCCTACTTGCCTGGAAAGCACTGCCCCCAAGGAACGCATGTCGGGGCTGCCTCGTTGCCCGCCCGCGCGTACACCCGAGGTCTAGGATTTTGGCAGGCCGAGCCATGACGAACCCTCGACCGAACGGAGGCGGTGGCGTCGCCAGGGACGAGGCGATCTAGAGGAAGCTCAGCGAGGCCGACTTCGACGAGGAGTCCGTCAGACGCCGTGACAAGGCGGAGCTCATCGCCTGCATCACCCTACTCAAGTTCGAGGTACCTCTTTCTCCCTCTCCCTCTCGCCGGCTCCTATGGTGCGGTCGATTCACCGGGTTTTGGTTTCTTGGTTCGATGGTTTGTCGTTCTTGGTATGTTGGAATAATTCTTGGTGGGTTTCTTCCGGAGAGGAGAGAAAGAACAATAGGCGAAAAGAATTGTCCGGTCGTCGTTGGAGAATCACCCCCTGGCCTCCCTCGTCCTCCGGAGTCCGCAGGCGAGAGTGTGCGGCGACCGTGGTGCCCCGCCTCTCCGCCTTCGCCCTTCGGTGCTCGCGCACAGGTATGTGCCCGTGGGTACCCATCGGGTTCGGGCGTGGGTATAGATCTATACCCGTGAAGCTTAGTGGGTTCGGGTGGACGGAACTTTGTTCGGGTTCGGGTCTAAGGCAGTGGTACCCGGAGGTAGGGATGAAAACGGAAACGGAATTTCCAATCGTTTCAGAGAAAAACGAAAACAGAAAATATCGGTACGGAAACGGAAACGGAAATTTTTTGTCGGAAACGGAACGGAAACGGGAGAGCCATTTTCGTCGGAAACGGAATCGGAAATTCCGTATAAGTGAAACCGGAAATTCCATCGGAAACTTGGCCCACTTGGCTCAAAAAGGAGAATGGAGAATTTAAATTTATTTTCGAATTAAAATAATTTCAAAAATACAAAAGGCTTTATAGAAAATATCAAATAGAGTTCAAAAATTTCGAAAAAATTCTCAAAAATACTTTGGAACATTTTGAACTTAGGAAAATTATTTATAGCATAATTTTGGCTTTTTTTTGTGATTAAATTAATTATATAAATCTAAAAAATAGAAAAGTTGTATTTATAAACTCCAGAAAATCCAGGATAAATCTCAGAAAATCATAAATAAACATTGAACAATAATATGCAAATTTTAGGGCATTACATCTTTATAATTGGAGGAGTAAGAGTATGTCGATGATAATAATATGGAGGAGGACATGACGGTCTGATCTGGAGGACAAATAGTGATCCTTCAACTGACAAACTTAAGAAAAAACTTTCTAGTGATACCGATAAACATAACATTGTTCTTTTATCCACCTTTGAGGTGGAACGAGTAACATTGTTTTTGCGGTCATATATATTGTGATCATGTACTACGTTCTTGTGGAATTTTCCACTTTCGTTTCCGTATCCGCTCCATTCCGTTCCGCATTCGTTTCCGTTAATATTCGTTTTCATATCCGTTTCTGGGGTTTTCGATTTCGTTTCCATTACTAGTAAAAGATGTAGAAACAGAAACAAAACGACTATTTATCAACCGTTTTCGTTCCGTTTTTATCCCTACCCGAAGGGACAGAGGTATCCACCCGATTGACATTCCTAATGAGGAGCAAGCAAGCAAGCTTCAAAAGAAGAGACTTTACCATGCCTATGACATATCAAAATTTACATTAAGTTATTCTGCCCCAAAATTCGCTTAAAGTCCAGTCCACCGTGAGACGGACCCACATATGCATAATACCGTGCTTATACTTTTGTCCTTCCTTCATGTAAAATGGTTAATCCAAAGATATTATGTTTGTATTAAATAAACATTATATACTGCTCCAACTTTATTTAGATAAGAAATATAAAATTAATCAGACCATTACTCCAAATATATCTTCACACTAGCGGTTGATGTATTACATATAAAAAGTCCCTCGAAAGAAAGAAATTGAGTAAATTTAATTTGGGACGGATATGTTACAGTTAAGGCTTGACAAGATGGCGGGCCTTCTTGTCCAAAACTTTTCTGGGAAAAGGGAGCAAAGATTGCGTGGGGAGTGGAGACCGGAGAGCTGGAGATCCTCCGAATCCAGTACAAAGCCGCGGGTATTGAATGCATCTTTTGCTCGCCTGACGTGTGACACTCCCGTACTGACCACAAATGTGTCACAGATCGGTGCAAGTTATCAGTTCATCTGTGCATGTATTCATGCGCAGACAAAAAGAAATAGTATCAAATTGCCTGCAGGTGAGAGGGTATTAAGGTTCGTACAAGATTTCGAATTTTGACCAGAGACGGGCATCTAAAATCCTGATTGGGGTAAATTTTTTTGAAAAAAATTCAAAATGCTATAGTAATTTCGACGAAATCTCGAGTGATTTGATCGGATTTTGAATTTTGAGGACTGGATTTGGCCCAATAACCCTTCACAATGTCATTTTTGAAGAAAATTCATTGAAAAACCGAATTTTGAGTCATTTTATAAAAATAGTAAAAATACTTTCAGACTTTTATAAAATTGTACAGGCTTGATCATACTCTGAAAATTTGTGGTACCATATTTAACAATCTAGTATCATACATATAAATTTTCAAAATAATTTAACTTCATTTGTTATATTAAAAAGATAAAAAATAGAATGAATATATATGGGACAGTAACCGTGTTAGAATTTTATAAATTTGTTCGAGTATGATCATGGTCCAAAAGTTTTATGAGAGCTTAAGGATTGCCTTAGAATACTTCTCTAAAAGTTTGAAAAAAAATTAAATCTGTTTTGATTGCTCAATAAAAAATTGTAAACTGTACAAGCATGCACTCTAAAATTGAAAGACTCTGAAGAAGCACTGTCGCGATTTTTGGAAATTCCATTAGTTTCATCATCATCTACAAATTTTATAGGAACATTACTGATGCTTCAAGACCATCCACAAAAATTTTCAAAATTTTCTGACGTGGTTTGAGATTTGTCGGTATCACGATAGTAGCACTGTTCGAAATTTGTTGGTATCCATTTCGTACATTGTTGAGCTTAATTACATGAGATCTTCGGATCGATTCTTAGCTATCACCATTTTTTCGAATTTTTGCATCCTCACAACAATGAAAAAATACTCGCAAAATTTGTGGCGACGAGTTGAACCCACGACCTAAGGTTTGCAACTATGGCACTTTACCAACTGCGCTATAGGTGTCGGTGACTATTAGTACTAAGGAGTTAACTCTTTTATGTATGTCTGTCACATTGATTTTAATGGAGTCTCAATTATTCACTCTCGACACAGTTCATTCACTTTTCTCTCCGCAATGAGCCAACTCCAGCCGACCTCTTCGTGTCGCCCTCACTGTCTCTAGCCATCTCCGACCAAAATCCAGTCATATCCGGCCACATTCGGTCCATTAGAAAGAAAATCTCGACCGTTTACATCAAGATCTCGGCTGTTTCAAGCGAGATCTCGTCCCTCTAACCGAAATTTCCCAGTGATACATGTAACGAAATTTCGTTTTTTTGCAACGAAATCTCGGTGTTTACTGGAGAGATTTCGTAGTTTTTAGCCGAAATGCACCATTTAGCTGGTGGATATGGTCAGATTTTGCATTATTTAGCATGTAAAATATGGTCAGATTTATCTAATGAATAGTCATAGAAGGCTGATTCATATTTTGCTTTGGTTCATTCATGGGAACTGATCGCAATGTGTGTGTTAATTAGCAAGAGAATAAGGGTGTACTTTACATGTAGTCCGTATTTAAAATCAGCTTTATGCATGGCCTTACTACCCACGCATGTACAAGTACAATATCAAACACAATAACTAGCTAGTAGCGGTGCATATCTAAGTATGCTCTTTACTAAAAAAATTTAGTGTATGCTCTGTAGTCTGTACCACATGAAGAAAGATTGATAAATGATAAGAGCAAATCAAGAGCGCTTAGATGATTATGTAACGGCGATGGTATAATTGGTGGGAGAGGATCATGAGGTACTAAATGATTTACTAAACTGATGGGAAGGGAACATCAAAGGGACAATAGGGTCAGACATGTATGAGCTTATGTTCATTTCATTTGAATTCTTTAAGATGATTTAATGGCTGTCTTGCATTTAGTTATCATAAATAATATTTTCATTGTTCATTCATTGGCATTTTTTGTATTCCGTTGCAGGTTCCCGTGATGGCAGATCATGTGAGTAACGTATGAGATCATGGGGAGCGCATCGCCCAAGGGTTGATGTGCAACTACTGCAGCCATGTTATGAAGGGTGGAGGGGGGATCCGTCTGAAGGAACATTTGGCTAGCTGCGTCGACGATGTAAAGGCCTACCTAGGCGTGCCTAAAGTGGTTAGGTAGGTCATGCTCACGGACCTCCGTGGAGTTTGGGAGAATAAGAAGGAGAAGGAGGTGATGCACCTCTGTAAGGAGGAGGCTTGCAACAACTAGACCATCTTGGTCACAGACTACCATACCGAGCAGGAGTAGCTCAAGAAGGACATAAGGGCCTCAAAAGAAAAGGACTATATCAGGAGCTAGGGTTTGACCCCAAATTGGGGTCTGGAAGTGGTGCAACGAGGTCATCGGTCAAGTCCACTATCAGCAAAATGTCTACTAAGATTTTACTCTTATGACTATCAAAAAAACACTCTCAACTAACTTATATCCACAAATGAAAAAAAAAGAAACTTGTTTCAAAAGCCACTGCGATACGAATCCAAAAGCACACTCTCAACTAACTTATATCCACAAATTTTACTAAATGTCTGTTTGTTTTAGCTTTGGATTCTCTGAAAGCTGATTCTAGATTGTGGTTGTAGAGAAGCTGATTCTTCAAAAGTTGGAATTCAAAAGCACATATGAAGTGGATTGTAGATTCAGTGTATATGGGTGAGCTGAATTATAAGAATCGAATTCTAGAATCAGATTGTTTTCTTTTAATTCTGCTTTTAGGTCTAAATCTAGAATCAAAAGATAAAATAAATAGGCCTAAAGAGAGCATTTGTACACTGCTTTTAGGTCTAAATCTAGAATCAAAAGATAAAATAAATAGGCCTAATTTGGCATACATCCAAGGTTTCAAATTTCGGTTTGAATAAATTTACTTCGGGCGGATAACGAAATTTCGAAATTTCGGGATTATTTCAGACAAAATTTGAATTTGAAAATTCAAATCCGGTCCAATCCGGGAAAAAAACCGAAATTCGGCGAAAAAACCCGAAATTTCGGACGAAATATCCGAAATTTTGGGTTTTTTGCACCGCTGAAAAGTGGTCTAAACATTATCGAAAAATTTTGAAATTTTTTTTGGAGGTTCCTGACACAATGATAATGTTCTCACAAAAATTTCAGCTGATTATCAAACCTGAGGAATTTTTAAAAATTCGGAGAGTGGTACTGTCCTGATAAAACACTGACCGACAAGTTTGATCGGAATGGAAAATGGTACAAATCAAGTTATAAACTGTTGAAATTTTTTGTGCAAGGTTATGATCCATAAATAATATTCTCATAAAAATTTTAGCTAATTATCACATGTGAGGAATTTTTAAAAATTCGGAGAGTAGCGCTGTCCTGATAGAACACTGACCGACAAGTTTGATCTGAATGGAAAATGATACAAATGAAGTTAGAAACTGTTGAAATTTTTTGTGCATGGTTATGATGTATCTATAATGCTCTAATAAAATTTTCAGATGATGATCAAACTGTATGAATTTTTAAAAATTCGAACAGTACTACTGCCATGTTAAAAGGCTTACCGGCAAATTTGAGCAAAATGAAAAATTATGTAAACCATAATTTTTTTTGAAATTTTAAAAATGGTGATAAGGAAGTTCTTAATATCTCATAAAAATTTTGATTCACGATCACACTCCAGTGAATTTATAAAATTCTTACAAGGCACAGTACCATTTATGTTATTTTCTTTTTTATTTTTGAAATATAATATAACAAACGAAGTTCAATACTTACATAGATTTGATTGACCAAACAAACAAAGTTGAATTTTTTTGAAACATTTATATAATGTTACTGAGTCAATTATTAATCTCTCAAAAAAAATTTAGATCATAATCACACTCAAGAAAATTTATAAAATTCTGACAATATAACTGTCCCAATTATGTTCATTCTGTTTTTGATTTTTTAAAGATAACAAATGAAGTTAAATTATTTTGAAATTTTTTATGTATGAACCTAATTTACTAAGTATAGTACAATAAAATTTTCAGATTATTATCATGCTTGTACAATTTTATAAAAATCTGATAGTGTTTCTGCCAAAATTTTAAAATATTTAAAAAATTAGGTTTTTCAACAAATTTTCACAGGAGATGACTTTCTAAGGGTTATTGGACCAAATCCGGCCCTAAAGCTTCAAAACCGGTCAAAAAACACGAAATTTCGGATTTTTACTGTAGCAATTTCAGATTTTTTAAATGTTTTTCCGCGTCTTGAGATCTCGGGGTGGTGCGAAATCCAAAAATTCGCCGAAATTTTGAACCTTGCAGACCAGCCATTCACACACACCTCACATGGATCGTACGTGCCTGGACCTGGACAGAGCAGGGACAAAACTGGAGCGCGTGACATGGGCGCCACGGCGAGCCAAGCTAAGCTAAGCGTCGTCGTCATCATTCAGGTCTCTCCGAAAGAGGTCGCCTGCGCGCGCAGCATCACCAGCACTCCAGTTACGCGCCGCGCCCGATGCGCCTGACGGCATGATGTACGTACGAAGAAGCGCAGTGCAGTGCAGCAGTGGATCGAGTGGAGTGGGAGGGCCGTGGAACGGAGAGCGATCGATGGAGGTGACCGCGGCGCAGCCGCCTCGGGCGGGCGGCGGGGCAGATCGCGATCCTCCCCCGCAGTGATGGCGCCGGGCCGATTTGATGCAACTCCGACTCGCGTCCCTCGGCTAACACTGATGACTGGCCGATGGATTGGACGGTTGCACTCCAGTCCAGCCTGCGCGCGACTGCCGGTATTTACGCCCTTGTCTCGCCTTGTTCACTGTCTTATCTGCCAACAGGGTCATCAGTCATCAGCACCATCTGGGCATCTAGCACTGCAAGTGTAGCTCTCTTCTGTGATCGGTAAAAAAGACTTTGATTCCCAAAATTGGAGAGAGTTTTTTTTTAATTTTGCCTCTTGTCAATTTTGATGAACTTTTTTTTTATTTTTTTTAAATTAGGCAAAAGCTCCGATATTTCATTAAATAAGGACAGCAGTTGAACCACAAACGTATACCTGCCCATGCCTCGGCTCGCGAGTGACTACGCCAGCAAAGCTCGGCTTGTTTGATGAACGTTTTCATCGGAAGGTATTAGCCACTATTGGGCGCTCTACTTTCAGACCTTGTTCGGAGATCATCGCTCAAATTCTTCGAACTTGTTCTTAGTGGTTCAGCAGAAGATTTGAGTGCTTCACACATTGCAACTCAAAGTCAGATCGATGAAGAAGATGGCAACACAACGAAGACATGAAAATAAAATTTGTGTGTGCTCGTCGCAGTTGATAAGATAACTTGAGATAGACATGTTGGTCTTGCACTATTTTTAAAGTCGGAATAAGCTCATCTGGCTTCCCACGATTAATACGTCTACAAATCAAACTCTAAGGGGTGTTTGGATCATGGATATTTTATTAGAATATTTTATGATCTAGTTTAAATTAAATCCTAAAATCTTCTAAGAAATTTCCACTCATCTAAACAGAGCCTAAAACTAGATACCTCACAACGCTCAACTATTGGCACCAAGTAATTTATCCCCCCTTTGTATATCCCACCCCGGTTTTAAACTGATGTGACGCCAAGGGTACTATATGTGATAGCAGGGCCCACCCATCGGTCTCCACCCCATATCTTCCTCTTTGTCCACTCCCTCTCTTCTCCTTACTCCTCTTCACTCCCTATCTCTTCCCTGTATCTCATCCCCCATGGCTCCTCCAATAGGCCGTGCCATTACTGAAAGCACATGCCGCCATGCTGTCGACACCCACCCAATCAGACCCATTCAACCAAATAACATGGGAAACTCTACCCAGCTTGCACATCTTGAACACATCCATTGCACCAGAGGTGCATCGAGTGTGGCTGCGGTGGTGCATGCAGCTATACGACAAGGAGACGGTGAGGTAACTAGCCGTCTTCAAGGTATGCATTGTATGCAATGTGTGGTGTACGTGCATGTGTATATTCAGATCATTGTGTTAGTGTCCTATATATGTATGAGTACTTATGAGTGAGTGTCCAAGTGCTCGTGTGTAAAACTCTCGTTCGAGTCTCTATGCTGTTGAAGTTGTATCACGAGCGATGAGAATCGACGTGAGCAGATGATATACAATAAGTTGTCGCATCAGCGGCAAAGAGGTGACAACGATGGCGTGGAGGCTATCGTTGCAAGAAGAGCTGAGGTTGTTAAGATCAGAGTCACTGACAAATCGTGTCACTAGTGATGAAAAGAAGGTGGCAAAGATGTGACTGCGAAGGGTGAAGAGGGTGTGTCTCTCCAATATCTACTATTGATGAGCGTCGTTGATAACCGGCGCGATAAGATGCCATAGTTAGCCATCTGTGTGTCTCGTCAAAAAGGCTATCAAAACTACATGTTCTCATCCAGTTGAGTTCATGAGATACTGTGTGACCATGTGAGTTTTTGTGCGAATTGTTTCCACAAGATATACATATGTGAGTTCCTTAAGAGATATTGTGCGTATCAGAAGAGATCATGTTGTACGAGAAGATTAAATGGAAGCCGCTGCATGTGCCAAGAGGAGTCCAGAACGTTGAGGAGATGTACTCACCGTCTTACGTGAAGCCCATGGGAGATGAGTCCGGAGCGTTGAGGAGATGTGTTCGCCGTTCTGAATCAAATTCGTCGATGACGAGTTTAGGATATTGAGAAGATGTGTTCGCCGTCCTGTGTTGAGTAAAAGTTAGGGTAAATCATAGTTGAAACCGACTGCCTCAACAAATTAGAGTTGTGTTATAAATTAGAGATAGGTGATGTTACAAGATTAAGGGGAAGATGTTAGAGTTAATCTTGAGAGATGAGTTCGAATCAAATAAGTAAAGGAGTCATATTCTGATTCGGATACTTGAATTCGTTTTCGATTCTTAAAACTGTAGGTTAAGAATATAAATTTCTTGATAGTACTTAAGGTTTGTAAGCAAGCAAACCAGTATGAGAAAACAAGAGAGCAAGAAAAAAAATTATGCTAATTGTGTCGTACCATCATAAAAATTTGTGTTTGTGAGTTCTTAATTTTTTTTTTGCTGTCGTACTAATTGTGGGCTAAAACCAACAAGCTGCTGCATGGGAGGAGGGGCGCGACGCCCGCGCGGTCGCTGGGGAACATCATCGTGTTCATCGTCGGCACCGGGGTGCTCAGCCTGCCTACGCCTTCCTCACCGCCGGATGGCTCGCCGGCACTGGCGTCGCCACCTTCTTCTGCATGCTCGTGCTTGTCAGAAGTTCATATACGATCCTCCATGTTCTCCCCGTTTGCTTGGATTTCTCAGAATTCAATCAGCTTCACGAACAAGTTGCTTTACTTTTGTGCGGTTTATTAGTATTGCTAACTTCTGTGCTATTATTCATTCTTAAGTTAGAGTGCCGAGACAAGCTACGAGAGCAAGGAACAGAGGAAGATCACCTGCATCAGCACGGCAACTACAAGTCTACACCTACGGAGATTTGGGTGAGAAATGCTTCGGTCCTTTTTACCGGTACATCTTCATCGGCCAGAACATCAGTTCCGTCTTTCCCAGCGGCGGCCCCATCTCGCCGTCAATCGTCATCTTAGGGTCTGTTTGAGGAGCTGTAGCTTTTTTGAAAAGCTATTTTTTGGTTTTTTACGCTGAAAAGCAGCTGTAGCTGGTGGCTGTAACTTTTTCTGAAAAGCTGTTTGTCAACCTGGTTTTGAGGAGAATGACTTTTAGCTTAAGTTGTCATTCTACAATGAAATGTCTGAAATACCCTTAAAGGTTTTGAAGGCTTGTTTGTGTGCTAAATTAGCATATTCATGGTTGATTTGTAAATTTCGTGATAAATATTGATTACACGAGTTAATTTTACAAGCAAACGAAGAACTTGTCATATATTTGCTGCTTTAACATCCCTGTGAATGATCTTAGGATTGCATTGTTCGTGAAGATACAATAGTCCCCTAGCAGCCCCAAAAGCAATGTCTCGGCACTGACCACAACAGAGAATTTCAATCATAAATGTGTTGTGAACACTGATATTTTCGGTAAATGAACTCACAACAATATTATCATGCAGATAAATTCTATAAATATAGACGCCATCATCTTTTTTAGTGCCATGACAAAAACCTAATTCACTAATACACCTTCTGCCATTGTCAATGTATTTTTTTTCCTGGACCACTCAAAATTCATTCTCTACTTTAGTGCTCACCAAGTAAAGTAACCATTCTTAGACCAAACTCAACAAAAATGAGAGAATATAAGCAGCAAGAGGACAAAAACAAATGCATGGCAGAAAACCTACATGATCGCCATTGCAAGTAAGATCTTTGTGGGATCCATTCTTGATCTCTGATGTCGTGTGCGCTTCAATGCTTTCCCTTCTAATACAAGTTGCACAAATTTTGAAGCAAACGAAGAGGTAAATAATCTCCATCTACCCTTCATTCATGCTTTAATATTTATGCAACTGTAAAAAAGAAAAGCATTGAAGCACCTCTGGTCTCTTTTTTAGGGGGTGCTGTAACTGGTAATGTTGGCAGTGCACTGGACCAGAAAGGTAACAGCATCCTTAGAAATTTGTGACGGAATGTACCTGTAAATTGGAGCTATGTAATGTTAGATGCATAATTTTCAAGCACACGTGGATTGTATATTGGTTATTACAGTACTGAAAGCAGAATCAAGTATCAATTGCATCTGAATTTCAAAGTAATGAAAATTTCATCCCATACAACCCTGCTTCATCCGATAGACCATAAATATCTAAGTAACAAATTCAAGGTTATCTGGAGCACACAGTTGCAACAAAGTTTTTTTTGCAAGTGGTTCGAGCAATGCTGCTGCTCAGGGTTAAGAAGGTACCGCAAATGTCAGAAATTATGTCAATGGGACTTATACCAGGATGAGTTTTAGCTTGGTTGGCCCAACCAGGTCAAGCTGTCCGAACCTGACGAAGCTTAGAACAACCCTGACCAAGGCTTAAGAGTCAGGATTTTTAAACAAGCCAACTATTCTTCCATATTTATCGGGCCAGCTGGGGGACAACAGCCTGGTTGATGCAATCAACCTTTTTTTTTTGTCAGGGTCTACTGCCATACATGCTCAGAAAGACGGTTGACAACATGATTAGTGTGTTATAATTAACTTGTGGAAGCGGAACATTAGGAGCTCTCCCAGTAAAATTTTAATTTAAATCATCTTATGACAAAAACTCAGTATAACAAGAAATCGTGGACATAACATAAAGATGAAAGTAGAAAATAATCTTTTTGTCAATTGCATGCTTATCCCTTTTAGTATACTTTTTGCGGTTTCCATCTTCATCATCAGCATAATAAGAAATCTCTGAATTTTGTCTCTCAACGTGGTTAGTGTTGAAAAACTAGGTATTATTTGTGTTTTAGATTTGAAAATTAAGCTAATTCCCAAAATGATTAGATACAACAGGCAAGATAGAAGACACCACATATTTCTGTAAAGAGATCGATCCACAGAGGAAAAAATAGGAGAAATCTTACGATGGGTTTGATGACGAAAAGGAAGCAGCGCAGTAGCGATCTGGCCGTAGAGGAAGTAGTCGACGTCGTGGATCGCAGGATGAAGAGCTCGAGCGGTCGCGCAGTTGCGCTGCCCAGAAACCTTATTGCCGCCCCCCGTGCAGGTTCTCTCAGCGGCAACGGTTCGGAGATCCCGCTCTCCTTGCCTCGCGGTGCACGCCGAGAGGAAGATCGGTGAAGAACGAGCACAACACGAAAACACAACACAGATCACCGTGGATGAACACGAGTATCAAAGTCCAAAAATCAAAGGGCTAGCATCTGTCTGGACGTCTCCAGATTTTATAGCCTCGCACCAGTAACGGTCACCATTAAATGCTAGTAACCGCAAGTCATTCAAATGACAGTTTCTATTAGAAACTGACGCCATTATCATGGCTGTTTCAATTCTCAGTAAATGACCCCATTAATTCACTAATAATAGAGAGAAACCGAAAATTAAAAAGGGTTTAAACGTACGAAGAATTTAATCCACGGCACGGCGACTCGCGATGTCGCAAGTCACAAGTCACGCGGGAAAAACACGCGAAAATACGCGGTAATTCGCGAAATACGCGCGCGCGCGTGCGTGTGACTTTAGCCAGCTCCTCACCCTCCATATGCCTCATTACAATATATGGTGGGAGCTCTCCCTTTTAAATTGGTATTCTCCCCTCTCAACTAGCAATATGGTACTATTATTTGTAGCTTTGGCATTAGAGATAAATGGGCCACTTGGGCCTCATTTCTAACAATCCCCCACCAATGCCGAAGTTGACAAAGACTCAAAATTTGATCATTGTGCTGAATCTTCGTTTAATATATCAGTGTTTCGGTGTAAGTTCCATACGGGTTGAACTTTCACCTAGAGTAACGTGATCCATCCTCCCACAGCTAATGAATGGACTAAACCTTGAATTCACAGCTTTGTGTGGTTTGATTTCACCCGAAATCTTAACTGATACTAGGCTGCCAAAGAACTTCACCTCAACGGAGCGTTAAATGGTCATGCTCCCTAATCTTCTCATGAGCTTTGTAGAGAATGCCCCTTTCTCGTGAACTGCGACCTCACAGTTAGGCTCAAGTAGGTGTATTCATTTTGAGGTATCCTGTAGGCCAATACCTTTTTCCTTTGACACTAGAATACATTAAGGCTTTAAGCCAACCTTCCATACAGTCGAGAGTACTTTGTCTATTTGGACACAGGTACAAATTTAATAATATGTACTCTCTTGTTACAACATCAACTTGTTTTTCCCATTATCTAATTCACGGGATCTCCGATCAGGAAGATAAGGGTTACCGTTGTGGTGTAACTCAAACGGGCCTCATTCCCATGTCCATAGACGCAATGGAAATCGCTTTCCTTGCAAGTCCTTTTGTAAAAGGATCTGTCAGATTTTTCTCAGTACGAATATAATTCACAGTAATAACTCCGGAGTTTCTCAGTTTTCTGACAATTTTAAGCCTACCTTCACATGTCTGGAGGACTTCATGTTATTCTTAGTACTCATAACCTTAGTCAACACTGTTTGGTTATCGCAGTACATTAAGATCGCCGGTATTAGTTTCTCAACCAATGGCAAGTCCAACAGTAGCTCTCTAAGCCATTCAGCCTCAACAGTACTCTCGACTGTACATACAATTCCTTTTTAGCACCTTTTCTTGTCATGCCACCACTTTTAAAGATCTTAGATCACTACAGTAGAAGAATAACAATATTTAAATAACAATAGAGGACATTTTGCAGAAAGAACAGAGTACTTACAATTCCTTTTTCTGTTCCAACAGCAAAACGTTTTGAGTTAGAGATCAAAGAGATCGTGGTTACAGCTCCTTTAACCTTTGTACTTCTGACATTGTAGCTCTCCTGTAGCTTCGCTGATAAGTCAGTGTAAAAGAAGAACTTGTTGAAATATAACATATAGAAACATGACACATCCAAAACACCCAGACCCCCTATCCAAAAGGCCATCCTTAAATATCAACAACGAAGAAGTATTTCCACACTCCATTAATGTACATATCTCAAAAAACATTCACATCCAAAACACCCAGACCCCCTATCCAAAAGTTAAACATTTTCAAGGAAAGTTCGTATTTTCCACATATTACTACACTCTATTAGCCGTCAGAGAATCGGCAATGAAATCACGAAGAGCATCCATATCCCCATCATCTACTAACATAGCATTGTCTTCAACCGGCATAGATGATGCCTCTTGAGCAACCTGTGGTATGTAATTATCATCCTCATCGCATCTCCCAAAAAGACAATCATCTAAGGCACTATCTCGAATAAAGTTATGAAGCACCATACATGAGATTATGATCTTCTTCCGCCTCTCTACTTTATAACTTGGCAGTTTCAACAAAAACCGCTATTTCATTTTCAGCACCCCGAATGCTCGTTCAATCACATCTTGAAGGGAAGAATGACAATAATTGAACCACTCCTTTCCTGTTGGTGGTTGACCTTGTTGAAATTCAAGGATATGGTACTTTTAGCCTTTATATGGAGCTAAATATCCCTTTCTATTTGGGTCATCTCTCTGCGATGTCACAGAATTGCTATTAGTCCAATGGTCAACTAGACACTTCATTTCCTTAACCATAGGGTTCCTCTTGCTCTTTGTTGGGCAAGGACAAATACTACTAGCCTTTCGCTTTGAACACCCCCCTTTGGGTCCTTCTCAGTGGCCTTACTTGTCCCATCTAGAATGGCCACATCAGCATCATCATCACCATCATCTGAACTATTACGTACATTTGTTACTTCAGCTAGTATGCCAGGGATGACCGCAGACTGAGATGACACATTAGTATTGTGAAACATGACCTCAAGATGGTCTACATTCTCAAGTGGCGCTTTCTTGAATTTCAAATACTTTGAATTGGCCTTCGAGAAATAACATAAGTTGTGTAAGCAGAAGGTTATAAGAAAAATAAAAACTATAACAACAAATTTAAGTTCCAACCTTTATCATGTCATCCCACCATTCATCATCAGCTTCTATTGTTCCCTTACAACATTCCAACCTAGGTCAGTAGCTGCATGCTTAAACTCTTTCCACATTGAGAACTTGGTTTTCAAAGCATCCCAATGATTTTTGAATTTCTTCTTGTCATACAGTCGTCTCCCTGTCTTCGCTAGGAATTTATCAGCTAGGTTCTTGTACCCCACGCTATTCAAGTGTCCAGTTGGCCTATTTCCAGCCTTAACCTCACTCGCACTTGTCTCACAAAATGCTTCATTGGCCAATGAATCCCACACTGCACTAGGGTTCTTAACAGCTTTCTCCATTTATTGCATAGGTCATATATTACTGTTATTACAACTATTATTGGAATAATTGTCACCAATTTTATCCATCCAATGCTCTGTTATTGCAACTACCACAATGCTAGACATGAATGAGGATATACCTTAGGGTTGTAGAAGGAAGAAATCGGGATCGGAGGTGGTGGGGAAGGGATGTTGTTGCTGTGCTGTGCAGGAGGGGACGGTGGGCCTCACGGCGGTCGGTGCCTGTGGCTCACGGTGCTGTGCAGCAGGGGGCGACGAGCTCAGGTGGAGTCGATCCGGGGATGTGGAAGGCGGAGGCAAGGCCACAATCCACTTCATATGTGCTTTTGGATTTCACTTTTGAAAAATCAGCTTCTCTACAATCACAATTCAGGATCAGCTCTTGGAGAATCCAAAACTAAAACAAACAGGCCCGAAGTATTGTTATGATTCTGGAAATTTCCAGCTGAGCAGTCAGCTTGCAACAATAGGTGAACAAGATCTGCTGGATTGGAATTTTTGTTCGAGATGCGCATCTTCTTTCTGTAGCGGTGAACGGTGATTGCAAATGATAAATAGGTAAAAAGCTGGACGATATTTTTTTTATGTTGCTTGCAATATTATTTTATTGTACTGTCTCCTTTTACTTCCATTAATCAGATTGGAAATGCTATGTGTACATTCGAATTCAGTAACATGAAGTAGGTCGTACGAAAATTTGGCCTCAAGGTGATTGTGAACAAACTGTTTGGGAACATGTTTGCTAAAATTGTGTTGAAATTGGAATCAAGGAAGCAAACCGTGCATGTAAAGTTGATCTGTATGTAACATGGGGATCGCCAGGTTAGCTAAGCAGGATTAGCTCCACAAAATTATTGATATAGAAAAATTCTAAATAATTATCGACCCATGTGACCAGAGTCACATCAATCTCAAGCACAAGTAACCCAACCACATGATTGCTAGAGACACTTAGGCCCGTTGTTTGCAACCCATGAATTTTCTTCGACTCCCGCATGCCTGTAGGAATTAAACAGTTTTATGTGAAATTTCTATGTTTCAAGTAGATCATAGCTTTGCATAAATAGTTGGTATGTAAAGATGAGTTTTGTTTTGAAAAGATGAGATTTGTAAACGTAGGTTTCTCTTTAAGAAGACACAAAATTCTAGAGGATACAAACCATTCTGCGCTTTTGGCATTATAATTTGTTTCTCTATATGCGTCGCTCCTCTCCATCCCGTTCAATCACCTCTCTGGTAGCCTCCTTCCAATTTTCTCCAGCCCAACCAGCCACCCCTTACACAGCTGACATTAATTAGAGTTTCTAGGTGATGCCCGGTCGTGGTTGCTTCTTAAGAATGGAGTAACAATGCCTCATCAAATGTCTTCACCAACAACAAGTTCATCAAATCTGCCTGCCACCTTCGGAGACCAAGGAGGTGAGTTCTTCTAATCGATTGCACCTAGATTCCATTCGGCTAAAACAAGATAACCAATGTCAAGTCTGAGGTCAGGTTGTGAGGTCCTAGTCTATCTTTTCCTCTGCCTCCAAGGATTGAGAGAGGCATTCAAGGTTTTTATACATGTTCAAGATGTCTTCGCTCCTTCCCGTTTATGTATAATCTCTTCATTGGTTTCTTTTGCAAATCTGACAACGGACTGTTTAGAGCTTTACATATTTGGAGCCATCAGACCACCATAGCAAAAATCCCTGTTAGTTGATCGTATTGTAGTTTCCCTTTATTAACCGATATATTTTAAGTTTCAAGTTTCACATGGATGATGATGAGCTACGACCAACTGGACTGTAGAACGCCCTTTTTTTAATGCTTAACTGATGGTCCAAACAATCTAACCATTATCTGAAAATACACGTGTAAAATTAAACTAAAGGGGTGTTTGGATTAGAGATATTTCATTGAAATATTTTAGAATCTAGTTTAAATTTGAACTAAATTCCAAAATCTCCTAAAAAATTACCCCTCATCTAAACAGAACCTAATCCCCATCTTAGGGAGGATGCTTCTATGCACTGAACGTTCAGTCCATAGTTATGGACCGAACACCACATTTTCTTTTTCCTTCTTTTTATTTCTATTCTCTTCTTTTTTCTGGCCCAAGGCCCAACTCAAGCACCACCGCCGCCTGCTTCTTCTTCCTTCGGTTTCTCCCCCACTCTCCCCTCTGCTCCGGCGAGATCCCGGCGACCTCCATCGCCGGGTTCGTCCTGTTCGTTGGCGCCGCCGAAAAAAATCCTCGTCGCTGGCGCCGCCGAAAAAAAATCCTCGTCGCTGGCGCCGCCGAAACGCCTTCGCCCGCCGCCTCTAGTCCTCCTCCCACCGAAGCACGTCTGCCACCTCGAAGCGAAGCTCTTCCTCGTCGGTCTCCTCCTCCCCTCTACTGGACTGGCTTGGAGTGAAGATCCATCCGGACGCGATTCCTTTTGCTGGTAAGGAAGCCCTAGCTTGCTTGGATTGTAGTTCTTCGAGATCTTTCTTGTTCAAGATCGATCTCAGCTGACCACACCCCATTGATAGGACTATCCAAGGCGCGGGTGCATCCGCCCATGTAGTTTGGTGCCTATTACCCTCCGCTAATGCTACTAATAGCAGTTTAATTTCAAAAAAAAAAGAAACTGGTGGTAGTTGAACCCCATGCCCTGTGTTAAGTTCGTCTCTGCCGTAGGCTTCTTGTAGTGCAAGTCCAGTTACTGAAATGTCACACGACTTGCATCTTTCGTGTCCGTGCGCGCTTCGGGACGTGGAAGGAAAGGAGTGGTGTGGGCTTCTGGTGATTGAAACTTAGGACTTGTGGAGTAGACCGAGGGTTGGGTGTTTGGATAGGTTTGAGACTAAGCGCCCCTTTATGGCAGTTGATTGTTGCCCATCGGTCGTTGGTCCGAGCGATTAAGCGGAGGAGAGAGCGGGAACATTTTTTGTATGCAGCGGCGGCGACAGGGATTTGCGACGAGAGCCTTACAATTTGCTGATAGTTTCTTGGAGAATGTTCAAGATCTTCGCGTGGGACTGATTTGCATGTAATGGAGAACTTCCATTGATGGGATCTAGAGGGGGCATCAACTGCTTGTAGGTGTGCTATTTAATGCTTGTAGGCATCTTGTCGGCAATAGTTTTTGGATTATATATAATATGGGTACAATTATTCATGATTAAAAGGAGAGTTGTTTAGATAATCTCCTAGTTCGTAGGGTTTCGATGATCTTGTTGGCAAGTAGCCGTCTTAGAATCAAGGGGCAAATACTGGCTGGCATCTGAGATTGTTGATCACTTTTTAGTAGCTAAGCAGCTTTTGCGACGACGTCAAAACAAATAACAGCATCTGCTTACAAAATTATCTTGAATAGTGTTAGAAGTTAAATATAATTATGTGTATGTCCACTTGCTTACTTGATATTGATTACTTCAGTGAAGTAAATGGCGTGCTTTCATAAGCTCTATCTAAACCACTGAGTTGTCTAACAGGAGATAGTTGGATGATATACCATGTCATGGCTAAAATTCAAGGATATATAGGATAAGAAGTGGACAGATTAAGTTTTTGTTGTACAATCCAGTGATTTTTCTTTTCAAGTTTTACATAAAATCCAATTGGACATTTTTTTAATATTTATGGACTTTCTAGCTTAAGAAGTTGTGGACCATCAGAAGCACAATGATAAATGTTATTTCGATGCTATTGTTTATTATTATTTTGATTTTCCTGTGTATAAGTTTCAGTTCTAAAAAACAAAACGAGGCTGTGGTAGAAAACACCATCTATTTCTAAAAAAACGAAACGAGGCACTCCATCGCAGTTGGTTTCTTTTCCTCCAAAAATTTCAGTGTTCTCCGAAATACTTTTAGATGTTTGCACAAAATTTTTGAGCATATTGATGAATCCTTTTTAAATCAGTTTGGTTCTTTTGTGCGTTTTAGTGCCCTAGTGGGAATGAAGTAAGTTAGTGGTACACTATAAAAAGGAAAACATGGTTAGCATTAACACATCTGGTGTCTAGATGCTTGTGAACTAAGGTATCTTTTTCATGACTCTCCCCAAAATCCCCCATTCTCCTAAATACTCCCCTATCCTCTTCTCCCCTTGCTCCTCCCTTATTCCCGTTGCCTTCCCTAATATACCCCTTCCTTCCCTTCTTACCCTCCCATTCATCCCCTTTAACCTCCGTCCTCTCCCTACTTCCCATCCCATACATGCTTCCCTTGCCCTACCTTCACTCTCGACTTTAACATATCCAATTGCCAGTTTAGAGATCTGTTCGTGGTAAATGCTTTATTAATGATGCCAGATCTGATATCTCTTTTTCATATATTTTTTGTTTTGCTTCTGGGGCTGTTTCTTGTCTGAGCAATGTTTTCAAATAATGATGCATCTTGCCTTCATGCTTTACTTTGATAATTTTGTGACGGATTGTCATGTGCATGTAAGCCGACCAGCCATACATGGCAGCATACGTGCTGCAGAATACTAGGGCCGACTGCAACATATTACTTAGATACCAAGATAGGGTTTAATTAGACATAGGATAGGATTGTATCTAGATGGAAAGTAATATTATCTTTTGATGGAAAGTTTAGATTGAATTGTTAAGTGCTGTCCCTATATAAAGGGTGGCGACATGGCATATTATCATTGAGATCAAGCAATGATAATCAGTAAATCTATCCCTAAGTCTTCCTTCCTCCTGTATGTCCCTCCTCCCTAGCTTCTGTGTGCTTAACCCTCAGCACCATCTCCCTTCTACCCTATGAACTAGGTCCCTGACATGATTGCCCGCGATTTGGATCAGAATTGGAAGATAGGAAGAAGAAACAAAGATAGGAACTGGGGAAAAAATATAGGTTCTGCTTCTTCGTTCCCCTCTCACTTGTTTGCATGGGTTTACATAGTCCATTCCATTACTCTCACAGGTTGGACCCACTGGCAAGCTAGAAATGGAGGGTGAAATCAATCCAAATTATATCAGAACGAAACATTTGGCCCATGCCTTTGCCCATAAGCTCAGTAGTTGAACTCAATTATCTGACTTTGTTGTCTTGCCTAAGACTTCCACCTTGGTCTACGTCTTTGCTTGCTTCCGCTGCCAATCGATAACCTGATGCCGAGCAACGTCTGTGACAAATTTGTGTGTGTTAATGATGCTGTGAAATATTGATTTACCATGCTGCATACAATAAGAATAGTTATTCAAGTCATTAGCATGCAATATTGCATGATTGTGTGCTTTTTTGTTGTGGAGAGCATTGAGATGATGGTTCTACATCTACACAACTACTTATCGGTTATCACTTATCAGTTGTTTTTTTGGGGGGTGTCGCTGGGCCATCCAAAATTATTTTATTTGCAGGCAGGTCATAGTGAACTTGTTGATTGATCTGTTGTGGGGATGAATCCCTTTATTCTCTGTCCATGTCTCCCTGATTGACATGCGATAACTTCTAGCTTGCGCTATTATGCAATAGGATCCTTCTGAATTTTCAGCAAAGCTCTTAAGCCTGTTGATAAAAATGTTATTTGCGCTTCTTTACACTTTCAGAAAAATAGGTCTAATCGTGACAACTGTGAAAAATTAGGTTGTTTAGTATATCTAACCTGTTAGCATGCCCCTTTCTGGTAAACGCTTGTCTTATTAGTAGTGATTCTGATTTTCTGGACCATATTTAATAGAATTGTAACTTCACCGGTTCTTGTTTGCATTGTTTCTAGTTAATCCAGGAACTTAGTCGCAGGAATTGGAGGATGGGACCACTACATTAAGTTTGAGGGTCAGCTCATTAAGCAATATACCTGCAATAGACCGGTATAATCTCATGCCTTCTGATGGATGAGCACTTAAGTATGAGTTTTCTTTTTTATTCCAGTGTTTATATATTTGGCATCTGAATTTATGTTAACAGATGACTCCAAAATGGAGTGAATGCCCTTCAAATAGTTATAGCGAACTATCTTCACATGAAAATGGAGAGTACAAATCATCCTTAACAGAAACAGCCCCTTTGTCCACAAGCTATTTTGATTTACCTGCTGTCAACAGAATGTGCTCCCTATCTGCACAAAAGAAGGAAGGTAATGTTTACAAAAGGAGGAAGATGGATAAGGATTCAAATTCCCTTACAGCAGATGAAGTTAAAGAAACGGTAACTCGAAGTTGCACAACTTCTGAAGATCACTCTTCATTACTGCTACCTGTTGTTCCCTCAGATGCAACAATTTCAATTTCGAGGGCAGTGAAGATAGATCCTATCCAAGAGTGTGAAGAGCCTGCTGAAGTTTCATTGGAGCCAAATTCTGGTTTAAACGATAGATGTTCAGTATCAAGTATGCAACCATCTTTCATGATGTTGGACAAAAAGGATGCTGCTGAATGTTCCTCGTCAAATATAATCCCTACAGAGCCAATAACAGAGCTCACATCAGCAAGGGATCTTTGCATTGCCACACTGAGAAAAGATGGACTCATAACTGAATCGCGAACTAAAATCACTACAGAGGAATTCACTGATCGTGATGTGATCCATTTGTTGGCATGCAAAACTTGTCAGAGCTTGGAGCATCCACTAAAGATGTTAATATGTGATTCTTGTGAAGCAGCATTCCATTTGTCATGTTGCATCCCTTGTATTAAAGAGCTACCAACTGATGAATGGTATTGTCTGCCATGTTTGAGGAAGAAACCTGAGAGTCTTTATGGCAAACTGTTAGAGGGAAAGGTCAAGTCTTCCGGGAATATTAACCGAAGGCCTCATGGCATGAGTCATATAGAGTACATGTTGAAAGATACTGAACCATATGTTACTCGGGTTCGAATTGGTAGAGATTTTCAAGCAGAAGTGTCAGAATGGTCTGGTCCCACTTCCAGGTGTGCTTATGCAATTGCTTGTAGTTCTAACATTTGCATTAATTAGGAATAGTAACATGTAAATTTTTGTATAGTGAACTTAAATTTCTGTAGATAGCTATTTTGCATGAACATAAAGATGGTTATAGTTTTTGTTACTGTTATGGTCATCACAATCGTTATTTAACAGTGTTGTAAGATGTGCACTTCCAAATCCTTGGGTTGGATATGCAGCTAAATCATCATCATCACCACTACCACCACCTTAGATATTAATTAATATGTACTTTTGAATTTTGCATGTGCCCAAATTGTTGAATTGATCTATTCTAATTGATAGTTGTATCATTCTCAAAAGGAAGAATGTTACCTGCCATTAGATAAAAGGTTATTTGCTATTTTAATCATGAACTTTGGTTGATTTTTTTTGTCATAGCAAAGTATGCATCATTTCAGAATATGTGCTAGTAATATTGATGCATTATTGTTATTGATTGCTCAAATCATTTAAAACTTAGAATTTCATAAAAAAAACTGAACAAAAGGAAGGACTATACATACTTGGGGGAATAGTAAAATTTTAGAAAATCCAAAATGAACTACAGGTTTTGAGAATATTAGGTGAGTAGGGCTGCAACAAAGCAACCCATTGGGGTTGCCTGCACAATCATGACATATTGGTTGGATAGACAGTTCAATCAGATGGTGTCGGTGTTGCCAAACTAATGGTGTACCCTTGTTCCAAACTAGCATCTATACAATGCTTTCATGTTGATGCAGGAGACATCTTTGACATGCATATGATATATAATTATTTCGAACATTGATTATGTATACTTAATTTCTTATATGCCGTAATGTGTCATTTAATTGAACTTTGTGAATTACAAAATAGCAGAATTTTTATCGGTGCATTGTTCTATGTATAAGCTCCATATTCGTGCATGCTGCTTTACCTCTTTGAGATAACAATTCCTTCTCAGTTCTCACTGGTCCAGGTTTAACCTTTTCTTCTTATTGGTCAAGATTTCACAGTCCAATGAATAAATTGTATTTAAGATGATATAGTGTGTTATGTTGTTGTATCATTGGCCCTGGGTTACTGTTGCTTACATTCTCAGAATTATTCCATCATGTTGATTTTTTTGTGTGTAGTAGCGATGGTCATTTCGAGGAGCCCTCTGAATTTGATCCTGCTGAACTTACTAAATTGAATGTAAGATTTGTACCTTTGAATTAGTCGTATTTGCTACATAAAGTTTCTTAAGCTAGTTCCTTGCTTGCATAGTTTTGGAAAACGAATAATCAAAATAGATCTCCAATTGGTAACTGGATACAATGCCGTGAGGTCTTGAGCACAGGTGATTCTGACAAGCCACTTGTCTGTGCCAAATGGAGAAGGTAAAGAAATTTTCTCTTTATAACTTTCCCATTATTTATATTGCTAGGAATCTCTAATACATTTTTATCCTGTGACAACTCAATTGGAGCAAATGTTTAAATTTAAAATTCCCATGTTAATCTATCTTTTCTGAGTCTGTGCATGGTAATTAGTTTAGTTGTGGACTTCTGGTTCCATTTTGATGTAAGTTCCTTAAAGAATGTTAAAAGTGTTACGACTTTTCTTTCCAATCCTATTGCAAGGTGGTAGTGTTTCCCAAGTGAACTAGGTAGGAGCTGATCAAAACAGTTTGAACAGGTCAAACTTGGTCTATTTCTGGCACGATGTAGCATAAAAATAACATGTTCATACCTTTTTAGTTTGAACTTTGAAGATATTTATTCATATTTTTTCTAGTGAGCTAAATTCCAAACATGTAAAGATTAACTAATCTCTGGACTTCTCTACACTCTGTTAGCATGTTATGTGTACCTAATTGAACCCATGTTACTTCGTCCAGTTTGACTAGTAAATTGCTTCATTTGTATTAGTTATGGAGCTATTGTTGTAAGTGAAACACTAATTATGTACTTGGATTTATGTACCGCTAACCCCCTTTTTGCTAGTCTCGGTTTTCCTTGTTCATAGGAGTATCTTATGTAGCTTTGAAGGTATCCCATAAATATTTTGTTTCATGCGATCTCTTGCAGGGCACCCCTATTTTTTGTTCAGTCAGATGATTGGGATTGTTCTTGTTGTCTTCTTTGGGATCCAGCCCATGCTGATTGTGCTGTTCCGCAGGTAATATTGTACTTATTTCTTTATTGCTCAAGTAATGTAAAGCATCTCACTTCAGTTTATGCATTGTTCCCCTAGGTGGCACCTAAGCGCTAGGCTCTACCCTCCCGCCTAGCCGCCTAGGCTGATTTATCTCACCTATTAACCCACCTAGCTGGCCGCCTAGCCGGCCTAATCGGCGATTAGACGCTAGGTGCCTGCCTGCCGCCTGACTAGCACCTAGCGCCTTGGTGAACACTGAGTTTATGCCTGGCAGCAATTATGAGTGCTGGGTGGTAAATGATTTTTGCACTTATCTAGTTCTAGTATGTTGCCATTAACCGGCACGCCGCAATGTTTTCATGATGACATCAAGCTGTTATTGCCAGTACTGTATTAGTTGTGCAAACATGTTACAACGTACAAACATATATTCTAATGAACATTATTTTTGTACCCAATTTAGCTCCGTACAAACATATATTCTAATGAACATTATTTTTGTACCCAATTTAGCTCTCCATCATCAATTCTACACTTAAGATATTCTTAAGAATAGTTACAGACGTAATTGTTTACACATAGGGTTCCAAAAAGAGTTACCCTGCAGTATATAATTGATATTTGAATTGTTGACAGTATATTGAAAAGAACAACTTTGACTTCCGAGTCTGTATATAACTGTGTCAGATTTGTAGTATCGCAAATTACTTTTGTGAAGAAAATTATACTTTTTGTAGTTCCGTTTTATTTTGTGTAATAGTCAAGCAAAATGCTACTGGTTTGCAAATTTTACTGGAGGGTAGCGATAGAACCGGTAACCAATGGTTACCTGGTTTTTTGGACGAATTTTTTGAATTGAAATTTGAATTTCTTGAATGTAAAAGGGAAAAGTTCGAAAAAATTGCTCAATTAGCACTCGAACCTACCACCTGCCTCCCCCAAACGTACAGCTTTCCCACCAGGCCATGTGCGCCCCCTATAGTATGAATGTGTTGTGGATTTCCTTTATATATAGATGAAAAATAGATAAATCCGAAATCTTTCATCCGGTTTGAATTTTTACCAGGCCGCACCAACAACCGCCAGTTTTCGGTGATAAGATTTTCCCTGGTAATGGTAAAGCTATTAGTGTCAAAAGGCACTCTATTTTTGTTTTTGAAAGGATGCTCTAGCAGCCAAGGTTTCAAATTTCGTTTTCGAACTATATCTCGGAGGTGGCCGAAATCCGGTCAAAATTCAAATCCGGAAATTTTTTTTGGGCTGGGATTTCCGAGATTTCGGCCGAAATTGTCAAAATCTCGACAAATTTGAACCGAACAAAAAATGGTTCAAACCATATGAGAAAATTTTGAAAATTTTCTTGGATGATCCTGACGCATCACTAATGTTCCTATAAAATTTTCAGATGATGTTCAAGTCTAAGAAACTTTTAAAAATTCTGATAGTGCTGCTGTCCTGAACTTCTTATAAAAGCTTTACAGTGGGAGAATTTTTGATTGAGCAACCAAAACATATTTAGAATTTTTGAAACTTTTAGAGAAGGGTGCTGAGGCAAGCTTAAACTCTCTTAAAAATTTTGGATCATGATCACACTTGAGCGAATTTATAAAATTCTGACAAGGTTACTGCCTCATTTATGTTCTGTTTTTGATTTTTCAAAGATAACAGATGAAGTTCAATTTTTTTGGAAATTTTTCTGTATGATCCTGGACTGCTAAAGATGGTACCATACATTTTTAGAGCATGATCAAGCTTGTATATTTTTTAAAAAAATCTGACAGTGTTTGTTATTGTTATAAAACGTCTCAAAAATTTGTTTTTTCAAAACATTTTCATGGAAGATGACATTCTTAAGAGGTATTGTCCCAAATCTGGTCAAAATACCCGAAATTTCGCGAAATTTCGATAAATTTTAATTGAATGAAAAAAATTTAAACCAAGTTAGAAATTTTTTGTGGATGGTCCCGACGCATCACTAATATTCCCATAAAATTTTCAGATGATAATCAAGCCTGAGGAATTTAAAAAAATTCTGACAGTGCTATTGTCCTGATAAAAGGCTGAGTACATGTATTGCTTTCATAGATTTGATTGAGCAACCAAAATAAGTTTAGAATTTTTGAAAATTTTAGAGAAGGTTGCTGAGGCAATGATTAAGCTCTCCTAAAAATTTTGGATCATCATCTTACTTGAACGAATTTATAAAATTCTGACACGGTTACTGTCTCATTTATGTTCCTTCTGTTTTTGATTTTTCAAAGATAACAAATGAAGTTCAATTCTTTCGAATTATTTTTGTATAATCCTAGAGTTATAAAAATGGTACCATAAATTTTTCAGAGTACGATCAAGCTTGTACATTTTTAAAAAATCTGACAGTGTTTTTGTTGTTTTTATACAAAAATTCGGTTTTTCAAAATATTTTCATGGAAGATGACATTCTTAAGAGGTATGGTCTCAAATCCGGTCCAAAAAACTTGAAAGCTGGTCAAATTTCCCGAAACTACTGTAGCAATTTATTTTTTTTTTCGTTTTTTTATTCCGCCAGGATTTGTAATCTCATCCCCGGCTGAAATTTCTGAAATTTCGCTGGGATTTTGAACCTTTCTAGCAGCTGCCTTATTCCTAAACATGGTCGCCAATATTTTGGTTCCAAAAGGTTGTGGAGCAATCAGAGATGATTTTGGTACCCTTTATAAAGCATATCACCATTGTTCCACTACTTTAATAGCCACCATTATTTTGAACAATGATTACATTCGACATGTTTTTATGATTATTTGAGCTGAAGTTTTTTCTGCATAATTACCTACAGTCACTGTATTTCTTTCTGTTATTGAACCTTTTTTTTGGCTGAAGTACATATCTGCAGAAAGTTCTCAGGAAAAAATACGTCTGCAATTTGCATATATTGTGTTGTCATTTTTTGTTGTTGTTGAAATTGGCTGTAACTAGTATGGAGTGGGCCGTCTCTAGTATGAATTCCAAACTTCCACTTATACATTGAGAAAGTTCTTTTTTCTTAATGCTCGTTGATAACTGCTTTTAAATATAAAATGGGATATAAGAACTGAATTGGTGGTCTGCACCTGAGGTTATAAATGGTATAACAGATAGCTCAAGAATCCTGCTGGTATCTGCTTGTATACTGGTACACAAAACCATTGGTTCACCTATTGTTTGTCCTGCAATTCCTCTAGACCAGATACAACTGGTATTTTGAAGTGACGCTTTTGGTGTCCTGAAGGTTGAAAGTTTATTGTTTGCTGTAGGAATTGAATACAGATGAAGTTCTAAAGCAGCTGAAGTATGTAAACATGGTAAATTCTAACCCTACAAATGCATTTTTGTGTTATTCTGTTACTGATTCTACAAGAGAATTTCAACGTGACTCTTTTTTCAGTGTGGTTATAGGCCTATGAAATTTAGTTAGTAAGGATGGCGAGTTTCTTGAATCAGGAAAAGGGCGCAATTCGAGAGTAGCACATAAAGTGTTTTCACTGAAGTTACTAGTTCATATTCTTGCAGTTACACGCCATGCATAGCATAATAGAAAAGTCTTCCAGATAACTATACATCTGTTACCACTCACCAACCTAAATTATGGGTTTTACCAGATTGCTTCCTGTTTTTTACTGACCTCGCGTGACATAGCTGTTACCCTCCTAGAATAGGAAATTAGTATTAAAGACAGATACTACCTAAAGTATGGATTTTACCAGTATCGATGGGTGAATTAAAAATATTTTGGTCTAAATTACGTAATGAACTCCTTGTTTGAATTTAAACTGATACACCTTTTTCTTTCATTGATATTCAGCTGAAGAATCGGCTGGTTGACCGAAATCACAAGCCTGCTTAAATTCAGGGATGGTACATTGGTACGGTGGGCAATTCCTAAAAAGGGATATCCATGCAATGTGAATGAGTCACCATGCATCATGTTGTCATCTAGTGAGTCATCTGCTGTCGATAGGACATGTGAGAAATATGTTGTAGCCTCTTCGATTAATTGACCCTAGTCATCCTTCCCCAATGTATTGTCCCATAGGTTTTGCTCCAAAAGAATTGTACAACGTAGGTTTGTTCATGCAGTTTTGTTCGATGTAACTTATGGATGAGGGGGAAACCAACCGGAAGTATCTTGTGCTGTATTTTCCATTTTATGAACATTATTTGATGTTGCTATCTTAGGAGAGGATTAAGTGGGATGCCATTTAGTAATGCCTGTCATGTGTTTGTAGAATCTGTAGATATGGAGTTCTATGCAGCCCCCCAAAAAGGCATTGCATAGGCGGTAACCATGTTGTACAAAGGAAACGAACAGAATCAGAACCGATATTTTGGAAGTGCTTCTCCATTACCATTATCTGGTCACATACATTTTTTGGAATACTTCCTTGCTTTGTACTGATACTCTGAAGTACTTCAGAATTAGGGGGTGTTTGGATTAGGGGTATTTTACTGGAATATTTTAGGGTCTAGTTCAAATTTGAACTAAATTTCAAAACCTCTCAAGAAATTTATCACTCATCTAAACAGGGCCTTGACATTCTCATTTAACATGCAGGGATGCACGTGGCTTTATGAGGTTATTTTCATGCATGAACACTTATGTAACCCTGTGTTAAGCTATTGAAGGAAAGTTCCTTGGTCGCAGGGGGAAAAAATAGAGTGAAGCTTATCTGATTCATCATGTTATGTAATCTACACCTAGAGATGGCCAGATGGGCCGGACCACACGGGCCGGCACGCGGCACGGTACTGTGCGCCCGGCCCGAGCACGGCACGACTTAGACCTAAACGGGTCGTGCCGGCACGACCCAACCCACCGTGCCGTGCTTGGGCCGGAGGTGCGGTACGGCGGGTCGGCACGGGCACGATCCGTTTAGCCTGTTTAAAAAAATAGTCGTTTATAGCCGTTGCAGGCTTAAAAAATTCAAAAAAAAATCTGAAAAAATTCAAAAAAATCCCGAATTTTTTTCCTATAAATAGGTGGCTGCCCCCTCTCCATTTTCACACCAGCAATCTTGCATTCTCGTCTAATCATTCTCTTGTGGAAATTCTTTTTGCTCCTAGTGGTAATTTGGCAAAATTAAAAATAGTTTTGTCAAAATCCAAAATCCGAAATTTGGCTTTCGGCTACTGTCAGGAAATCAAGGTGATAATTGTTATTTATTTTTTCATTTTCTTAGTATTTTAAATCATATTTTAGTATTAATAGCATCATTATTTCTTGTAGTTTGCTTTATGGAGCCCGGGGATTTTCCGTCGTTCCCAGCTTCTGATTTCGGTATTTTACCCTAGGAGCTTCTTGCATCATATGCCCAAGAAGCTGCAGGAGCTGTGCCATCTTCAGGCTCTACAAGTGCTACTGCGTCAGCAAGCACCGAGGCGAAAAGAACAAGACACGGTACATCGGGAGTTTGGGAAGATTTCGACCAGATTTTTGAGACATTAAACGACGTCCAAATCAGGTATGTTGTTTGTAAATATTACAAGCATAAATTAACTGTGAAATCTTCAGGTGGAACGGGGCACTTGAAGAGGCATACTGACAGCTGTAGAAAAAAAGCGGGAATGGCTTTAAGGCAGACGCAGCTGTAGTATAACTCCGACGGTACGGTACATAACTGGGACTACAATCCTGAGGTAGCTTGTGAATCTCTTTATCATTTAATCGCTTCTCAAGATCTTCCTTTAAACTTTGGTGAGTCAGTTGCGTTTGAAAGCTATATTAGGACCGCTCATAATCCTAAGTTTTCTGCAGTTTCTAGACAGACAACAACTAGAGATTTGATTAAATATTATAATAATTGTCGTAATAACCTAAAAAAAATTTAGTACCTGTACTTTTTGTGTCTTTGACATCTGATATATGGAGTGGTAGAGCTAAATAGGATTACCTTAGTGTAGTTGCTCATTATGTAAACGATGATTGGCAACTAGAAAAGAGCATTATAGGATTCAAATTAATTGATGTAGCACATACTAGTGAAAATATTGCTGATTGTATTGTAAAAGTTGTGGAAAATTTTGGTCTTAGTGATAAGATTTTTGCAATAACATTAGATAATGCTTCTGCAAATACTTCTGCCATGAACATTCTTACTTCGCTTTTCAATTCTTATGCTCAATCTTTCTTATTACATCAGCGTTGTGCTTGCCATATTATTAATCTTATAGTTAAATCTGGTTTGAAGAGGTTAGATCAGTATCTTGATCCTTTTCGCACTGCAATATCTTACTTAAATTATTCTAATCAACGAGTAGCAGCATTTAAGACTTATTGTATGTATTGCAATGAATGTATGTCCGCGCAAGTTTGGTCCGGATATGCCTGTTAGATGGAACTCTACTTACTTGCTTAAGAATCTAATACCATATGAGAGCACATCTTCTGTTTTTATTAACACGCACTGTCGTACACGGGATGGTCAGCAGGTACTCACAGAGTAACATTGGTATATTGCTAAATACTTGTTGTCATTTTTAGAACTTTTTTTGAATCTACTGTTGCTTTATCTGGAGTTTATTACGCAACCTCTCCTTTAATTATGCATCGTATTTTAGAAATTGCTACCCACTTAAAGAGCCACGAAAATGATAATGTCTTGCGTGAAGTTGTTTATGCTATGAAAACTAAAATTTTAAAATATTGGCAAGAAATTCCTATGTTATATGCATTTGTATTTATTTTAGATCCTAGAGCTAAAATTCGGGGATTCTCTAATGTTCTCTCACTTCTAAGTGATGTAGTAGGTACTGATTATTCTAGTTATTTTTCAACTGTCCGTGCTAACTTATCTCAAGTTTATGATAAGTACGATCGGAAGTTTGCTGTAGTTCACATGTAGCGACCTCCACCAGCACCCACAACAGGTAAGAAGAAAACCGCGTGGGGAAAGATATGGGGTACATGCGGCTCTTCCTCAAGGAGTTCGACTACATCAACGACAAGTGCGGACACATTAAGTGGTGGGGAGCTAGCTGCTTATCTTAACAACGACACTGTCAACTACCAAGAGAAGCAAGATGACTTCAGCATTTTACAGTGGTGGCACGAGCACAAGATAACATATCCAGTGCTTTCCATACTAGCACGGGATGTGTTAACCGTTCCTGTCTCCACGGTTTCTTCGGAGTATGCTTTCAGTCTATCCGAAAGAATAATCGAGGAGAGAAGAACAAATCTGACTAGTGAGATGGTGGAAATACTTCTCACTGTGAAAGATTGGGAACAAGTTGATCAACGAGCTCAACATACTGTAGAAAATGCTGAGCTGGCGGAGACGTTCGAAAATCTTTATCTAGATAATCAGGAAGAATAATTGTAATCTTCACTTTTTTCTTATATCACTAGGCTATAGGCGTACTCTTTTTTCTTTGCCAAGGTTTTCTCATGTTGAGTTTTTACTTGCAAAGTTTTTAACGAGGCAACCAAACATCAATAAAGCTCATTATTTAATTCAGATTATTTGTCTCATTTTAGAATTTATCGCGTATTTTAGCTTTTTCTTAATTTATATATATTTAAAAAGTTTTTGTACATTCTTCGAGTTTTTCTAATTATTCTAAATTTTCTCATTTTTTGTATTTTTTTACCATACTTTATCTATTTTTCTAATTTTTTCTGTTTTTTTTCAAATTTTCTGACGCTAAACGGGCTACCGGGCCGATCCGCCCATTCGGCACGGCCTGAGAGGCCAATGGGCCGTGCCTAGGATGCCACCCCAGCATGCGGGCTGGCACGGCATGGCCCGTTTACAAACCGGACCTAAACGGGTCATGCAGATTTTTAATCGGGCCGTGTTGTGCCGAACGGCCCGTTTGGCCATCACTGTCTACACCTATCTATTTGGCTCGCACCAAGACTGAAGGAAGTGCTGTGCTATGCCTATGAACGAATACGCCACCTGTTGCATAAAACAAAACGATTCTGGCCTATTTTTAGACAAAAGCGACATTTGTTTGGATTACAAGCTAGTCACGCACACACAACCAAGCACACGCAAGCACAGCTATCCCCAGGAGCACACGTCTAGCACGCGTGTGCTTTCTATCTAACAAAGGCGTGCTTACATATGCTTAAATGCGGGTAATACGTTTTGAATCCTGATAGAGTGACATTCACATAGCTCCATCATCACCTTCACCAAGAGTGGTTTTCAATAAATACTATCTATTTTGGATATATTTAGGAGGTTCGTTCCCGACCGGGATCCCTATAGATGGGTTGGAATTTTAGGTTAAAATCCCGGTAGATCCCGATCGAAAATGAACTTCTCAAACAAGGCTTCAGTGGAGATCTAGTTATCTTGTCTCTGTTTTAAACAAGAGAAAACCTTTCAAATACAACTAACATTTCTCCGAAAGACGCAGCAGCTAACAAACACTGGCAGGGGGGATCAGTCACCGAGCTGTAATCCATCCCCTTCGATTTCGATTCCTCCAAATCTCGTGAGCGTACGTACCTCTTCGCCGCAACTGCCGGGGGCCCGCATTCTGGACTGGGATCAGAGTAGTGGCAGTAACTTTGACAGTAGCTACGAACTTCACCACACAAAACCAAATCAGCACTCTGGATTGCTCAGTGCTATCGTCAGCGAAGACGTACGCTCAGTTTCCATGTTGTAAAGAGACCGAGGTCTATGCCTTAAACAAATGGGAATTATGCCTTGAATAAATGGGAATGTTCGGGGACAAAATGGTCCCAAAATCTATATATGTACCCTTCTAAAAAAAATTTATCTGTTAATACTTAACGCATAGCAAACATCTCCCCCCATAGCTTGAAGTTTTAACAGATCCTCCAAGTGGCTGCTTTCGTTTCTGTTTTAACGCATAAAACGTTGCTGACAATATTTTAATGCAAGTATGCGAATGCAACCCTTTTAATCTGCTCACGTGAACTAATATTTCGTTTTATTTAAGGCACAAATCACCCTTTACAACTTAGGAAATGAGTGTACAATCTTTACTAACCATGGAGCTAAGCACTCCATCCAAGGTGTGTAAATTTAGTTTTGTGTGGTGAAGATGATAGCAACTGCCAAAGCTGCAATTGACTGTGAATGCACTCTCGGTGGTCCCTCCCTCCGGAGGCCACTATAAATACCCCTCCTCCTTCCCCTCCACGACTCACCATAACCCTCCTCGATCTCCCCCAGCTCCCAAATCGAACGCCTCGCCGCCTCCTAAATCCCGCGCTGCGGCGTTTCCACGAGCTCCTCGCGCCCACCTCTTCCGCCTCCGTTTCGCGGCCTGGCACGTCTCTCCGCGGCTCCGCGCTCGTCTCCGCGATGGCCAACTCCGACGCCGCGGACGTGCGCAAGGCGGCCAGAGCGGTGCTGTTGCTGGACCACGAGGGAGACAACCAGGAGGCGCTGGCCCGCGCCGACGCGCTCGCCCTCGTCCACCCGGGATCGGCGCTCGCCCTCCGCCTTGCCGGGGACCTGCACTACGCCGGCGCCATCCGCGCCCGCCGGGCTGCTGGATGGGAGGAGCAGCAGCTGGAGGAGGGGTCCGACGCAGCGGTGGCGGCAGCGGCGGCGGAGGCGCACCTCTTGTACGCCCGCAACGCGCTCTCCGCCGCCAAGCGGCTCGTCCCCGACTGCGTCGACATCGCCACCGCCCTCGGCGACGCCCTCGGCGACTCCATGCTGTACGGCGAGGCGGAGGGCGAGTACCGCCGCGCTCTGGGCATCTCCCTCCCCATCGACCCGGCGGTGCACAACGTGGCGTACGGACTGTACGGACCCGAGGACTCCACCGTGAACGAGAGGGTGGAGGTGGCCAGGGAGAAAGCCCGCCTCGCCTATGACCGCCTGGCGAAGCAGCTGATCGCTATTGGGGTCGAGCGAGTGCTGGACATCGGCGAGCGCGACGGGGCGATGGAGGCCCGACGGCAGGCGAAGCGCGTCGCCGAGCGCTTCCCGTACTCGGCGCGCGCGCAGTACCTCCGCGGGTACATGGATTTGGAGTTCGTCCGTAGCCTTGACCCGGCCATTGACAAGAGAGCGTTTCTGCGCCGCACTCTGATCCTTGCAGACAGTGCGGCAAATGCCTTCCCCAACTCGGTCGTGATCGCCTCCTTCCGTGCGAAGCTTCAATTCGTTCTGGGTGAGTACGATGCTGCGGAGCGCGAGTGCCGCCGGGCTCTCGACATGAAAAATCCCCATGACCCGGAAGAGGATTCCATACCGCCTAGCTCCATCAGTGGGCCGAACCATGGCGCAAGGCTAGTTTCGCTCGCCGCTGAGTTTCATGAGTTAAACCTGAAGATCTTTATGGCCGCCAGTGATTACTGGGAATCTATGACCACCAAGAGGCGGTGCGACTTCCTATCTGTGAGGCTTGATGCGCTACAAGAGGACTACAATAAGGTTGACCAGTCTTCTGAATTCACCATATTGGGTGTGCAGAGCTTTGTGAAGGAACACAAGTCTTGGAGGTTCTGGGTTTGTCCCATTTGTGATGGCAGGAAGTATATGGACACTGGTTCGCTATTGTCACACATGTGCAGCAAGCACCCAAGGGCAGTCCTGCGGACCTTGCAGTCAGTTTTAGATCCAAAACTCACACTGGAGGGTGACGATTCTTTGGACGAGATAACTTTTTGTCAAGATTCAGACCAGCATGACATCATCTGCTTCAAAAAGAGGAATGATATGTTCAAATGGTTGTTTAATTCACCTTCAAGTGGAATAAGAGCAAAACCATTTGCTGAAATACGAAAAAATAAATGCATGAATGGAACTAGGAGTCTTGAGAACATCAAGAAGAAGTTGGGGGCTTTGCCTGCAGATAAATCTAGCACTAAGGTTTGACAATTTTGAATGTCGTGATTCGCTTTAGTATTTCTTCCTTAGATGCATTTCATGCTGGTAGCTATTTTTATAGGAGACTAACTTGGTTTTGCATTGCAGTATGCTGAGGCTCTTCCTGAAGTCCAGGAGTCGTGGCTTAACTTTGTCAATGCTTCTGTTTTGGATTATCGAGAAGTCATCCTGACACTTGCGAGATCATTCCTATGGGTTCGTTTTTGTCTGGAGTTGCTTGTTTAATTTTGTCCAGTTATGCAAATATTTGGTCATATTGTATGCTCACTGCTAACCATCTTTGCAGAGAGAACTAAAGAAAAGCATGGCTCAAGATCCAAAAGTAGCTACTAAGAGGATCAGTGCTGCTGATATTGATGCAGTATTTGGTACTGTTGCTGATAATCCTGTCAGTAGTGCTGTTGAGGAACAAACAAAGGAAATGGATCATAATAGGGAAGACGACCAACAGACACAAGTCCACAAGGCGGTTTGTTTTACCTTCACGTTGTTCATTGAAAACAACTACTATCATTTTTCTTTGGAACAATTCCTAAGTTGTATTATTGTCTCATTAGTTGATCTAACTGAAAATAGAAGTACCAAAACAATGAAATTCCTTTCGGTCTTATTATTGTTTCATTAGTTGGTCCGACTAAAAAATTGAATTACTAACACAAGAAAATTTCTTTCAGTCTTCACACTCAAATCAGGCTCTAAAGATCAGTGAAAATCATCAAGAAAGGTATGAATGCTCTGGTGTACTTCTGTTTGTTACTTCGTGGCAGTGTTGCTTGGACACCCATGTCCAAATTTTTTGTCGAATCGGATTCTGAGTAGCATTTCCCGTGTCCAAAATTTTTGCCAAATCGGACAACCTGAATCCGAGTCAGATTCCAACTCTCGTGTTCGTGTACAAGTAACACTGCTTCCACTATGGCAGGATTACCATTTTGACGAAGTTATTTACATGATGCTTGTCCTGCATTTTTAACTTTTTTTCGAAGGATTCTTTTAATGGAATCCTGTATTTAGTTTTCATGTCTTCTTGTCTTGTATTTCAGGAAACTGCTCTCTATCTCTCTCTCTCTGGAGTTTTTTTAACTACCTTTTTACTCATTAATTATGTAATGTGTCATGAATATACACAAGATGGAATGGTTTAGTGTAGAACAGGGGGGTATATCACACATTTTTTTCTTTAAACGAATTCTGTTTTGTTGTGGTGCCTACTGAATAACATAACGCAGTATTTTATAGTGTTGGACAGAACGTTCTGCAATACTGATATGATAAAGGCAGAATGCAGCTCTTAATTCATAAAATCTAAGATAAATGAATAAGTATGAAATCTTTCTGTATATTTCTATATGTTTTGAAACTTGTTTATTCCATGAAAACATGTCAAAGTTAATTCTAAAACTGATGGTTAATTTTGGAGAATGTAACATGCGGTGTCTTCTGCCCATGTCAGCATGCAGTTTGTCAGCTTCTTTCTACAGAGTTAAATTTACAGTATGGATAAATGAGCATATGGAAAGTCGTTAACTAGAAGGTAGCATATGGAAAGTCGTTAACTAGAAGGAAAGTTTAGGTCCTTATTTAGCTTGGTAGACCACCAAATAAGAGACAACATCATCTAATGCAAATGGGATAAGCAGTTTTGAAATGGAATGGTATTAGCCTTTCAGCGAACCAAAAATATGTGCTGATTTTATGGACACTAGAATGTGCATTCTGGTTTAATGCATGAACAGCCATTGGGTCACTGGATCACTCCATTCTGACAATTCCATTCCATGTGAAGTCTTGATTTAGCTTTTTTAGTTATTACAAGTGCATATAGTGCTGAATAAATAAAAAATGGTCTAGTTGAGGATTATTTATGGAACAAATGGTGGTTGTACATTGTAAATTGATATTCATAAGAATAACCCATGCGAGCAGATTCAATCTATTGATTTACCTACCTTTGCACCTGCTTGATGCTGTGGCCAGTATTAAATTTCTGAATATGATGGCAATATTCTTCATAATGTGCAATACACCCTCAACCTTTCATGGTTGAGTTTTGCCATCTATTTCTTTTTATTAGCAAAAACCAACTGATAAATGGGGAAATAGCAACCAAGAGAAACAACTTCATAAAAGTAGTTCAAGAGAAATATTTAGTTTGCTTTTGGTGAAGTTTCAGCGAACTTAAGCAGAGCATTTTATTTTACCTTGCAATTTTATTCTGGGGTAAACTTTAGTTGTACATTTGGAATAAGCACGTCCGTTTTTTGTGATTCTGGAAAGCTGTTGGTATTTCTGTGCCTGATCATATTTAAAGTCTGTTCTTCCAGAACCAAATGGATAGTGCAATAAACCATTTGCACACAAAAAGAACAATATTTCATCATCACACTCTGCCATAGCCATGTCAGTGGTTTCCTTTTGGAAGTTTTCTAGATTCTAGATAATGCAAATAATTTCCTTTCAGTGTAGATCCTTTTTTTTAATCTATTACCTTTTTGTTTTCTCAGCTGCTCTGCTCACAAGTTTCATTATTGTTGCAGTGAGGTTGATGTTGAAGATAAAAGTTCTGGGACTATGGTAAACACAAAATTTTCAGATCCACCGATCAACATGGAAGAAAACGGAAATAAGCTAGATGAAAAAGTGGAAAAATTGAAGATCTAAATTCTGACAGCCAAAGGAAATCTGTATTGTGAATGCATGGCTCATATCTCTAACTCCCTATCTGGGACTGTAATATCTACTAGTAACACTATATAGTTCATATTCCATCTTTGCAGTTGCAGACAGCACAAATTAGTCTTCCATTGTGGCATAAACTTTGAAGTATATATGAGCTAACTGATTCTTGGAACAATCTGAAGAAAGTAATGTTCTAGGTCTGATTGTCTGAGACTTTGATGAGCACTATCTCTTTCACATAAGTTCTTTCCTCGGAGGTTGTTAATAGAATCTTGATAAACAGCACGATGCTTTGGGCTATGGGTTTATCCATAATCTCATGTGGTCGCTTGAACATGATGTTCTGCATTACCTAGAGGACAAGCCCCTAGGTCTTATCTAGGGTTGGTAGGAGAAAATTCGTCCTAGCAATTGGCCACACATGTCATTTTTATTGAGAGGTCATTACTTGGTAGTTTGTACTTGTATGACAATAACTGAATGTAACTACTAAAAAATGGAAAGGAAAAAAAGAGGCAGGTTCCACTATAATACTACTTAACCATATCCGTGTATTGATATCTTTTCAGCTAAGAATTCAATTATAGATAAACCTTGGATTGAATGTCGATCTTAGGTGCATGGTTTTCGTAGACCAAATCATTATAAAATTAATGATATTATAGCCATCAAAAGAACATATGCATTACATCCATGCTTCGAGCATAATATAGAATACACGACTTTTATGCCTCATTTAGATATAGTTTATAATGGTTATTTTGAAATGGCTATGGATTTATGATGCTCTGTATTCTTATCCTATACAAATGCAACCTGTCACTATTTGTCCAGATCTTGTAACCGGTATAAAACAAAGTGTTTGCCGCAATGAGAACTCTGTTCTCTAGTTCCTTATATAGAAAAGTCACAACAAGATTACAAACATGTCCTGGAAAATAGGATATCAAAACAGAAGAAAACAGCAAAACAAAAAAGACCTATTCGTCTGGATAGAACGTAAGGATAACAGTGACAACTTCATGTGATGACTGCATCAATTTAACATCTCCCCTCAATCTCAACTGGGGAACACCATATTGAGATTGTTCCTGAGTCACTCAAAAAATACTCACATTAATGGCTTGGTCAGAATGTCTGCAACCTTATCTGAGGATGAAATGAACCGAACCTCCAGTGTCTTCGCTGCAACTCTTTCACGCACAAAATGAAAATCGATTTCTATATGCTTAGTTCTTGCATGAAAGACAGGATTAGCAGCAAGATAGGTTGCTCCAATGTTGTCGCACCAAAGAACTGGAGCTCGAGCTAGATATATACCAAGTTCCTTTAGTAGCGATTGAATCTATATGATCTCTGCCGTTGCATTTGCTATGGCCTTGTACTCTGCTTCGATACTCAACCTTGCAACTGTTGGTTGCTTCTGGGAGCTCCAGGAAATCAAATTAGGACCAAGGCACACAAAATATCCACTTGTTGAGCGCTTGTCATTAGGGCACCCTGCCCAATCAGAGTCGGAGAATGCACTGAGTAAAGCAATGTTGGAGCGCTGAATTTTGTCACCAACAGCAGCGGTTCCTTTGACATATCTCAGAACTCACTTCACACCAGTCCAGTGAACATCTGTGGGGTTATACAAAAATTGGTATACCTTGTTCACTGCAAACACTATATCAAGTCTTGTAAGGGTTAAATAATGAAGTGCCCCAACAGTGCTTCGATATTGAAATACTTCTAATTGCCCGAGCCTTCTTCCACTGAATTTGTCCAGCTTTTCTGAGGAGCACATCGGTGTTGATATTGGCTTGAAATACTGCATATTTGCCTTGTGCAACAAATCATGCACATACTTCTTTTGAGTCAAGATGATGGTGTAGCTTCTATGCCCAGAAAATATCTGAGTTGACCTAGGTCCTTGATGGCAAATTCTCTTTCTAGCTGTTCAACCAAGTTGTCAATTGCTTTCTCCGATGAGCTTGCAATAATGATGTCATCGACATATACCAACATATACATGATCACATCTCTCTTGTTGAAAATAAAGAATGAAGTGTCAGCTTTTGAACATGTGAAACCAAGCTCTGCAAGTTTACTACTGAGCCTTGCAAACCATGCCCTAAGCGCCTTTGAGTCTGTTGAGTGCTTTTTCAAGCTTGCACACATACCGTGGTTTGATTTTGTCTTCGTAACCGGGAGGTTGACGCATGTACACATCTTCCTAAATCACACCGTGCAGAAATGCATTTTGGACATCAACTTGCCGTAGATTCCACCCACTAGAAATTGCAATAGACAAGATGAGGTGAACTGTTGCATGTTTTACTACAAGACTAAAAGTCTCAGTGTAATCGATGCCATAATGCTGTCTAAATCCCTTTGCGACAAGGCGGACCTTGTATCTGTCAACGGACCCATCCAGTTTTTGCTTGAGTTTAAACACTCACTTGTAATAAACCAGATTCTATCTAGGCTGTGGTGGCACAAAATACCATGTTTTGTTCTTCATTAGAGCTAGGGGTGCAATCGGATCGGATAATTTCCGACCGACCGACCGGATAGCTTCGGATATTTTTTTGGATAGTTTTCGGATTCAGATTCAGTTTCGGATATTTTGTTTCGGATTTGGGAAGTCACTATCCATCGGTTCGGGATATTCCGAGAAATGTTTTGGATATTTATGAAAAAAAATATTTCGGATATCCGAATCCCCCATTCGGCAATCTCTTATGCAACCGAGCCAGAGAATGTCCGATACGTGATAAGTAAGATTGCCACCAGAGAATGTCCGCAATCTCTTATGCAATCTCTTAACAACAAAACCGCCGGAGAATGTTCTATCAAAATATTGAAATACTAGCTGGGGAATGTCCACTCCCTCCGTCGACCTCCACCCGCCGCCCTCCGCTCCGTCCAAGCCGGTCACCAGATCTAGGTCGGGCGGCGTGTGGCCAGGGCGGAGCGTGAGGGCGAGGCGGCGTGTGGTCGAGGCTCGAGGATATGGTTTAGGATACTGAAAGAGTGATATCCGACCGAATCCGAGCCGATTGCACCCCTAATTAGAGCTATGAACTCTGAATCCATAGCTTCTCGCCACTCTTATTTCTGCAGTGCTTGACGATGTGAAGTAGGCTTAGCATAGAAACCACCTTGGCCAAGAGGATATCATATTGTTCCATTAGTGTACTCCTTTGGTCTGCGTACATTGTTTTGTGAACGTGTGCGCATGCGATGACTTTCTCTACTCTCTTCTGGAACACTACCTTTAGGACTGCCAACAGTAGTCCCAATACCTGCATCACCGTCAAATTGCAAAATAGGGGCTTCAGGAGTATCAATATCAGTTTCCAAATCGGCTAGTTGATCATTACTCAACGGATTATCCTCTACTACTGAACATCAGGAGAAACAAGAGAGTGCATTTGTTCAGTGAGAAGATGTGGTAGGACGGTGGCTTTTGATGGAACAGAACTAGAATTGGAACCAGGATTATGTGACGATTCAGTGTGCATAGCAAAAGGAAGCACCCCCTCATAAAAAATAACATCTCTTGAAATGTAAACTCTCCCGGTAGATATATTTATGCATTTGTAACTTTTGTGAATGTTACTATACTAAAGGAAAACACAACGGTGTGATCTGAAATCAAGTTTTCGAGCGTTATATGGCCTAAGGTTTGGCCAACATGCGCAACCGAAGACCTTTAACATAGAGTAATCAGGAGAAGTTTTAAAAAGACAAAAGAAAGGTGTTGTATTGCCAGTAACACGGCTCGGCAAACGATTAATGAGGTATACTGCTATAAGAAATGTCTCATCCTAGAAGCGAACTTGCATTGAGGCATGAGATAAGAGAGCTAATCTAGTTTCTACAATATGGTGGTGTTTGCGTTCTACAAGCCCATTCTGTCTGCTGAGTGTGTGGACAAGATACTTTGTGTGATACGCCAAGGTCAGTAAAGAATTTGTGCAGCTTATTGTATTGCCCACCCTGGTCACTTTGTACTGAAAGCATTTTGGTGCCAAAAGATCGTTCAACTTGAGACTAGAATTGAATAAAAATGCGCTGCACATCAGCCTTGCTTTTTAACAAATACATCCATGTATAACGACTGAAATTATCCACAAAACTTATATAGTACTTAAACCCTCCTACTGAGGTACGGGCTGGACCCCATAAATCAGTATGAATAAGTTCTAGTGGAGCAAAGGTTACATGGGTAGAGTTATTAAAAGGAAGCTGATGAATTTTAGCACATTGACAAGCATCACACACACTAGAAACATTATTGGATTCAAAAGGAATTTTATTAGAACGAAGAATAGACTGAACAATTGGAGAAGCTAGATGGCCAAACCTTTGATGCCACAGGTCTTGGTCGGTTCTGGTGGCACTGAAAGAGTGATGAGGTCGTCGTGCTGAAGTAAGGGGGTACCGACCTCCCTTGCACGGTCCTTGGAGCAGAATTCTCCTCATTTGCCGATCCTTAACATAAAAGGAGTTAGGATGGAATTCAAGGTAGGCATCATTGTCTTTTGCAAGTTTGTGAACGGAGACAAGGTGCTTGCTAATCTTAGGAACATGTATAACATTTCTCAAATGCAAAGGACGAGATAAACCAGCAATATCATAATAACCAATGTGAGAAATGTTCAAACCTGAGCTGTTGGCGACATGAACTTGATCGGCTCCCTTGTAGCGGTCGCGGACAGTGAGACGATCCAGTTCGCTGGTCAGGTGATCAATCGCACCAGTGTCGGCATACCAGTTGTTGCCGACTTGGTACGAGGAAGCAACTGCTGCAACGCGTGGATCATCTTATTGGTACGAGTGGTTGAAACGATGTGGATGTCAACATACTTTGAGTTGGATCCTCATAAGCAAAATCCAATGATATGGCCGCTAATATTGCAAAAACCATCTTGAGTGGGATCTACGTCATCAAAACCACCCTCCAAAACCGCCTGAAGGTGTAATTTGACCTGGTTTTATAAGTTTATGGTGTTAAATATCCGACTTTGTAGTTGAGGATGTTAAACGGACTTTTTACAAAGTTTGGAGGTGTAAAATGGACTTATTCCAACTCTTAATTAAACCTGCAATGGAGCACTCTCATGATCTCATCTACCTTTTGTAGAAATTCACCTTAGTGATTAACAGTATGCAATTAATTGTTGGGTAGCATAAACTGGAACAATCACCTTGCTTACAAGAGAATTTAGCACTTATATTATCTTATGATGTAACTATCGATTCATGAGAGCTGATAAATCCCCATCAGGCCCTCACAGACATTAGCTGCACCGCGGAATATATGCTTTTAATGTGACCACAGTTATCATGTCTTGACAACTACAATGTTTAGTCAAGTAGTCAGTGCTAAACAAACAAAACTGCTCAAGCGCTCTCATCTTTCACTGTACAGTAATGCAGCAAAATATTATTTTGTTCTGCCTTGGCAATCTCATAAAGCAGGATCTTCTGAGAAAACAACAAGCATTTCCATCTATGAAAAGAGTGTCGACGCTCTCAACCAAAACACTGAAGACATCCTTGTCTTGCGTCTGATTATACAGGTGTAATTTCGTTTGAGAGTTACCTATGGCAATGTGCTTTGACATGAACTTGCTTATAATTTCGTTTGAATCTGTGCGAACATTATGGAATTTGAGGCGTTTCAGAGATGAATTTCTAAAGAGACCACCTGCCAGCATCCAGTTAAGCCATGACAGTCCCTGCATTGCTGACGTACTATATGAAATCTTCTTTGCTTGGAAGAAAAATGATCACCACAGAATTGCTTATTCACTGACTTCCCTAAAGAACAATTTGTGCCAAATTGCAAATGTAGCATTGTAGCAATATATTTCAAAAGGTATGCCTGCAACAACAACATCTTCTGGCTTTACACGGTCATTATTTGCTTTAGTTTTATTTGCATTTGTCCATCCCTTACTTTCTGGTAATTATGGAGCTTTGCGATTGTTTCCAAACAACACATGGATTTGAGATCTCTACATTTCGTGAATGAAGTGCTCCTAAACTTGAAATGCAAGTCTTCAGTTTGTTTTTTCTCACACCAGAATCAAAAACATTATTCCTTTTTCTCGTTTTGTAAGCATATTGATATTAAGCATACGCACTACAATGAGCACATTTAGATATATTGTTGTCACGTTCTTTCTTTTGTATGCTCTGTCAAGCTTTCTTCCTGTGTTTCTTTTTCTTTTTTCAGATGATCAGATGATATTGTCGTTTTTTTAGTTGTGTGGAGGGTTCAACTGATCCATCTGAGGCTACTAAAATCTGAATTCTCCTTCAGTCCTATATTATTTCGCATGCACGTTTTGCGCCTTTAATTTCAGTTGCGGGCTGGAAAACCTTTTGTTTCTGAGATCGTGGCTACAATTCCTAAGGGAGTGCTTTGTAAAAACTAAGTATTTGCCGTCAGATACCCACAAGGGGATCTGCTATATTTATAGGATTGAATTACAACTGAACTTCCAACTAACAAAGGAAGATGTAGATGGAAATAGATTACACAGATTTGTTACAAAAGAATACAGATTCGTATCAGATAAAATCAGATCGTATCAGATTAGAATCGTTATCTTTAACATTCCCCCTCAATCTCAACTGATGATATCAGATTGAGATTGCGACACAAGTGATTAAAAGATACTTGAGGCAGAGCCTTTGTAAATATATCAGCCAACTGATCAGAGGAAGAGATGAACCGAACTTCAAGCTTCTTCTGTCCAACTCGTTCTCGAACAAAATGAAAATCCACCTCAATATGCTTCGTTTGAGCATGAAAGACAGGGTTCGCTGATAAGTAAATTGCCCCAAGATTGTCACACCATAGGATTGGAGGTCTGGGCTGATATACTTCAAGTTCTTTCAACAATGATTGTAACCAGATTAATTCTGCTGTTGCATTAGCTAAAGCCTTGTGTTATGCTTCAGTACTGGATCTGGAAACCGTTGGTTGCTTGCGAGAGCTCCAAGATATCATATTAGGTCCCAGAAAAATAGCAAATCCATTTGTAAAGCGTCGATCATCAGAGCAGCTGCCCAGTCTGCATCTGAGAAAGCACTCAAGAGAAGACTCTGTTTTCTGAATCTTCAGACCAATAGTACATGTTCCTTTTAAGAATCACAAGATCCTTTTCATAGCCGCCCAGTGTTCGCTGGTTGGAGCTTGCATAAATTGACACACACGATTTACTGCAAATGATAGATCTAGTTTGTCAGAGTTAAATATTGCAAAGCACCAACCATACTCTGGTATTGGAAAACTTTGTCTTCAGGAAGAGGAGTTCCTTTTTCCTTTGATAATTTTTCAGAACTCGTCATTGGAGTATCAACTGGTTTGCAGCCTTGCATTTGAACCTTGTGCAAAATATCTGAAATGTACTTACTTTGTGTCAGAACAATCCCATTTCTGTGTTTATGCACTTCTACTCCCAAGAAATAGGATAAATCACCAAGATCTTTAATGGGAAATTCTGCAGCCAACTTTTGTAGCAGTTTGGTAATAGCGTCTGTGGAAGAACTAACAATAACAATGTCATCCACGTATACCAGCATATACATGATAATTCCTCCTCTACTGAATATAAACAAAGAAGTATCAGACTTGGAAGGAGTAAAACCAAGTGTCTGCAGTTTTGAACTCAACTGAGAATACTAGGCCCTGGGTGCCTGTTTTAAGCCATACAAGGCTTTCTTGAGTTTGCACACATATTGATTTCTTGGCATCCTCAAAACCAGGTGGTTGTTTCATGTAAACGTCTTATGCAAGTCCCATGTAAGAAGGCATTATGAACATCTAATTGCGTCAAACTCCATCCCCTGGCAACGGCAATGGACATTACTGTTCGTACTGTAGTTGGTTTAACAACCGGACTAAAGGTGTCTGTGAAATCAACCCCATGCCGTTGGCTAAATCCTTTAGCAACAAGACGTGCCTTATATCTTTCAACAGTGCCATCTGGTTTTTCTTTTACCTTAAATATCCATTTACAATCCACAATATTTCTTCCTTGACTGCTTGGAACAAGAGTCCAAGTATTATTCTTCTGTAATGCTGAAAATTCATCTTCCATAGCTTTCTTCCGGTTTGAATCTTGCAATGCTTGAACATGAGAGGTTGGTTCAATGAGAAAAGCTCGACGATTCAAGGAATATCTCATAGTCCCATCTGTGTACTCTTTAGGTCTTTGTATATTATTGCGCAGTCTTGTTTGCATTGGATGTCCATATGAATGAGGAACATCATTGTCAGTCTGAGTGACTGAATGTTCTGCATTTGACTCGACATGTTCAGAACTTGTGTCTTCAGCATTCCCTGTAGAGATAAACTCAGAGATAGATTCAGTGGCACATGTATTAAGGTTATCACATCTCTCTTGGCTATCAATTACTGCTGGTATTTCTTGAGAAGAATTCAAAATAGGTAGTTGTACGGGTGCAAGGATAGTAAGTTCAGAATAGTTCTGTGGCTGTTCAGAAGACGAATCTGAAGTAAAGGGAAACTTTGTTTCATCAAAGACAACATCACGAGACAAGTAGATTCGTCCATTAGTTTTGTCAAGGCATTTGTATCCTTTATGATTAGGACTATAACCGACAAAGACACACTGCTTCGATCTAAAAGCTAACTTGTGAGTATTGTAAGCTCTTAGATTTGGGAAGCAAGCGCAACCAAAAATTCAAAGCTGAGAATAGTCGGGTGTAGTTTTGAACAACCGCTGGAAGGATGTAGAATTGTTTAACACACGACTAGGCAGTCTGTTAATGAGGTAACATGCTGTCGAAAAAGCTTCATCCCAGAAACGAATGGGCATAGATGACTGAGAAAGCAAGGCTAAGCCTGTTTCGACAAGATGTCGATGCTTTCTTTCGGCAACACCATTTTGCTGGTGTGTATGAGGGCAGGAGATGCGATGAACAATGCCGGTTTGACTGAAATGCTTTCGCAATTTTATGTATTCTCCTCCTCCATCAGTTTGAACAGCATGTATTTTGATATCAAGAAGCCTTTCGACATAAGATTGGAACTGAATAAAGGCATGTTCAACATCGGATTTATTTTTCAGAAGGTAAATCCATGTGTATCTACTGTAATCATCGATAAAACTAACATAATATTGATAGCCTCCGACAGAAACCTTTGCTCGGCCCCATACATCAGAATGAATGAGTTCAAGAGGATGAGATGAAATACGACTAGACTTTGAATAGGGAAACTGATGAATCTTTGTTTGTTGACATGCTCCACAAACAAAAAATTCTTTATTTGGACTTGAACTACCTAAACTAGTGGAATCAAAGATGTTGTTTATGATTGCAGATGCAGGATGTCCTAGTCTCCTATGCCATTGTTCTTCGTTTGTTCTGGTTACAGAAGATGCAACCTTCTGTATATGTAGCATGGGATAGAGGCCTCCTTCAGTCTTGCCGTGCAGCAGCACCTTCATCGTTGCACGATCCTTAATAAGGAAGTAGGTGGGATGAAATTCAAATAAAACATTGTTGTCAGAGGCAAATCGTTGAACTGAGAGAAGATGTTTACTAATGTTTGGAACATGAAGAATATTTTTCAGAAATAATGGAGAGCCAAATTTACCAGCAATAGTTGAATGACCAATATGAGAGATTGACAAACCTGAGCCATTGGCAACTTGAACCTGATCTCCTTTGCTGTAGAGCTCTTTAATCGTCAATCGATCTGAAAGACCGAGATGGCGACCAGAGGGGGGGTGAATGGTCCCAAAATAAATTTTCCCACCTCTTGGACAAATACTAGCCAAAGACTCAGTACTGCTTGTAAAGAACAGAGACTAGAAAAACACAAGCAGTGTTGAAAACAAAGACGACTCAAAGCCAATCATGATCTTAGCTTGCTCGTGAGATTCTAATGATCAAGATAGACTTGAATGCCTTCTCACACGTCATAGCAAGCAAGATATCACAGGAGTAAACACCAAAACTCGATCAATTAAGAATTCATCATGAAGGGACAAAAGATCGATTTCTTTGGAGAACTTGAACCAGGGTTGCCTAGAGGATTTGGATATGTTCTGAGTGAAGATTCATCCAATCAATCTCTCATCCTTGGCAACAAGAACCAGAAGCAAATCAAAACTAAAGAACTGCAAGTCACACGTTTACGCATTTCAAGAACACACAGATTTACAACTTGCAACAAGAACGCAAGGATTGCCTAAATGATTGAAAGCATCGAATCAAGAGAAAAGTTCATCAACCATGAATTTCAACAAAGATTCAGTAGCATGTAGAAGGAGATGAGGCAAATCCAAATTACGTAAAGTAAATTGCAAGTAAGTAAATGCGGAATTTAGATAGCAGAATTTAAGTGAGTAATGTAAATGCGTAAAGGAAATGAAACAAGAACATAAATGAAGAACATTTCATTTCTGGAAGGGAGGTTTACAAAGCCTCACAACAAAGTGGGCAAAACTCAAATAAGTAGCAAAAACCTCAGAACCTTCAAAGAGGGGAGGCTGCCCCTACCCCTCTATTTATAGTGACCTGGGATCAATCCCCACCCTTGGATGTCTTGCTTCAATCCTAAGCCAACTTCCAAGAGCCAGGATTTGATCCTTACACTGTCACTCTCAACTACACTCAGGTACTTTCTAGTACACCGGAAAGCAACCTACACTTATCCACTACTTTATCTTCCAGAACTGCAATCCTACAGCTCTCCTTGATCCAAGTAGTGATAAGCTAGCTTCTCCACTGATCTCTTGTCTCTTGGAACTGCACCGACTTCATCTCTGGCCATCTTCCGACCAACTTGAACCTCCGGCCATCCCATGCTTAGTTCCAGCCTCCCTTCGCCTCACCATGACCAGCAAATGAAGTCCTACATTCACAAAGATAAGAAATCCCTTCTTGGTTCCACCGTGAACCCATCACAACAATTCGATCACGAGTTGGGGTTAGAAAGGACCAAAAACGGACCAAAGCATTTGAAGCAAATGCAGACAAGTTGTTCTCAATACAGCATGATCTTCTCAATTTTTTATGATTTTATATGTTATTCTAATGAAAAACTTGTCAACATGAAAAGGTTGAGTTTCGAAATTCTCTACAACTTTTATGTAGAACACATAATTTTTCGAGCACAGTAAGACCCTTAAAAAGGCAAATTATTGCCAGCTGCAAAACCGGTCCGGCGTAAACATGAAAATCTCTGTTAACCTTCCCGATTTTATATGATTTTTTATATTGCTCAAATGAAAAACTTGTCAACATGAAAAAGATGCTTATTGAAATTATATACAACTTTCATGTATACCAAATAATTTTTTGAGCACGGGAAGACCCTTAAAAAGTGCTAACAAGAATCGGTCCGGCGCAAATAAAAATCGGTCCGACGCAAACGTGAAACTCACTGTTAACCTTCCCGATTTTCTATGATTTTTTATGTTGCTCAAATGAAAAACTTGTCAACATAAAAAGATGAGTATTGCAATTCTCTACAACTTTCATGTAGACCAAATAATTTTTTGAGTACGAAAAGACCTTCAAAAACTCTAATTTCTGCCAGCTGCAAAACCAGTCCGGCACGAAAGAAAAGCAGTCCGGCGTAAACGTGAAACTCACTGGACTTGGTCCGGCGCAAATGGGAAAACCTCTGTTTCCCTCTTCCCTTGGTCCGGTGCAAATGGGAAACTCTCTGTTTATCATTTCTCTTGGTCCGGCGCAAATGGGAAACTCTCTGTTTATCATTTCTCTTGGTCCGGAGCAAATGGAAAACTCTCTGTTTCTCATTTCTCTTGGTCCGGCGCAAACAACCTTCCAACTTGAAATCCATTTTGAATCCAAAACTCAAACATAAAGTCAAATATAAGCTATCCTAGTTCACATAAAGTCAAATACTCATCACAAATTTGGGTAGACCTCCACGTGGTCCTTCACGATCTAGATCACTTGTTATGTGATCCGTTGCACTAGTGTCAATATACCAGTTTTGATCAACTTTGTATGCAACAGCAGCAGAAGCAGTTCGGCTTTGATCTTCAGCTTGGTATGAATGGTTGAACCGATGATAACACCTCAAGGCATCATGTCCAAATTTTCCTCAGACCTGTCAGGTTGGAAAACGCGTCCACCCCTTCCATAATTATCTTGGCGCATTGCAGTGTTTGCAGAAGAGGTGATCTATTGGCCAATCTCATTATGTTCTTGTCGCAGCTCATAATTAATAAGATGAGCATATAATTCATTCAGTCCAATCGGTTCAGACCGAGTTGATACAGTTGTAACCACAGGGTCATAATCTGAACCCAAACCGGCAAGCATATAGGCGACAATTTCCTCCTCACACATTGGACAACCTGCAGATGCAAGCTGATCAGCCAGCCCCTTCATCTTTTGGAAGTAGGCTGTTATAGTCATGTTCTTCTTCTTCAGATTTGCCAGCTGAATTCTGATTTGCATCGTTCTTCCTCTTGTCTGGGAAGCAAACATCCCTTCAAGTGCAGACCACACGGCTGATGATGTGGTGAGGAAGAACACTTGACCAAGTATTTCTTCTGTTAATGAAGATAGTAGTGCGCTTAGCACCAGCTGATCCTGCTGGAACCATATCAGGTGAGCAGGATTTTGTATCTGACGAGTTTCTCCTTCAGTGGTCTCAGTGATGAACTGAGGTGGCTCCTTTATCGATCCATCAACGAAGCCGATTAAATTCTGACTGCGCAGATAAGGAATGATCTGCGCTTTCCAGAGAAGATGATTCTCTAGGTTGAGCTTAACTGTGATAAAGTGGCTAAATGAAGGTGGGGCAAAAGCTGAAGCACTGGGGGTTTTCATGGAGGAAAAAGGTATACTAGAGCTTGTCGTCGTAGAGCTTGAGGTGTTCGGCATGGTGATTTCACAGAGGCTCTGATACCATGCAAAAACTTAAGTATTTGCCGTAAGATACCCACAAGGGGGTCTGCTATATTTATAGGATTGAATTACAACTGAACTTCCAACTAACAGAGGAAGATATAGATGGAAATAGATTACACAGATTTGTTACAAAAGAATACAGAATCGTATTAGATAAAATCAGATCGTATCAGATCAGAATCGTTATCTTTAACATGCTTATGTCGGAAGCTCCTCCGCATTTTGGTTTCAATTGTGAGATTGAGAGAAAAGCAGCAAATCCAACCAGCTGCAGAGATTGTACATGCCTAGCCAACCTTGTATGTGTAAATGTATGATGTGAGAGTATTCTAACAAGTAACAACTGTTGAGGTTCTCTTTGTCCTTTTATGCAGATCAAGTCCTTTGCAGAGCTCCCGGTTATAATGGATGAGCAATTATGCCACGAAGACAAATGCGAGTGTTGTGGAAGTCTGAAGAATATCTATCGTTTTCTTTCGAACACACTGCACTTCTTTACAACAGGTATCTCGAATTCTGATTTGTCACATAGTTATTGGATAATACTGAGGATTGAGAGAGGCCATATAGGTCTTTCTAATATTATTTGCTTTCAGAAAATTGGAATAGTCGCAGTCGGACAAGGTTCTATTGTTTCCTTTTCTGAGCAAACTGGATCAAGGCTCTATAAGGTGGAAAGTTTGAATTGGTTAGGCACTTAGGCTCATGCTAGTATAACTTGACAAGACTTGCTATTTTCAAGAAGTGGATGTCTCATTCAAACTATGGTACGTCTGACTGACTGAGTTTGTTACATAAAATTTTGGAAAGTATTTCACTGCAACTCGTCAAATGCTTGGTTTTCACTTAGCAGCGAGTCAGACAAGTGATCCATGTTGTGATTTGGAGACCCAGCGTTTGTGCAAGAATCGATAGTCTGTGTAGGCACGGAAACAACAGAGCAGAACGTACTCTATATTGACGACTTATCTCGATATATTGCTGAGCTTTCAATTGGAATATTTTGGACTTTTTGTTTAGGCTTAAGCTTTTTGACTTATAGTTTAAAACCAGCTTTTGACCTTAAACAACTTAAAAACAATCAACTTTTATATGTGGTAGAGTTGGATAATTTTATCATAACTTCAGTGACATTAGGCTAAGACCAACCCTCAAAAAGAACAAAAGACACCTCTCGGGTAACTTTTAGCTTTTAGTTATATAGAGACTTATAGCTTTGAAAATCCTCAGTAAAAGATCACGTATTTATTTAAACTTTATATTTTAAGCCGGTGAAAAAGCCCCAAGAGGGCCTTCATCGATTGAGCAGTGGGGAAGTACCATGGCTAGGTAACCTTGCTGGACCTTGTAAATATCTGCCAACAATAGGAGAGGTTTGATATGTGATGGTCTCACCTTCTATATTCTTTGAAATGTTTTCCCTCCCTTTGCATCTCATAAGAAACTGACTCTTCAAATAGAGTGCACGCTTAGTTTCAAAAAAAAAAGAGTGCTTGCATTGCAGAACTAACGACTACATTGGCCGATTAGCGTACCGCTTTTTTTTTTCTATGTTCTATTAAGCCTATCGCAAGATTGGTTGGATGTTCTAGTTTTTAAATGAATCTGGTTGTACAAACGTAATCATATCTTGCAAATATAATTTATGTGCATATGTCTAGCTTATCCCTGTTAACCTTCTGACTATTCAGATTTGCTACGTTGAAGAGCGCTATGTCTGCTTTGCTGCGATTAAACAACACTGTTAGTATGCAGTACTTCAACTCGGAAGCTCTACAATACACACGTGGTCAGAGCACGCCATGTTACAAGACACACGATAGCTCGATCATGGCAAACCACATCAGATAAGTAAGCAGAAAACAACTGATAACCTCCAGAATGACACCTCTCTCTCTAGAAAAGCTCTCTATAAAAGATCGTTTAGACAAAAGGCAACTTTTATTACCCTGCTTTGAACAAAGCCAAAACCAGATGTCTACCGGGGATGCCGGCTTACAGCATAGAGGCCAAACAAAAGTAAACAGTAGCCACTCTAAGAAAAGAAATCTAAAACCTGGAACTACTGTCCACCCCCCGCCACACTACCGCTAACCACAAAACAAACTTCGACTGACAGGGCAACATGCTAACAAAGGAACGAAAGAAGGCCCAACGAGAAACACATCACGGCAGCGTTTCTTCAGGGAGGACGCAGGTGGTGCTTGTAGCTGCCTATCTTCTTCACGTTCACGCCCTGCATAAGTTGAACCTTCTTGTTGAAGTATAAATGAATTGTTCGTTTTTCCTTATCGGCTTAAATTTTTGAGTGAATTGGCTGGTGCATGTAACTCAATATAGTATCAGTGCTAAGAAATCTTGAGTTCAAGACCTAGTTGGCCCAATTAAAAAAATTATAGCCGACTTCTATTCCACCTCTTAGACCTGAGTGAGCTCATCAGTTTAAGCTTTTGGGTAAACCGGCTGGTGCATATAACTCAATACTCCGTCTTCTCTTGATTTTTTTAGAAGGATTTTCCAAAATGCAGGAAATCATCATGAAAGGCTCAGAGATCAGCTTATGCTAAAAAATCATGTCATTTGCTGTTTTCCACAACCCCCAACAAACCGTAGCCAAATCATGTCAATATAAGTTTAGAGGAGCTCTCTGCCAATGAAATGCATCTAGAAACACATTCCATGCTGGACGGGCAGGATAACATTGAAACATTGTATGATCAGAAGTCTCTAATCCCCCACAAAGCTAACTAAAAAATTCAAAGTAGTGCTTCTATGCATCCTTCCTAACATAAGCTTCACAAATCTTGAAGCAAGCGAAAGAGAAAATAATCACCATCATTCATTCCTGTTTTAATATTTATGAAACTTTCAAATAGTGATGCATAGAAGCACGTTCCAAAACTTCACCCGGTCAATTTTTCTTCACCAATTGATCTGCTGATTGGATTCTATCTTAGAACAGTTGCCATATAAAAATATTTACCTACAGAGGAAACTTTGTCTTCCAAATGTCTTGCACCCTGAGACTATCCCCCCAAAAGTCAGGTATCTATATAATCTATATAAGGATTTAGAAGAATACTGCCCTGATTTCTCTAAAGACCACTTCATCTCATCTCTGCTTTACCCCAAACAAACTCCTTGAAGAATACTAATTAGGTCATGGCATGCTCTCTGCTCTTCTGCCCAGAAAGATCTTCTGAACTGTACCTTCCAGCCTTCATCAGTAAAACAATCAGCTACACAAATATCAGGGTCAGAGGCAATCTGGTACAAGTTCGCTTGCCATTACTAACAATATGCTTAACCCCCCATCTACCCCACTGTTTGCAACCCCTTCCCGAACTGAGGAGTCCCTGTTTTTAACATTGAAAATAACTTCTATTTCCTAAGTACTTTTTCCTCAGCATTTTACATCAATCTGCTTCACAGCCTTGCTCAATCTTTTCTACCCATTTCACTAATAATTCCTAAACCCCCCGTACCCCTTTGGTCGACACAAAGCATCCCACTTAATCATATGATATCCCTGTTTTCCACATTTTCCTTGCCAAAAGAAGTTGGAACGACTTGTATCAAAATGTTTGTGAACCCCCTCAAGAAGATGATAGAAACCCACTGCACACATTGGGACAGAGAGGCAAGAATGATTTTTCTCCCTCCAGACGATAGCTGATTGCTTTGCCAGTTATCCATTCTATTAGTCATCTTAGCCTCTATTCCATATTCAACAGTGATAATTGATTCTCATGCCAGACATGACTGCGAAAGCAACAGTATACCTTCGTAGTCAGAAAAGATTGTCCATCATACTCCATGAATAAGATAGTTGATACTGACAGAGCCACCCACAACGACAGAGAAAACCCACTTAATCAAGACTCCCAATAGAAGAGAAGAGAGAGAAAAGAGACACTGACGGGCACAAAATTGACTTAAGAATTGATAGGAATATATAGCATTATTTATTGTGGGAACTCGCCACTTTGATTCGATCCATCCCCGCGCCAGAAAGATGCCTTCCAACAGCGCGAGCGCGACCCCTGCCTCTCAACTAAGCTGGCCGTACCTTAGAATAGACATATATGAATAGGTTGGTGACTAGTTTTTTTTATCTCTTTTCTTCCCCGTGGAGAAAAATAACTAGGATTGCATAACCTGTTTGAAATATCACCTATGCAGAAATTAAGCCAAATTTTATTGTACATTATACTGGTAGTATATAGTGAGTAGTAGAAATATTTGTTAAAGATATTTCTAGAAATTTTATTGTGTATTATACTGGTAGTATATAGTGAGTAGTAGAAATATTTGTTAAAGATATTTCTAGAAATTTTATTGTGAATTATACTGGTAATATATAGTGAGTAGTAGAAATAAGATCTAGCCGTTGATTTGTTAAGAACATTTCTACTACTCTGTTACAAAAAAGAAGTATAAATAAATACTAACTAATTTGATCTATTATATCGAAAAGAATGAACGGTTATATTGAATTTAATGTATTGTAAAAGAGCTCGAAATTAAAAGGCATAGCAGTTGTGCTATTCTACAGTAAATTGTATAGGTTGTAAATAACTGAGACCCCAGGGACATAACTGAAAGTTTTGAAGTCCTGTTGGCATGCACAAAATGGAGACAAAGATGCTCACACGCAGTTTAGTATTGTTAAGTTCCTGCCTTCTAATAAAAAAGACCTAGTTTTAACTTCTAAAAAGATTACGCCTTCTAAAGAAGGCCTAATTTAATACTGACATGTAGCCTGATGACACATCCATGCATGTGTGCAATTAGCATCCTTTCCGACAGTGAACCCTGCTAATCTGCCATGATTGTGATTCGGAAACTGGGCAATGGATTGATAATTTGATTATAACATAGATATGTGTGTGTCGGTACGTTCCTATCATATGCTGTTCAAGTCTTTTAAACCCTGCCATCATTATGAATCTAGACAGTCTCATTGATGATGATTTTGAAATAATATTTATGGTTGGTGGTTGGTACGAATTCTGGTTTACATGTGGTTTCATGTCAATTTTGGTGTGTCAACGTGTCAAAAAATCTATTGCCTCTGTTCCAATACATATAATACATATCATCCTAGCTTTCAAATTTTATTTTTAAATACATATCATTCTACAATTTTAAGACGATTTTACTATTTTTTTCTTCTATATATTTCCCCTTTAGCTATTTTCAATGTTAGTATTATGGACTAGAGTAAGACACGATCCAAAGATATAATAAAGAGGGGTAATGCAGTCTTTTGTATATGTGTTTTGGTAGGAGTCTAAGAAATTAGAATAACACCTATTTAAGAACGAAGGTGGCAGTTCATTTCAGCAAAAAAAAAATCAAGATTTCTAATTCTTATTACTCTCTCCATTCTCTTTCCCTCGTCATTTTGTACGTTGATTCGGTTCTTTAACCATTATTCTTTCTCTAATTATATATTTGCAAAAATTATTAACTATACAACGACATGGAAATACTTTGATATCAAATTTGCTAGTGCGAAAGTTGACAAAGCCGAACAAGAAGATAGCTCTAGCGCCCGCGCCCGTGGAGAACTTTCGTTTGTTCGCCTTCTGAAAGGCCTACGGACATGCGGGTGAAAAGCCGGTAGAACTGAATCAGGGCTGGAAGAACACAGGGATTGAATCAGGGTTTGTTGGCAAAGCAGATATCTATAGCTTATGTGATCTCATTTTCAGGGCAAGGTGAGCACCCAGATTCGGTGCTTGCTTGACGCCCTACTTCGATAAGGGCTTATGCACTGACTTGTAAACGAGCTTAGAGCTTTTTGAGCGGGCAAACGAGACCTTCCCGGAGCATCCCCTTCCCTTGAGAGAGAGTACTACTTTATGTTCTCTGCCTTGTTACTTCGTTCAGTCACAAATACTTGTTATTTTAAATATAGATGCAGTTAAGTTTTTTAAATTTTGATTGTTAATATCTTTTAAAATATTTAAATTAGATACATGAAAATCATATGAATAAATTTGTCTCGAAAAGTACTTTTATAATATTATACTTTTATTGTGTCTTATAAATATATTATAATAAAAATTAGTGATAAAAACTGTATTTTAGAGACTACGACGATATTCAAAATAATATGTATTTGTGATACGATGGAGTACATCAGTTTTTTATGTTATTGGTTTAGTCAAAATTCGTACCCTGTGGCCGGAGGTTGGATCATGAAGGGGTTAAGTTCGATCATAAGCCACAGCTCGCACATCCATCCGCCACAAATTGTGATTAAATATACTTATCGATAAATGGCAATTCCGTGAAATATCATTTACTTTATAATTCTTTACAAGCTTTTACTCTAGTTTTGATTAGGTAAGAAAACTCAGGACAACCTTAGAAAGACAAACAAAACCGAACTCTTTGGTGAAATAATAACTTTTCTAGATCCCTTCTTTTTTTTCTTCTAAAAGTAGCTTCTTCTTGAAAAATGCAAATCTAGCTCATCCCTCACTGCAGAAGGCGTGGCACCCAGTAGTGCGGGAGCTCATGATGCCTCGGAGTGTCTGCGCGGGAGGCAAGAGGCACGGGAGTGCGACGACCGCAACAACAGGCGGTTGCCGTACTTCAGAGGCGTGAGAGGAGCCAGAGTCGTAGAGGGGAACATAGGAGCGGAGGCGGTGTGTGGGAGCAGTGGCGGAGCCAGGATTCTTTGAAGCCTCGGGCCGAAAACTAAGCGACAATAACTAACGTCAAATACTACTCACACCATGGTACAATAAAAACACTACACAAATACACAATTAAAGATAAATTTGAATTGTATTTAGCAATTAGCAACATTACATGAACGATTATGGTTATACACTCCTATATGCAAAATTGCAAATATTAGCAAGTAACTAAGTAAGCATCACAATTCATAGCATCAACATTATCAGTGCATCACAATTCACAGCATTGCATCAGTGCATCAACATGACAATTCACATTTCACAACATCACTCACTCAACAGTGCATCACTCACCACCAGACAGCAGAACAAAGCCCGCTTGGGTGGCATTGAAGCGGCGCGCGAGCTAGCTACGGTGGCAATTTGGTGAAGCGGCCGGTGGGCGGCGGCTTTAAGCGGCGGCGGGAAGTGGCGGTGAGCGATCTTGGGGCGGCCGGCGAAGTGTCTTGCCGCCATCGAGTGAGTCATGCGAGCAAGACCAATGACAGCGAGGCGCGCGGCGAGTAGACGGGACGAGCAGCAAGCGACGGAGCGAGGCCGAGGTCGGGCGCCGGCGGCAGGCGTGAGCGAGGACGGCGGCGCGAGATCGAAGTCGGGAGCGAGGTGGCGCCATGGGAGCGGCCGACTAGCCGAGCACCGGGCGGACCGGCGGAGGAGGAGCAAAGAAGCGGGTCGGTGTCAGCAGCCGGCCGCGCGGCAGATGAGCGGCGCAAGCGCAAGATCGAAGTCGGGGCGGGCGGCGGGAGCACCGACTAGCCGAGCTCGGGAGGAGGAGTAGCAGCGCCACGCCAGCGAGGTCGGTGTCGCCGCGGCCCGAAAGCGGCGAAGCGGGGCGGCGGCGGCGCGAGCGAAGTCGCGCGGGCGGGCGTGATTTGAGGAGTCGCGACTCGCGAGTCGCGGCGGCGCGCGGCGTCGTGTCGTGCCCTAGGCGCGACGCACAGCTGGGCTGGACCGGTGGCGCCACGGGTCGGGCCCAAATGAAAAGTGGTCGATTTTTTGCACTGATACGTGGGCCAAGCCTCGGGCCTAGGCCCCAGTGGCCCGAGGCCCAGCTATACCCCTGTGTGGGAGGACCAATGCCACGGAGGAGAGCACGGCAGATATCTCGCACGATAGGTAGAGGACTAGATTTAAAATTAAGTCATTTTTGTAAAAAGAAGAAAAACCATAATAGTATCAATTCCGCTTTGGTTTGCGTCACTTCCTCCTACTCCGCTGAGGATAGCAGCACGACCACGACGTATCTATCCATCGAGCTAGCTAGGACTAGGAGCACGTCACATGTCACGCATACGTGTGCAAGCATAACAGTGGAATCTTTCCTCGCGTCTGCAGAATAAACAACTCCTGTCTCCATCACATGGCGCAATGATATGACTATTATTATCGCCACCTATCTTGGGACGAACACGATGCGTTCGTACACGATTTCTTTTCTATTTCTTCGGAATTGAGCTTTCTTCGAGCCAATCCTGCGTCTCGATGCATCCTAAGCGGTGCGATAGAGTTGGGCGTCTCTGCCGTCGTGCCCGACATGAAAATGGACAGCTAACTAGGGATATGAAGCAAGGAAATTAACGTCGTGGATGGATTAAACAAAGATCGGTGGCCACACGTTGGGAGCCTAGAAAACACATCACTTCAATCTAGGATGGAATTTTGTGTCCTATGAGTTACAAAATGGACCGTGAACTCGATTCTCTGCAACAAGGTTTAATTTGTGTGCTCATGCGTGACGTCTCTTACTTACATGAGATATATAATATGATAAGAGGGAGCGATTAGTGACGGTATACCGTCGCAACAATATACGTACCTTAATCGATCTCCTTCTCCTACGTCGACCGCCGCACTCCTCTTCCTCTCTCTTCCCTCCGACGGCCGTCCTCATCTCCCTTTCCTTTCTCTACGCGTGCCACCCTCCCTGTTTTCTTCTCCGACATCGGTCATAGCTTTGTGTTCCTCCTCCACCACCAGTGGCCGGTGGCGACCCCGCCGCCTTCTCCCCTCCCATGCCGTCCCCACCCCACCCAACATAATATTTACTACACATCCACCTCGCCGTGCCGCCCACCACCCTCCACCGCCTCACCGGCCTCTACAACGGGAAGACGTGATGAATCTGTTGGAGGCGGTGACGCTCTTGTTGACAGACCTCCGCCGTCGTCCTGTGATGCTTCGTTGGCGAGTGAGAAGAGAAGGAGAGAGAAGGTTGGAGAGAGCAAGCGAAGCTACACTGTCCAAATGGTATAGCGTTAGCTAATTTTTCTCTAAAAGAAAAGGCTATAAGAAAAATAGTATGATGGAATTTCTGAAGTTATAGATGTGCGCTCGTGTGTTGTTTCTTCCCTATTTGAGCTATACAGTATGATTACAAGAAAGGCTGCACATTAGATCACACTATTTATCTTACCATTTAAATTGTATGAGCAGTTTGTACTTATACAACTTGAATGTCCATCCTAAATAAATCTACTGTCTACGACACAAGTAGAACTTTTCTAGAGAAGCTCGAAGCTTTTCCGCTACCTTATAGACTTTGATCTTTGAAAGTCTACACTCTACACTCTAAGTTAATACATGGCCGTACACAATTTCCCAAAAGGGAAATGATCGGTTCAATTGTCATCGTTCCTTACCTCCCATTGGATGATATACACAGGACACAAATAGAAACCCAGGGTGTCAAGTGTCAACACCGAACGTAGCCGCAGAGGATCCCCGTGCAGCCACTAGGCGAGCTGAAACTTCTTGTGTCGTAGCCCTTTTGTCCGCGACCTTTTGTGCCGGGCCATTTCCTCGCTGCCGCTGTGGCCACCTGCTGCTCGTCGTCTTCTTCAGCTCACACTGTTCACGGATGACGATGGAGATCTGATTGGGATGTGGTACCATGGACAACGCCTCAATAAAACCTTCTAGACAGCGTTGCAGATGGGCTGAAAGCGATCCATGGATCTCGCAGCATCGCTGGTGATATTAACCCTTATGCTCAATTGGTTTAGTTAGGCTTAATTTCTTGGGTTTAGTTAGGCTTAATTTCTAGATGATGTACCCGGTCTGTTAGGTGTTACTTCCTCTTTTTAGAAACATAAGATATACAGTTTGAATAATCTTTTTCAAAAATATGACGCTTGCGTGTAAATTTAATGATGTATTTTCTACTATACCCTTATTTATTCTCTCTCGATTATATACATTTATTCATTACCCACCACACACAAAATATTATCTCTCATCTTTCAAGACAATTAAGTGGGGTATCTAAGTCATTTTCACTCGTACATTTCTTAATTTCACTCCAACCTTAATCTTTATGCAAAGTTAAAATATGTCTTATATTTATGAACGGATTCAGTACTTTGTAGTCACAAGCGACATAGTCTTCTTTCAAGAAAATACTACATGGTGAGTAGAAACTATTGTGATTGTACTAATGTATACCTTATATTATACTGGGAAGAATTGATGCTTTCAAGAAAATACTACATGGTGAGTAGAAACTATTGTGATTGTACTAATGTATACCTTATATTATACTGGGAAGAATTGATGCCCCGAGCTGTGCCACCTCAGCCCTTCTTGCGAAAAGGCCCTCTAGAAAAATCAAAATTGCGTACGTTTAGATCCTTCCTTCGTTTTTTTTAACAAAATAGACCCGACAAAAAACCAAAATTACGTTTATATCCCTCTGCGGTTTACGTTTAGGTCTTTCTGGCGGTTTTTTAGCAGAATGGATCCGAAAAAAACAAAAAATACGTTTAGGTCCCAAGAAGTCCATTTTTAGTACGTTGGATCCACAGAAAAACGAAATTACGTTTAGGTCTCTCTGCGGTTTTCTCCTAAAAAAACTCATAGATTCGCCGACGGTTTATAGCTATCCACAGATTTAACGACGGGCCTAGCGACCCATTTTTTTTTTAAAAAACCCAAATTGTAGAAAAAAAAACAAAAATACGTTTATGTCCCTACCCGTTTTCTCCCAGAAAAATCCGCACTCGCCAACGGCCCCGTAGCAGCCTATTTTTTTTAAAAAAAATGAGAAAACTAAAATTACGCAACTTTTTTCAGAAATATCCGTCGAGCAACAGATTTGTTGACGGTTTATAGCATTCTACAAATTCGTCGACGGGTCCTAGCTATCCATTTTTTTTTAAAAAAAAAGAAAACCGAATTTACGAGAAAAAAAACGAGTAATCCACGGATTCGCAGACGTCTCCTATGAGTAGTTTTTCTAAAAAAAACAAGAAAAACGAAATTACGTGGTTTTTTCTCAGAAATATCCGTCGGACCAAATTTTCGGCGCAAAAATAAATTCCTAACCGCCGCGACGTCAACAAAACTTTAAGCGTAACACTGACTAGTAGTATAATTATGTATAGGAAAGTAGGTTGGTGGGCATATAGTAGTCCTGGTACAGTCGGGTAGTAGCCGTACGTTATTGTCTTTCCAATTAAACAAATTGGGGGAGATTTGGAGGAATATAGATAGGATTACATCTGCTACTAAACTTTAATTATTCCATGCTCAGCTGCCGCTGGCCCTCCAGAATGCGAAGTGGCACACAACTCGACAGGCATTATGTATGAAAAGAACAATTGATGTTCCTTAGTTAGCATGGTTATATAGTAGTCCTGGTATCAAACCGTATTCCAATTCTGCAGATACTTACGAGGATGGCAGCGGCATGGCATGGCATGCATTTCATATATGGTTCTATTTTACTACTCGGTCAATTTTCTTAAGTTACAAATCTAAAATAAAAATATTTTATCTTCATGCGTAGCACACAGACTACCAACCAATAGGAGTACTTGAATAGTTACAGCAAGAACATTAGAAGACAGCAACAAACCGTACAGGTACAGGCATGTTGGAGGAGGTCCAATGGCAGACGTACTAGGCGCCTAGTTCTCTCCACCTGTCCACTTCTCCACCACCTCGGCCAGCGCGGTGGCAGCGGCGCCACCTTCCCGAAGGCCCTCTGCTGCGGCCTTCTGCAGCTCTGCCACCTTGGCCCGCACCTCAGCGCCCTTCTCCTCTCCTGCCATCACCTCCCTCACCGCTGCGGCGATATTCTCCTTCCCCTTCACCTCGGGCACCCGCATCGCGACCCCGACGCCCTCCGTCAGCATCACGGCGTTATGCCGCTGCTCGGCGTACAGTGGCCATGCCACCATCGGCACGCCATGCATCAAGCTCTCCAGCACCGAGTTCCACCCGCAGTGCGTCAGGAAGCCTCCCGTGGCCTCGTGGGCTAGCACCTGTATCTGCGGGGCCCATGAGGGCACCAGGAGGCCCACGTCCTTGGTCCTCTGGACGAACCCCTCGGGGAGGTAGGCCAAGGGGTCCTTCTTGCTCTCGGCGTCGTAGTAGTTGGCGCTCACCGCGCCCTCGTCGCTCGGGCTCCGCACCACCCACAGGAAGCGCTGCCCGCTGAGCTCCAGCCCGAGCGCGAGCTCGCGCATTTGCTCCGTCGGCAGCGCGCCGCCGGAGCCGAAGGAGACGAAGATGACCGACTTGGCCGGCTGACGGTCGAGCCAGTCCAGGCACGCCGCGCGCGGGGAGGGCGGCGCGGTGGCGGTGCTGGCAGCGCTGTCGGTCTGTATGAGCGGACCGATGGGGTAGACCGGCGGGCGGCCGGGCTTCGGCAGGCGGAGCTCCCTGGCGGCGTCCGGCTCGACGGCGTCGAAGGAGTTGACGAGGATAGCCTCGACATCGCGGTAGCGCGCGCCGTGGTGGACCATCCACCTGTAGCAGGGGTTGGACTTGTCCTGGAGCGGTGAGAGGATGTCCGGCCCCGGGATGGGCACGCAGCCGGGGAGCCTGACGGGCTCGGCGAGGTCCCGGAACTCTCCGGGGATGGAGACGTCGAGCTCCGGAAGGTGGAGGAGGAGCATGAGCACGTGGAGGTTGGTCGGGAAGAAGAGGTACCTCCTCGGCACGCTGGCGGCAGTCGCAGCGTCGAATGAGTCCGTCCCGAAGAGGTCGGCGACGAACGCCACCAGCCGCGTGGTCTCCCTGAGCCTCCCAAGGACCTCGGTGAGCGCCGGCACCAGGCGCACGCACTCCTCGGACATGAGCGTCTCGATGGCAGCGTCCCGCGGCAGGTCGGAGAGGTCGATGGGAGGCAGTGACATCGACGTGATCTCCGGCGGGAGGGAGGCGAGGAACGCGCGCTGCGTGGCGGACGCCGTGGAGGCGAAGGTGATGAGCGTGGCCGTGACGCCATGGTGCGCTGCGAGCCGCTTGGCCAGCTCGGCCAGCGGGATGAGGTGCCCCATCCCGGGCGTCACCAGCATCGCCACGTGCGGGCGTTGGCTCCCCGCCGCCTCGCCCGCGCCGTTGCCGTTGCACGCTCCGTTCTCCATTCCCCCTGTGTTTTCGGGCCTCCTCACGGTGGTTTTGGGCGTTTTCGTGGTTTATTTTTTCTTGTGGACGTGCGGTGCGCGCGGCCGTGCGGGTGTTGGTGGTTTGTTTGGACTGTGTGTTCGTGTGTTGGGGGTGTGGTGTGGGCTAGGTGGGGTATATATGGAGGGGAGGTCAGTGTCGTGGTGGGGTTGTGTTGGGATGGCCGGATGGGTTGGGTTGGGGGCAATAATGGAGTGATGATGTGAGGTCAGATTGCTGTCATGATTACGTACGTGGAGATGGGATCAAAGAGTGGAAAGAATCAAGAGCCTCAAGAGGCGCGAAGGAACGAACGCACACGGTGCATTACTTACTTTCTAGTTTGTTCTAAATTCTGCGTAATTTGTATTTGAAGGATGATGTATGAAAACATTGGTTTCAGATGATTCTTTCATTTTTTGGGTTCAGCTCTGAGATTTGTTGAACCATCCGGGGTGCAACTGAGATTTTGTTTGTCTATAGGTGTGGTTGTTTAGTTGAATAGTGGCCATTTGATTTCACTCTCAGGGTGATGTGATTCGTGGCATGGTTCCTGATGTTAGCGGCTACGTCATCATCTAGGTGTGACTTAATCTATGACAATGCATGATTGTGTATGTATAACCATGTAAATTGTGTGTATATATATATACGATGACGCTATTCTACTCCCGAGAGTAGAATAGCTATTCTGCGCTCTGGCCGAAGAAGTAAATTCCACACGTTGACCGAAACGTAGTGAGTTAATGCATTGCAAATAACACCAATAAATGCAGCCTGGTGGTAAATCATAAATATGTTACTACAGAATAACAGATGAATTTACTGGCAAAGCGCATGCAAAGCACACCTGAATCCAATTCAGTAGTAAATCATAAACATGTTTTACTATAGAACAACGGATAGAATTACTGCCAAATTCGTTACTAGTTCATGCGTTGCTGAACCCAGCTAGTTAATGCGATTGTAGTTTGTACATAAATCTGTTTCTTCTTTGTCTTTTTCATATCTTTTAGATGGTATTGATTTTGATATTCAAATTTTACACGATTTTATAATGTCACCTTCCCTATCTATAGTAATTTCTTTAGAATTTTTGAAAATGTGTACCGTTGGTTTTCATGAATAAGAATTTAGTTCTGTTTGTTGGACCAAAAGTAAAATGTTAGAAAAATTATCAAAAAATTACCACACATAGGGGAGTGAGCTTCTATAATACTGTAAAATTTGAAGACCAAACTATATCGTACTTAAGAGATATGAAAATAACAAAGTGACAAACAACAGCATATACTATCTTTTACTCTAAAAAACATTTTACTGCAAAAAATTCTCAAAAAATTATCACACGTAGGGGAGGTAATATTCTACAACCCTCTAAAATTTGAAGATCAAACTCAATCAGATTTGAGAGATATGAAAATAATAAAGTGCAAAATAGCAACATATACTACCTTTTACTGTCAAGAAAACTGCATTTTACCGCCTTTTACTCAATGTGTTACTACATGCTATACATAGCAGCTATATGGTGTAATATCTATAAAAATTATATGTATAAGTTGTAATAATCTACCCAAATCGTTAATCTATAATTATCTCTTAAGACATTTTCAATAGTAATCATAGTTTTATACCAGTATAGCATCTCAAGTTAGAATTTAATCAAGTGGTATTCAGTGCAATACCATTCAAGAATTTACTCAAGCATCAGCAATATTAATAATGCATACTTAACATCCTTAATCACTCAAAATTTAACAATCATTTTCATGTTTATACACATCCTTATACATCTCACTTCTATTCAATTCAACCACATGATCATCTCATCTTCACATAAGTAGTGTATCCGATCAGTCAACAGCCCAATAATCAAAAACTTTAATCTCATCACCCACTCAAGTTATCAAGAAGAGTAAACAAGTCCAAAATTATAGGTTTACATCGAAGTTACATATTCCAGTTACAGTCCAGATCCCATGCTAATACATTCGAACAATCACAAAAAAATACATCCAGAAGAAAACACTACTAAGTCTTCAGGCTTAGAACCGACTTATGCATTCAGCCAACTGCTACATTTTCGCTCCTCCCATCACTCCATCTTGCAGCCGGCACTCACTTTTGCCCATCTCACCAGCCAGCTGCTAGCCAGCATCCTTTTGCCCATACCGCCAGCCAAGTGAAAGTTGAGGACGTTGCATGCATGTTGTGTTTCACCAACACACAGTTTGGCTCATTCGACATTGGTTTCACCCTGTAAAAAGCTCAGTATATAAGGCTACATCCAAAGTGAAAATAGCTTTACTACCTACCCAACTCCCCACTGTTTCCACCCTCCACAATTACTCACCTGGTGCTAAAAGGGAAGGAGTAGTAGCCGACAGCAGCTGTAGAAGGAAGAAGGCAGCAATCTGTCTTTTTCCTCTCTTTCTCCCCATCGACACCACAGTCCTTTTCTCCTGCAAAACAGGTGCACAACATTAATTTGAGTACATATTCTATCTATAGCAGCAAGCATTCAATAGCATCTATGACTAGTCTTTGTTTTATAGGCATGCATGCAATTTAAGGTAGTTGCAGGATCTAATAAGTATAAAGATAAAACTTAACTAAAAAAATAATGGTTGTTTTCTATATAAGTCATTGTGCAGATTGATTCATCATGTTTTTCTTAAGCTGTCAACATTATTAGAACCATACGGTGGATTACGGGTATATGCCACCCATTAACAATAAATCTTAGGCAAAAAAAGGGTAGAACAGAGGCCATGATGCCAGCGATTTATAGCACCTGCAGTTCATGCATTGATCTCTAATAAAATTTTTGGACTTAATAACAAATTGGTAAATAAATTGATCTTGAAACCATTCAGCCGATTGCATATGTCAGATTAAACTCAAGTTGGTACTTCACAAACTGAATATTACATTCTGGAAGATTCTAACTCAAGAAGTGAGAGCACACAATTCAGAACATGAATCAATCGGCAGTAAATGGAATTCTAGCAGAAATGTGGTTTCTTTGCTAATCTCACCAACACAATTGCAAAGCACTGAAGATAGTCATACATATTCTAAGGCCAAATTTCCAGTTTATACTCTTTCAATCATCTTAACACTTGGTAGACAATCATATGAAAAGACGAAATCACAGATAACCATTTCATTTAAATGATTCAGCATGCTCTTATAATCCCAGAATAGCACATCACAACACAACTATAATCACATATACAATTATGCACATACTCCTCTTATCAACACCAAAACTCCCTTACTAATAATAATCAAGCACAGGAATAAGATCTAGAGGCATTTAAACCAGTAGATGAGAGTTTTGAGAAGGGGGAATGAATGCTTAGCTTAAGGGGAGGGTGATTGCCATCGGTGTCCCCTTCGGCACAAGGGCGGCGACGGGATAGCCCGCGACGTCGCGGCTCCAGGGTCGTCCAAGGGGCCAGCCAGGAGTCCGACGGCGTCGGACCGCGGGCCCATCCGCTTAGAGGCAACCTAGAGAAGAAAGAAGAGGGTGAGGAATTGGAGAACCCATGGCAAAAGTAATAAAAAAAAGGGTTCGGTACTTAGCTTGCGGAGGGAGTAGCCATGGCCGGTGGTGGCGCGGGGAGAGCCGGAGATCGTCAGATCTGGCGACGATCGGATGGGGGAGGGTAAACGCCAGGGCGGCGCCCGAGGACCGGTATCGACAAGGGCCGCTGGATCCAGGCGGCGGCGTGGAGCAGCGGGGCTGACCCCGGGCTAAAGAGGGAGTGAGAGTGTGTGAGAGAGAGGGACTGGATGCCAGGGGCCATAGGTGGCGGCGCACGTAGGGGAGGGAAGGAGGCGCGATGGGGATTGGCGGCAGAGATCGAGAGGGAGAGGAGCCGAGGCGGCATAGAAGAGGAGGGAGTGGGGCGTGCAACTGAGTGAGGTGAGAAGAGAAAGAGATAGAAGGGATTAAGGTTAGGGCAGAAGAAAAATTGGGCCGGGTTGGCCTGGAAAATAAAATGTGTTTATAAAATAAAAAGGTAATAAATTGTTAGATAAATAAATAAACAAAAAAATGATGATTAATGTATAAATAAAAATTTAGAATAAATTAATATAGGTTCTACCTAAACAAATTACCAAAACAAGATTATAGATCAAGATGAACAATGGAATTTAGATCCAAAATTTATTTCTTATTTTTCTCTTTTCTTTTCGCTAAATTAATTAATGATCCAACTTCCAATCAAACATATATAAATGAACATGTAGAACTTTAAAAAATTCAATTGTAGGCATTAATAAAATTGTTTCGCAAACCACTCAATAGAAAAATGTCACAAATTAAACCCAATATGAGGAATCTTGAATATTAAAATTTTGATACTCTTATAAGAAAATCCCCACAATAACAACAGAGGGCAGCTAGAGCCACTTCCTGCTGTAGACAGCTCTATGATCACACATCTAGGCAAGTCGCCCTTCGATCATGTTTTGTGAACTGGTTTTGTGGCTTGGGTTGTTTGAAACTCTTGCATTCATCCCAAAAGTTAATTTCTAAAAGAAATTAAATCACACTAATTGGATCAGTTAGATCCAGTGTTAGAACCGTAACCCTGGTGGGGTTATGGAGTAAATGGTGGGTGGAGAAGTTCAGAGTATGAGCAACCCCGGTTGGGTTGCTATGAAAGTCAGGGCTCCTCCACATAAAATATCATTTAAGGACAAACTAAACTGGTGCTTACTTCAAAATCGGCGCAAACCGTGCTGATCATAAACCCGGTATGGGACGGGCTCAACTAAGAAACCAACAAGTAGCTGACTCTGCTAAGGTGAGAATGGTGACTATGCCAGGTGAGGGCAGTCACTGTAGAGCGAGACGTCGGGGGAGGAGTCTCGACCCGCGTGCCTTTGGTGAGGCGAGGCGGTATGGTAGAGGTCAGAGTACGGTTGGCCAACGTTCTGTTTCCTTGATTTATTAGTGTGCCTAAGAAAGCGCACTTTGACAATAAGCCAAGTGATGCTATAGACAAACCAGTACACCTCTGATCAAAGTCAAATGTGATATCACCCTAGCTTCCGGGTTTGGAAGTGCGTCGTGTGGGTTTTCCTCTAACACAGGATGTAAGACCCACGTTGTTTTGCCGTCAGTAGATTTAGAAATTAAAACTTGACACTTTCTAACAAATGGGTAAAATGGTACTTTGGAAAAGTACTACTCTGGTGTAACGGCTCGGTAGCCGAAAAATTATAATCATATACTAATGCATAAATTTTTCACGACTTGCTGAGTACTGGGGTACTCAACCTTGGTTTCTTTGTTGGTTTTCAGAACCTGTTAAGTCCACCAACACAGATGAGATAGAAGGTGATTTTCATGATGATATGCATTATTATGATGATGCTGATATTGCTGTGGAGGGATATGAATATGAGGGAGCAGACGACCAAGACCTGACGGAATAAAACACCATCAGGAGGGAGGCTATTAGAATAATATTGTAATATCTAGGCGGACGGTGTAGAAATCACCGTAGTCGAACCTAAAATAGTACTATATGTACTTTAAGAATAAATCCCTGAGTATTATTCAGTGAAAGTTTATATTCGTACATATGTTGTTTTCCTTAGCCTGATCCTGGCGCACTCTCCTCTATGATGTTTCCACTGGTTCTGGCCTGGTCAGGCAAAATGGGGGCGTCACATAAGTTTTCAAAAAATCTCAAAAAATTATCATATATAGGATAGGTGAGCTTCTACAACTTTACAAAATTTGAAAACTAAACTCAATCGCATTTGACAAATATGAAATTGACAAAGCACTAGACAGTGAAAAATCACTAGTCAACCGAATTTGTCTTTTTGATATCTTTTAGATGGTATTGATTTTGATCTTCAAATTTTTTTCGGGTTGTATAATCTCATATCCCACATCAATAGTAATTTTTTTTAGAATTTTTGAAAATGTGTGTTGTTGGTTTTCATGAATAAAAATTTGGTTCTGTTAGTTGAACCAGCAGTAAAATATTTGAAAATTATCAAAAACTTACCACACACAGGGAAGTTGAGCTTCTACAATCCTGTAAAATTTGAAGACCAAACTTAATCGAGTTTGAGAGATATGAAAATAACAAAGTGCCAAACAGCAGCATATACTATCTTTTACTCTAAAAAATTAACATTTTACTATGAAAAATTCTCAGAAAATTATCACATGTAGGAGAAGTGATATTCTACAACCCTTTAAAATTTGAAGACCAAACTCAATCAAATTTGATAGATAAGAAAATAATAAAGTGACAAACAACAGCATATACTACCTTTTACCGCCAAGAAAACTTCATTTTACTACTTGTTACTCAATATGTTACTACATGCTGTACACAAGAGCTATATGGTGTAATATACAAGAAAATTGTATGTATATATTTTCAAAAAATAACCATATACAGGATAAGAGAGCTTCTACAACTTTACAAAATTTGAAGACCAAACTCAATCGTATTTGAAAGATATGAAATTGACAAAGCACTAGACAGTGAAAAATCATTAGTCAACCAAATTTGTCTTTTTCATATCTTTCAGCTGGTATTAATTTTGATTTTCAAATTTTTTAGGGTTGTATAATCTCACCTTCCATATATATATTAATTTTTTTAGAATTTTTGAAAATGTGTACTATTGGTTTTCATGAATAAAAATTTGGTTCTGTTTGTTGAAGTAGCATTAAAATATTTGAAAAAATCTCAAAAAATTACCACATGTAGGGGAGATCAGATTATACAATTCTATGAAATTTGAAGACTAAAATCAATCGGACTTGATAGATATGAAAATAACAAAGTGTCAAACAATAGCATATACTATCTTTTACTGTCAAAAAATAATATTTTACTGTGAAAAATTCTTAAAAAATTACCACACACAGGGGAGAAGATATTCTACAATCCTGTAAAAATTTAAAGACAAAACTCAATAGGATTTAAGAGATATGAAAATAACAAAGTGCAAAACAGAAGCATATACTACCTTTTATTGACAAGAAAACTGCATATTACTGCCTCTTACTCAACGTGTTACTACATGTTATACACAACAGCTATATAGTGTAATGTCTATAAAAATCAAATATATAAATTTTCAAAAAAATCTCAAAAAAATTACCATATGTAGGATAGATGAGCTTCTACAACTTTACGAAATTTGAAGACCAATCAATCGCATTTGAAAGATATGAAATTGACAAAGCACTAGACAGTGAAAAATCACTAGTCAACCGAATTTGTCTTTTTCATATCTTTCAGTGGTATTAATTTTGATTTAAAATTTTTCAGGGTTGTATAATCTCACCTCCCATATCTATATTAACTGTTTTACAATTTTTGAAAATGTGTACCGTTGGTTTTCATGAATAAAATTTTGGTTCTGTTTGTCGAACTAATAGTAAAATATTTGAAAAATTCTGAAAAAATTACCACACGTAGGAGAGTTGAGCTTTTACAATCCTGAAAAGTTTGAAGACCAAACTCAATAGGATTTGAGAGATATGAAAATAACAAAGTGCCAAACAGAAGCATATACTATCTTTTACTATTAAAAAAATAAAATTTTATTGTGAACAATTATCAAAAAACTACCACACTGGAGGAGGTGATCGAAAATATTCAATTTACTATCCGTATATATAGATTTTACTATCATACAGTAGTAAATTGATGTTTTATTCGCAGTAAATTTGATTTATGCACCTTTTATTGGTGAGAATTATATCATTTTAATCCTCTCGTCGTTAGTAAACTACTGATGAAAACTATTCATGAATTGGAGCTACCAATTAAAAGTTATAGCTAAAACAAACAAAATCAGATTTGTGTACAAACAATGAAAGCATTAACTAGTTGCTACACCTCGGTTGGACCATGCACGGTGGCTAAGTTGGACCACGGTTCGGCAACTCGGTTGGATACTGGTTAGCGTGTAGAATATCCTATTCTACACGCTGTCGAAGAATATATATATATATATATATATATATATATATATATATATATGTGAAGCCTCTTTTCTACTCTCGGGAGCAATTACTCCCTATGTCGTATCTCACAACGTATGGGGTATCTCGTGCGACGGAGGGTATGTACGTGTAGTATACAAGTATAAGATCATCTAGGTGGTATGTACATCTTTTCAGAGGTGTTATGCATATTTTCTGGACATACTCCTTTTTTTATGTGTGTATATAAAGGTATTTACAAAATACGCTAAAAATTATGGACTCCCTTGCAATTTTTTCATGTGGCTCACATTGGAATATCTTATAATTAGTTTACGAGTGTACCCAAAGTGATAAAGTGGTATTTCAAGTTCGTGTAGGTGGTATTTCAGATGTGAGAGTAACTACTCCGGGAGTAAAAGATATTTATCTATATATATATATATATATATATATATATATATATATATATATATATATATATATATATATATATATATATATATATATATATATATATATATGCAGCGCGTCTCCTTCTCAACACCATGGGTCATCCACATTGTTTACTTTATCTCCTGATCCATTTCAAAAGGTAAGTTAACGAGGGTTCTCTTTCAAAGCTTAATTTCGTATCAGAGTTTAGAAACGGTTTTCCTTTCGTGCGTAAAAAGTCGTTTTTGAATCAAGGAAGCTGGTGCACCTGGTAATCAAAGTACGTACGTACGTACGTACTCCACCACGGCAACAACCGGAGTAGGTGTCATGCACACACGGCGTCACACAAAACATATGCATTCCATGTTGACTTGATCGATCTCTACAGTTTGACTCGGTCTTCCTAAGAAAAAAGAGAGGAGAAATCTCTACGGTTTGAGTGTTTGACCTGATGCTTGGCAAGTGATCGAGACGGCCGGCCGACCGGCGGCGGCTTCTGCGTGGCTATGCGCGCCGGCGTCCTCGATTCGCTGTAGCTTCGGTCATGACGACGACATGCATTCGACTGCAACATGTATACTTAATTCAATAATCCTCTGTACATTGATCTGCGGGTGCAGGTCTAGTATAAGGATTTTTGTTTGTCTTATCTATGTTTGCTTAGCAATCTAGTTTTAAACTAATTTATCGTCATTACTTGCTGAAGGTTGTGTGTGAGAAGTACTGTTGCTAGTTATTGATGGACGTTGTTTCCGGATGTCGACGGGGTCTCTAGGACGTACGTTTGACCAATTATTTTTTGTTCTAGTTATGTTATAGTAAAAAGTTAGAAGCTGATCCCGAGGTCATCTCCAACAACATTTCCTAAATCTAGATCCCTATATCTTCATATACAAAATTTTCTAAAAAGATTCCTTCCCTATATATCTTCCCTCTCCAACAGTATTCCCTAAATCCTACTCTCTATTTCCTCGCTCCTATATTATAATAATATTTTATAACCACCATATGAGCAATGTTTATTTTTTTAGCGAGGAAAATTCGAATAGCTATTTTTAAATACATGAATTTAAAATTTGAAATTTATTCTAACAAGAATTTAAAATTCAAACGGTTATTTTTAAATACGGAAATTTAAAATTTGAAATTTATTCTAACAGGAATTTAAAATTCAAACGGTTATTTTTAAATACGGGAATTTGAAATTTGAAATTTGAAAGTTATATATTCTACGTATCGTAACGGGAATCTTTAAATAAAGAGGTTTATGACAGCTATAAACAATAAGTTCATAAGTTCATACAACATAATTTCATAACCAATAGTAGCCAGTTATCCACCTCATGTTACAGACAACTGGAAACTTCACCAAGAAAAAAGAAAGGTGCTGTCATGCTTTTCTTTGTGTCCGTCTTAGCTATTTGCATAACTAATTAAGTTATATGAAATTAAAGAAAAGAGAGATGTTGCATAAATGTGAAAAGAGATTATAACAATCAAAATAGGTAAAACTGGACACTGCCTAAAGACAAAATAGGAATGGCAGCATAGAGATTTAATACATACAAAATAGGAATGCCAGCATAGAGATTTAATACATACAAAATAGGAATGCCAACAATGAACAAGAACGATTTCTCGCTTTCACAATGTTCTGCAATTGCAGAGGACAAGGAGGTTCCTAGCTCAGTGCTAGAGAAGCAAAATAAAGTGTTTCCTATTGCAGGAAGGTTTCTCCATTTGTTCAAATATCTAATGCAATTCGCAAACAGAAGTATGAACTAAAAAAAATTAATACTAGATACAAGTTCCTCGTTTATCCGTTTAGGTTATTTGAAAGGAAGGCATTTATAATTAAAACTACAAAGAGAATATCTCCTTAAGCTAGATGCACTGTCTTGAATTCATAGGGATATATGTTTCTAACATGGCAACCACTACATAGCAAGCCTTCTATTGACCCAAAATTTGACAAATAAAGAATGAAACCTATAAGATGTGCATGTAGGCCACACACACATAAACATAAGAATCAGGTGCTTGTACAGACGCAGAAGACAAAAACAAAAACAAGGTATTTTTCAAAAATAGAAAAAAAAAACATCATGTATAGTATAGCCATTTCAAGAAGGAGAAGAAAAATCTAGCTCTGCTGCTTGAAATCGAAATCGAATGTGTTACTTTGGTGATATGTTGTACAGTCTTGAGGTGATGAACTGCGCATGAAGAAACGGTATAATGATGAGTTGGTGATACCTCGTAGAGTTCATTTCTTTGGGAAAGCGACTTTTGGATGCATCGCCATCAACAATCCCACCAAAGATCACTAGTCCGCTCGATGAAGATGACATTGAGTTGGAGTTAATTTGGGAAAGCGACTTTTGGATCGTCACCATTAACAATCCCACCAGCATCACTAGTCTGCTCCGATGAAGATGACATTGGCTGGAGTTTGTGGAAGTGGGTAAATAGAAGAGAGCCCTTCTGGGAATCCATTGCTTTTCAGACATGGACTTACTCGGATATATGAAGTTATACTCCCTTCCTACACACCTAGACCAGAAAATCACCATACCAATGCTAAATTAATGAGAAAGAAAAAAATGAAACTATATGTTCTGGTTCAATGGGACGTGGAGTTCTGAAAGTACATGCACTAATTTACAAAACTATAACGAGGCAAAGATCAATATAAAGAAATCATATATATACGCTGCTATCCATTTTGGATTCAATATCTGAACAAGAGATGAGTGCACAACCAACAGAACAACCTACCTTGTTAAACTCGTAGTTAAGCAATCCATAGTTGTTTCCTGAAGAAAAACGAGATACTGTTACCAATCAAAGCTATAATAGCTTCCAATCAAGAATCTTAACAAAAATACAAATATCTGGTAGCCGGTACATTCGCCTACGGTAAGCAACCAGGGGCTGAGCCCTGGTTGAACCATTAGTCCATTTTTTTGAAAAAGATTTTACTATATGGGCTCACTCCATTAATGAGTCCATTTCAAAAAAAAATATAAACCTAAAGATTAGTGCCTGTATCCCAAACGACGAAGAAATACATCAAGAAATCCAATACAGAGGTAGCTAACATGCCCAATCTGGCCACAACCACATCATCAAGTGGTACCAACTAGAACGATTCTGGGAAATTAGGAGGAAAAGGAAGGAAGCGGACACGAAAACCTCACAGCCAATGCGAGATGCACGCGGACCATTCGTCTGAAATCCTAGAGATCAAATGGAGGCTAGGGGTGGAGGAATCGGGAGGGAAGCTGAGTGATGAGATCGGAGGTGGAGGCGCAAGAGGCGTTCATTCGCGATCGATCGTCTGAGTTACGGGAAGCGGCGACCCCAACGCACAGGCTCGAGGAGCGCGACGGGGAGCAGCGCGAGCGTGAAGAAGAGGAAGAGGATATTGTGGCGGTAGAGGTAATAGTTCGGCATCGCCGCAGTGTACCGGAACCACAGCGCCTCCGTGGGGGTCATGGCGTGGCTTGCCTTGAGGAGGAAGGAGAGTGTGGCGCCGACGGTAGTGCGGCGACCGGCGGCAGCTGACCTCTCGCCGATCCACGCGGGCGCGGGAACGCTGCGGCGGTTGCTATCGGCAGATGGGGAATTGGATGGGGACGGGAGAGAGAATCCTGATATTTCGGGATTCTCTCTCCAATCTCTAAAAATAGGGAGATCGATGGGGAAGCTGTTGGAGAAGAGATTTCATGCTACTGTGCTGTGTGTACTCGTTTTCACTGGTAGAGAACCGAATAGGGAGGCTGTTGGAGAAGCCCTAACTAGCTCAGTTGATGATGGGAGATTTAGCTCTAAAAGTAAGTAGATATGTGCATCAATGTGCAACGGAAATGTTTTTTCATGGCTAGAGCGCCCTACTCACTAAAATTATCTTTATGTTTTTACTGAAGGATAAGAGTAATAAGAGCATGTACAATAGTCCACCATCAGCTGTCCATAGCTTTTGACACATAAGATTTAGCTGATGTGGATGAAAGAGAATATGGAAATAGGGAGAGAGGGTGTCTACCATGCAACAGTTGATGCTATCGCAAAAATCAAAGAGTTATTGATGACCCAAATGGCGTTGTATTGAACCCGTCGACAGAGCATCTTCTCCGATGCATTTCCTCAATCCAGTGCGCCCCCTTCTCCTTCTCTATCTAGAGCGCGAAGAGCTTCAATTGCACGCGAAAGAGGAAAAACTTGCTGCCATTTACTCCTATGTCACGCCTAGATCTGGTGGATGTGCCTCGACGGCGTGCTGGGTGTAATCAATTGTGGCTCATGGGCAAAAGCGTGCTGCTTCGTCGCCGCCGCCAACGGCAGCGATGGGATTGCAGCCAAACACTTCCATGGTGTATGGGAGCCCCCCCCCCCGCCTACTCATCTCAAGCAGTGCACACGGAAGAAGAGTCGGATCATGCTACGACAGCTGAGTTCTCGTCCCCGACCTCAGATCCACAGAATTGGTAAGATGTCCTCCACCCAATTTCCATTATGTACATTAGCAAGTTGATTCCACAGCTGGTCCACACTAGCCTCTGCCCTGCGTCGTCGCCACCACGCTGGCCGAGGGCCTTCCGGAGGTTGGCGCCGCCGCCGTCGCGCTGGCGAGGTGGTGGGGAAGTGGACAGGTGGAGAGAACTAGGCGCTGAGTACGCCTGCCATTGGACCTCCTCCAATGTACGAGGGAGGCGCGACATCCGCAGGGGGAGAAGAGAGAAATATCCCATGTGGTCGTGTTGGCTCGCTTTGTAAGCTGCAAATTGTTGTGCTTTTATAAAATAATAATAATAATTACATAATTGTTGATTCAAGCGAGGATTTTTAGTGGTAAATCCTTAACATTCCTTTAATTTATCATTTTTTTAGTAAATTTTAATGATATGATCTATTATAAACATTATAGTACGAAATTTCAGAAATATATCTCCATCCCGTTCGATATTTGAAATGGCAACAATAGCTCTAACGCAGATCAAAATCGCGATAGATTCTCTATCGTCATTTCAGCATTTGAAGTCAAATAAATAGACGACAGAATGCTCCATTGACTACTCCGGCATCTATCGTCATTTGAAATGGCCAGATCCTCTGTCACCGTTTTAATTAACAACAGAGACGAACAATCATCATTTGAAATAGTGATAGAGGCTTTAGCATTCTCTTGGCCATTTCAAATGGCGACAGAAATCAGTCATTTAAACTCAAAACTGGCCGAACCTAAGAGACCCATATCCATTCAGGTAAAAACAGAGAGAGAAAGAGAGGAATGGGGTAGGAGAAGAGAAGAGATGAGAGGAGAAGACTACACCAAGATAATCTTTTCTGTACGAATCTGTAAGGTAGACCACGATAATGGAACTTTTGCCCGAAAAAGTGCAGGATTACATTTTTAATTATCTACTGTTCGTGCCAGATTCCACCTTCCAGTTGCAATCTAAATCTAATTAACGAACTATGGCCACGCTTTGTGATATTAGCTGTGTGTACTTATCTCCATGGGGTCAAGTGTAGATTTTTTTTAAAAAATAATACATTTTTTTATTCAAATTGCAAAAATATACCTCGATCTCAAAAAATTGCAAAAATATATCTTCGTCGCCCTTTGAATGGGTGACAGGGGCTACAGAGGCCTCTGTCGCCCTCTGAATGGGCGATATTGGCACTTGTCGCCCTCTGAATGGGCGACATGTCCCTCTCCTGTAGCTAGTTTCTAAAGAACATCATAACGTTTTCATATGATCTCGGATGGAGATGATTTTTATATGAAAATTGTAGCTCTCGACGAGATCTACAACTTTGATATACAAAGTTTTTTCATTTGAATCCATTTATATAGCCAAAAATGAGATGGAAAGTTCAGATCTAAAAATCAGATCTAAACTAGATCTGAAACTTATATCTCGTTTTTGGACATTTAAATGGATTCAAATGAAAAAAATTTGTATACCAAACTTGTGGATCTCGTCGAGAGCTACAATTTTCATATAAAGTTCATCTCCATCCAAGATCATATGAAAAAGTTATGATTTTTTTTATAAATTGGCTACAGGAAAAGAGACATGTCGCTCATTCAGAGAGCGACAAGTGCCAATATCGCCCATTCAAAGGGCGACAAGTGCCTCTGTAGCCCCTGTCGCCCATTCAGAGAGCGACGGAGGTATATTTTTGCAATTTTTTAGAATCGAGGTATATTTTTGCAATTTTAATAAAAAATATATTATTAAAAAAAGTTCGTCATGTCATGTGTATATGCAAATTCACGGTACTATGTATTTTCGTGGACAGAGAGATATATAGTAGCTAGCTATCAATTCATATGGGCTAGCCTAAAAGAATAGTGTAGCTAGCTTATTAGAGAGATTTTTTAGGAGGGTACCTCCAACCTTTAAGTTTTTTATAACTCTTGATATTTCTTCAATAAAAATTTCAAAACCTTCTAAGGAGGTTAGAAAATGTCGATATATTATGTACACTTAAAAATGTTTTCATGTCAGCGGATGAGAGGGATAACACGTGTATTTAAATTAGCTCACATGCATCTATCCAGTCACACGCAAGCTATATTGTGAAGATTTAATAGCTAGCTAGTCCATCGTTCTCAAAAAGAAAAGAAAAAACATCTAGTTCACCGAATCAAATGCGCTTACTTACATGTACGTGACAAGGTAGTGAGCATGTATCAACAATTAGATCAGCATGTGGATCGAGCATATTTGACAAGAAACAGTCCTTGCAACAAAAAAGAAGACAAAAATTAGAAATTTGGCTGTTGGATGTGATCCAAGTGGCTCCAATCACCCTAGATGTCACTATGTCGGTGTGTATTATACTATTATGCACAAAGAATCTTCAGAATGAAGGAATTTCATCATTTTTCAGCCTCTTCTACCTCTCTCTCTTTCCAAATTTAGCCCTCCTCCCGCGAATGCATTTGCAGATTTGGCACTAACCTTGACCTCGGAAGCGCCGGAAGGTGACACGTGTTACCTTCCATGCTCCCCTATAGCGAAAGGCCGCCGAAGCTCCTAGGAACATGGCATAATGCATCTTGCGCTCCCTAGTCATAGCATCGACGCTCCTCCTGAGCTGCACGGGTGCAGAAAACGGCTGGTCCAGCGCTTGCCCGCCAGCTGTTGCGACTCACTAGCTCCCGTGCTCCCCGGGTTCGGTAGCATTGTCTCCCACGCTCCTCGGGTGCGGTAGCACCGGCTTCCGTGCTCCCGGGTGCGGGAGTGCCTCCGAGGTGTGAAGGAGGCTAAATTTATAAATGCATTCATGGAGGTGCTAGATTTTAAAAAAAAAGAGAGATGAGGAGAGCTAGAAGAGCTCAAACTTCGCCAGTTTATGCATAAACATGTCGCCATGTTCTGGTCTAGGGAAGTCAATCTGTAGCTTGCATCACCAGAGATGAGTCAAGTTGTGACATCAAGATGATGACCGATCTCCCTTCACTGCCTCAAAGAAAAGGACCTCAGGTTGAAGCTATGCTTGTTGAGTGGACTGGAGTGTTTTCGAAATTAGCTGAAGTGAAGGGTTAGCTGTGGTGGTTAAGTGTGCCCTATTTTTTATAGCAATTGTTGTGTAGTGATGCACGAGTAAATTTTAGCGAATGGGAGTATACTCAAGTCCTTGAGAAGGAATCTTTTGGCACAGGAAAAAATCAACGAGTTGTCAAGACTTCGATTTGCTCATCTTCATCTTCAATGCACATGGATTCCTTCATCTCAACCATAGAAAGTTCTATAGTCTCTGTTTCAACTGAGTCAGTACCGTCTCTCTCTTCTTGTCATATGAGCTAGGCGTATTTTCTCGAAGGCTTGGGCCATCAAGACTAGCAGCCATCCTCGCTCATTTGCTCATCTCATGTATGTGCGCTGATGTGCACGAGTAGCAACACCATATAACTTCAGTTCATGCAACATATGGTCCAGCTAGAATAACTAGTACAATTATCTCATAACAGTGCCTCATGAATGCAGCTTTGCAAGTGATAGACTGACAGCCATTTATGAAAAATCACACAAATTAACCCCTTCTGCACCCATCTGTTAAACCCCTTCACTACAGTTATTTTGAAAGCTACTCGCTTAGTTATACATATCAATGATTTTGGCAAATAAGTTGATGTTAATGATTAACGCTCATTCCATAAAATAAACATGAAATATGCATAATAACAAATATGCTACTTAGATTTAAACTTGCCTAGGAGGGGATTTCCCCTAATGTACAACGCCCTAATTAAATAAATATCAAATATGCTACTAAGATTTAAACTTGCCCCCTAATGTACAACACCCTAAATAAAGTCAAAAATTCATTCATATATTGTATAAATCGAAATTGCATGCATGTTTCATGTATGTAGTACACATAACTAATAATAGATCCTATACAAACTGATACAATTACGTACTATGGAATAGATAGAACTACGAAAAAAATACATCCTCCATGTTCTTGAATAGAACTAACTAGCAGATCTAATATTTTAAAACTAATCGGTGTCCTACAACTAATTACTGCAAGAAAGCAATGAATCTACAACAATACATCCTAGGACAAAATACTCTAAATAACTACATATCAAAAGCAAAACTATCTACCCATCTACCTACTACCAATACAACTATGGATCTAATCGTTTTATTTGCTAACCTACCATGATTTTAAAATGAAAATCTATAAATAAACAGGATATTCATCTCTAGAATGGAGAAATCCACTTGTTAACAACCTTTCTTCTCCTTCTCTTCCCCTCTCATCTCTTCTCTTCTATTTTCCTACCCCACTCCTCTCCCTCTTTCTATTTTTACCCAAATGGATATGGGCCTCTCAGGTTCGGTCACTTTTGAGTTTAAATGCCTGATTTCTGTCGCCATTTGAAATGGCCAAGAGGATGCTGAAGCCTCTATCGCTATTTCAAATGATGATTGTTCGCCTTTGTTGTTAATTAAAACGGTGACAGAGGATTTGGCCATTTCAAATGACGATAGATGTCGCGGTAGTTAATGGAGCATTCTGTCGTCTATTTATTTGACTTCAAATGCTGAAATGACGATAAAGAATCTATCGCGATTTTGAACTGCGTTAGAGCTATTATTGCCATTTTGAATATCGAACAGGACAGAGACACTACACTGGAAAAGGTCATCTGTGGCAGTTCATAACTGCCATCAGTGGCGGTTATTGAACCGCCACAGATATAGTGCCACTGATAATCGAGGATTATCAATGGCGGTTTTCTAACCGCCACAGATTCTATACACCAACCGCCACAGATAACAATATTATCTGTGGTGGTTCTTTCCAACAACCGCCACAGGTAACAATATTATCTGTGGCGGTTATATCCACCAATCGCCACAGATAACTATATTATCTGTGGCGGTTCTGTCCACCAACCGCCACAGATAACAATATTATCTATGGCGGTTCTATACACCAACCGCCACAGATAAAAATATTATTTGTGGCGGTTCTATCCACTAACCGCCACAGAAAGTACCTGATTGAAAAAATTAAAAACCGCATTTTGGGCTAGCCTCAGGTGCTGCTAGCCATGCCCTCTGAAACATATAATACATCAATAACAGATTTTGCATATACACAATTACAATGTACAACAATCACAGATTTTGCATATACACAACTATAATATAATACATCAATCACAATTACATATAATACATCAATGACAATTACATATAATACATCAATCACAGATTTTGCATATACACAATTACAATGTACAATTAAAGTGTGTCTCATGCATAAGGCGCTCGATCATGGTGATGGTGTAGGGCCGCCTGGTTTCAGGGTTGATAGTCTTCTCCATCACAATGGTGGTGATATCCCTGAACTCGTTAGACAATTTGCCTCCTCTCCTTCCCGAAACACGAGCTCCCTTTGTCCAATATCCGAGAGAATAATTGAAAGGACGGGGATGTCGCCTAGAGGGGGTGAATAGGCGAATTAAAAACTTTATAACTAAATGCAATGGAATAAAAATTTGCAGCTAAATAAAATCTCCCGAGTTTCCGAACAATCCGGAGTGTCAGGATATTCAATCCGGATACTCGGATAGTCCGATCGAGGGTCCTAACCCGGAGTGTCCGGTATTCAATCCGGATACTCGGGATTATCCGGACTGTCGGGTTGAGGATTCTGATACTCGGATTGAGGATCTCGAGAGAGATTTTAAATCCTGCAATTTTCAACAATCTACTTGAACACAAAAGATCTTAGTGATGTCGTACACGAGGGTATAGAAGATCTGGAGCCAAACACAACAAAAGAGTAGATCGGGGCTCCCAAAGATTCAAAACCAAATGCTAAAACAAGAGAAAGAAGCAAACTTGGAGACGATGATTTTTCACCAAGTTCGGATCCTTGAGGATCCTCGTCTCGTTGAGGCGGCTCGGTCACACTTGAGCCGGGTCTCTTTCAACCCTCTTCCTCCGGTGTTGCACAAATGCACTCGCCGGTCTTCACTCCTTTGATTCCTTCCCTTACGGAGGCGGAACCGCCTTCACAAACTTCCCACTACCAACCACACAAAGCTCCGGTGGCTCGTTGGCGACCTCCTAGCCGTCTAGGAGTCCTCAACCTCAAGAGTAACAAATGCTCACGAAGAACAAGCTTGGAGATGAAATCAAGTGCTCAAACAACTCAAATCTCACTCCCCAACTCTTCCCAACCCTTCTCACAAGGGATCACTTAGATCTAAGGGTAAAAGCTCCTCAAAGCCCCCACACACCCCCTCAAAATCCACACCAAAAGCCTCTTCAAAAGAGGAGGAAGGGCTATAAATAGACCTCCCAAAAAACTAGCCGTTAGGGGCAACTCTGCACAATCCGGAGACTCGGTTTCAATCCGATACTCGGATTGATGAAAAACTATGAGAGAGACTCAACCGGAGAGTCCGGATGAATGTCCGGATACTCCGGATTATCCGAATAGTCCGGACTAACTCCGGATAGTCCGAATCAGACCGAGCAGCTCGATTTAAAATGAGCATAACTTTTCACTCCGGATTCGATTTCAGAGATTTTGGACTCTCCCGAAAGCTAAGAACGAGGGCTACACAAATAACAAGGTCTCACTATCCAAAACTCAAAGGATAACCACAGATTTCACAAAGAAATCAAGAGAGACCTACAACCCTCACTTTCCGGCAGTACCAACACCACTCTCTTTCTAAGATTCACAAGGATGGATCACTTGAGCACTTGACACATCTAAAAGTCATTCGACATCGCATCCCTCTTAATAGTACGGCAATCCTTAGACTCAAATTAAATCAAAGATAAAATAAGTCTAGAACTAGTTACTTGCCGTCTTCTTTCTTGATGTCGATGCATGAAGACCTTCACCATATAATTGATGACATCTTCGCCTTGTCCAACTCGACTCGATTCACCTCATGAGACTCTCGTCCTATCAACCTTGACTTGATCATCCTCTCGACGATCTCCACGCCAAGTTGCTCTTGACTTAGTCCTCGGCTCTTGGTGACACCGCCGTCTTGTTGACCTCGGCAATGATCATCCTCCAAGATACCTTGGTCATCATACACGACGGGACCTAATTCTTTCCAAACTACTCATGAAAGACATTAGTCCCAAAAGCTCAATAGATATGAATAGAGTTGATATTTGTGAGCAGTTGATTACAACAAGTGTTTCATATAAAGAAGCACAATATAAATAGAAACACTTGACATAAGAAATGTTCTCTACTAAGTACATCATGATGAATATGTAATTGATCTATATGCACTAGAGAGATATATAATTGCCAATAGGATGAATCAATTAAATCATGGCAAGGATCACAGACTTTACTTAAATAAAGCACATGATAGAATATACACGAATTGTACATGTGCAAATAATATTTAGAGTAAGAGTAAATATGTGATCCAACACTAGATAAACTTCACTAAGAGAATTGCATGAGAAGATATATAAATAAAACATGCATGCACCAAGTCAATCTATAGCAATATGAAGTTTAACTCTAGTTAATACATGCATACCATAATGAACTCAAATGAATATATATGCACAAATAAATATGACATGAACCAATGTGCATATATATAATCAACATGCTACTTGGAGTTCACTATGCATTTGCACAAAAGGAATGCAATAACAAATATAGAATAGATACCAAAATTGCATACCTTATCTTTGCTTAACCTTCCTATTTGTTTTCCTCTAAATAGATGAGACCGATACTCAACTAGGCAATAACAAGTTAGTCTCATAGCAATATAATCATATTAGAGGTTTGTCATTTGCTAAGCACTAAGTTAAGCATTTACTTAATTTACATAGATTGTCATTATGAGTGTTTGTCATTAATCACCAAAATAACATTCATTAATCACCAAAATAACATAAGTGCCTAGATGCACTTTCAATAATTAATTGTTCATATAAAATCAACAAATATCTCATCCCAAGAATTTTTAAGTTTGTATGGTAAGTTCGTAACCTAGACTCCACATTATACAACTTATCATTCCCCCCTCATGTAGGCAGCAAAAATGGTTTTAGCAAAATATGATATAAAACAACACGAATGACCTAGACCGTTGGATCGACTGGAGGAAAATAGAAAGACAGATTTATTCAGCCGATCTCATTCGAAGGAAATGTTATCTTATCATATCCACTCAGATGGAATGAAGAGCTAAAAAAGCAAGGACCATGTAATCAAATCTCTTATGAATGGAAGGTAAAGATGCAAAAGGAAACTTCGGCAACTAAATCAAGCAATCAAATAAACCTGCTGTAATGGTGCAGTTTTGGGGCTGAGCTCTTACTGTATTCATCCTTCACCCACATATATAAAAATCTCTACTATCCATCATGAAAGGGCACGGAGAAAAGCAATAGAGGGAGCACTCCTCGTCTAGAGCACACACACACACCACCCATCAACACACACACACGCACGAGAGAAGGGCAACAACACACGCGCAGATCAATCACAACTTCTTAAATCAAATGACAGAAATTAGAACATGTGCAAGCCATGTCATCCAATACTAAACTTGACATTTAATGAAACATCAATTTACACCACCGTAAGAAAAAAATTAACTAGTTTTCTGAACTATAAGCCTACGAGTCTTGAGTGTTGGTAGGGACCTCAGGAGGTGGCAGATGAGTACGGAAGACTTCATCGTTATTATCTGGGTCATGAAACTCGTCGTTCTTGTTGAGTACTTCCTTCATGATGAAGTAGGCGAGTTGTCCCTGAATGCCTTGGATTTCATTTGGAACCAGTCCTCCCGTAGGCAAGTTCAAACGCTATAAATAGAAAAAGTTTATCTTAAGAGCTTATATAGAGAATGAGATGTACGAATCAATGTGTGATGTTAGCGTGGCAAACCTCTACGTCGTTGTTTACTATTGTTGAGCCTAAGATTTCGCGCATGTATTGGCACACGAAGTACCCACATAAATTTGTGCCTAGCGGCTGCTTGTGGCACTGCAAAAAATTGAATAAACTTATACGACATTGAATGAGTTATTGACTACGAGGTGCGATATAGGAAAATTGTTTTTGTGCGTACTGGAAATTTAGTACGGATTGTCAGTGATTTATGGAAAGGACGATGTCTCTAGCACTTTTTACAATATGCTTGGAACGCCCTATTCACCAGACTTGTCATATCTTTGTAGTTTTTTGGATCTTTGTCCCACGGGTCCAAGATCAGCATCTTGCTTTTATCTGGAGTAATTACTACGAGAATCCAGTGGAAACTACATACACATGTATGATGTCGTAGTCATTAGTCCTAAGCTGAGCATAGAACGAGATCAACAAGTAGTTGAACTAGCTTGTGAGCCACTTACTTGAAATTGTATGGTAAAAGTATGAACTCCTTATCTTGGAGTTTGATGAAAGCGTTATATACGTAGTCCTTGACCTCCTTTGGTGCTCTTTTAATTTCCGGCTGGCAGACCGTTCCCGGATCGAGGAATGCCACTGGCCTCTTGGTTCTTCTTAGTTCGATCAACTCGTATCTACATAAGAAATGATTTAGACATCACATTTATCGGTATTACATGAATGTAGACAATGATTTTTATATTGGAAACTTACAGTGACCAGCATCTCATAAGAGACACGTCGAGGGCATCTTGATAGTATATGTTGTGCAACTCGCTGAATTCTATCATGAAGTAGCCAGACCCCTCATGGTGGAAATGTTCCTCTCTGTAAATGGCAGTGATCACCTTCGGGAGTACATCTTGGTTAGATCGCTCCATATACCATTCATGTAATCGCCTTAGCTGCACTGTTAGGCTATCAAGCTTCGAAGGGGTGACAAACGGCTTCCCCAATTCGTATTTCAGTCTTTCTTCAGCAGCTTGTCCTTTGGAGACCGCTTTACCCTTACTTTTCTCGCGCACAACATCATACTCTGTTCTGGCTTCGCCTGACTTCGCTGATATGACTTGTCTATTCTGCCATGCCTTCAGAGAAGGATTTTTAAGTCGGCCAACTGAAGTTGTCGCACTAAGTTTTGTACGCTGATGTGTTGGTGACGACTGTGCGAGGTTTACCGTAGAAACGGTAGCGAGTTCATTGCGAGAGAGAGGGCGGTCACCTCAAGAGGGTGGCGAGTTCACCTCGGGAGGCGGACACTTCATGATGGTCCAAGACGATGTCACGTTTGTGCCACTGGATGAATGAGTGGACGACACTTCCTAGAGTTGTAACCTCGTCGTTCGGGGGTATTTCTAGCCCGAGGTTGGCAAACTGGGGATTAACCGTGTCCACCTGGACCTTTGCATAACCCGGCGCTATCGCAGAGTTGTGCAATACACCTCCTTCTTGTCTTGGGTACGCTATGCCTGTACCAGCCTAAATGAATATGTTCATGACGGGCAAAGTGAGCTGGCACGGTATGGGGTCATGTATGTCATCCACAGGATAATGGCCCATGTCCTGTTCTACAAGTGGGGCGGATGCGCAACTGCTGCGATGATTCGGAGGGCTGGTCGTAACAATGTTCTCGGCTTGCGACTGGCTCATGGCTTGTTGTACTTGTTGTTCTATTGTGCCTTGTAATTCTCAAAGCATATTTTCCTTCATCATTTCTATTTCAGCAAACGCTTCTCTAGCTCTCTTTCGACTCTTGTAAGTGTGGAGGTGCTCTGGGAATCCTGTCTTCCAGGGAACCTTAACCCCGACACCTCGTGTCCGTCCATGATGCTCCTTGTTTCCCAGGGCACATGTTAGTTCATCGTTCTCCCTATCTGGGTGGAATGTTCCTTGGGAAGACTCGACGTACAGCTCCAGGACCCTTTGCGAGATTGCCGTCATCGCTATTTACGAAGGATAAGCCCCACCAGACGTGACACTTGCCTCGCTAGCACATAGTGCTTGACTCGATCAGTAGTTCGCCAATTGACTTGTACCACCGATTGTAGTGATTACGCTTCCTACCTCTCCCATTGAGGGATTTTACGAGTGTACCCACCCGTACCAAGTCTGTGTGGATGGATGTTCCTCCTTCCGATGTTTATGTGGTCCTCGCTGGACTTCTTTGCTGCTTCATCTTGTTTCATCGACACAAATTCATCCCAATATGGTTCTAAGTTTGGGTAGTCCCCGATGGCCGACCGGTTTTCCTTCACATAAGTAGTATTCAGCCTGGCCTTGAAGTTCCTCCATGCCGCATCCATGGTCATCAACGCATCCCGACGCACGCGGTTTTCATCTTCTTCGAGAATTCGAAGGTTTGTTTGAGCTACGTCCATAGATCCGTTTTGATGGTATCGGGCACTTTGTGCCAATCCAAAAAGGTGATTGGCACTCTCTCCCTTGCGATATATCCGTAGGTTGTTCTGTACTTTGCTACGAACTTTGGCGGTGCAATTGGGGCCCCAGCATCCGAGACCTCCGAGATGGTATACCGGCCTTCGGGCTTCTTATTTCTTCCTTGGTCACGAGGTCTTGCCACGGGTACGTCAGCATCGGTGACAACGGCGGTGGAGTCTTCAACAACAGCGGTGATGTCTTCAGCGGTGGTTGGGTGGAGGTTGAGGAACCTCCTAGGGCTAGGGCTCGGGATGGAATGCTCCTCCATATCAGGCTTGGATGTGTGAACTAAAAGAGGTAAAGTATGGAACCATTAGAATTAGGCGATCATTTGGGTTAAGTACGGAAGTTTAACTCTGAAAACTAGAAATGAGAGTAAGCGAGACAATGTGTTACCTAGTGCTTTAATCAAAACTTTGAATAAAACTTTGTTAATTAGGAAATGTGCAGCATTAGATAAAGCTATTATCATCTCATCTACGTTTGTTTGACAACATAAAAGTTGTCGTTAGCCTTGTCTCCAGATGACATGGAGTATGGATAGCAGTCATATTCTACCCTTGTAACATGCCCTAAGTATAAGACGGCGATCAGACCTACAATGCTATAGGGAGCGAAATGTTAGGCGACAAAAGGACATGTACAAAAGATGAGCGTAGTAGAGATGCGGATGCTACGGTGGATCTGTAGTCACACGACCGATACTAACGTGGGAAAAAGCAATTGAAGGAGACTTTGAGAGATTGAAATGTATCCAAAGATTTGGGTTGGATAGGAGTGCATGGAAGTTGACGATTCATGTATCGGAACAATGACCTAAGATCGAAGGTTTAGGGGTCTTTTGACTTTGATTGGGTTTCATTCCTAACGCAAAAGGCTTGGTTGTGGTTGTTGGGAAAAAAGACAGCGGATAATATAAGCATCATTATTAAGCAATACACTGGCAATACACCACAACGAGATTTGGTATTAATAAACAAGGGTATCTTCAATGCAAATTCCTTTATAGCAAAAATAAAAGGTATAAAAATGCTCCAAGACAACAGGTGTAAGGAACAAAAATGTACAACCACAGAGGATAACAGGAACAATCATCCACGTTCATAAAAGTTTAAACAAATATCACAGAACCTCGTATGCAGGTTATCAAAGCAACAAGAAAAGAATTTTAGCAATAAGCCAATAGCATAATGAACGACTTTGGGCTGGCAGCTATTGCCCTGTACCAATGTCAGAGCAGTGAGAAATCACCCAACTACTAGCAGAGAGAAAAACACTTTGGCATTTCAGAATAATTGAGCAAAATTCAGGACACAACAGAATCTTATATTATACCTTCAAATAAGTCAACCTCTTAGTGAGCTAACACACTAGTGAATTTCAGTGTACTTACAGTTAACATCATGAAATTATTGCTATCTAAGACAAGAAATGTATGGAATTAATACATGAGTAAAGGAATGAAATCTTGGAGGCGCGATGGGGACCGGCACGAGGAGGCGCCGCAGGTAGATGTCGGCCGGGAGGCGCCGAGGCGAGTCGTCGAGCGGCGTCGAACCTGGCGACATCGAGCGGCGTCGAGCGCGAGCGTCGTTAGAGCGTCAGCGCAGATGGGGAGGCGGCGATGGGGACCGCACGAGGAGGCGCCGCAGGGAGAAGTCGATCGAGGCGGCGCCGAGGCGAGTCATCGAGCGGCGTCAAGGCGAAGCGGCGTCGGGGCTGCGGCGCGGCCCTCATTAGAGCGGCGTCGGTGCGTCTGTGAACAATGTCGGGGCGGCGACCGTGGCGGCGTCAGGCGTAGCGGGAGTTTAGGAGTTTAGGGCGCGTCGGAAGCGGCGGGAGTTTAGGGTTTAGGGCACTCGGTGAGAAGAGAGAATGTATCGACTTTTATATATGGGGCATATTATCAGTGACGGTTTTTCACAAGAATCGCCACTGATACATATCTGTGGCGGTTCGTATAAAAAACCGCCACTAATACATATATTATCTATGACGGTTCTTTATACTAACCGCCACAGATAAATGTATCAGTGGTGGTTCTTGTGAAGAACCGCCACTAATATATTAATGACCCTATATAATCCTAATATATTAATGACCTTATATAATCCTACTAAATACTACGTACCCTATATAATCCTACTAATTACTATGTACCCTATATAATCCTACTAATTACTATATACCCGATATAATCCTACTAAATATTATATACCCTATATAGTCCTACTAATTATTATATAACCTATATAGTCCTACTAAATATTATATACCCTATATAATCCTAATATAGTAATTGATGCGCACTAGGGTTGTCCCGATCTTCTGATGAGAACGATACGCCGAACCACAAGATCAGCAACCAAACAATCGCAACGTCACCACACGAGGCGAGCAACCGAATCAAAGACCCGATCGACCCTTGAACCTGCTGCAACCAAGAACAAGCAAGAACAAGGTGATAGCAATTTTCAAACCAATAATCTCAAATAAAAACAAGGTGAGGTTCTGTTTCTCAACTCGGGTGGTCTAGTCGACACACGCAAGATTGAGGAGGGACGCACACGGGGTCAACCAAAACACAACAAAACCTAAAAAATGAATAACAGGGGTGAGAACCCAATATAAAGGACTACCCACACAAGGGGGGCGGCCAAGAGGGGCGTCGGCCAAAGGAGGGGTGGAACCCTAAAAGTACATGGGCCTTGGGCCCAAAAGAAAGGTGGCGCAGCACCTGGAATTTCTGTTCGGTGAGATTGTTCTATGATTTCCCTTCGCTTCAGGAGGAATTTGGCCTCTGTATTAGATCCATTGGAAAGGTTATCTCGATACCTTTCAAACGAGTTGTCGAACGTTGAAAACGGAGTTCGGATTTGGCCGTGGCGTCCGTTTGAAGTACTACTGCTCGTGGATGGTCGAACCGGACTCGGCGACGAATTGGGGTTTATCTTGGGCCTTCCTTGGCGCGTGGGCTGTCCTCGATGGATGTTCTTGACGTGTTGGTCCAGCAAAGGTGGATGGAAAGAACTTGCTTCTGGATTAAGCCCTCCAGATGTCGTGAAGCGAGTAGCGGCAAACAATGACAATCGGGGACAATAGCGATGCGTAGAAGAAGAAGGGGCAGCGGTTGTATCCTTGGTTGGGATGTCCTCATCAGTAATGATCATATATAATTCTAATATAGTAATATACCCTATATAATCCTAATATATACCCACATTTCCATTACTCCACACAAATGCATAAAACCACATTTCCATTACTCTATACAAATGCATATTGTTTACATCACATTGCCATTACTCGTATATAGCTAATTATTTTCTTTCACAATTTGCCCTTCTTCATGATCGTCGCGATGATAGGTAGCTTCCTGAGTGGTTTCTTCCTCGAGCCTGATGTTGCCATCTACGAAAGGAGGCAACTCATCAAACTGGTTGTACTCATCCTCATCCACGACATTCTCAACTTCGACGATCCTTCTTTTTCCTTGAAAAACTACATGACGCTTCTTATCTGTCGGATCGATTGCATAGAAGACTTGTGCTACTTGCTTCGCAAGTACGATGGTTCGTCTCTGTATCCGACATGTTCGATGTCCAAAGTAGTGAAGCCGTACTTGTCCACCTTGACACCCTTTGGGAGTTGTACCCAACGACACCGAAACATCGGGATCATAAAAATACAACAGTCGAGCTCCCAAATCTCTTCTATGAACCCATAGAAGCTACTCTTCTTCTTTGCTGTGTTGTCATAGGCATCTATCACGCGACACCACTATTTTGGTAAGTGCTTTTGCTATCCTGAGATCTCGTGTAAAAGATATATCCATTTATGTCGTATCCTTGCCATGTCAAGATTGTACCTGATGGCCCTTTTGCCAACCACCTCAATATAACACTCATTTCTTTCCCAGTCATATGCTCTTTGAACCAATGATTGAACAAACGGTTATGCTCTTTTGTTACCCAAACCTCTGATCGTCCACGATTTTCCTCTCGTAGCTTATCCTTGTGCATGTCCATATACGAGGACACCTCAACTGACTGTTGCAAGACTGTGAAATGAGATTTTTCGAACAATCCATGATCGTAAGAATTTGTTGATTTCCTTCCAATCGTCCCTTTCCCAGCTAGCCTACCCTCATGGCGAGATACATCCAATCGTCCCTTTCCCAACTAGCCTACCCTCATGGCGAGATACAGGCACTACTACCGGTTCCAACCCCTCCATGTAATCCACGCAAAACTCGATAACCTCCTCAGTTGCATAACCTTCCACAATGCAGCCCTCTGACCGAGATCGATTGCGTACATACTTCTTCAGGATACCCATGTATCTTTCGAACGGGTACATCTGATGCAGGAATACGGGGCCACATACATTTATCTCATTCACAAGGTGAACAATGAGATGAACCATTATATCGAAAAATGATGGAGGGAAATACATCTCTAGCTGGTATAGTGTCTTGACCACATCATTCTACAGTTCAGAAAGTTCGATGGGATCGATGACCTTCTGTGAAATTGTGTTGAAGAAGAAACACAACCTCATGATTGCCTCTCGGACCTTTTCAGGCAAAATACCTCTAATTGCAATAGGAAGCATTTGTGTCATCATCACATGACAATCATGAGACTTCATGTCAGTTAACTTCAAATCTTTCATCGAGACCGGTTTCTTGATGCTTGCGAGTAACCGACGGAACTTTCACACCATGCAAGCATTTGCAGAGGTCATTCTCTCTTTCTTGGATAGAGTGTAGCAAGCTGGAGGAAGGTAAAGTCGGCCTTTCCCGGTGTCTTGAGGATGTAGCTCAGCTCTGATTTTCATATCTTCCAGGTCCCTTCATGCCTTCAGTCCGTCCTTAGTTTTGCTAGGAATATTCAGCAAAAGACCAATCAAGCTTTCACATACATTTTTCTTTACGTGCATGACGTCTATGCAGTGTCGAACTTCTAAGTCCTTCCAATAGGGCAAGTTCCAAAATATCGATCTCTTCTTCCACATGGTCTTCTCAGTACGAGACCTCGATTTATTATTACTATCTCCCTTTCCAAGTAAACATTAATATCCTTAACCATATCATATACCTCTTCCCCACGACGAGGCCTTGGAGCTATACCATCCTCTTTTGTCCCGTCGAATTGTTTCTTCATATTGCGGTAGGGGTGATTCCTGCGAAGGAAACTACAGTGATGCATGTACACAGTTTTCCTCGAGTTATTGAGCCACACACTAGCATATTCATCCATGCACTGGGGGCATGCTTTGGCCTCTTTTACAGTACAACCGGATAGGTTACCAAGGGCAGGGAAATCATTGATGGTGCAAAACAACAATGCGCGTAGGATGAAGTACTCTCGCTTGTACTCATCTCATACCTGTACACCTTCGTTCCACAGTACCACAAGATCTTCCACCAATGGTTGTAGGTATACATCAATATCATTGACAGGTTGTCTCGGCCCTTGGATAAGCAGCGACATCATAATGTACTTTCGTTTTATACACAATCAAGGAGGAAGGTTGTAGATACAGAGAGTCACGGGCCAAGTGCTATGAATACTACTCATGTTACCGAAAGGATTCATTCCATCCGTACTCAACCCAAACCTTATATTCCTCGGTTCATTCCCGAAGTCCTTCCCAAAGAGCCTATCGATGGTTCTCCAATAGGCAGAATCAGCAGGGTGTCTCAGCTTTCCATCCTTTTTACGCTTCAATTGGGCATGCCTTTTGTTTCCAAATAAACGCTTCAACCGAGGTATTACTGGTAAATACCACATCACTTTAGCGGGAGCTCCTTTCTTCACCACGGTGCCCTCGCTGTCATGGCCTTTACGCTTGTATCGCGATGATTTGCACACCGGACATACATGCATGTCTGTATACTCTTTGCGATAGAGTATACAATCGTTTGGACATGCATGTATTCTTTCTACTTCCAATCCCAATGGACATACAACCTTCTTAGCTAAATAAGTGGTTATCAGCAATACGTTTCCATCTGGAAGCATGTCCGCTAAGAGATGTAATAGCGTCGTGAAACTCTTATCAGATCAACCATTGCTTGCCTTCAATTTTAGAAGTGAAAGCACGGTGTGCAACTTTGTGTATTCCTCCTTGCAACCCAGGAACAAAGGTGTGTCCGAGTCGTCCAACAAACCCTTGAATTGATTAAACTCTCTCTGACTAGTGTAGTTCCCTTCTGCATCGCGCAACATCTGAGCAAGATTATTATCGTCATCAATGTCCAACCTATCCTCATCGGATCCATAATTGATGTCAGCTGCCATAATGCCTTCTCCATCATCCAATACGTTATCACCTTCATGTATGTTTTCCTCTTCACCGTGACTTGTCCAACGTATATAGCCAAGTACAAAACCCCTTCGAATCAAGTGCAAGTGCTTGTGCTCTTTGTCTAAAAATATTTTCTTATTCTTGCAGTCAATGCATGGACAATGTATGTACTCCGTCTTCTTGTGCAACTTGTTCTCCTCAATGCTCTTAGAAAAGTAGATACCACATCGATGTAATCTCAGTAGAACAGTTCGCATTGTACATCAATCTCAGTCCATCTAAAATTAATTAACATATAAAATTGATTAAAAACTAATCTAATTACTTATCATCTAAAGGAGCTAGATAATAAATTCATCATCTAAAAATGATGAGCACCTACCAAATTAACTAAAATTTCATGTATATTAATATCCACTAATCTTAATTAAATAAATTTAATATATGCAAGATGTATATTATATATGCACACTAATGGAACCAAATTAATAGTAATTAAAAAACTAATCTAATTACTTATCATTTAAAGGAGCTAGATAATAAATTCATAATCTAAAAATGACGAGCACCCACCTACCAAATTAACTAAAATTTCATGTATATTAATATCCAATAATCTTAAATAAATAAATGTAATATATGCAAGATGTATATGTCCGTACACTAATGGAACCAAATTAATAGTAATTAAAAAAATAATCTAAATACTTATCCTCTAAAAAAGCTAGATAATAAATTCATCATCTAAAAATGATGAGCACCCACCTACCAAATTAACTAAAATTTTATTTATATTAATATCCAATAATCATAATTAAATAAATTTAATATATGCAAGATGTATATATCCACACTAATGGAACCAAATTAATAGTAATTAAAAAACTAATCTAATTACTTATCATCTAAAGAAGCTACATAATAAATTCATCATCTACCAAATTAACTTAAAATGCAATTTATATTAAATATATGCTTGATCATAATTCATCATCTATAAAAGGAACACAACATCATCTAATGAAACTAGCTAGGAAATAAATTCATCAACTACAAAATGGTAGCTAAATAAAAAAAACAAAATCTAAACTTTTCATCTCATCTACATATAAACCTTAATTAAACTAGGTTTAAAAATTAAATTGCAACAAGATTAACACAAATCAAGAGAGGAGAAAAAATAACTCACCAAAGAACAACTAGAGGAAGTACAAGCACAAGAATTGGAGAAAACGAAATCTGAAAATTAGAAGTTTTGATTTGCTTTCGGGAGGAAGAAGACCGATCTTTGCTCTCGACCACCTATTTATAGGCAATATTATCTGTGGCGGTTGTTAACTAGAACCGCCACAGATAACATTATCTGTGGCGATTCTATCCTCGAACCGCCACTGATAATACATTATCTGTGACGGTTCTAGGATTGAACCGCCACGGATAATCCAATAGTATTAGTGGCGGTTCTATCCTCCAACCGCCACTAATGATGTATTTGTTATCAGTGGCGGTTCAACGATAGAACCGCCACTGATATTCTTCCCGCCATTTTCAATATAGAACCGTCACTGATAATTATATTTGTGGCGGTTCGAAAAAAACTGCCACAAATAGACCGTCACCTATTGCAGGTTTTGGCGTAGTGAGATATATTTCTGAAATTTCGTACTATAATGTTAAAAATAGATCATATTATTAAAAATTACTAAAAAAAGATAAATTAAAGGAATGTTAAGCATTTACCACTAAAAAAATCCTCGCTTGAATCAACAATTCTGTAAATATTATTATTATTATTATTTTATAAAATCACAACAATTCGCAGCTTACAAAGCGAGCCAACACGACTACATGGGATATTTCTCTCCTCTCCGTACGGACGCCGCGCCTCCCTCGTATGTTGGAGGAGGTCCAATGGCATGCGTACTCAGCGCCTAGTTCTCTCCACCTGCCCACTTCCCCACCACCTCGGCTCAGCGCGGTGGCGGCGGCGCCACCCTCCTGAAGGCCCTCTGTCGCGGCCTTCTGCAGCTCTGCCACCTTGGCCCGCACCTCAGCGCCCTTCCCCTCCCCTGCCATCACCTCCCTCACCGCCGTGGCGATCTTCTCCTTCCCCTTTGCCTTGGGCACCCGCATCGCGACCCCGACGCCCTCCGTCAGCATCACGGCGTTATGCTGCTGCTCTGCGTACAGTGGCCACGCCACCATCGGCACGCCGTGCACCAAGCTCTCCAGCACCGAGTTCCACCCGCAGTGCGTCAGGAAACCTCCCGTGGCCTCGTGAGCCAGCACCTGTATCTGCGGGGCCCACGAGGGCACCAGGAGGCCCACGTCCTTGGTCCTCTGGACGAACCCCTCGGGGAGGTAGGCCAAGGGGTCCTTCTTGCTCTCGGCGTCGTAGTAGTTGGCGCTCACCGCGCCCTCGTCGCTCGGGCTCCGCACCACCCACAGGAAGCGCTGCCCGCTGAGCTCCAGCCCGAGCGCGAGCTCGCGCATTTGCTCCGTCGGCAGCGCGCCGCCGGAGCCGAAGGAGACGAAGATGACCGACTTGGCCGGCTGCCGGTCGAGCCAGTCCAGGCACGCCGCGCGCGGGGAGGGCGGCGCGGTGGCGGTGCTGGCAGCGCTGTCGGTCTGTATGAGCGGACCGATGGGGTAGACCGGCGGGCGGCCGGGCTCCGGCAGGCTGAGCGCCCTTGCGGCGTCCGGCTCGACGGCGTCGAAGGAGTTGACGAGGATAGCCTCGGCTTCGTGGTAGCGCGCGCCGTGGTGGACCATCCACCTGTAGCAGGGGTTGGACTTGTCCTGGAGCGGCGAGAGGATGTCCGGCCCCGGGATGGGCACGCAGCCGGGGAGCCTGATGGGCTCGGCGAGGTCCCGGAAATCTCCGGGTATGGAGACGTCGAGCTCCGGAAGGTGGAGGAGGAGCGTGAGCACGTGGAGGTTGGTCGGGATGAAGAGGTACCTCCTCGGCACGCTGGCGGCAGTCGCAGCGTCGAACGAGTCCGTCCCGAAGAGGTCGGCGACAAACGCCACCAGCCGCGTGGTCTCCCTGAGCCTCCCAAGGACCTCGGTGAGCGCCGGCACCAGGCGCACGCACTCCTCGGACATGAGCGTCTCGAGGGCGGCGTCCCGCGGCAGGTCGGAGAGGTCGACGGGAGGCAGCGACATTGACGTGATCTCCGGCGGGAGGGAGGCGAGGAACGCGCGCTGCGTGGCGGACGCCGTGGAGGCGAAGGTGATGAGCGTGGCCGTGACGCCATGCCGCGCCGCGAGCCGCTTGGCCAGCTCGGCCAGCGGGATGAGGTGCCCCATCCCGGGCGTCACCAGCATCGCCACGTGCGGGCGTTGGCTCCCCGCCGTCTCGCCCGCGCCGTTGCCGTTGCACGCGCCGTTCTCCATTCCCCCTGTGCTTTCGGGCCTTCTCACGTTGTTTTTGGGCGTTTTCGTGGGGTTTTTTTCTTGTGGACGTGCGGTGCGCGCCGCCGTGCGGGTGGTGGTTAGTTTGAACTTTGGAGTGTGTGTTCGTGTGTGTTGGGGGTTTGGGCTAGGTGGGGTATATATGGAGGGCAGGGATGGCCGGATGGGTTGGGGGCAATAATTGAGTGATGATTGGGATCAAAGAGAGGAAAGAATCAAAAGGCACGAAGGAACGAACGCAGAAGGTTGATTACTTACTTTTTAGCTTCCTCTAAAATTTGCGTAATTTGCATTAGGAGGATGATATATGGAAACATTGGTTAAGAACAAATAGGTTTAGATCTTGCTTAAGATGTTTCCTTCACTTTTTGGGTTCAGCTCAGAGGTTTGTTGAGCTGTTCGGGGTGCAACTGGGATTTTGTTTGTCTATAGGTGTGGTTGTTTAGTTGAATAGTGGCCTTTTGATTTCACTCTCACGGTGATGTGATTCGTGTCGTGGTTCCTAGTGTTAGTGGCTACGTCATCTTCTAGGTGTGACTTAATATATGACAATGATTGTGTATGTATAACCATGTAAATTGTGCATATATATATATAGCGCATCTCCTTCCCGATATCATGGGTCATCCATATTGTTTACTTTATCTCCTGATCCATTTCAAAAGGTAAGTTAACGATGGTTCGAGTGTTTGACATGATGCATGGCAAGTGATTGAGACGGCCGGCCGAACGGCGGCGGCTTTCGATCTTAAAAAAAAAATCTCTACGGTTTGATTGTTTGACCTGATGCACTGCAAGTGATCGAGACAGCCGGCCGAACGGCGGCGGCTTCTGCGTGGCTGTGCGCGCGGCGTCCTCGTTTCGCTGTAGTTTCGGTCTTGACGATTGACGACATGCATTCGATTGAAACGTGTATACATAATTCAATAATCCTCTATACATTGATCTGCGGGTGCAGGTCTAGTATAAGGATTTTTGTTTGTCTTATCTCTGTTTGCTTAGCAATCTAGTCTTAAACTAATTTATCGTCATTACTTGCTGAAGGTTGTGAGTGAGAAGTACTGTCCCTAGTTATTGATGGACGTTGTTTCCGAATGTCGACGGGGTCTCTAGGGCGTACATTTGACCAAATAATTTTTGTTCTAGTTATTATATTATAGTAAAAGATAGAAACTGATCCTAACTAGCCCAGTTGATGATGGGAGATGTGGCTCTAAAAGTAAGTAGCTAGATATGTGCGTCCAGGGGCGGAGCCAGGCCTCGGGCCACTCGGGCCTGGCCCAAAACTTCCTTTCAAATTCAATAAAAATACTATGCAAATTCAGAAAATAAGCAAATTTCCTTTGGACTAGCTCAGGCCGGCCTAAGGCTTGGGTCTGGGCTGGCTCCGCCCCTGTGTGCGTCAATGTGCAACGGAAATGTTTTTTCCTGGCTAGAGCGCCCTACTCACTAAAATTATCTTTATGTTTTTACTTAAGGATGATAGTAATAACATGTGTTAATTAGCTCGATAGTATCTACAATTCGTCACATGCATGGCACATATGTTTTAATAGTTAATCCATCCAACCAATGCAACGTATATTAAATGTAGTCATTGTTTTTTGACATTAAATTGACGAAATGTAGGGAATGTATTTCATGGCCTTGCCATATAGAAGAACAAGAAATAATAATTGAGCTTAATGAACTATCACATGTGTAAGCAGATAAAATAATAAAATCACTAAAAACTACCAAAATCTGTCAGAAAGACCTCTCGAATAACACCATGAATTTTCTTATTCTTCCTCCTTACAGTACTGGTACATGCGGTTGATCTTATTATCATGAATCACCGAAATTAATTAATTTGATCCTGGCTTGAGTTATCATTTTCCTCCTGTTTATTTAAGATTCAAGTTTTCATGTATTGATCTTCTATTTTGGAGCTAGCTATATGGTTCCTATCTGATCATATGTCATTGATAAAAAACAAAAGAGTAAATTAACGGAAAGCTCGAGCAAACGCAAAATGTATCGGTACCTCACAAATAGGTTTGGGGTTAAGTCCAAAGAGTTTTGTTGAACCGTCTGGGAAAACTGGGATTGTCCATGGCCGGAGTCCCTTCAAAGGAGTTAGATAATCTTTTCTGTACGAATCTAGAAGGTAGAGATAATGGAACTTTTGCCCGAAAAAGTGCAGGATTACATTTTTAACTAGTACGCAACAGCCCGCGCGTTACTGCAGGCGTAAGGAATCAACAATATAGGCAGAGATTCAAAAGAAATGAAATCCTTTTCGGATACGCCTAAAAAAAGAAACAAATCATCGTAAATTTTTTAAAATACAAAAGCATGATCATGATCTTTTTTTTTTAAGGTAGCTCAGACATTCTCGGAGGACTCTTATAACAATTTTTTAAGAATTTACACATTTAGTAGCTCAATCAAATCAACGAACTTGCTTTAAGCGTGTTGGCAGCATTGTCAGATTTTTTTAAAAATCGTAAAAGTTTGATCACGATTTGAAATTTTTACGGTAGCGTAGGTATGCTCTCAGGACCCTACTAAAATTTTTCAAGAACCTGAAATTTAGTAGCTCAATTGAACCGGTGAAGTCGCTCTAAATGCATTAGTAGCATTGACAGAATTTTTTAAAATCGAACATGTTTGATTACAATTTTGATTTTTTATGGTAGGTTAGGCATTCTTTGGGGACCATTCTAAAAATGTTCCAAAAAATTTCAATATAATTTAATAGTTCAATAAAATCAGTGAAGCTTAAATTTGCTCTAAACGCATTAGCAGTATTCCACAGAATTATTAAAAATCACACAGATTTGATCATGATCCTTTATTTTTATGGTAGGTCAGGTATTCTCAGAGGACCATCCTAAAAAAGTTTTAAAAATTTATAACATAATTTAATAGTTCAATAAAATCAGTGAAGCATGATCTTATCCGTTTCCAAAGAAAAAAAACGGAACTGTAGTATACAGTAAATGCGAGATGAAGGACTCGAACCTGAGACCTGCCGCACGTACGCAAAGGTTCCAGCCAACCCAGCTACGAGCGGGATGTGATTTCTACGGGAAACAAAAATACATGAGCTCATGTAGTTGTTCACTGTAGAGACTACAGTGGTTTTTCGCGAGTGGCGACTGGCGAGCGCGCGGGCGGTGCGCCGTACTTCACCGTTCTCAAAAAGGGGCTGTTCGTACTGATTATAGATATATATAGATTAGCTACTGTTCGTGCCAGATTCCACCTTCCAGTTGCAATCTAAATCTAATTAACGAACTATGGCCACGCTTTGTGATATTAGCTGTGTGTACTTAATTATCTCCAGGGGGTGTGTATATGCAAATTCACGGTACTATATATGTATTTTCGTGGACGAGTAGCTAGCTAGTTATCAATTCATAAGGGCTAGCCTAAAAGAATGAAGTGGCTAGCTTATTAATTAGAGAGATTTTTGGGAGGTACTAAAATTTTCACAATGGTACTAAAAGTCGGTACCTCTAATCTTTAAGTTTTTTATATATACCACTTGATATTTCTTCAATAAAAATTTTAAAACCTTCTAAGGATATTAAAAAATGTCATATATTATGTACACTTAAAATGTTTTCATGACGGCGGATGGGAGCGATAACACGTGTAATTAAATTAGCTCACATGCATCTATCCAGGCACACGCAAGCTATATTGTGAAGGTTTAATAGCTAGCTAGTCCATCGTTCTCGAAAAGAAAAGAAAAAACATCTAGTTCATCGAATCAAATGCGCTTACTTACATGTACGTGACAAGGTAGTGAGCATGTATCAACAATTAGATCAGCATGTGGATCGAGCATATTTGACAAGAAACAGTCCTTGCAACAAAAAAGAAGACAAAAATTAGAAATTTGGCTGTTGGATGTGATCCAAGTGGCTCCAACAATCTACTGAAAAATACTGATCTTATCTTTGAAAAGATCGGTAGGTAAAAATCTTCCGCCAGTTTTTTTTTTGGTAATTCCTGCTGATAATCAGTTTGCATTGATCCTAAATCACACAAATTTGGTCCGATTTCCTTTGTTTGGGTTTCCAATTTCCTCCTTTAAGGATGGTTCGAGTGACTGTGCATTCTCCTATTTTAAAGATATTTTCTACTTGGAATTTCATTTTTCAAAAAGTTATGGTTGCCACATGCATTGCTGCTAGTGTAAAGGAAATAACATGTGTCAGCTACATTGTACGCATGTTGCAGCATATATGCTCACCATGGCGGATTTTTAAAAATTCCTAATATTACAACCTGTCTTGATGAAACACTAACGAGTAAATTTGAAGCGAGCGAAAAATGAAGCGTACCATGTTGATGAAATCTCAAATTTTTGTGCGAGTTTTGAGACATCAATTATATTTTCATAAAAATCGAGAAGATTATCACCTACGTGGAATTTATAAAAATTCAAACATTACATTTGTCGTGATAAAACACCCACCATAAGTTTAGGCGAACAAAAATGGAATTAACCACGTTGATACATTATGAAATTTCTGTGGAGGTTTCGAGACATCAACTATATTTTCATAAAAATTTGAGAAGATTATCACATTTGTGATCATGTTGCGATAAGTTACAAAAATTGTGACAGTTTATATTTAGTAGAGAATTCATAGAAGGGATACAACATATTTCGTAGAAATATGCCTCAGTGAAAGGCTAGGTCACAAAACCACACACTCTATGGCCATGGTTGCGGAATAGACGGTCCAAAAACAGGATAATCGTATATTGGTGGTGACGGGGTTAGGTATGGATACCTTAGAGGGCTTGATGGAATATCATCGTCGGGATTTGGAGGACTTCGTGGGCGCAAGGTTCGTGACTCGGTGGCATGAAATCGTCATCATCATCGTCATTTGCATGGTTGTGAGGTAGCCCTCCTGTAGTGTTGGTGGAATGTCCTCTTGCATTGGTTCTTAAATGACTGTTGTAGTAGTGCTTAAGCGGGTGTTGTGATAGTGCTTGAGCGTCTAGGTCTAGGTGATCTGAAATCGTCGTCGTCATCGTTGTCGTCGTTTGCAAAGTTAGGAGGAAGCCCCTCCGGTGGTGGTTGAGCGTCCTCTTGAACTTGATCTGGTAGTAGTCTTGGGTCGACCTCTACCCCTTAAGTTAGACTCTCTTATGCGTCTTACAGTGGGAACCAGGCATCACACCCTGCCAAGAGCATTTGCATTGCAAAGAATGCAGGATATCTTTGTTCACAACTCTGTATCCTCAGGAATGACTAACACACAAGACGAGCACATACTGAATTAGTGAACTTGTGGGTAATACTAAAAATATGAGTATGGTGAACAAATATAAATTGACTAACCTTAATATGCTCTGCGTCTTGGTCGTCCAACATCGGTACCTGTAATGTCTTGTAGAAACCTAAAGAGCAAGTGTGGTCGGCTAGTTCGCATACCTGAAATACCTCGCGCCACCCTTGCAAGTGCGCCTTGAGGTCGTCGGTGGTCACGAGGTTCGGGCGAGAGGTTGTCATGTCACGCCTCGATAATGTCGGACGCCACCCTTGCAATTTGGACACCACTATACTTAGGTTGTCCTCGTTGAACGGATCATTTTTCCCATTTCGTGTAACCTTCTCGCGCCGTCGGTGTCATGCAGCAGGGATCACTTCTCTAGTTCTGGAGCGTGCAACTGCACCCCCTGAGAGAAGTTGTTGACACGCCCTCTGCGGATTGCGGCGTATGTTTTGCGGTCTCCTCATCAAGCACTCTCCATATGGCCTCGAACTTCGCCTCTGGTTTTGCATGCATAGCCTCTTGAATGTCTTCATCACTTCCTTGTTGCGGAACCTTACATGCGGGTTCGCGGCAAGATGCCTCATGCACCGGCGATTGACGGCGTCATTCCATTGAGTGCGGTGGTTGTGTCCCTCTTTGCATGGTCTTGATGGCGGACATTAACCGGCATGCCTATCGGTGATGAGGCATACGTTGGCGGTCTCGGACAACGACTTGCTTCACATTTACTAGAAACCACAACCCGACTCTCGTGTTCTCGCTTTCCACGAGTGCATAGGCCACCGGAGTAGGCTGGTCGTTGGCGTCGCGCGGCCGCCATCAATATGGTGCCCTGTACTTGCTTGGATAGGAAAGTACCATCCATGCTAAGCACAGGCCGACAATACTTGAAGCCCTCAATAGCGGGGCGAATGCCCAAAACACACGGTCGAGGATGAAGCAGTTGGGTCCCCTCGCGAGTGCGGCCTATCCATCTTGTTGATGTAGGTCGAGTTGGTTTCAACAATCGGTGAAGCATCACGAGGAGCAAGGTTGTACCCCTCTTCATCGTGCCATACATCATCTCTATAACTTTCTTCTTCGCTCGCCACACCTTGCAGTAGCTAACAGGATATCCCACCATGTTAACTACGTCGGCCATCGATATCTTCGGTGAAGCAGTCACGTCCGCTGTGACCAAGTGAGAATCGGTGGCTACATATGAGGGCGTGACATTTACGTAGCCTGCGGTGGCTCGGCAAGCACACAAGTGTGGTCCGTCGGATTGTTATCCTGAAGCCTAAACTCTCACCCTTGAATTTGTGGGCACGGATCTTGCGGGACACTCGGCATCCATGCACTTCACAACGTAGGTCTCCTGGTTCGACCTGTACACCCGGTACGTGCGACTGATGTTTACCGCATATCTAGCAATTGCTTGCTGGGCGGCACTCTTCGTAGGGAATCGTTGCCCTACCAGCAGAGTGTCCTGATTGAAGGCCCACTCAGTGCCAGCTTCATCCGGCGGCACGAGAGAAGTCATTGCGAGATCGTCCAACCGTGAAGACACATACTCCACATCAGTGGACACAATGCCACCGACTTGAGCTGCATCGTCCTCTCCGCTGCTATCAGTGTTGACATCATCGTCTTCATCGGACGTTGCTTCGTCCGACATGCCTTCTAGGTGCTCGTGGCAATCAACGCGAGCAGACCACCACCGTCCGATGTCTTCATTCGCTGAAGGCATCCGCACCGACATTCTCATCGATGGCCCGGAGGATGCTTCAACGCACGCCGCCGCCGCTAACGGACTAGAGGGTTGGCCTCCGTCCGAAGCGGACATACACCATCGGCCGACGGTGTATCAGCGCTCTAGGGTTCATTACAATTTGCATGTATTCCACCCACACTGCTTCCCACGATCTTGCATAGGTCACACGTAGTTCTTTGGAACCTTAAATCGACTACGAGATGCACCGCCTCGATGACAAGCTTCTTCGGAAATCTCCCGTCGAATCGCTCCTCACGCAAGTCTGCAGTCGGCGGACTCATCTCGCGGACACGGGCGGATCATCTTCCTTTGCGATTCGAAGGTCCGTACCATCGCGGACCCTCTCGAACAACGCCGTCACCATAAAACACGGACAAATCTATAATTTCGCCATTTAGTACCTACCATAGCGAAAGACGCAAGCTATGGTAAACTTGTTCCACAATATTATAAAAATAACACGACACTTTACATTACGGATGTTACCGATCTTGCCATATTTTGATTGCTAAATGGTACTAATTTTTAACCGACAAGCGGTCTTTGTTATTCTACCTACATACTTCACAAATCTCGTTACACGAACTAACAGTCCATTCATGCCATACAAATACTGCACTGAATATTACACTATTTAGTCCCTGATTCTACTATTCGTCAGACTTATTCTGCGCCTACCAAATTAAATCCTCCAAAAGTATTTTACATTCACGCGTACCACTTGTTCCATAATATTATAAAAATAACACGCGACACTTTACATTACGGATATTACCGATCTTGCCATATTTTCAATCACTTTGATGCTAAATGGTACTAATTTTTAACCGACAAGCAGATCAAGTTATTCTACCTACATACTTCACAAATCTCGTTACAATCGAACTAACAATCCATTCATGCCATACAAATCTCGCTTTGAATATCTCACTATTTAGTCCCCGATTTTACTAATCGTCAGGCTTATTCTGCGCCTATCAAATTAAATCCTCCAACAGTATTTTACATTCACGCGTACCATTTGTTTCACAATATTATAAAAAATAACACTGACATTTTACATTACGGATGTTACCGATCTTTGCCATATTTTCGATGCTAAATGGTACTAATTTTCTAGCGACAACGGTCTTTGTTATTCTACCGATTCTTACATACTTCACAAATCTCGTTACACGAACTAACGATCCATTCATGCCATACAAATCACGCCTTGAATATCTCACTATTTAGTCCCGATTTTACTAATCGTCCGACTTATTCTGCGCCTACCAAATTAAATCCTCCAACGGTATTTTACATTCACGCGTACCATTTGTTTCACAATATTATAAAAATAACACGACATTTTACATTACGGATGTTACCGATCTTTGCCATATTTTCATTGCTAAATGGTACTAATTTTCTAGCGACAACGGTCTTTGTTATTCTACCGATTCTTACATACTTCACAAATCTCGTTACCACGAACTAACGATCCATTCATGCCATACAAATCAAGCCGAATATCTCACTATTTAGTCCCGATTTTACTAATCGTCCAGACTTATTCTGCGCCTACCAAATTAAATCCTCCAACAGTATTTTACATTCACGCGTACCATTTGTTTCACAATATTATAAAAATAACACGTGACATTTTACATTACACGGATGTTACCGATCTGCCATATTTTCGATGCTAAATGGTACTAATTTTCTAACTAACAGCGGTCTTTGTTATTCTACTGATTCTTACATACTTCACAAATCTCGTTTCACCGAATAACTTGATCCATTCATGCCATACAAATACTACAAAAATAATACGATATTTTATGTTAAGCGGATATTCTGGTGGCCATATTTTTAAGTGCTAAATGGTACTATTTTTTACTAATATGATGTTGTTATTCTCATTTTTTTGGATACTTCACAAATTTCGTTTTGCTAATGACTACTACTATTAATGTGTGTCTTGCTAGCAATTGTATGTACTACTTTTAATTGCACTAACAACACACCAAGTACAAAATATTATTCACAAACTCACGGTTCTATTAAATGTCCTAAGGTGTCATTAAATCTCATACTCCTAATACATTGACCATTATTATTTCTATTCTTCATGTACAAGTATCGTCTGCAATGTACTAATATTTACACTAACTTTGACTAAGCGAGAGATGATGATTGCGGCGGTATGAGAATCTTGAAATCAAACTTCTTGAAGTACAAACTCAGCGGTAATTAATCCAACGATATTAAGAGTATAATTTATTAATTGAGCGTAGCTTGTTGACAAAAGTGTTATTTCCTTATGCATGCCCTGTTTGCAGTACACGAATCCTAACCGAGTGTATCGTGTTGACAACACAAGACTGAAAGAAATTACCAAGAATTTGCATTGTATCGTGTGAAAGTCCTAGTTTTTCTGTAACAAATTAATCAGGCAGCTAGATGGATAGTGCAGGGCCCGTGCACGTGTCCTTCTTGTTAGTTTGCTTGTGAGGTTTCTTGGATTATATCATTGTGCTTCTGGAATCTGGATTAGTTACAGTACCCACTAGAATTAATCAACCATGGATCAGTCTCTCTCGCCTCGAAACGAAATGATAAGAAGTACTACAGGAAAAAAGTAACAGAGATTCGTCTGGTCATTTCATGGGTCATTGTGCTTGTCCCAAATTGATTCCATATTGCACTGCTAGGTTTTACCTAATGCAAATGGGATAAAGATGAACATCATTTCGTCCAATAAGAGGATGCTCATAAATCCTGGGCAAAGATTCAAATTTCGTTTTCGGATAAAATACCGCTCGGGATCGGAATCCGAAATTTCGGCGAAATTCAGGTATTTTGGACAAATCTCGTTCAAAATTCAAAAACCAAAATTCAAATCCGGTTCGTATTGTACCGAGAAAAAACGAAATTCGCCGAAAAATAACGAAATTTCGTGTGAAATACCCGAAATTTTGGTCTTTTTGCAACGGAAAAAAGTGGGTCAAACAATGTCTAAAAATTTTGAATTTTTTTTGGAGAGTCATAACACATTGATGATATTGCCATAAAAATTTCAGATTATTCTGATGATTACATAATTTTTACAAATTCAAACATTGCTACTGTCCTGATAAAACGCTAACTCGTAATTTTGAACCGAATGCAAAATGGTTCAAACCACGTTATGAAACTTTGAATTTTTTTTGCATGGTTATGATGCATCACTAATATTCTCATAAAAATTTTAGATGATTATCAAGCTTTATAAATTTTTAAAAATTTGAATAGTACTACTTCCCTGTTAAAAGGCTTACCGGCAAACTTGAACAAAATGAAAAATTATCTAAACCATGTTAAAAACTTTTGAAAATTTTTGTGGATGGTACTGATTTAACATTAGTGTTTCTGTAAAAGTTTTATATGATGATCATTCTTCAATAATTTTCAAAAATTTAGACAGTGCTACGTCCTGATAAAAGCCTGATGATCAATACATAGATTTGCTTTAGCAATAAAAAAATATTTAAAATTTTTACATAATGGTGATAAGTAAATTCTTAATATCTCACAAAATTTTTGAATCATGATCATGCTCCAGTGAATTTATAAAATTCTTACAAGGCACAATACCATTTATGTTCTTTCTCTTTTTGATTTTTGAAATATAATATAACAAACGAAGTTCAATGTTTACATAGATTTGATTGACCAAATAAACATAGTTTAAATTTTTTGAAAAATTTATATAATGGTACTAAGTCAATTATTAATCTCTCAAAAAAAATTTAGATCATTATCACACACAAGAAAATTTATAAAATTCTGACAATGTAACTGTCCCAATTATGTTCATTCAGTTTTTGATTCTTTAAAGATAACAAATGAAGTTCAATTATTTTAAATTTTTAATGTATGACCCTAAACTACTAAAGATAGTACCATAAAATTTTTAGCTCATTATCAATCTTTTACAATTTTATAAAAATCTAACAGTGTTTCTACCAAAATTTTAAAATATCTCAAAAATTCGGTTTTCAACAAATTTTCATAGGAGATGACTTTCCTAAGGGTTGGACCAAATCCGGCCCTAAAAGTTTCAAAATCGGCAAAAAAACATAAAATTTCGGTGAAATTTGGCGAAACTTCGCGGAGAAAAAACAAATTTTGAGTTACTCTAGCAATTTCAATTTTTTAAAATTTTTTTTCCAGCCGGTACTTTAGATTTCGGGGTGGTTCGAAATACAAAATTTTCGCCGAAATTCGACAAGATTTGGAACGTGATCCTGGGTCTCGAAGCTCGATGCATCTAAATAAACGTAAATAGCTGACATTATTACATTACGATTACGATTTTCTCGTTTCATTTGATAGTACAAAAGTACACATTTCTATCACTCCAATACCATTAAATCATCAGATTCAGTTTAGAGTCAGATTCTAGACACGGTCACATTGCCAGAAACTCTATTCATTTTGGAAAGAGATCCAATACAATCTCAATTGAAAGTGAACCCTAGGATCAAAAAGCGAGATGTCACTATGTCGATGTGTACTAGGCACAAAGAATCTTCAAAATGAAATAATTTCATCCTTTTTCTAGCTTCTTCTACCTCATTTTTTTGTGCAAATTTAGCCCTCCTCCCGCGAATGCATTTACAGATTTGGCCCTAACCCTGACCGTGGAAGTGCCGAAAGGTGACACATGTCACCTTCCTTGCTCCCTTATCATGGAAGGCTGCCGAAGCTCCCGAGAACGTGGCAGCCTGCATCTCGCGCTCCCCGGCCACAGCATCGACGCTCCTCCTGCGCTGCATGGGTGCGAAAAACAGCTGGTCCCGCACTCTCCTGCCCGTTGCCGCGACTCGCTAGCTCCCATGCTTTCCGGGCTTGGTAGCATTGTCTCCCATGCTCCTCGGGCGCGGTAGCGTCGGCTTCCGTGCTCCCCGGGTGTGGGAGTGCCTCCCGAGGTTTGAAGGGGCCAAATCTATAAATGTGTTTATAGAGATGCTAGATTTTTTTAAAAAAAGAGATGAGAGGAGTTTGAAGAGCTCAAGCTTCGCTAGTTTATGCACAAACATCTCGGCATGTTCAAATCTATGGAAGTCAATTCTGTACAGTCAATCTATAGCTTGCATCACCAGAGATGAGTCAAGTTGTAGTGGAGTGGAGTGTTTTCGAAATTAGCTGAAGTGGAGCGTTAGCTATGGTGGTTGAGTGTGCCTTGTTTTTTATAGCAATTGTTGTGTAGTGTTGCAGGAGTAAATTTTAGTGAATGGGAGTGCACTCAAGTCCATAAGAAGGAATCTTTTGGCACAGGAAAGATCAACGAGTTGTCAAGACTTCAATTTGCTCACCTTTGTCTGCAATGCACATGGATTCCTTCCTACCTACTATAGAAAATGTCTATAGTCTCAGTTTCAATCACTGATAGCATCTTCCTTTGTCATATGACCTGGGGATTTTCTCGAAGGCTTGGGCCATCAAGACTAGCACCCATCCTCGCTTATTTTCTAATCTCATGTATGTGTGCTGATGTGCACAAGTAGCAACACCATGTAACTTCAGTTCATGCAACACATGGTCCAACTAGAACAACTAGTACAACTATCTCATAACAGTACCTCATGAATGCAGCTCTGCATGTGACAGATTGACAGTCATATATAAAAAATCACACAAATAAACCCCTTTTGCACTCATCTGTGAAACCCCTTCACTACAGTTATTTTGAAAGCTACTCGTTTAGTTATACATGTCGATGATTTTGGCAAATAAGCTGATGTTAATGATTGATGCCTATGATGCTCATTCCATAAAATAAACATGAAATAGACATAATAACAAATATTCTACTTAGATTTAAACTTGTCTAGGAAGGGATTTCCCTAATGTACAACGCCCTAAATAAATAACAAATGTGCTACTTAGATTTAAACTTGCCTAGGAGGGGATTTCCCTAATGTACAACGCCCTAAGCAAAGGCAAAAATTCATTTATGTTCTGTATAGATCGAAATTATGTGCATGCTTCATGTATGTAGTACACATAAGTAATAATAGATCCTATACAAACTGATACAATTACGTACTATGGAATAGATAGAACTACGACAAAATACATCCTCCATGTTCTCGAATAGAACTAACTACCAGATCTAATATTTTAAAATTAATTTGTATCCTACAACTAATTACTGCAAGAAAGCAGTGAATCTACAAAAATACATCCCAGGACAAAATACTGTAAATAACTACATATCAAAAGCAAAACTATCTACCTACTACCAATATAGCTACGGATCTAATCGTTTTATTTGCTAACCTACCATGATTTTAAAATGAAAATATATAAATAAACAGGATATTCATCTCTAAAATGGAGAAATCCACTTGTGAACAACCTTTCTTCTCCTTCTCTTCCCCTCTCATCTCATCTCTTCTCCTACTCCACTCCTCTCCCTCTTTCTGTTTTTGCCCGAATGGATATGGATCTCTCAGGTTCAACCAGTTTTGAGTTTAAATATATGATTTCTGTCGCCATTTGAAATGGCGAAGATGATGTTGAAGCCTCTATTGCCATTTCAAATGATGATTATTCGCCTCTGTCGTTAATTAAAACAGTGACAGAGGATTTGGCCATTTCAAATGGCTACATATGCCGTGGTGGTCAATGGACATTCTGTTATCTATTTATTTGACTTCTAATGCTAAAATGATGATAGAGATTTTGTCGCGATTTTGAATTGATCATATTATTAAAAATTACTGAAAAAGATAACTTAAAGGAATGTTAGGGATTTAGCACTAAAAAATCCTCACTTGAATCATCAACAATTCTGTAAATATTATTATTATTATTTTATAAAAGCACAACAATTTGCAGCTTACGAAGCGAAGCGATCCAACACGACCACACGGGATATTTCTCTCTTCTCCCCGTGCGGACGCCGTCCGGTTCTTATCAAGCCAACCCATCCACCGTCCGTCCGTCTCTCCCCAGCGCCCCTCCCTTCCGTTCTCTTTGTCTATCTCCAACCGTTTCCCGTCGGTCGTCCCAATCCCGTCCGCATGGGAAAGCGACGGAGAGAGAAGGTTCCCAGCCCCTCCAACGGCTTCCCTTCCCCGGCGGACGCAGCGTGGGATAGGAGAGGATCCTCCCCGAGGGTGCGCTCCCCATTCCCCGACGCCCGTTCTGTGGTAGTCGCTAATCGCCGAGGCTTGCGGCGCAAGGCAAGGACAGCGGCGGCAATGGCAAGGGCGACGCGAGCGAGGAGCTAAGGTGGTCCGCCTCACCGTGGGAGAGGAGGACGCGCAGACGAAATCGAGACCTTCAGTGCGCGACGAGGACCACCATCTTTGCCGATTTGAAATGGATTTAGGTTGTGGGATCTTCGATTCGATGGGGAAACTCGGATGGGGTGAAATCGTCGTTAGGGACAAGTAATTTCGTTGAGTTAATCTTGTCGTTTGCTGTTAAAGTTTTTGTTTAAAGGTTTCAGTTACTTGCTAGTTCTGTTTGCTGTGTCGTAGAAGTTCAGAGTTATATACGGGTTGTAGTTAGCGATAGTGCGGATTAGGTACGATGAACCTAAGATGAGTATTTGAGTTCTTTGTCGGTTTAATAAGCAGAGTCCGATTCTTTATCATGTAAAAGTTTGAGTATAAGTATTTGAGAAATAAATAGAAAAGGGTGTGAAGTTCTGCACCGCAAAAAGGAAAATCGGTGTGCCTGAATCTTTCTCCAAAGCGTATTGTGTCCATGCGAATTGGTATTGCAGAGAGGAAGTTCAGAAGACAAGTTCAGTGCTCGAACTTGCGAAGCCCTGTTTCGTTGTTTCAGGTACGTGTTGCCGGAACCAAAACAGAGGACAGGCTCAGGGCTTCCGATACATCAATTTCGTCCTCACCGAAATGGCAGTCCAGAACATAGATAGGGAAAATTGGGGAAACTTGCGTTGGGTGATGATGACCGATTGGTGTAGAAGATTGATTGAATGAGCACTAGTTCGAATTAGTGAACCTGATAGTTCATATGTGTTGTCCTGCTGGGTTTAGGGAAATTTAGTTCATGGGTGCTGTCCTCATTGTTTTTTGCTGCAATGAAATTCTAGCACAAATTCATATAGTTGCAAGTTGTCAACCTGAAGCATTGGTTTCAATTTGCACAGATCAAATGGTCAGGTCCACTAGTAGTTATTCGGGAACCCAAATGGATGAGTTGATTCAATTTTTGTCCGATGTCGCAATGATTTGCATTGTCATGGTGTGACCTTCAGTTCAATAAAGCTAATCCTGAAACACACACCAATGTCGCAGCTTGTATTTAATTGGTTCGTACGTAGTATGATTCAATATTGCCATAACATGTGCGAAGTATTGTCATTACATGCTGTTTTAGATGGATTCGGAGACCCTTCGAGACGTCATCTCTAAGCTGCGAGATATGCTGGAGGATTCGGAGACCCTTCGAGACGTCATCTCTAAGCTGCGAGATACGCATGAAGGGTCCAATGACATTCCTATTGACCTGGCCTCCCAAGCATCCTCTGAGGAGGGGGAAAGGCCACCAGGCCGGGACGCTGCAAAGGCCACGAGGAAGCGTGCTAGTTCGTCTAGTATGTCATCTGTGGGTGTGTACTCCACCATTTCGACAAGATGAATGAGTCCAGAGTGCTATGGTAGAAATACAAATGTGAAAAATTGGCCATATCCAAGGAAGCGGAGAATGAAAGGATTATGAAGGTCGACTTGAACTCGTAATCGGATTGCTTCATGAGTACTACGAGAGTCGATGATTGAGATTGTGATGAATCGTCGTCAAATGAATAAATAATCGTTGCCTTATGTCATCCCCGTTTGGGTGAGGGTCTGTAATACTATTGTTGTATTGTTGTTTTAATGTTTGAACTATCTAGTTTTATTCCAAACTTGTCGAATTTGTACTGTCCGTATTGTACCAAGTTATCGCTTACGCCGACCACATGAAAACAGCCTAACACATATTCACTAAAACAGAAATTATGAAGATCCAACCATTGGATCGATGTGAAATTTTAATCTGTAGAAACTAGATTCAATTATAAATCTAACCCAATAAAAATCAACTCGATCGGATCTATGGATCAAAATATATGACCTTCACAAGATGATCAATCACCGATGACGTAAATCGATTTCCAAGGCTACGCGGACCAATCTTCAAAGACATCAAAGGCTACGACGGACCAATCTTAAAAACAAGATCACTAAAGATCCAACCGTTAGATTGACATGAAATTTTAATCAGAGAAACTAGATTCAATTATGAATCTAACCCAATAAAAATCAACTCAATCGGATCTACGGATCAAAAGATATGACCTTCGCAAGATGATCAATCACCGATGATGTAAATCGATTTCCAAGGCTACGCGGACCAATCTTCAAACATCAAAGGCTACGACGGACCAATCTTAAAAACAAGATCATCAAGATCCAACCGTTAGATTGACATGAAATTTTAATCAGAGAAACTAGATTCAATTATGAATCTAACCCAATAAAATCAACTCGATCGGATCTACGGATCAAAAGATATGACCTTCGCAAGATGATCAATCACCGATGATGTAAATCGATTTCCAAGGCTACGCCGACCAATCTTCAAACATCAAAGGCTACGACGGACCAATCTTAAAAACAAGATCACTCAAGATCCAACCGTTAGATTGACATGAAATTTTAATCAGAGAAACTAGATTCAATTATGAATCTAACCCAATAAAAATCAACTCGATCGGATCTACGAATTAAAAGATATGACCTTCGCAAGATGATGAATCGATAATGACAAAATCGATTTCCAAGGCTACGCCGGACCAATCTTCAAAGACATCAAAGGCTACGACGGACCAATCTTAAAAACAAGATCATCAAGATCCAACCGTTAGATTGACATGAAATTTTAATCAGAAACTAGATTCAATTATGAATCTAACCCAATAAAAATCAACTCGATCGGATCTACGGATCAAAAGATATGACCTTCGCAAGATGATGAATCACCGATGACGAAATCGATTTCCAAGGCTACGGACCAATCTTCAAAGACATCAAAGGCTACGACGGACCAATCTTAAAAAACAAGATCATCAAGATCCAACCGTTAGATTGACATGAAATTTTAATCAGAGAAACTAGATTCAATTATGAATCTAACCCAATAAAAATCAACTCGATCGGATCTACGGATCAAAAGATATGACCTTCGCAAGATGATCAATCACCGATGATGAAATCGATTTCCAAGGCTACGCGACCAATCTTCAAAGACATCAAAGGCTACGACGGACCAATCTTAAAAACAAGATCATCAAGATCCAACCGTTAGATCGACATGAAATTTTAATCAGAGAAACTAGATTCAATTATGAGTCTAACCCAATAAAAATCAACTCGATCGGATCTACGGATCAAAAGATATGACCTTCGCAAGATGACTGAATCAGGTGATGACGGAAATTGATTTCAAAGGCCGGACCAATCTTCAGAACTTCAGACTTGGCGCTAGGAGAAAACTTCTAGTTACTTATCTTCTAGTTACTAGATGTTATCTTTGCTTGCATACACCAAACATGTATGCATTAATTGATGCAACTTCTAGTCGCCAACACCAACGAGCGCATTGCATCAAGCAAAACCAATATCATGCTATCACCAAAGATATCAAATAATCATCGACATAGCACATGCACAAGCACCACACATGCCATAATCACAACCACTTTACAATGCCAATTTTATTACTCACCAATTTTTCAAAGACATGATTTCACACTCACACCAAACATAGCTTACACTTGCATTATCCTCGTCTGCCGTGACCAAAGGTGTTCGACCAGATCCGCCGCAACCGATGGTGAAGTTGGCGATCCTCCGCCTTTGAGTAGCTTGTATGCGAGTAAGACCGACCGTTGGGTGATGTCCTCAGAACGACGGAGTTCCCATAAAATCGGTTAATGTCCCGTGATGCCCCATTCCTCTCATCCTCCACGATCATGTTATGAAGAATGATGCATGCAATCATTATATTCCTTAACGTACTCGTGCCAACATCGGTCGGGGCCCGCATCAATGGCAAACCTAGCTTGGAGCACTCCAAACGCTCTCTCAACATCCTTCCTTGCAATGACTTCATCTGCGAAAGTAGACCCTCCTGCTTCCCATCTGCGCTACAATCCCTTAACGAAGGTAGCCCACTGGGTAAATGCCATCCGCGAGGTAGTAGCCCATGTCGTCATCGATTGCCATTGACGATGTAGTTTACCTCCGAGTCGTACCATCATTTTCTCCGTAAAATATGTTAGAACGGTGCAACACATTAATATCGCTCATACTTCCCGGCATCCCAAAAAGCATGCCAAATCCACGTGTCATACGAAGCAACCGCCTCGAGGACTATGGAAGGCTTGCGGTATGCCCGTGAAAGCCCCTTGCCATGCTTTGGGCGCTTTTTCGAGTCCAATGCATGCAATCGATGCTACCAAGCATTCCAGGAAACCTCTGTGCTCACCAACAACTAGGAGTCTACCAATGTCTTCGATTAGGAGATCGGAGATATTCCTCTCCAAAACCCGACCACCGCCTTGACGAACTTCTTGAGAGCTACAATGGCCGTACTTTCCCAATACGGAGGTACTCGTCCACACGTCGTAGGAACACCGTAAGCTAGTTGACGGAGAGTCATTACTTTTCGAAGAGGTGCCAAACCAAGCTTCCGGTTGCATCCCTACTTTGTCGAACCAAACGTCGTGTCCTTCGACAAAGATTCGTTATGCGCAAAAATAGGAGCGACTCATCCGAAACTTGCGTATGCGAAATGACTTATGGACATAATGAAACCCGACAAGTACATCATTCATATTTGTTAGACTATCGGTTTGTTACCTCCTTTGAAAAATACCTCACCGTACACGGGAGGAAGCGGTAATCACCATAAAGCCGAGCCGCCTTCAACGTGACTCTCGGTGATCACCGCACGGCCTCAAACCGATCCCCGTCGATGGTTGTTACCGCGCTTCTATCTCCTCCTCCTCTCGCGATTGCTAAGAGAAGGAGTCCTCATCATCGATAAATGATTGTTCATCACTTGAGGAAGAAATGAACCGACTCATTGTGAGGTTGGCAATCCGTTGTGGTGACTACTCATGAATGCAACCCTCAATATATAGAATTGCTGGGTTGGATGAGAGGGGATGAGGAAAAGTTAGGTATTTCTGGGAAGGGAAGGGAATGGGGAAGGAAATCTGTTGGAGTGCATTGCTGAGAAGGGAATGAAATCTGAGAAGGGATTCCCTTCAAGAATCAGGAAGGGAATGAAACCCTGATAAACGGTTGGAGATGGTCTTAGGTCTCCCTCCCTTTCCCCTCCCACGCTCCCTTCCTTCGTTTCCGCCGCAAACAAACTCCCATCCACCCACCCCCGCTTCCCCCACCGATCGAAAATCCATCGAAAAATTCCCCTGAAAAATCACTCCCTCCCCACCTCGCCGTCGCCGCCTCCGCTTAGATCTGCCCATGGCGACCTCCTCCCGCACCTCCTGGGCCGACGTCGCCGACGCCGACCCCGCCCCTCCCTCCGCTCCCTCATCCAACGGCCCCGCTCCCCGCCCCGACCGCTCCTCTTACGTCCCTCCCCACCTCCGCAACCGCTCCTCCTCCTCCGCCGCCGCGGCGCCTCCCCCGTCCTCCGCTCCGCCCCCACGCGCTTCCCCAGGACTCCTCGGCCGCCCCGGCGGCCTCGGCGGCGGTGGGGGGAGGCCGCGCCCCGGGAGGTGGGACCGGGAGCCGAACCCGTTCGAGAACGAGGACGCGGCCGCGGAGGAGCCCGCCGAGGTGTTCGACGAGCACCAGAACACGGGGATCAACTTCGATGCTTACGAGGACATCCCCGTCGAGACCAGCGGCCGGGAGGTGCCCCCGCCCGTGGGCACGTTCGCGGAGATCGACCTCGGCGAGGCGCTCAACGACAACATCCGCCGGTGCAAGTACGTGCGGCCCACCCCCGTGCAGCGGCACGCCATCCCGATCTCGCTCGCAGGTCGGGACCTCATGGCCTGCGCTCAGACGGGGTCCGGGAAGACGGCCGCGTTCTGCTTCCCCATCATCAGCGGCATCATGCGGGGCCCACCCGCTGCGCGGCCGCAACGTGGCGGGATGAGAACCGCGTGCCCGCTCGCGCTCATTCTCTCCCCCACCAGAGAGCTATCCATGCAGGTGATGGTTGCTTATCTCTTGTTTGGAGTTTGATATTATGCCCAGTTATTTGCCTGTGACATGCGATCGATTATTGTTGGCTTGTCTTGCAGATTCATGAAGAGGCAAGAAAATTTTCATATCAGACTGGTGTCAGGGTAGTCGTTGCTTATGGAGGAGCACCTATTAATCAGCAGGTCTGGTTCTGTCCCTATGTCAAGTTTGAATTCCAATTCTGTTATCGTTCAAGTTCAGAAAATTGCTTGCTTGGCATAAAATTTCTGCCTTCATAAACCTTTTAGAATGAGTGTAACAATTAGCCAATTGACAATGATGCGATATTTGTATGGTAGGATAGGCAGTTAGTTCTTCTTCAAATAGGATATGTAAGATCTCCGATGTTAATGGTTTGCATTGAATTGTTGGGTGCCCAACTGCCCGTAGACCACATATGGTTATGATTAATTCGGCTGCGATGTAAAGAGTGGATTTTGCTGAGATGAACGTTTAGGTCTTTGCTATTTGTTCAGACTACATGCAATATTTCTGTGTTAGCAAATAACGATTGTACCTGCATCCGCATCCTGTACTGCTGAGCAAATTGCGCAGTTATGATTTGGCATCCCTTGGCAGGTACCTGTAAATATGTTCAGAAAGTTTTGGTCCTGTAGTGTATGTAGCACTGTGCCTAGTTGATTATAGGATTTCCAATGGAATTCATCGTTCCTCTGATATTTGGTTTTTAAAGCAATATGTCCCTTGTTTTGTTTTAGTCCTAACAATTATGTTAGATCAGCATGGCTTGTGAATTGTTTTGGTTCATTGCCCATTGTGCACAAAAGTTATGCCCCTTTTTAGGTTTGTGTTGAAAGCACAGGTGCTGTTTATGTGGTGTCTTTACCTTTTGCTGTCACCTCAAAATTTTCCTTCAAGCATCTAACATGAGTCATCAAAATATGACCTTTATTGCAAGGTTAATCTAAAGCACCTGCTGAAACTTTGGACAGACTTCTGAGCTTTATGTGAAGCATGTGTTGCTAGTTTAATCCAAAATATCAGTTAAAACAACCTTGCTTCTGAGCCTTGTGATTCATGCATCACAAAGTTTATCCAAAATGGAAGCTGAAACAATTGGACACTATTTTTTTTTTTTGAAAAGGACATTTAGTCAAGGCGAGTCTACGAAGTGTGGGAATTATGAGCTGCTAGACATCCCTTGATACCATATGATTCCCCTGGTGTGCCATATAGCTAGGTTTTTTTTGCTGCATATCCTGTGTTGAATAATTGGGAATATCCTTAATTGCTTAAATTTCTATCATATCCTAAACTTACTTTTCAAATTTTTTTGCAGCTGAGAGATCTTGAGAGGGGTGTTGACATTCTTGTGGCTACTCCTGGTCGTTTGGTTGATTTATTGGAAAGGGCAAGAGTATCTTTGCAGTCGATTAGATACCTTGCCCTTGATGAGGCAGATAGAATGCTTGACATGGGTTTTGAACCACAAGTTAGGAGAATTGTTGAGCAAATGGACATGCCTCCACGAGGTGTCAAGCAGACGATGTTGTTTAGCGCGACATTCCCAAGAGAAATCCAGGTTAGCTGTTTATCTCACATTGCTGTACTTATGTAAATGCTATGCATTTCCGGAATAAAGTATCTCCTATTAATGCAAACGATAGTTCTAGCTAATAAATTTGAGGCGCTCACTGTACTTCCATATTTTTCTTATGGCTTTGTTGGTAGTATGTTTCACCCCTATTGATAGATATCCTATATTTGGTTGTTGCTTTGGGTTGTTTGGCAGCTTTTCCTTGAATAAGATGAAGCATGGAACTATGCTAGATGAGCTTACACAAAACAGTTAGATTTACATTTTAAAGACCTACTTATGGACTTATAGTACCCCATTCCCGAGTGTGCAATGTGCTATTAATCTAGTGTAATATGATGTTATTAATATTGAGGGGATAATGTGGCGTTAATGTAGAGGAAACCTTTAGTATGTTATCTAATGCTTAAAATGGATATAATATGCCTAATCTATTAGTATGTGCATTGGAGAAGCATGTCTGAAGTACCACAGTTGCCTTAGCATCATAAAAATCTGGTTCCTTTCTGCCTTGTCAGCACTCAGTTCTTGTTTATGTGTGAAAAAAATTAGTAATTTGCACATGTTATTTTGAAGAGAACGTTGGTTTAATCCCATGAGTATGTTATTCCATTGTTTCAGTGGCTCGGTTCAAAAGATGTATTGTGAACAAAAGCATTTGTATTAATACAATCACAGACACATTTTATGATGGGAGAAGTGTAATTAATCTAGTGTAATATGATGTCATATGATTGGATATTATTTTTTTGTCAGTCTCATCGGATTACCTTTTGCTGGCCATTATTTGCTCCATGTACCTTGTTGAAACATCATTTTTTTTGAACTTTTGGTGATTACGATATGGCAATGCTGTAACTTTGGTAAGTCGTGTGCTGGTGCTGATTACTTTTTAGTTGTCAAATTGGGTTTCTTATGGATATGGTAGACTATTGTATTTGACCTTGGTGGTATGTTTTTCTATTTTTTTATGTCGAAAAGTATTCAGTTTGCACTGTTAATGAGATTGAGCCATTGAGGTTACTCTAATTAATACAGAGAATGGCCGCCGACTTCCTGGAGAACTACATATTCCTGGCTGTTGGAAGAGTTGGGTCAAGTACTGATTTGATTGTCCAGAGAGTTGAGTTTGTGCAGGAGGCAGATAAAAGAAGCCACCTGATGGATCTACTCCATGCTCAAAGAGACAGTGGCACTCAAGGAAAGGTAATGTTTGACTGCCACTTTTATTAGTTCTATGATTCAATCAGTTTCCCTGATGTTTTCTATATTTTAGTTTTCCTTATGATTAATTGTTTAGTCGCCGTTAGGCATTCACCAAGTAAACTAATGTCTAATGCAGATTTTTCCCTAGTACTGTTGTGCTCAATTTTTTTTTTCTCTTCTGTTACAGCAAGCTCTCACTCTTGTCTTTGTGGAAACGAAAAGGGGCGCTGATTCTTTGGAGCATTGGTTATGTATGAATGGATTTCCAGCGACTTCTATTCATGGTGATAGAAACCAACAGGTTTGTTCTTTTTTTTCTTCGGAATCACTCATTTTGTTCAGAGCATTTAGTTGCATTTGTTCTGGAATGGTTATAATATTGGTCGGTGTTATGAGATGAATATTGCCTTATTACTGTTGCTGTCTAGTTTGCTTGGCATACTCAAAAGAGGAAGTTATATATTGTAGTTACTGTTGTTTCCAGATATTTGCTATCACATAACAGACTTCAAACTGCCTACTCCTTGTTAACTTACTCACAGATCCAGTTGCAGCATTTCTGTAGTCTTAATTGCGTACTGCTGAACATTGTGGATACTTGTGCTAAAACAAACTAAAGATGTTTGCGTCATTAAGAGCTCATTTTTTCCTGATATATTGAATTACTTGTTTCTTACAGGAAAGGGAATATGCTTTGAGATCCTTCAAGAGTGGCCAAACTCCTATTCTAGTCGCAACTGATGTGGCGGCTCGGGGCCTCGACATTCCTCATGTTGCTCATGTTGTCAACTTTGATCTCCCCAATGATATTGATGATTACGTGCACAGGATTGGAAGGACAGGGAGGGCAGGAAAAAGTGGTCTTGCAACTGCTTTCTTCAACGAGAATAATTCTTCAATGGCGAGGTCTCTTGCTGAACTAATGCAAGAATCTAAACAGGAGGTACCCGCATGGCTCTCCCGCTATGCAGCTCGTCCTTCTTATGGTGGTGGAGGAAGGAACAGACGTGCTGGTGGTGGGAGCCGCTTTGGTGGCCGTGACTTCCGTAGGGATTCTTCCACTGGCAAGGGTGGCGGTGGAGGCAGTGACTACTATGGTGGAGGCAGCAGTGGTGGTTCTGGCGGTTATGGTGGTTCTTCATATGGGGGTGGTGGTTATGGTGGTGGTGCTGGGACTCCCAGTGCCTGGGATTAATGTTATAGTTGCTCCCTATTAGGGTTCGTCAAGTCTAGGTTGATTTTTACTCTAGTTTTCTCATTAGATATACATTTGGTATTAGCTGGTATACAGCAACAGTGCAAGGTGAATTGCGTCATCCCCTTTTTTCTTCTGGTTACTACCGTGGTAGTCTTATCTTGCAGATGTCCATTATGGAGAGCACCTTGAGGACTCTCAAGCACACACAAAGTTCCTAGTTAGGAATAGGATTTCCAGTGACTGAAATTCCTAATTAGGGATAGTAGCTGATGTTGATAGTCAGACATTTAGTGCTTGATGCCAAGTTTCCGCCTTTGCTTTTTCCTTGGTACATATCTCATTTTGGTGGTCGGTTGATTGTAGATCTCGTGGCGAGGGGGCTTTTGCGGCTTGATTTTTGAGATTTCATTTTTGATACCCAGGTTGGACAAGAGGTAGGAGGATATGTAGTCCTTTAGATCCTATTGTAATGTATATACTGTGAGGTGAGGCTGGAAAGAATTAAGTGATATAGGTTTTAAGAGGAAGAAGGGGGAAATTATTGTGATGATTTTGTCCTGAGAGGATGCATATTACTGTGAATTTGTTTTGGATGGAACTAAACTATTGTTATCATTATCCAAATGCTTGTCTCCTGTTTTTGTCTGGCAATTTTTGCGGTTAATTGATGATTTGATCATGTCTGCTGCATGCATGTTACCATGATGTATGTTATTTGATGCCTTTTCACTTTTAAGCCATATTTGACGTCTTGCACTGTGGGTTCGGTCGCTCCAACAATACGCTATTATGAACTAGCAAGTCTTGTACGTTGGTGTGGTTCTTTTGTTGTGCTTGAGTTCCCTAGATGCAACTCAGTTAACTGGTCGAACAGAGAGGGCTACAGCTTCATTAGCTTTCATCTGGTACGTACATGCAATCGAAGAGAGATTGCGTCCCCTTTGTGTTCTGATCCGATTCATGGGCCGTTTGGACAACGGGAAAAATGTAGCAAAAGGGAGAAATCGAGCCCCTAAAGTTATTTTTTTCACTGTAGCAGTGTTTGGAAGAAAAGGAAGCAGCATTTGGAACAAGGGGAACCAAATGAAAGTGTCAAATCGATGGATTTAAGATGGATCGAAACGCCCAGGCTAAGCTCAATATTTCGCGTAGGACCGAGGCAAGATGAGAGGGAAGCTCTGTGGTGTGGCCGCCACTGCCTCCGCCTGCCTGCTTCGTCGCCACAGCGTGCGCCTGCCTCATGTAACACGCGGTCACTCGCCGCTGTTGCTGTTTGCTCCTGCCTCACCCTGGCGACCAACAGCACATTCTACACCTCGCCTTCCGCGGCCTGTGCGAATAATAATAATAATTATATATATACACACTACCATATATAAGGATTCCCAGCCTCTCGCGCGTCCACCTCGTATTTTGGACCTCGTGGCCGCGCGTCCGAGCGTCGCGTCACGCGCGTGAGCAGCGAAACGCTCGCCCATGCGTAAAGCTGGCTCACCATTGAGCCACATCGTCCGCGTGGCTAACTCGGCTGTCCGGCTTAAGTAAATTCTCTGTTGTCTTATACGCAAGGAGTTGCGTAGCGCAGTGGTAAAGCGCTTCGCCTGTGCCCGCTAGGTCGAGGGTTCGAGCCCCGTTTCTGCGCGCGGGCGGATTTTCCCGCAGCGACGTGTGGTCTTTTTTTTTGCGAAAAAGACCTTGAATGTTTTCGAAATTACGTATTAGTCTATTTTTTTTATATGGAGACCCCTGGAACTGCTGAAATTGTTTTCCTTTTGCGTACAGAGCCCCCAAAAAATATGATGATATTTCTAAAAATATGTTTTAGTCCGTGTTTCTTCCCTAGCCCCCAGAACTTTGGAAATTTCCTTACAAGAGAAGACTTTCTGCAGTAAAAAACTAAAAAATACACTTTTTCCTAAGAAATTTCCTAGAATTATGTCTGATTTCTTTTTTTGCGAGAAGGCCCTCGATAATTCGGGTTTTTCAAAAATACCCCCTAAAATTATGCGATTTGTCTCAGAGATTTTTTAGTATTACATCTAGATCCTTTTCTTCGCGGGAAGGCCCGGATTTTGCTTTGCGGCAGATGCGACGTGACGTGTAGCGGGTAGATTTGAGGCGCAGCGAGCAACGCCACCACCGCACGCCGTCGAGCCCCGCCGCACTAACCCCCGCCTTCGCGTCCCCAATCCTGGCCCCCAGCGCCGCCCTGATCCCTCATTCCTCGGGCGTGCGGCGTGCCTCCGCATCCCCCAAGGTCGACGCCCAGTTGGGCCCCCGCCCCACGCGTGGCCGCCTAATCGCATGGGCCAGAAGCCCGAAACCAACCGTGGAGCCAGAGTGGGGCTGGCCCAAAATCCCACCCGATGCGGCCCAACCGACTCAAAATCCTTCCTATTTCTACGGCTTCTCCCTCCCTCCCTCCCTCCCCTGTCTCGACAACAGCCAGCGACCAGCCTCGCCCGTCGCTACCGCGCACACCAATGACCAATCCCACCAAGCACGACCACCTTGCCGCTTTCAACCACAGCCTCCGCCCGCTTCAACAGGTGTCCTAATCTGGCTCGGCTCCCCGTCGCCCCTCGCCGCGTCCCGGAGCCCGAGCTGCCGCGCTAAGAACGTTTCTTGGAAGGTCGGGATGTCAAAAGCGAGCAAGCAACATCGCCAGAACGCGTCGGGATCGGTGCCAGTGCCGCACCAGGGCGCGCTGCCTTCGGCGCCGTGGAGGGCATGGCTGCCGGGGTGGCTCAGGCGCGTCGTCTCGACCTTGCGGCGCCAGTTCTCCTAGGCGATCGCGCGCATCGCCTTGTAGCGCTGGGCAGGGAGTCCGGCTTCCCACCGCAAGAAATGCCGGAGAGAGTCCAATAAGGAGCGCCGACAATCCAAGCTCATTGCCGAAGTCGACGCTGACGCCGCTGCCGGCGCCGACGCTGACGATCTTGCCGCCGCCAACAACTCCTCCCACCACTTCTCCCGTACGACGACGCCACGCCGTGCTAGCTCACCGGCGCCTCGCGTCCCGGACATCCTCCTCCCCTGCTCTTCTCCACCCCTCGCCGAGGTGCCAGCACGTGCTGGACTAGGTCAGCGGCGGCCTCTCCACAGGCGCTGTGCCTGCTGACGTGTGCCGTACCTACTCTTATTATCTGTTACTACGTTGCCATAGGTAAAACTTTGGCGATTTTTCGTAAACAATTCAGGAAGACGAGTAACAATAACAATGAAGTACTAAATAGCATACTGTCATGCCATCATCTAAATTAGTACATAAAGAGCACCAAAGTTTTGTGCCATTTCATGCACAAAACACAACATCTAACCATCTATAGTTGTTTGCCATCCTAGCACTGCCATCCATGGGCAAAACGGTCATTTTCCATGGCCACAAAGGGGAACAAACTTTAAAGCACAATAAAGTTGAGATAATGGTATATCCTGAATCTAAACATATTGACGTGGTATGTAGTGGAAGCCAATCTTTCGAGTGGCATTTTGAGCCGGATTATCCCAATACGTTAAGGTGCTGAACAACTTCTCGGATCGCGAGAGAAGTGTTTCAGAAAACTTATGGGCGCCATTAACAATAAGATAGGAATAGCTGTTCTTGAATAGATTGCCCTCCTCTGTAATGTGCTTTCGATGTGCTACATGAGAGCTAGCTGGTGGGATAGTGCCAGCTTAGTTTTGTGTGATACTCTGTTCTTGTTAGTGTTGTTTAGTTATCATGGTAGGTCAGTAGGGCATGAACCTATCTATGCTTGGCTGTGTACTATGCAAAAATGCCGATATGTTATAATGTCTGACCTAGAAGTATGGTTAATGGTTTCAAGTTGTTTGAGCATAAAGTTCTTACACCAAAGATTTATACACAAATGTGCTTCCAATTGTTTAGAGCTTTGACCCCGACGTTATGAGGGATCTTCCTGGCTGTTGGTGCCAGTGAGTATGCCTCATGCTGTAGAATATTCTGAGATATCCCTCTCCATCTCCTCTTTCCTAATCAACAATAATCTATTTCATCCCCTCGGTTAGGATACCTTTGTTCATGTTTTTTCCCTGTATAGTAGAGATCAGGAGGAGGAGGGGATTTCTTCATTGATAGGTTGTTTGATAGGGAGGAGGTTGATTCGGAAAGAGAGGCCCATATAAGTTAGATATCAAGTGTTGAAAATGCAATGCATACTTCCCTAAGGTTCTAGAGAATTCTCAAAGAGGCATGAGTTAGAGATATTTACTAGGAATACTCTAATACAAATTATTTTGCCATGCTTCATGGTAAAGTTTAGAAATTTCTAGAGCTAGATATTTTAGGTGAATGTTCTAGTGATTAAGATATTTGTAGTTGCAGAGCTTGGATTGTGTCACATGGTAACAATCCAATGACCATGTAATTCTATAAATAGGGGTGCCTCCCACCCCTAGTGTGAGTGCTATAGGTGTGTCATGTTAAACTACCTTATGAGCATAAGCGCATGGTAGAAGAAAGGTGAAGTAGAGGTGTGTGCTAGATAGCTATCAAAGGAGTGCGTACTATTTTAATTGTGTTTATGCTAATAAAGTAGCATTTTGTAATTATAAGTCTCTAGGAAGACTGTGATATTTCTAAGTACTTAGTGCATTGTTAAGTTGTGATTCAACGTGAGTGGCTTGGCCGCCCAAAAGCAGGATAGTCTTGGCTTCAACGTGGGTGGCTGAGTCGCTCGAAAGCCAATAATAAATAGTGCACTAAGTAAATAGAAATTAAAAGGCAGCATTAGGTGTAGGTCCTCCCAGAGTGGGTACTAGGGCCACTCCAGTTTCCAACATAAGGATTCTAAATGCAAGGGTAAGAAGATATATTGTTTAGCATGCCATCTCAAGGGTGTTAACAGGATTATAGAATAGGACAATGAGAAGGTTTGATTTTATGTTACTTGTCAAGGATTCAATTTTGAAAACGAAATGTTTCTAAACTGCCAAGTAGATTGACTTCATACAATTTGCTTAGTCAAAGATATTCATAAGAATCAGTGATTTGTGTGTCGTAAGAATGGTTGTCTAGCAAGAGCAGTAAATTGATTTATGAGTTTGTATGCTATCGGATGTAGAATAAATGTAAGTATAATTTGTTTGGTTGATTTAAATCATTGCCCTAAATTATTAAAAGAACTAAATTATCGAAGACCCCTCCCGTGGTTGACCGAACGACCTGGTGCTCCATTTAACAAGACCCTAGATGAAGAGGACGCAAGAACAATGGAGATCCAGTCTCTCCAGCGCTGCCCACAGCCATAATGAATCATCAGCTCGAGCAGGTACTCCCAACTTACGGTATCGAAGGCTTTGCCTAAGTCCAGTTTAATGAAGAGAGTCGGGATCCCTTTCGTGTGAAGCTCAGAAATGTGGTTTTTGGTATGAATGAAGTTGTCATGAATTGATCTCTGGTTGATGAAAGCATATTTGTTTTTGGATACCAAGATAACCAAAAAAGGTGCCAACTTCTTTGCCAAAACCTTGGACATGATCTTACCAACACTATGAATAAGGCTAATGGGCATATAATCCGAGACAGCGACGGATTCCTGTTTCTTTGGAAGGAGCACAATGTGGGCTGAGTTGAGGAGGCTAAAATAACTCTCATTTTGGTTGAATAACTGTTGAAAAACCGCCATGAGATGAATGTATGCATATTTTAGAAATACCCGTTTACCAGCTACCTGAGAGCTAGCTGGTGGGATAGTGCCAGCTTAGTTTTGTGTGATACTGTTAGCGTTGTTTAGTTAGCATGGTAGGTCAGTAAGGCAGGAACTTATCTATGCTTGGCTGTGTACTATGCAAAAATGCCGATATGTTATAATGTTTGACCTAGAAGTATGGTTAATGGTTTCAAGTTGTTTGAGCATAAAGTTCTTACACCAAAGATTTATACACAAATGTGCTTCCAATTGTTTAGAGCTTTGACCCTGACGTGATGAGGGATCTTCCTGGCTGTTGGTGCCAGTGAGTATGCCTCATGCTGTAGAATATTCTGAGATATCCCTCTCCATCTCCTCTTTCCTAATCAACAATAATCTATTTCATCCCCTCGGTTAGGATACCTTTGTTCATGTTTTTTCCCTGGATAGTAGAGAGCAGGAGGAGGAAGGGGATTTCTTCATTGATAGGTTGTTTGATAGGGAGGAGGTTGATTCGGAAATAGAGGCCCATAGAAGTTAGATATCAAGTGTTGAAAATGCAATGCATACTTCCCTAAGGTTCTAGAGAATTCTCAAAGAGGCATGAGTTAGAGATATTTACTAGGAATACTCTAATACAAATTATTTTGCCATGCTTCATGGTAAAGTTTAGAAATTTCTAGAGCTAGATATTTTAGGTGAATATTCTAGTGATTAAGATATTTGTAGTTGGAGAGCTTGGATTGTGTCACATGGTAACAATCCAATGGCCATGTAATTATATAAATAGGGGTGCCTCCCACCCCTAGTGTGAGTGCTATAGGTGTGTCATGTTAAACTACCTTATGAGCATAAGCGCATGGTAGAAGATAGGTGAAGTAGAGGTGTGTGCTAGATAGCTATCAAAGGAGTGCGTACTATTTTAATTGTGTTTATGCTAATAAAGTAGCATTTTGTAATTATAAGTCTCCGGGAAGACTGTGATATTTCTAAGTACTTAGTACATTGTTAAGTTGTGATTCAACGTGAGTGGCTTGGTCGCCTAGAAGCAGGATAGTCTTGGCTTCAACGTGGGTGGCTGAGTCGCTCGAAAGCCAATAATAAATAGTGCACTAAGTAAGTAGAAATTAAAAGGCAACATTAGGTGTAGGTCCTCTCAGAGTGTGCACTAGGGTCACTCCAGTTTCCAACATAAGGATTCTAAATGCAAGGGTAAGAAGACATATTGTTTAGCATACCATCTCAAGGGTGTTAACAGGATTATAGAATAGGACAATGAGAAGGTTTGATTTTATGTTACTTGTCAAGGATTCAATTTTGAAAACGAAATGTTTCTAAACTGTCAAGTAGATTGACATATTGACTTCATACAATTTGCTTACTCAAAGATATTCATAAGAATCAGTGATTTGTGTGTCGCAAGAATGGTTGTCTCGCAAGAGCACTAAATTGATTTATGAGTTTGTATGCCATCGGATGTAGAATAAATGTAAGTATAATTTGTTTGGTTGATTTAAATCATTGCCCTAAATTATTGAAAGAACTAAATTATCGAAGACCCCTCCCGTGGTTGACCGAACGACCTGGTGCTCCATTTAACAAGACCCTAAATGAAGAGGACGCAAGAACAATGGAGATCCAGTCTCTCCAGCGCTGCCCACAGCCATAATGAATCATCATCTCGAGCAGGTATTCCCTACTTACGGTATCGAAGGCTTTGGCTAAGTCCAGTTTAATGAAGAGAGTCGGGACCCCTTTCGTGTGAAGCTCAGAAATGAGGTTTTTGGTATGAATGAAGTTGTCATGAATTGATCTCTGGTTGATGAAAGCATATTTGTTTTTGGACACCAAGATATCCAAAAAAGGTGCCAACTTGTTTGGCAAAACCTTGGACATGATCTTACCAACACTATGAATAAGGCTTATGGGCATATAATCCGAGACAGCGACGGATTCCTGTTTCTTTGGAAGGAGCACAATGTGGGCCGAGTTGAGGAGGCTGAAATAACTTTCATTTTGGTTGAATAACTGTTGGAAAACCGCCATGAGATCTTTCTTGATTATGTTCCAACAAACAGTGTGTGTAAAAAAGACCTTCCTAACCTCATCTACAAGGAAAGGTTGCTTAAGGCTTCAGAGATCAACCTGTTGATCGGCAAGCAGGACCAGTTGAGCGTGTGTGTTCTTTCTTCTTTCAAACTTATCTGATGACTGAAGAAACGGAGGAGTTTGTCTTGTTTGTCTTGTGAGAGGTGCTTCAATGCTTTTTTTTACAGTTGCACAAATATTAAAGCATGAATGAAGGGTAGATGAAGATTACTTACCCCTTCGCTTGCTTCAAGATTTGTGCAACTTGTATTAGAAGGGAAAGCATTGAAGCTGTTTAGCCCGCACTACACCCTGCTCTATTTGGATAGCTTGTATATGGTGTTTTCGCCTGCAAGCATTTACTCTTATGTGAAAGAATTTAGTATTGGCATCTCCTTCTCTAATGAAGGTCAAGCGTGATCGTTGTTGCATGCAGACTCTATGGACTGCCGCCAATCCTAGCATCTGATGCTTGAGGCTGTTTCGGAGTTCTAATTCGATTTGAGAGAGGGGCATGCTCTCATGTGCTCCATCAAGTCGGAAAATGATTTCAGCAGCAGTGGCCATTTGGAGTTTAATGTCACCAATGTGCTGCCGACTCCACTTCCTGAGAACCTTCGCTGTTCTGGACAACTTAGTGTGAAAATGACGGACTGCATTGAGCTTGTGCACCGGCTTATTCCAGGCCAGTTGCACTATTTGTGAGAAATTTTCCAATTTTGTCCAGAAGGATTCAAACCGGAATCCTGTGAAGTGTTCATTCGCTATGACAGACACAAGAATGGGACAATGGTCAGAGACCATGGAGGATAGAGCCTGTTGGAATCACTCCTCACTCAGACAAGTGTTTATCACAAACACTCACTCTGGTGGACGCAAAATACACAAGAAATTGAGTAGTACAAGCTAGCAAGCTTTGGTTGTTTTTTGACGCCACACTAACTCACGTCATTTTCCATTCATATATAGACTCAAGAGTACATGCAAGGAAAGAAATTAGAGCCAGCCAAATCACTTGGCCATCCCTCATGCCATGATTGTAGGAAACTCTCCTAAACTCACGCCACCACTAATCAAGGGGCTGATAACCGCATATGGCCAGCGAATCACACGCTACCAATTTTAACGTGCAGTTTCCATGCATGATCCCAGGTCGCAAGACCTATTCCTTCGCTGCGAAAATCACTTACGTGCGTCGCAGTTCATGCATCTCCACACGTTCAGATTTACCGTGTCACACGGCATGGTCTCGCACCGTGTGTACGTGCGTCTTGGCTCAAAGGCAACAAAGCACTCACTAGTCTCACACGCTTTGTCGCTATGCACTTGATCTGCCACAAGCATTATTTCTAGTTACACATGTATGCAAAATAAATAAACATGCAAAGGCTAATGAAAAGATTATATCTAACAATTTCCCTCCTAATCTTGGCATGTCTTGAATCACGGGAGGGTTGGCTCATCGTCACCGGACGCAGCAAAAAGCGCTACCTCTTTCTTCTTCTTCTCGTGGCACTCATATGCAAAGTGTCCAAGCTCTTGACATCCGTAGCACATCGCCTTGGTCTTATCGAAGTTCTTCTTACGGCCATGATTAGCACCACCGCTTGAGTTGCCGGAGGTGAGAAGAAGCTGCGGCTCCTCACGTTTGTCGTCGTGCTTGCGGATCCTTTCCTCATACGCTTTGAGGCGCCCAATTGCCTCATCGAACGCCATGGTGTCCAAGTCGGAGAACCGCCGATGGCTGCAATGACCGCAAAACTTATCGGGCACCGAGTCGAGTAGCTTCTTGACGAGCTCGGCATCCTCCATGGCTGCACCAAGGTCACCCAACTTGTTTGCCGTGTCACGATTTTGCTCGCAAACTCGCCGATGGACTCGGTTTCCTTCATACGCAGGTCCTTGAAGTCGCTCTTCAAGGTTTGCACCCGGGCCTTCTTCACTCGATCAACTCCAAGGCACCTTGTCTTCAAGCTCTCCCACATCTCCTTGGCGGTCTTCTTCTTGGCGATCTGCTGGAGCACGTCTTCGGGGACGGCCCCCAGAAGACATGCACACGCCAGCTTGTCCTTCCGCCTTTCCACGACCTCATCGTCCGCAGACTCAATGGCACTCCAAATGTCTTGCGCATCCATGTTTGCCTCCATCTTGATCGCCCAGGTGGAGTAGTTCGTTGTCGTCAGCATCGGGTAGTACAAGGAGACGCCACTCTCCTTCACTGCTTGCACTGGAGTGATCGACATCTCCTTGTACTATGGATACTTGGGCGTACAACTACTATATGGTGGCTCTGATACCAATTGTTGGTTCTAGCCCTAGATCATGAACACACGCATTGCGTGCGTGTGTTCATGATCCAGGGCTAGAACCAACAGAGCGTGCAGGTGACATTTGGAGAAGAGCAAATCCCACTCCTTTGAGGCAAAGAATTTGTCTATTCTTGTTAACGTTGGATTTATCGTATTGGTGGCACAAGTAAATCTTCTTCCAGTCAGCCTAATTTCTTTGAGCTGAGCTGCGTCCAGCATTGTCCTGAACCTTCGCATTAGCCTCGTACTAAGATTGTCATTATTTTTGTCGGCCGCTTGGTAGATCAAATTGAAATCCCCTAGTATGAGCCATTTAGGCAGCATGCTCCCTTGCAGGTCAGCAATTTCTTGTATGAAAAGTATCTCGTCACTCTCCCTTTGCGGTCCGTAGACTCCAGTGCAGGACCAGCAAGTACCGTCCCTGTTCATAGTAATTTTCGCCAACACCGTATATGTGGTACAGTGCACCTGTGTCAACCTGAAATGGGTGGCGGTGTAGGCTAGAAGAATACCCCCTCTTGTGTTGCATGCCGGAAGATAGCAAAAATTATGCATGAAGTCCATTCCAAGGGTCTCTCGTACAATATCGACACCTACCTGTTGAAGCTTTGTTTCCTGCAAACACACAATTGTGGCCTTGGTCTCTTTCACCAACTCACTTATGACCGCTCTTCTTGCTGTGGAATTTAACCCTCGGACGTTTCAACTCAGAAGTCGACAGTCAGAGAGTGACATAAGTTATGAAACTGAGCACCTGGGAGCTGCTTGACATCCTGTAAGAAGGGTAGAGCCAGGCAGCAAGGATCTGTTCGTGAGTACCGCATAAGGAGTTGAAATAAGGCGCTTGTGACACACCCAAGTTGGCAGGGAGAGAAGACAAACAAGCTTAAAAATGACTAGCATATATAAGATTTTTATAATCTGCTAGCAAAGCTTACGTCCTAGCCTAACCCAAGATCAACCTAATACCAAATGCTTTTCAGATGAAAATGAAAAGCACAAATTTTCTACGTCAGTCCTATGTTCAGCTTGTACACAGTGTTTCATGACATATATCTAATTTCTAGTGTTTTTGCTAACGCGTGGAACTTGCTTCACTTGATATGATAATATTGGTCAGTAGGACAATTGCTGTGCTCTGATGTATGCATTTTCTTCGCATTTGTAGGGTCATCTTCATCTGAAGTACTCCCTCCCATGGAAGCTTACAGACAAAGTGGGAAGTGGCGTGTACAGCCTCAGTGTAGTCATTCTGGAATTAATATAGGAACGAAGCCTAGTTGCCATTGAAGATGCATAGTATAGGACTCCCATGTCAGTTGTTCTCAAATATTCATGTAAAAGCTTGGGCTATCAAAAGGGTGCGATGCTAAGCTGCCTAGCATGATTTTTGGATATCAAAAGGGCGTAACACCAGGACCATTGCATGCCATGTACCTTATGCTAGTGATTTCACTGTTGAAATAGCCACAGAAACATGTGAGGAGATATAAGATAGACTTAACAAATAAAAGGATAGAGGAGGATTACCTGGATACATGTAATTACAAAGATTGATTGCTGCAAAAGGACGGGCAAGACCACTGGACCAGTTTCAGGCAAGAAAAGCAGCACCTGGCAGCCAAAATATATATCATATTACTGCTGGAACAAGGGGTGATTAAGCATCCAAAAACTCAAATTGATGCAGAATTTATGCCTAATTGCTACGATACCAAATTTTAGTGATCCTATAATTCAAATAGTGTGATCCAACTAGATTTTAAACTTTTGAACATTTGGATCAAAAAGACCTTGTAGCATCATGAGTTCTAGACTACAACGCTACGAACTTGCACATGCCTTATGCTTCTGAATCAACAAGACAAGTTAGTCAATATAGGAGGAATCGTCGAATCAATCAGATTCGACATAATCAGGTAGAAATTAGTGGGAGTACCACATCAGCTAGAAACATTATAACCAAATCAGGTGCAACATGGAATTAGGAGATGACATTGCCACATGGAATTAGTTTGGTTGCCTGGATGAGGTTGGATGGGATATGACCATCCAGGTAGTTGTTTGGTTGGGTGGATAGAGATGGGCCAATTTTTTGTTTGGTTGGATGGATAAGAATGTGGATATAATGAGTTAATTTTTTGTTTGGTTGGATTGATAAGGATGGATGGGCTAGTTGTAATAAAGGTTTCGAATTTCGATCTGAAATTTTAGGATAAAATGTGACTTAAATTTGATTTTTTGGAGAAAATTTGAGCAAATTTGATTTTTTGGACAAAATTTGAACTTCTGGAAACAAATTTACCGAAATTTGAATTTTCGGACAAAAAATGAATTTTTCAGTCAAAATTTGACCGAAATTTGAATTTTCAGACAAAAATTGACAAGAATTTGTCTAAAAATTGAATTTGACCAAGTACACTTTGACGAAATTTGAATTTGACCGAGTACACCTCTTCATACAACAAACTGGATGAGTTCGTTCGGTCTTTTTTCTGAAATGACTCTGTCCAACATCTTGAAGGAATATTCCAAAAAACTGAACAGTCATATCCCATCCATCCACCCAACCAAACAATTGGATGGCTCTAAATTCAGAAACGGTCATATCCCATCCACCTTCATCCACCCAACCAAACGTCACCTAACAGGATTGTCATCGTCCTACAAACGAGCAAAAATGGAGACGACACAGCCTAACGTCGTGTAGTTTGTTTTCTTTGTTTTGGTGCAGGTAAGGAAGAAGTAACTGCTCTTTCCTTCATATATTGATAGGCAGAACTCCTACCGCTTTTTCAAAAAGAAAAAAGGGATGAAGTAACTGCAGGTTGAAAGGTTGCTGTTTTTTTAGTAGTGCTTCTATACAGTTCCCCAATACAATTTACACACATATTAAAGCAAGCGAATGAGTAAATAATCAGCATCCATCCTTCATTAATATTTTAATATTTGTGTAACTTAAAATAGTGATGCATAGAAGCACCTCCTTTTTTTATCTTCACTAATTAGAGGCTCTCTATGAACTCCCACGTTAATCTAGAAGGTAAAAAAAGATAGAAATTATCATATTAATCGAAGAAAAAGAAAAAAATGCTAGAAATTCTCGTGATAATCGAGAAAAAGAAAAAAAATATTAACCATCCAATCTTAAGTCGGTGTAATCTACTGTTTGGATTCGATACAATAACTGACGTGACATGTAACATCTGTATCAAAGAGGGGTTTAATAAGAACCGCATACGACGCAGTTTTGTTCAATGCTGAATCATAGTTGGTCTCAAATTAAAACTCCGTACTTCCTTCGTTAACCAATCCTAATGGGCCTTATTTCAGTTTTAGCCAAACATGAATCCTGATGGTTAATTAACTAGTAATGAATGGAAGAGATCCTCACTACAAACAAGTTTATCACTTAGTTACAGACTTGGCTGCGAGTGGTGCATCAACGTTTCCAGACGATGCACAGTTGTCGCAGTTGAAGCGCTGGTGCAAAGAAGAGGTTGATGCAAGGCGACGCTGCGTTGCGCGTATGCGCCTTCAGAACACCTTTCAAGCGGCGCGCGTGGTCGCTCCCCAAAAACCTTATCGGCCTTCTATCTCGAGCAAGATCTCAAGAAGGGCGAGGTTCCGAGGCTCGCTCCTCTCGCTACTTGTGCGCGCAAAACAGAGAGCGGGAATGCAAAGGACAAAGAACAAAGGATGAATGGAGTCTCGCGTGGGAGAGTTCTCGCAGTGAAGAAAAGCACACCGTGGCTCTCCTTATATAGCCTCGCGACATGCAACGGGCAGAGCGGCCATTACCGACCATCAACTCGTAGCCGCTACAAGAATCGACGACCATTATGCCACCATCAACCACGTCCGCTATGTAATCGACGGCAGCATCGTCACATTAATCATCGCGTTATCGCATATTGACTATCAAACGGCAAAACAAACCGCTCCCGCCAAAGACATCACGTCCGGATCGCTCTCGCGCTTCACACGCAGACGCCACGCTCTCGCCTCGCCTCGCCTCGACTCGACTCGACTCGACTCGACCAAGACCTCAAGATCAAGATCGCGACACGCACACGCCACGCGCCTCGGCTCGGCTCGCACGCTGCAAGGTGGCACAAACTTTACCTTTTCCACCTTGCTAATTGAGAGACACACAACTCAACTATTTAAGTTGGTCAAACCTTCTCTCAATTACCCATATGGTACTAAACCAATTTCATGACTCCTAGTATTCTAATGGGCCTTTGAATTTCTATTAAATTAATTATGGGCCATCCCATAATAATCTAACAATCCCCACCAAATTTCAAAGACACATTTGAAATACTCTCGCCCAATGTAGTTTGATATACCGCTTTTTCGATAGAGACTGTTGTTGAACTTCCATCTAGAACAAAAGTTACACTCATCCACAATCAACAATGGACTATGCCTTGAATTGACAGCTTTGTGTAACAAGTTTCACCAAAGTCCTTTATCGATACTAGGTCGCTAAATGCATCCCCGGTTTGGAGCTTATAAGTCATACTCCTTAGCCTTTCATGAGCCTCTAGAGATCACCCAATCTCATAGATCGTGACTAGCAATGAACTCAGATAGGTGTATTCCTCATAAGATGTTCTCAGAGGACAACATCTCTCGCTTATCAAAGCCACTCTAATACATTAAGGTATAACCAACCCGCCATACAGAATAGGAGAGTTATTACATCTCAAACGGAGTGGGCTAAGTACAGATGTACTTCCTCTCACCAATACTAGCTTGTCTCAACATCCTAATTCACGGATCTCCGATCAAATAGGATGAGTTACCACTAAGACATGACTTTATGTGGGTCTCAAGCCCATCTCCTCGATGCTTCATCTATCACATTCCGTGATAGTCCCTTTGTAAAAGGATCCGCTGTTTTTAGCCGTCTCGACATAGTCCAACGCTATAACTCCGAGTTTCTCATTTTCTGCCTTGTACTTTTCAATCATCCTAAGCCTATCATGATAATCCTATTCCAACGGGCACCAAAACTGTGTTATGTCGAACAATTTCTAACACTTCCATTTCCACCAAGGATTCTTCACTAGAACATAAAACTTGCATGAATTAATATTAAACTTGATTGTTTTCTTATTCGCTAACTCTCCTTAGTATGAAACAGATTGGGCACGCTCTGGATATTGCAGGATGATCCAATCAACCGGTACTGTTACTAGGCTCGTCACTAGTGCCAATCTCGTTGGACTCTCGCACCAGAGTTTCTTAGAAATCATCGCTTATCTAGTCTTATATATCTCTTTCCTTTTCTTTTGTAAATGTAGCCATTCTATGCATGTATTTGTAAAATTAGCGCTCTTCATTATGGAAGGCACGACAGGTGACACGTTTCCCCTGCCGCGCCCGAGGATCGCGAGAGGTGACTGACGCCATGGTAACGCTAGTGAGTGCGGGAGGACACGCTGCCGCATCCGGGAGCGCCGGAGGCGCTGCTGGCGAGGATGGATTTCGATGGACAGAGCCAGTAGATGCCGACGTTGAGTCATGGCGGGATTGGCAGTGTCGGGTGCGTCATGCTGCGAAGCCATTCCGTTTCTATCACGCGGCAGCCATCTACAGTGGGGTTGCAACAGCAGTCAGCAGCGGCTTGGACTACTGCATTTAACCAAACGAGGACTGCAAATTGTAATCTCGAGTCAGAAACTGTAAGTGAGTGCGTGAAGTGATCCTGAAACAGAAGTGGGAGTGTTTTGACTGACTAAACTGATCAATATAAGGTACTAAATTTTATTTCTAGGAAAGTTTAACTCTTGCAATCGGTTCGAGCCCTTTTGTTCTTGGTCCACCTTGTTATGTATGTAAAGTCTACTACCTCGGATAATTCAATCAAATTTTGATGCCAAGACGTCAAACTAGGAAATTTATAGTGGTGCCTAGGCTCCATGTAGATCCTACTAAAAGATGGTAGGACTTTAGTAAAAGAGTAAATTACGTCGTGGGTCCCTTGTCACATTGGTTCGCTTATGTCCCTAAACTTTAAAACTACAGTTTCATATCTTCAAACTTGTTTAAGTGGGCCATCATAGGTCCCAAGGACGATTCGCTGGGCTTGACCGCTAACGCGGAGTGTTGACACTCGTAAGACATTGAATTTGTTTAGCATGGTTTCTATAAATAACTCCCCCAACTACTGCATCATCTTAATTCCTGAACTCCTTCCTTCCCTCGATATTCTGTGAATCCATTTGTCACTCATATCATCCATGGCTACAACATCGAGTTCATCCACAGCTAGTCGCCACAAGGGAACGTGTCACGGTGCGATCGATCCGTCACCCGCCCGCATCGTCCATGGCCTCGCATCAAGCTCATCCACAACCAGTTGTCGTAGGGGGAAACACATGCTTCCATTGATCTGTGCCCGAGCTAGAGGAATGCGCGACGCACAACTCGCTGTTGGGGGGTGACGCTCTCTGATGGTTTTGTTTGCTCTGATTGTAAATCATGAAGTGAGATTGTTATTCTATAGTGAATGGTGTATGCAGATGAATGTATGCATATTTTAGAAATGCCAAGCAGTGAGATTGTTCTCGTTTGTGATCCCAGAAGGTAAATGTCAATGAATATGGATGTATGCCTTTCAATGAGATTCTTCTTGTTTGTGATACCAGATGGACCGGACATCAGCGGTCAAGCCCAGCGAATAGTCCTTAGGACCTGTGATGACCCACTTAAACAAATTTAAGAACACGAAACTGCAGTTTTAAAGTTTAGGGACCTAAGCGAACCAACGTGACAAGTTAAGAGGGATCCTGTGATGTAATTTACTCTTAATAAAAACTCACTGTGAGTTTTGCGACAGACAATACAAAATTGACATGGAACAAGAGTCTAGAGGGGTCACTTACCACCACCATTGCTTTGTTACTGACAGGCCAAATTTCCCTATGCTTTCCAAGACTATGATCCAAAATGGGTAGCGGATAATTCTAGGGGCAGAAGTGCCTTTTTATCGGGCATTTAATGACCATTGCATTTTCATCAAGAATTCTAAAACTAGAACATCAACAAAGCTAATGTGTTATATATATGGTCATCCATCTCAAAATGTGTTTATTGTGGTTGGTGTTCAATAATTGGGCGCCGAAACAAGCTAGGCTGCACTGCCTTCACTCCTTTTAGTGCAAACATGTGTTTTACAGTATTGCATGTACAACGTAACTTGCATAGTGGTACTATACTAGCTTCATGGCAAAATTCTCCAATGCATGAGATGCAATAACTAGAGCCATCCATCCGCTTGAATCCATTGGCTGTGGTGGATGTGATGGCACAGCAATGTTATTTGGTTTCTATTGGCCTATGCTACTAACTTTTGCTCATCTGATCAATAACATATTTTGTGGGGCGACAATGTACATTCGTGCTTAATTAGCTCAAGGACTCGTCTTAAATCAAACGCATTCAACCTATCTTTCCTTGGCCCCTTGCAGTGACCGGAAGCAATTGGAAGTTTGGGACAAAGTGCAGCTCCTATTTCTTCAGTTACCATGTTAAAATATTGGCATGTATACTGAGTGCACCAAGTGGACGGCATTTGTTCTTGCCACCAAGGGGCGGAACCAAAAATAAATAAATGGAACAAGAACACTTGCAGCGAATTTTTTTTCCATCCTTTTTGTATTCTCTCTTTTTCAGTCATTCCAAAACCAGAAGATTAAGTCTAAAGGCTCGGAGAGGAGCTGCAGGTGTAACATAAAAAAGGAAAACATATAAAGTGCTGAAGTATTTCAGAACTACAAGGAAAGAATTAGCTTACATGAGAACCTAGGATACCTAGATACACCAAAAGGGATACGCAATATGTCATTTATCTAAAAACACCGACTTGTGCGTATATATATATATATAAAAAAAATAAAATAATAGAGAAACATACACGATATATGATATATCATACACAAAATAGACATAGAAGAGACAATAACAAAGAAAATAAAGTAACAAATGGGCTAGATTATCTCGAAGGCCTATCAGCCCGTAGCAAGTGGCTTAGGGCATCTAGTCTACTGCTGTCCTAAACATCTCCACAATTATGTGCTTCTATTCCTGCTAACCGCAGCCATATGTCTTACCTCTTAGCCGCTGCTGCCCTCACCAGCTTTTGGTTACCGCTGACTACCTGGGAGTAGGGATGAAAACCGGAAACAGAATTTCTGACCATTCCGGAGAAAAACGGAAACAAAGCCTTTTTTCGGAAATGGAAGCGAAAAATGTCGGTACAGAAATGAAAACGAAAATAAGAGAGCCATTTTCGACGGAAATGAAAGCGGAAATGGAAATTCCTTATAAATGAAACCGAAAATTCCATCGAAAACTTGGCCCACTTAGCCCAAAAAGGAGAATGGAGAATTTATATTTATTTTCAAATTAAAATAATTTCAGAAATACATATGGCTTTATAGAAAATATCAAATAGAGTTCAAAATTTTTGAAAAAATTCTCAAAAATACTTTGGAATATTTTGAACCTAGGAAAATTGTTTCTAGCAGAATTTTGGTTTTATTTTTCATGAATAAATTAATTTTATAAATCTAAAATAGCAAAACAGCATTTATAAACTCCAGAAAATCTAGGATAAATCTTAGAAAATCATAAATGAACATTGAACAATAATATGCAAATTTTAGGATGTTACACCTTTATAGTTGGATGAGAAAGAGGATGTCGATGATAATGATATAGAGGAGGACATGATGGTCAAATCTAAAGGACAAATAGCGAGCCTTCAGCTGACAAACTTTAGAAAAAACTTCCTAGTGATACCAGCGAACATAACATTATTCTTGTGTCCACCTCGGAGGTGAAATGAGGTACATTGTTTTTGCGGTCATGTATATTGTGATTATGTACTATGTTCTTGTGGAATTTTCTACTTTCGTTTCCGTATCAACTCTATTCCGTTCCGCATCCGATTTCGTCATTATCCGTTTCCATATCCGTTTCTGAGGTTTCCGATTTCGTTTTCGTTACCTGTAAAAAATGTGGAAATAGAAACGAAACGACCATTTACTGACCGTTTTCGTTCTGTTTTCGTCCCTACCTAGGAGTATACCTGTGAAATCATGTGCTGAAAAATTGGCTGAGTAATGAAATTGGCATTGCAATGTGGTTGTGCTCATGGAATGTGTGGTGCTTTGGCATGTGCTGTTTCAGATGTTTACTTGATATGCTTGTGATAGCATGGTAATGGTTTTGCTTGATGCAATGCGCTCGTGTGAGTGGTTGCATAGACTGATGTTGAGTCAAGTTGTGGACTTATGCTCGAAATTGTTTCTTGTTTATTCATGTGCAGGTGTTGCTTGAGGGCGAACGTGGTCGATGACGGGACTGGAACTAGGTTCATGGAGGAACTGAGGTTCGGGACTAGATTCAGAGAGGAATCGAGATCTTGGTGGTCAAGGATGTCATGCGGAACGTTCGGGCTAGAGAACATGCAAATGGAGGCTGGTTAGTCACGTATTTACAGCATGTGGGTTGTACATGCGTGCAAGAGTTGTTTTTGGCCATGTTGGACCAGGTTGAGATGTATACAAACTCTTTCCATGTTGGAAGTGGAGTTGTACTCAATCTCTTTATGTTTGCTCAGTATAAATAGGGGGAGGTGTCTCCTGTTTAGATGTGAGAGCTAGGTATTAGGGTTTGTACTCTTTTGTTGAAGTACTGTAATCAGATTAGACAAAAAGAAATAAAATCAATTTCTTTGGCCAGAGAGTTTTTCCTTGCGCTCGCCGTCTTTGGCTTTTGGCAGCCGCTCGCCGCGAAACCCTGGTATGACGCAGTGAAGGGCGCCTGTGATCGAAAGTTCAGGGGCCTGATCGTTACTTGCGCTAGAAGATTGATGTGGCTGTGAGCTCCTACGTCTGGAAGAAGTCCTGGCGGCCGCACCAATTCAGGCGAAGGGAAAAACCGGCGATGCAGTACTCGCGACGCTCCAGCGATCAGCTATTTGCTACAGTGCCCAAGTTGCTACAGTAATTCTGTTTGTTTTTTTAGTTTGGTTACTCGTTTTGGTTTTTATAGATTGATTCATTGTCTCTCTTGTTTGAACGAGTTTAATCTTGATTTGATCCATCCAAAACCTTTCTAGAGTATCAATTTAGAGTTCCTGAAAGTTTCGTTGGTTAATCTTTTGTAGATTGTGATTAATCACGAAATTAGGGTTTGCTCAATTCTCGTCATAATCTGTCACAGCATGCTTGCGAGGTTAATAACTTTTTATCCGTAGGTCCGATCGAGCTGATTCTTTTTTTTTAGATTCGTATTAGAATCTAGTTTCTACAGTTGAAATTTCAGGTTAATCCGACGATTGGATCTCCAGGAATTAGCGATTTACCGAATACTCTAACTCTGTTTTGTTGAATACGAAGCAATTATTTGAGTCCGAATTGGGGTGAATTTTTAGTATATCAAAAATTTGGTTTTAGCTTCCGCGCAATCATTCACCCCCCTCTGATTGCTAGTTTAGTATATATCGATCTTACAATACCACACTACCACAGTCAAGAGAGAAGAAGGGTACTAATGGGAGGACTCACCGTACGTGAGGACTAGTGGCGTTGTTCGTCGACAAGGAGAGGGGTGCCGCGCCACTATCTACAGGGAGAGAGGAATATTGGCGTGGGAGCCTAGAGGAAGTGAGGAGTAGAGGCGGTGTAGGGAGCAAGATGGTAGTGAGAAGGGACTACGGGATGTGAACAAATGATTTCAACGTCTCCTTTTGAGTTGGTAGAGGTATTGAGGAAGTATAGGCAAATATCAGAGAACTATCAGTTTTTTTTTAAAAAAAATAGAAATTCATCGACACGGACAGGATACATATCTAACAGTATCGGATACGAATAAGTATCCGATATTGATATGTCAGTTTTCTGAAGTATCCGAGTAACGTAGAGGAGAACATTTAACTAACCAGCCAAACTTCCTGATACCTCCGAAGCCTACATCTCAGCACAGACAGGTAACAGTTCAGCGATGTCAATCCATGATATGTGATAGCCATGAATTCTGGACATTTTAGGAGCGTCAGAGTCAAACTACCAAGAACTTTCTACAGCTAGAAGGGAAGCAACCACTGTGATATATTTATCCATCTGTGTGTGTGTAACTGATAATGTTCTACGGCTCAACAAAAGCATGCAACTCCCTTCAATGCACCACATGGGCAATGGCTCCATTCTGAAACTCTGCTGCACCGCAAATGCGAGGACAAGTTTCACTTATGTTTCAAGCTACTCGTATCTACTTTTGTGTACCAGAGTGGGAATGAGCAACAATTTTAGGATTAGAGGTGGAGATTAAAACCAATTTATATTTCGGTTAAAGTATTTTTCTTTGTCCTGTTGTTCAGAGAAAAGGGCATGTGCTGAAACTGTATTTCTTGCCATTATGTGCCATATGTCTAAGCGTGATGAAGCTTTGCATTCATGGGATGGGGTTAGTGAAGCATCCACAATTTAACTCTTGAGGAAAATAGAGTAATTTAGTCAATAACAACGTGTAAATGCAACTTATGAATATAGAAAAACAAGTACAGAAAGGAATTGGTTTAGCAAATGCTGGCCTCCAAAACCATTGTGAACTCTTTCATATCTATCCTCATGTCCTTGTTCATGTCATATCTAGCAATCATCTTCTCACACTCGTTGACCCCTACACCTTCTCCTATTCCTAGACTCTGGAAGACTCGTTGCAAATCTGATGCATCGATGTACCCATCATTGTTCTCATCAAACACCAAGAATGCCTTTTTCACTTCCTGCAAGCTCGGTTCATCGTCGTCAAACAGCTGAGAAATATAGTCAGAGCCAATGGCCTTGAAGAACACATTGCTTTCTTGATCAAAATTAAGCCCCATCTTTCTCATGACGGCCTCGGCATCTGCATGCGTCAGCTCCATCTCATCATCTTCATTCTTATTCAGTGTCTTAGATGTCTTTCTGTCGGCGAGATTCGGTGTCGAGGTTGGCTTGGAGACAGGACTACTGCAGGATTGGCAAGAACTAGGGAGGAACCGCTGAAGCTTTGAGATGGACCAGGTTAGGATGGTGAATAAGATGAGAATACCAACTGGTTCAAGATGACATGTTGTAGTGGTTGGCGACTTCTCCATGTTGCCCTGTTGGTTTCTGAAATCTTAACTCTTGTTGTTTGGTGAGAGGAAGGTCATGTAGCAATGGAGGTTATATAGGAAGCTATGTTGTTGTTGTTTGCAGTTGTAGGCTTGTAGCTTCAACAGAATCAATCTGAAACATCTAAGCAGATCACAAGATGCTTCCCCTTTGAAAATCTGTATGGAAGAGGAGCGGACACCAAGATGACCAGTTTGTCTGACAGATTCAGAGTCTATGGTCTTAGCTTCCTGGAAAGAGAGTAAAGAGTTTTATTCCCTCTCTATCATTGTCACACATAATAGTCTAATGCATGTTCTATGTAATGATGTAGTTGTTTTCAGACACCGTGGCCTCCTTAGTTGTTTACATGTTGGGAAACACACTGAACATGGTTAGAAATAAGATATTCATATCAGATGAATACTGAATGAACTGGGTGGGCCGGGCCGGGCAGGAATAGGGGAGAGAGAAAATGCCTGAACTTATCAGGTCAGCTCAGAATATGGGTTCTGGATCAAGAAAATCCACGTTGTGATCTTTGGCCCGGAACTGGCTCGGGGCGGGCCAAAAATGGACTGACCATGGGCCAGGCTGGGCTGCGCAGTTCATTTCTTTTAGGTCCTTGATGTTGGTCCCAAAGTTTTTTCTTTGTACTTATGTTAGGTCCCATAAAGGAGAATTTGCAAACAAAAAAAGTACTTAGCCTTTGACAATTTTTTCAAGTAGAATATGCATGGTGGTTGCACCGAAATTTCAGGGAAGCCAATATTTCTTTGAAAAAAGAACAAGACTCTTGCCTGAGATACTTTTTCATAAAAGACTAGAGACCAGAGAAGAAGTGTAGAACAAAGCAAACTACTTGATTCTTATCTTCTGTTTAAATACTTCTTCATTTCTTAATATTCAGTCTTTGTTCTCATATTGTTTTAATCTTTCTGTTTAAGTTGATTCTGGTTACTGTCCGCAGTGAATATCTAGGCTTGTTCTTTGCTGCAGGTTAGGAATTAGAATCATATAAATGTCTAGCAGTGTATCTCATTATCGAAGATATCAATTGTTACTAGAAGAACTTGCATAATAACTTTCAGAGCTACCAGTGTTCGATATGACTGAAGAAACTATCAGTTGACAAAGTAAGTTTCAGAGTTCTACAGTCAACTTTTTTTCCTCTCTTCAGCGTATTCCATGTATATTGCAATTTCATGAAACAAAGCGTGCCGTTTCGTCTAGTCCACGTACCGTGTTCATATATCTCCAACAGATCCTTCTCTTTCTCTATCAGCTTGTCGTTTTCAGAGAAATGACAAGTTCATCGCATGGGCATTTGTCTGAAATCTGACTAAAGGAGAAAATAATCAATCGGTGCTTTTGGATGCCCACAAGATGCTAGTGCCTTTGACTCATGAACGTTGTGGAATTCAGTGATAACCTATACCGGTGACATGATACCTACTTCAAGCCTTTCAGATCTTCCACAAAAAGTGTTAGAGATAACTCAATATCCAACCTTTCCATATATCAAATCTTTCCATGCTTGGACTCCTTATTTTGGCTATATAATACCACCCCCTATGTATATGTACATTGAACGATTATAGTGGATTTATTTCACATGGGTTTTTCATCTTCTTGAGGTTTTTCCATGTTAATTATTGTATCATGTTTTCGTGTGCTACTCTAACCCTAACAAGTGGTATTAGAGCCATCAGAGCGCACCTGGTTCCGATCTACAGTCCATCGCTCGTCGTCGTCTTCCTCCGGCTGACACCGAACCACCTCGGCACCACCTCCGGCCACGACAACCTTCGGTCGCCCCGCGACGCTGCCATCTTCGATCGAGCGCGCCTGCCTGAAGCACCGCCGAGCACGGCAACTTCCTTTCCGGCACCTTCACCGCTCTGTGCGACGGCCTTGGCACTTCCAGCGCCCTCCTCAGCCGCCACCTCCGTGTCTCGTCTGTGTGGCCACCCCGAGTCCATGGTTGGCCCCAGCCTCAACCGGCCTCCATTGATCGACGGCCGCTGCTGCCTCCCAAAGGACCACTTTAGTCGCACAACTCCGGTCGCCTGGCCTGCACCGATCATCTATGGCCGCCTCTTCAAACAATTGAGCTTCGCGAAGAACAGGTGAAGTTATTAATGAGACTACTACCGCAAAACTATGGTAGGAATTGGAAGCTTTGTACATGAAGAAAAGTCTCGCTAACAAATTGTGCCTCAAAGAATGATTGTATATAGTCTAATCATAATGAGTTCAACTCGCTCATCATTGATTGTAAGAAATTAGATGTGCAAGTTAAGGATGAAGATAAGGTTATTTTTTTGGTCATCTCTTTGCCTGCTACCTTTAAACACTTTAAACAAATTATGCTTTATGGCAATCATGATACCGATAGTTTTGAGAGTGTTAAATCAAATTTATTGTCTAAGGAGAAATTTGATATTGATTCTCGTTCAGAAATAAGGGCTGAGGGTTTAATTGTTAGAGGTAAATCTTAACATAAAGGCAATTTTTATAGATCAAAGTCTAGATCTAAATCAAGAGGTTGTAAATCCAGTGATTTTTGCCGTTATTGCAAGATATCTGGTCATGATATTTCTCAGTGTTTCAAGTTAAAAAACAAAACAGAAAGAGATAAAAAGACACAATTTGTTGAAAATGAATCTGATGGTGAGGCTCTAATCATCACTTTTAATTTAAAGAATCAAACTGCATGGATTATTGATTCAGCTTGCACTTTTCATATCTATCCATATAAAGAGTGGTTCTCTACTTATGATTCTGTTGGTAGTGGTGAAGTGTGATTGCTGATGAGTTTCCACTTGAAATTATTAGCATCGGTTTTGTTCAAATTAAAACTCATGATGGTATTGTTAGGACCCTTACAAATGTTCGCCATCTTCCTAGAGTGAAGATAAATCTTGTTTCGTTAGGCACTATAGAACATTTGGGGTATAAGTATAATAGTGAAAATAGTGTTCTTAAGATTTCAAAAGACATCCTTGTTATTATGAAAACCAATATAATCAATAGTCTTTATTACTTGCAAAGATCTACAGTTACAGGTTCCGCAACTATTTCTACTATTGCGTTGGATCCTCCCATCACCAAGCTTTGGCATATACGCTTAGGTCACATGAGTGAGAAAGGTATGCATCTTTTATCCAAGAAAGGACTTTTGCGTGACATTGACAAACTTGATTTCTGTGAGCATTATGCAAACAAAAGAGGACCAGTTTTATTGTTTCAACTCATCAGACTAAAGGAATTCTTGATTATGTCTATTCTGATCTTTGGGCCAGTTCTAGATTTTCTTCTATTGGAGGGTGTGAGTACATGACAACCTTCATTGATGATTTTTCTCGCAAAGTTTGGGTTTATTACTTGAAACATAAGCATGAAGCTTTTTCAGTGTTCAAGAATTGAAAAGTTTTGGTAGAAAATCAAATTGGTAGGAAAATAAAGAAACTTAGAACTGACAATGGATTGAAATTTTGTAGTAGTGAATTTAGTCAATTTTGTGCTAATCATGGTATTGCAAGGCACTTATCTCTTCAAGAAAAGCCTTAGCAGAATAGTGTGGCAGAGCGTATGAATCGTACTCTTCTAAAAAGAGCCCATTGCATGCTTTTAAACGCAGGTTTATGGCATAAGTATGCGTTGTGGGCCGAGATTATTTCTACAGCTTGTTATTTGATTAATCACTCTCCAAATTCCTTCATTAATTTTTAACTTTCAGAAGAGGTTTGGTCAGGTAAACCAATTGATTATTTTAATTTGAGAATTTTTTATTGTCTTGCATATGCTCATGTTAGCAATGAAAAATTAGAATATAGAGCAAGAAAATGCATATTTGATGGGTATGGTTCTGGTGTCAAAGGATATCGTTTATGGTGTTCTAATTCTTGCAAATTAATCATTAGTCGTGATGTTGCTTTTTCATGAAGATGCTTTACTCTCATTGGATAGTGAATGTTGGTTGTTCATCTACAAGTGAATCTGAAATTTCTGAAACTGTTGCAAGAAAAGCAGAATTTGAGATAGTTTTACCTACCTTTGATAATGTTTCTTCAACTTGTTCAATTTTACAACCAATTTCTGATACAACATCTCCTATCACTGATGATCATTGCATTATTCGAGATAGACCAAGGAGGAATATTCAATTGCCTCTTAGATATCGTAACACTGATAATATGGTCTATTATGCTCTTCTTGCTGCACAAGATATTTGTGACACTTTTGTACCTTCTTATCCTGAAACTATCTCATGTGAAAATTCTTCTAAGTGATTGACAGCTATTAATGAAGAAATTGAGAGCCTTCATAAGAATTGTACATGAGATTTGGTTGAACTTCCAAAAGGTAAGAGACCTTTAAAGTGCAAATGGCTGTATAAGAAGAAGGATGGTATTTCTGAAGTTGAACCAGCAAGATGGAAAGCCCGTTTAATGGTAAAAGGTTTAAACCAAAGAGAATGTATTGACTTCAATAAAGTTTTTCTTCCTGTTGTATGTCACTCATCCATTCAGGTTATGCTTGCTTATGTTTCTTTATTTGATTTAGAATTAGAGCAACTTGATGTTAAAACCGCCTTCTTACATGGAGATTTAGAAGAGGAGATTTTTATGACACAAGCTGGAAGTTTTGCTACTCCTGGAAGAGAGCATTTAGTTCGTAATTTGAAAAAGTCTTTCTATGGTCTTAAGCATGCTTCTAGGCAATGGTATACAAAGTTTTGATTCCTTTATGATTGCACGAGAATATTCTCGCAATAATTATGATAACTGTCTTACTTTAAACAATTTCCAAATGGATCTTTTGTTTATTTGCTACTCTATGTTGATGACATGCTTATTGCTTCTTATGATAATTCCCTGATTAAACAGTTGAAGGCTCAACTTAGTCAAGATTTTGAGATGAAAACTCTTGGTCCAGCAAAGAAAATTCTTGGGATGGAAATTCAGTGTAATCGCAAAGCTGGTACATTATTTCTATCTCAGAAAAACTACATTGAGAAGGTTCTTGATAGATTTAATCTCAGTGATTGCAAGCATGTTTCTACACCTTTTGCCTCACACTTTAAATTATCTTCATGTCAATGTTCTATTAATAAAGAAGATAAAGACTATATATCATATGTTCCTTACTCTAGTGCAGTTGAAAATCTCATGTATACTATGAATTGCATTAGACCATATTTGGCTCATACAGTTAGTGTGGTTAGTAGATTTATGCATAATCCTAGCAAAGAGTATTGGAATGCTGTTAAGTGGATTCTTCGTTATTTGAAAGGAACTTCTAATTTTGGTTTGATGTTTGATAAGAATAAAGTGAAGACAAATAATATTGTTGGGTTTGTTGATTCTGATTTTACTGATGATCTTGATAAAAGAAGATCAACTTCTAGATATATCTTCTTTATGTGGTTCTGCTGTCAGTTGGAAAGCATCTTTACAGTCTAGCATCTTTTTCTACTACTAAAACATAGTATGTTTCTGCTACCGAAGGTGTTAAAGAAGCTATTTAGTTGCGATGTCTGGTTTCTGAACTTGGTATTTTACAGGAAACTATTTTCTGTTTATTGTGATAGCAGAGTGCTATTTGTTTGACCAAAAATTGTACGTATCATGCCAATACCAAGCATATTGATATCAAGTACCACTTTATTCGTGATATTGTTGCTAAAGGACAAGTTGTTGTGGGAAAGATACACATTGATGATAATCCTGCTGATATGCTCACAAAAGCACTTTCAAATACCAAGTTCAAGTGTTACCTGAACTTGACTGATATTCATGATGCTTAATTACCCTTCGAGGTTTTCATGAGATAAATTTATTATGAATTTTGAGTAAGGAGAGGTTTGTTAGAGATAACTCAATATCCAATATTCCACATATCAAATCTTTCCATACTTGGACTCTTTATTTTGGCTATATAATGCACCCCCTATATACATGCATATTGAATGATTATAGTGAATTGGCCTCCCGTGGTTTTTTCCTCTTCTTGAGATTTTTTGATGTTAAATCTTGTGTCCCGTTTTCGTGTGCTACTCTAACCCTAACAAAAAGTTTTGTCTACATGCATGTGTGAGCTAATGTTTGCTGTAATTTTCTCTACATACTTAGATGTTAGAATGGCCTTTGCTAGGTATCAAGCTTCAACTGGGGTGAACTAACTTGATGAATTATTAAGTACAGTTTTACTTCATCAGATAAAATAAATTAGCTTAGTGGAGGCTAACAAACTATCTCTCGAAGTGCTGAATCCACTCTGCGCATAAAAGAAAGGGACTAACTTTAGTTTACCTGAAGTCTGCAGTCCACACTGCCTGCATCAGGATAAGAAAAGCCGGTACCGGAATGGTGGCCTGCTGAGGTACAGTCCTCTGGCAGCAAAAATTCCCAGCATCATCTGCACCATGTCATCATCCAATATCCAAGCAATTGCCATGGTACACTCTCCCCATGATCCCTAATTTCTGCTCCAATTCTTTCTCGCAAGCTCCTCCTTAATTATCTTATCATTTCTTTGCCAATCTTAGTTGTCTTCGATGCCCTTTCTTGCTCACCCTTTTCGCGATATTTATCTTCTTGCATCTCCTTTTCGCGTGCCTGGTAATTCGGTTTCATCGCTTTCGATCGACGCCCTCGCCAAATCAGATGTGCATCTTTTCAGGAAAGAGCACATGTAGATCGATTGGCCATTACTGAAGTCATTTCAAGAGCTTTAGCTGCATTGCCTATGAAATGCTCACCTACTTTTCTAGTTATAAAAAAGGTCATCCTCTGAGCTAATGAAGCACTTTATATAGATACTTATATAGCAATTAAGATATAGATACTTATATAGCAATTAAGATGGGCTACAGCTAGCCACGCATGCATGATTGTGGAAGGTGCTTCAGAGGCCTCTATGGCTCCTTGTTCCATGACAAAGGTGCTATAAAATAGCTTACAATTCAGTGCTCTACATGACCCTCATGGATGCAGAAGAATAGTAGAAACACCGGAAGAAAGCCTGGAAGAGACAGATGGAGAGATTGCCTGCACTGCACCTGGCAGTGGTCCTCCTGGCCTTCTGCTGTCTCATCCATGCCTCAAGTGCTGAAATTTCAATTCCACCTGGTAATATTCTCACCGTCTTTCCTCTCTTTCTTCTACATATCATCTAGAGATTTAACGGTTCTGACTGAAATATTGGCATTTGATAACTTCCATACGCATCAACACAGCCTTAAGGGTGCTTCAGGAGACTGAGGCAATTCCAGCTTCCAGTGGAGCAGATGATCAGGTGATTTGGCCTAGCTACCTGTTATCTCAATTATTTTCTATTACATTCCATTTATGATTTATTCAGGTAGATTGCTGCTTGGGTTTTACTGTCTGTTCAAGTAGTAGTTGCAGAGCCTGTTCTGTCAGGTGCAACTGTGACCTGAATCTTTGATCGACCAGGCCGCCTTCACCGGAGAAGGGAAGGCCAGCAACGTGAAAGGGAGGATGGAGCTGGAGCTTGACGACTACCCGGGCTCCGGCGCCAACGAACGGCACTCGCCGTGGGGGCAGGAGAGGAGGAACTGAGCCATGGCACCGGAGCTATATATGTATCCACTTGTTCAGAGTTTCATTCAGGCTACCAGTATATCCAGAAGTATTGTGCTCTAGTGCATGTATCTGTACTGTAACTTGCTACAGTAGCACCGTTACTACTCCTGGTATAACATATGAGTGACTACATGAGATCGAGATCGTATATGAACGAGAAGGTTTGTTGTTTGCAAGGGGATTGCATAGTAATTGTTTATACGCTTTGGCATGTGAAATAATTAAGGTAGAAGTATATATATGCATGTTTAATGAATCGACTTGACTGGTTCAGGTTTCAGCGACTGACTTGAACTAACTGCCGCATGTAAACGCGTAGGTACGTGTTGAATAAAGTTTCCTTGGGAATATAGAGTTCATGTAATCACGCCGTGTTCGCTGACGTATTAGTCTCTGAATTAATCTTGCTTTCTTTGATCAATTCTACATCCCGTGCGATGATGGATGTTTTTCTATGTTGTGTGGTTGCATCTTTCCGTGCAAGAAATGCTCAGGATAATAAGCATCTCGATCGAACCTTTGCCGGCTTCCTGGTTGTCATGTGCGGCCCATCTATCCCAAACTTTCACATAAACTTTGAAAGTGGCAATTTGGAATTCCCTAGCGAAAATCTCCCACTTCAAACCCGTCCTAAGCTCTAAAGTCATCCAGAATTTGAACTCCGCTAGACGGTTCAGATTTCTCCATATTTTGGAAGGAAGCATAAGTCACGTTTGTATTTTGCATCGAGAAGCTAGCCGAACCTCCTCCTGAGTCCTGACCAAGCAAATATATGACATCTGGCTTTTGTTAACCTAGCAAATGCATATTTAGTTTAACGACGGTGTCACCATCACCCTTCCAATATACTTATGTCGTATTATCTTTGCCCATAAACTTAGCTCGTATTTTAATCCTGCCTTTGCCGCCTAGGTCTCTCGGCAGTGGCGGACCCAACAGGGGGTCAAGAGGGTTAGAGTACACCTTACCCCCGATAAGTAGTAGGACAGTCGGTCGAGGGTAGAGCAGAAGAGCGGCCGACCAAGGATAACAGTGCGGTGAGCTGCAAGTGGAAAAGTAACCTCTAAAATTTAGATCTAGATCTGCCAATGTCTCTCGGCTCTGCGTAGCCCGTATGGCCGGCCGGTAAGAGAGTGTGTGTGTGCAGTATACATGATCCAATATCACGGCCTCGTCCACCTCCCACGGCAAAACAAGGGGCAGATAACAACGGCGACGTCAACAGTGACGACACTGCGAGCGCGTGTGAGAGGCTGCCGTTAGGAGGAAAACGACGCCAAAGAACCCTGAGTGAGTAGCCGAGTCGTCGGATTGCCATCGGACGTCTGCCGACCCGCACCACCGAGCTAAAAACAGAAGCATTTCTTCATCCTCCTCCTCGCTCACCGTGTCGACTATTTATTTATCTATACCCTTTATAATGCACATAAGCATTCTTTTCTACGTCCACACCAAATAATGCACCCCACTAGAGATGGCCCAACCTTCATGCACCCAAATAAACGTCCCCGTAAACTTGCCTCCATCAAAATTAACCTTCGGATCTCTCTCGCCTTTACTCACCCACATCCGATGGCCATTGTTTAATGTGTCTAACTCATCCTCGTGGTCCACAACAGATCTCCCCACCTCCAAAGATCATCTCAAGGAAAAGGAAACAAATATCCTAGAATTAAGGAAAAGGAAACAAACGTTCTAAAAAAGGAAAAGATCATATATTACGTCTTGGGAAAAAAAAATCGAAAGACAAGACACTATACTAATTTATCTATAGTTTACCACCAGCTTCCTTCGCTTGACTCTTTCTTCCTCTACGCGAGCAACGGAACAAAGTCTTAAATCCAAAAGAAAAAAATTGCGTGTTATTTAGACGACCAAACCCAAGCCAACGAATTGGAGAGAGAGAGGGAGAGGAAGTTTTCGTAGACCAGACGGAGCGCGTGAGTCCTCGTCGTCGCCGCCGGGAAGGTGCGTGCTTCGCCTTCTCGATCCCGTTCTCTTTCCGCCGTTCGCCGTTCGAGATGGTGCGGTTCGGTGGGGTGGGTAGTGGGTACCCCGCGCCCTGCGATTCGAGGTGGCCTGGCTCTGGTGCTCGCGGCGGATCCGGGGATTCCCTCCGCGCAACTAGGCCTTAGATGGCAAGTTCCTCGGTGAAGTCTCCAGTTCGGTGTCTTTTTTCTTGCGGGGAAATTTTATTTTTTTACGGGTTCCTCGCGTGCGTCGCCCCGGAATGGATTGCTTTGTTCGGGGTATCTTTCGTTAATTCTTCGGGGAGCTTCGTGCTATTCGTAGAGGAAGGGGATTTTTTCTGGGGTTTCTTGCGCCCGTTTGCTTTGCTCCATAGCTAGATGAGGCAGTAGGGATGGGGGATGAGGGGTGGACTAGCTAGTCTAATTCGGTATACGTTCTCTTCATCTTTTCTCCATTTTTATCCTATCTTGGCTGATATGATGTCGTTCGCACCGTCTTGCCTCTTGCGAGTACCTGGTCATTCTTATGATTCTTGCTTTTATTTCTTGCAGGAGTTTGATTGATTTGTGAGGGAGGATTGAGAAGGGTGTCACAAGAAGAGGAATTTGGGATGGGCGACCATGTGGTGGTGAATGTGGAAGGTTTGGCAGACGCTAAGGATGGTGGGGTTGCCGAGAAGTCATCGGAGGCTCTGAACGGTTCGGCGGTGGCTGCTGCCGCTGCATCGCCGTCGGCGGTTGTTAATTTGGCCGAGGAGGGTGATGAGGAGGAGGAGCCACTCATCCAGGCAGCGGAGTGCCGCATATGCCAGGAGGAGGACAGCGTCAAGAATCTTGAGAAGCCGTGTGCTTGCAGCGGCAGCCTGAAGGTGTAGCTCCTCTTCTAATGTTATTTCCAAATCTTGCATGTGGTTCTTACGCCACTGAAATTATTGTTAGGCACTTTATTGTTCACGAAGGCACATGTAGTGGGGGTCCTTCCTACTTTTCATTTTGGCTTTCAGCATGTGTTTTGTCATTTTCCATTGACATGTGGTATGGTTTATAAAGTATGAACCTGTCATCTGATGCCATTCACCGTGTAGGATAAGTTGATTGATCTGGTGCACATAATTGATTCAGCATGTTAGGTAAGTTGATTCACCATATTAGGCTCCCTGATATGTTTCGAGAGAAGTAGTAGCCCTGTGTATATATGTTTAGGATAGTATCATGCGGGAATAAGTTTCTCTATCCGTATGACAACAATGCCTTACTGTAAGGATAACCATCCACCTTTGGAGGACAGTAACTGGAACACTTAGTGTATAAAAAATTGATTCATCCTATAATTATGCACAATTGGGCCATGGCATGTATGTTCCTATAAGCATGTTGTTGCTATGGTCAAGTTGGATTGTTGCATATAAGTCAGATGTCCTCTTTTTCCTTGGATGTTGCTGCTATACCAAGAATTAAATCATGGTGGTTTCACTTCAATTATTTCAATTTTTAAAACTGCACAGCTTTTACTAGCGTGGCATGATCCAAGTTTGATCCAACAAACAAAAGTGCACTTTTATCACTTAACACCCTAGTGGGAACATATCAAGGCTACTCAAATCATCTGTCCAGGCCCCCAACCATATCTACAGCCTGTTACTTATTTCCAATTTTCTCTATTGGTGCTTGCCACATTGCTAACAGAAACTCATGATATAAATGAGTTGCTTAAGCTCTGTGCATTCACATGCCATGTTATCTTACATGATTACATCACTAATCAATTCATAACCAAATGATCCCAGTTCAGTTTATGTGAAATTCGATATCTGATTTTATGAGACTCATCAGTCACCACAACTTTATTTGCTTCATTTCTTTGAAGTCAGGATTAATTCTTAAGTTTTAACTATTCTTTGGACATAATGTAATGATGATTGGCATTGGAACTGCTGATTCTACACAGTTATCTTTTATGCTGCTTCTGTGTAGTCAATTAACTCCTAGTACATTAATTGTGTAATCATGTTATCCTGTTGCACTTGCACATGGCATGATGTTTGTTCAGTTTTTAACTTATTAAGCATAACTTCCCTTGAGCTATATATTTTGCTTTTTTTAATGACATAGAAGTTGTCCTTGTATACCATGTGAGTAAGTAGGTTGCATATTTTGTCTGTCAAGTATGCTGTACTCTAGGATTGACAATTCTACTTTTCATGTATAGTATGCTCATAGAGCGTGTGTGCAACGCTGGTGCAACGAGAAAGGAGACATTACATGTGAAATTTGCCATCAGGTTGGTTTCTTTTTTTTTTCTCTAGTTCACTCCTCTGGTACATGTTGCTTTTCTGTATTGATCGAAATTTAGGATAGTACATATATTGATATGTGTACATCCATCCAATATAGCAAACCCTGTATTTCTGCTTCAGACTTTTTTTTGACAAATGTTTTGACCATGACCTGATGGGTTGTCTTGTCCTCACTATGACCTCACCCCTATTGTGCTTTGTGCACTTATTGTTCCTTGTTGCATGCTTTCTGTTCTTGTTGCATGAAGGCCTCGCTCCATGGTGGTTCATGCCTTGTGTGTCACCACCTAGCAGTGCTGTCTCAGTCATCCATGCACCATGACCATGTGTAGTTGCTGTGTTGTGGGCGGGGTTGCACTAGAGGAGTTACTGCCAGGGCAAAAGCAGCAATTTGTTTATTTTAAACAATTTGGTATGTTGACATGTTTAACAAAATGGGTAGATATGAGTTATTTGTGTGTGCGCGCGCGCTGGGGGCGTGGTTCTTCTTTTTTTCCAATTTTGGTCAAGTAGAGTTTAAGTATAATATTCTGAGATGCACATACTCTAGTACTTATTCCATTTTAATCTGTCTTTCTCGGCTTCTGCCATTAATTACGATATAGATAATAAAAAATTCCAAAGAAAGTCTGCCTTTTACTTATTTTTGCGGTGGTATCAAATGTTTCAGATATGGCTATATTCTTGTAGCATACTCCTTGGTTCTTCCAGTATGTAGATTTGTTGGGTGCCTTTCTATTCTTGTGTATTAATTACTTTGAGGTTTTGGTGATACCCTGCAGCAATATAAGCCTGGGTACATAGCACCACCTCGTGTTCAACCAGATGAGACCACCATAGATATCAGGCAAGTTATTTCTCGATATTTAATTTTGTTTAACTCACCAGTTTGGCCATTTCATGGTATTATAGTCAAGTGCATTGGAAGTGATCAAGTGAACTAACTTGGACTATTGATTTGCAGTGGTGATTGGACCATTACAGGAACTCCTCTGGATTTGCGTGATCCAAGAATTCTTGCTGTAGCAGCTGCACAGCATCGTCTTCTTGAAACAGAGTACGATGAATATGCTGATACTGATGCTAATGGTGCTGCATTCTGCCGTTCTGCTGCACTTATTGTAAGTACTTCCTTGTCTTATTGCCCATACTAAGCTGTACTGATATAATGATAGCTAATTCAGGGCAATTAGTCCAGCCTCCAGCACTTCCAAAATTCCGTTTGTGGATGGATGAATAGTACTTTTATATATCGTGCAGTTCTCTTACAGTTTTGTTTATGGATAGAAGAATAGTGCTTTTAATTGCTTTACAAACAGGGAACTAAGACTATCCTTTTTTTCCAATCTGCCCCCTTGACTTTCCTCCCATTTTGGCCAAATGGCTCGTATAGAGTTCTGGTATTCTCATGATAAAACATCTGAAGATCCTTACTTCTTTTGCAGCTAATGGTCCTGTTGCTGCTGAGGCATGCATTGTCTATCTCAGACAGCGAAGGAGATGATGATGCTTCTACCATGTTCTCGGTGAGCCACATGGTCTTGTTTTTTTTCCTTTGATATTAGTGGTTCAGTTGATGCTTCATGTTGACTAAACCTTTTTAATCTCATTCAATGTTTTGCAGTTTTTTCTTCTTCGAGCTGCCGCATTTCTGCTGCCATGCTATATCATGGCATGGATCTTTAGTATTCTGCATCGCCGGCGACAAAGACAGGTATTTGTGATCCAATATGGAAGGTGTCACCCATGTGAAAATTTTCTGCAATTCATGATACAATTAGGTTATGTCCTTTTGAACCATTCAAAAGCAAATATTCTCTGGCAAGGAAAGAATATAGCATCGTCGTGCAATTATCATTGATGTGCCTTCTAACCTTTTATGCTTCCATTACTGACAGGAAGAGGCAGCAATGGCGGCGGCGGAGGTGGCGTTCATCCTGCAATCAGCCCAGGGCCGTGCCCTCCAGTTCACCATCGCCCCAGACTCCCCCACCACTCCACAGCTGGAACCACAGCAACAATAGCTAACGAGTCCAGTAGTTCCTTTCAACTAATGACCACACATGCGGAAGAGGATACTTAAGCTAGGTCCGGATGCCCATTTTGTTGTTGGTACTGGCTCAGGAACGCTACTAAGAAGCTGGCTTCGCTTCCTGTGGCCAGGTGAATCCTTGTACCATGTCATCGTCCCATTTATCACAGGCAATGCAACTTAACTTATAGTTGTCAGTGTAATTCTTAATGTAAATTTATTATATATATATTACATTCTTACAGTATTGTTGCAACCCGGGTTCAGTGTTACACTGTCATGTACAGTTTTTTTACATGGATTTTTTTTTTGAAGGACAAGATATTCAAGTAAATTGATGAATGCTCAACCAGGAAATGTTTTTTGTGGAAGGTAGTGTATCTATACCCCTTTATAATGCATCTAAGCATTTTTTTCTACGTCCACTCCAAATAATACACCCCACTAGAGATAGCCTAATCTTCATGCACCCAGGGAAACGTCCTCAGAAACTTGCCTCCATCAAAATTAACCTCTCAGATCTTTCCTCAACTTTACTCATCCACATCCGATGGCTATTGTTTTATGTGTCTAACTCATCCCTGTGGCTCACAACAGATCTCTCTCCACCTCTAGCATCATCTCAAGGAAAAGGAAACAAATATCCTGGAATTAAGGAAAAGAAAACAAACGTTCTAGAAAAGAAAAAGACCATATATTACATGCTGGAAAAAGGAAACCGAAAGATAAGGTACTATATTAGTCTTCACAAAAAGAAGGTAGGGTGGAAGCTGAAATTGAATTGCTAGCCGAGCCCATGTCAGTATGTCACCTTTCCCAGGCGAAGGCCCATGATGTTGTCTCGTTATGGTAATACTTCCAAGTTGCGAACGAATTGATCGTATAAGTGCAGTTTTGCTTTATTGGTTGAGCACGATATACTCGTGTGTTTACAAGAAATTACATAAGCTGTGTTTTCGACAAAATGTCAAAAGAAATCAAGCCCAGTAAAAATGAAGAGGAAGATATCAATTCTCAAATGGCAACAGACAGCTAAGAAAATCAAGTAGCACTATAGAACAGTTAATACCGCTCATAGTACACGCTTCCTCTTGAGAGATGCTACCAGATCAGATCCGTGCGTTCCAAATAGAGAGAGCTCGATGGGCTGGATAACTTATTAGTTTCGATAGTTTACCTAAGAAAATGGAAAAACACGGGGAGATTGTATAAATGGTCCATCACTCACGCCCTTGTCCATAGATAGATTACTGTTAAGGAACCTCGCTATCGAATAGTCCGGGTTTCGAACAGATCTAAAATTGGAGAATAGAAAGAGAGAGACACAGGTATATGGGGAGCGACGACGGAATTCTTTATTGCTTTCTGATTGCATGTACATAGGGGGGACCCCCTCCTCCTTTTATAGCGATCACTTAGGGTTTCGGCTAAGGGACCAACATAGGCCTTCAATGGGTCATGAGGTTTCCCAACACTCCCCCTTGGGCCCTTTGCCGCGAGATGCATATGCCTCATTAAAACTCCAGAAAAACCCAGTGGGAAAAATACTTGGAGAAAGAGTACATAGCATACGCTTACTATGTTGCACGAATTGCCTTGTTAAAACCTTATGCAAGAAAACTTCATGAAAAACTTGCTAAGGAAAAAGAGTACAATTCTCCCAACTTCAATTGCTAATCTTTGAGATTCATGTTGGGTATTAATAATTCATGCTCGAGATTCATGTGGGAGTATGTGAAATATCTCCCCCTGAAATCTGCACTTCTCTAAGTCTCATCATCCCAATTCCTTTTACGCACCTTTCAAAGGTAGATGTTGGGAGTGATTTAGTGAACAAATCTGCAAGATTTTCACATGACTTAGTATGCAATATCTTGATCTCGTTCATCTTATGCAATTCGTGAGCATAGAAGAACTTGGGGTTGATATGCTTCGTGAGATTACTCTTCACGTAACCCATCTGTGCTTGGGCAACACAAGCTGCATTATCTTCATAAATAATCGTGGGAGTTTGCTCAATGTTCAAGCCACATGACTTCTGGATGTGGTGAACCATTCTTCGGAGCCATGCACATTCACGAGATGCTTCATACAAAGAATGATTTCCGAGTGGTTTGTCGACGCGGCTCGAGCTGGCTCGAGTACGCCTCAAAGCGTCGGAGGCTGAGGTGACTTGAAGAATCTCTTCGTCGGTAACTTCCGAGGCACTTATAAAGCGCCACAGTAACTCCGGACTGGGAGCACGAAGGCTGCTGACAGCAGGGAGACTCTCGGGACTACATCCGGAGGTTTCCCGCCAGGTCAACGAGCTCCCGACATCTCGGCCGCCGATGTCGTGGGAGCCTTCATCTGACACCTCTGCAGGCCTTGGTGCACAAGGTGGTGCCTCGAGCCCGGGACCACCAGGAGCTCCTCGACATCGCCACCAACCACGCCTCCGTGAGGCCGTAAGAGGCTATTTCCGAAGGAGGAAAGGCCAGGCCGAGGCGGCGTCAAGCGGGTCTCCTTCCGCCCGACAAGCAGGCGGCAGGAAGCAGTCCGTGAGACCAAAGTGGTCGCCACGGTCGGCCATACCCAACGCGGCGGTAGCGGCCGTCGCCTTGACGCCGAGAAATTGATGGGCGGCCCATGCGAACCATGGGTTCTCCGTCAACACAAATCTGGAACTGCGAAGTCTGGCGCTATCTTTCTAAGCGTCCCCCCACGCTTGCGCTAAAAAAGGAAAGAAGCGCGCGGCCCGCGAGCAGCGGAGAAGAAAGCGACGGCGAGTTCCCGAGCCGGCGGCGCCTCATGATCTTCGGAGGACCGCTCTGGCGACAAGCGTCGCTCAAGCTCGCTTACTGCGAGTCCGCACCGTCGCGTAGGCGTCCCAAATATCTTCGGTGGTGGAGTTCCGATCACCTTTGATCGGACCGATCACCCGATCGCGTCCTACGAGGAAGGTACCCGTGGGTGGTGGCCCGTCGTCGAGCAAGCGCCTCACGAAGGTCTTGCGATGGGCCGAAGCGGCCGGCCTTAACATCCTCTACGTTGAGGCGTTCGGCGCTATGAGGTCGCGCTCAAGCCTCCGGCCAAGCAAAAGCACCTTTCCATGGCGTCATCGGGCCACAAGCCCGTCCCAGCTCGGCAGTCGACCGCCGTCACCTTCGAGGCGGAAAACTTCCGCGAGACCCTCACCTTCAAGGTCGTGGATTTCCGGCGCCTACCGCCATCTGGGAGGCCATGCTACGCCAAGTTCATGGCGATCCCCGACTCGCCTACCTCAATGAAGATGCGGGACGCATGGAGTCATTACGCGGCATCGTCTTTCCGGCTGCCTTCAAGCTATGGCCTTGGCGGTGCTTGAAGCTTCGCCTCGGCGATGCGTTGCCTCTGCGAACTCAACAAGCTCGGGAGGGAAGCGCGGTCGTCCACGAATCCGGCAAATCGGGCGGGATCCTTCAAATCCGCAGGGACACGAAGGAGGTCACGATCGATCACAGTGATCCGACCAAGACCGTGCGGGTCGAACCACGCTCCGCCAAATAGGAAGCGCGCTCGTCGACTTCCTCGCGCTAACAAAGATGTCTTCGCATGGAGGTCCTCCGAGCATAAAGGGCGATCAAAAGGAGGTCGTGAAAGCACTCCTTGACGTCGACCGGGCTCAAAGGCCAGTGCGCTTGCCCTGGCCGCCGGCGAGGAAAGCGCGGGGTTATAGGAGAGATCGCCAAACTCTTGGCGGCGAGGGTTTGTAAAAGAGTGCGCCACCTGAGTGGCTAGCCAACCATGTACTTGTAAAAAGAAGAGCGGGCAATGGAGAATGTGTGTTGACTATACTGAGTCTCAACAAAGCATGTCCCAAGGACCCATTCCACCTCGCATCGACCAAGTCATCGACTCCACGGCTGGTCGAGTCTCTTTCCTTCTGGATGCCTACTCGGGGCTACCACGAGTTGCGCTAAAGGAGTCCGACCATTTCGCGACTTCCTTCATCGCTCCGTTCGGCTCGTTACGCTGTCACAATGCCCTGACTGAAGAGCGCGGCGCTACATACAGCGATGTATGCAAGCGTGCTTCAATGACCGGATCGGCCGCAGCGTTGGGGCGTATGTCGGCGATATTGTCGTAAAGACCGGGAAGGTGGCGACCTTATCGCCCGACCTAGAAGAGACTTTCGCGAACCTTGACGGTTTCGCATAAAGCTCAACCAGAAGTGCGTCTTGAGGTCCCCGAAGAAAGCTCTTAGGCTTCATCGTCTCGGCGAGGCGCCGAGGCCAATCGGAGAAGATCTCGGCGATCGCAAGATGGGCCCGGTCGGCAACCTCAAAGGTCGGTGGCCAAGGTGCTGGCGGCTTTAAGGCCGTTCGTGTCTCGCCTCGTGACGCGAATGCTTGCTCTCTGATACATTGTTCAAGAAATCCGACCGCCGGTTGGACACACGAGGCTCGGAGGCCCTCGCGCAGAAGGCCTTCTGTCCTCGCCTCGATCTGATAGCCCGGCACGGGTGAACCATTGCTCCTCTACATTTGCCACTACCCAAGTCGTCGTAGCGGCCCTGCGTGGTGGAAGCGGCGGAAGAAAGCCCGTGAGCTCAAGGTACAACGGCGGTCTACTTCATCGGTGAGTACTTTCGAGTCAAGACTCGGTACCCAGTCGAGAGAAGTTACTCTGCGGTGCTCATCGCAAAGAGAAACTTCGTTCACTACTTGATCGACGCGCATCAACTGTGGTGACCACGTCCCCTTAAGGCGAGATCATCCACAATCGCGATGCCTCGGAAGGATAGCCAAATGGCGCTCGAGCTTAGCGGCCATGGCATAATATCGTCCTCGGACGGCGATCAAGTCGCGAGCTCTGGCCGACCGTCGCCGAGTGGGCAAAACCCGAGCACGCGGTTGTCGAAGACCCGTCTTGGACAATGTACTTGACGGGTCTTACACCAAGAAATAAGCGTAGCGCGGGTAAATCATCATCTCCCTCGGAGCGAGCTTCAATCGCCATTAGGTTGCTCTTGCCGACCAACAACATTACCGTCTGAGGCTCGTCAGCGGTCTCCGGATCATTGCCGACCTCGGTGCCCCGGCTCGTCCACGGGGACTCAAGCTTGTCGTCGACCAAGTCATGAAGGCTGCGGCCAGAGGCGCCCGCGTGGCAGCGTCTTGTCGAGAAATGCAAGGCTCGAGGAAGCGATTCAAGGGTTTCGAGCTTCACCATAGCTACAAGCGCTTCTGATGGCGGTAGATCACTGGCCAATCTTGCCTCAATGACTGTCACTTGGGATCTTCGTCTCAGGCCTCCTGCGGCCTTGTCGGTGGACTCGGCGGTGGCGGCCACCGACCAATCGACATTGGTCGCCCCGGCCAAGCCGCGATCGGGCGTGGACTTGGCGGATCGCCGGCGGTGTGCTAACGCAGAGTCCGTGGAGGAGAGCCCTACATCGACCGTTTGAGACGGTCACTTCCCCGACCGGCCAGGGCGGCGCCTCGCCGTGAGCAAAATCTTTAAATCTGATCGGCCCGGACCTCTACAAAGGAGTCCTCGGGGTCCTCCAAAATGTATCTTGACAAACCAAGGAAAGCAGTCTTTGGGCGACATACGGTAGTCTGCGGTCCTGCATTGACACCCGATCTCTTGTGGGAAAGGCCTTTCGACAAGGTTTCTCTTGGCTTGAGCTGTGTGGGGCGCCGAGCATATAAATGCGCTTGCGAAGGATGCGATTCTTTGCTCGGCGGGCATCTGCCCGACCAAGCTTCTGAGAGCGATCCCGTCCGTGGCCTTTTGCGTCGGGGACTCGATTTGGTGAACGAACTTCGGGGAAAGCGCCGGGGCTTCACCGCTGCTGCTCGTCGCGGTAGATAAGTTCACCAAGTGGATAGAGGCCGCGGTCGTGGCGTCCGCGTCGGTACAATGACCATCTTCTTCGCGACATCGTTTTTAGGTTTGGAGTCCCAAACTCCATCATCACAAACAGCGAACACGATTCAGGGAAGAAATTTCTCGAGTTACGTGGCGACTTCAACATCCGTGTCGATTGGCGTGATAGCCCATCGCGGACTAACGGCGGTCGGCGCACTAACGGCATGATCCTTCAAGGACTCAAGCGCGGATCTTCGATCGGCTCAAGCATTTCGCGGTAGTGGGTGGCCAGGCGCCTCTCGTCCTCTGGAGTCTGCGGACCCACGCCGACCGAACAGCGGGTTCACACCCTTCTTTATGGTGTTGTGGAAGCCATTTTGCTGACACGGAATACGGCTCCCGAGATTGCAAGCCTTGATGAGGCTCGGGGCTCGCCATAACAAGGCGCCATCGACCCATTTCGGCGAAGTAGCGGCGTGGCCGTCTGCGGTCGGCGGATATCAACAAGCCTGTAGCGCTACCACGACCGCCAAGTTCGGGGCGATCCCCGGCATTTGGCGACTTGGTTCTGCGTCGGTCCGGACAACCAAAGATAAGCACAAAGTGGCCACAAGAGAGTCGCTTTCACCGTCGTGGAAGTTCTCCGGCACAGCACCTTCGACTCAAGGGCCTTGATGGTCGCATCCTCCTAATGCACCGGAACATTGAAAAGTTAAAGCGATTCTATCCCTAAGCTCTTTTCTTTTTCTGGTATAAGTCTTTACCTTTCTCCCAATAGAGCACACGGTATGCGTGGCGACTTCGAAATTGCCAGTAAGGCGCCCGTTGAGCCGCTCCGGATGGTGTGCAGTGCGGGTCGGTGACCGACCGACCACGAGTCTATCTGACGGTAACCCTCTCGGCAGGAGTGCTCGGCCCTCGCCCGGTAGGCTATGGTTGCCCGTAGCACTCGCGGAAGAAGGAAGCACGAGTGGGATGACCTTACGGTGATTAGAACAATCTTCCCGCACGAACTTCGGCTAACTCACGTACTCATGGGTCGGTGACCCGACTAGTCCTGAAGTCTATCGGCGGTAACCCTCTCGACCGCGGCGCTTCGGCCCTCGCCCGGCGGCTATGGTTGCTAAGTAGCACTGCGGAAGAAAGAAGTGCCAGTGGAAAAACCCTTGGCGATCAGGAACACTCCGAACCCCATGAGTGCACCTCCACCTTGTAATGGAAAAAGCCCTGGGCGAAAGGGTGGAGGCGGTAGAGCGCGCTCAAAAAAGCGGCGGGGACCACAACCTCGTCGCTCTGCGTGGCCAGCGGGATAACGGCCCGGTCGGCACTCTCGGCGGAGGTGCCTGCTGGCAGAGAAGCCCTTCTTCCGCTAGGCGCGCGCGACTCTCTGTCTTGGGCACTCAGTCCACGACATCTTGGCGGGGAAGCGGCGGAAAGGTGAGAAGAAGAGAGTGAGGTTTCCTTCTGCAGCTCTCGGCGTTTTCTTGCTTTAGGGGCGGGAGAGCGAAGAAAGCGGCGTGGCTACAGGGCACCCCAACCGCGTACTTATAGGAGGCGGCGGGGCCGGCCGACGGCAGACGCCTCCTCGAGCAGATAAATCGCGTCGCCCTCGTCATATAAATGCATCCGCGCTGGCTTTGGTAACTCCGATTTCCAATTCCACTCCGCATTTAATCTGTCGCGTCGGTTGCGAGAGTCATAAAGCCGCGCCGAGCGCGTGTCCGTTACCTCTTGGTCTCGCCTTTTGGCGGGAGCGGTTATTCGGCGCTGTGAAGCCCATGGGCAGCTGCGGTCCCAAGATGGCAAAAAAGCTTTGTGGCTTGCGCCGAGGCCAGTAAATTGTGGGTTCAAAGGCCTAACCGGATGGATGGGCCGCCCAATGAAACTGAAGCGAGGGCAAAATACGAGTGAGCCACGGTGGGTCCCGGTTGGGTCGGCTAACGACCGATCCCCTCTACTCGCGTCAGAGACCATGCCACACTCTCCGGGAGCTCATCGATGGCGGCGGCCGGTGTGCTCTGGTCGGCTACGACCCGGGTCACATCTGAGATTGAGTAAAGAAAAGGTTTCTTATGGGTGCGCCCCCACGCGGCGGCACACCCTACTCTGGACCGTCGCTCGGAAGGGTCCCCCGCGGCGGGACCTCCAGAGACCCACTCGGACTACGTTACTAGCTCGAAAACAGCGTTCAAACCAGCAGGAGTAAGCGGCGTCGCTCACCCCTCCGGTCCCACTGTGGATAGGGTAAACTTGTGGGATAGGCGGCTACTCCTCTCGCGGCTTCCCTCGTCGGGCGGGGACTTGGGATAGATACCCAGCGTCGGCTACGGCGTTAAGCGAGCACTTTCGAAGCCGGAACCTCGCGGAGGCATCCGTCGTCCTTGCCGACCAAAGCACTTTCGGACCACCGGAACCTCGCGAGGAATCCGTCGATCCTGCCCGACTAAGGCGGCGTCTAGCTCTGACGTTAAGCGAGCACTCGGACACCGGAACCTCGCGGGGGCATCCGTGCGTCACTTGCCGACCAAAGCGCCGGACATCGGAACCTCGCGGAGGCATCGGTCGTCCGCTTGCCGACTAAGCGCGTCTAGCTTCTGACGTTAAGCGAGCACTAGTACAATTCTCCCAACTTCAATTGCTAATCTTCTGACGTTAAGCGAGCACTCGGACACGGAACCTCGCGGGGGCATCGAGATTCATGTTGGGTATTAATAATTCATGCTCGAGATTCATGTGGCGGCGCCTAGAGGCTATGTGAAATATCTCCCCCAAATGCCTACGAGACCATTCAACTCAGACTCCCGACCCCGCGGCGGGGCGGGATCCCGACTTCCCGACCCCGGCGGGGCCAGGATCTAAGTCTCATCATCCCAATTCCTTTTCGCGCACCTTTCAAAGGTAGATGTTGGGAGTGATTTAGTGAACAAAACCGGCGGCGACGGTCAGTGAACAAGCGACGATCAGTGAGCGATTGGCAGACGGCGAGGCAAGCGATGCCCTAAAGTAGCTCGCACAATGATGTAACAAAAAGGCGGGAACCTCTAACAGCGAATAAGAGCTACAAAGAAGCTTTTCCTCTTCTTCTCTTCTTCTTTCTTCTCCTTAAGAGCTAAGTTTAGATCATTCTAGTGTTGAGGCTCACCTCTAGTAAAAACTGGTGCATCATCATGAATACTAACTTGATAGGGACCTTGACCGAACGGTATACGTTCATCTTATGCAATTCGTGAGCATAGAAGAACTTGGGGTTGATATGCTTCGTGAGATTACTCTTCACGTAACCCATCTGTGCTTGGGCAACACAAGCTGCATTATCTTCATAAATAATCGTGGGAGTTTGCTCAATGTTCAAGCCACATGACTTCTGGATGTGGTGAACCATTCTTCGGAGCCATGCACATTCACGAGATGCTTCATACAAAGAATGATTTCCGAGTGGTTTGTCGACGAGACAAGAGTCCGCTTAGACGACTTCCAAGAAATTGCCGTTCCTCCACATAGGAAAACATAGCCGCTTTGAGACTTGCCGGTATCTGGTCCGATAAATACCAAAGATCGGCATAGCCAACCAAATTCAATTCATTGTTTCTTCTGAAAAACAGACCGAGGTCTTTGCTTCCTTGGAGGTAGCAGAAGATGTACTTGATCCCTTTCCAATGCCTTTTGGTAGGTTCTGCACTGTACCGAGCTAGCAAATTCACAGCGAACGCAATGTCCGGTCTAGTGCTATTCGCATGGTACATGAGCGCTCCAACTGCACTCAGATATGAGAATTCTGCTCCCAGGACTTCCTCCCCCTCTTCTCTAGGTCTGTATGGGTCTAGGTCTGTTTGGAGTGACCTTCCGACCATTGGAGTCTTTGCAGGATATGCTTTTTCAAAGCCAATCCTTTCCAACACTTTCTGCGTGTAGGTTGAGTGGTGTACCAAGATTCCTCCTTGGACATGCTCAAGCTGCAAGCCTAAACAAAACTTGGTTTTACCCAAATCCTTCATTTCAAACTCAGACTTCAAGTATGAGCATGCTTCTTCAATTTCTTCATCCGTCCCAATGATGTTCAAGTCATCTACATAGACGGAGATTATACAGAATCCATTCGGGATCAGATAAACACACATGGACAATCTTCATTGCTTGTGTAGCCTTTCTTGCAGAGAAAGTCACTCAAGCGATTGTACCACATTCTTCCCGATCGCTTTAGCCCATACAAAGTGATTTCTCCAATTTCACACTCAGATGTTTTCTATTTGCTCCGTCTTGGTTCGGGATAGGAATTCCTTCCAGACTTTCATGTATATCTCCGAATCCAAGTTTCCATACAAATATGTTTGTGACAACATCCATTAGCTTCATTCTCAACTTCAAGTTGACTGCCATTGAGATCAAATATCTAAAGGTAATTCCTCCCATGACCGGAGAATAGGTTTCTTCATAATCAACTCCAGGACATTGAGTGAAACCTTGAGCTACGAGCCTTGCCTTGTACCTTACAACTTCGTTGTTTTCATTTCTCTTCCGAACAAAGACCCATTTGTGACCTACGAGGTTTATATGGGGAGGTGTGCGGCATACGGGCCCAAACACCTCTCTCTTGTTCAGAGAGACTAACTCTGCAGTGATTGCCTTTTTCCATTCTTCCTAATCTAGCCTTTTCTTGCACTCTGCGAGAGATGCGTGCTCGGGATCATGATCAATGATCGAGGCAATCTTCTTTGCGAAGTATGCATCAACGTTGGCTGTTGCTCTATTCAGGGATTCTCCTGTTATTACAAAGTTTATGGCCATTTCTTCATGGGGTGCTTCATGCACTTCTACTTGCTCTTCACTGCTATTCCCTATCGCAGGAGCAAGTTCCTTTAGCTTTTCATCGCCTATGTGTGCGCACACATTATTTTCGGCGCTTCCTTCAAGATGGAAGATTCAAGTCCGAATTGCCTTTCTGTTGGCTTCTTTCCAGTGCAGTCTCAACTGCTCCCTTCTTTCCTTGGGGCATTTTCGTGATTGGTTGTGGTAAGTCCTCTCGCCAGCTTTTCTCAGACGCCTCCGGTACTTTGGGTTTGAGGAGCCGTGTTTCTGTTCTTTTTCTTTGAGGCCTCAACAGCCGAGGTATACCTTCTATTTTCTTTGGTATTTCCACCTCTCGGTGCATTTCTTGCTGGTACATGCGACTTAACCACGCCTTCGGATCACAAAAATGATCAGCAGTTCATTTGCTAAATTCGCAAATCAATTATCTTCGGACTTCTTGATTTGCTTCATTAGTGCGGGGTCATGTGCGGGATCCCAATGGAATGCCATATGATTTCCGGTATTTTTCATCCAAAGGTTGATTTCTCCCTAATGACGGAAACGATCCTCGCAAAAATGCAATCGAATCGAGTCAGTATGCAAGTCTCGATCCACGGGTTCCAAATACGATTATGGATGCACTCACATAACCAACGATATCCCGGACTTGCGGAGAGGCCCATTGCAGTCACGAGGGGTGGTATAGGTACATATACCATACACCCAAATTTTCTAAGATGGGAGATCTTCGGGATGATCCTGCACAAGTTGCATAGGAGAATGGATGTTGTAGGCCAACGGTCCAAAATTGATAAGAGCCGCTACGTGCAGATCGCGTGTCCCCAACAAGTGTTGGGCAAGTTACAACTCGCAAAAGCGGTCCGCAATGAATTTAATCCTCTTTATTAGTGCTCGCTAGTCCATTCTGCGTATGGACGTGTGGTACGGAGTGCTCAACTGCTATCCCTGTTGCTGTGCAATAATCATCAAATGCCTTTGAAGTAAATTCTTCGGCATTGTCCATTCTAATGGACTTCACGCGATGGGAAAGCATTCTTAATTCTTATGATATGCGAGATCAGCTTTGCAAAAGCATGGTTTCTTGTTGATAATAAGCATACATGCGACCATTTCGAGGAAGCATCGATGAGCACCATAAAGTATCGAAACGCCCGACAGGTGAATCGACCATAAATATCCCCTGGATGCGTTCCAGGAATGCAGGGATTTCACTTTGCACTTTCATGACAGAGGGTCTAGTTATTAATTTTCCGGTGGCACATGCAGGGCACACAAAAATCTTCATGATTCGGGAAATTTTTAACATTAATGCCATGACCTTGTGAGTTGTTCACTATATTTCTCATCATTCTAAGACCAGATGACCTAATCTACCATGCCATAAAGAAAATAATTGAGCTTCTAAAAATAGTCTTCAAGGAAGTATACACTTGGTGCATGAATATTCGTGTAGTACAACCCGATTCATATGAGGGACATTTTTCTAATACCATTTTTCCACATACCGCGTGCTTCACAATGCACAAGTATTCTTTGCCATTTTCTTCATTGGTTTCTACGTGAAAACCATTGGCGCGGATGTCTTTAAAGCTTAAGAGAGTCTAGCGTTGATTCCGGTACAAGAGGCTTCTTCAAATACCAAAGTTGTACCCATAGGCAATATAATAGTGGCTCTTCCCGAGTCGATTACATATGAGTCGCTTCGCGATCGTAGTAATCTTTCCAATTTCTTCGTGATCGACTGGAAATATTTAGACTCTCTTAAGATGGTATTTGTTGTGCCACTATCAACAATGCATATCTCTTCCATTTGTGCGCTACACGATTTCTAGATACAAGAAATATAATCCCAATCAAACAGAGGCAAAATAATTCAAACATTGCTTGTAAATGAAAGAATACTGGAATAAAGAATAAATTGCTTATTTATTCATGAGAGAAGTATGCTCTTCTAGAACTTATAATTCATAATTCAAAAAGAAAATGCTAACAACCATAATCTAAAAGAAAATGCGATTCATGCATTTAAACGGCAGTGCAAAACTTGATCGTTCTGCTCGACGGTGGGTTTCACGTCCTGCGAGGACCCTAGACCAATCGCAGCACGGAGCTTCTTGCCCCCAAGAACTATCTTCACGTCCGATGCCCAAGTGAGGTAGTTCTGACCGTGCGGGGCCAGTTCTTCAAACTCACGATTCATGATTTCAAAATTCCGACATTAGATTACTGCGTGTAATCTAATAGAAAATGGTTGCAATAAGCATAAAGTACAGAAAATAAATTTCCATGCATTGCAGTATACAAAATAGAGCAATGGATTCAAAATTCATAAAGGATATTCATAAAACAGAGAAATAAAGCTAGAAAGATTAAAAACAGAGCCAAATAAATCTTCTTGATTTTCTGGCAATTTTTTAAAATTTTCTGCAATTTTTTCTGCAATTTTTCTCTTTTTCTTTCTTTTCTTTTCTTTCCCTTTTCTTTCTTTTCTTTTTCTCCTTTTTTTTTCTTTTTCTTCGGGCGCTGCGGCCACTGGGCCTTGCTTATTTAGGCCCATTCGTGCGTGTGTGACGGCTAGGGTAAAAACCCTAGCCGCCACAGCTTTGTTGCGCCTCCCCTTTTGCGCAATCCGTGCGGCGACGGCGAGCGATGGTCGAAACAATGGCTAGCGTCGCGCGTGGCGGATTTGCCATCCTGCGTCGCAAACCGCGGGCCCGGCGGCGAGGCCAATAGTCGGGTTAGGTCGCGACGCTGGGCGAATGGCGCACGGCGGTAACAAAGCCGACCGGCAACAAGACATGGCGAGCCGAGGCAAAGCGTGGCGGCGGCGACGCAACCGCCGCGGGTGTAAGCGCAAGCACGCTGCGAGCATGAGGCGACACCAAAATTTGGCGGCGCCGGGGTGACGACGGCATAGCGGCCGCGAGCCGGGTGGCCGAGGCGGGCCGAGGCGACGCCGCCGAGGCAACGGCGGAGTGGCCGCCACCGAGCTCGAGCATGGTCGCGAGTGGGCGGCCGAGGTGCGATGGCGGCTGCGGGCTCGTATCTGCGCGCGCGAGGCGATGGTCGCAAGCCGGCCGGCGCAACGCGCGGCGGCGACGCTTCTTCGAGCAGCCAGATCGCGGGTCGGAGTCACCGCGAGCCGGGCCGGCGGTGGCGGTCGGGCGCCGGGAGCCACGGCCATGCCGGAGGTCGGGTCGCGACGGCTAAGTCGAAGCGACGCATGGATCGAGGCGGCGGCAGCGACGTTCGAGGCCGAGCCGGGCGACGAGCGAAGGCCACGGCGGCGCTTCTTGCGCGGGCCGGTGGCCGGCTTCGTCGGCGGCGGTCGGCGCCAGTGGTCGGGCGGCGCGCGGCGCGACTTCATCTGCTGGTCGAGGCGACCGGCGAGGCAGGCCGCGGCCGCAACGAGGCCGAGGGTTGCAACCGGTGCGCCGCCTGTGGCGGCGCGGCCGGGCGCCGCCGCGCTTCGCGTCGGGCGACGAGGCGCCGGCGGCCGTCGGCGGCGACGAGGGCGCGGCGCCGGCGGCTACGGGCCGATGTCAGAGTAAGCTGGCGCGGGCGGCGCAATCGACCGGAGGCGATGCGACGGCGATGCCGAGGCGCCGTCGGCGTGGCATCGGTCGACCGACGATGGCGTTGCCGAGGCGGCGAGCGGCTGCGTGCCAGATGGCCTTGACGGCAGCGCAACGGCGGCTAGCCGGGTTTCAAGTCGGCGAGCGCGGGAACCGAAGCGCGTTTTTTCTTGTGTGTATAGCTTCGTGTACTGTAGCGATTCTTGTGTGTACAGTAACTTCGTGTACGGTAGCGATTCTGTAGCTTCATGCCAAGTTGCTTTAAGCGATCGCCGTGTGGCTTCGTGCCACGTGACGAAAACGATACAAGATGCGTAGGATAGATGCATGCATAGAAACGACAAGCGTTTAGATTCAATCGTTGAAATCCCACCTTTCTCACCTTTCAACTCTGATCTTCGGTAGAGCTTCGTGCTGATAACGTGTTAAGAAACCTCGCTATCGAATAGTTCGGGGTTTCCGAACAGATCTAAAATTGGAGAACAGAAAGAGAGAGACACAGGTATATGGGGAGCGACGACGGAATTTTTTATTGCTTTCTGATTGCATGTACATAGGGGGGATCCCCTCCTCCTTTTATAGCGATCACTTAGGGTTTCGACTAAGGGATCAACATGAGCCTTCAATGGACCATGAGGTTTCCGAACAGTTACGTAGCGCCGTCAACGGTGACAATCCCATGCAGTTTGGGGTGGTAGCCTCACCCTCACCCGACCCGACCGTAGGGATCGGATCTGACTTCGTCGGGGAAAAAGCCCACGGGCCCACGTATCCTGCACCGTCCACGTATCCTGCACCGGGCGTTGATCTTAGCTGCTTCCACTCTGCAGCAGGTCACGTCAGTTTCAGACGAAAACGTCTTCGTGGAACTCATCCGTGGGCCCCAGGTGGCGGTGAGGTAAAATGGTTACGCTACGGTGTGTCGGTTCTTGGGCTGGTATAGTTACGGTACGGATGAGCCCCTCGCTGTTTGCATTCGTCAAACTGGTCCTGTGGCCTTCCAACCACGTTTCGATAACTCTGAGTTGATTGAGACTTGATTATGTACTATGCATGGAATCAACACGAAATTACCTTCCATCCGTATTTCAATTGCATTACCCATAAGATAAATAAAGATGCTCATAAGTATATTTGGGAACAGGCTAGCTAATGGCTTGGTGCACCTGGACGGGTGAGTCCCTATTCATCGCCTTCATTAGACACACGTATCCAAAGTAACAGATCAATGTACGGGGAGATCTGTTTCATGCACCGACTTAGCCTAGCTCAACTACGCAGTCTCCTTGGTGCGAGGTGTTTGGTTGATCAGGTTAAATAGAGGGACATGCCGAAGAACGAAAAAAAAAGTGTTTGGTCCTAGCTAACACTTGCATCCCCAAATGGAGTACTAGTATAGTACCTGTGCTAACGCTACGATGGTAGTACACCCGCTTATCAATTAAATGAGAAGATAAGTATGAATACAACACTTAATAATAAAAGAGAAATTTAGAATTTTAAATGAATTTAGAAAGAAAAACGGAACTAAATGGAGGTCGAATGGGCGAAAACGGGCTCCCAAAAAATTTTAAATCAAGAAAGAGAGAGAAAAAAGAATTTTCTGATTTTAGATTATTTTTTTTGCAGCTTCCACAGAGAGCACAACGTGCTCTCTGGGCTTGACCAGCGCAAGGGGGAGGGAAGGCTAGGGGTGGTCGGCCGGTCGCAGTGGGTCGGCACTGGTGCGGCGAGATCGCCGGCACCGGCGCCTACGGGGAAGGAGTCACGGTTGCGGTGAATTTCGCCGGGAAAGATGACGGTGATGGCTTGGGTTACCTATAAAATCCGGCGATCTTTACAAGAGGGAGCACTTGGGGATTTACGCAATGCGATGGGGTGGAGGAGAGCTCGCCGGCTTTTATAGCCCTGAAACAAGCATTTTATGAAAACCATAATTTGGGATCAAATCAGATTGGGAGGAAATTTTGGTAATAGAGCACGAAATTTGGGGAATTAACACCATAGATGGAAAGAGGAGATTTGGTGCGGGATTGATGGAGCTTTGGAGCTTCTTTCTTGCTTTAATGGAGGGAGGGAAGAGAAGAAACTTCTTCAGTGCAAATTACCGACTAGAAGAAGCTACATGTGAGTTGCCTTCATTTTTTTAAAATATAGAATGATTTTTTAAAAGATAGTACATTAGGTTAAAAAATTCTAGAAAAATTCTCAAAAAAACTTTCGATTATTTTGTACTTAATAAAATTATTTTCAAAAAAAATAAATTATAAATTTGTCGAGGCATGGCGGTCATGAGGTCACGATCAAAGAACCTCGCCAGCGTCGGCAAAACCACCGATGGTGACCGTGGAGCCATTGCAGATCTGCTTCTCCGACTGCTGCGCCCATCTCGGTTTTCTTTTCCAAAGACGTAATGTATGGTCCTTTCCTTTTCCAGGACGTTTGTTTCATTTTCCTTGATTCCAAGACGTTTGTTTCCTTTTCCTTGTTGATGCTGGAGGTGAGGAAGGTCCATTGTGGGCCACGAGGATGATTTCTAAAAATATGGAAAAATAAATCGCACTCATGCATCTTTGGATCCGCAAGAAAAAGATAAAATTAAATGATGCTTGCGCACGGCCGGTTCCGCGAGAAAAATTGAAAAAATTAAGCGGACTCACACATCGCTTGGTTCCTTAGATAAAAATAAAAACAAAAATTGCTTCTCCGTATACCAAATTAGGCTCTATGGGGCTAGATCCGTAAAAAGTCTCGAAAAGGGTCATATTCGGAAAAAATACGATCACAATGCCGGACAATAAAAATTCAAGTCTTGTTTCCTTGCATGCGGATCCTCCTGCTTATTTCTTTGTTTGATTCACCCTCCTTCCAAATATGTAGTACGCATAATTTTGGCGATAGAAAATTCAAGTCTGGTTTCCTTGCATGCGGATCCTCCTTATTTATTTTCTTTTGATTCGCTCTCCTTCCAAATATGTAGGTGGGGAGGTGCATTTGTGGGCCACGAGGATGATTAGACACACTAAATAATGGCCATCGGATGTGGGTGAGTAAAGCGAGGAAAGATCCGAAACGTTCATTTTGATGAATGCAAGTTTCGGGACGTTTTGTTGGGTGCACGAACATTGAGCTATCTCTAATGAGGTGCATTATTTAGGGTGGACGTAAAAAAAATTGCTTAGATGCATTATAAAGGGGTATAGATACGACTATACGAGTGAGCTAAGCTTGCTTAATGACATTATTAGTCAAGTACATATCAACAAATTGTTTTGATGGATTAAGGTTCACAAAAGTATATCAACAGTGATTAACCGGGCCCACCCTCACGATAACAACACAGGCTGACATGTGGCTCTACCACCCGAGCCCCCAGCCAGTCACACAACAAACCGAACCAAACCGCCGCCCCACCTCTCTCCTCTCCTCTTGCTGCCGCCTTCCTCGTCTTCTTCGCCTCACCGCTTCCATTTCCGTTAAAACCCAACCGCTCACCCCACCACAACGGCCGCGTGCCACCTCCTCCCCCTCCCGCCGCCGCAATGGCCTCCTCCACCGCCTCCTCCGCCCCCTCCCAAATGGGGCTCGGGCTAGGGCTAGGGCTGGGGGCGATGGGCCTTGGCCTCCTCGTCCCCACCGATCCCCCGCCGGAGCCGTCCTAGCCGTCGCGGGGCGTCCTGCGGCTGCGGGGTGCCGTGCAGTACTACGAGTGGGGCCGGCGCGGGGCGCCTCCCTCGTTGCGCGCCTCGCCGGAGGAGGGGAAGGGGGGTTTGACCCCGACCGGCCGTATGCGGAGCTGTGGATGGGCACGCACCCGTCCGCCCCATCGTCGCTGGCCTCCGACGGCGACGAAGTCTCGCTCAGGGAGTGGCTGGCCCGTGGCCCCGCCGCGCTGCTCGGCCGCGCCGTCGCGGTCCGGTGGGGCGGCGACCTCCCGTTCCTCTTCAAGGTGCTGTCAGTGGCGAAGGCGCTCTCCATCCAGGCGCACCCGGACAGGGAGCTGGCCAGGGCGCTCCACGCGCTGCGGCCCGCCACGTACCGGGACGCCAACCACAAGCCCGAGATGGCCGTCGCCGTCACCGAGTTCCGCGCCCTCTGCGGCTTCGCCGGCATCCAGGTGCGTGCTCCTGCGTTGCGTGAGTGCGCACGTCGTGCTACTGCGTATTGCTGATTGATCTATTATTGTTTTTCTCTTTGCCATGGCACTGATGGATGGGTTGGTTGACTTGGGATTGATTACGGATGGCATCAGCTGATGGCACCCGTGAATCAGTTATGTGGTCCGATCGGTTAGTTGAGTTGTTTATTGGACGTGGCAAGCGGATTCCATGGATGATTCCTGATGGGTTGGTGGGGGGAGTTGACTAATGTCTAAACGTCAACCGGGGTGGGGATCTGGCTGCTGATGAATTCAGTGACCGCGTTTTTTAAAATTTTATAGTATAAAATGATATAACTTATATGCTTAAGAATATATTAACGTATTTTGTAGGCTATTTAGATTTTTAAGATATCGTAAACATTAGAAATGACAATAGAAGCTTGAAGGAAAATTCAACTTAAGGAATTTAATTAATGTATAAGCTTTGATGGAAGAAAATCATTGAGAATAATAAGTTGCGGGGTTCTTAGAAACGTAGCAACTCTTCATCTTGCATAGATCATATAACTATATACCTCTATTCTTTCTCCATCAGTAACTTTTTTTTTAAAAAAAATATATGCAACATATGTACCTCTATTTAATCTCAAGTAATACGCTTATTATTTTACATAGTATTAGACTACATTGCTCACATATACACTGATGCATTATGGGCAACTTACTTTGAACTTATCTTCCTCACACGCTGGCTACCCCATCGAACCATGTGTCTTCTATTTCTTATTGATCGTGCCCACAACTTTTCTGCTTCAACCTCCAATAGCAAGCCCAATTCTTGATCGATCCCTCTCAACTGCTACCTTTTTTAATGCAATACTCTATCGTATAGCCATCATCTATTTCTCTCCAATTTATTACTTAATGCTGAACGTTGCGACATCAACATTTATAGATATACAACTGTCGCTTATTCCTATTAGGGATACCCGTCACGCCCTCACCAGTGGCCCTAAGCCTATTCCATACAGTAGCGCCACCTCTACTCCGGGGTTTTTGCTCCTTGTTTCGATTCATGCGAATTCATGTATGTATATACACATGCAAGATGTAATGCATGTTTGTTTCTCTTAGTCGATGTTGGCCAGCTCAACGATGTTGCTTCTTCACTAATTGTGGTGACTTCCTATCTTATCTAATGTTAGCATGTTTGCTTTAGTTGTTGTATAACGATATAGAGAATCTTCCCACCATCGCGTGTGACGTCGTGTCCCTCAGTAGCGATGGCACGTTCCTAGCTACCAAATGGATATATATCCTCTGTAGCTCATCTTCCACGCAAAGCTTCATCTCCTCTCTACCAGGGCCTCACTATCACCCTATCACCAAGCTTTTGTGCCGCTGACTTCCTCAACAACGTAGACGTTCACCACTCGTCGTCGCGGCTTTTGGCTCCTTTGGCTTTGGCCTTTCTCTTCAATGACATCGGTGAGCAGCGCGACATTGTTCTCATCTCTAACGTAACGGCTCTACCTATTGCTTCCCGTGAGGTAATATCTTCTTGCATGACAGATCGATGGCATTGAACTCATGTGTGGTTTCCTCTGACAACACTCGTGATATCCACGTTACAACTTTTAATTGTATTCAAAATTTTAGTTTTTATTTAGAGATCATATATAAATTAAATTGCTAATTTTATTTAATTTATTCTAGATTTTACTTATTTAAGGATTTTACTTTGGAATTCGCATAGAAATCAAATTACAAATTTTCTTTATTTTTTATTCCTAATTTTTAATTATTTTTTAGAATGTATATACAAATCGAGCAGATGATTTTTATTTTATTTTTATTCTAAATTAGTTATTTAGGGATTTTATTTAGAATTCATATAGAAATCAAATTTCTAGTTTTGTTTTATTGTTAATTTGAATTTTCTTTTTTTGGAATTCATATAGAAGTCGAATTGCTAATTGTTATTTAATTTTTATGATGGAGTATATATATTTAGATATTTTACTTAGGAATTCGTATGGAAATCAGATTGTCGATTTTTATTTCACTTTCTATCTTGAATTTACTTATCATTAATTGGAATTCTCATGGAAATGAAATTAACTGATTTTGTTTATTTGTATTACAAATTATATTTCTTTAAGAATTTCATTTAGAAATTCATATGAAAAAGACTAATTTAATTTTTATTTTTTACTTCAAATTTCAATTAGTTTTTGTTGGGAGTACGTATAAAAATTTAGTTGCTATTTTTTGTTTAGTTTTTTACTTCAAATTAAATTTATATAGGGAGTTTACATAGAGATTCATATGGAAATCAATTTTTTATTTCATTTTTATTTGGAATTTCAGTTATTTATGTATTGTACACAACATAGAGTATTTTTCTTTTAATATAGGTCTTTATAATTTGGATCCACCATGATTTATACTGTAGATCTTTCTTTTTTTCTAATTATTGCGAAATTTCTTGCAAGGAGAGCAAATGTGGTGGCTTCTTTTGGCTCTGCTTTTCTTATTCATATATAAATCAAGATGTTAATTTTATTTAATTTATTCAAAATTTTATTTATTTGGGGATTTTACTTTGGAATTCGTATGGAAATCACATTGCAAAATTTCTTTCATTTTTATTCCTAATTATCAATTATTTTTTAGAATTTGTATATAGATCCAATTTATGTTTTTTATTTAATTTTTTACTCTGAATTAGTTATTTAGGGATTTTACTTTACATTTCATATCGATATCAAATTTCCAATTTTATTCTATTTTTGTTCCAATTTTCAGTTATATTTTGTTGAATTTGTATAGAAATCCAATGACTAATTTTCTTTTATTTTTATCACAAATTATATTTATTTAGAGATTTGTATGGAAATTAAATTGATGATTTTATTATATTTTTTATTCTAGATTTAGTTATCTTCGGTTGGAATTCTTATCTAAAACAAATTGGCATTTTTATGTTTATTTGTATTCCAAATTATATTTGCATGTTGTTGGATTATACATGACATAGAGTTTTTTTATATATTTTTAGGTTGGAATCGTAAACAAATCTACTTGGTATTTTTTATATCATTTTTATTCTGAATTTAAGTTATTTAGGGATTTTACGTTGGAGTTTGTATGAAATCAAATTGCTAATTTTATTTGGTTTTTTTATTATGAATTTCAGTTTTAGCTTGGTATTTGTATACAAATATAATTACTAATTTCCAATTAACTTTTGTTTCAAATTTCATTTTTATTTTAATGTTCTTATGGAAATCAAATTGATAATTTTATTTTAGTTTTACTGTGAATTTCAATTTTTTTATTGTACTTGACCTGGACTCTTTCTTTTAATCCTACGGAAATTCATTCCTATTTTTTATTTTTATTCAGAATTTTAGTTTTTTAACAGTTGTACAGATATTAAAGCATGAATGAAGAGTGGATGATGATTACTTACCCCTTCGTTTGCTTTGAGATTTGTGCAACTTGTATTGGGAGGGAAAGTATTGAAGCACTTCATATACATATCCAACTACTAATTTTCATTTAATTTTTATTACGAATTTCATTTTTATTTTGATGTACGAATGGAAATCAAATTACTAATTATCTTTTATTTTTTATTTTGATTTTTTTAAATTTTTTAGTTTTAATGTTAGTTTTATTTTGATGTTCATATGGAAATTAGATTACTAATTATCTTCTATTTTTTTATTGTACTTTACATTGACTCTTTCTTTTAATCGTATGAAAATCAAATTTCTATTTCTATTTATTTTTATTCCGAATTTCAATTGTTTCTGTGTTGTACATGATACAAACTATTTTTTTAATCTAGACCGTTATAATCTGGACCCACTATGATCAGCGGTGTAGATCTTTTTTATTTTTATCCGATTAATATAGGATTTTCTAGCCTTAAGAGCGAACATGGTGGCTTATTTTGCCTCTACTTTAATATTATAATAGATTAAAGGAATTCGTTAGTTACATAAAAAATGCAATTGCTCACAGATAGCCCAACGATCGTGTTCATTGTTCGCTGAAGTATCGATTTTATCCCTCCCAGCATTTTGTGTTTTTTTTATAAAAAAAAGTCAGAAGAACAGGTTAAAAAACTAAGTATGCACATGCTGTCAAGTTGCACGCCTTTCATAAGGTACTGTAATCCTGTGCTCCATAAACAGTGACGCACTGACGCTGTCCAGCAAGCTGTTATGGATACCCCCACGGCCAATGGCATCCAAATTGTGGGCCCCATACATAGATTCTGTCCAAATCACATCCAGCAGTGCTTGGAAGTGTTTGCTGGTTAGGTAGGTGGCATACATTTGGTGGATAGCAAAAGTCAGCATTCATGGGCACAGTGCAGTTCTCCAGTGTTTATTATGACTGAATTTCCGTTGGAGATTTCGATTGCGTAATGGATGCATAAATAAGATATTATTAGGATAATTAGTAACTCTTGTACAGTATTTACAGTGAAGTTCAGATTCTTGTTGGTTAGCATGTAGCCTGAAGTTTTTGTAGATGCATTCCAGTTTTTATTGACTGGTGGTTAATTAGGTACTTTGAGTGACTGTGTTTTACAGTGGGAAGTAAGGAACAAAGAAAATTTTGCTATATACATTTTGGGAGAACTATCCCGTTTTATAGTATATTAGTAAAGTTTCTTTTTTAAAACCACAAATTCGGTCGCTCGAATACATTCATTCTTTCCAAAAAGGAATGCAAAGTGTTCCAGATACTCAAATGTTGACAATGTGGACTATACATTAGCTCTGACCTTTGCATTGATCTTTTTTAGAATTATGTACTGACTTATTTATACTGCGGCCCAGGAGCTCAAGGATGTTTTGAGGACTGTACCTGAGGTTCAAGAGTTAGTTGGCAGAGAAGAAGCTGTGAAGCTTATGACTGTCAAAGAGCATGATGGAGGCATTGGAGTAAGGTCTCATTGCAATCAGCTTTTACTAAGTTAATGACAGCAAGTAAAGAAGCAGTTTCTGAAGCAATTACAGAACTGAAGGGTCGCCTGAATGGTGAGAGTAAGGTAAAAATCTTTTCTGAATTATTCTTTAAATAGACATTTTCTGTTTATTTGAATTACCTATAATTTGTGTCAGCTGGGAGGTTGATGTCGGTGCCTTTCCTTCCCAATGCACTATTTTTATGCAACTTGTTTTGTCCGTCTTTGTGTATCTATCATGGAAAGCTATTCCATTTTCTTCCTAAATGATGATGAAAGTGAAAGGATGTTTAGGAAAATCACAGTTGAATGCTGCCAAATCTGTGAGTCATGTAGGCCAATCTTGTGGTAGATGACACTACAAATTGTTGAGAGGCACAAGGAAATGCACACTGCGATTAGCTGTTAAAATGCCTTGATTGGTTTGATCGTCAATACTTTGTTTCATTCCAGGTTCTTAAATGTTCCCTGGACAACCGTATAATGTCAAAAAGGTTAGATAGATATGACTTATCTACTGAATTTGTAAATGAAACTTGTTTGTAAATTAGTTTGAAATAACATCTGTTGGCAGATGTATGTGCTATGCTATACAATTAGTGAACAGGAATTTAATGAGCTGCTTCAGAGTACCATTTCAATGTGTTGAATGAACGTGCAGTATCATGGTTATTGAACCACTCCAATGGGAGCAGAAGTTCTGTTACTACACACTAGTGTAGAATTGGTTTCCTATGGTGTCAGCAAAAGTAAATTGACGCATTCTTGGTTGAGACAATAGCTAACCTTGTGTGGAGTATCCTATCTATGGAACGCCTGGACAATGAAGCACCTTGTGTTGCAAGTAAAAAAGGATTATGATAGTATTAGGTTGTGTATTTAAGGAAGAACATGATAGATATGAAGATTCAACAGAACAATGGATCTGACTGGGCAGCAAATATGGTTGGATGTAGCTAACAAGGTGATATTGCTGCTTGCTGAAACCAAGTATTTAGTTGGTAGTGTACTGAGTAGCAAACATCATGTTGGTTTGATTGCTGTTGCACTTTGGGTTGTTGGAAGCCCCAAGTAAAGGGACAAAATGTAGAACACTGTTAAGTCTTCAACCTTTTCTTTCCCATGTGACTGGGTAGTTTTTCTAATTGAAATATCTTATGGAATTAATTAGCACATATGGAATAATAAGAGAAATTAAAAGCCAGTGGAAGTAGAAGGTCTTTCGTGCTTTTGTTGTCATCATTTCTTCGAAGAGCACATTAGTTTATTTTCTTCTACTTTCCTCGTGCTGCCTATCCTTGTGTCTGAGACAGGATCAACAATTCAGCGCAGTGGTAAACATGTTTACAAAGATACTGCAGTACGACTGTTACTTCTCTATCTGAAGAAAAAAAATCATGAATATGTTTAGACAAACCTGATATTCTGTAATTCCACTATTTTTGCTGACAATATCTTCTTCCATTCAGATTAGAACCTTGACAAAGAAGGAGCAACTAGTTTTGTCACTGGAGAAGCAGTACCCAGGAGATGTTGGCGTTTTAGCAATGTTTTTCTTTAACTATGTCAAGCTCAGCCCTGGCGAAGCACTTTATGTTGGTGCCAATGAACCACACGCATATCTCTCGGGGGAGTGCATTGAATGTATGGCCACCTCAGACAATGTTGTTCGTGCTGGTCTGACTCCTAAATACAGAGATGTCCAAACTCTATGCTCAATGCTGACATACAAGCAGGTTTCTTTTTCTCATTCTCATTTAGAAGAACCACCCGTGTCCTGTTTATAATCATGTTCTTTTGGCATTCAGCTTTTTTGTTTTATATATTTATCCATTCTTGTTGTTAGCATGCAGCTGTTCATCATCTATTGATAGTCAAATAGTGTTTCTGATTGTTTTCGTGATAGGTTATCCCTCATTGATTATGTTGCCACTTGCTATTGTGCTAGCATCGCTTGTTCATAGTTTAGCAATAAAAAGCGATTCTTCTAAACATTTGGAGTTTGATTACATCAACAAATTTAGTCAGGATACCCAAAGGACCCATGATGCTTTCGCATGTAGCTTAATTGTCCTCGAAACATTATGTTCTATTCCATAGAGTAAAAAATACTTGGTCTTCTACATGCAGATCTTCCCAGAAATTCTGCGAGGAGTCCCGATACAGCCGTATGTAACACGTTACACACCCCCGTTCGATGAGTTTGAAGTCGATCGCTACTTGCTACCTCCAGGTGAATCGGTTACCATGTCACCTGTGCCCAGCCCATCCATCTTTCTCATCATGATAGGGGAAGGCGAGATCCAGGCAGATTCCATTCCTGATGAAGGAAAAGCAAAGGTAGGTGATGTTTTCTTCGTGCCAGCGTACACCGAGGTCAAGCTCCATGCTTCTGGTGCCAGGTGCATGCAGCTGTACAGGGCTGGGGTAAACAGCAGATTCTTCAGTTGACATCGATAACCCTACAAATCCACAGTTGCCTATAGAGGGTTAAGAAGGGTTGTTGTAAGAGTAATCCATTGTTGTAGGAAAATGGTATCAGCTACATGCGAAATTACAAACGCCGTACTTATTGGTAAGGTTTAGTTAGCTAATTTATCATAGTGTATAGGCAAATGGAGGGTAAGTCATTCCTTTATATCTTAATCCTGTTTACCTGTTCAAAGGCATTTAGTGTCCAATAAGCTGGGAGCAAATGTAATCCGTAGTTGAGTTTCAACTATTTATGTACATGAAAAGGATGGGGGTTGCTTTGTTTAAAAATCCGGAGAACTCCAGCCATGTATGTGGTACATGGATTGCATCAAAATCTCAAACGCGCGATATCTTCTTGTGCAGTTGTACATTGCCCAGTACGACAAATCTAAATGTTTGGAGTGGAAATGTTGAGATGCTCTTTCGTTCAATGTCAACCACATTACCAGATATGCGGAAAAGCATCATGCTGGTGATGTTTCTGCTGTGTTATGCTTTAGACTTTAGAGCATCAAATTGGTGAAGAAATGAAGCATGCATGTATTATTTTGGTTGATAAATGGCTTGGATTTTGTTTCATTAAGTATTTTGGTTGCCTCATGTCTAACTTGCATGAGTTTTTGTTAGAAATTGACAAGCAAACAAGAACGAAGAAGATCAAACCAACACAGATCAGACACCAGGATTTTAACGTGGAAAAACCCTTCAATGCGAAGGGAAAAAAAACCACGGGCACCAGCCAGACAAAACTTCACTATTTTGGAGAGAGTTTACAAAACGCCGTATGATTCCTGGCGGCTTACAGATGAAATTTAAGGTGAACCCTAATGGGCTAAACAGTTATACCAACTAAGTCTGAGCAAAGCTCAAACTTAGCAACAGGAACAGGCTTAGTCAACATATCAGCAGCATTATCATGAGTGCTAATCTTGCATACCTTTAGTTCTCCTTCTGCAATTACCTGTCTGACATAATGATATTTGATATCAATGTGCTTTGTTCTTTCATGAAACATTTAATCCTTTGTGAGATGAATTGCACTTTGACTGTCACAAAATAAATTTATGCAAGATGTATCTCCACAAAATTCAGCAAACAAACCTCTCAACCAAACTGCTTCTTTACTTGCATCACAAACTGCAATATACTCAGCTTCAGTGGTAGATAAAGCAACGGTGGGTGTAGGCTAGCCCTCCAACCGATCGCACATCCACCAATCAGTAAACACATAGCCTGTGAGAGACCTTCTCTTGTCTAAATCAGCATATAATCAATCAACATATCCAACAAGTCCTCTCTAGTCTTGCCAAGCGCAAATAAGCATTAGATGTGCCTCGCAAGTACGAAAATCCACTTGACATCATTCCAGTGTTCTTTACCGGATTAGCCATGTATCTACCGACTAAACTCATAGTATAAGACAAATCAGACGTGAGCAAACCATGGCATACATTAAAGAACCAACAAGACTAGAATAGGGTACTTTGGACATGTACTCAAAATCAAATCTGTGCTAGGACATTGAGACGATGACAACTTGAAATGTGGAGCAATTGGAGTACTTATCGGCTTAGAATCATGCATATTAAAACGATGAAGAACTTTACAATGTAATCAGGCCGACTAAGAAACAACAAACCGTAACTTCGTCTCTACTAATCTCCATACCAAGAATTTTCTTAGCAGCACCAAGGTCCTTCATCTCAAATTCGCTACTTAATCATGCCTTTAAAGTAGCAATTTCTTTCTTGCTCTTGGTAGCAATCAACATGTCATCAACATATAACAAGAGGTATATATGTGATCCATCAACAAATTTAATGTAGACACAGCTATCATATAAAGATCTTTTAAAACCATTTGAGATCATAAATGAATCAAACCTCTTATACCACTGTCTTGGTGATCGCTTGGACCATATAATGATTTCTTCAATTTGCATACAAATTCCTCCTTACTGTGCACAATGAAACCTTCAGTGGTCCATATAAATCTCCTCTTCTAACTCTCCATGTAGAAAAGCAGTCTTCACATCTAATCGCTCAAGCTCAAGATCATGCATAGCAACAATACTAAAGAAAGTATGAATGGAACTATGCTTTACAACTGGAGAGAACACATCATTATAGTCAATACCGGTATTTGATCAAACCTTTAGCAACTAACCTTGCCTTGAATCTTGTAGGTTCGCTGGGAGATGAACCTTCCTTCCTTTTAAAAATCCACTTGCAACGGACTGGCTTCTTTCCATTCGGCAAGCGAACAATGTCCCATGTACCATTTTTCTCAAGTGACTGCATCTCCTCTTGCATAGCAAAAGTCCACTTCTCATGGTCACCCGAAATCAAAGCTTCAGTATAAGTGGAGGGTTCAACACAATCAACCTCCTCAGCACAACTCAAAGCATAACTAATATTGCATTCTTCAATTAATCTCTTCGCTGGTTTTCGTACCCTTACGGCCCTATCAACTGCCGCAGGTGGTGGAGGCTGCAAAATAGGAGAAGAATGCACAACAGCAGGTGAATCAGTATCAAGAACCTATGTATCCTGGGCACCAACATTATCATCAGTCATATGGTCGCCCTCATCCAAGTTCTCCACCTGCAAGCTAACTTTCTGTGGTACTTTATCATGAACATTAGAAGAGGGGTTAGCATAGTACATCTCAGATTCATTGAAAACCACACTTCTACTCATCATGCTCTTCTTAGTTGCAGGGTTCCACAGCTTATAACCTTTTACCCCTGAACCATAACCCAGAAAGACACACTTTGCAACTCTAGGCTCTAATTTTCCATTGTCCACGTGTGCATAAGCAGTGCAACCAAAAACTTTCAACTGTGAATAATCTGAGGGAGTACCAAACCATACCTCCATGGGTGTTTTCTTGTCAATGGCAATGGAAGGTGACCTGTTGATTAAATAACAAGCTGTGGAGGCAGCCTCAGCCCAGAATTGTCTGCCCATCCTAGCATTGGACAGCATACAACGTGCTTTGGAGATGATGGTCCTGTTCATCCGCTCGCTACACCGTTCTCTGCGGAGTGTGCGGAATGGTGTAGTGCCCGACAATACCCTCTTTTCTGCGAAAAACTTGAATTCATGTGAACAAAATTCCATACCATTATCAGTACGCAAAACCTTTACCTTCCTCTCGGTTTGCTTTTCTACCATAACCTTCCAGGCTTTAAAAGCATCAAAAGCATCATATTTATGTTTCAGAAAATAAGGAAACACCTTTCTGGAGTAATCATCAATGATAGTAAGCATATAACGACAACCACCAAGTGAGTGCTTCCGAGAAGGCCCCCACAAATCAGCATGTACATAATCTAATATGCCTTCGGTTGTATGGACAGCAGTATTGAATTTTACCCGCTTATGTTTACCAAAAATGCAGTGTTCACAGAACTCCATCCCATCATTATTGTATCCTTCCAGAAGGCCTCTCTTGCTCAGCTCTGCCATGCCGAGTTCACTCATGTGTCCAAGGCGCATATGCCAAAGCTTAGAATCATCACTTATCGGATGTAACGATGAGCAATGAAAATAACAAAGAAGCAGATACAGTTATAGTATCACCTCTAAGAACATATAAATTTGCTGATTTCAAAATTCCTTTCATGATAATGAGAGAACCTTTTGATACCTTCAAAACTCCACCTGAGGCGGTGTACTTATACCCTTTAACATCAAGGGTACTCAATGAGATGAGATTTCGGATATGGTTGGGACGTGTCTCACATCCACAATGTGCGTGTCATACCATCGTGCATCCCGATCTTAACGGATCCAATGCGGTGACCTCACATGCGGTGTTATCTCCCATCCGCACTAATCCTCCATTCGCATGTGCTCATAATAACTAAACCAATCTTTGTTAATACAAACATGATATGAGCAAGCGAATCTAATATCCATTCAAGATTCATTGAGACACAACCAAAGAAAAGCAATAAGAACATCACCCGATCAAGATTATCATTGGAAGCAACAGAGGCCTTACCATCATCCTCGAATTTATTCTTAGAAAGATATTTACTGTTCCTCTTTTCTTTATTCTCGCAATTTCAGCAATCCTCAATCACATGATTGGTTTTCTTACGATACTGCAGAACTTCTCTTTGTTCTGGACTTTGAACGTCCTCTGCTCGCTCGCTTTTACCTCTTTTCAAACTTTGTGTTTCTCTGCTCCTCCTCGCCTCGGATCGTTAACGCCTCCATTGGAGGTGGATTCGTCCGAGCGAACCATCTGTTTCATTTTCTCTTTCTGTGCAAGAGCCTCACATACTTCATGCAACGTTAGTTCATCAGGACTATATAAAATTGTATCTCGGAAATTTGCATAAGAACCAGAGAGAGAGAGCATAAAAGAAGAAGACCTAAATCTTCATCATCATAGGATACCTCCATTGACAGGAGATCTGCAACTATCTCCTTAAAGGACGCTATGTGGTTCAACACCGAACCACCTTCTTGCAGTTTGTGCGTGAACAACTTCATCTTCATATGCATCTTGCTGGTTAGATCTTTTGACATGCAGATCGACTCCAGCTTCAGCCACAACGCAGCGGCGGTTTTCTCCGTTAGCACCTCATGCAAAATATTGTTGGACAGATGAAGATGAATATGTGACAACGCCTTACGATCCTTGCGCTTCTCATCATCACCCACGTCTTGAGTCCTTATTCTGAAACCGCTCTAGAGCATCATCTAGATCGGTATGTGACAAAGATCGCCGCATCTTCACTTGCCACAATGAAAATCTTGTGTCCCGATCTAACAACGGTAGATCATACTTCAACGGCCATGTCAACTCCGAATCTGATAACCAAAGCTCTGATACCACTTGTTAGAAATTGACAAGCAAACAAGAACGAAGAAGATCAAACCAACACAGATCAGACACCAGGATTTTAACGTGGAAAAACCCTTCAATGCGAAGGGAAAAAAAACCACGGGCACCAGCCAGACAAAACTTCACTATTTTGGAGAGAGTTTACAAAACGCCGTATGATTCCTGGCGGCTTACAGATGAAATTCCAGACATAACAGTTTTGTGTGTTTCCATTGCGTGGAAAGAATTGAGATGAAAAGGTAAGATGTTGGAGGAAGCTTAGAATACTTTACTTTTCAGGATACTTGTAGAGCTTTAGCTACTTGCATCATCGAGTGTCTGGCGGAAGAAACGTTGTGGACGCCCTTTGAGGCCAACACTATCGTCTAGGAATGGCGCAGCCCCGACGACCTAAGCTCACAGGTGCTGGTTCCAATGCCACTACATAGATGGATTTGTTACATATTTTGAAGACATCATTTGTTGTTCAACATATCTAACCCTATCGTCCTCCTTTGATGTAGCAAGTTTTACATTTAGATGTCACATTGAAAAACTAAAAGGTATCTGACAAGCCAAGAGTAAATGGGACGGAGTTCTGAACAATTATCTTTGCTTCAATACTTCAATTTTCATTTCTCATGATGAATTTTTAATTGAATAACATCATCTTAATAGTTAAGTTGTTAAGGGTAGCAAATTCTAGTGTAGATAAGCTACTGTTGAGGGAGTATTTGTTGTAAAACAAATCTAGCGTCTGTACAAGAGCATCTTTTTTTTTTGACTGAATGTACAAGAGCATCTTGATCATATATGCTAGCATGCGTGCTTTGGATGAACTAAAATTCAATATTTTTCTGTGGGGAAAATAAAGTTCACTAGTTTCTCTTTTGCTGTCCACCATAATCTTTACATGTTCAATAAAGTGGGAGCAAATGGAATCTGCAGTTGAGTTTCGAAGTACCAACTATTTATGTACAAGCAAAGCATGGATGTTGCTTAATGAAACAAAATTCAAGCCATTTATTTGACCCTTGAATTTCTTCAAAACATGACTTGTCCAGTATCACGATCTTAAATGATCGTACAAACTTGAATGTTTGGAAAGGAAATCATTGAAGTGCTCTCTCTCTATCTCTCTGTCGGGTGAAGAAATGTGGCAACAATTGCATGTACTAATATTGGATATTTTCCCCCATGGAAGATGGATGAGCAGCAGAAGGTCCTCTCCTTGCCTCATGCTTAATTTGGATCAAAGATCAAAGTTAAGCAACTTTTGCATGCGTGTGATCGATCACCCTACCATTAAAGATCAACAACGTTTTTTGCCTATAAAGAAAGAAGAATTTTGAGGACAAGTACAAGAGAGTCGCCTTCTTTGTGTTTCATGTGTGAATCAGCTGGGCCAGTGGATGAATTCTTAAGGCTACAGAGCTTATGCAAAAAGCAAAAAGAAGGGATAGGAGTGTGAGATGTTGGAGGAAGCTGAGCAATGTCTCTGAAGAACAAAGTTCGAGCATATATAGAATAATGTTAGCTCCACCACATAGAAATAATTCTGCCTGCAGGATTTGTTACACGTGGGAAGGGATCACCTCTGCATCCCCCGAGCATGTCTAGCCTGGCTAGATGATTCGGCATGACATTGGTATAGATTGTCACCGGCAGGATGTCGTGTACAATGCAAATTAATCGAGGTGGACTTTGGTGTGTCTATAATGGTAGGGTGTTTGTGTGAAGAGTTAGCCTTGTGAGAAATCTGGAGGGTGATTTCCTCAAAAGAAAAAGGATCTGGAGAGGTGTAGTTTATGTTGGGAAACCTCATGGCCCATTGAAGGCCCATGTTGGTCCCTTGCCGAAACCCTAGGTTAGCGCTATAAAAGGAGGAGGGGGTCCCCCCTATGTACAAGTATTCACAAAGCAATAAAGAATTCCGTCGTCGCTCCCCATATACCTGTGTGTGTCTCTCTGTTCTCCAATTTAGATCTGTTCGGGAACCCCGGACTATTCGATAGCGAGGTTCCTTAACACGTTATCAGCACGAAGCTCTACCGGAGTTCAGAATTGAAAAGGTGAGAAAAGGTGGGAATTAGCGATTGAATCTAATCGATTCTTCTTCTATGCATGCATCTATCCTACGTGGCACGAAGCTACTCGGCACGAAGCCACAGTACATGAATTTGCTGTTCATACACAAAAGAAAAAACGACTTAAACAGCATGGGGACCCGCACTCGAAGCCGGCCCTCCCCGCTGAGCACGAAGCCACCGCCGTCGCCTTGCGCTCGTAGCGCACTGCTGCTGCCGCCGGCTGCCCCACGCCGCAAAGACCGGTAGTCGGTGGTGCCGCGTAGCCAGCGCTGCAGCCACGTCACCCGCCAAGTCTGCTGCGCGTGCACCTCCTCGGCTGCGTCGCCACCTCGGCTTCCACGCACGAAGCGATGGTGTTGCTCGAAGCAGCGGCGCCCGACCGTTGTTCGAAGAGGAGACGGTGGCCGAAGCTGCGCTCGGCAAACCCGCCGCCATCGCTTTCGCGGCCTGAAGCCGGCGCCGGCGCCTACGCCCGTCGGTTCGGCTCGGCCGCTCCGCCGGCCGGTCGCCGCTGCGCGCCTCCGCTTAGTGCGTCGCCGCCCGCGCCGCCGCCGTCGGCCGGCCGCGTCGCCTAGGCCGCCAGCGCAGGAGTCGAGCCCACGCGCGCCGCCGCAGACAGCCGGCCGCGCAGATCGCGCCACGCCAGCCAGAAGCGCCGTCCGTCGCGCCCTCGAAATCTCGCCGGCCGCACCGCCAGACCGACCGCCGTAGCTCGGCCCGCCGCGCCACGCCGCCGCCAGCGGCGCCACGCGCTCGGCCGCCCGGCTTCGGCCGTGCCGGTCCGGCTCGGCGCCACCGCTGGTCTCGCCAAAGATCTCGCCGCACTCGGCCAGAACGCAGCCGCGCCCGCCGCCAGCGGCCAGCGTCGCCACGGCCCCGGCCTCGTGTCTTGCTGCCGCTGTCTCCGGCCTTTGCCCATTGCCATGTGCTGTCATTGGTTCCGGCTCGCAGCTGCGCGCTTATCCCGAATCGCTCCCCTCCGGTGAGAACCACCGCGAAAAGAGTGGCGCGCAGCGCCGAAGGAGGAGACGGCGTGGCGCGAGGAAGAAGCGAGTGGCGACAGCGCGCAAAGGAGCGCACGGAAGAAAAGAGCGCAGAGAAAAAAAGAGGTGGCGGCTAGGGAAACCCTAGCCGCATGCTTATGGGCCGGAAGGGCAAGGCCCATCCGCCGCTCGCCCAAAAAAAGGAAAGGAAAAGAAAAAAAAAGGAAAAGAAAAGAAAAAGGAAAAAGAAAGAAAAATTGAAGAAAATTTTGAAAAATTGCCAGAAAATCCAGAAGATTAATTTGGCTCTGTTTTTAATTTTCTAGCTTTATTTCTCTGCATTTATGAATATTCTTTATGAATTTTGAATTCATTGCTTTATTTTTCTGCACTTTATGCATTTTGCAACCTTTTTCTATTAGATTACATGCAGTAATCTAATGCCGGAATTTTGAAATCATGCAGATGTCCGGCATTGTGAATCGTGAGTTTGAAGAACTGGCCCCGCACGGTCAGAACTACCTCACTTGGGCATCGAACGTAAAGATTGTTCTTGGGGGCAAGAAGCTCCGTGCAGCGATTGGTCTAGGGTCCTCGCAGGACGCAAAACCTACCGCCGAGCAGAACGATCAAGCCCTGCATTTTCTCAGGCACCACCTCTCAGGCACCCTGAAGAACGAATACATGGCTGAGGAGAGTGCACATGAGCTTTGGACTGCACTTCAGAAGCGGTTCGAAAAGCTCAAGTACACCATCTTGCCCCAAGCACAGCAAGATTGGGTACGCCTGAGGTTTGCGAACTTGAGCGATGGCAAGTACAAGTACAATTCTGCCTTGCACAGAATTTGTATCAATCTCTCCCTATGTGGCAAGATCATCACTGATGAGAACAAGATTGAGAAAACCCTCTCCACCTTTCACCCAAATGCTATCCAGAGTGCACGCAGCTATCGTCAAGATGCATACAAGGAGTATAGCGAACTGATTGATGTAATGCAAGTTGCGAAATCGCAAGACGATGTTCTACGCAAGAACTATGTCTCGCAGCCACCTGGACGAGGCACTGGCACAGAAGTCAATGCCAATAGCTACAAGGTGAGAAAGCCCATTAATAGAAAAAAGGGCAAGCAGGGTGGAAAAGAGAGGACTCAGGCCAAGGGAAAGTCCAAAGCCCGTTAATGCATGAATCGCATTATTTTTTTAGATTATGGTTGTTAGCATGTTTCTTTTGAATAATGAATTGTAAGCTCTAGAAGAACATACTTCTTTCATGAATAAATACGCAATTTATTCTTTATTCCAATATTCTTTCATTGACAAGCAATATTTGAATTATTTTGCCTCTGTTTGTTTGGTATTATATTTCTTTTATCTAGAAATCGTGTAGCGCCCAAATGGAAGAGATATGCATTGTTGATAGAGGCACAACAAATACCATCTTAAGAGAGTCTAAATATTTCCAGTCGATCACGAAGAACGCTGGAAAGATTACTACGATCGCAGGAAGCGACTCATATGTAATCGGCTCAGGAAGAGCCACAATTATATTGCCTATCGGTACAACTTTGGTAATTGAAGAAGTCCTTTTGTACTCGGAATCAACGCGCACTCTCTTAAGCTTTAAAGACATCCGCGCCAATGGTTTTCACGTAGAAACCAATGAAGAAAATGGCAAAGAATACTTGTGCATTGTGAAGCACGCGGTATGTGGGAAAATGGTATTAGAAAAATGTCCCTCATATGAATCTGGGTTGTACTACACGAATATTCATGCACCCGAAGTGTATACTTCCTTGAAGACTGTTTATAGAAGCTCTGAGTTATTTTCTTTATGGCATGGTAGATTAGGCCATCCTGGTCTTAGAATGATGATAAATATAGTAAACAACTCACAAGGTCATGGCATTAATGTTAAAAATTTCCCGAATCATGAAGATTTTGTGTGCCCTGCATGTGCCACCGGGAAATTAATAACTAGACCCTCTGTCATGAAAGTGCAAAGTGAAATCCCTGCATTCCTGGAACGCATCCAGGGGGATATTTGCGGTCCGATTCAGCCCCTGTCAGGGCCGTTTCGATACTTTATGGTGCTCATCGATGCTTCCTCGAAATGGTCGCATGTATGCTTATTATCAACAAGAAACCATGCTTTTGCAAAGCTGATCTCGCATATCATAAGAATTAAGAATGCTTTCCCTGATCATCGCGTGAAGTCCATTAGAATGGACAATGCCGAAGAATTTACTTCAAAGGCATTTGATGATTATTGCACAAGAACGAGGATAGCGATTGAGCACTCCGTCCGCACGCCCATACGCAGAATGGACTAGCGAAGCACTAATAAAGAGGATTAAATTCATTGCGGACCGCTTTTGCGAGTTGTAACTTGCCCAACACTTGTTGGGGACACGCGATCTTGCGTAGCGCTCTTATCAATTTGGACCGTTGGCCTACAACATCCATTCTCCTATGCGACTTGTGCACGGATCATCCCAAGATCTCCATCTTAGAAAATTTGGGTGTATGGTATATGTACCTATACCACCCCCTCAGCGGACTGCAATGGGCTCTCTCCGCAAATCTGGGATATACGTTGGTTATGTGTGTGCATCCATAATCGTATTTGGAACCCATGATCGAGACTTGCATACTGACTCGATTCGGCGATTGCATTTTTGACGAGGATCGTTTCCGTCATTAGGGAGAAATCAACCTTTGGATGAAAAATACCGGAAATCATATGGCATTCCACCGGATCCCGCACATGACCCCGCACTAATGAAGCAAATCAAGAAGTCCGAAGATAATTGATTTGCGAATTTAGCAAATGAATCGCTGATCATTTTGTGATCTGAAGGGCGTGGTTAAGTCGCATGTACCCGCAAGAAATGCACCAGAGAGGGTGGAAATACCAAAGAAAATAGAAGGTATCCCTCATCCTGTTCAGAGGCCTCAAAGAAAAAGAACAGGAAATCTGGCTCCTCAAACCCAAAGTACCCGGAGACGTCTGGAGAAAACTGGGCGAGAGGACTTACCACAACCAATCACGAAAATGCCCCAAGGAAAGAAGGGGAGCTAGTTGAGACCTGGCACTTGAAAGAAGCCAACAGGAAAGGCAATTCCAGACTTGAATCTTCCATTGTAGGAAGCCGTCGAAAATAATGTGTGCGCACACATAGGCGATGAAAAGCTAAAGGAACTTGTTCCTGCAATAGAAAAGCAGCGAAGAGCAAGTAGAAGTGCATGAAGCACCCCATGAAGAAATGGCCATAAACTTTGTAATAACAGGAGAATCCCTGAATAGAGCAACAGCCAACGTTGATGCATACTTCGCAAAGAAGATTGCCTCGATCATTGATCATGATCCCGAGCCTGCATCTCTAGCAGAGTGCAAGAAAAGGCTAGATTGGGAAGAATGGAAAAAGGCAATCACTGCAGAGTTAGTCTCTCTGAACAAGAGAGAGGTGTTTGGGCCCGTATGCCGCACACCTCCCCATATAAACCCCGTAGGTCACAAATGGGTCTTTGTTCGGAAGAGAAATGAAAACAACGAAGTTGTAAGGTACAAAGCAAGGCTCGTAGCTCAAGGTTTCACTCAATGTCCTGGAGTTGATTATGAAGAAACCTGTTCTCCGGTCATGGGAGGAATTACCTTTAGATATTTGATCTCAATGGCAGTCAACTTGAAGTTGAGAATGAAGCTAATGGATGTTGTCACAGCATATTTGTATAGAAACTTGGATTCGGAGATATACATGAAAGTACCGGAAGGAATTCCTATCCCGAACCAAGACAGAGCAAATAGAAACCTATACAGTGTGAAATTGGAGAAATCACTGTATGGACTGAAGCAGTCAGGAAGAATGTGGTACAATCGCTTGAGTGGCTTTCTCTGCAAGAAAGGCTACACAAACAGCGAAGATTGTCCATGTGTATTTATACAGCGATCCCCGAATGGATTCTGTATAATATCCGTCTATGTAGATGACTTGAACATCATTGAGACAGATGAAGAAATTGAAGAAGCATGCTCATACTTGAAGTCTGAGTTCGAAATGAAGGATTTGGGTAAAACCAAGTTTTGTTTAGGCTTGCAGCTTGAGCATGTCCAAGGAGGAATCTTGGTACACCAATCAACCTACACGCAGAAAGTGTTGGAAAGGTTTGGATTTGAAAAAGCATATCCTGCAAAGACTCTAATGGTCGGAAGGTCACTCCAAGCAGACTAGACCCATACAGACCTAGAGAAGAGGGGGAGGAAGTCCTGAGAGCAGAATTCCCATATCTGAGTGCAGTTGGAGTGCTCATGTACCTTGCGAATAGCACTAGGCCGGACATTGCGTTCGCCGAAAATTTGCTAGCTCGGTACAGTGCAGAACCCACCAAAAGGCATTGGAAAGGGATCAAGGATATTTTCCGCTACCTCCAAGGAAGCAAAGATCTTGGTTTGTTCTTTAGAAGAAACAATGAATTGAATTTGGTTGGCTACGCCGATGCTGGGTACTTATCAGACCCGCATACTGGCAAGTCCCAAACTGGCTATGTTTTCCTATGTGGAGGAACAGCAGTTTCTTGGAAGTCGTCTAAGCAGACTCTTGTCTCGACGTCGACAAACCACTCGAAAATCATTGCTTTGTATGAAGCATCTCGTGAATGTGCATGGCTCAGAAGAATGGTTCACCACATCCAGAAGTCATGTGGCTTGAACATTGAGTAAACTCCCACAATCATCTATGAAGATAATGCAGCTTGTGTTGCCCAAGCACAGATGGGTTATGTGAAGAACAATCTCACAAAGCATATCAACTCCAAGTTCTTCTATGCTCACGAATTCCATAAGATGAACGAGATCAATATATTGCATACTAAGTCATGTGAAAATCTTGCAGATTTGTTCACTAAATCACTCCCAGCATCTACCTTTGAAAGGTGCGTAAAAGGAATTGGGATGATGAGACTTAGAGAAGTGCAGATTTCAGGGGGAGATATTTCACATACTCCCACATAAATCTCGAAGATGGATTATGAATACCCAACATGAATCTCGAAGATTAGCAATTGAAGTTGGGAGAATTGTACTCTTTTTCCTTAGCAAGTTTTTCATGAAGTTTTCTTGCATAAGGTTTTAACGAGGCAATTCGTGCAACATAGTAAGCGTATGCTATGTACTCTTTCTCCAAGTATTTTTCCCACTGGGTTTTTCTGGAGTCTTAATGAGGCATATGCATCTCGCGGCAAAGGGCTCAAGGGGGAGTGTTGGGAAACCTCATGGCCCATTGAAGGCCCATGTTGGTCCCTTGCCGAAACCCTAGGTGAGCGCTATAAAAGGAGGAGGGGGTCCCCCCTTATGTACAAGTATTCACAAAGCAATAAAGAATTCCGTCGTCGCTCCCCATATACCTGTGTCTCTCTCTCTGTTCTCCAATTTAGATCTGTTCGGGAACCCCGGACTATTCGATAGCGAGGTTCCTTAACAGTTTAGAATGTTTTATTCTCATTTGTTACATGTGAGAAACCTGTACAATTGGTTTGGCATTCCGCATATTCAGGATAAGCTAAACCAAAATAAATGCACCACGCCTGCCCGGATGAGCTCCAGTGGAGTGCGGGCTGCACAAGCGTGAGGTCTTGTGTTCTATTCCTACCCATGCAGGGTTGAAAACACCCTAGTGAAGGAAAGAAAGCATCATGCTTATGATGTTTTTGCTGTGCACCTTTTGAAGGGCATCTTGATCCTAGGTGCCTGTATCTGTATGCATGCAGAGATGCACTGAATGAACTGAAATTCGATATTTTGCCATGGGGAAAAGGTTGCCTACTAAAGATTTCTTATTTTGCTTACAAAGCAGAAGTATGCATCTGATCACAAGAAACATATTGTACTAAAAAAGGTCATACATATAAGAATTGGGAGAGGTGTGAAACTGCAATAATAATTGCTTTCCCCCCGTATATTCCTCTACAAAACTTGAGAATGAGGTTGAAACAAGTTTACACAAAGCATGATTGTGTGTAGATGCATCCTCAACGGAAATTAGAGATGTTGGTGGAAGCGGATGAGACATTATTCTTCACCTAATGAACTCAACCCAATAAAACATGTCACAGGAATACCGAACAAAGAATTTCTGAGAGTAGCTGCATCGCAAAGCATGTCTATTAAGCATGTTGGTAGGGCATTTTCTTTCAATGAACCTAGTGTAAGGTAACCAAAAGCTTGGACCATGTATTTATTGCCAACCTCACATATAGTGGGAAATGTGATTTTTAGTGTAAGCATCATTGGCTTAAAAATGATTTTAGTGGACTAGGAGTTTTGTTCAGGACATAAACATGTGCGACTAAGTTTCAAAGTTGCTCATCCTCTACGTTTTCTTCGAGATTTGAGGGGCACATAACCTAATAGTAATAGGATGCAGTCTGCATTATTTATTACAATGTTTTAACTTGGGGCACATTTCCTCTTCAATACAAAGGATGTAAAATAACATAATTATATCAGCTATTTCTTCTTTACGAGTTTAAAAAAAATATCTCTTCTTCGTTGTGTGTATATGTCGCTGTTATTTTGTTTAAACCCATCACTGCATAGCAAACATGCCTACTGCCATTATCATCTATGAATTGGAGACACCATTAAAAGAGTACAGAGGATTGTCATCTTCTCACCATCCTCTCAAATCTTTAGGACCTTTGAATCTTTGCCCCATTTAAAAATCTAGTGCTAAAGAACAACCAAGTCTCTAATATTCTCGTGCATCTCTTATTTGTATGAGCTCCTTTTGCTTGCCTTTCTTTTTGGTTGCTTCTTGGGTTCCTACGGCCACCTCACATGGGTTTATATAGAGTCTGTTTGGAACAGCTTCAGCTTTGGCTTCTTCCCTATAGAAGCTAGGAGCTGTTCTAAACGGTTGGCTTCTTCGCAGCCGAAGCCAAAAGCCAGCAATCTATTTGTACTAGAAGAAGTTAAAAGCCGAAAGTTGGTCTGGGGTAGTTTCTCACGGTTTCAGTGGGTTAGGGTTCTGACTTTACCACTAGAATTAAAGAAAATTACCCACTCCTACCAAATATAAAAATCCAAAACCCCACCCCTCTCACCCTTATTCCTGACCAGCACCTTTTACACCTAACAGCCAGATTAAAAGCTAGACTGCCAAATACTAAACCTCTTCAGCTAAGCCATTCAGCCGTGCAGCCCTTCAGCCATACATCCTAGTCGAAAGGTACTTTTTAGAAAATCTATAGCCATAACAAACAGGGCAAGACCCCTTAGTCCTCCTTCAAAGAGAAGTAGGAATCCTAATCCTAATAGGATTCATCTAGCACTCCTTATAATACATTTTTCGAAATCCTAAAATACTAGTAATGACTCGACAATCTCCATCTTAATTATTGTCCATTGAAGTCACCGTGTTTCTCTAAGAACTCGTTCCAATTCAGCTCTTAATTTTTGTTTTTCCTATTTTTTTTGTTTTTCCTTCTACCTTTCATAGTGCCCCCACCACAAAGACTCATGCACATCACTGCAATGCGTGTATTGGTATTTAATCTTGACCATGCAAACTCTCCAGCTAAGAGCTTTTTTGTATAGTTTAGTTAACCAAATCTTCTGTTCCTAAGCCCTCTATGTCATAGGTTTGTACCGCCTCCAAATTCCACCTTCTTGTTGGTACTGTATGGTTGGTACCATCATGTCTTCCTTCTTCTAACAGCTCTCACATTCGTCTTTGCGACTGCTAGATGTTGCAACCGTTTTTGCAGTTCCTCACATAACTGCAGATGAGATCTGAGTACTTACCGTTGACAGCATGGTTTTCTTCTTCTAATCGTGTTTTTTATTAGACCTGTTATTGGTTGCCCTTCTTTTAAATTTGCCCATCAATCAGTATCTTTCGTTGCTCTAGATAATTTTCATGATCACCTACCCTTCGCAACTAACTCATATGACTATTTGGAAGTGAAACCTCACGACCTTCGAGTTCAAGCAACCTCATAGATATTAGATTCTTCTTTAAGACGAGAACATAACGAAATCCCACCAATATAATTTGTGCACTATCATATATCTTCAATGTAATTGTTTCCACCTCAATAATTATATTCTCTTTTAATCTACAAGTGAACAGTTCTATATGTTGGAAGTACAAATCATTCATCAAACATCTCCATCACCATACATATATAATCAACAACTTTAATCTAATATCAATCCATGAAAAGTACCTGATTGTCTAACGACAAGTATGTCAGAATAATCTTTTGCTACCACCATTGAACATGCATCATTTATTTGCTTCAAACTTGGATAGTCTTTTATCATGTGACCTTCCTCATCACATAGATAGCATACACGTGTGCCCTTGATCTTACCCTCTTCTTCTTGTAACTCTTACTTTTGCCTACAACTAGAGCTATATGAAAAAAGCTCAAGGCTCATGAGCTGCTCGACATCAACTTTCTCTAGGCTTGATTCGAGCTCCAAATGAGCCAAACTCAAGCTTGATCCCAAGCTCACGAGCTTCACCGAGCTGAACTCGAATAGTTCGCGAGCCTAGTAAATTTACGAAACCCTTGTTAAATATTACTACATGTTAACTCTTATTAAGCTTACTCGAGCCAAGCTTGAGCTTGAGTATTTTTTTCATTGTTGAAAATTAGTGCATATTGAATTATTGATTGTTATCGAGCTTACTCCAGCTTTTACCAAGCTCAAGGTTGGGAGGCCAGGTTCACTCGAGCTTGGCTCGTTTACAAGTCTACTTGCAACACCTACTGCAGTCAATGCTTGATCACTGATGATGAAGATTCTGGTGGCTTCTGAAGGACTCCGCCTCCAAACAGATATATAACTGTCTCGTTGAAGTTGAGAGTGCTTTTTTCGACAAGAATATTCACCACCAATTACTCCCAAGATAGTGGTAGAGACTATGCAAGTATGATGACTTTGTCGTTTTCCTCAAATTTCTCATCCACACTATTTATTTGTGTGATAAGCTAGTTGAAGACGTTGAAATGGTCAATGAACTATGTACCTTCGTTCATGTGCAACCTGTACAGTTGTACTTCAGCACCCACCGATTTGTCAGCGATTTCGCCGTATATAATTCTTCTATGTCCTTCCATAGTTTCTTTGATGAATTCTCCTTGTTCACCGAGTATTTACCTCATCGTCATCGAAGAGACATAGATAGATTGTACTAATAGTCTTTTGCTCTATCATCTTCCAATCTTCTTTGGACTTATTTTCCAATTTGCCCCCTTCAAAAGCAGTGATTAACTCTTAACTAGATAAGGATATTCTTCACCACATATTGCCATACACTGGAATTTCCTCCGCCATCAAATTTATCCACTTGATTTCGCATCATCGACATCGATCTTAATTTTGTGCCACCTAACACTTTACCAACTTCTCACAAATCAGATTATTCTGACCTTGACTTTGATACCACTTGTTACACTCCGATACACCTTCTTATGAGCAACAACCCTCGGATCAGATCAAAGTTTTGCGAGATACAACACGAGCGTACATAGTCTCAAGAACTAGGAAGATGAATCTCATAGGAAGAACCAATATAATGGCCTTGGAGCAATCACTATAAGAGAGAAGATTTGCCAAAGCTGATCACAAATTCTTTAAACACAACCTAAAAAGAGTATAAAAGATCGTCGCTCTTTCACAACCCTCTCAAACCTTTAGGACCCTCAGATCCTTGTACTATACAAGAATCTAGTGCTAAAAAATAACCTAGGCTTTAATACTCTTGTGTTCTTTAAATGAGCTCATTTTGCTTGGCTTGCTTCTTGATTGTTTCTTGGGTTCCTATGGCCACCCCTGGTTTGTATAACCCTCTTAGTCCTCCTCCGAAGGGAAGTACGAATTATACTCCAAAAGAAAGTAAAAAATCATAATCCTATTAGAATTCATCTAGTACTCCTTATAGTACACATTTCAAAATCCTAAAATAAACTAACATGAGTCACCGTACTCAACGTTATCAAATGGTATTGCCTTGTCACCTTCAACATTGTATAAGAAGAAACAAATATATATGTGACCTCTTATAATATGCTGTGAAATACTACAAATGTACAGTACTTTTCTCACTTGTTATCAGTATTTACAGAACACTAATCTGAATGAAGTGATCAAATGGAACTACAGAAATCCACAGATGTTTCAATCTATCCCGTTGACTGTCAAGACACTCCTGAAGCAAGCACTTAGCACAGTTCTTCTTTAATATATTTACTCTCTAGATTTAAGGTCTTCTTTATTAGATTTTCTCTCTGAATTTCAGATGTCCAGAATCAACAAATGCCATTCAACATACATTATCTTGTCGTTATTAATTCGGAATTTTTCGGAGTAAACACAAAAGAGCCGCTCAAACAAAGCACTAGTACCAAAAACACATGATCTTGGAATAGTAAAAACTATCTGCCATGTAGGACAGACATAGTCACATCATTAACACTAAATGGTTCCACAGTTGACGCCTCCTTTGTCACCCTTATGTGGAAGTATGCTGGATGCTTAGGTTCAGGCAGGGTCATACTCTCACTGCTTAGCATTGCAACCACATCTGACATGGTGGGCCGTTCATCCGCATTCTCTTGCACGCACAGCAATGCAATGTTAACACATCTCATCGTCTCTAATGCATGAAACTCCGAAATTAATGATGCATCTACAAATTCAAGCCATCTTTCCTCTGTCCACATTTTCCATGCCTTCAAGGAGTTTAATCGCACAATACATAAAGGTTACTACATAAACAAAACAATTTTACATATCAACTAGAGAAAAGACTCACATATCCAAGAAGGTTGAAGAAATCTCCATGTTGATGGAAACCAGAGTTTCTTTTTCCACTGATTATCTCAAGAATTAGCACACCAAAGCTGAAGACATCAGATTTGACTGAGAAGAGGCCCTCAGAAGCATACTCAGGAGCCATATAGCCACTGAAAGTGACAGAATGTATTTAAGTATGTAACACATGGGAAAAGAACAAACTTCTATGTCAAGATGCTGTATTAGGTTGACTTGTAAACTAATTAGGATAGACTAATTTCTAAGACAAGCTTACTATGTCCCAACGACCCTTTTTGTGTTTCCTTCAGTGTCATGCGAGCTGCATATTTTTGCAAGCCCGAAATCTGAAATTTTAGGATTCATTTCGCCGTCCAAGAGAATGTTGCTTGCTTTAAGATCTCTATGTATGACACGCAACCGAGAGTGCTTATGCAAATATAGAAGTCCTTGAGCTATGCCTTCGATTATCGCTAGGCGTTTATTCCAATTTAGTAAAGCTCTTCTTGTTTCATCTGCACATCAATTAAACATAGATACAGTGGGTAAAACACCTTCGATAACCAGAGTTAACTCCTCTTTAAAAAAGAGAAATAACAGCCAGAGTTAACGCGGAATGTGTACTAGGATGTTACGAGAAGTAATACCAAAGATAAAGAAGTCCAAGCTTTTATTTGGCAAATATTCGTAGACCAGTATTTTCTCTTCTCCTTGAGAGCAACATCCCAAGAGCCTAACCAGATTTGTGTGCTGAAGCTTGGCTATGAGTTGGACTTCATTTTTGAACTCTGCGAAACCTTGCCCTGAATGTGAAGCAAGTCGCTTAACTGCTATCTCCAACCCACCAGGAAACTGGCCCTAGAGACAAGTTCAAAAGAGGTTCATCAGTGATATCCTTTTGACACTTGACTTATCTCCTGACCAAGGGCTGTGAGTAAAAGTAGAATTACTTGTATAACATGTAAAACTATTTTCAGCATGGCCGTATCTAATTAGCCACTGGTGCAACTTAGGTTTTTTACCTTGTATACAGGGCCAAAGCCTCCTTGCCCAAGTTTATTTTCATCTGAGAAGTTACTTGTAGCGTCTGATATTTGCGAAAAGTCGAAAAACGTGAACTCGGAACTCCTTGCTTCTATTCCCCAAACTAGTGCTTCATCTTCGTGCACATTCATGTTAGGCTTCTCCTGTAAGCTCACTTTACCTAAATCCAGAATTGATGTGATCCTTTCAGTTAATGCTCATGCACATATGATTGGAACAAAATTAAGACTAAACGGCTTGAAAGAGTTGAGTACAATAGCATTTCCATAACCGACCTTTTCTGTGTCTTCTGATCAATCCAAAGCAAAAGATGAAGCAGAAAAACGATGCTAGTAGAGCAACAGCCGTTGCAATGACCGAAACCTTACTCACACGCCCTAACATGAAAGTTTTCACATAGATACACGTGGTTGATTAAATAGACAGTTTGACGCATATGAACCACATAGTTACACAAGACTTGGATATTTCATGGGGTTTAGTTGTGGGATCCTAGAATTTATCAGATTTATATAATCCATTTATTTAATGTACAAATAATATGCACCGGGATGAGTTTCTCGCCTTCTCGGAGGTATAGCGGTGGGGGTGGGGATACCTAGGTGTGGCAAGATAAGAAAACCACTTATTTCGAAAAAAGGAATGGATATGTCCTACTTCAAAAGATAGTATTTTCAAAAATACCAGTCTAAAAGATAGCTTCATTGAGATGCCACTCCAAAACTTATTCCATTGTATTATCGCCCGCTCCAACTTTTTTTTGCGAGATTTTGTTCCTTGATGGCCATCATCCATAGCAATCGACATTAAGTTTAGCCCCTCGATGCAAGTCTCCTTTTCTCCGGCGTGCATTCATTATGGAGTTTGAGTCGTGGGACAAATGAGCTGGAAGAAGGAAGGAGAGAGGGCGAGGGCAATCCCAGTGGCAAAAATCAGAACAAACAATTTTTCGGTAGCATTTTGGTGATGCCACCTTTTAGAGTAGTAGTAGTTACCAAGACGCCATCTTTTGAGGTAGCACATATCTAAAACTCCTTTTAATGCATTGAACTATACATTTTAAGCTTTTATTTGCGAAAGGAAAGGCCATTTGTTGTTCACATAAGACTAGAGAAATAAGAGGATGAATCCTTGCCAGAGAGAGGGATAAAAGCTGAAACTTAGGAATTAAAAATGTATCGGATCTCTATATCTAAAATAGAGTTTTATTTGTTGTGAAATTCCAACATCTCATTTTATATTATTGTTGGTTATTTTGTTTTGTTATGGTCCGGGCACACTAAAAAAGTGGCTCACTAAAATAAATGGTGCAGATATTTTTCTTTTTTCTTAATTAATGTGGGAATTTTCAAGCCTCTTGGAGCGGACATGGAAGCTCATTTTAACACTGTTTGGACGATACAATAGATTGATCAATAGCTCTATCTAAAGCCCCTTGGAGAAAAAATGATCAACAGCTCTGTCAAGTGCTCTGCTTTTTCAAGACTTGCTTACTATTCTGTTTTAGGGAAAGAGAGAGTATGTGTTTTCTTGCTTACTCTTGTGTTTCTGGATAGGCACGGCAACCGGCGGCGGCGGCGGCGCTTCCGTGTTTGTTGTTGTGTTTGTCGTTGGAACTACAGCACCCGCCGACCCGATCTGCAGCATGGGCTGGCCCTGGTAGAATAAATACGTCTCATACCTGAAATTGCACCGCAGACCAAGAATCCGCCCTCCTTGTTTCCCAGAGAAGTATTTCGTTGTCAAGGCGTTGATATTCTGGAGGCAATCCCAGCAATCACGAGGCAGCAGGTCCGGCGTGCATTGCGTCATGGAGTAGAGCGTCGGGAAGGTGCTGCCGACAAGCGTTGGGAAGGTGCTGCTGACATCCATGCGACCGGTGGCGTACATCCTCGTCGAATTGAACGCCGCCAGCTTGGCCGTCTTATTCACCAGCCCTGTGATGATGCCGGTGATGATGTTCATGCTCTCGGCGTTGCCGAGATCCCAACCGGGCAACATGGGCTCCGTGATGTTCTGCGTGTTCATCAGGATCAGATAACTGCCTCCGGGAGAATAACTGGCGAGGAAGTCCTGGTTGGAGAAGCGGGCGATGCAAGGGTCATAGAAAACGGTCGCGTCCTTATTGTACGCGCACAGCTGCTGCGCGTCCTGGAATGCGGTGGCGACGCAGTCGCCGCAGGCGGAGGCGTTGGCGTCGCCGCGGCAGAGCGCGAAGCCGTAGACGGTGTCCGGGGTGGCGCCGACGGAACCCTTGGCAAAGAGGGTTGGTGCGGAGGAGGTGTTCTTGGGCAGAATCGTGGACAGGTGCTCAAGGTTGTCTTCATAGGTGCTTTTGGCCGTGTAGTTGCCGGTGGTGCCGCAGAATTGCCCCCAGGGATCGGCGGCGGCGAACGGTATGAAGCTGAGAATGAGCAGGACGATGATGATCATGGCTGCCTAAACAATGGTAGTTCACGACAGGAGCCACAGCCCTGCCGCTGCCTCAGCTTGTGTGAAAGGTTCCTCTTTCAATTCACTCTAAAAAATAAAGTCACTCCTATCGCCTTCAAAAGTCACTCGTATCAGCACCGTGTGGAAACTGGAAGAACTTGTGGTTTGCGTGGTTTGACCGATTGTTAATTCCGGGGAGTTTCCTAAAAAACCTTGTAAAACCTGTCGCCCGCTACGGCCGAGAATTCCTTTTTTTTTCTTTCAAAAAGTACTCTTAGAAATAAGGGTTGGATGTTTGTAAGAAACAAAATATCCGGATGAAGGCTAGACACTCCCTAGAAATAACGCACTTGTAGAGAGGCATAAACCATAAAAGTACTCTTAGAAATTAAATCAAAATCTAACTAATAGAAGTTAAATCAAAATCTAACTAACTTTTGAGGGGTTATTTGCAATTTTCCCATCTTGATTGTGATGGAAGGCCGAGAGAAGTCAGAGGTGTTGGTGGAATGTGAAATGGTTAAGCCATCAGGCAACATCAACAAGTCTTGACTGCACTTGTATTCATTGTGCACACTCCAGCCATTGTCTTCACCTTCGTAGCTGGATGCACAGAAGTATTCATGCACTGGATCTTCACTTCATCATTTAAATCCACATATTAAGCAATCATGAATACAAAAAATACTCAACAAACCCTTATGCCAAATACAAGTATTTCGATGCAGGGCTCGACAAGGGAATGTTTTAGGGTTCTATTAGCGGGAAGCAAGTTTTACTATAGATACCATAATTAATTTTTCAAACTTGCGATTTAGTATGAGAGAGGGAGAGGGAGCTGGTTCAGCTGGGCTCGTGCGTGTGGGCCACAGTTGGCAGGTGGGCCGTGCGAGAGGAGAGAAAGAAGGGAGAGCCTTTTGCGACGGGAGAGAAGAGAGGGAAGGCCAGGCGGCGGCAGGGATTCGCCTGAGAGGAGGAGAGAGAAGAAAAGACTTGGAGATTTTATTTTTGAATTTAAATTCTGAAATCTAAGAAGGTTCACACAAGGGTTTTAGGAAATTTTGAATAGCTCATAGATAAATTTTAGAATTTTGCAAATTCAGTTTTTGGAGACAAGGAAATTTATCTTAAAATTTAAATTCGAGGAAGAGCTTTTGGGAAATTTTTGAGATGCAACTAAAGTTTTTGAAATTCATGGAAATTAAGCACTTATATTTTGAAGCCAAAATTCGGCTGTTAGACGACGAACACCGCCACTGCCGCTAGCTGTGCGCTGCTGCTGCCTGGTGTTTGTACGTGGCCGAGGCAAAGGAGGCTGCGACCCGGACAGGCTGCGGGAAGGAAGAAGAAGGAATTAGATGGAGGTGAAGACGAACACTAGGGGCACGTGCATGTTGTGCAGCTGCCTTTTGCATGCTTGTGGCTGCTGCTGCTGCTGCGTTGTTGTTGCGGCTGCCCTAGACGTTGTTGCTTGCCGCTGCTGCATGCGGTGCATGGAAGAAGACAGCATCGACCTCAAGGCTCAAGCCCTGTCATGCCCCTGTCCTTGCCGAGCCATGGAAACTACAGAGCTGCTGCTGGCTGCCACGGCTCATGCATGTAGCTTCTGCTGCTGGTTGCCACGGCATACTTCGGAGGACTGGAATGCTGAGAACCGAGAAGAAAGGAAGGGAAGACGCCGTCGCCGACGTCTTTCTCGTTCTCATCTAGGGTAACAACCAAAGTCCTGATTCCTCACCTTTTCAATGGCGCCGTAGATAATTTTTAGAGGTTAGTTTGGTTGCGTTAGTTGCGTGGTGTAAAGATATGTCCGGAGAAAAAAGAAGAGCAGTGCTGTAGCCTTGTGCTGAGGTCTAAATTGGTTTTTTATTAAAATCTTTTGTACAATGAAGTTGTGCACTGAATAGTTTAGGATAGTAATTAATAAGTCATTTTTATAACATTTTCGACTTATGGAGTGCAAGTTTTGTGCTTCAGGAGACCAGGACAGCAAAGCCGTTAAATCAGGGAGAATGGAGCTGAGTGATGCGTTTAAGCTAAGGATAGTGTGTTTTACTGTTTCTATGCTATGGTTGTGTATTGAGGCATGGTACTGTGATTGTTATCAGGTCCTAGCTAGTGTCTTGTCCTAATGTCTCGCTTCAGCGGTTGATTGTTTGCCGTCAAGTTCTCCATCATGGTTAAGGCAAGTAGCGCTGCAGTGGCTACAATTTGTTACTGAATTTTCATACTTTATGGTCTCTTCTATAATTAAAATTTGTTTTGATATAACAATTATGTTTTTTTCCTAAAACTTTATAGTTGTGAAATATTTGGTGCTAACATTTTTTATCGTCATGTATGATGGTTACTTGTCGTTACCACGGCCATTATATGTGATGTTGGATGTTTATTCAGTGCAAGCGTTATATGCGCTAAATTGGTGTTACTTTTGGAGTATATTGATTGTGGAGAATTGTGCATCATGTTTTGCATTCATATTATCGTATATGCATGCGTAAGAAGTAAAAGGTACAGGTACCATCGAGTGCATTTGAGTCGGATGGTAAAAAGTCACACAACTATTCTGAAGTGTGTACAGGTACCATCCTATATGCATATGATACCGTAATCTTCCTAAACCCGGTTAGGGAGGAGCTGCAAGCAGTTATCGACATCCTTAACCGCTTCGGTGAGGCCTCCGGTCTGAAGGTCAACTTGCAAAATAGCTCTATAGCTGCAATTCAATGTCAGGAGCTTAACCTCGACAGCATCCTGCAACCGTTCACAGGCATCGTCTCACCTTTTCCCATCAAATACCTAGGAATGCCTCTCACTTTGGGTCGTCTGCGTCGGGTCCACCTTCAACCCATTCAAGATAAAGTGGCGTGACGTCTTGCGGCATGGCAAACAAGCCATCTCACGCCGGGGGGACGCCTAACTATGGTCAAGTCAGTCCTCACATCCATTCCAATTTACGTGTTGACAGCGCTCAAGGTGCCCAAGAAATTTATCATGGATATTGATAAGATAAGGAGGAATTTCTTATGAGCAGGAAATGCCGCGGCACATGGTGTGAACTGCAAGGTGCGATGGACAACTGTTTGTCGACCTTTTAATTTGGGAGGTCTAGGGGTTTTGGATCTAGACAGATTCGCGCGAGCTCTGAGACTGCGTTGGCTTTGGCTCAGGCATACAAATCCGGAAAGGCCGTGGTGCAAATTGCCGACGCCATGTGATAGGATTGACCAGAGTATCTTCATGGCAGCCACCAAAATCATCATTGGTGATGGGCAAGTAGCAACCTTCTGGACCTCTAGATGGTTACACGGTGTAGCGCCCTGCCAGCTTGCGCCGCATCTCTATAAACACTCGATAAGAAAGACATGATCGGTGGCAAACGCTTTGCAGAACAACAACTGGATTCGAGACATTCGCCGCCATCTGACCCCGCAACTACTAAGGGAATACGTTCATCTATGGTCCAAAATTCAATCAGTTCCCCTTCGTCCGGAATTGAAAGATGTCATCATATGGACGCAGACCTCGGATGACGTCTACTCAGCTACCTCGGCTTACCACTTGCAGTTCAATGGATGCACCCAAAAATCTTTTGTCACCACAATTTGGTCGGCTTGGGCTCCACTACGCTGTAAGATCTTCTTCTGGCTAGCACAGCAAAATCGGCATTGGACTGCACAGCGTTTGCAGCTCAGGGGTTGACCTAATCAATACTTCTGGCACATGTGCTGCCGAAACCTAGAAACGGTTTTCCACCTCTTCATTGACTGCCTCTAGGCCCGACGTATGTGGTCCTCTATTGCGCAATGGGTTAATGTGCCGTCCATCCACCCGGATCAATGGGAGCCCTACGTAAATCTTGAGCAATGGAGCCTACACCACATTCTACGCAACCCGGCCTCCTCCAAAGATGTTAAAACTATAATCATCTTAACATGCTGGCAATGGTGAAAAGAGCGTAACAACAGGATCTTCCAAAGGAACTGGGCAACCCACGAACAAATCTTTCAATCCATCAAAGATGAGGCATCTAACTGGTCAATAGCAGGAGCAACACACCTCGGCAATCTCTTTCAAAGACGACTTTAAAGCCTTGTTTCTTCTGTAATCTCCCCCCACCTCTTCTCCTTGGTGCACTTTCCGCACCTTGTATTTTACTCTTTTCCTACCTTTAACTTCTAATCCAATATTGACTTTGCCATTTTCAAAAAAAACTATTCTGAAGTGTATGGGTTAGATCAGCGAGAAAGTTATACGACTATTCCAAAGTACTCTTGGTTCTTGTTTTGTGATATTGATTGAAATCTAATAATCAATTTCATGCAAGATATGTTTGTTTCATGACCGTTGCTTGCCGAGATTTATACCTCACTCCTCTCTTTCCCCATTTCAGGTTTTGAATAATTCGGGAGGTTCATGCTGGGATAGAGTCGGTGGAGCACGCGCGTACACATGTTTTCTTTTAATCACTTATTAATGTATTCTGAGTGTAATTGCTGTGAGTTCTTTTATATTGTTAAAACCCTCCTTTTATCACGATACTACTCCAACCGAAATTTTTGGATGAATTCCTTTGAGATTTCCATTTTTTTTGTTTCCATTGAGAATTGGTATCGAGTATGCGCTTGACATAATGGCAGTGTGTTGAAGAAACAGTGATGACTGATATGTTGGTGGAAGCTGAAAAGGCCAAGATGTCCAGCAGCTGAAACAAGCAATCAAATAGCAGCTACAGTGATGTAAGATTTGTTCGATCTTCACATCATAAGACTAGGATACTTACATACTCTTTGATGAACATTCGTTGATCTTCCGCTGTCAGATGCAATAGACTTGCAACTTTTCGATTCACCAAAATCACATATATTGAACTTCACAGACATCGAGTGAAGTACATGAGGAAAAACAAACAAAGAATGCTTAATAAATTTAAATAGTCATCTTATTAATTTGGTTTCTGGTGTCTCGTTCTACGTTGAAGTATACATGGCTATAAATAGCCGGACCCGTTGTGGGATAAAAATTCTAAGCACCTACGTACTCAACTGACTTAATCTATCTGAAAATAACCGAATTAAAATACTCCTAATAAATCTAGTCGTACTTAAAAGGAAAACGCGGTCGACGAAACATGGAATCAACCGAGCCCTGCACGTGGAGGACTTCGGATGCGGCTGCACTGTTCGCTGTAGCAACCGAAGAATCCCCGGATCTCCGAAGCAATGGTAACGTGCGCCGTATGGACTCGGCATACTGTCGCAGGTCACGTACTGTAGACGTGCAGCCGAACCCAAAACTTCCGGCTCTCGTATCTTCGGAGTCTAAACTCGAAATATGGCAAATAATTTATCTGTATCAACCGGCTCTCGAGAAGTTCTTCGTAATGGTGCCATTTATTTTGGTTGGTATGCAATATTTCTTTCTTCGAAATATTCCGTACGCATTTTTATCTTAGATTTTACAGATCAAATATAGACATGTATTTAATTAAATAAAATAGTATAGTAGCCCTGTAACTTTAGATATAGAGAAAGACCCAAATATATCGGATCTAGGACTTCAACCGAGAAGAAAGGAAGGGATAGAAGTGTGAGATGTTGGAGGAAGCTGAGTAATGTCTCTGAAGAACAAAGTTCGAGCATATAGAATAATGTTAGCTTCACCACATAGGAATAATTTTGCCTGCAGGATTTGTTACACGTGGGAAGAGATCACCTCTGCATCCCACGAGCATGTCTAGCCTGACTTGATGATTCGGCATGACAATTGACATAGATTGTCGCCTGCAGGATGTCGTGTACAATGCAAATCGAGGTGGACTTTGGTGTGTCTGTAATGGTAGGGTGTTTATGTGAATAGTTAGCCTTGTGAGAAATCTGGAGACGGTGATCTCCTCAAAAGAAAAAAAAAGATCTGGAGAGGTGTAGTTTAGAATATTTTATTCTCATTTGTTACATGTGAGAAACCTGTACAATTGGTTTGGCATTCCATATATGCAGGATAAGCTAAACCAAAATAAATGCACAACACTTGCCCGGATGAGCTCCAGTGGAGTGCGGGCTGCACAAGCGTCAATGTAATAGTCGCTTTGAGAAACGTGTTTGTGTAAGTAAAAAATTCGCTAAGGGTGTTGGGTTTTGAGTTAGCCTATGTAAGAAGTGGATGGTATCCACTCTAGTGTAGGGTTAGTATTTTCTTCGCTATATAAGGAGATGTAGAGTGAGGAGAGACCTCAAGTCTTAGATATTAGGAGGTTTAGGGTTTCCACAAGATTTTGATTTTTTTTTTGTGAGTGCTCCTTGGGAGTTTTACCCTCAAGAGGATAGGTGTTGTAATCATCCACTTTGCTTTGAAATAAAGATCAAATTCGTGCTCATGATTTGATTTTTGGTTTTTAATCTTCCTTCTTGATTCTTGATATTTCTTGTTGGTTTCTTCTTCTCTTGTTCTTATGTTGACAAAGATGAATGATTAATGGATGAATCCTCGATAGATGATATCCCAATCATCTGGCAAGCTCTCACCTGATCATCAAGAGATTTTTTAAGAAACCGATTTTTGCTTGGGAAGGAAGGATTTGAGGTAGATCTTGATCTTGCTCGTTTGGAGGCAATCTCTTTAGTGTTCTTGTTTGCTAGGATATGTGAGAGGTCATCTAGGATTATCTTGATCATTAAATCCCACAAGCAAGCTCAGAGTGAAGTTTGGGTTTTGACTCGGTTTTGATGCAACCTTCGGTATTTTTGAAAAAGATCAGAACTTTAACGTTAATCCTTGCGATTGAAGGTTGAAATAGGTTCTTGACATCCTTAGGAAGGTGCATACAAAGTTTCATAAGTTTTGAATCATCCAATCAAAAGTTACATTATTTTTTAGGTTTCAACTCAAGCTGAAATTACTGTTCATCCAACACTACCGCTACAGCAGCCATAACTACCGGGTTTACTGTTTATCCCATTACTACTGGCCATCTAAGAGTAGTAGTGCTGTCCCAGAGTTAATTTTCTCTAGAAATTTGTTCTTTCGCGCATATTTAACCTAGTAAGGCTTTGATTTGGTTTTTTGGGGTAAAATTTCATTTTGATCGTTCAACCCCTTATAAATCGCCATTTCCAATCCTTCAGTAAAGTAAAATTCTTGTGCAGACAAACTACTCTTGCAGGAGTATTTGTATGTATTCTTTGCAACGTATACATACATGTTGCTGTTATTTTGTTTAAAATCCATCACTTAGTTGTTGGATTATTCCCTATTAGATGGATCAATATGTGTCATGTATATTATGGCTATCATGTAAGTTGGTCTACAAATTAAGTGATTAACTAAAGTTATCTTATATTTGGGCCCAAGCATCTAATAGTAATAAACGTGGCACATATTTGTAAATTTGTACAGATCGATTGCTAATTCCTATTATATGTTGGGTTAGAATAAAAAATTAGCACATAAGTTTTGCCTTCCCAGAGCAAGACCACCAATCTACCTATATCCTGTCGATAGTTGAAGGAATAAGGTATGCCTAATTGCCTATTCCTATTGCTTTGGAGGATCTAACCCCAAGTTGCTGAAGATCGAGATCGGATTCAATTTCCTGTAAAGTTTCCGCATCTCTTAAGGGTGCAAACGGAGCGGATACGGACAAATTTCGTTTATCCTGTATCCTATTTCAAATTTTTTTCTTGGATACAGAGTCGGATACGGATAGTGCCGGATTCAAATATGAATGCGAATTACCTCGGTCACAAATACAGAGCGAATACAGATCGTTCCGAATACAGTTAGTCTCGATCACAAATATTTAGTCGGATAATACGTGAAAACAAAAACCATATATATAACACATATTAGGATCAATCAAGCATATTATATGTCCAAAATGCAACTATAATACTACATGAGTACGTTAGCAAGTAGATTTAAGTACATCACTCGATAGCAAGTAGATTTAAGTACACCACTCAATGTCAATTTTAGTAAATGACGTGGGTGCACTTAGCAATTTCAAGTGCAAAACCGGAAGCTGGAGCTCTGAAAACATAAGCCGGAGCTGAGCTGACTGCTTTGGAGCCGAAGTAAACCGGGCTTAAGAGTTGGAGCCGAGTAACAGAAAAAAGGAAGCCAGAGCTGCTTCTGCTATGGAACCGGAGCCGACGAAACTTAAAAACAGTTTTGAGATTTGTTTCGGTTCTGATCGGGCTTGCTCCTTGGAAGACTTCATGGGCGCTACTTCCTTGCTCAGGTGGACGTTCATTGGTCAAAGCAAACAAGCTAACTAGCCAAGGCTTGGCCGTGCAAGCAAACAATGTTGGCTGGCTTCTTGTGCAGATCGGGTGGACGGGTGGCGCGGAGGCGATCGACGCCGAAGGCGGATCAAGAGCAGACCAACGGCTCATCGGCGGCCGGTGCGTTGCTTGGAGGCGGGGTCGGCCGGTGCGGCCGGAGGGCGCGGACGGAGGTCGACCGGAGTTTGAGCCAGAGGCGGGTGGTGGGGATTTTGGACATTAGGTACGGTTTCTACCGGATAATCGGATATTTTACCGGATAATAACCAGATATATCCGAATAAAATTTCGATTATATCCGAATCCGATGAATACTTTTGTTCTGAATCCGTTTTCATATCTGAAAAAACTATTCGAATCCGTATCCGATATCCGAAAAAAACCCGGATATCCGAAATTTCGGTTATATCCGAATCCGATGGATACTTTTGTTCAGAGTTTTTCTAGCGAAAGTTTTGCTCCAATGTCAATTTGAGATGAAGGTTTAAAGTGCAAGAAAGAGTTTGATTCTGCGTAGAGACAACGTTGTTTTTGTTGTTTTTGCTCGATATGAGGGGTTTATTGTAATTTATACTCCATTGATTACACAAGAAGTTTTTCTTTATATTGATATTTTTTGAGCAATTTTAATTATATTATAGATTTTCAGTAGGCAGTTTGCTGAATTTTATGTTGCAGGTGGAGCATGTCAAAAATCCATGTTATAAGTTCTTCACTATCTACCTAGCATCACAGGTGATGTCTTAGCTTATGCTATTTGATGATTGAGTGTTTGATTCAGGAGATCGGTTGCACAGACTTAGACTTTAATAGGGTTATGAATCTTTGAAGAACCAGATTTCTTCGTCTACTTTGTTATAACTGTGTGTTTAGATTGATTGTTCCAGTCTTTCTCTCGACCTTCTGCTGGTTTGCTCATTCTTACTTCACGAGAAGCATTTATATAAAATTGTTCCAGTCTTTTATGCCCTTGGTGATTTTTTTGCACTACAAGTGTTTGAATTGACTGCTCCAGTCTTCCTTGTTCAGTAGTCCTTTGAACTTTTTAGCACACTTGTATTCATGTACTTTATTAACCTTTAGGGTTTTCTAAAAATAATTTCGTTATAGATTTTGAGTTAAGGGAGGTTTGTTGGAGATAACTCAAATATCTCTAACTACCATATTTATTGGTTTTTATCCGTAGTTTGTTAGGAGTCAAATCTTCTACAATTATGACTCTTTTAGCTATATAAGCCCTGTACTTGTAATCTTGGAAGCATTATATGGATTGTTTTTCGTGGTTTTTTCCCGCAAGAGTTTTTCCACGTTAAATCTTATCTCCAGTTATTTTGTCGTGTTGTTAACCCTAACAGATAACAAACATAATAAATTTTGCTCTTAAACTATGATTATATGTTACACTCTAATATTCCTTCTTATATGCAACAGCCCTTGGATCGGATTAGAGTATTGTGACATACGGCATAAGCGTGCATGATCTCAAGAATGAAAAAGATGAGTCTCATAGAGAGAACCAATATAACGGCGTTGAAGAAACTACGATGAGAGGAAAAGATTTTGCGAAGGCAACCATAAATTATTTAATCATAACATTAAAAGAGTACAAGGGATTGTCACCTTCTCATCATCCTCTCAAATCTTTAGGACCTTTGAATATTTGCCCACTGAAGAATCTAGTGCTAAAGAACAACCTAGCCTCTAATGGGTTTATACAGGGCCATTTTGGAACTGCTTCAGCTTTGGCTTCTTCCCTATGGAAGACAGAAGCTGTTCTAAACGGTTGGCTTTTTTGCAACCGGAAACAAAAAAATCAACAACCTATTTATACTAGAAGAAGTTAAAAGGCGAAATCTGGCCTGAGGTAGTTTCTTACGGTTTCGATGGGTTAGTATTCTGATTTTGCCATTAGAATTAAACAAAATTACCCACTTCTACCAAATATAAAAATCTCAAACCTCACCCCTTTCACCTTTATTCCTGACCCGCACCCCTTACACCTAACAACCAGATTAAAAGCCAGACTGCCAAATACCAAATTTCTTTAGCCCAACTATTCATCAGTGCAGCTCTTTAGCCATACAACCCAATCGAAAGCTACTATTAAATAAGCTACAGCCATACCAAACAGGACAAGACCCCTTAGTCCTCCTTCAAAAAGAAGTAAGAATCCTAATCCTATTAGAATTCATCTAGCACTCCTTATAATACATTTTTCGAAATCCTAAAAAACTAGTTATGACTCAACATACTCAACCATCTCCATCTTAACTATTGTCCATTGAACTCACTGTGTTCCTTTAAATACTCGCTCCAATTCAACTCTTCATTTTTGTTTTTCTATTTTCTTTTGTTTTTCCTTCTACCTTTCATAGTGCCTTTACCACAAAGATTCGTGTACATTGCTGCAATGTGTGTATTGGTATTTAAGCTTGATCGGGCAAACTCTCCAGCTAAGAGCTTTTTTATATAGTTCAGTTAACCACACTTTCTGTTCCTACAACCCTCTATGCCATAGGTTTGTACCGCCTCCAAACTCCACCTACTTGTTGGTACTGTATGGTTGTTACTGTCATGTCTTCCTTCTTCTAACAACTCTCACATTCGTCTTTGCGACTGCTAGATGTTGCAACCATTTTTGCAGTTCCTCACATAACTACAGATGAGATCTGAGTACTTTCCGCTGACAACGTGGTTTTCTTCTTCTAATCATGTTTTTTATTAGGCTTGTTATTGGTTGCCCTTCTTTTAAATCTGCCCATCAATCAGTATCTTTCATTTCACTAGATAATTTTCATGATCACCTACCTTCCGCAACTAACTCATATGCTCTATCTCAAAGTGATACATCATAACCTTCGAGTTCAAACAACCTCACATATATTAGATTCTTCTTTAAGATGAGAACATAACGAGATCCCACCAATATGATTTGTGCTCTATCATACATCTCCAATGAAAGTGTTTCCACCACAATAATTGTATTCTCCTTTTAATCTGCCAAGTGAACAGTTTCATATGTCGAGAGTACAAATCATTCATCAAACATCTTCATCGCCATACATATATGGAATCAACAACTTGAATCTAATATCAATCCATGAAAAGTACTTGATTTTCTAATGACAAGTATGTTAGAATAATCTTTTGCTACCACCATTGAACATGCACCATTTATTTGCTTCAAATTTAGATAGCCTTTATCATATTACTTTCCTCATCACATCGATAGCCTTTTATCATATTACTTTCCTCATCACATGGATAGCATACACGTGTGCCCTTGATCTTGTCCTTCTTATAACTCTTGTTTTTGCCTACAACTAGAGCTGTAAAAAAAACTCGAAGCTCACGAGTTGCTCGACATCAGCTCGCTCTAGGCTTGATTCGAGCTCCAAATAAGCCAAACTCAAGCTTGATCCTGAGCTCACGAGCTTCACCGAGCCGAGCTTGAATAGTTCGCGAGCCTAGTAAATTTACGAATCCCTTGTTAAATATTACTACATGTTAACTCCTATTGAGCTTACTCGAGACGAGCTCGAGTTTGAGTTTTTCTATTGTTGAAAATTAGTGCACATTGAATTGTTGATTGTTATTGAGCTTACTCGAGCTTTTACATAGCTCAAGGTTGGGAGGCTAGGTTCACTCAAGCTTGGCTTATTTACAGGCCTACTTGCAACACCTACTACAGTCAATGCTTGATCACCCGACGATGAAGACTTTGGTGGCTTTTGAAGGACTTCGCCTCCAAAGAGATATATAACTGTCTCGTTGAAGTTTAGAGTGTTTTTACAAGAATATTCATTACCAATTACTCTCAAGATAGTGGTAGAGATTATGCCTAGGTCTGGGCATTTGGTTAATTCGGTTTTAGGTTTATGTAAATTTTGGTTTTTGAATTCTGGTAACCGAACCGAAACCGAATTGAGCTAAAAACTGAACTGAATTGACCGAACCAGATCGGTTTGGTTAATTCAATTTTTCGATTAATCAAAAAACACTGAGTACTTCCAAATGTTGCTTACCTGAACTCCATTATTCAAACTCCGGTCGGACTTGGGGACGGATGACAGCGAGCAGAGATCAAGGCTCGAAGGTTCAGAGGGCGAAACGGTGGAGCCTCGGAGGGCAAGGCGGAGCCATGGGGTTGGACGGGCCAACAGAGAGACGCCGCGAGCCCGTGACTTCAGCTAGGGTTGGGCAAAGGGGGAACTACAGACAGTCAAATATACAACCATTCAACTCAAATCTCATATAGATTTTATGAGGAGTTGGACTTGGATTTTTACCTCACCAGCCGGACTAGGGGATGGATGGCGGTGAGCAGAGATCAAGGCTCGGAGGGCGGAATGGCGAAGCTGCGAAGGGGCTGGTCAGATCGACGCAGAGGACCGGAGGGCGGAACGCGAGAATGGCGGAGCCTCGAAGGGCAGGGCAGAGCCACACGGTTGGACGGGCCGACAGAGAGACGTTGCGAGCGGCGAGCCCACGACTTCAGCTAGGGTTGGGCACCGCACTTGAGCGGAGGGGGAAGCCGTCGAATGGAATGGGGAACGAACGAATCAGATCGAGGGAATCGGCCGGGTGGGGATATTTTTTCAGTTTTCACCTCACCTCGCCTGTACACAAATCGGCGGCTCGATTTATTCGGTTACCAAAAGAAGAAAACCAAACCGAAGATCGTATACCGAATAGTAGTGAAAAAATCGAACCGCAAACCGAAAACCAAAAAACCGAAAAAAAATCGGATAATTCGGTTCGGTTCGGTTTGGCTTTTTGGTTTTAGTTTAAAAGTGCCCACCCCTAATTATGCCAGTACAATGATTTTATCGTTCTCCTCAATTTTCTCATCTATACTATTTAGCTATGTCATAAGTTTGTTGAAGATGTTGAGATGGTCAATGAATTATGTACCTTCGTTCATGTGAAACTTGTATAGTTGTACTTCAGCACCCACCGATTTGTCAGCAATTTTGCTGTACATAATCCTATTAGAATTCATCTAGTACTTCTTATAGTACACATTTCAAAACCCTAAAAGATTGATACGGTCACCATACTAAACATTATCAAATGTTATTGCCTTGTCACCTTCAACATTGTTTAAGAAGAAACAAATATATATGTGACTTTTTATAATATGCTGTGAAATACTACAAATGTTCAGTACTTTTCTCACTTGTTATCAGTATTTACAGAACACTTATCTGAATGAAGTGATCAAATGGAACTACAGAAATCCACAGATGTTTCAATCTATCCCGTTGTTGTCAAGACACTCCTGAAGCAAATAGTGCGGAGGCAATGCCGCTGATCCGCGGCGGCAGGTCCGGCGTGCATTGCGTCATGGAGTAGAGGCGGGGAAGGTGCTGCTGACAAGCCTCGGGAAGTTGCTGCTGACATTCATGCGGACGGTGGAGTACATCCTCGTCGGATTGAACGCCGCCAGCTTGGCCGTCTGATGCACCAGCCCTTTGATGATGCCGGTGATGATGTTGATGCTCTCGGCGTTGCCGGAATCAAACCGGGAACACGGTCTCCGTGATGTTCTGCGTGTTCCACATGACCAGGACATAACTCCGTCCGGACTCCGGAATAATTGGCGAGGAAGTCCTGGTTGGAGAAGCGGACGACGCAAGGGTCATAGAAAACGGTCACGTCCTTATTATGCGCGCACAGTGCTGCTGCGCGTCCCGAATGCGGTGGCGGCGCGATCGCCGCGAGGAGCGTTAGCGTCGCCGCGGAGCGCGAGGCCGTGACGGTGTCGGGGTGGCGCCGCGGAACCCTTGGCAAAGAGGGTTGGTGCGGAGGAGGTGTTCTTGGGGAGAATCGTGGACAGGTGCTCAAGGTTGTCTTCATAGGTGCTTTTGGCCGTGTAGTTGCCGCTCGTGCCGCATAATCGCATCAGGGGATCGGCGGCGGCGAACGGCATGAAGCTGAGAATGAGCAGGACGATGATGATCATGTCTGCCTAAACAATGGTAGCACGGTAGCACCTCTCAAAATAAAGTCACATGTATCATCACCGTCTGGAGAACTTGTAGTTCTTCGTGGTTTTACCGATTGTTAGTTTCCTAAAAAAATCCTTGTAAAACCTGCCGCCCGCTACGGGCCGAGAATTCCTATTTTTTATCTGGTTATTTCCCTTCCCTGATGCGTCTGCAGCTCATACTTTTCTCGCAATGATCCCGACCCGCACCCTTTACACCTAACAGCCAGATTAAAAGCTATACTGCCAAACACTAAACCTTTTCAGCCGAGCCATTCAACCGTGCAGCCCTTCAGCCATATAGCCTAGCTGAAAGGTACTTTTTATAAAAGCTACAGCCATACCAAACAGGAAAAGACCTCTTGGTCCTCCTTCAAAGAGAAGTAGGAATCCTAATCCTATTATGATTCATCTAGCACTCCTTATAATACATTTTTTGAAATCCTAAAAGACTAGTTATGACCAAACATACTCAACAATCTCCATCTTAATTATTGTCAATTGAAGTCACTTTGTTTCTCTAAGAACTCGCTCTAATTCGGCTCTTCATTTTTGTTTTTCTATTTTTTTTATTTTCCTTCTACCTTTTGTAGTGCCCCCACCACAAAGACTCGTGCACATCACTGCAATGTGTGTATTGGTATTTAAGCTTGACCGTGCAAACTCTCCAGCTAAGAGCTTTTTTGTATAGTTTAGTTAACCACACCTTCTATTCCTACAGCTCTCTATGCCATATGTTTGTACCGTCTCCAAACTCCACCTGCTTGTTGGTACTGTCATGTCTTCCTTCTTCATACATCTCCAATGAAATTGTTTCCACCTCAATAATTGTATTCTTCTTTTAATCTGCCAAGTGAACAGTTCCATATGTCGGGAGTACAAATCATTCATCAAACATCTCCATCGCCATACATATATGGAATCAACAACTTGAATCTAATATCAATCCATGAAAAGTACTTGATTGTCTAACGACAAGTATGTCAGAATAATCTTTTGCTACCATCATTGAACATGCACCATTTATTTGCTTCAAACTTAGATAGTCTTTTATCATATTACCTTCCTCGTCATATAGATAGCATACACATGTGCCCTTGATCTTGTCCTTCGTCTTGTAACTCTTGTTTTTGCCTACAACTAGAGCTGTAAAAAAAGCTCGAAGCACACGAGCTGCTTGATATCAGATCGCTCTAGGCTTGATTCAAGCTCCAAATGAGCCAAACTCAAGCTTAATCCTAAGCTCATGAGCTTCACTGAGCCGAGATCGAATAGTACGCGAGTCTAGCAAATTTACGAATCCCTAGTTAAATATTACTACATGTTAACTCTTATTGAGCTTACTCGAGTCGAGCTCGAGCTTGAGTATTTTTCTTATTGTTGAAAATTAGTGCATATTGAATTGTTGAATGTTATCGAGCTTACTCGAGCTTTTACAGAGCTCAAGGTTGGGAGGCCAGGTTCACTCAAGCTTGGCTCGTTTATAGGCCTACTTGCAACATCTACTGCAGTCAATGCTTGATCACCCGACGATGAAGATTCCGGTGGCTTTTGAACGACTCCACCTCCAAACAGATATATAACTGCCTCGTTGAAGTTGAGAGTGTTTTCTTACAAGAATATTCATCACCAATTACTCTCAAGATAGTGGTAGAAATTATGCCATTATAATGACTTTGTTGTTCTCCTCAATTTTCTCATCCACACTATTTAGCTATGTCATAAGCTTGTTGAAGACGTTGAGATGGTCAATGAACTATGTACCTTCGTTCATGTGCAACCTGCATAGTTGTACTTCAGCACCCACCAATTTGTCAGCAATTTTGCCGTATGTAATTCTTCTATGTCCTTCTATAGTTTCTGTTGGAAAAATTAGGAATTTTCTCAATATTTTAATCCACACAATTATGTAAATCATAATTAAACAATTGCACAATTCTAGTTCAAAGCCAAAGGTTCTAGATAATGAACTATCTATCTCAAACGCAAAGGCTAATGAACAAGAAATTAACACAATAAAAACACGGTATAAGAAAATATACCCTTGAGCCGGTGCCACCATAGGCACAGACGCAGGCGGAACTGTTTCGTTCGTCATGACGGTCGGAGTAGAGGATCACAAGTTGTCACAGAGAAGCCTTGGTGCAGTGGAGAGGTGACGAATACTAATAAAAAGGATACCCCAGCAGTAGCGCCCGCCGCGCCACCGAATCGCTGCGAGACCGCGCAAGGCATCCGCTCCCGACCGGCAGGAAGCGAATCCACCAGACAGGCGCTCCGACCCCATCTTGGCGGGCGGGATCTCCGACTCCAACCAAACCAAGGTGACAAGCGCCGAGTGCGGCGTGTCGAGTCCTCATCGGCCTACCGCCACGTACCCTCGAATAAGGTCAATCGGGCGACTATACAAGGGCGGTGGCTCCTTCCCAAGAAGATCGGTGATCAGAGAAGACAAAGCTTCCACCCATCAACCATCACGTCAAAGACGAGCGCGCTCCCTCGGCGGCACCAACGTCACGCACCTCGGCGTCGGCGTCGCAAGGATCACGAGGGCAAATGCGCTACTTCCGGAAATACCTAACCTCCACGACCACCAAGGCTACCAACCCGGCATGGGCAAGGCGGTGGCGACTATCCACGGGGCGAAGGACCGGAGCTCTAGCGTGGGTCACCTCGCTTTCCTCCTAACTCTCGATGTAACCCGCCTTCCTTCGTATAAAAGGAGGCGGGGCTAAGCGATCGAGAGGGGCAACGAGCAAGAACAAGAAAGGAGAGAGCGCTATCAAACCCATCTCGCTAAGCCATTGGCATTCTCGCTTGTAAAACTTTGTGCGATCATACGTACCAAGAGTAATACCATACCACCACACACTGGCTGAGTAGGGACCTTGGCCGAACAAGATACATCTTGGACTCACGAGTCTAACCATTCGAGTGGAGTGGAGCAGCGACCCCTAGACTTACAAATTTACTTGCCGCGCTCCCGAAAACGCCGGCGGTTGGCGCGCCGTAGGGGACTTCGCGTCTTCATCACCATCTCGGTTCGTTTATCTCCCGAAGGCATCCACCCATGCGACGGCATGATCGCTGCGGGAACCGGATCCGCCGGCTCCTCGACTTCGCCGTCACCCCGACGGAGGCTCACGCTTCGTCCCGCCGTCTCCGGAAGACGGCGCCCGGCCGAGCTTGGGCGTCCTCTCGGCGACTTCGCTAAGCTCCGGCTTGGGCGCCCTGCAGGTCGGCCGGAACCGAGAAGTGCTCCGCCGCGGTCGTGAAACTCCGTAGGCAGGCGGGTGACCATGTCACCCCGTGAGGCTCGCGGCCGGTGGCGATGGTGGCTACATGCCAACCTCCATCCACGAGTTCTTTGGAAGACTCTTCCACCACGGCTCCAGCTCGACGCGAGTATCCCGCCCATGGCGGCACTCTCGCGAGTGCAACGTGGCGAACCTGCCGATTGGTCGTAGCCACGCGCGGCTCTGACGGTCCCCGTCCGGCGCCAGAGGCACGGAGGGGGAATACCAGTGAGCGAGCCTTCGAGGGCTCGCGAAGGCTCGAAGCAGAGGAGCGGAGCGAAGTGAGCTCGGCCGGCTCGAGCCGACTGGAGCGAGACGAGCCCGAGCCCGCGCAAGTCTTTGGCGGCGGCGCGCCGGGCGCGCGCCAAGAACACCACAAGTTGGGGGCGAATCCGGCGCCCCAGTTTTCCTCACGCAAGCCAAAGCGTGGCTGCGGCCGCAATCTTGCTCAGAGGCCTTGGAGCCCGCAAACCCGGAGGCGAGCTACCTACGGAACCTTCGGGCTGGTGGAGCGCTTGTGACCGTCACGACCTATCTGAGCCTCCGGCTCCTACCACACCGCGCTACTTCCGCCATCGGCCCGTCTGCGCCGCATGGAGCCGGTGGTGCGCCAAACCGCACCCCACCATGAACCACCCCAGCCTCACGCACCCGGTGCGCGGCGCCCTCGGTAATGCCTCGACATCCGCGCCACCCTCGGCGCGAAGAAAGATGGCGGAGGACGCCCCACTCACGTGTTGCGGATGGTGGCGCCACTATCGCGGCCCGAGCCACGATGGTCCCGGACCACGGGCTTTGCCAAAGGATCCGCCAGTGATTTCCCGCCGATTCCGGCGCCTACCAACATTGCCAAGTACAGGGGCCACCAACCCGTGTCGGCTCAAGATTACCGGCTCGCATCTTGGGTGAGAGCGACGGATGATCTCTTCATCATCGGTACCTCCCCATCTACCTCGTGGACTCGGCTCGAGCTCGGCTCAGTACTGCCCAAAAGCTGTCGAACTGGTGACTTGAAGAATCTCTTCGTCGGTAACTTCGGGGCACTTATAAGCGCCACAGTAACTCCTGGGACTGAAAGGCTGCAGCGGCGGCGGGAGACTCTCCGGGACTACATCCGAGGTTTTCCGCCAGATTCTGCAGCTCCCGACATCTCCGCGCCGATGTCGTGGGAGCCTTCATCTGGCACCTCTGCAAGGCCTTGGTGCACAAGTGGTGCCTCAAGCCCGGACCACCAAGGAACTCCTCGACATCGCCACCAACCACGCCTCGGCGAGGAGGCCGTGAGGGCCATTTCGAAGGAGAAAGGCCCAGCGAGAGCCCGGCGTCAAAACGGGTCTCCCGACCGCCCGACAAGCGGGCGGCGCGGAAGCGGATCCGTGAGACCCAAGTGGTCGCCACGGTCGATCGCCTCGCCAGCGGCGGCGCGCGGCCGGCCGTCGCCCGACCGCCGAGAAATTGATGGGCGGCCCATGCCCGAACCATGGGTTCTCCGTCAAGCACAAATCACCGGGGCGCGAAGTCTGGCGCTATCTCTCTAGCGTCCCCACCACGCCGAAGCAAAGGAAAGAAGCCGCGCGCCCCGCGAACAGCGGAGAAGAAGGCGAACAGCGAGTTCCCGAGCCCGCGGCGCCTCATGATCTTCGGAGGACCGGCTTGCTCGCCGACAAGCGTCGACTCAAGCTCGCTTCGCGAGGTCCACACCGCCGCACGGGCGTCCCCAATATCTTCGGTGGTCGGAGTTCCGATCACCTTTGATCGGACCGATCACCCGATCGCGTCCACGGCCGGGAGGTACCGGCGGTGGTCGACCGTCGTCCGAACGAAGCGCCTCACGAAGGTCTTGATGGGCCGAAGCAGCGCCTTAACATCCTCTACGTTGAGACGTTCGACGCTATGGGGGTCCCGCGCTCAAGCCTCCGGCCAAGCAAGGCACCTTTCCATGGCGTCATCCCGGGCCAGCAAGCCCATCCGCTCGGGCAGGTCGACCTGCCCGTCACCTTCGGGGAGCCGGGAAACTTCCGCACCGAGACCCTCACCTTCGAGGTCGTGGATTTCCCCGGCGCCTACCACGCCATCCTGGGGAGGCCATGCTCCGCCAAGTTCATGGCGATCCCCAGCTACGCCTACCTCAAGCTGAAGATGCGGACCGCATGGAGTCATTACCGCGGCATCGTCTTTCCAGCTTGCCTTCAACTGCGAGCGCGGCAGCTGCGAGCTCGCCTCGGCGGTCGTTGCCTCTGCGGAACTCAACAAGCTCAGGAAGGAAGCCGCCGAGTCCGTCCCTGAATCCAGCAAATCAGGGGCGGGATCCTTCAAATCCGCCGAGGACACGAAGGAGGTCACGGTCGATCCCTGTGATCCGACCAAGACCGTGCGGGTCGGAGCCACGCTCCCCGCCAAATAGGAAAGCGCGCTCGTCGACTTCCTCCGCACCAACAAAGATGTCTTCGCATGGAGGTCCTCCGACATGCCGGGCATTCCAAAGGAGGTCGCCGAGCACTCCTTGAGCGTCCGACCAGGCTCAAAGCCGGTCGCCCAACGCCTGCGCCGCTTCGACGAGGAAAGGCGCAGGGTTATAGGGGAGGAGATCGCCAAACTCTTGGCGGCAGGGTTAAGTAAAGAGGTGCGCCACCACGAGTGGCTAGCCAACCTCATGCTTGTAAAAAGAAGAGCGGGCAATGGAGAATGTGTGTTGACTATCGAGTCTCAACAAAGCATGCCCCAAGGACCCATTCCCTTACTCGCATCGACCAAGTCATCGACTCCACCGGGTGCGAGTCTCTTTCCTTCGGATGCCTACTCGGGCTACCACCAGATTGCGCTAAAGGTCCGAGTCCGACCACCGCGACTTCCTTCATCACTCCGTTCGCCTGTTACGCTATGTCACAATGCCCTTCGGCTGAAGAACGCGGCGCTACATACCAGCGATGTATGCAAGCGTGCTTCAATGACCGGATCGGCCATAACGTTGAGGCGTATGTCGGCGATATTGTCGTAAAGACCGGAAGGTCGGCGACCTTATCGCCCGACCTAGAAGAGACTTTCGCGAACCTTGACGGTTTCGCATAAAGCTCAACCAGTGCGTCTTGGGGTCCCCAAAGGAAAGCTCTTAGGCTTCATCGTCTCGGCGAGGCATCGAGGCCAATCGGAGAAGATCTCGGCGATCGCAAGGATGGGCGGTCGGCAACCTCAAAGGGGTCGGTGGCCGGATGCTGGCGGCTTTGAGCGTTTAGTGTCTCGCCTCGGCGAACGCGAATGCCGCTCTGAGTCGCTCAAGAAATCCGACCGCTTCGATTGGACACGAGGCTCGGGAGGCCCTCACCCGCTGAAGGCCTTCCTGTCCTCGCCTCCGATCTGAGTCGCCCGGCACCGGTGAACGGCCGCTCCTCTACATCATTGCCACTACCCAAGTCGTCGGCGCGGCCCTCGTGGTGGAGCGGCGGAAGAAGGCCGTGAGCTCAAGGTACAACGGCGGTCTACTTCATCGATGAGTACTTTCCGAGTCCAAGACTCGGTACCACAATCGCGAAGTTACTCTCACGCGTGCTCATCGCAAAGAGGAAACTTCGTTCACTACTTCGATCAAGACGCCATCACCGTGGTGACCACGTCCCCACTGGCGAGATCATCCACAATCGCGATGCCTCAGGAAGGATAGCCAAATGGGCGCTCGAGCTTAGCGGCCATGGCATAATATACGTCCCTCGGACGGCGATCAAGTCGCAGGCTCTGGCCGACTTCGTCGCCGAGTGGACCAAGCCGAGCACCACCGGTGGTCGAAGACCCGTCTTCGGACAATGTACTTCGACGGGTCTTACACCAAGAATGGCGCGGCGCGGAGTCGCCATCATCTCCCGCTCGAACAGCTTCAATACGCCATTAGGTTGCTCTTCGACGCGACCAACAACATTGCCGAGTCACGAGGCTCGTCAGCGGTCTCCGGATCGCCGCCGACCTCGGTGCCGCCGACTCTCGTCCCACGGGACTCAAAGCTTGTCGTCGACCAAGTCATGAAGGCTGCGGAGCCCCGAGACGCCCGCATGGCCGCGTACTGTCGAGAAGTACGCCGGCTCGAGGAGCGGTTCAAGGGTTTCGAGCTTCACCATAGCTACCGACGCTACAATGGCGAGGCCGATCACCTGGCCAATCTTGCCTCCAGTAGAGAGCCTGTCCCGCCCGGGATCTTCGTCTCCGACCTCCTGCGGCCTTGTCGGTGGACTCGGCGGCCATGGCGGCCACCCGACCAATCCAAAGACGGTCGCCCGACCGAGCGCGGTCGGGCGTGAACTTGGCGGATCGCCAGCGGTGTGCTAGCACTTGAGTCCGACCGAGGAGGCCTACATCGACCGTTTGTGGACGGGTCACTTCCCGACCCGACCGAGGCGGCGCCTCGCCCGTGGGCAAAATCCTTCGTCTGATCGGCGGACCTCTACAAAGGAGTCCCTCCGGGTCCTCCAAAAATGTATCTTGACCGACCAAGGAAAACAATTCTTTGGGCGACATACGGTAGTCTGCGGTCACCACGCAGACCCCGATCTCTTGTGGGAAAGGCCTTTCGACAAGGTTTCACCGCCAACCGCCGTGTCGGGCCGAGCATATCGTGACGCACTGCGAAGGATGCGATTCTTTGCTCGGCGAGACGCATCTGCCAAATTTAAGCTTTCTGAGCGATCCCCATCCGTGGCCTTTTGCCGTCTGGGGACTCGATTTAGTCGAACCTTTCAGAAAGCGCCCGGGGCTTCACCCACCGCTCGTCGCGGTAGATAAGTTCACCAAGTGGATAGAGGCCAAGCCGGTCGTGGCGCCACGTCGGTACAAGCGGCCATCTTCTTCGCGACATCGTTTTTAGGTTTGGAGTCCCAAACTCCATCATCACCGGCAACGAACACAGTTCACGGGAAGGAATTTCTCGAGTTCTCGTGGCGACTTCAACATCCGTGTCGATTGGGCGGCGATAGCCCATCCGCGGACTAACGGCGGTCGGCGCACTAACGGCATGATCCTTCAAGGACTCAAGCGCGGATCTTGATCGGCTCAAGCATTTCGCGGTATTTGGGTAGCCGAGCGCCCTCCGTCCTCTGGAGCCTGCGGACCACGCCGACCGGCGGCCGGGTTCACACCCTTCTTTATGGTGTTGTGCTGAAGCCGTTTTGCCCATCGACACGAATCGGCTCCCGAGATTGCAAGCCTTGATGAGGCTCGGGGCTCGCCTCGCAACAAGACGCCATCGACCCGGCTCGGCGAGGCGCGCGGCGTGGCGAATCTGCGGTCGGCGGATATCAACAAGCCTGCGCGCTACCACGACCGCCAAGTTCGAGGGCGATCCTTGGTATTTGGCGACTTGGTTCTGCGTCGGGTCGGACAACCAAAGATAAGCACTGGTGGCGCCCCACAGGAGGGTCCTTTCACCGTCGTGGAAGTTCTCCGACCGCACCTTCCGACTCAAGGGCGCCGATGGTCGCATCCTCCCTAATGCTGGAACATTGAAAAGTTAAGGCGATTCTATCCTAAACTCTTTTCCTCTTCCTAGCATGCTCTTTACCTTCTTCCTTCCGAGCACACGGTGTCGTGCGGCGACGACTTCAAGAAGCTGCCTTCGGCGCCCGTTCAGTACTCGATCGGCACTGCGCGGGTTGATGACCCAACCGACCACAAGGTCCTTCCCAGCGGTAACTCCTTTGACCCAAGTGCTCGACCTCGCCCAGCGGCTATGGTTGCTAACACTTGCGGAAGAAGGAAGTACAGAGTGGAGTGACCTTTGGGTCGGCGAGGAACACTCCTCCCCGCACGAACTCAGCTATCCCACGCGCTTATGAGGTCACGTGACCCGTGGTCATGAGGTCCATCCCGGCGGTAACCCTCTCAACCCAAGTGTTCGGCCCTCGCCCGGTAGCTATGGTTGCTAAGTAGCACTGCGGAAGAAGGAAGTGCCGGGTGGAAAGATCCTGGCGGTCTAGAACACTCCTATCCCTCACAAGTCGCGCCTAACATTGCATAGCCAAGTCTCCAATCCACCTCGCTCCTCCCAAAACAACCCGACCTCGCGCATAAGTGGCCCTGCGGTCCTTAGGGCTATGGTCGACAAGCGCTCATCCTAAATACGAAAAGGGCGAGGGCGATTCTTGGACTTGATAATTTCAAGATTGTTTAAATAACGGTCTTTACAATCTAAGAAGGATAAAGCTAACTTTTCTATTCTTCTTGGCGGGCGCCCGTGGCGGCGGAGAGTTGGTACGCCTCGGCTTCTGGAGGCGGCTGCGGCGGGATCTGCGTGGCGATCTCCCGGCGTCGGCTCAACCAAGAGCTCGAACCGTCGATCTCTCGTCGATCCGGTTCCAGCTCGCCGCTCCCCACCACCGCGAGTCGATGCCGTCGTGATGCGAGATGGTGTTGACCAGCGCCGATGAAGCTCAAGCGCGGCGCGGTGACCACCGCCTCTTCTCTGATCGCTTTCGGGCGGTAGCGGGGGCAAGGGCACTCGGGCTGCCCGGCTCAGGATCTTGATCGCGAGACCTCCGCCGGCCTTGCGGAGGGCCTCGGCTCGGCGCTCATCTCGGCCCGCCGTCCTCGGCAACCTTCAACGCCGCCGGGCCTCGTCCGAGCCACGATCGCCACGTCGCGGGCGGCGAAGCCGTTCTGCGCCTCCGCGGCGGCCTTCGATTCTTCTGCGCCTCTGCGGTGCGGAGATTTTGGATAAGTTCGCCACGTGGGTCGCACCCCCAAACTTAATTGAAGAATTGAGACACTTACGGCGCGGAGTTGGTCGATTGCGGCTTCGACTTGGCGCCTCGTGTGAAGTCTTGGCTCGGCCAGCTCGCCACGGCGATCGCCCGCTCGGGCGAACTTCGGCGGCGTCCCCGAGCCTTGTTCGCTCGGTCGCGGGCGTGTTACTGCGTCTGCGCGATCCCCCAGCGGCAGCGGCGGCATCCTTGGCCTCGGTGACCTCCATCGGGAGGACTCGATTCGCCACTTTCGCCCTCAAAGCCTTGGCTCCTGGCGCTCATCATGAAGGGCCTTTGTGGCCTCTTCAAATCCTTGGCGGATCACCACGCCTCCGACCGCCTAATGCCCGGGGCCTCTGGGCTAAGCGCGGCTCAAGCGCGGCCATCGCACTCCTCCTGCGGCTTGCCCGGTGTCGGGCTGCTGCGAGCTCGACTGACGCCTGGCGAGCATAAGTCTTTGCAAAAATGTGGACACTCCGTTAGTCGCCGCGGATGAACTATCAAAAATGTGCAGCGAATTAGAACTTTTGGTGACCTACAGGCGTTGGTGGACTCCCGACCATCATATCCGGTATACGGTGGAAGACTTGAGCAAGGGCGGACCTTCCGGATGCGCTATCTCGCTTCGGCGTCAGTAGCGCCTTGCTTAGAAAGGTGGCCCGCTCGCTCTCCTCCGCCTCACCCATGATGCGGCAGAATTACACGTGGCGGCGCCTCCGCTCGCCCGTTCGGGCGGGGCGCCACCGTCCAAAGCACCATGGGCAAGGGTGGCGAGGTCAACCCTTGAATCCCCTCGGCGACTGCGCTGAGGGCATCGGTCAACACCTCCCACGGGACGAGGTTGGGCACCTCCGTCGCCGCTCCTCCACGGTGGCGCGATCACCGGCAGCGCCATTGTCTCATCCTCGAAGCAGCGATCACGTCGTCCGGAGAAGTCCCCGCCGGGCGGCGGAAGTTCTTCTTGGGCGACCTCCGGGTGGGGCTCTGTCCCCTCGGCGACCGCGCCCTCGGGCCCGACGCGCGACCTTCGCCGCCCAACCGGGTCACCGAAATCACCGCGCCCGTTACTTGTGGGGCGATGTAGCACGCCCACGATCACCCGATATAAGCGCCGCACGTTGCAAAGATTCAAGAGTCGCTCGGCGGCTTTGCCAAAAGAAAAATACTCCAAAATAAAATAATAATACACTTACAAGGCGGCGGGTGCGTGGCACGCGCGCCTCTTTGCCGCCCCCGCAAAGTCAAGTCGGCCGATCGCTTCCACGAAGCCACCTCCAGTAGAGACGCTGCGGCGGCCTTAGCGCAAGATCACCCCCACAGGGGATCCGTAGCCACGGGGCCGTGATGCATCTCGGTCGGAGTCACGCTTCGGGCCGCCGCCGATCGGCGGTCGGGAAAAACCCACCATAGGGGTGGCGGAGCACTCCGCTTGTTGTCGATGGAGGTCGTCCCCACGGCGGTGGTCTCGACACATCCTCGCCCGCGCCTGCGCCGCTGCGTTCCTTACTTTCTTCCTCCTCCTTTCCTCCTTCCGCTTCTTGCGGGAAGAGTCGACCTCTGCCGTCCTCGCCGGGCGGCCGCGCGCTTCCTTATCCCGGGAGCGGCGCTGGAAGACATCCCAATGAGCCCCGAGAGGATGCGGGAATGTCGGTCAAGTCACGAAGGACAAAGAAAGAAAGCGAAAGGAATTTCACGGCTTACAGTTCGGCGAAAAAGCCGCGAGAATGGCTCGGGTGGCCATCCGCGACCCGATGGCGCTTCCGCCGTCGCGGCCGCCACGAGCCTCCACCTCGAGCGCGCGGCCCGGCTCGGGTTCGGCCATCCTCGCCCGGTCGGACGGCCCGCATCTGGAGCGAAGTGCGGCTGTGCACAAGTGGTTGCACGCGCATCCCCATGAAGCGCGCACAACCACGTCCCGGTGAGCCCGCCTCCTTTGAGCCACGATCGCTCCACGATCGGGGCGGCTTGTTCTTCTCCCTCTTTTGGCGCCCAGTTCCACGGCTCCTCGCCATGGGAAGCTCTCCGGTGAAGCGAGGGGCGCTGTCGCCGACGTTTGAGCGTAGAGCCATTGAACGCCCGGCCCTTGTTAGGCGAGGCGGCTTTACCTCCAGTACTCCGTGCTCGGCCAGGCGAAGGCTGGAGGCAGGCCCCCAGGTGCCGCGGCGTCCGGCGGCTGTCCTTCGAGCCTTGCACGGAAGAAGTGCCTCCTGGCGCCCGATCGGCTCGATCCCCAAGAAGGCCGCCTGGCGTGATGAAGATGGCGATGTGGAGGACTCCATTAGGGTTGAGATGGTGCACCTCCACCTTGTAATGAAACAATAGCCCCGGACGAGCGGAGTGCGGCGGCGAGCCAAAGCGCTCGAAGAACGAGCGGGCACCACGATCTCGCCTCGCCTCGGCGGGGTGGTGGCCCGGTCGGCACCCTCGGTAGGAAAGGTCTGCGGCATGAGAAGCCCTTCTTCACCAAGCCGAGCGCCGCCTTTTGTCTTCTTGTGAGCACTCGGCCACGACATCTTCACGGGAGGCAGTGGAAGGTGAGAAAGAAAGGTGAGGTTTTCTTTCCTTAGCTCTCTGGTGCTCTTCTTGTTTGAGGCGAGAGAGAGAGTGCAAGCGTGACCACTCGAAAGCACCCAGCAGGCGTATTTATAGAGAGGAGCGAGCGAGCGCCGCCAGCAGGCGCCCGTCAAGCGAGCGTCGCGACCACCCTCGTCTGTCGCGCCCGACTGGTAACTCGGTTTCAATACCACTCCGCTTTTAATCCTTGTCTTGTCGGCGTCAAGGGCCATAAAGGCGCCGCCCCGAACAACGTGTCCGTAACCTCTCGGTCTCGCCTTTAGGCGGAGCAGTTGCTCGGCGCGCGAAAACCAGCTGGGCAGCTGCGGCCCCAAGGCAGCAAAAGCTTTGTGGCTCGCGCCGGGGGCCAGCGAGGCTGTGGGTTCAAAAGGCCTACCCGCGGATGGGTATAAAGCCGCCCAGCAAAACTTGAGCAAGGGGCGGTATGAGGTGAGCCCCACGGTGGGCCCTCGGTTAGGTCGGTGGCGGCCTAATCACCTCTACTCGCGTCGAGATCATACTTCACACTCTCCCGGAGCTCATCAATGGCGACGGCCAGTGTGCTCTGGGTGGCGGACGACCTAGAGTCCATCTGAGATTGAGTAGAAAGGTTTTTATGGGTCGCCCACAGCGGGCGGGACACCCTACTGCAGGGACCGTCCGCTCGGAAGGGTCCCCCTTGGCGGGACCTCCCGGGACCCACTCGGACTACCGCTATTAGCTCCACGAGCACGGCGTTCAAACCAACGCAGTGTGCGCGCGCTCATCCCTCCCAGTCCCACACTGCGGATGGGGTATACATGTGGGATAGGCGGCGGCCATTCCTCTCGCGACTACCCTCGCCCGACGAGGACTCGAGAAGGATGCCCCACGTCCGGCTCGACGGTAGCGAGCACTCACGTCCAGCTACGGCGGTAAACGAGCACTCACGTCCGGCTACGGCGGTGGCGAGCACTCACGTCCGGCTACGACGGTAACGAGCACTCACGTCCGGCTACGACGGTAGCGAGCACTCACGTCTAGCTACGGCGTTAAGCGAGCACTCGGACACCGAACCTCACGAGAGGCATCCGGTCGTCCACCCGCCTCACGAGGCATCCGCACTTTCGGACACCCGAGCCTCACGAGGCATCCGGTGCGTCCTTGCCGACCAAGGCACTGTCTAGCTATGGCGTTAAGCGAGCACTCGGACACCGAACCTCACGGAGGCATCCGGTCGTCCTGCCGACCAAGGCACTCGGACACGAGAACCTCACGAGAGGCATCGGTCGTCCTGCCAGGCGAGGCACTCGGACACGAACCTCACGAGAGGCATCCGGTCGTCCTTGCCGACAAGGCAACTTTGTCTAGCTACGACGTTAAGCGAGCACTCGGACACCGAACCTCACGAGGCATCCGGTCGTCCTGCCGACCAAGGCACTCGGACACCGAACCTCACGAGGCATCCGGTCGTCCTGCCGACCAAAGCGATCGGACACGAGAACCTCACGAGGCATCCGGTCGTCCTGCCGACCACGGCACTCGGACACCGAACCTCACGAGGCATCCGGTGCGTCCTTGCCGACCAAGGCCTTTATCTAGCTCTGACGTTAAGCGAGCACTCGGACACGAACCTCACGAGGCATCCGGTCGTCCTGCCAGACCAAGGCACTCGGACACGAGAACCTCACGAGGCATCCGGTCGTCCTGCCGACCAAAGCGATCGGACACGAGAACCTCACAGAGGCATCCGGTGCGTCCTGCCGACCACGGCACTCGGACACCGAACCTCACGAGGCATCCGGTCGTCCTTGCCGACCAAGGCCTTTGTCTAGCTACGACGTTAAGCGAGCACTCGGACACCGAACCTCACAGAGGCATCCGGTCGTCACGCCAGCCAAGGCACTCGGACACGAACCTCACGAGAGGCATCCGGTCGTCCTGCCGACCAAGGCACTCGGACACGAGAACCTCACGAGGCATCCGGTCGTCCTGCCGACCAAGGCACTCGGACACCGAACCTCACGCGAGGCATCCGGTCGTCCTGCCGACCAAAGCGATCGGACACTAGAACCTCACGAGAGGCATCCGGTCGTCCTGCCGACCAAGGCACTATCTAGCTACGACGTTAAACGAGCACTCGGACACCCGAACCTCACAGAGGCATCCGGTCGTCCTGCCGACCAAGGCACTCGGACACCCGAACCTCACAGAGGCATCCGGTCGTCCTGCCGACCAAGGCACTCGGACACCGAACCTCACGAGAGGCATCCGGTCGCCACAATCGACCAAGGCACCATCCACAGCGATTAAAATTAAAGCAAACTCATCGCGAGACATTTTCATAAAGAAAAAGAAAATTTCATTATAGGCCAACGAGCTCAAACTTTACACAACTTTACACACAAGATGCAGCGGATACAAGAGTGGCCACGCGCACCACGCGAGGACTCTACCCACGCCTAGAACCTATCAAACATCCGTGCGGCATCGGTGGCACCGGCGGCATCTTTGGTAGGCCCTTGCACGGTCGGCGGGACGGCCGCCACGGCCGCGGCTGCAACACGCCGATGCCTCTGCTGCCGTTCGGCGACATCAGCGCGCCGCACCAACTGATCGGCGCCCTTGCGCCATCGCCTCGAAGGGCCCCCTTACCACCTCGAGCCTCGGGCGGCCTCGGCGTGGCGTCAACGAAGCGTCGCGGTGCGACTTCTTCCTCCACGAGCTCGTCCATCGCTGGTCGAACTCAGCCCAAAGCTTCGGCGGAGGATCTTCTTCTTCCACCGTGGCGCCATCGCGAAGCTAAAGACTAGAGGATGTCTGAAGCCATTTGAAAGAACAAAAGAAAAAGCTCGTCCCCTTCAAGCAAGCTACAGTACGCATGGATATATATATCCGGACGAAGGGAGGCTAAGCGTCTCGAGTAAATCACGGTCTTGAAAAGCGAAGCATCCTTCACGAAACCCGAGGCGATCAAGAAGGCGAGCGCGTAGCGGTAGCGCTAAGCTATGCTCGGCATGCGCAGCGAGGCAAGTAAAAGCCCCGGCGGTTCAAATGCCCGGCCAAACTCGGGACAGTATCCGGATCATCGAAGCACACGTGGAATCGCTTAACCGGATCGGCTGGACCGACCTACCAGGCCCGGCCACCACTTTCGTCCAAGTTCAACCCCCAACCGAATCTGCCGAAATCGCTTGGGAGTTCGGGGGCTACTGACGAATACTAATAAAAAGGATACCCCAACAGGCCGCGCCCGGCCCGCCGCCGACCGAATCGCCTGCGAGACCGCGCAAGGCATCCGCTCCCGACCGGCCAGGGGAAGCGAATCCGACCAGACAGCGCTCCCGACCCCATCTTGGCGGGGCGGGATCTCCCGACTCCAACCAAACCAAGGTGACAAACGCCGAGTGCCGCGTGTCAGGTCCTCATCGGCCTACCGCCACGTACCCTCGAATAAGGTCAATCAGAGCGACTATACAAGGGCAGGTGGCTCCTTCCCAAGAAGATCTGGTGACTGTAGAAGACAAAGCTTCCAGCCCATCAACGATCCGCGTCGGACGCGGCGCCGCGCTCCCTCGGCGGCACCAACGTCACGCACCTCGGCGTCGGCGTCGCAAGGATCACGGAGGGCAAATCGCTACTTCCGGAAATACCTAACCTCCACGACCACCAAGGCTACCAACCCGGCATGGGCAAGGCAGTGGCGACAGTCCACAAGGCGAAGGGCCGGAGCTCTAGCGTAGGTCACCTCGCTTCCTCCTAACTCTCGATGTAACACCCTTCCTTCGTATAAAAGGAGGCGGGGCTAAGCGATCGAGAGGGCAACGAGCAAGAACAAGAAAGGAGAGAGCGCTATCAAACCCATCTCGCTAAGCCATTGGCATTCTCGCTTGTAAAACTTTGTGCGATCATACGTACCAAGAGTAATACCATACCACCACACACGGCGGGGTAGGGACCTTGGCCGAACCGGTATACATCTTGGACTCACGAGTCTAACCATTCAGGGAGTGGAACGCGCGACCCCCTAGACTTACAAATTTACTTGCCGGCGCTCCCGAAAACGCCGACAAGAGGTCGATGCAGTCGAACGTTGGAGCAGTGTAGATGCGCTTCCCGAAACACCGACACACTCGAGCAGTCGCGTGGTACGCTCCCCAAAAAGCTTATCGGCCTTCTATCTCGAGCAAGATCTCAAAAAGGGCGAGGTTCCGGAGGCTGCTCCCTCCGCTACTTGTGCGCGCAAGAAAACGGAGGCGGAAATGCAAAGACAGCAGCAGCTACAAGTGGAACAATGGAGTATTGTGAGAGAGCTCAACAGATTGAGAAAAGCACAGGCGCTGCCCTCCTTATATAGCCTCGCGACATGCAACGGGCAGGAGCAGGAGTTACCAACCATTACCTCCTGAAACCACTACCAGTAACCGATGATCATTATGAGCCATCCATCAACCATGTCCGTTACTGGTAACTGACGGCGGTTATTGGTCATAAATCGATCACATTGATCACTAAAACGGCAAAAACAAACCGCTCCCGCCCAGCACTTCACGTCCGGACTGGCCTGCGCCACGCACGTGCACGTGCACGTGCACGTCACGTCTCGTCTCGACTCGCACTCGCACACGCCACGCCACGGCTCGACTTGGCGCGCGCGCGCGTGGCACAGCCTTTACCCTTTTCCACCTTGCTAATTGAGAGACACACAACTCAACTATTTAAGTTGGTCAAACCTTCTCTTAATTACCCATATGGTACTAAACCAATTTCATGACTCCTAGTATTTTAATGGGCCTTTTGGAATTTCTATTAAATTAATTATGGGCCATCCCCATAATAATCTAACAATCCCCACCAAATTTCAAAGGCACATTTGAAATACTCTCGATTCAATGTAGTTTGATATACGGTGTTTGATGGAGATATTAAGTTGAACTTTCACCTAGAACAAAGGTTACACTCATCCACAAGCTGAACAATGGACTATGCCTTGAATTGACAGTTTTGTGCGAACAAGTTTCACCAAAGTCCTTTACTGATACTAGGCTGCTAAATGCATCCCCTCAGTTTGGAGCTTATAAGTCATACTCCTTGGCCTTTCATGAGCCTCTAGAGATCACCCAATCTTATAGATGTGACTAGCGATCGAACTCATATAGGTGTATTCCTCATAAGATGTTCAGTAGGACAACATCTCCTTATCAAAGCTACTCGGAATACATTAAGGTATAACCAACTGCCATACGAGAATAGGAGAGTTATTGCATCTCAAGCGGAGTGGGCTAAATCTGAAGTACTCTCCTCTCAGCCAGTCACTAGCTTGTCTCAGCATCCTAATTCACGGGATCTCCGATCAAATAGAATGAGTTACCACTAAGACATGACTTTATGTGGGTCTCAAGCCCATCTCCCTCGATGCTTCATCTATCACATTCCGTGATAGTCCCTTTGTAAAAGGATCTGCCAAGTTCTTAGCCATCTGGACATAGTCTAACGCTATAACTCCGGAGTTTCTCATTTTCCTGACAGACTTCAACCGTTTCTTAACGTGCCTTGATGACTTTATGTTATCCTTATAACTGTTCACCTTGATAATCACCGTCTGATTGTCACAGTTCAAAAGAATAGCAGGCACCGGTTTCTCAACCATCACAAGTTCACGCAGCTAGTCAGCTTCCACAGTGGCGGTATCTAATGCTGTGAGTTCTGCTTCCATTGTAGACCTCGTTAAGATGGTCTTCTTGCAAGAATTCCAGGAAATAGCTCTACCACCCAATATGAACACATATCCACTTGTGGCTTTTATTTCATCAGCATCAGATATCCAGTTTGAATCACTATAACCCTCAAGTACCCTAGGGTACCCGGTGTAGTGAATTCCATAACTTGATGTCCCTTTTAGATAGCGCATTACTCTCTCAAGAGCATGCCAATGATCATCTCCCAGGTTTGAAACAAACCGGCTTAGTTTGCTCACAGCAAACGAGATATCAGGCCTCATTGCACTAGCTAAATACATCAGTGAACCAATGATTTGGGAATATCTCAATTGATCCTTTGCTACACGTTGATTCTTTCGTAATAGCATACTTGGATCATACAGCGTTGCAGCAGGTTTGCAATCGCTATAGCCAAAGCGACTCAACACCTTTTCCACATAATGGGACTGCTCAAGAGTAATCCCACCGTCACCTTCTCTTAACAATTTAATGTTTAAAATGACATCCGCTACTCCCAAATCTTTCATTTCAAAGTTTTCGGGCAAGAAGTCTTTGACTTCCTTAATCACATTAAGGTTCGTCCCAAAGATCAATATGTCATCAACATACAGACACATAATCACTCCTTCACCCCCACCATAGCGGTAATACACACATTTGTCAGCTTCATTCACAACAAAGCCGGCAGATATTAAAGTTCTGTCGAACTTCTCGTGACACTGCTTAGGTGCTTGCTTAAGGCCATACAAAGACTTCAACAACCTACACATTTTTCCTTCATGACCCTTTACTACAAATCCATTAGGCTGATCCATATAGATTTCCTCTTCCAACTCTCCATTAAGGAAAGCCGTCTTTACGTCCATTTGATGAACGATCAGACCGTAGGAGGCAGCCAAAGATAGTAGTACTCTAATAGTGGTCAATCTGGCAACAGGTGAATAAGTATCAAAGAAGTCCTCGCCTTATTTCTGGGTATAACCCTTGGCCACAAGCCTTGCCTTGTACTTTTCAATCGTACCATCGGGCCTCGGCTTTTCTTGAACACCCACTTACATCCTCTGAGTTTACACCCATATGGACGATCAACAACTTTCCAAGTTCCATTGCTTAAGATGGAATTCATCTCACTCTGGACCGCTTCCTTCCAATAGTCAGTGTCCTGAGATGAATAAGCCTCCTCAATGGTTCTTGGAGTATCATCCACTAGATATACAATGAAGTCATCACCAAAAGACTTTGTAGTCCTTAGTCTCTTACTCTTACGAGTTACTTCATTGTCCTCATCTATTGGATTTTCCTCAAAAATGGGCTTAATTTGTATAGGAGTGGAAGGTTTAGGAGAGAAGATAGATTCTTGGCCAGATGAGCTAAGTGTCTCTTTCATAGGAAATAAGTTCTCAAAGAATGTGGCATCATTGGACTCAAAAAATTGTACCTTCACTCATATCAGGTACTCCAGATTTCACTATTAAGAATCTATATCCAACGCTGTGAAGAGCATAACCAATAAAGACACAATCAAAGGTTTTTTGTCCAAGTTTACGCTTCTTTGGGATAAGCACATTCACTTTAGCCAAACAGCCCCTAAGTACGTAAATAAGATAAATTTAATCTTTTCCTCTCCCATTCGTCGAATGGTGTGATTTCTTTATTCTTTGTAGGAACCCTATTTAGGACATAACAAGCAGTCAATATAGCCTCACCCCACCATTCTTCGGAAAGTCTCGCTGTTTCTAACATGGCGTTAACCATCTCAGTTAGAGTACGGTTCTTTCTTTCGGCAATCCCGTTTGATTGGGGCGAATAGGGAGGCGTCCTCTCATGGATTATTCCATGTTCCTCGCAAAATAAATTAAACTCACTAGAAAAGTATTCTCCACCATGATCTGACCTAACCCGTTTGATTTTTCTCTCAAGTTGGTTCTCAGCTTCAGCTTTATAGATCTTAAAATAGTGAAAAGCCTCATCTTTTGACTTTTATAAATACACATGGTAATATCTAGTAGAATCATCAATCAAAGTCACGAAATACCTCTTACCACCCTTTGTCAACTCCCCGTTCATCTCGCATAAATCTGTATGAACTAATTCTAACGGTGCCAAGTTTCTCGCCTCAGCTGCCTTGTGAGGCTTGCGAGGTTGCTTAGATTGCACACATACTTGACACTTAGAACCTTTGACTTGGGTAAATTTTGGGATTAAATTCATACTGGCTAACCGCATCATGTAACCAAGATTAATATGACAAAGTCGTGAATGACAAACATCAATCTCATGATTACAAACATGATTCACAATTTTATTCATATCAATCAAAGACAAGCGGAACAAGCCTCCGCTCTCATAGCCTTTTCCAATAAAAGTTTCAATTTTAGAAACAACACATTTATTGGATTCAAAAACTAGCTTCAAACCATCTCTACACAATAGAGACCCGCTGACAAGGTTTTTATTTATCACGGGCACGTGATGCACGTTCCTCAGTCGCACAACTTTGCCTGAAGTAAACTTCAAGTCAACTATGCCGACTCCACGTACAAATGCCTGCGACCCATTCTCCATCAACACAGAGGTAGCCCCTGTGACCTGGTAAGAAGAGAATAAGGATCTGTCAGCACAAACATGTATATTGGCCCCCGTGTCAATCCACCAATCAGGTGAACGACATACTGATAGAACGGTAGGTATTGAAACATACCTGGATGTTCTCTCCTCAGTATTGCCAATAACAACGTTGGCGGACTTTTTCTGCTTATTGTCTTTACGACCAGGGCAATCCTTTGCCCAATGATCAGTACCATTACAGACAAAGCAGTTTTCCTTTCCTTTATTCTTCTTCTTCTTGAAGCTAGTAGTTTGAGCGGCCTTGTTCTTGTTCTCAGGCTTTTCAGACTTATTTTTATTCCTCTTGTTGGATTGAAAGGTTTTCTTTTGTACCACATTGGCACTATAACTTTCTTTCCCACGTATATCTTTTGCCCTCGCTTTCTCCTCAACATTTAGAGACACAATAAGACCAACAATGCTGAACTCTTATCTCTTGTGTTTTAGAGTAGTGGCAAAATCCCTCCAAGAAGGTGGCAGCTTCGCAATGATGCATCCCGTCACAAACTTGTCGGGTAATACACATGTAAAATTCTCAAGTTCTTTCGCAAAGGCTTGAACCTCATGAGCCTGTTCTACTACAGAGTGGTCATCAACCATCTTGTAGTCATGAAACTGCTCCATGACATAGAGTTCACTACCCGCGTCAGAGACTCCGAATTTTGCCTCAAGTACATCCCATATTTCTTTACCACTTGGCAAAATCATATACACATCAACAAGGTTTTCTCCCAAAACGCGAATCACGGCGCCTCTAAACAAGTTATCCGCGCGCGAGGCACTCTCTGTTCGGAGAGAGCCCACCCTCAGTGTGGCTTGCCTTGCATAGCGTGATACATGTTCATGGCGATCAACCACGAATCATCTTGGGCGCCAACGCTTGTAATTTGCGCCACAAATCTGATTGGCTTAAGTGCGCACAAAACCGATGGTTGTAAAATTCCTAGTATAAGGTTTTTGGATTGTTGAAAAAATTAGGAATTTTCTCAATATTTTAATCCACACAATTATGTAAATCATGATTAAACAATTGCACAATTCTAGTTCAAAGCCAAAGGTTCTAGATAATAAACTATCTATCTCAAATGCAAAGGCTAATGAACAAGAAATTAACACGATAAAAACACGGTATAAGAAAATATACCCTTGAGTCGGTGCCACCATAGGCACAGGCGCAGGCGGAACTGTTTCGTTCGCCATGACGGTCGGAGTAGAGGATCACAAGTTATCGCAGAGAAGCCTTGGTGCAGTGGAGAGGTCGATGCAGTCGAATGTTGGAGCGATCTGATTCGCTTCGAAACACCAACACACTCGAGCAGTCGCGTGGTACGCTCCCCAAAAACCTTATCGGCCTTCTATCTCGAGCAAGATCTCAAGAAGGGCGAGGTTCCGGAGGCCTGCTCCCTCCGCTATTTGTGCGCACAAGAAAACGGAGGCGAAAATGCAAAGACAGCAGCAGCTACAAGTGGAACAATGGAGTATTGTGGGAGAGCTCAACAGATTGAGAAAGGCATAGGCGCTGCCCTCCTTATATAGCCTCGCGGCATGCAGCAGGCGAGGCGGGAGTTACGACCATCAACTCCGAAATCGTTACGATGGCAAGCGATCATTATGAGCGACCATCAACCACGTCGATTCTTGTAATCGCGGCGGTTACTGGTCATAAATCGGTCACATTGATCACTGAAACGGCAAAAACAAACCGCTCCCGCCCAGCACTTCACGTCCGGACTGGCCTACGCCGCGCACGTGCACGTCACATCTCGTCTCGACTCGACTCGCACACGCCACGGCTCGGCTCGGCGCGCGCGCGTGTAGCACAGCCTTTACCCTTTTCCACCTTACTAATTGAGGGACACACAACTCAACTAGTTAAGTTGGTCAAACCTTCTCTCAATTACCCATATGGTACTAAACCAATTTCATGACTCCTAGTATTTTAATGGGCCTTCTGGAATTTCTATTAAATTAATTATGGGCCATCCCCATAATAATCTAACAGTTTCTTCGATGAATTCTCCTTGATCACCGAGTACTTTATCTCATCGAAGAGTCATAGATAGATTGTACTGATAGTCTTTTGCTCTATCATCTTTCAGTCTTCTTTGGACGTATTTTCCAATTTGCCCCCTTCAAAAGCAATGGTTAACTCTTACTGGATAAGGATATTCTTCATCACATATCGCCACACACTGAAATTTCCTCTGCCATCAAATTTATCCACTTGATTTCACATCATCGACATCGACCTTAATTTTGTGCCACCTGACACTTTAACAACCTCCTCACAAATCAGATTTGTTTGACCTTGACTCTGATACCACTTGTTACACTCCGATACACCTTCTTATGAGCAACAACCCTTGGATCCGATCGAAGTTTTGTGAGATACAACACGAGCGTACACAGTTTCAAGAATGAGGAAGATGAATCTCATAAGAAGAACGAATATAATGGCCTTGAAGCAATCACGATAAGAGAGAAAAGATTTGGTGAAGCTGATCACAAATTATTTACGCACAACCTCAAAAGAGTTTAAAAGATTGTCGCTCTCTCACAACCCTCTCAAACCTTTAGGACCATCAGATCCTTACCCTATACAAGAATCTAGTGCTAAAAAATAACCTAGGCTCTAATACTCTTGTGCACCTCTTCTTTAAATGAGCTCATTTTGCTTGGCTTGCTTCTTGATTGTTTCTTGGATTCCTATGACCACCCATGGTTTGTATAACCCTCTTAGTCCTCCTCCAAAGAGAATTATGAATCATACTCAAAAAAAAAAGTAAAAATCATAATCCTATTAGAATTCATCTAGTACTTATAGTACACATTTCAAAATCCTAAAAGACTAACATGTTATCAAATGTTATTGCCTTGTCACCTTCAACATTGTATAAGAAGAAACAAATGTATATGTGACCTCTTATAATATGCTGTGAATAACGCCTTTGCTCTGGTGGCATCTCATTCGGCGGAGTGTCCCCAACAGCTCACGTAAACAAGTGGATGGGATCATAATCTATACCTTTTGGAATCTTTGGAAGGAATGGAATGCGAGAATTTTTAATAATGTGTATCAATCCTTTCTTATAGTTTTCACTCGTATTTCCCATGATGTCAATGTTCACAGGTTGGCATTGCGAGATGGCCCGCTGGAGAATAATGCTCACCAGGTTTAGGTTATCCAGGATTAATAGAAAACAGCCAAAACAGACAGATGAGGTTCTCCTCCTTCAAGAACAAGGGGCATCAACTCAGCAGCCAAAAAGCATTCATCTTCACTCCAAATGAGGAACAATGAGGACAAGGTCTTACTCTAAAGGCAGTAGTCCATCTTCACTCCGGGACTTCAGATATTTATGTTTGTTAGGGATTTAGGTTTGCGTAGACCCCAAGTTGTGTTGTAGATTTTCTTTTCCTTAATAACCACTCCTGCCACTCTATCTTATTTACCTATATCAGACTCTCCCTAACTTTAATGTATGGCAGAGCTCCTGCCGCTTTCTTTTTCAAAAAATAATATGCTGTGAAATACTACAAATGTTCAGTACTTTTCTCACTTGTTATCAGTATTTACAGAACACTTCTCTGAATGAAGTGATCAAATGGAACTACAGAAATCTACAGATGTTTCAATCTCTCCCGTTGACTGACGAGACACTCCTGAAGCAAGCACTTAGCACAGTTCTTCTTTAATATATTTATTCTCTAGATTTAAGGTCTTCTTTATTAGATTTTCTCTCTGAATTTCAGATGTCCAGAATCAACAAATGCCATTCAACATACATTGTCTTGTCATTATTAATTCGGAATTTTTCGGAGTAAACACAAAAGAGCCTCTCAAACAAAGCACTAGTACCAAAAACACATGATCTTGGCATAGTAAAAACTATCTGCCATGTAGGACAGACATAGTCACATCATTAACACTAGATGGTTCCACTGTTGACGCCTCCTTTGTCACCCTTACGTGGAAATATGCTGGATGCTTAGGTTCAGGCAGGGTCATACTCTCACTGCTTAGCATTGCAACCACATCTGACATGGTGGGCCGTTCATCCGCATTCTCTTGCACGCACAGCAATGCAATGTTAACACATCTCATCGTCTCTAATGCATGAAACTCCGAAATTAATGATGCATCTACAAATTCAAGCCATCTTTCCTCTGTCCACATTTTCCATGCCTTCAAGGAGTTTAATCGCACAATACATAAAGGTTACTACATAAACAAAGCAATTTTACATATCAACTAGAGAGAAGACTCACATATCCAAGAAGGTTGAAGAAATCACCATGTTGATGGAAACCAGAGTTTCTTTTTCCACTGATTATCTCAAGAATTAGCACACCAAAGCTGAAGACATCAGATTTGACTGAGAAGAGGCCCTCAGAAGCATACTCAGGAGCCATATAACCACTGAAAGTGACAGTGTGTATTTAAGTATGTAACACATGGGAAAAGAACAAACTTCTATGTCAAGATGCTGTATTAGGTTGACTTGTAAAATAATTAGGATAGACTAATTTCTAAGACAAGCTTACTATGTCCCAACGACCCTTTTTGTGTTTCCTTCAGTGTCATGCGAGCTGAATATTTTTGCAAGCCCGAAATCTGAAATTTTAGGATTCATTTCGCCGTCCAAGAGAATGTTGCTTGCTTTAAGATCTCTATGTATGACACGCAACCGAGAGTGCTTATGCAAATATAGAAGTCCTTGAGCTATGCCTTCGATTATCGCTAGGCGTTTATTCCAATTTAGTAAAGCTCTCCTTGTTTCATCTGCACATCAATTGAACATAGATACAGTAGGTAAAACACCTTCAACAACCAGAGTTAACTCCTCTTTAAAAAAGAAAAAATAACAGTCAGAGTTAACCCGGAATGTGTACTAGGATGTTACGAGAAGTAATACCAAAGATAAAGAAGTTCAAGCTTTTATTTGGCAAATATTCGTAGACCAGTATTTTCTCTTCTCCTTGAGAGCAACATCCCAAGAGCCTAACCAGATTTGTGTGCTGAAGCTTGGCTATGAGTTGGACTTCATTTTTGAACTCTGTGAAACCTTGCCGTGAATGTGAAGCAAGTCGCTTAATTGCTGTCTCCAACCCATCAGGAAACTGGCCCTACAGACAAGTTCAAAAGAGGTTCATCAGTGATATCCTTTTGACACTTATCTCCTGACCAAGGGCTGTGAGTAAAAGTAGAATTACTTGTATAACATGTAAAACTATTTTCAGCATGGCCGTGTCTAATTAGCCACTGGTGCAACTTAGGTTTTTTACCTTGTATACAGGGCCAAAGCCTCCTTGCCCAAGTTTATTTTCATCTGAGAAGTTACTTGTAGCGTCTGATACTTGCGAAAAGTCGAAAAAAGTGAACTCTGAACTCCTTGCTTCTATTCCCCAAACTAGTTCTTCATCTTCGTGCACATTCATGTTAGGCCTCTCCTGCAAGCTCACTTTACATAAATCCAGAATTGATGTGATCCTTTCAGTTAATGCTCATGCAAGCTTGAAAGAGTTGAGTACAATAGCATTTCCATAACCGACCTTTTCTGTGTCTTCTGATCAATCCAAAGAAAAAGATGAAGCAGAAAAACGATGCTAGTAGAGCAACAGCCGTTGCAATGACCGAAACCTTACTCAGACGCCCTAACATGAAATTTTTCACATAGATACACATGGTTGATTAAATAGACAGTTTGACGCATATGAACCATATAGTTACACAAGACTCGGATATTTTGATTTGTTTTGGGAAATTCTGGATAAATGTAAGGTGGAATCACGTGCAAGGTTGTGAGAATCGAAACGTTGAATCATATCGCTCTTATCCTGACAAAATCATGGAGTTTAGTTGTGGGATCCTAGAATTTATCAGATTTATATAATCCAAAATAATATGCACCGGGATGATTTTCTCGCCTTCTCGGGGGTATAGAGGTGGGGGTGGGGAAGCCACTCACCTGGGTTCGATAGCTAGGTGTGGCAAGATAGGAAACCACCTATTTCGAAAAAAACAATGGATATGAACTACTTCAAAAAAGAGTATTTTCGAAAATACCAGTCTAAAAGATAGCTTCACTGAGATGCCACTCCAAAACTTATTCCATTGTATTATCGCCCGCTCCAACTTTTTTTTGCGAGATTTAATTCCTTGATGGCTATCATCCCTAGCAATCGACAATAAGTTTAGCGTCACGATGCAAATCTCCTTTTCTCCGGCTTGCATTCATTATGGAGTGTAGGTGGGACAAATGGGCTGGAAGAAGGAAGGAGAGAGGGCGAGGGCAATCCCAGTGGCAAAAATCGGAACAAACAATTTTTCGGTAGCATTTTAGTGATGCCATCTTTTAGAGTAGTATTTACCAAGACGCCATCTTTTGAGGTAGCACATATCTAAAACTCCTTTAGATGCATTGAACTATACATTTTAAGCTTTTATTTGCGAAAGGAAAGGCCATTTGTTGTTCACATAACACTAGAGAAATAAGAGGATGAATCTTTGCCAAAAAGAGAGAGAGAAGACAAGAGAAATAAGAGGATGAATCCTTGCCAGAGAGAGAGAGAGGGGGGATAAAAGCTGAAACTTAGGAATTAAAAATGTATCGGATCACTATATCTAAAATAGAGCTTTATTTGTTATGAAATTCCAACATCTCATTTTATATTATTGTTGGTTATTTTGTTTTGTTATGGTCCGGGCACACTAAAAAAAGTGGCTCACTAAAATAAATGGTGCAGGTATTTTTTTTCTTAATTAATGTGGGAATTTTCAAGCCTCTTGGAGCGAACATGGAAGCTCATTTTAACATTGTTTGGACGATACAATAGATTGATCAATACCTCTATCTAAAGCCCCTTGGGGAAAAAATGATTAACAGCTCTGTCAAGTGCTCTGCTTTTTCAAGACTTGCTTACTCTCGTGTTTTAGGGAAAGAGAGAGTATGTGTTGTCTTGCTTACTCTTGTGTTTCTGGATAGGCACGGCAACCGGCGGCGCTGCCGTGTTTGTTGTTGTGTTTGTCGTTACCGCCGACCCGATGTGCAGCATGGGCTGGCCCAGGTAGAAGCAATACGTTTCATACCTGAAATTGCACCGCAGACCTAGAATCCGCCCTCCTTGCCTCCCAGAGAAGTATTTCGTTGTCATGGCGCTGATATTCTGGAGGCAATCCCAGCAGTCACGAGGCAGCAGGTCCGGCGTGCATTGCGTCATGGAGTAGAGGGGCGGGAAGGTGCTGCTGACAAGCGTCGGGAAGGTGCTGCTGACATTCATGCGGCCGGTGGCGTACATCCTCGTCGAATTGAACGCCGTCAGATTGGCCGTCTTATTCACCAGCCCTGTGATGATGCCGGTGATGATGTTGATGTTCTCGGCGTTGCCGAGATCCCAACCGGGCAACGTGGGCTCCGTGATATTCTCCGTGTTCATCAGGATCAGATAACTGCCTCCGGAAGAATAATCGGCGAGGAAGTCCTTGTTGGAGAAGCGGGCGATGCAAGGATCATAGAAAACGGTCACGTCCTTATTGTACGCGCACAGCTGCTGCGCGTCCTGGAATGCGGTGGCGACGCAGTCGCCGCAGGCGGAGGCGTTGGCGTCGCCGCGGCAGAGCGCGAGGCCGTAGACGGTGTCCGGGGTGGCGCCGACGGAACCCTTGGCAAAGAGGGTTGGTGAGGAGGAGGTGTTCTTGGGGAGAATCGTGGACAGGTGCTCAAGGTTGTCTTCATAGGTGCTTTTGGCGGTGTAGTTGCCGATGGTGCCGCAGAATTGCCCCAGGGGATCGGCGGCGGTGAACGGCATGAAGCTGAGAATGAGCAGGACGATGATGATCATGGCTGCCTAAACAATGGTAGTTCGCCACAGCCCTGCTGCTGCCTCAGCTTGTGTGAAAGGTTCCTCTTTCAAGACTCCTATCGCCTTCAAAAATAAAGTCACTCGTGTCGGCACCGTGTGGAAAAACTAGTCATTCTGCGTGGTTTGACCGATTGTAAAACCTGCCGCCCGCTACGGGCCGAGAATTCCTTCTTCTTTTTTCAAAAAGTACTCTTAGAACTCAATGCACTTGTAGAGAGGCATATACCATAAAAATACGAGAGGTGCTTCAATGCTTTTCTGTTTTACAGTTGCACAAATATTAAAGCATGAATAAAGGGTAGATGTTGATTACTTACCCCTTCGCTTGCTTTAAGATTTGTACAACTTGTATTGAGAGGAAAGCATTGAAGCATTGCTCTAAAAGTACTCTTAGAAATTAAATCAAAATCTAACTAACTTTTAAGAGCTTATTTGCAATTTCCCATCTTGATTGTGATGGAAGGCGGGGAGAAGTCAGAGGTGTCGGTGGAATCTGAAATGGTTAAGTCATCAGGCAACCTCAACAAGTCTTGCAACTCCAAGGCAGGGTTTACAATTTCGTTTCGAGTTCGGAAATCGCTACTTGCTCGGCACCAGTTTTTCGCGAAAACCGACCGAAATTCGGTAAAAATCGGTCGGTTTGCGAAAGTCAAACATGTGGTCAAAATGATTAAAAAAATCAAAAATCGGTCAAAAAGGTCGAAATCTGGTCAGTTTTTGTCGAAGACCGCTCGGTTTCGTCGAAAACCGACGACAGAAGGAAAAATTGTGAAAATGCAAAAAAAATTAAAAAAATTACAAAAAAATCCCAATTAATCTATGAAACACCTCAGAGAAATTTAATAAAATTTTCAAATCATTTGTTACTTCTAAAAAATCCAAAACAGAAATTAATGAAAAGGAACAAAGACATTATCAGATTTTTATAAATATTTTAAAAAAAATTATATTCTTAAATTTTAATGTAACCATAAAAATTTCCAAAGGATCATGTACTAAAATTTTAAGAAATATTAGACTTCATTTAGTACTTATATAAAATCAAAAACAGAATAGCATATAAATGATAATAGCACTTTCAGAATTTTTGAAAAATACACATATCTGATCATCATCTGAAAATTTTAAGAAATATTAGACTTCATTTTGAGCTCCTAGAAAATAAAAAACTGAAGAGCATATATTGTGACAGTATCACTGTCAGAATTTTTAAAAAATGTATGTATCTGATAATAATCTAAAAATTTTACAGAATCATTATGATTTCCTCAGGACCATGTAAAAAAATTTCAAAAAAGTTGACACTTTTTGATATATTTCTTCAAATTTTTTAAATTTACTGTTCATCTGGCCGCGAAAACCGACCGGTTTTCGTCGGCATTTTAAACCCTGCTCCAAGGGCTGCACTCGTATTCATTGTGCACACTCCAGCCATTGTTTTCACCTTCGTAGTTGGATGCACGGAAGTATTCATACAGCGGATCTTCACTTCATCATTTAAATCCACATATTAAGCAATCATGAATAAAAAATACTCAACAAGCCCTTATGCCAAATACAAGTAATTTTGCAAATTCAATTTTTAGAGACAAGGAAATTTATCTTAAAATTTAAATTCGAGGAATAGCTTTTGGGAATTTTTGAGATGCAACTAAAGTTTTTGAAATTCATGGAAATTAAGCACTTTTATTTTGAAGCCAAAATTCGATTATTAGACGACAAACACCGCCGCTGCTGCTAGCTGTGTGTTGCTGCTGCCTGGTGTGCGTACGTGGCCGAGGCAAAAGAGGCTGCGACCCAGAAAGAAGATGGATGCGAAGAGGAAGACGATCTGTTTGGGGAGTTGTAGCTTTTCTGAAAAACTGTTTTTTTTTCTTTTTAAGCTAAAAAATGATGGTAGTTTTTATAAGAGACCGTTTAATAAATAGCTGCGATCCGGACAGGCTGCGGCAAGGAAGAAGAAGGAAGATGGAGGTGAAGAGGAAAACTAGGGGCCTGTTTGGGGAGTTGTAGCTTTGCTGAAAAACTGTTTTTTTTTTTACTTTTTGAGTTGAGAAACGGCTGTAGCTTTTTATAAGAGACCGTTTAATAAATAGCTAATTTCCCTTAACAATAAGCTGTAAAAGCAGGTCTAATCCAGCTTTTAACTTTTGGCTTTTGTTAGTTATATATAGGTTTTGGTTATGTCAAAAGACGCTTAAAATGTAAGCTGTTGGGGGGCGTTTACTGGTTTTTCAGAAGCTGGTTTTAAGACCAAAAAACAGGGCACGTGCATGTTGTGCAGCTGCCTTTTGCATGCTTGTAACTGCTGCTGCTGCGTTGATGCGGTGCACGGAAGAAAACAGCATCGACCTCAAGCCCTGCCATGTCCCTGTCCTTGCCGAGCCATGGAAACTACAGAGCTGCTGCTGCTGGCTGCCACGGCTCATGCATGTAGCTTCTGTTGCTGGTTGCCACGGCATACTTCGGAGGAGTGGATTGCTGAGAACCGAGAAGGAAGGGAAGAAGACGCCGTCGCCGACGTCTTTGTCGTTCTCATCTAGGGTAACAACCAAATCCTGATACCTCACCTTTTCAATGCCGCAGATAATTTTTAGAGATCAGTTTAGTTGCGTTGGTTGCGTGGTGTAAATATATGTCCGGAGAAAATAGAAGAGCGGTGTTGTGGCCTTGTGCTGCTGAGGTCTAGATTGGTTTTTTATTAAAATCTTTTGTACAATGAAGTTGTGCGCTGACTAGTTTAGGATAGTAATGAATAAGTCATTTTTATAACATTTTCGACTTATGGAGTGCAAGTTTTGTGCTTCAGAAGACCAGGACAGCAAAGCCGTTAAATCAGGGAAGAATGGAGCTGAGTGATGCGCTTAAGCTAAGGATAGTGTGTTTTACTGTTTCTATGCTATGGTTGTGTGTTGAGGCATGGTACTGTGATTGTTATCAGGTCCTAGCTAGTGTCTTGTCCTAATGTCTCGCTTCAGTGGTTTATTGACGGCCGTCAAGTTCTCCATCATGGTTAAGGCAAGTAGCGTTGCAGTGGCTACAATTTGTTACTAAATTTTCATACTTTACGGTCCCTTTTATAATTAATATTTGTTTTGATACAACAATTATGTTTTTTCCTAAAACTTTATACTTGTGAAATATTTGGTGCTAACATTTTATATCGTCATGTATGATGGTTACTTGTCTCGTTACCACGGCCATTATATATGATGTTGGATGTTTATTCAGTGCAAAAGTTGTATGTGCTAAATTGGTGCTACTTTTGGAGTATACTAGTATAGTGCCTGTGCTAACGCTACGACGGTAGTACACCCGCTTATCAAATTAAATGAGAAGATAAGTATGAATACAACACTTAATAATAAAAGAGAAATTTAGAATTTTAAATGAATTTAGAAAGAAAAACGGAACTAAATGGAGGTCGAATAGGCGAAAACGGGCTCCCAAAAGATTTTAAATCAAGAAAGAGAAAGAAAAAAGAATTTTCTGATCTTAGATTATTTTTTTTGCAGCTTCCACAGAGAGCACAGCGTGCTCTCTGAGCTTGGCCAGGGCAAGGGGGAGGGAAGGCCAGGGGTGGCCGGCCGATCGCAGTGGGTCGGCACTGGTGTGGCGAGATCGCCGGCACCGACGCCTGCGGGGGAGGAGTCACGGTTGCGGTGAATTTCGTCGGGAAAGATGACGGTGATGGCTTGGATTACCTCTAAAATCCGGCGATCTTTACAAGAGGGGGCACTTGGGGATTTACGCAATGCGATGGGGTGGAGGAGAGCTCGCCGGCTTTTATAGCACTGAAACAAGCATATTTATGGAAACCATAATTTGGGATCAAATCAGATTGGGAGGAAATTTTGGCAATAGAGCACAAAATTTAGGGAATTAACACCATAGATGGAAAGAGGAGATTTGGTGCGGGATTGATGGAGTTTTGGAGATTCTTTCTTGCTTTAATGGAGGGAGGAAGAGAAGAAGCTTCTGCAGTGCAGGCTGCAGACTAAAAGAAGCTACAGTGAGTTGCCTTCATTTTTAAATATAGAAGGATTTTTGAAAAGATAGCACATTAGGTTAAAAATTCTAGAAAAATTCTCAAAAAACTTTCGATTATTTTGTACTTAATAAAATTATTTTAAAATAAAATAAAATTATAAATTTGCCGAGACACGGCGGTGAGGTCGTGACCAACAGAACCTCGCTTGCGTCGGCAAAGCCACCGATGGCGACCGTGGAGCCATTGTAGACTGCGTTCTCCGGCCATGCGCCCCATCTCCGGTTTCCTTTTCTCGGCATGTAATGTATGGTCCTTTCCTTTTTCGGGACGTTTGTTTCCTTTTCCTTGATTCCGGGACGTTTGTTTCCTTTTCCTTGTTGATCTTTGGAGGTGAGGAAGGTGCATTGTGGGCCACGAGGATGATTTCGAAAAAATGTAAAATAAATCTGCGCTCGCCGACCATTGGATCCGTAAGGAAAAAAGATAAAATTAAACAGATTGCTCATGGCCGTGGTTCATGAGAAAAATTGAAAAAATTAAGCGACACTCACGGACGGTTGGTTCCTTAGATAAAAATGAAAACAAAAATTCAGCGCTCTCCGTGCTTGTGAAATTAAACTCTATGGGGCTAGATCCGTAAAAAAGTCTCGAGAATGGTCATATTTGGAAAAAAATACGATCACAATGCTAGGACAATAAAAAATTCAAGTCTTATTTCCTTGCATGCGGATCCTCCCTGTTTATTTCCTTGTTTGATTCACCCTCCTTCCAAATATGTAGTACGTACAATTTTGGCAAGTAAAAAATTCAAATCTGGTTTCCTTGCATGCGGATCCTCCTTATTTATTTCCTTGTTTGATTCGCTCTCCTTCCAAATATGTAGGTGGGGTGCATTGTGGGCTACGAGGATGATTAGACACACTAAATAATGACCATCGGATGTGGGTGAGTAAAGCGAGGAAAGATCCGAGACGTTCATTTTGATGAATGCAAGTTTACGGGAGCGTTTTCTTTGGGTGCACGAACATTAGGCCATCTCTAATGAGGTGCATTATTTAGGGTGGACGTAAGAAAATTTGCTTAGGTGCATTATAAAGGGGTATAGATTTATTGTGGAGAATTGTGATCATGTTTTGCATTCATATGATCGCATATGCAATGCATAAGAAATAAAAGGTACCGGCCAGTGAGGTGGGCATATGGGCTGGGCCATTCGGGCCAGCACGAGACACGCCTGGTCTGGTCCGGTCCAGAGCCGACGCGGCTGCTTTGTAGAGATCGGGCGAGCCGGCCGGCCGTTTGCTCGGCGGTGCGGGCACCAACCGGCACAACGGGCGGCGGCGACGCGATGCGGCGAGATGGGCCGTGCTCGGGTCGGCACGGCCCGCATAGTTCTTTGGGCACGCGACAGGGCACGCGTTGCGCTGGGTTGCCGAGTCGCTGGCCTACATCACACGCGTCGCCTCGCATGGCCCCCTAGCGTGCGGCCGCCTCCGCGCCGCCTCGCACGCCGCGTCGAGCCCACACCATCGTATCCGCGCCGGAGAGGCCGAGCGCACGCCGTGGCTATGGCCCGCGCCGCCACCTCAACCATGCCCTCTTTGTGCGCGATGCCTGCAGAGGCGGGGGAGTGGGGAGGTGAGGGGAGGGAGGCAGAGCGGGTGGCTCACCATGCCCGCGCGATCGCCGTGCCACCACGCCTCGCCCGCATTGCGCCAACGCAGCTCCTGGCCCGCGCCTTGGGGGAAGAGGAAGGGTAGGAGGTGGAGAGGATACCTACGTTGTGGCCGCGCCACATCATCGAGCCCGCGCCGCCTCTCCTCCCGCGTCGCCGAGCCCGTGCCTCCTCACCTCCCGTGTCGCCGTGGCCGTCGCGTGCCGTGCCACCTCGCCTCCCGAGTTGCCATGCCCGCGCCATCGCCATGGTCCTACGCCACGCCCGCCAGGAGGCTGAGGAGGCACCGGGCGGAGGAGGCCGAGGGGGTGGTGGAAGGCGGAGGCAGAGGAGGGGGCGGAGGAGGACGGAGGAGGCGAGCGGGCGAGTTGAGGTGGGTCGAGGGGGGAGGCGAGGGCGGCGGGGTTGGCGAGGGAGGCGAAAAAATTAGGGGGAGGAGGAGGGCGCCGATTAGGGGGAAATCGGGAAGGGGGAAAAATTGGGGAAGGGGAGGGAAAAAGGGGAGGGCGCCAATTGGTGGAAACCGGGAAAGGGAGGAAAAATAAAGGAATGTGGAAATCAGGTGAAAAAATTGAATGGGGAAAGAAAAAAAAAGAGAAAAGTCAGGTATTATCTTTTTTCCGACTCTCTATGTCACATATTTAGACACAGTCACACAGAGATAGGGATCCACTTGATTATTTTGAAAGTAAATATGCCGAACACCTACCTGGCTCTCTGTGTCATTCTCTCTGCACTTACCCTCGCAGTGGATTCCACTAGGTTCTTAACCTCTTCCTAATTCTGAAACTGAAACCTGCGATGTCTAATCCAACTCGGCACCTAACCAGCTTGTCAGCATCGTAAGTTTGCCTCAACATTCCTCCTAGAGGCTGCTAATTCCCGTCGTACTCGCAATGACTGTTTCGGCTCAACTATAGCAATTCTCGTTTGAATAAGAGCTTAAAGTAAAGACAGACCGATCCATCAGCGAGGACTGTATCATTTAGCGAGCAAGAGAGGCTAAGAGATTGAGAGAGAGACCGAGAGATTGAGGGAAAGAGACTGATCGGGCGAGAGAGCGAGCGAGAGATTGAGAGAGAGAATGATCGGGGGAGAGAGAGAGGTTGAGATAGAGAGACTGGTCGGGTGAGATAGATTGAGAGAGAGAATGATCAAGCGAGAGAGCGAGCGAGCGAGAGAGATTGATCGGACGAGAGAGACTGAGAGATTAAGAGAGAGAGAATAATCGGGCGATAGAGATTGAGAGAGAGACTGATTGGGTGAGAGAGAGAGAGAGAAGAGAGATTGAGAGAGAGAGCGGGCAAGAGAGATTGAGAGAGAGCGCAAGAGAGACTGAGAGAGATTGAGAGAGAGAGAGAGAGAGAGCAGTGGTTAAGAATAAATAAAATTCAGTTTGTTTTCCCCTAATATTTATGTCCACTGCCTCAGCTCTGTACGTCTCCGACTTCTTTTCTCTTGTCGAAATAGTGCAAATGGGCCAGGCCTGGGGCGGTACAGCACGAAGCGCAAATGGATCGTGCCTGGGCTCGCCAACAGGCACGATGGGCCATCGCGGCCCGGTACGGTTCAGGCACGAAGCACGATGGACCCGTACCGGGTCGGTCCGGCACGACACGACGCCCACCTCTAGAGGTGGCCAAAATGGAGTGCATTTGAGTCAGTCGGTAAGAAAGTCATACAACTATTCTAAAGTGTATGGGCTAGGTCGGTGAGAAAATTATATGACTATTTTAAAGTGCTTTTGGTGTTGTTTTGTGATATTGACTGAAATCTAATAATCAACTTGATGCGAGATATGTTTTTTTCATGACTGTGGCTTGCCGAGATTTATACCTACGGGTGGGCACTTTTAAACCGAAACCAAAAAACCGAATCGAACCGAACCGAATAAACTGATTATTTCGGTTTTTTTGGTTTTTGGTTTGCGGTTCGGTTTTTATTTTAATACTATTCGGTTTTCGGTTCGGTTTTGTGATTTCAGAAACCGAAAAACCGATTTTACCGATCCATCTCTCAGAGAGAGTCGCAGTCTCGGGCGGTCGGGCCTCGACTCTCGGGTCGGCAGCGTCTCGCTCGGTCGCAGGTTCGCACGGCCCACAGGCCATCAACCCTTCCCATTTCCCCTCAATCGGTAAATCCTCATTCAGTCATTCACTCGTTCCTTCGTTCCCCATTAGCCATCAACCCTAGTTCTCCTCGTCGCCTCGCGATTCGGCGGGTTGCGACGACAGCGCCTGCCCTCCTTGGCTCTTGAAGTCCCAGCTCGGTCGTCGCCTCCTCGGTGGTTCCCCTCGGCACTCGTGAACCAGCGGCTCCAACTACAGGCCCTAGCGGCGCTGGCCGCAGCCACCTCGTGAACCGACGACGGCGGCCTCGGCGCGAACCAGTGGCACCGGCCGCAGGCACCATCCGACGCACCTCCAGGCCATCCTATGAGCACTGCATCTTGAAGAACAAGGTCCCCCATCTTTGAGTACGCCTTTTCCCCATCTCTGAGCACTGCTTCTTGAAGAAAATCGCTGGTAAATGTACTTGTTAAATTCTATTATGAAAAACAAAACTAAATTGCATACTTGCGTAATGTGGCCTAGCAACCGAGTAACACAATCGACAACTCGGTTGTGTTCTTTCTATTGCAACATTATGAATGTGTGTTTATGTTCCAAGCTTTCTGCAGCTGAGAGAGGAGAGTGAAGTCGTTGGCTCACAGCTCGCACCCAATCCTGGAGAGGATATGTTTTTGTTGGTCCTTGTAGCTAGACCACTGAGATCCGAGGGAGACACTGCACTCATAAGTCAATTGTTATCTGAATTCTGTACCCCTGACCTCTCATAGTCAGAAATTTGGTTAACCGAATAACCGAAATAACCGAAAAATTAGTTCGGTTATTTTGGTTCGGTTTTTGTGACTATTCGGTTCGGTTTTGGTTTTCAGAACTCAGAAACCGATTTTTTTAAAAACCGAATAAACCGAACCGAAAAAACCGTATAAACCGAATGCTCAAGCCTATTTATACCTCACTCCTCTCTTTCCCCATTTCAGGTTTGAATAATTCGAGAGGTTCATGATGGGATGGAGTAGCTGGAGCACGCGCGCGGACATGTTTTCTTTTAATCACTTATTAATGTATTTTGAGTGTAATGTTGTGAGTTCTTTTATGTTATTAAAACCCTCTTTTTATCACGATACTACTTGCTGAAATTTAATTATATTTGTTAGTAAATGTTGTGTAGCGAGTAGTAGTAGATACACACTTCCCTCTCGGAAAAGGAAATATATCGATATATAGTGTACACGATTAACAAGCGCGTTCCTTTCTGCTGTTGTGATAGAAATTAAGTAGCACACAGCTAAATGATTTCGACACCACCACATGCCAAACTCATAATGTGCTTGGGCAAATGGAGGATTTTTTTTTGAAATAATATTTTTAATGAAAAATTACATAAATAATATGCTAAATTAAAAAATTACAAATATACATCTCTGTCGCATGGCGACAGGTCTCTGTCGTCAATTCAAATGGTGACAGAGACTCTGTCGTCAATGGTTATAGATAGCTGTAGAGAGTTGTCATCAACGGTCGCAACTCTCTGTCGCCATTTGAAATGGCGACAAGGGTCCATATTTGTAATTTTTTAATTCGGCATATTATTTTTGTAATTTTTTTGTTAAAAATATTATTAAAAAAATATTCCAAATGGAGAGGCTGTATAATAGTAGTACATAGTACGCATTTAACCAAACTGGACACGTAGCAAAGAGAGTCATACATACTACAAACTCCAAAGGGACTATGAGAGAGGAGCCACATATCCCGATCTTCTGGGCATAGGATTAAGATATTCAAATACTCTTTTGATGAACCCTAGTTGATTCTTCGCTGTCAGATGTAATTAACTTGTAACTCTTCGATTCACTAAAATCATACGTGTAGAACTTCACGAACACCGAGTGAAGTATATCAATCTTGTAATTGGAAAGGCAAAACGATATCGGAAGAATTGTCCAATTCTCCCTCTCTATGCGTGTGTAATAAGGAAAAACAAACAAAGAATACTTAATAAATTCAAATAACTATGCAGCCGAAACCAAAACTTCCTGCTTTCATATATTTGAGTCCAAACTCGAAATATAGTAAATAATATATCCGTATCGACCGGCTCGAGGAGATCTTCGCAATGGTGACATTTGTTTTTGGCATGCAACATTTTTTTCTTCATAGTATTCTGTAGGTATCTTTACCTTAGGTTTGTACATATCAAATATAGGCCTGTATTTAATTAAATAAATAATAGTAGCTATGCAACTCTAGATCTGATAGAGAAAGACCCAAATATGTTGAGTTCATCTGATAATATTTAATACAGTTCAATAATTCTTTCTAATTAAATAAAATATTTAACTGAAAAGTGTCCAACACGTGTGTGTCTGTATCATACAGCCCCTCCTCATACGAGGTTGAGCTACCATGGCAGCTTATTCTGCAGGTGTTTAAGAACGACAATGTTCGAACAAGATCTCAGGTGTCTGGAGAGAGTGAAAGGAAGAGATTGTGACTAACTAAAAAGGCCAGTGTTGTACAATACAAACTTTTGAGGAGCTTTCCATGTATGCATGAATGGTGTGGACGAGTGGCAATTGAATGTTACTGTCCAATTTTTTTTAGATGCTAATCCTTATTCATTCAAGAGCTCAACAGATGTGACCATCCAGTCCCTATATGTTCTGCTCTGCATGCCTTTGCTATGGATGGGCTTGGCATTCCAGTGCCAGTGTTGTGACCCGTGAGGCCATTATGCTAACCATTTGGCTTTGGCAACTCATAGCACGCACCGTTCACTAATTTATATCTGACAAGCACCATCCATCAGTCAAAAAAGAAAGGATTATATGCGCTCTCCTAAAATATCGTGTAGTCAAATTATTATAGATTTTACTAGCATTGTGTTTAGATATATCAAGATCCATCCAATAGAATGATAAGGGTAGGTTTCTCTCAAAAACATTTTCGTATTTTATAAGGATTTATAATTTATATTGCATTAGAAATTGATGGTCAACATTATATTCTGGAGACTATGTAAATATCCAGAATGACAATAAAGCCCCATTTGAGACGCAGAAAATTTTCTGATTCCTACGGGACTGAACTGTTTTCTACAAAATTCGTACATTCCAAACGGAGCCTTATTCGTGCCACGAGGCAGTAGTACAAGTAGGAAATTGTACTTGTTATCTTTCCAAGCACAAATAATTAAGTATTCTAATGACAACTGACAATCAAAACCAGATCTTTTTCATTTTCTTTTTAAGTTTTCTTTCAGTTGCACTCGCATGTTCTTCTCTCTCTCTCCCTCTCTCTAAGCTAACTTCCGCTTCTTAGGCCCTCTTCTCACTCACATCCTCACCCAAGATCCGGTTCTTTCGCCTTCTTGTTGTGCATTTTGAACACTGATCACATCTGATATCCCTTCTCCTCTTCCTCAATCAAGATCAATCAGATGCGAGAACACTGTTCTAGTTTATCATAATTAAGGTTCTTGTTACCGCTGCGATCGATCGATCACTTTTGCATGCATTTTGCCATTAACAATTATATATCGTGTGTCCAACTTCTTGTTTCCTTGATTGTTCTTGATGTGTAATGTAGGTTCGATCCAGACGGAGGCGAAGGCGCGCATGAGCCATGGCGATCAAGGGCAACTCGGGGGAGTACAAGGCTCGGAGCCCGCTGAGTATGGTGGTCGCCGTCGGCCTGTGCTGCTGCTTCTACGTGCTCGGCGCGTGGCAGCGCAGCGGCTATGGCAAGGGCGACAGCATCGCGGTGGCGGTGACCCGGCAGACGGCTTGTACCGACGCCTCCTCCTCCGCCGCCGTGGCGGCGGGGCTCAGCTTCGAGACGCACCACGCTGGCGCTGCCAACGCGTCCGGTGATGGTGAGGCAGCGGCAGCGTTCGCGCCGTGCTCGGCGGCGCTGGCAGACCACACGCCGTGCCACGACCAGGAGCGCGCCATGAAGTTCCCGCGCAAGAACATGGTGTACCGGGAGCGGCACTGCCCGCCGGACGGCGAGCGGCTGCGGTGCCTGGTCCCGGCGCCGCCGGGGTACGTGACGCCGTTCCCGTGGCCCAGGAGCCGCGACTACGTGCCCTTCGCAAACGCGCCGTACAAGAGCCTCACCGTCGAGAAGGCCGTCCAGAACTGGGTCCAGTACGAGGGCGCCGTCTTCCGCTTCCCCGGCGGCGGCACCCAGTTCCCCTACGGTGCCGACAAGTACATCGACCAGCTCGCCTCCGTCGTCCCATTCGCCGACGGATCCGTTCGCACCGTCCTCGACACCGGCTGCGGCGTAAGCCATCAACGCCCACTGCACTTTTCCTCCATCCGCACTGTGGCATCGATCTTGATCACCTCGACGCCCGTGCATGCAGGTGGCGAGCCTCGGCGCGTACCTGGACTCCCGGGGCGTGATCGCCATGTCCTTCGCGCCGCGCGACTCCCACGAGGCGCAGGTGCAGTTCGCGCTGGAGCGCGGCGTGCCGGCCTTCATCGGCGTCCTCGGCTCCGTCATGCTCCCCTTCCCGCCGCGCTCCTTCGACATGGCGCACTGCTCCCGCTGCCTCATCCCCTGGTCCGGCAACGGTGAGCACGACTTCCGATGCACCCACGCCATGAAAACCGATCGTGAGCGCGAATTTTGATGCACGCATTGCAGGCGGGATGTACATGATGGAGATCGACCGTGTGCTCCGGCCGGGCGGGTACTGGGTGCTCTCCGGCCCACCGATCAACTGGAAGGTGAACCACAAGGCGTGGGAGCGCACGGAGGCGGACCTCGCCGGCGAGCAGAAGAGGATCGAGGAGTATGCGCAGATGCTCTGCTGGGAGAAGGTCACTGAGATCCACGAGATAGGCGTCTGGCGGAAGCGGGCCGACGCGGCGGCGTGCCCCGCCAGACCGCCGGCGGTCCGGACGTGCGACTCGGCCAATCCGGACGACGTCTGGTAAAATAAATGCCATTTATACCCTTCTCCTACCACCGTCTGATTCAAAAATCAACGGTCAGGATCGTGGGTATTATCATTGTTTTTTTGATCGGACGGTTTATCCTCGTGCATTCTCTTCGGTAGCGCATTGTAAGAATTGTACCGGAAAATGTTTCGCTACAGGTACAAGAACATGGAGGCGTGCATCACGCCGTCCCCCGGCGCCGATGGAGGTCAGTTGCAGCCGTTCCCAGCGCGGCTGAAGGCCGTCCCACGGCGGATATCCTCCGGCACCGTCTCGGGCTTCACCGGCGAGTCTTACGAGGAGGAGAACAGGCTGTGGGAGAAGCATGTCAAGGCCTACAAGAATGTCAACTACAAGCTGGACACCGACCGGTACCGGAACATCATGGACATGAACGCCGGCGTTGGCGGCTTCGCCGCGGCCATCTTCTCCCCCAAGTCATGGGTCATGAACGTCGTGCCGACGGCCGCCGAGCTCTCCACACTCGGCGTCATCTACGAGAGGGGCCTCATCGGCATCTACCATGACTGGTAATTAGCAGCAACATCTCTTGCCTTCCATGACCTGAAGTTTGAAGCAAAGATTGTAATTTTCGTTTCTTGATTTCTTCTTTCTTCTTCTTCAGGTGTGAAGCATTCTCCACTTACCCAAGAACCTATGACCTCATACATGCCAATGGTGCCTTCTCCCTCTACAAGGACAAGTGAGTCACTCAATATGTGTTCATCTTTGGCTAGCTCTTGCTTAGATGCTACTACTACTCTGCTAAATGCTGTGAACTGTGATGTTTCTGCCTGACAAGCTGATGGCTGAATCAATGTCGAGCAGGTGCAAGATGGAGGACATCCTGCTGGAGATGGACCGGATTCTGCGCCCCGAGGGCACAGTGATCCTCCGGGATGACGTCGACGTCCTGCTCAAGGTGCAGAGGATGGCGAGCGAGATGCGGTGGAAGACGAAGATGGCGAACCACGAGGACAGCCCGCACATCCCGGAGAAGGTGCTTTACGCCGTCAAGCGGTACTGGACCGCCGGGGACAAGAGTTCAGACGAGAAGAAGGGAAGTTCTTCAGAAGACAAGGGTTTAGAGGAATAAAGGGTGAGTGAGTTGGTGCCGGTGGTTTGCATTTAAGCTCAGGAAGTAACTTGGGAGCTTCAGAAAGAATTAGGGTAGACATGTGATTATTTTCAACTTTCTGAGAGTTTTTGAGTGTAGCAGGGAGATCAAGAGGTGTATTCCTTTGATTATATTGTCTAGGATGAACAATCTAATAGCATTTCTATTGAGCAACAGATTTAAGAAAGGTGTTACTGATGCTCAGAATTCGCTTTTTCACTGTACCATTGTTGTTGCGTTCTTCTCATTTCAACTGATCTGTTCATAGTCATAAGATAGGACAACTTTACACATATTTATTCAATGTGGAATACCGAAGCAAGTTATCAATAACACCGGGGCAACATACAAAGATTGCATGCAAAGCTAGGGGTGAAAACTTGATATAAAAAAATTAGGGGTGAAAATGGATCAAATATGAGTGGATATTTACCCCGAATTTAGAATCAGATATGGATATCTTGGATAAGAATATAGATTTTTCAGGATACAGACACAGAACGGATGCTAATCGGATTTGAATCAATCATGGATAATTTAACGGATACTATGCACAAAAAGAAAAGATGTAACTTTAGCAACAAAAGTGTGAAATTATAGTACAGATTAGAGAATTATTTATCCTACTTAACAATATGAACATAATTAAATGTAAATTCATATTATAAATTAGTCAATGACTAGAAAACCATAGAGGTTATTAAAGGATATTGATGTTTATCAGATAGCCTTTTTTTATTTATCGAATATCTTCTAAATATCCTATCAAATACATATACAGAGCAGATATTGCTTTTCATATATCCTAACCTGTATTTGACGGATACAGATCTGGACTAAAAAAATGGTATTCCAGGTTTTTTTTCGGATATAGCGTTAGATCGGGCAAGAATTATCCGCATGTTTTTCACCCCTACGTACAGGACTGATTGCATTTGGTGGAAAAACAATAAGACAACAGGCATAATGACCTTCAAATTGCATCCTTGTCTTCCAAAGAACGAACTCTATTTGTAATATTTTGTACTCTGATGATCCATCTTACAGTTTAGAACCTCAGTGAAAATATATCACAAAGACTGGTGAATTCTAGATTACAAATTTGATTAGCCTGCAACAATATTACAGCCAAACATAATCGGACATTTTTAGAACAAGCGCAACAAACAGTCTCATTTCAATACAGAGCAGCTACCACAGTAGGTTTGAATAAGTAGGGGGAGTGGCTTCTTGGTATTTACAGGAGAATCACGAATTATTTTTTAAAATAATACTTGAAAAATGAAAAATTACAGAAATAATATGCCAAAATTAAAAATTACAAATATACCTCTCTGTCGCTATTTGAAATAGCGACAGAGGCCTGTCTGTCGCAATTTCAAATAGCGACAGAGAGCAGTTATAGGCCTCATTTCCATCGAACAAACGCAGGCGACAAATAGCGACAGGCCTCTGTCGCAATTTCAAATAGCGACAGAGAGGTATATTTGCAATTTTTAATTTCGGCATATTATTTCTGTAATTTTTCATTTTTCAAGTATTATTTTAAAAAATAATTCGGAGAATCGCTATCACCAAGTACTGATTTTTAGCAATGTCGATTGGCTAACCGTTTTTCCGTTCTTTTCTGCTGCCCAATGCACTACTGCTACTTTCTTCATGAGATGTTTGTGGAAGGCTGAGGCGACGCTGCCCAGGCAAAGAATCTGTCAAGCTCGAAGATGTAGCCAGGGTGCTTCTATGTCGGGAAAGTTCTCGCTCCGGTGATACTGATGTCCCTGGAAAGAGCTGCAACTCCTGAGGCCGTGGTGCATAAACCTGACCAGAATCAGCAGAGTGATGGTGCTGATTTTGCAATGGAGATAATGAGTTCGCTGGGTGCGTCATGGGCAATGTGCTTAAATTAGAACCGTTGTTCCATAAATGATGTGGCATGGGGTGAGTTGCTAAATTGGGGCTATTGCTCCCTATTGGATGTGACATCCCAAGACTGCTTAGATTGAGGTTGTTGTTTCCCATCCTTGCACGAAGCTCATTATGTAGTTCTAGTATTTGGGCTTTGAGCGTAGTATTCTCCTCTTGCAGCTCATTCTTCTCTGAACTGACCTGTTAATAAATGTGAATTAGGCGAAACAGTGAAGCCAATGAAGAAAGTAACCTGAAACAACTATGAATGTTTTGATAAATCAAGCAATTCCAATGGGAAATATGTAATGTTAATGGCAGTTGATTTTACATGTCAGTTAATTTCAGATGTACAGTTTCAATGAAGGCATTGACTGCAAGCAAAATCAGATACTATGTGCTTTTTTAGAAGAGCAACTGACAGTAGATGTTCATCTTTAAACTGAACAAAGAAAGTAATGATCGTATAAATCTTGTTTTCTTTTGAGTATTGACAGGTTTGCATTAAACCCCTTTGGCCCTTTGGTCTATAATTTGTCCCCATTGTTTGAGAAATACAAGTCCGAGCAATATATAGCATGTTTAAATTTTTTATCAAGAATATATAAGCACTTGAATTTTGAAAACTCACGTATTGGCGTTCAGTTTGAAGAGCAGATTGTTCCTTTCTAAGAGATTCTACTTGAGCAAACAAATCTTGCAGTACTCGAGCAGCATCACCCAATACTGTAGCTTTTCCACTATTTTGTCGATCAAGATCTGTAATAGCAGAACCATGTTGATTAGAAAAACAATACGGTCTTTAGACATTTCTTGTATAACCAACATCAATAAACATGCAGGCTGCGGCACAGTACAGCCAAGGCAAGATGCAAGGCATATTATATTGCACACGATGCAAGGCACCAACATCCGTATTAAATACACCATTCAGTATATGGCTTTCCCTACTTGTACATCAATATGCACAACTGCACGGTACATCAGCAAGAATTACCCGCATAGTGGTGTTCCATTCAAAGTCTGAAAGTGCAGATTAATACATCTAAGTGTCTAACATGTATTTCTAAAACTAGAGTAGTAAAAATGTAGCAAAGTTTCCCAAATGTGTATTTCCTTCCATCATGGCATGATTTATTCATCATATATAATAATATGAGGGCCATAGAAAGGAGACCGCAGATAATGGAAGTAATGGCTTTCACATATTTTCATAACAAATAATGGACTTTTATAATTAAGAGCTAAAGAACAAGTTGATGACAACTTCCCCCCTTCAGAATTTAGTTCTCAGAGCAACATGTCATGGACCACTCAAAAGTGAGCTTGGAAGAATGCAGGAAAGTCAGCCCTTCACATGGGAATATTTAGCAATTTCAACAAAATGGGATCCATGTAGACTTTTAGAATCCTAGAATCGAATACATTACTAGGATAGAAGATGAGATGAGTTTGACCCAAAAGAAAAATAGAAAGATTATGCACGGATAGTTTGCATCCATATGCATAGATAGTATACATCCTGTGCAATGCTTATGACACAATAGCAGATAATTAAATACAGGAACCAACATGTGTTCCCTCAGTTGTCGCATTAATACTCTGAATGGTGCACACATACTACGCATTAGATACCTGTGAACACTTCTAAAATATAACCTGATTTTAAGTTATATATTTGCATTATTAGGATTGTATATTCTGTTGCTTGCCATTAAGTAACTGAAAGGACAGATAGTTCGAGTGGAGGGCACGGAATGATGGAATCTAAGTGTAGTTACTGATATTTTTCCCAAAGAGCAAATTAAATCTATTACAGACATACTCAATGATCGATAATGTGCTGTACTAACCTAGCATATTAGTGAGCTCAAGAAAAAGGTCATTCAACTGGTCACGCTTAAGTTTCTCTCGTTCAGCTTTATTAGTTTTCTTTGGAGCCTTTTCCTGAGATCTTTTGTTGAGAGACCTGCAGCAAACAAATCTTCAGAAAAAAAAAGGTGTTGTAGCAATAAAATGAGTAGACTGTGGGAGGAGGTACACTGCTATAGAAAATAAACATGTGGAAAGAACAGAAAATGACAAGATTCAGAATAATTTGAAGGTGCAAATGTACAAATAGTCAATTTCAACTCATTGACAAAACCTAAGGCTAAGCAACTCTGAAATTTGACAGATATCCGAATATCAAAGTATCATGAAACATGTTTCAGAGTATCAAATAGCCTGTAAATTCCTTAAATGACACCTATTTCTTTGAGGTTGTCAACTACACTGAATTTTTTTGAAAATACCACTCTGTTAGGAACTTACTCTAGACTATATACCTGATTTTTATGTGACAACCAGGTACCAAACTACAAACCTCTATGGTGAGTTTGTTCCCGGTGGTCATACAACAGGATAAAGAAGTAGGTACTCAACTGCACAATCCTGTGGTTACTCTATTGTCCTAACTAGTCTTTAGTACTAGAAGGTTTCTTATAGTTTATGCTTCTATATTTAACAAACTTTCTCTTTCAAAGCTTATTGTGAGTTCAGAGAACAGGATCCAAAAAACTGGAAGGTAGAAAGAAAAACTAACCTCCAGTGGGATCATACACCTAACATCATCAAGTAATCTAGCTGCGACATGCATGCAGGTACAAATGACTTGTGTCAAAAAAATGCAGGTGAAAATGTGCAGTCCATGGGAGCAAATGAGTCTTCTCAACTATTAGGTAGTAATAACACATGACCTCCCTCGCAGGTCATGAGTTTGCAGTACGTTGTGGCTCTTTACTGGGCTATGAAACAATTACATTTGACAACAAAACGTATTCAAGCATGCAGCATTATGGTTAGTAAAAGAATACCAAAAAGAAGAGAACTAAGTAGAACTAGGAGCTTGATCAGGAAGAAGGCAAGTCTCAGACCATAAACTACTGTCTAAGTCACACTTTCTTAAACTTTTTCAATGTCTATTTACAAATTACAGTCAGTCTCATCTTGGGACGATGCTCATTTTGATCGTTTGTTATTGCTGCAATGCTGCTGGTGGATGAAATGGAGATAAATAAGGAGAATGTGATCGTCTGGTGGAGGTTAGCATTGTTCTACGGCAATCACCCAAGATAAGGAGCGACTTTTAGCAAATGTGGTAGTAAATGCATTCAAGTTCATTTGCATGGTAGGGATATTTTAGACACAATTAGAACAGGAAGACAATCTAACATGAAAACAATTTGGTCATGCACGTAGGCTAATTGGCCATAGTGATGAAATGTCATGGATTACTGCTATGAAGCTACGTAAATAAAAACCGGACAGAAGAAGATAGATGATTGAAGACCGACCCATCAACAGGCTTCTCGGCAGCAGCATTCGAACCGCCAGCCAGTGAATCTGAGCTCTCCGTGTCAGCCACCATTCCTAGATTCCGATTCCTGCATCACACAAATGTCTATTAAAGCAACAAAAGAGCGATGCTCAAAACCAAGGATAACAAGGCCAACTAATACAAACCTAATACTGCAGGAACAATAAGTTCAATCCACTCGAAAACTACAGTTTCGTTGGATGTGGTTTTGTGGAAGCATCAAGAGCTCATACTACTACATTTCTACCTTCACAAGAAATACACTAGAACATAGAAGCACCATATGTACTAAACTGATAGATTTTTTATGCAAGAAATGATAGTACTAGGCTGCACATAATCACATCAATAAACCCACTCTCCATTTGGAGAAATATCAAATCAATAACACAAGTCCATCTGAATCCACATCATGCAATCAAATTGCTCCTATAACCTACCAACAAAAACCAACTCTACCACTCCAACAGCACACAGAATACCATGAGCAGTCCCTAGTCAACTTCAAGAAGCAAGCTTCCCTCTATTAACAGCAACTATGCCAAGCATGAGCTGCTCATCCTATCCAACATCCATCAAGACCCAAACTTCCCCAACTGAATCCATCTCAATCTCAACCCTCATCAAGAAAGCAAGTTTCTTCTTCCTACTACTACGTCTACACATCAACTGAACGATCACCATGGCCATCCCTCGCAACCCACCCACCAAGAACCCAGCTTTCCCCCCACCAAATCCACCTGAATTCACATCAAGAAGCGATCTTTGCCGCACGGATACCTCAGTTTCGGTGGATCTTGATCGGCTGGGGTCGCCCGGCGCCGGGTGGGGACTGAAGGAGGGTGGAGACGACTAGGAGCAGCAGAATGGGAAGGTTGGGAGGGAGGCGAGCACGCAGCGAGCGTGTGGCGGCCACCCACCCGCACACTTGTGCGATCCAGACGCCAGCGCGGTGACACATGGCGATGCCCGTCGCCGTCGGCCCCACCACGGGAATTCGCTCATTGAGATGAGAATTGAGAAAAGCTCGGAGAGATGAGAATATGAGATGAATGCGGACGCTGGATGCCTCGATCAGATCGGCTCCCAGTGGATTGGGATGGGAGTATTGTTCCTCTCACTGCTGAATGGACAGTGTAAAATTTTGATTTTGATGTTTGTAGCTTTGTATGTTTCTCTGTTCCGATTTTCTGAATTATGATGGAAAAGTTTGAGTACATTCCAACTAAACTTGGTCCGTTTGAAACACCGGATTTTTCCTGTTTTCTGCTGCGAGAATCGAACTATTCTGTTAAATTCTTGCCAAATTTCTGCATTCTAAACAAAGCTTAATACGGTAATACCGTAGCATCGCGTAGAGTATGGTTTCATTTTAACATGTTATGTTGATTATAAGCTCAACTTTATAACAATATGTAGTATCGTTGTACATATGTAGTGGCCAAAGATACATTAGATTCTATCCATCATCCCCACTGATAGAGTACTCTGCAGGGACAGGGCTCCCGTGCAGTCCTTACGGGGACTGTAACTTAAACGGTATCTATAAGTGAGGATCGTCCGATTGAGGTATTGGATGGTCCGAATCGATCCATAACCGGATGAACAGTATTTGCTACTACCCATAAGCAGTATTCTGCATGGTGAAAAAACTGAACGGTATTTTTAGCAGATTCGGACCGTTCGTTTTTTATCAGACATTCTCACGGAACTACTTAAGTTGCAGTCCCGTAGAGCCCTATCCACTCTGCAGATACAACAATGTTAAAAGCTCAATCAATGGTGAATTTTTATAAGAGCAGTGCTTCATTAATGCTTTAATATTTGTGCAACTGTAAAAAAGAAAAGCATTGAAGCACCTCTCTTTTTTATAATCTATCATGCGCATGTATGCGAATTCACCTTTTCGGAACCGAAATTTGAAACCTTAATGATAGCATCCTATTTTTATAGTCTATCATGCGAATTATACTAATTATGAAATTAACATGATTTTCTGGATTTAAGCTGTTAGCCTTTTCAAATAAAAAGGACCTAAGTAAGCAAATTGGAGGTAGTCTGTAAAACTAGCAATGTGGATATGAAGTACAGACTACCCATTTTATGAAAATTGTCACAAACCCAATTGTAATTTCGGATTTCAAGAAATCTCACCGACCAGTGATAGTACATGAGGAGAAAGAAGGGAGAATATGCATCTACGGCTGAGTGCATGCCCACTTACGGAAGGAGGGGTAGTTTATCTCTTGATAGTAGGCATAGCACCGGGTGAACCACATGCGAGGAAGTGAGGGGTGGTGAGCGACGTAAGCGGGGATAGCGTAAGATCTATGAAAAAAAATACATATAACATCTTAAATTTTACTCAAGAAAATATCTAGTATCTTGAACTATAATAAAACTAGATATTTGATTCTCGAACTTTGCAATTTGGTTTAAATAATACCCTGGCCTAATTTCACATGGTGGTATTGCTCGTGTGGGGTGATGAGTAGGTAGTTTTGCTATGTAGGATGCTATGTTGGGCAAATTTAGATCAATAATAGGTGAGACTTACAGAGGCTTTTGTTCCAAATCAAAATAGAGAGGGATGTAGCTACAGTAGCGAACGGTCATAGAAACATGATTGGGTGCTCGGTAGGAGAGAAATCCATGTGTTCCTTAGCTGTCTTTAACTTGTCCATCCTATATGGTAAAATTGCCTAATCATTGAGCCACACAGAGTAATACCATTATGCGAAACCGAGTCAATATATTATTTGAATCAAAATGTAAAGTTTGTAGGATCAAATGTCTAGTTTCATTATTCGAAGTGTTAGATGGATTTTCAACCAAAGTTCGAAGTATTATACGGACTTCTTCTTAAAAACTATTCATTGCTCGATTAATGTTGAGAGTGCCACTAAATGTTGGAGATGACCTTACTACATCAGTTCCTAAACAATGAAATGAAAAGAAGATATTGCATAATTTACAAGAGCACAAGAGAGTTGCATAAAAAAAAGAACCAAAAAGTGAATTACAATTCTTATATGTGAACTTTTTAGGGAATTCATAACTGTGATTATGGCCATAATAACACACCATAATCCAGCCAAAGCTGAAGCCGTGCCATTATCGCCCCTCTCCGTGAGAGGTTCTGTTTAGTTGTGTTAGGGACTGCAACTTAAGCCGTCTTCGGCTTTTAGGACTGTTATATCGCGGTAACGAACGGTCTGGATCGTCCAACAACGTTCAGATACAATATTACTATAGTGTTTTTTAAACAGTACTTTGAAAGATCTAGCCATCACTTGTTGATCCAATGATCCACGTAGAACTGTTAAAGTTGCAGTCATAAAGGAGCAGATATTGGATCTCTTTCCCCTCTTCTGTATCTACCTCTCTCACATCTATCCTTGTACTATCATGAAACTGCACCTGAGCCCTGGGCCGCATCATTTTAAATCAACCAAACAAAAGAAAGGCTGTTTGTAAAAACCAGAAAGGATCCTCTAAAGTTATGTATACGAAGGATCAAAAATAATGATCAGAGGGAGTGAATAATCATAAATTAAATTTTACACGAAAAAAATTAATTTTCAAAGTTTTTAGCCTAGGGTCAGTACTACCGTCATAAACAGTAAAATTATGCATATGAATAATAATTTCAGCACGAGTTCAAATAAAAAATTTGATGTAACTTTTGATTGAATAATCCAAAACTCGTGAAACTTTGTATGCACCTTCCTAAGAATGTCAGGAACATATTTCAACCTTCAATCACAAGGATTGACGTCAAAGTTCTGACTTTTTTTAAAATACTGAAGGCTATACCAAAACCGAGTCAAAAAACCAAAACTTCACCTTGAGCTTGCTCGTGAGGATTTATAGATGACCTCTCACATATCCCAGCAAGCAAGAACACCAAAGAATAGGATGGCAACGGGTCGGGTCAGATGCGGGTTTGACAAAACCCGACCCGACAGAAAACCCGAATTGAAAAACCCGACCCGAACCCGAATACCATATCGGGTAAAAAATTATACCCGAACCCGACGGGTTTGTGCATAGGGGTGGCAATAGGTTGGGTCGGGTATGAGTTTTGCAAAACCCGACCCGACAAGAAACCCGACCAACAAAAACCTGAGTCGAACCCGGCGGGTACCCGAAACTCGACCCCAAACCCGGCGGGTACCTGGAACCCGATGGGTATATGCGGTATTTCGGATACCTGACGGGTACCCACGGGTAAAAATTAGAACCGAATCCGACCCGAATCCATCTCGGTGCACTGACTGAAGAACCCGCGGTAAAAATCGAACCGAACCGAGGCGATCGGGTCTTAGAACCCATGGGTTTGATTACCATCCCTACCAAAGAAATTGCTCTTAAATGTCCAATATCAAGATCTAACTCAAAATCTTTCTTCTCACCCAAAAATCAGTTTCTTGAAGAAATTTGGATGATGAAGAAGAGACTTACCTATATGATTGATAGATGATCTACCGAGAATACATCTATCAATCATGCATCCTTGGTAGCACAAGATCATGCGAGAAAGAAACCACAAGAAAAAAAATCAAAGAGTAAAGCAAGAGGAAGATCAAAACTTTAGGTAAAAATTTGAGCACGAATTTGATTTTTATTTCAGAACAAAATGGATGATTACAATCCTCTCACCTGAGGACAACGCTCCCAAAGAGCACCCACATAAGAACACCAAAATCTTGTGAAAACCTTAATCTAGAGTCTAGAGACTTGAAGGCATAGAGTCTTACTTTCCACTACATCTCCTTGTATAGTAGAGGCAACCCTAACCCTAGACTTAGACATACAATTTGATACCATCCACTTTTATATGGGCTAACCCAAAACCCAACACTCTTAACGGATTTTTCACTCACACAAGTACACTTCTTAAAGTGACCATTATACTAACATCAAATCCGCTCCGCAAGCCCGAATTTGCGTTCAACATCACTTTGGTATGACCTAAACCGCTTAGACCACCGCTGCTGTTTTCCAAACCACTTTGATCGTCGATATTGGATAAATTACCAATTTACTCCATGATTGGTCTTCCTTTTTCTCGAAACATCATCATGCTTTGCGCTTTCCACGTGGCCCCAATGACTTGTCACCAAGCATCTCATTCATTCAGACTCATCTGAACCGTCCTCGCTTGTAAGCGGGCCCAAGTCACTTGACTGCCACGTGTCCTCGTCAACTTCATCATGGCAGCATCGGCTTTCTTGACCATTCTGAACCTCAACTCTTCCCTAAGTCTAGTCCCAGTCTATGTCGTTGCTCGCTATGTCCATCACCAATGTTTCACGTTTCGGTTCCTTGTCTTCCTAGCTTGCAACCACTTTCTGGCCTCAGTCAACTTCCAGCGTCCCTTAACCGTTCTGGACCTCAGCTCTCCTAACTTAGTCCCGGTCTCGCCTTCGCCTCACCTTGACTTAACCCGGAGTCCTGTAACCAACATAGACAAACAAACCATCATATAGTACTATTCACAAAAGATATGCAATTAAATTAATAAAATTTAATTCATACCTCGCTAGAAAGTTGGCACTATTGCCACTCAGGGTCGGTAGTACCGCACCCCCGGTACTACTGCTCCTGGTTGGCCGATAGTATCGTTCTTGCTGCACAACCCCAAGAGACCCCTCTCTGAAAAATAATTACCGTCAATGGAGGTCGGTAGTACCGTACCCAGGTACTACCGCTTAGTAGTACCGTCCTTGTCTAACCCTAGAGAAAACATCTCTCTGTGAAAAAGCTATCGCCAGTTAAGGCCGATAGCACTGCAGAGGCGGTACTACCAACGTCCTAGGTCGGTAGTACCGCTCGGCCAGCACTACTGCCACTACAAGGTCGGTAGTACCGCTCGGCCAGCACTACTGCCACTACAAACCCTCAAATTGCTTTAAATTAAAATCTAAATTAAAAAAACAAACTCAAACTTGAGCACCACATGCTCAAATACTGTCAATAACTCATTATAAATATGGATAAACCTTCACATGATCTTTTAGTATATGAGATATTTCATTGTGTAATTTTTTGAATGCTGTATATTAATTTCTGTAATATCTTGCCAGTGCATTGTTCACAGAGCAGACCTACAGGTCACGACAGCTAATGCCTGAGCCTGAGCCTGAAAGCATGGTGCTGCCCAGACGGTTACTCTTTATCTCCTATGTTGTTACGACGCAATTACAACAAATAATAATGCTATGATGTCTGAAGCGTTCCTTTGGCAATTCGATACGCCATCTCGTCGAGGTAGAAAATGGACATTTTAAAAAATAGGAGATTTTAAATTATACGGTACATATGCATAACGAAAACTTAGAAATTCTACGGCATTACACTAGCAAGTTAATCCAGATAATTTCAAGGGTTATCTGCATAAATCCTTCCTCTCTACGCGTGCCAATGCTGCTATGTTCTGTTTCGTGACGTCAATCGTCATTTCCAAGCCGGTCTCTCGTCTGCTCTGCTCTGCTCCACCACCACCAGTACCACGCTTTCCAGTTTTTTCTCCCCTCGAGACCCCAAAAGCAGTGAAAAGGAGCAAAAGGGACAAAGTCTCAAGAACCCCAAGAGCCGGGTCATTGTATTCAATCTCCATCTCTAATTCTCTATCCCCTGCGGACACAACTACAGGTCCTCGGAGCGGCGATTCGGAGGCGGAGAAGCATGGGGTCCGGATCTTTGCTCAAGGTTCTTGCCAAGAACTTCGATGTTCTGGCGGGGTCAGTGTTTCTCATTGCCATTTTCTTGATCTATTAGACTTTTTCCCTTTGCTTTTGAGTCCCTTGTTCGCTGCCAAAGTGGAGCAAATAGCAATGCGATGCCTTAGGTTTCGTCAGGTTCTTGGCTTTAGTTGTTGCGGTGTTCGTTTGGCGTTGTTGTGGTTGTTACCGTGGTTTATGAGATGCGTACCGTGGTTTGCGTTGGCTGAGGCTTGAAATCGAGCCCCGTTGGTTAGTGAGGAGCACAATGTTTCGATTTTTAGTTGATATAATGTTTGGAAAAATCTTTTGTTTTGAAAAGAAAGAAACCCTTGTTGGTATAGTTTTAAACCTTTAACCCGCATAGTCTTGTGCTTATGAATCGGTCTTTTATTGCAGAGTGCATTGATTAGATGGAGCCCCATTTACTAAAATCACAAAACCTTGCCTTTTGTGATTTTTTTATGTTCTTGAGTGTGCTTGGACTTGGGAGTGTTCATTTCTTTGGGGGATAAGAAAAACAAACTGAACTTTTTATTTTGGGCCTACAGTTTGACTTACCCCAGTCATGCAAGAAACACATTTCTTTTAATCCGATTTGCATATTTTCTGAATGCTAATGCTTGCCAAAAGCTACTGCCTGAGATGCACTTGTTGTGCTTATTGTAGATCAACAAATCTGAATATTAGATCAGTTGTAGAGTTTTGCCACTCCTAATGGCATTGCGTATATCTTTCTACAGCCTGACCTCTTTTCAGTCCTTTACAAAAAGTTATTGCTTTTAGATTTGTAGTTTTGCTAGTGCGTGTGTTTGTAGGTTGTTTGGTCCATTCCACCTTCAAGATTAGTTTTTTGGTTCTTTCTTTGTCCAGTTTATATCTTTTTGTTAGTTGCTTCACATTCCTGTGCATGCGGTAGGTTAGGTCACATGTGGAAGAATGGCTCTGCACAATCTGGTGTTGTTTTTAACAATTTAGTAGATCGTGGATTGCGCCGCTGAGTTGCCAGGATGCATTATAAAAAAGAAGTGTCGTTTTGGGCGCCAGAATTTATTAATTCTTAGTGTGGACGAATGTATATTGTAGCAAGGCACACTGCCGTTCACTAATTTATGTAGCCAATGTCCCATTCAAGCGTTGATATCAGTTTACCTTGCAATGTTGAACTAGAAAACATAGATGTTTCGTGGTTCTACTGTGCTTTAATTTGTAAAGAAATTGAACAAATATTTCTGACATTTATTGGAAAGCAAATGCAGCATGATACAATCTAGGATGTGAATATGTTTCTAGTGAGTTATTCTATATGTTGACGTCCGAAGGATGCTTTTCCTGCTGCTTTGGTAGAGAACTAGAGACATGACCAGCTAATACTACCTGTTCGTCTCTGAATCTAGCAGTGGTCCCTTTTTAAGTTCCTGCATTGCTTATATGCTATTATTGTTGAATAGATTCAGTATGAGTAAATTTTGCCTTCAGTTTAACTCTGTTTTACATCTCTTGCAGGCCTTTGGTTGCACTAGCTTATCCTTTGTAAGTGGCTTGTCACTTTTACTTTATTGCTACAAGTTCATTTGTTATAGAAGTTATTTGTTAATGGTAAACACAAATGTAATTCAGTGCTTTTACAGGTATGCTTCAGTTAAGGCAATAGAAACCAAATCCCCTGTGGATGATCAACAATGGCTAACGTATTGGGTGCTGTACTCATTAATAACACTGTTTGAGCTTACATTCGCATCAATTATTGAGTGGTAAGTACTGTTGTAATTTCAATATTTTTTTAATGTAAGACCACTTAAGTAGTTGAACTTTAGTGTATTAGTTGGAGATTGATCCTTGATATTTTGAACTAATAGAATGTATATATATCAACATTAGGTCATTTGTAGAATTTATATTTCAGCATTGGGTCATTCGCAGTGCGAAATATCCATATCCATACTATTCTGATGATCCTCGAAGCAAGATTTTGGTGCTTTGTTTAGTTTGTAAGATACGGCCAGTACAAAGAGTTCAACTTCAGGGCAGATAGATTGTGTTTACCATAAATCAGGGTTTCACATATTCATGATCAATTGATTACAAAACCAAATTCTCACAGTAGAGATTATAATTCAGTGTGATATTACATAGGACTGGCTAGTGATCTATTTTCACTCGCAAGTGTTCCCCCCCCAAAAAAGTTGCTAGCGTTTGATAGTTCTGTGGTTCTATCCACGTCCATTTTGTGTCATGAAAGGTTTACCATCTCTCATATCTAAGCTCCAGGGTTTGGAACAACGTAGTTAATATTTTTGTTATTGCCCATTTTGTTAGATGGCGATTATTCAACATAATATTAAGGTAATCTAATAATGTTTTTTTTGTCTTACCTGTGCAAATTTACTATTGGTCATCATGGTACACTGACTAGGTAAAATCCATGGTCTTCCCATCTTTGATTTTTACAGGCTTCCTTTCTGGTCCTCTATGAAATTGATCTTTATTTGCTGGCTTGTCTTGCCATACTTCAATGGTGCAGCCTATGTGTACCAAAATTATGTGAGACCCGTGTTTGTAAAGAACCAGATGGTCAACATTTGGTACGTCCCTCAGAAAAAGGGCATTTTTGGCAAATCTGATGACTTCCTCACGGCACTTGATAAGTTCATTGAAGAAAATGGAGCTGAAGCTCTGAAGAAATTGACAAACAAGGTACATAGACCTAGATGTAGTTGTATATATATATCCCCACTTCGTGCACTAAACAATTGTGTAAAATGTTGTACGTAGAATTTTACAATGCTCTGCGGGCTTGTTCATGTTAAATCTAATTTGCTGTGATCCTCAGGACTCAGGTCGTGATGTTCATCACAATGCATATGATGACAGCATTTTGTTCCTCAAAGTATGCTTACCTTGTTGTAAGGCTAAAACTTGATGGTTAAATGATGTACTCTCTTAGCTTAACTTATTAACCTCCTGTCATACTAGTTCAACTTTGCTAGTTAAGCAATGCTTTCCCCTCACATTTGAGTATTTCCTTTGAAGAGTATTTCAAAAGTGTCAAGCTGGTTATAATTGTTCTGTTGTCTTGTATTATGTGTTGCAGGCTGGCAAGTCATCTAAACAGGCCGGGAAATCATCAAAAGATTCAAAAGAATCGAAATCACCAAAAGATGCAAAACAGCCCAAGCCACCAAAAGATTCGAAGCCATCTAAGGGTTGGAAAGAACAGAAGAAGGCACTGAAAGATACGAAAGAACAGAAGAAGGCACTGAAAGATACGAAAGAACAGAAGAAGGCACTGAAAGATACGAAAGAACTGAAAAAGGCACTGAAAGATTCAAAAGAACTGGAATCACTGAAAGATTCAGGTGAACCTAAACCAAAGAGCAACAAGCGGGTGACATTCGCTGAGGTGGAGCCTGAAAAGGAATTCAAGGCTTCCAACAGTGACTGGCATCCAACCTCCGATTATCACAGCACATACCCTGAGCATAACTCATGGAATAGCAGCTTCATGATATTTGAGGATGAAAATAGTTACTGGAATTAGAGCCCTCTAGACTGGTAACCCCTAAACTCATCCCATCACAGCTACATTTTACAGCCATAAGTTCGTGTTCTGACTATTGCATTTCTTGTACAAACCAAATGCAGCTCGGTGTAGATTTTTGGTTCATTAGAAGTGGCAAGGACCCATTTCATCATCAACCTAGGAAATGGAGCTCACCTGCTGCAGCTTGTCGTCTGTTGATTGCTCTGACTTGTCATGTAACATATTTGTCCAATATTCATATACCAGTACATGAGTAATGTAGTAATCTGCTATGTAGGTGGTGGTGATGAACTGGTGCTGCTGTTTTGAAGTAGTAGCCTTGTTAGCTCTAAGAATTTTGCAAGGTGCCGCAAATTCTAGGTTGTTCACATACAACTAGAACTTTATGGTAAAAAAATGTTGGATGATTTTTTTTCCCTAAATTTTTTTGCATGGGTTATGCTCTGCAAAGTTGAATAACTGAGTTCGTAACACGAAGAGCGATGTAGCGGATCGCACCCGGCAACGTCTTATCAGATGCAGAATTTTTTTTCTTTAATATTTATTTTTATTCTTTTTTTTTCAAAACTAAGCGTCGGGGTGAAAATTTACAATTTTAGGTGTCCATAACCCGTGTATGGGGCGATCGCCCTGTACACGGGCGATAGCCTGCTCCCCAACGGTTGCCTAACGGCCAAAAAACGGCGACATGGAGGTGGGCCCTCCTGTTTGCGAGACGAGGCGATCGCTCACCCAAGGCGACAGAGCAAGCTTTAAAGCGTATTCTTTGCCTCGGTAGAAGAAGAAAAAGAAGAAGAAAAAGAAGAAGAGAAAAAAAAAGAAGAGGGGGAAAAAAGTCGATTCGTCGTTTCTGCGAAGGTATTTTTATAAAAAAATTTATGATTGTTTAGTTATGTAGAAGTTAAATTTACTATTTATTATTTACAAATTTTAGGATTTTGTAGTGTTTAGATAATTTTGTAGTACTGTGTGTTATTAGAATTTTAATGTAGCATTTAATATTTAGAAAATTTAAGATAGTGTAGCGTTTAGAATTTCTCGGATAGTGTTGTTTAGAAATTTAATGTTGCAGTTCATATTTAGAACTTTAATGTAGTACTTAGTTTTTAGAAATTTCAGGATTGTATAGTATTTAGTATGTTACAAATTTATTGTAGTATTAGAAATTTATTGTAGTGTTTAGAAAATTTAGGATTATGTAGCATTTAGAATTTCTCGGATAGTGTTGTTTAGAAATTTAATGTCGCAATTCATATTTAGAATTTTAATGTAGTATTTAGTTTTTAGAAATTTCAGAATTGTATAGTATTTAATACGTTACAAATTTATTGTAGTATTAGAAGTTTATTGTAGTGTTTAGAAAATTTAGGATTGTGTAGCGTTTAGAAGTTCTCGGATAGTGTTGTTTAGAAATTTAATGTCGCAATTCATATTTAAAATTTTAATGTAGTACTTAGTTTTTAGAAATTTCAGGATTGTATAATATTTAGTACGTTACAAATTTATTGTAGTATTCAGTATATAGAAAGTGAATACAGTGAAAATAGTAGGCAATATTTAAAACTTTAATTTAGTAGGGTTAATGTAATGTGACACAAATATAATGTTAGGCCATATGGTAGGCAAGTCGAATTACTTATTTATAGTCGAATCACTTATTTATAGTCGTATTTTGTAGTACGATCAATGTACGTTTTGTATATTGTATTTTAGAGTAATATTTTTCCGTCGGACGTTGTAGCATGTCGGAGAAATTGTATTTCCAAATATTTTATGGAGATGGGGAGATAGCACAGGGGGCGGATGGGGTGGATTTATCATCATTTTCAAGAGTTGTACGGGGCATATGCAGACCTAGCGATAGGACATACAGGGGTTTGTTGGAGTGGATGTCTCGCATGTTCAGTTTGGATCCCATCTTGTTGGTTCTTGAGTCGAGCGATGAGTGAGCCGTGCATGCAAGACTGCTTTTGGAAAGTTGATTCCTATTAACTCGACATCAACATGGAGGAGTTATGTTGGTTTTACCGTAGAGCGGGGTTAGCCGCTCATGTTGTTGGTACAATGCTACCCGGTAGCTCCATCGGTGTCGCAAGTTCGTGATGTCGGGGCGGATATTACGGGGGAGGGGACGTCAAATGTGCAAGGATGCGAAGAGGAAGGCGGCGAGGACCATGGAGACGAGGAGCACGAGACTGGCGGTAGCGAAGGGATCGGAGGCGGAGAGAGACAGGTGGAGGCGCGAGGGGTGGCCGACGAGGGAGGAGGTGGAGGACATAGTTGACTGATAGAAGAGGAGGACCGTGCGGATGAGGAAGTCCCTGATGGTGAGCACTCCGACGAGGAGGACAACGCTCTTGAGGTGCCTATCCCAGTGCGTGGACCAATTCGATTTGAAGACCTAACAACGAATGAAGGAAACATTGATGCATGGGAGTATCGTGAGAACGAGGTGACGGAGGGCCATATATAAAGACAAGAAGGTCATGATGGATGCGGTGAAATCTTGGGCAATGTCTCTCCGGCGGCAATTCATGGTAGTGAAGTCCAGCAAGAAGGAGTACGACGTGAAGTGTATAGTTGATTCGTGCCCATAGAGGGTGCATGCATACAAAGGGAAGTGGAAGGACTACTGGAAATGCTCCATAGTGATGGAACACAATTGCGTGTTGGAAGAAGCGGGCGGTACATCGCAATCATGTCGTCCACTTGGGTGGCAAATGTGTTTATGGTCGGATCGTGGACAATCCGCACCTGCAGCCTCAATCTATTATCACAGCCGTGGAGGAGAGGTTTCAGTACAAGATTAGCTACGAAAAGGCATGGAGAGCGAAAAGGACAGCTCTAAAAATGCGGTTCGGGACGTACGAGGCTTCCTACGAGAATATTCCCCACCTACTGAGGGCAATAGCACGTAGGAACCCCGGTACATCCATCGACCTTGCGGAGTTTCCTGCGGGTGGTGTGTGCGCGGGTAAGTGGGTCTTGCAGCGTGCATTCTTCGCCCTAGGCGCATGCATAAATGCGTTCCGGCACTGTCGCCCGGTCATTTGCATGGACGGCACATTCTTCACGGGGAAGTATAAGGGCTAGATTCTAACTGCGATCGCGGTGGACACCAAAAACCAGGTTCTACCGGTTGCATTGGCCTTCGTGGAGGGGGAAAACACGGAGAGCTGGTACTGGTTCCTTAAAAGAGTGAAGTGGCGGTTGTTCGGGCGGGCGATGTTTGTGTCATCCATGACCGACATGCGAGGTGCTAAGGGCTATCGTGGATATGCAACAAGGGTCCGCCGTCGTGGGAGCGACAAAGTGGCGGACCAAGAGCGGTGGTGCATGAGGCACATGGGTGCCAATTTTTCCGTCGATTCGGAACAAGGAGCTTATGAACATGTTCAGCGGTGTGTAAACAGAACCAACGGAGGAAGTTCGACGCGCTTTGGAGGGCGTTGGATGAACTAACGAAGAAGTAGTCAATGAATCCAAGAGATACTGCGGTTCATCAAGGAACCGATGGTGTACCATGAGCAAGGAGAAGACCCACGGCTTTGTGTGCGCTCCGACGACGCCCCAAACATTCGGCGTGGCGGGGACTAGCATAAAGAGTTTCACCGATTGGATCTGGGCACGAGCCTTTGGAGAAATGGTCCTACGCATGACGAGGCGGCTCGCGTTACGGAATCATAACAACGAACCTGGCGGAGATTTACAACTGGGTAATGAAAGGCACCAGATGCCTTCCGCTGGTGGGTATAGTTGAAGGTGGCTTACTAGGGACACGGAGATATTTCATTGAGCGATACAAGAGCTCCGCAGCATGTATGTCGGACAATCGACTGTCGTATTCAACGATTGTATCTACATACATGTCCAAGAAAACAAGAAAGGCGCAGGCACATCGGGTGACACCAGAGAGTGGCGTGGAACGGAGATACCATGTGCACTGTGATGACCGAGGTCACAGGGGTGCCTATCAGGAGAGGACTTCCCATCTGTGCATACTCCGAGCAGCTGACTGCGAGTGCTCTGTCAGAAACTATGCCTGCTGCACTTGCCGTGCTCGCACATCATTGCCGCAGCCGCTGAGACGCATCAATCCTATCGTCCGTTCATCTCCCCCTACTACTACAAGCAAAGTGTTCTCTACACGTGGCATCACGAGGTGTACGGGATACCGAGTGGATGGATCGTTCACAATAGCCCCCCCTCCGGACCATCGATGGGTACCGGACATCCGAATGTTGAAGCTGAAGGTCGGGCGTCGAAGGACACGGCGCATTCGGAACGATATGGACGAGTTCGAGGCGCGTCGCAACCGTGGATAATGTAATGTTCGATCTTCTTCGCATCTTGTAAGATTCGATCATGTACCGATGAATATTGTGCCAATAATGTAATTTTCGCAGTTCCAGTAAGTAGTTACTCGCGTCATGTATTTCTCGATGTACCAGTTAGTTGTTATTCGCATCATGTAATTTTCGATGTACCAGTTAGTTGTGATTCACATCATGTAATTTTTGATGTACCAGTTAGTTGTTATTTGCATCATGTATTTTTCGATTTACCATTTAGTTGTTTTTTGCATCATGTATTTCTCGATGTACCAGTTAGTTATTTTTCGCATCATGTATTTTTAGCGTACCAAGATCTCTTCCTACCTCGTGGAGTTGTAGCACCCATGTGTATGTGCGGAAATCTTTGCAGGCTTGTCCGCTCTTGGGAAATTTCAACTTGGAAGAGGAGGTATTGGAAGTGCGCCTTACGCCTTCGATCCACGGAGAAGAGCTGAAGGATCGCCGCATGGTAACAATCGTCACGGGTTACATAACATTTGTGAATGAAACTTTGCTAATTTACGTTTCATGCAGTCACCTCCGCCATGTGTGAATTTGGCGATGGTTTGATACGGAGATCAACCCCGAGGACCAACGGCTTCTTGACCAAGCCAACCGGCAGGACGAGTTCACGGCGGCTTCAAGAACAACGCGATGTCGCACGCGAGGAGGCATGTAGGAAGGAAGCGGAGGAGAAGGAGGCGAGAGAGGCGCGGCGTGCGAGAGCCCGCCACGCAGAGTATGGGCGAATGGGAAGTGGCCTCGAAGTACTCGATGAGCGTCAGTGTTATCTTTGATTTTCCTTGTTCGTGGTACTCCTTTCAGTTTTAAGCCGTAATAAAGAGTGCGACCTACCATTCAAGTGTATGCTCAGTTGCTCACTGTCCTCAACTAGCCTTAGAGAGGGAACCGATTCCATTTTCGGAGGGCTCCGATATGTCCTACTGCTCCAGTTGTCCCAAATGATGTTATTTTTGTCCATCAAGATAGGTTATAGCATTTTAAGTTTATCAGATTTGATTTCATCGAGTTTGACCCTCGTTTGCGAAAGATACGACCATTTTGATGTTTTATCGATTGCATGTTCGGACAACAATAAAATAGTGCAGCCTAAAGTGACATCTAAATATTTTTACATAATTGTAACCTATGCAAGCCCAAGAATGCAACAAAACTGGTTCTGTCAAATTTTGAAGGCCTTTAGACATTATTCTAACTACTTGAAACATGAATGCTATAAAGTGTTTAAATTAGCCAACTTTGATTCAAAATGCAATCATACTTAGATATTTTTGTAGAAATGAAGTGCATAAGGTTGTACTAAATTATTCTATTTTATTTCATGATTTATGGATCAATACATAAAGTAATTCGTTCACAATCCATAATTACAGCGTAGCATTCGAACTCAAATAAAATTATTTTTCCGCAAACAACACATTGATTTTTATTTTAGAATCAAACTCCTCATTCCAAAACTTAAATTTAGAAAAAAGTTTCATTTCATTTGGACACTCCTATCAAAAGTTATGGGGTTCATATTTAAAAGGCATAAAATAATTACAAAAAATACTAAATAAAAAATAGCAGTGGCCCGCCGTCGCCCGTGCATAGGGCGATAGGTGCGCGCCGCCGTCGTTTCGTCGTCGACTGTCGTTAGACCGGGCACTAATCGCCCGTACATAGGTTTGCCCCATGTACGAGCGACGGGAGCCTAAAACTGCAATTTTTCACTCCGGACTCCTAGTTTTGAAAAAAAGAATAAAAATAAATATTAAAGAAAAAAAAATTCATCAGATGCTTATGCCGCTAGCGGCCCGGCCCGGCCCAGCCTGCTAACACCCGAAGGCCTCAGCCTCGGCCCATCACAGGTAGGGTTTCCTCGCGCCGCCGCCCTATAAAACCTTCTCCTCCCTCCTCGCCTCTATCTTCGGGGAAGAAAGAAGAGCTTCACCAACCGGCGGCGGCGAGGCTGAGCCAGAGCTCCGACGATGGTCCACGTCAGCTTCTACCGCAACTGTACGTGCCCCCTCTGTGGATGCTGCTCGTGTGGAAATCACGGATCAGAGATGGCGCTTAAGTTCTTTTCAGTTCTTGATTGGTTCTATTGCCTGTAGTACGATTTTATCTTGCGGGTGGCGTAGCGAAAGATTTCTTTTACTTCCTTTATTTAGTGGATGCGCAGCGCGGTGATGAATTCGCCTGTTGAGATGGTCTGGATCAAGATTTGCCGTGTAGAGATGCCTTGACGGTAGCGTCGTTAATGTTAATCCAGCGCAGCTGTACGTGGGATCAGTTCGTGCGAAGGGTGCTTAGAATTTTTTATCTTTACTAAGTCCTGGATGATTCTCGTAGCCATGCCATCAGTATCGGCAGTGTGCGTCTATCTCTAGGTTGTGTTTGTGGGCGAGGCTGCGATCTGTGTGTTTCGCATAGGAGCTCGTGCTGTTGTTGCGTTAATGTTCAGCTGTAACTCAAAACTTGTGTGCTTTACATGTCTGTCTGTAAGTAATTAATCAAGTTTAGCGTGTTACACAATTACAAAAGAAGTGCGCTAATTTAGGCTATTTTTTGGTTCAGATTTCTCTGTTTGCGTGGTGGTAGTAGTAGGTGTAGATTGAAATGGATTGATGTGCTAGTGCTAGCATTACTTATAAGCTTATTCAGGAGCCTGATCCCCGTTGTGTGTATTTTCGTGGTGTGCCACATGGAACACAGAATCTGAGTATTGGGCTGCTAGTATGTATTGAGTACTACAGATGGGTAGGGGTGCAATCGGCTCGGATTCGGTCGGATATCGTTCTTTCCATGTCCTAAACCATATTTTTTATTTGATTCGGATAGTATTGGATACGAATACGGCGCGGATAATATTGGTTGCGGATTCAAATTGAATACGGAGCGGAATCGATACGGTATGGAACAACTTTTGTCGGATAACGCACGAAAATAGATACCGCATAAAGCACAAATATAGTACTGATTAACCAACCGTATGAGGCCCGATCTGATTGCACCCCTAGTTGTCGCTAAGGATAGGAAGAAAGTACTGCGACCAGGAGAGAGTACCGTGTGAAAAGATCAGGCTAACCTCACATACAAATTAAGGCCTCTAATTTGTATCGTATCATGTGGTATCAGAGCTTTCGTTCATTGCGGTATATGCTTATTTAGCAAATTTGTGTAATTGATTGTTTTTTTGTCGTCCAAGATGGTTAAGTCAGAGCCTAGAGAACAAGTGGGTGACTATGTCGGCGCTGATCTGATCGGCGAGGCACCCCAATATGCTCTGGAGGCCATACAAGAGTACTTCCTGAATCGTCACGAGAAGTTAGAGAAGAAGGTGAATACCTTAGGGACACGGATTGATGCGTTAACCGATGTTAGAAACAACATGCCACCGCCACTACCTCTCTGTTCCAAACGGCCTAAATGGATCGACCTCATGCTCGCTACCTCGTTGGTCTCATTCCAGCAGAGACTCGACAGTCTATGTTGGGCTTAAATGGGCTCATTTTTAGACAGGCCAGTATGAGGTTTGCTTTCCATAGTGGCCCAGAAACTGACAAGATGACCTAACTTCCCCAGCTCTCTCTATAAAAACCGCGATGTGGTCTCTTGTCCAACTCGCTTTTGCCGCCGCCATCATCGTCTCATCTGAAGTGTTTCTACGATCTTGTTTGTTGTTGTGGCGTCGCCCATCCCATCTCCCCCGTTTTCTTTTTTCTTGCAAAATTGTTTATTTGTGGTTCTTGAATCGGAAAGAGAGTGTTCCTTGTGATGATTGATTGATTGATCATAGGGTGAACGCTGCAGCTTTGGAGCTCTTTCCTACAAGAAAAAAACGCAGGATTTAATGCTGGCCAGCCGGTCCAAATGGCTCTCCAGTTTGGCTTTTCTGTGACATTCTTGTTGTTACACATCTAATCTTTTTTGTCGTAAATTACATAGTCGTTTCTTCGTCCCGAGGGGCGGCGGGACGGGCGGAGAGGGGCGGCGGCGGGATCGGCGGACGGTGGTGGCGGGACTGGCGGACGGTGGCTGCGGGACTCGGCACTCGGGGTCGGATCGTTGCCCTGGAAGCTGGAGTTGGGGAATGGAGAATTGAGAATCAGAAAACTAGGGGTTTGGCAAGGTAAGCCGTCGGATATCTGATTTGTCTGAATCCGGATATATCCGAAAATAGATTCGAAATATTTTGATCCGACGGATAGCGATCTCCCGAATCCGAATCCGAATACGAAAAAAAAATCCGAAACCGATTCCGAATCCAAAAAATCTATCCGAATCTAATCCGAACACATCCGGTCAGTCGGAAATTATCCGATCCGATTGCACCCCTACAGATGGGTGTGCCTTTATTGCCACGTGAGACAATGGGGTTTGAAACGTTTGTTCTTGTCTGATAATAATACAAAATGTAATGATGTTCTGGTCAGGTTTTGTACCGAAGACTAGTTTATAGTATTAGTTGTCGTCGATACTCATGGTTGAGCAACAAATATAGTATAACTATGATAGGTTTTTATTAAGAGTATTCTTCTTAAGTACAACATGTTTATGATGTCGTTGTTAGAACGACACTATTTTTTTTCCCAAGGATGTTAACTTTGTTTTGAAAATAGAGCGCTGAACTTTGTTTTGAAAATAGGGTGCTGTACTTACTAGATGATGCATATATTATGGTAAATCTTGACTCTTGAGCTTCATCTTATAATATATTAATGCTTATTGAAAAGGCTTTTAAGTTTAATAAACTGTTAACAGGTTGTAATTAACTATTTGAATGTTTAGTCATAGAGGTCTAGTATTGATGTATTCTTAAGCATTGCATGATAGTTCTACATGAGATCTTTGAACCAGTACTTGAAGTTGATAGTTCTGAACTTCTGTAGTATTAGAGCGAAGTAGGGACGCTGTAGGAGTATATGCTTGTGGGATCACAGAGAGGGAACTGAAGCCGGTGCACTTGCTAAGCTGTTTGTATGAGTTAATCTGACACGTAGTTATAAATTGCTTTATAAATAATTGCAAATGAGCTGGTATATTTGGAGTTTTTACTATTTACACAAGGTCCTTGCTAGTTACTATCATTCATTCATTCATTCATTTGACTCTAAAATCGTCTGTTCGTCACATACTCACATGGGATATAATCTCAACATTTTTTCTAGTAGGTTTTTTGGTCTTGATCTATTTAAGAAAATTGTTTTTGCACAGCCGCTTCATTTTTCTTTCTGGTTGTGTGGGGGTTGTTTTCTGTCTTTTTTGTGGGAAGGCGTAAGTATTAGGGATCTCTGGGGCTATCTTTCTCTGTTATTTTATGGGTCTCTGAATAAGCAATTTTATCAATAATGGCTTTCTCCGTTATTTTGTGGAAATGAACCAATTATCGGTAATGCTTTACATTGCAGATGGTAAGACATTCAAGAAACCTCGACGCCCTTATGAGAAGGAGCGCCTTGATGCTGAGCTGAAGTTGGTGGGTGAGTATGGACTGAGGTGCAAGAGGGAGCTGTGGCGGGTTCAGTATGCTTTGAGCCGTATCCGTAACAATGCAAGGCACCTGCTTACACTTGATGAGAAGAACCCTCGCCGCATCTTTGAAGGTGAGGCACTACTTCGCCGCATGAACCGCTATGGGCTCCTTGCTGATGGGCAGAACAAGCTTGATTATGTCCTGGCCCTTACTGTGGAGAACTTCCTTGCAAGGCGTCTTCAGACTCTTGTCTTCAAGGCTGGTATGGCCAAGTCCATCCACCATGCTCGTGTCCTGATTAGGCAACGCCACATCAGGTATGTTTCTTAAAATTCTCATTGTGTATCTCTTGTTTTGTTAAATCTAACTAGCTCTAAATTTTGTGTTGATTTCCATATCTCAGTGTGGTCTTCTGTTCACTCCTAAGTATGCTTCTGTGTTCTGTCTGAATTCTTGGTAGTTCATTACCAGTATGTTCTGAGTTCTTGTTGTGTGTTAGCGGTGTGTTCCTCACACTTAGTTCTTTGCTATGTTCTTCCATGAGTTTTCTTGATCTAGTAGTGTCTTAGTTAAATGTCTATATCTGGTATGCTATCTACCAATTATTAGTTGCAGTATTGATCCTATTGGGCTGCAGAACTGTAGATGTTTTTTTTTCAAATGGGAAAATTAGCCCATAGGTACCACAAACGCGGTTCGTCCGAGTCGTGGTATAGGATTTAGGTTCGCGGTTCGTCACTTTTTCTTCCAATTTCCACTGCAAACACGGAGCCCATACCCTAAACCGGTTTGGGTTCGACGAATCCGGTTCATGATTCGCGGACAACGAATCCGGTAACCATGAATTAGCCTTTCTTGAGCACTTGATATTCAAGCTGTTTCATATTGTCTCATTTGGTGTGTTGGAACCGTGAGTCTAGTTAATGACATTGGATTGAACATTACACAACAGTAAACATTACAATATTTGATGCTACAAGTATTCTCTGACGCTTCTTCCTTCAGTAGAACTGTGTTGGTGTTACTCTTTTCATGCATGCATGTTACTTCTTGTTTGGGGTTCAGGTAACGAAGCTTAAACTTTATACATTTTAAAAGCCAATTCGGTACGCTCCATTTAAGATTTAGTTCGGTGGCTAGCTTCTGGTTGTGGCCTAATATTCGAATGTTTTGTTAGGTGATGAGAACACATACAATGTCTCATATTTATTTTCTGAAAACTTATTGATGCAACAATATTCTCTGATGCATCCCACTAAAATATCTGGCTAGAAGACTTATCCAATGATATTTGATACCATAATGCAAACGCGTTGCTACTATTGATAATCTTTTGTACTGCAAATAGATGTCTTTTCTAAAGGCCAATCATTAACTTTTGAAATCACTATGCAGGGTTGGCAGGCAAATTGTCAACATCCCCTCGTTCATGGTGAGGGTCGAGTCTGAGAAGCACATTGACTTTTCACTGACAAGCCCATTCGGTGGAGGTCCCCCTGGTAGGGTGAAGAGAAAGAACCAAAAGAAGGCAAGTGGGGGTGGTGGCGGTGGTGAGGAAGAAGATGAGGAATGAGAAGGGAAGGGGCGACTAGTTATTTCCCGATTTGTAATCATCATAAGAAATTTAGAATTTCTGTGCCATGAGTACTTATGCCCGAGATCCGCAGCTTGCTGCCCGTGTTGTAGGGTTTCAGAATTTCAGCAGGGTTTCCTTCATATGGTGGTTTATGTTATTTGGCATTATGCTAGGTAGCTCAAGTTAGATATGTTTGGAGATGTTTGATCCTGGTTTGCTGTTATATATGTTTTTCGCTTTGGACTTAACCGTTGCATGTTATGGTTATATGTATCTATACCTTTTGGTAATCATGAATTGTGTTTGAACTCCTGATAGCGCTCTACTGGTTAGTCCTGCTTGTTGCTTAGGTCACTCTCAATGCATAATGCATGGTTTCTATACTTGTATCCAAAAACATCCGTATCGTCAGTAAATAGTACTAGATACTATCTCTTCAACCCTTTATATCTTAGCATAGAGAACATCAAATAAATATTATGCATAATATAGAATGAAGTTGGATATAACTCTTCTCTTCTTAATGCATGTTTTTATTGTATCTTCCTTCGATTTGTATGTTCGAGCTAATTTTCATGCAAGAAATAGATTTTATCTCTCGTTTCTTTAATCTTCTATCCATGTAAACATTAATCCAATTTGGTATATTGAAGAAACTCCTGATATAGGAGTATTGGGAGTGCCCTTACTGACTTGAAAGTTGGGATTATAGTTGCACTTAACTGTATGCTGTTAGAAATGGTGACATTGACATGTTGACTTCAGGCTCAGACACCCAATGATGAAGTCCTGTTTGTAACTTACATTTTTTAGCAAATGAAAAGCTTTTTTCAAGTGGCATTGCTATTATTAGGCTATCTGCTCCTTCCACCTTTTCTCATGATTGGCATGACCATCCAATACATCTTTCAACTTCCTACTGTTGTGATGTTGCAGTATTTAGATCTTTTTTAACTCTGAAAGCTAGATTAATATATCTCTTTTTCACAACAGTGAATCACTCGAGTAAACATTGTAATCAATTGTTGATTTTCCGATCTTAGTTTGCTGGGGGGAAAAAACTTGCCTACCAAAGAAGAATTTTGGGAACTGGTGGAAAAATATACAACTTGTACAAGCTGCTAAAGTGCATAATTGGGAGTAGATTACGCCATGGTATACATAGGATATAATTGCAAAAGGCACAAGATGCCACCAATGTTCGCCATTTGCTAATTTGCTACAACCGGTGTCAATGCTGCTGAAGCAAATATCATTTCCCATCAGGGAAAGTTTGGTGTCCTACTTGTAGTGATTATCACGTCGCATGGACTGCCTCACAATCGTCCATTTTTCTTCGCTCTTTTTTTGATTCCTCTTTGGTTAGGACAGCACAGGTGAGATTGTGCCTCAGAGAACTCATGTCGACATCGGTATCGCCTTTTTTTTCTCTCCTCAAGTGAGAATCGTTTTGTCTTTTGCGACATCTTTGAGGATTTGTGTGTCAATAATATAAACTAGGGCATAAAAAACTCTCATTTGTAAAAACCACATAGAATTATTTTTGTGGTTCTGTATGATTCATTTGCTGGACCTGGTGATCTTAAAATTACTATGTTGCCATCATCATCATCTAAAATAAGGCCCATCACCTACGTTATCAAATGTGTAGGCACTATAGCTTATAGGCTCCTAAAAATATCTAAATAGATATAAAATAAGCTGGCATGTTACAATTCTCTCTCAATGAAAATAGGAATAGGGCAAAAAAAAGTAATATGAGAAATGGCAAGCATGTCACATTTCTGGGAGGCCAGAGGGCCTTGAGACACAAATCCCCAAATATAAACAATGCAGATTATGTTCAGGAATGTTGGACGAACATAGATGTAAACAAGGAATATCCAAGCATGGAAGGTCTTTCGCAAGTAGCAGTTCTTAAATAGGTGGAGCAGGCTGGAGGTATTACAGCATGCCAAGCCCATCAAAAGGCAAGATAATATGGCATTTTAAGGTCAAAAGGAGACGCACATCTTGATTTATGTGCAAGTGTGCAAATGCAACCATGTAACAATTAAGTGGTGAATACGATAACATCACTTTAATTTGCCAAGTACACAGTACAAACATATGAAAAAAGGGACTATGACAAGTAGTATACAGTGTAGTTTACAAGTTTACATGCAAAATAAGCACCCTATTATGGACCACAAGTGAGGGAACCGCAGAAGGCAGAAGATGCCATGATGTTGCCAACATGTCATCAGTGCCAATACAAGAGCACCATTTTCCCAACAGGTAATGTTCGGCAACTCACAGTCATCCGGTTTTTGGACATGACAGCACCAACATAGTAGTAACTCTCACAAAAATTTGCAAGTCTTCATGAGCATCGCCTTTAGCCTCGACCAGCAAATGGCAAGTGAAGAGATCTATCGCGTTGAGACGGCCGAGGTGCATTCACTCGCGTATAGTTCAGTAGAAGTTGACATGTTCGGTAATGCAGGCCACCTCAAGAACTAGACTCTTAACTAGTGCGGCGTCCGCATAAAACAATCCTTCAGCTCGTTCAGTTGCATCCAATCTAATTTTGTGGGCTGTGACCTGTTGAAATTGATAGGGAGAAAAACACATCATTGGACTACATGCCAACAAAATATAGACACATCATGACCATAAAGCAGTGACATGAGCAACTTTATGCTCCAAAGTAGGTGCGTATCAAGAACAATATAGGGCAGGACAGATTCCTTAGCAATAACTTTATGCTCCCAGCTTGCTTTGGAGGGAATTTCTAAAATGCCAAATGGCTGAGTTACATCATACCAACTGTAACTAAAATAGCTTTCAATCAAGTAAACGAGAAGCTTTTACATACTCACCATTCGATCTCCCGTGTATAGATAATTCATAGTGTAGAAACTTGAAATTATGATCCTTACTATCAGAACCTTCATCGTGTAGCCACCAAGACAGATGCAGCTAATGTAGTGGTTCCTTCGGAGATTCTACCAAACTCAAATCTTGCAGCGCATATGAAGGGACTGAGTATTCTCTGGCTTAAACAATTATTGAAAAATTCAACGGCACATAATTAAAAATTTGGGGAAGAATTTGATTCTTTTTTCAGAGGCTTGTCGCACTTGTGAGTAACACCACTTGTTCCATACTTTAGTTCGTTCTCCACTGACACTATCCCTAGTGAAGAAGGCACTTCCCCTTCATGATCGAAAAGATCAAACCAGGGATATATTGCCCCCAATCCAAGAACGCCAGCATCAACTTGACATTCTAGAAGTTGCTTTTGGGACCAAAACCAGCCAATTCGCAAATACTGAGTTCAAACAATGGGAGACAGATATATGTAGATTGTAGAGTAGCTATTTGATGTCAAACCAAAAGATACCACAACAGCATATATACCAAAAACAACTGCAAATTATGTTATGAGGCATCAAAAAGAGCAAACATGTAATTAGATTCAAGTGTCAGAAAGCAGAAATGTCAAATTGGCAATATATAATTGTTCATGGCTCCAATGAAATACTAAAACTCCACTACGGTAGCTTGACCTATATTTGAACAGAAAGTTTCTGGTGAAGTAATGCTGGGTTTACAAACTAAATGCTGATACAAAGAAACTTAATAATTTAAGGTAAATTGTACCAGACCAGTGTGTTCTTCTAGGACTGCAGTTATTTGCCTATATACTTCAAATTGGCACTTTTACACTTTACTTTCAAAAACACAGGAATAATTTGCCACCAAAGATACAGGTGCAATTTGGTAAACACTCATTCATGTGCTAAATCATAAAGGCATAGCCAGTGAGTCTGCAAAATATCAAAATACAAGTGGATCCAATGCAATTATCTGAATAATGGTATAAAACAGATTAATCTTCATAACAAAAAAGATGGAAATTTCGTTATTTTCTAGAATATCTAGAAAGGGTATTTGGGATTTCAAGCCACAAAGCACAGGTAGCAATGGAAGTAAGTAAAATCTATTGAATATCACCATAATATATTGGGAGTCATAAATACAATAAGCTTTAATGCTTAACTGCAAATGTCTGCATTTAGGGATATACAAATTTTGAGCTACATAATTGAACATGAGCCAACAAGGAATTCACACCCAAACTCATGAATGAACATGCACATAGAACTACATCTAGTTGATCCAAGCATGCTGAATTCATGTGCTTTGGATAAACAAGAATTTTCCATCGTTTGATATCAAAAAACTTCGCAACTGACACAGAAACAGGGTTCACAAAACCGAATTTCGAAAAATCGTTCAAAATTCGAAAACCGCAAAAACAGCTTGAAAACCGTCAGAAACCGAAGGGTTAAGAAATAAAAAAAAATCAACAAAACCGAAAACCGTTCGTTTTTTCGCGAGAAACCGCTCGGTTTTTCACGAAAAACCAACAGCCGATTGAATGTTCTTAAAAAACAGTCTTCGAGCGGTTTTCAACGCATATTTTTTCAATTTTTTTGAATTTTTGATTTTTTTAAAATTAAAACGGTTTACCGAGCGGTTTTGAATATCGAACCGCAGCGGTACGCTCGAAAACCGCTTTCGTCGGTTTTGTGAACCCTGCACAGAAATAACTCCTACTGCGTAAAATGTCCTAAACTCCTAATCCTTTCTACTACAGGAGTTAACATGTGAACTGTACTACAATTCATTTGAACCATATTTTGAGTTGAATTGGTTTTGAATAATCAAGTCATGTCTTCTCACACCAACCAGATAAATGGCTAAAACCTAATACACTGTTCTGGATAATAAAAAAATATCACTTCACATGAAAAAAACAAATGAAACTAAAACCCTGATTACCTCAAAACTCATAAAAATGGCTTATATTTTGGTCCCGAGTTCCCTGATAACAAAATATTGTGATTTGAGTCGTATGGATATCAATATTCCAATTCAGGTATATTCAAGTAGACCTAACAAAGGAGGTTGCAAAATTTCTGAATCACAGAAGCATTAATAATGACTCCAGATGTATCAAGATGAACTTGGAGTTCAAAATAATGTACTATTGTGCTGTCCATTCAGCAGTACTTATTGACTGGAAATGTATAACACCTTGCTCACAACAGTTACTAGAAACGCCTAAAGGAACCCGCATAGTTACTGAAAAATATCAATTAAATATCAGAGTTACAGTTCTAGACAGCTTGAACATCTTGAAGTTTCTGTATGTCAATTACCCCCAAATGGTTAAACATCAGCCAAATTTGGTTAAATATAACATCAGTTAATTTCGATCTCCAGCCAGCATCAAACCATATATCAGCTAACTGTCTGTAGGGGCACTGGGAAATGTCAACATGGAGGATGGCAAAGTGCTTGATGGTAGGAGATCACAAAGGAGCGAGTGATCTACTACTTGACATTGATGTACAATTAAAGAAATGTGATGAAATGATGCCACTCGAACCATATGTGAAAAGGAATAGTAAAAAAAACAGAACAAGATCTATGGAGCATAAACAAACAAAAATGTTAAGTGGTAATCATCTACTTTGTCATGTCAGAGAAACACAAAACGTATCTCAGATACTTTTTCAAAATTGTGAATCCTCTACTCAGCATATGCTGTAGAAGGCATGAAACATCTAAATATAGAAAGGGTCATATTCGAGCTCAAAATAGGAGTCAGAGAGAAACTGAAAACTGCTGTGCAGCTCAGTTGACCAAAGTGAACTAAAGTCTTGTTTTTGCAATATAAAGATTTATCTTTTGCTACTATGTGTGCAAACCTTGCTGTGGTTTGGTTTGTCAGGATCATGTCACTAGGGGAGTGGCATCCTATTTGAGAGCCCTCCTAGATAGCTTAACTTGTTGAAGCATGTAGTATACTCCCTCCGTCCAAGTTTATAAGGCGTATTTCTTCTTGCCACAGAGACCAAGAAAATATTGAAAATGACTAGATTACCCCTAATTATTATCACTAAGCACTATACTCAATGCATGCATGTAGAGAATATAAAGTAAAGATGGATATTTATTAGGGGTATAGAGAGAACATCACACTAATTTTGCATTGTAATATGAAATACGCTCTATATTTATGGACAAGACCATTAAAAAAATACGTCTTATAAACTTGGACGGAAGGAGTATATGCTTTTAAGCATTACAAAGGTTTTCCATAAGCACGATAAGTACTCAAGGTTATTAACGCGATAAGACGAGAGGAGGCGACTCACAACCTTTTTACCATCAAAGCGCTTAAGGTGTGCGCCGAGGCGACGCCATACACATATCCTAACCTAGCATAGCAGCATAATTGAGAGCACTAATAAGTAGCTAGTAGCACACCAACACAGTAACACACGGTCCTTAATCGATATTTCTCCTCGATCCTCAATACATATATATGAATATATCCTCATTTGGTCATTCCTCCTTAGTTAGTCAATCCTCAGTCCTCACCGGCATATTGCATATGAGGGGAGGCAAAGCAGCTGCAGAGAGGGAGCAGAGCAGCTGCAAGGCAGAGACCGAGCAAGGGGGGTAGGTCGGCAGGGGAGAGGACTAGAGGATTGAGGTGGATTTGGACTCTTGAGATGAGGGGGAGACAAGGGGAGGAGAGGCTGGCAGCGATGGGGAACCGTACCTGATGGCTGGATCTAGCCTCTGGAGCAAAGGAGGCAACAGCGGCGGCGCCGGAGCAGAGGAGGTTAAAATTTCAAAAATATTCACTGCTGCTAATGACTTACTTTACAGGCTCCTAGAAACAAAAGGAAAACTCCAAAATTAGTCTAGTAGACATGAAGAACTTAGACCCTAGAAATGTCATTCAGAAAGAAAAAAAGAATCTCTCCCATATTACCACAAAATGCCAGTAATATATGCATGGACAAAGAAAGGGGGAAAAAAGGGCACAGATACAGCCAAATAGAATTGTTACTTCAAGAGAGTAATACCATGGAAATACATAAGCTTCATCAAGACCATCTATCCTCCAACAAACTTTTGTCTTACAAAGGCACAAACTGCTATATGAAAAATTGCAGATCGTTTATTTTTAGGTGATTTCTGATAACAATACAAGCATGAAAACTCATTTATATTATCTCTTCAACATCAATTTTGTTTTAAAACACTGCTAGCCCCTCACATTAAACAATGAATAGACGCTAACTTGTACAATTGTTATAGTACACCAATTACGTTTCTGGTCAGAACTTACAACATCTAATTAATATAGAATAGTAGTTCCATACTATCGTACAACAGTCTGGAGGCACACACGGCTGATGATGCGTTTCAAAAGAGTGTTGTTCTACAAGAATCCATGTACGAAGAATCTGATCAGTTGGAAACACAGTAGACAACAAAATTATCTGATAATATCATATTAACAAAACTTAAATTTGACTTCAGTACTGCCCCCCCCACAAAAAAAAGGAGGGCAAAAATAAAAGCACAGAAAAAAAACTCACAAAAGGGAGTAAATGCATGCATGCAGACACAACCTCTTGTTTGTAGTAGCTTATATTCACCTACCAGCCACTTAGTATGCCCTTAACTAGGTGAGAAAAATACACATACTGGACTTCCTATGTATAGTTCTGCAAACATGTTAAACATGGAGCCCTTTGAAGTTTCTCCGACTCGCAAGTTTATAAGGTCCTCCGCTTATAAACATCAAAAGACACCTTTTACTAGCTTGAGCTTATTCATGGGCTTCTTATGAAAGAAGAGTTTTAGCTTATTCAATAAGCTCCTGATAAGCCGCCTATTTGGTCCTAGCCTCAACTTGTAAGCCCATAAGAGCTGAAGTGGAAGCTAGGTTAAACCCATTTTAGGCATAGATCTCAACAAAATAAATACTTGCTATTGATAAGTATACCCTTAAAAAGAACAACTGTCTTAAATTGATCACACTCTTAAAAGCTAAATCTTTGGTAGTTAATAAATACCCAGTAAAACCCCCTCAACATACAGAGAGCTAAAATCTAACACCATGTGCCCGGAAAAGGATTCACTGCTTAATGCTGCTATGATGATAAAACACAGCCTTTTGGGCAGGAATTTAAACCCTAGATGCATGTCAGTTCTGTCATTCCTATGCTAGACATTGCAATAAAGCTGGAATATGGAACAACAGAAACAACTTATTCCATTATTGCAATTGGACATGAGACAGGGAATTGACAGCTGAGCTTATGGGACCATGAAATATTAGCGAAGAGCTACTACAAGTGAGGAAACACACTGGATTTCAAACTCAAGCATACAACTGATCAATAAAGTGGCACTATGTAATACATCACAGTAGAAGATACTACTGCCGCTGCAAATCTTTTGACAAACATTAAAGCTAAAAAAACTTTACTCAAAGGACTAGTGAGCTGCACATGATAATAAGCTCAGAACTATGGCATGCCCAGAACAATTGCGTTTTTTATTGATCAAGTGCAGTGAATGGTAAAAACACCTTGGTCCAGCCAAACAATGAGGAAAGAAAAAAAATCATTAAGCAAGTCCTAAATGCCAATTTAACCTCCCAAGGCATTCATGTGTTCCAAAATTAGAATATAAGATCATAAATGACCAATAAAAGATTTTTCCACTCAAGAAACCAAGATGAAATGGAATCAACAAATCAGACACCATGGTTTTCATACAACGACACAGTCAATGAGTGCACATTACTCAATACATATAATAAAACGATTGCATAAACAAAAGGAAATGATTCACAATTGTCACCGGTCGGTCCTAGAATGCCCAGATACGCCGATATCGATACGGATACGCAATATGCCAATACCGCGATACATCATTTCCCCAAAAACACCGATACGGTGATACGTGTTTATATATAATAAAAATAAAATAATAGAGAAACATACATGAGATATGGTATATCATACACAAAATTGACATAAAAGAGACAATAACAAAGAAAATGAAGAAGCAAATGAGCTAGATCATTTCACAGGCCCATCAGCCCATAGCAAGCGGCTTAGAGCATCTGGTCTACTACTGCCCCAAACGTCTCCATAATTGTATGCTTCTATTCATGCCAGCCACAGCCATATGCCTTGCCTCCTAGCCGCTGCTGCTCTCACCAGCTTCTGGCTACCGCTAACTGCCTTAGAGTATACCACACTACCACAGTCAAGAGGGGAAAAGAGGACTAGTAGGACTCACTGTGCATGAGGACGAGGGGCGCCGTCACGCCGCCAAGGAGTGAGGTGCCGCACACTACCGTTTATAAGGGGAGAGGAGTGTTGGCGTGGGAGCATAAGAGGAGAGGAATAGGGACGATGGTGTGGGGAGCGAGAAGGGGTTGTGGGATGAGAATAAACGATCCCAACGTCTCCTTCTGAGTTGGTTGAGCTATTATGGTTGAGAGGTATCGGGGAAGTATCAGGCAAGTATCGGAGAAATATCAGAAATTATTTTCTTTTTTTTGAAAAATAGGAAATTCATCGATAAGGGTAGGATACGTATACGGCTATATCGGGGCCATATTGGTATCCGATACAAGTTTTCTGAAGTATCCCGAGTATCAGAGCTAGTCACAACACACAATTAACCAAAAAGAGGCACAGAGAAAAGGCAACAATTGCCAACAAGGGCATATTTCTTTCTTCCTTTATTTCTTACAATCTATGGGCAAATGGTTGCCAATGTAAGGCTACTCTCTGGAGCTAAAAAACTTTCATCAAGGTATCCAAGGCAGATCAAAATGTTTTGAGGTTGCACCAAATTATTAATCTAATGCTGCACTGCATGTCCCACTTTCTGGAAATCACTTGCAGGCCCTCCAATGGAATTAAAATGAAGAGATTAGACAAAAGCAAGTAAGAAGCTACATGAGAAAGTTTTACCCAGTCTTCAGCTCAGCCTAAAATGCCAGAGAAGGCAGAATCACTAAACAAGCTCAGGAATTTGCCTCTTTTGTTCTTCCTTTAGATCAAGATGTACAGTAGATAATGCAATAGCCCTGGTATGTCAACAGCCCATCACAGCACAGTTGTACACAAAGCTTCCGGAACGGCGGCTACCAATGATTTTCCACTCCGGCTGTCCATTATTGGGTACCCAGGAACAAATATCAATCACCCCACCTCCAGGTGCACTCATTCCACCAATCACAATGAGTTTATCCCCACAACCACGAAACGCCAAACCCCAGCCATTAACTGACGTATACTTCTCAGGTAATGATCCAAGAGTGATCCAAGCATTATTAACCTTGTCATATCTCCTGACCTCCTTCTCTGAATAATCAGCAGCATAAAGTTCATTATTCACAACAGCAACAAGTGGTGGAGCACCGCTCCCGCCATTAAGGCCACGTGCCATATTTGGGATCAACCGCCAGGTGCCCTTCTCCAAATCAAACTCCTCACCACAAGTAAGGATCTCGTTATGGTTGTTAGCTTTCCCGCCAATAACATAGAATTTACCATCCATGAAGAAACCTGAGCACATCTTCCGCACCCTACTCATGCTTGGAAGAGTGGTCCATGTTCGCGTTTCAGAATCATACAGTTCAGCAGAGCTCAATGTACCATTGTCACCAATGCCACCAGCTACAATTGCCTTATCACCAAAGCTTGCCGAGCCAAACAAGCACCTGGGTGAGTTCATCATATCTCCCGTTTCCCAAAAGTTAGTTAGAAGGCTATACTTCAGCACAACATGGGCTTCCACCTTCCTTCCAAAGACAAGGATATTTGTGCCCACGGCAAGGGACTCCTTATCAGCAAGCGTGAAGCACTCTATGGGAGGCATGGAAGGGATGCTGAACCATCGTTGGCGGCACGGATCAAAACCATCCCACTCGAGTACATTGCATGAGCAGTAGATCATGTGCTCAACAATGCGCGCCTCCCGCCTCAATCTATAAAGCTCCCCGGACCTCACAATGGAACAGAAAGACTGGTTAAGGCATGCTATCACGCCATAGTAGGATCGGGGAGTGTGGAGTAGGCAGGTAATGGCCAATTCCCGCCCGATCGGGCTTATGAGCTCACTCGTGTTGGTTTCACCATTCTGATCGGCATCCTGCATTTCAGAGCCCCAACCCTCAGTTCTGGGATTCCCCAAACCACCGGCAACCTTGTTCTTCTTGCTGCGACGGTTCTCCGGGCCCTCCGCCTGTTCTCTCTTCTGCACCCCCACCACCTCCAAGCTCTCAAGCACGAGCTTCCGGCTTCCAGAAGCGAGCTCTTTGGAGGGCGCCGAGGCCAGTGCCGAACTTGATGAGCTTGCTGACTCGAGCGAGAATATCATGCGCTGGTCCCCCAACATGATCAGAGTAGCCTTCAAAATCCTCACCAGCAGCAAGCCTAAAGGCTGGATGGATCTTCCAGCAGCTAGAAAGAACCCAATAGGAGGGTTCTTGCAAACTTCCCTTCTTTCTTTTCCCTAAATTAAGGATCCTGCGGCGAGAGAGCACATAACGATCAGAGCAAACATAAAAACCGCAAATAACAGCAAGCGTTTCAGCTAAAAGATCCACATGACCTAATTCTTGCATCAAATACACCAACCGAAATCTCCCTGCTCCCAAGAAACCAACAAATCGGCAACTATAACCGACCTTTACCAACGAAGCAATCGAGAAACAATCGAAGAACGGACGCAATCAAAGGAACTGATCTCGAATTGGGAAAGAAAGGAGCCAGCAGAAACCGACTTTGCCACCTCGCCGCACGTGCATTCCACCGCCCAAGATCCAACTTCTCGCAATCGAAACCGCTCCGGCACCTGCAAAACCGCAAGAAGATCCGGCGTTTTCCTCAGGAGCCAACCGGAAGCACAAAGATCCCAAAGAAACCGAGCCAGAAGCAACTAGAAATCACGGGAAAAATTCACCGGCAAAAAAGAAAAAGGAAACCACTCACCGATCAGTCCTGCGCCATTGGGATCTCCGGCTGCGGCGCTCAGCCCGGAGGAGAGCTGCGGAGGAGCATCCCGGCCGCCGCCGAGCCACAGGCTCGAGGCTTGGGTGCTGTGTTTATCTATCACCCCCCTTCTCCCTGGGTTTCTTTCTCCCTCCCTCCCTTTTTCTCTTACTGGTTTTTCTTTTCTTCTCTGCTAATGCTGTTTTTGTATAATATTCTATTGGTAACTCAAAACTGTGAGATGAGCGAGAAAGGGAGAGGTGGTGGTGTGATGGAGAGGCCTCCCTCTGGCCCCCATTTATATCGGTGATTTCACTCACAGTTTTGCTAAAATCCATCATCAATGCCAACAATGGCTGCACATGAGATGTGCTTTCGTAGGATTCTATCCCCAACTACTAATGTTGTTGTTGTTGGAGATATACACGGTGATGTGTATACATGCAATCTCGTATTTATCTATTAATGGAGATATATCTGGTATGTATTTGTTGTATCACACTCTTGACTATCATGTACTTTAGAGATGTAGGTGATGCGTATACGTGGGATTTCGTGTGTTATCTATTAATGTTGGAGATATAATGGGTGGGTGTGGGTATTCGTTGGAGAACATCTTAGCCTATTAGAGAGGTATACGAGATGTAGGCGGGGGTGTATACGTGGTATTTCATCTTTATCTATTAATGTTGGAGATATAAATACTGAGAGGTGCTTCCATGCTTCTCTTTTTTACCGTTGCACAAATATTAAAACATGAATAAAGGGTAGATGGTGATTACTTACCCCTTCGCTTGCTTCAAGATTTGTGCAATTTGTATTAGGAGGGAAAGCATTGAAGCACTGCTAATAAATATTTGGCTATCAATGTTTCTGAAGATATACAAGATATGAGCAGGTAGGTATCTGTTAGATTATATCTTTGGCTATCAATGCTTTCAAAGATATATAAGATATGGGTAGGTAGGAATTCATTAGATTATATCTCTAGCTTTCAATGCTTTTGAATATATATATATACAAGACGTGGGTAGGTAGGTATTCATTAGATTATATCTTTGGCTATCAATTTTTTTGAAGTTATATATACAATATGTGGGTGGTGTGTATACATGGTATTTCATCTCTACTCATTAATGTTAGAGGTATAATAGGTACATATTCGTTGGATTACATCTTTGCCTATCAATGTTTTGGGAAAATAAATATTGGTATGCATTTGCATATTTCATCTCTCCGAGTCATATCATCCATCAATGAATTGAAATTAATCCTTTGACTAGATATCTTCCATCGATGAATTGCAATCCCTTTAACTGAATAACCTTATTATTAAGAAATGTCTAGGTTGTTGGATATTAACAAATAAGAACATGATGGTGATTTATGTTTTGTGTAAATTGTATACCCTTACTTATAAATTAAGAAAATAGCAACAAATACGAGATATAGCTTGAAAATACCTGAAATCATTGTGTAGATCAATCCTTATGCTCAAAAGTCATGGCAAAAATACCATGCCAACCACACACACACACAAAAAAAACTAATTCTGATGGCGAGTAGTCTCCTCGGTTGAAGAAGCACATATATAGCCATCAAGCTACTTTTCATGGGAGGGTGAAAAACTATGTGATGAGATCGATTGTGTATCTTGGCTTCGGTCGTATGTGTGATAGCTTCAAGTGCAAGCAGATCAATTGGCCCGACGAAGTTAGATCTAGAGGGGCTTTTTAGAAGAAGAGAATTCTACATAAACAAGGGTTACCTGGTAGACCAAACCATTCGGTGCGGTTGGATGTCTTGACGAGTTAGAAACTAGATGGGTTTCCCGATAACATGATTCTTTCAGTAGAAGAGGCACAATGATCTAAAGAGGGGATTTCCCGACGTTGAAGACGAAGAATATAAGAGGAAAGAGGTAGCATTGGAAGTACAATGTAAGATGAGGAAAACTTACGCGAAACGGGGATAAAGGAAAAGGGACGAGGTGAAGGAGGGATGCGTGCTAGAGGACGGAAAGCACTCCCTCCCACACGGTTTTGCGAACAAAGCCACCGAGTGCAGGAGACATTAAATAGAAGTCGGAAGGTGCTAAAAGGCAGCGTACTAGAGTAATATTCATTGTTGCGGATTTTTGATCCACAATCCCTAGGCGGTAGACGACTTGCATTATTGATTGTGATAGTTAGCAGATCCATAGGTTTTACTCCCTTCGATGTGAAAACGTACATTAAATACTTTATACCAGAGGAAAATATAAGTTTAAGCCAAATTTGCGTATGGTAGTTCACCTCATAGGATCATATTTTCAAATCCATTGTTGAAGTGGTCACATAAAGGGATCGGTCGAAGGAGTTCTCAAAATTGTGGCACTTACAAAAACAAAACAACTCTAGGTTTTCCAATATATATAGTATAATTCAAGTCTTTCTCTTTTTCTACACCATTTTTAGTGTTTCTTCTATCTACTACCAATCTTTGTAGGGAAAATTGAGCCAATAGCACTCTAGGAATTGTAATGTAGAAAATAAAATAGCAAAAGGCCTCATACTCCCATTAACACGTCAAAACTATCACTATACAAAGTACAATGATGTGCTAATATCATAGTTAGATGAAGGAAAACGATATTTCTACTTGTCTATGTCGACCTTTGAGCACCTAATTAATTATGAGTAATAGCACATAGATAGCACGCATGCCTTGAATATCCACTGATCTTTAAATTAAGCAAACTACTATCTATGACTACGAGTACTCCTTAACAACTTGCATTTTCTCATCTAGCACATGGATGTAAAAAGGCAAAATAAAAACGAAAAATGTAAGAAGAATTTAGCATTGTCGTTCCTTTTTAATCTAAAAATGCGCCCTTTTTGTTTTCAACAATATAATAAGTTATTTATTGCGAACGAGGCTTAAGTACATTCACAGAACCTTTTGGTGTTTTGATTGTCATGTGAATCGTACTAGCAACACACAATGTTATTGTCCCTGCAGCCACTAGATATGTTTTATCTAAATTATGATTCTCCAAATGCTACATTGCAATAACCATGAAATCCCTAGGCTCTATTATCATTCGCATCACCTTTTGTTGGTGTGCGCACTTGTTGATTAAATAGATTTTTTATGACATTTCTTTGGTTTTCCTGTTGATAAGAAAAAGAATTTATTGTTGGTAAATGTGGCATTCTAGTTTGCAGTGTTGTATGTCTGCATGCCTTGCACCACTTCTTGAGTGGTCCTTGCCTTATTCATCCTCTGAGGGCAAAAAGGACAGCATCAGGGCTCAGGCACCTTTCTCCAAGGTAGAAATCGGATGGCATTTCATTCCCCAAAAAAGGTGGAATTTGACAGTGTACTCTGTACGAGCTGCCGTTTTTGTTCCTCCGTATACAATCGGATGGCATTTCATTCCCCAAAATTGCTGGCAAAAAATTTGCCATGCACACTACCTCGAAGTTAAAAAAAGCATTAAAAAGGAAATAAAGATACTTCTCCTATACCATTTCGCAGTGTCCTTTAAAATACCTCTTGATTGCGGTCGGGGCTTAGCCCGATTGGCGGGAGCGAGCGAGGCTCACTCCGCCCGCCTGCGTTCAAGCGCAGCTCGATGCGAGCGCGCACCATGAGGCGAGTGCTGCGCGGGTGTACGTGTGTGCGTATATAGCTCGTCTGGTGTTCTTTCTTCTATGGTAAATGCTAGTGCTTTGGCTATTTTTTTTTATAAAAAAATACCTCTAGATTTTCTCGGAGATGTAACGAGAAATTGCTGGTAAATAATTAGTAGTTTAAAATTCGGGAAATTTAATAAAGTGCACCTGTGTAAGAGCAAGTGAGCGATGCTTTTCAAAATGAGTAGCTTATTTGACTTGCGAGCATCAATATATATCGTAGTGTACTTGATGTTGACATTTCTTGTTGCTAGTACTGTAATTGAACTACTTATAAGTACACGAAGATTAGGTTTTCATCTTCACTAACTGATGATCACTCTCTTTCGAGCTATTAATTAAGCTTAATGTTCATACTACTTTTATTAATTGATTCCAACAGAGACCCTCTGTCTAACAATTACGTCTGCAAGACTGCAAGGTCTGAAGTTTTCTCACGTACGTCATGATCGATCGTCTCTAATTGGGATTACCTTCCTGCATCACTGGAGTGCATGAAAGAGACACAGTATCATTTGATATATCGTTTACTGCTTTCAGCAGGACGGTTTATTTGCACACCAACTAGATCGCCATGAAAAAATTTACACCTCGACGAACCGCCCACCTAGGGCGACGCGACAAGCGCGCTTCGTGACCCATCGCAGCCGGCGGAAAGGATCAACGCGACCGCCATGGATACATGCAGAAAGCAGCCGTCACTGTAAGCTGAGACGCTTGCTCCAAGCTAGAGGCCGGATGAAGAAGTTGGGGGCAGCTCCATTGACAGCAACCGGAGGCCGGCCGGCAGCCACACGACGGAAAAGGAAGACGCGCGCACACCTGAAGCTCGACCCGATTGGCCTGTGAGGCATCCGAGCCTTTGGGAGGATGAGGGTGACGCTGCTGCCTTAATTTTTTTTTTACACCGATCAGTTTGAACGAGCCAGCTGATAGCATGCATGGGCCTTTGGATTGGCTACTTAATTATTCCTTGCTAAGGTTGCAAAAGAGTTGGGCATCTTGCTTTCCACAAGTCGATATATGGAAATGGAATATAGAAAGAGAAAGAAATGGAATTAATATATATATAGAGAGAGAGATGGAATCTAGAGAGAGACCAGGGAGGTGTAGGGTTATTCCTAGTTCAATTTTCAGAGATGACACTGTGCATATGATTGGAGTACGTACGTATGTTCATATATGCATATGCGTGCGTGTCTTTTTTTTTTTGGTTGAAATTTGCATCCATGCATGTCTTGGTTGAGTATTTTACGATATGTAATGTTGAATCACGAGGCCGAATATTACTCACGCACGAGACCGATTAATTCTTGATTGATACTGTATGTATGTTGACTTGAACTCTGTCTAGGTCTAGGACCTAAGACGTACGTGTTTCAAATAATTAAGTAAGTTTAATTTGAGGGGGGGAAATGTATGCATGCATGGGTCAAAACTAGATTACTACATGTTGTTTGCGCTCTAGCTAGATTCTTCATCGGTCTCGGTAAACATGCAATGCATGGAGTCTCAGGACGTCATTCCCTCGATTTTTCTCCTCTTAAGAGTTTGAGGCGATCGGCTACGGCTAAACTTGTGCCATACGGAAGAAACCTAGTCGTCATCCACCACGAGCTTCATCTATTCGTAGGCCACGAGTCATCACAAGTCACCAATCCTACGAACAGAAATACGCCTTGACATCGTCAAGACAGAGGCCACAAAAACCCTAAACGATCACACATCACAGATGGCATGCATCCTAATTAATCATGGTGAAAGTTACACGCCTAGCTTGCGGTTAGCCAAGAACTCGTCCATCCATGCACGCGCCGCAAGACTTCTTCTCCTCCAAATTAAATTAGATAGAGCGATAGATACATCGGCGCCAAATTCTGTGCGTTTTCTCTCTCTCTCTCTATCTCCCTTGTGTGGCTCTTGACTGACTCTCCTACGTGCGGCCATCTCCATCGATCGACCCTTGGATGATCCACACCATCTAACCCCAACGTCAAAACTTTCGGTCATGGAAAACGCAATCATAGGCCTCCCTTTCCACAGCCGCCATCAAATCATGAGAGCTTTCATGAACTTAATCAGCATCAACAGATTGGCTGGTCACACTCATGCATGCATGGGTGGCGGTATGGCATGATAGTGCATGTCTTGGCTCCTTTTCGAGAAAGAAGCGTAACGAAGAGCACTGCTACGTAACGTATGTGTACCAACAATTTCGGGGAAAATAATTTGTTAGTACTACTCCGTTCGTTTAAAAACCGTTCTCTTGTCCACTAATATAAGGTGTATTTCATATTTTAATATAAATTTAGTCATGTTATCACTCTTTACATCTAATAAATATATAACTTTACTCTATATATAGATAATAATTAGGGATAGTTTAGTAATGTTTAATATCTCATTGATCTACGTGATAAGAGAAAATATGCTTTATAAATTTAGACAGATGAGTGCTAGTGTATTTTCATGGGGCGGTGTTGTGACCTGGCGTAACGGGGGAGCGGAATCAATTGTGGAAAGGGTACGGTTTAGTTTCTAGTTAACCTTTGCAGGGGGCTTGGCATAGTGCGTAAGTGCACTCTTAATTCCCTTTTGACTAGTTATCGACAGTGACATGAGTGTTGATAGATACATAGATTCCTTTCGCCCTTAGACATACGCACTACTACAGAACAGCACATCACTGCCGGTTCCAAAACCCCATCACTGCCGGTCATTGGCGCCGGCAGTGATTGGTCGACAGTGATACTCGAGGATTATCACTGCCGGCTCAGGAACCGGCAGTGATAAGGATTATCACTGCCGGTTCTACCTACAACCGGCAGTGATATTGACTATCACTGCGGATCAAACTAAAATCCGGCGGTGATAAGGACTATCACTGCGGATCAAACCAAAATCCGGCGGTGATAAGGATTATCACTGCGGTTATATCTACAACGGCGAGGATATTGTACTAGCACCGCGGGTTGTACCATAATCCGACGATGATATATACATATCACCGCCGGTTTTCTCAAGAACCGCGGTGAAAATCTTGCATATTTTTGTGCAATATATATATATTTTTATATAATTGTTTACGAGTCCATATGTTAGTATATAAAGCATCGTTCAAAGCATAATTCAAATATATGCATGTATCGACTAAGCATCGTTAAAATCATAATTCAAATATATTAAATTACGCATCATATAATTTGCTTTTACAATGTAGCTCGACTACATGTCATCCCGCTTGCTTTGATTTTACAATGAGTCGAAGTAGACATGTCACGCGTCTAGGCCGTAGGAATGAGGCGATGAGGCTACTCGTGGAACTCGCCGTTTGGATTGATGATCTCATCATGAATGAATCCGCGATCTGTTCTTGAATTGCTATAATTTCTATCAAGAATAACTTATTGGTTCTCGCTTTGGGCTTGTTTTTGAACAAAAAGGAAGTTACTTAATGATGATATTTGTTAAATAAAAAGGGCATCAAAGTGTAATTACGCACCATGGCTTCGTTATAGCCGACACTCTCGTGACAATTGAATGCATATTTGTACATACATAGAATGCACATAAATTGTTTCCGGTTCTGCTTCATGCATGGAAGTCATTTATTATTTCAAAATTTTCCGGTATGGACGATACGAACACTTTTCTTGCAGACCGCAAGTAAAGCCCTGTGAATGATTTTGAATAGTAATTAAACTTAAATGCAATAAAATGGAATTTTGCTAGAGTAATAACGCAATGATCGAGTTTACATTGGCATGTCCCAAAGGTCTTGGTACAGATTAGTTTGTTTTCTCATGGAGTCCAAGACAAAATCACGCTAGCATCTAATCGGATGACGAGGAGGACCCGATTAAACTGCACATATATGTCAACGTAGTCAATTACTCCCACATCGTGCGTGTTACGCAAAAATAGTAAAACGATATTAGAAGTCGGAGATACGTGCTTGAAGTTATAGGGTAAAAGAACGGAGGTTTTGTATTGCGACTTCAAAAACATTAAATAAATAGTCTTCAATGAACTGTGGATTGTCGTTCACAAGTTTCTCGTTGTGAGCCCGGATCTAAGAATGCTAGATTGTCATTGTTATTTCTTCTACATGTCGTACCTCCATTCTACATAAGAAAGAAGTTAGAGATGCAATTAAACGATGCAAAATGCTCAACGATATCTTGTGGACTTACAAAGTCCATAGTCTAAGTATGTTCACGTCCGGGGCATCTTCTTTGGTACAACATATACAGCTCCGTGAAAAGAACCCGGCAGATGTTATCCCCATTGTGAAAATCTTGCTCGTATCCGATCGAACGCCTCCATACCATCGTTGGATCTTTGCATGTACCATCGATGGACGCTTGCAGATTGAGTTGTAAGGTTGTCGAAATGAGCCGGTTCAACCAGCGGTTTTCCCATAACAAACTTCCACCGAGACCTTGCGCGAGCATCTAGTTGAACATCATCCGCTTGAGCATCCCGCTTTAACTTGTCGGCACTAGCGCTTTGCAAATCTTGCTCGGATATGCGCTCGTAGTCCGATATTTTGCAAGGTTGAAGCTTGCCCGTCTTTTGCACTTTTGCCATACTCAAGAAAAACTTTTGCGCGTCGATCAACTTTAGTCTTCTTACTTGATGGCACCTTTTTAAAGTGAGATGCTACGCAGCGCTTACATGCTTTTTCCGCTCTTCCTCGGTCATGTCACCGGTGATAGTTTCTTTTGTGGTTGTCACGGTTCACGGATGGTTGAGATTTCTTCGAGGACGTGCCGATCGCCGAGATGTTCCGTTGTTCGATTCTTCACGCTTTTGGCGGAGGAGTCGGGCTTTTTTGGTTGGTGCCGCGGAGGAGTTGGACTTTTCTGGTTGGCGGCGAGAAGGGCGGAGGTCTCTGTGTGGAGAGTGCGGTGATCATCATCGTCGTCGCCCTCATCGTCCGAGCCAAACTTAATCAAGCTCTTGCGCCACGCGAGAAGCCATTCACGTTTTCTCCTAGCTTTTGTTCCCATCCTCGCCAGGATCTCTACCTCCATTTTTCGGTATTGGCGGACGACATCGCCCACTTTGACTGGCGAATCCTGCGGTATCGGGCGGCGGTGCAAAGTCCGTGACTCTGGCATGGCCAAGCCACGCCTCGGCCACCTTTATGGTAATGCCATGTGCGGCCAAATGTAGCTTGCACGGTGTCGGTTCTTTGATGTCATCCACGAAAACGCATCCATGCTCTTCGGAATCCACAGTGGGCGCGGTTTGCTCTTATGAGCACCGGACCGATGAGCTCGGGGCTTTCACCGGGTGGCGGTCGTGAGTGAGAGCTTTACACGGCTTGCTCCACGGCCTTATCTAGTTCCGATCTTTGTTCCTCTAGCGCTCTCGTGACGGATCTTTTATCGGCGTTCGGTTGATCTTCTCTTAATCTCTTTGAGCGTTTGTACATCCATGCGTCTGCGGGAAGGCTTCTTTCCACGTGACCAAACCAACTCCTCCGTGCGACTGGATGCTCCTTGTTACCTGGGCTATGGTTAGCTCGTCATTCTCCTTCGTGGCGCGAAAGATCCTTGGGAAGACTGCGAGTGAGCATCTGTGATTCTGCGCGACACTTCACGCTCTCTATCGGTTCGAAGCTTAAGCCGCCATCATCGGAGATAGAAGCACCCTCCCAAGCAACGGTGCTTGATCTTTCGCTTAAGGCTGCCGTTGCGAAATTATACCCTTGCGAGTCATTTCTTGTTCTGACCGATCCCATGCTGGTATTTTCTTCACGCACCCTCCTGCTCCTAGTGCGTGAGGGTGAATATTCTTATCCGCGTTGCTTTGTTCCTTTCACTTACTATGTGAGCTTCTTGAGACCTCTTATACGCCACAAATTCATCCCGAACTCCCTTAACTTTGGGTACGTGTCAAAATTCGGCGTTTCATTCTTTTTACATAATTCTTGTTTAGTGTTGTCTTCCAATTCTTCCACGCATGCACATGATCAGAGTGCTCGTTTCTTTGCAACCACTCGGTCCCTTGGGGAACTGGAAAACTTGTTTCACTTGTCCCATAAAGAGTTCTTCACTCATTGGGTACCACCCATTGGTCACCTCCACGGCCAATCCATGATCTATAGGTGATGGGCACATCATCCCTAGCAATAACCCGCAGTCATGTCTGTCTGCCCCAATGATGACTCGGTATAGCAGGTTCCCGATTGCCGAGAGCTCCACTATGTTAAAAATTCCTTAGGCATCTTGTTCGGACCACGACTTGCGCTGCGCCTTCGTTGATCGACGCGCTTGAGCACGCAAATTGATCTTCTAAATTATTAGTCGTCTGGGCCTACCATGTTTTGGGAACCACGGTGTACTAAAACTTTACCTCGCTTACGTGAGTATCGTCGAGTTGGTCCATGGTTTGGATCCTGCGAGTTCGAGATAGGACGTTGGGCTATTATTCGGGCTACCCTTCCTCCTTTGTCCATATTTGAGGCCCAACTCCTCGGCACTTGTCCTTCGTCGGAGGCCATTCCTAGCAAGTTTGTTGAAAATTTCCAATTAACAAGGTCACTTTTGAAATACACACAAACTTTTTTATCTCAGATACACAAACATCCTTGAAGGACACATACACATACACATATACATCTTTTTTGAATCTGCATTCACACGTAGAAAAAACATACCTACTTTACCTAAAGGATTCGAGAACTTATATGAAATATCCAATGTAAAAAACATATAGACAATTTAGTGGCAATAGATGAGGAGTTGAGATTGTCGAGATAAATGACAACATCAATGATAAAAGTTGGTGGTGGAAATGACAAAGAGTGTTGTATGTCATGTGGATGGAGGTGGTGGCCATGGTGGGCCGAGTGGGTGTGGTGGTGGCTAGGGAGAGGAAGAGAAATATTATTTGAGAAAAGAAGAAGAGATGCGGTCTTTGGATAGCCACATCCACTACTAAAGTAGGACTCTGTTAGTGCTCATATACACACAAACAAAATAAATATTAAATTTGAATGTTTTTGTTTAGGAAATTTGAATGTTTCAAGCGTATCTAGTTTTTAAGTGAATGCTTAGTTGAATGTGACATCTTGACTTACATGATCTTGAATATGAGATTCCCATCGATCTTTTTGTTTTACATCTTGATCAATTGAGAATAGCCATGTGTTTCATTCTGACTTTGAATATTGGAGTGTAATGAAACATAGTTCGTCAATATTATGTCCATATTTCATCTACTAAAATTTTCTATATCATCATGTCAAGATAGAATCATTTGGGAGACTAGTAGTTAGTAGATCATTTTTGGTCATCCCACATTTTGAAAGGGATCTTAAGTGGGGCACTATTATATTTATTTGTAAGGAAAACAATGGTTCGATTCGGAAAATCTTGTTGATCAATGCCATTAATCGTGGTTCAAATCAAATTTTTGATTAACCTAATAATTGTGATCAATGTTAATAAAGTTGCACCTAGTGTACTAAGCATTGGAAATTTCTATCCCGGTTACTAAAATCATAATGCTTTGGTTTAGGAACTTCAAATAGAGTTACTTTCCTCTGGTTGGGCTTTCAAGTCATTTTCGTGTACAGAGTAATTCATAGTTGACAATATTTCATCTTTTGGTTTGTTATTCTGCCTGTGATTCTTTAGAAAATTTACCATTCGAAAAGAAAGTCTTAGATTTGGTTAAACCACCAATAGACTTTAGACTTTGGAGAGCTTAGAATCGTAGTGATTGATAAGATGTTTGTCCACTAATTTTGTTTTATGTAAACTATCAATATTTCCATGGTAAACTTGGTCATCTAAACTGATTCTTGGACAATGACACAATTATACAAAAAATTGGGGCAAGCAACCACCTCTCCGCACAAAACCATCCACGCATTTCTCTTGGCCTTCGAGCGATTAGCAAGGCGGATTGCTTCCTACATATGCCTACCCCAAGGACATGACATGAGATGCTTGACTCATATCCTCAACAAAATTACGAGAACAGTGAAAATGACGAGTCCGGCGGCGGGGCGGTGAGGTCCGGCGGTGAGGTTGAGGTGACGGTGGGGTGGTGAGGTCCGGGCGGTGAGGTCGAGGCGACGGTCGGGGCGACGGCGGGCGTCGAGGAGACGGCGTGGCGGCGTCGAGTTGAAGGGGAAATGAGGGCCGAGTGGCGCGGTGTTCAAATTTATAGGGTTAGAGTATCACTGCCGGTCAACACAAAACCGGCGGTGATACACTATCACTGCCGAATAATAAAGAGAACCGGCAGTGATAGTTGAATTATCACTGCCGGTTCAAGCTCAACCCGGCAGTGGAAGTATTTATCACTGCCGGTTCAAGCTCAACCCGGCAGTGAAAAACTTATCACCGCCGGTTCAATCTCAACCCGCAGTGATAATACATTATCACCGCCGGTTGTATCTACACCGGCGGTGAAAGTATTTATCACCGCCGGTTCAAAAAAAAACCGGCGAATATTTGATTATCACCGCCGGCTTAATACTACAAACCGGCGGTGATAAAGCACTTCACCGCGGCTTAATGATACAACCGCGTTGATAAGCTCCATCAATTATGTCAAAGTTTTCAAAGGATGATTGCTTTGGGAGTTTTAAATCTTATCAATTTTTATCCAAATTTTTGGAGGAATTCTTGAGATATGTAATATTTGATTTAAATATTTCCCTAAGTTTTGACAAAGTTGTAAAATTATAAAAATCCAGAGTGCTCACTGTTTTCATAGTTTTAATATTTCAAAATAAAAAAATTCAAATTGCTGACTGTTTTGAAATCCTATCAATTTTTATCCAAATTTTCTGGAAATTTTTGGAAGAATACTTCAGGACATGTAATATTTGATTTAAATTCAAACAAATGCAGTAGACCAACCATCGCTTCAAAAATTCACACAAATACAAAAAAAAACACACAGATGAAGTAGAATTCACACAAATTGATACATATGACAAAAGAATACATTAATTGTTACATATCATAAAAATAAAATGTATTTCATTAGGACAACTAAGCTACGATTCGACCTTCGTCATGATCGCGGCGTATGTATGTAACTTCGTCCTCACTCTCTTCCATGAGACCGAGGTCAACGTCCTCTCCGAAAGGAGGAAGCTCATCGAATTGGTTGTACTCTTCCTCGTCGACAACATTCTCAACCCGACAATCCTTCTTTTCCTTGAATAACCACGTGGCGCTCCTTGTTAGTTGGATCGGATACAAAAAGATTTGTGTAACACAATTAGCAAGTACGAATGGTTCTTTTCTCAGATCAGACCAGTTTAGGTCCACGGTAGTGATACCGCTTGTCGATGTTCATGCCCTTGGAAGTCTTACCCATTGGCACCGAAAGAGAGGACCTTCAAAGGTCCGTAATCAAGCTCCCAAATCTCTTCTATGAATCCGTAGTAGGTTTTCCTATCTCCGTTCTTGTCGTGAGGCATCATGACGGATACCGCTTTTTGGTTGGTGCTCTTTTATCTTGTGCTCTTGTATAAAAAGTAAAACCATTTATGTCGTATCCTTGGAATGTCCGAATTGTAGTGGACGGTCCTCGAGCCAACACTTTCAATCGAAGCGCACTCTGTCTCCGTATGCATCATGTGCCTACGCAACCAATCGCCGAAGTTATGTCTATGCTCTCTCGCGATCCAACCCTCGACTTCGTTGGGTTTGTTCTAGATAGCATGCTCTTGTGCATGTTGACATACGGGCCACCACAACCGATTGTCCCAATCTGCGAAATGTGCTTGTGTGAATGAAGCTAGATTGTTTGTACGGAGTGATTTCTGCCAGATGTCCCTTTTCCTATAGCCTACCCTCATGTCGTGATGTAGGCGGACCAATCGGTTTGAGATCCATGTAATCAACGCAGAACTCAATGACCTCCTCGGTTCCCCAACCATCTGCAATGCAACCTTCCGGCCGATGTCGGTTACGAACATATTTCTTTATGACCCCCATGAACCTCTCAAAAGGATACATCTGATGTAGAAACACGGGACCTAGAATCCGTATCTCTTTCACGATGTGAACAATGAGATGGACCATAATATCAAAAAAGATGGAGGAAACACATCTCGAGCCTGCAAAGAGTGTGGACCACGTCTTCCTGTAGCTTATCTAGTTTCAATGGATCGATGGCCTTCTGTGAAATCGCGTTGAAGAATGAACACAACTTCACAATTGGGTCTCGGACTTTCTCTGCGTAACACCCTAACGCAATTGGAAGCATCTGCGTCATCATCACGTGGCAATCGTGAGACTTCATACCAATTAATTTTAAGTCTTTCATTGAGACTAGTCTCTTTATGTTGGCGAGTATCCGGACGGAACTTTCACTCCGTGCAAGCATTCGCACAGCTAATTTTTTCTTTCTTGCTCAGTGTAGCAGTGCGGGAAGGTACTTTTTCCCTGTATCCATGTCTCGTGATGCGCTCCTTCCCGAGTTTCATATCTTCAAGGTCCATCCGTGCTTGAGAGTATCTTTTGTTTTGCCGTATATCCATGAAGATACCAAGCAAGTTGTCACACACGTTCTTCTCTATGTGCATGGCGTCGATTGCGTGTCGCACTTCTAAGTCTTGCCAAGAAGGTAGGACCCAAAATATCGATCTCTTTTTCCACAAAGGAGCCTTATCACGGAACTCGGGATAGATGTCTTTGCTGCTCCTTTCCGTGGATAATTTTAAGATCCCTTACAGTGCAAATATCTCTCTCCCAGTGTGATTCTTCTGAGCTAAAGCGGTCTCCTTTGTCCCATCAAAAGCTTTCTTATTATTGCGGTATGGGTGATCCTTGCGGAGGAACCTACGATGCCGCATGTAAGACATTTTTCGACAGTTCTTGACCACCGACTAGTTGTACCATCTAAGCATTGGGCGCATCCATTGAAGCCTTTTGTCGTCTGCCCGACAGTTACCAAGGGCGGGGTAATCATTGATGGTTACGAACAACAATGCGCGTGAGGATAAAGTTCTCTCTTTATACTCATCCCATACCCGTACTCCATCGTTCCACAAGATTAGAAGATCTTCAACCAATGGTTTGAGGTACACATCGATATCATTGCCGGGTTGCACGGCCCTTGGATCGATAGTGGCATCATAATGTACTTCCGCTTCATACAAAGCCAAGGAGGAAGGTTGTAGATACATAGAGTTACCGCCAAGTGCTATGACGATCGCTCATGTTACCGAAAGGATTCATCCCATCCGTACTCAACCCGAACCTTATATTCCTTACATCATATGCAAAGTGCTTCTTATATTTTACGTCGATGTTCCTCCATTGCACGTAGTCGTGAGGTGTCCGAGCATTCCATCGTTCTTACGCTCTTGGCGTGCCATCGTAGCAATTGGGCATGCCTTTTGTTCGCAAACAATCGATTCAGACGGGAATTATAGGAAAATACCACACCACCTTACGGGAGATCTCATCTTCTTACGCTTCACCCGACATCTTCATTATCGATGTTTTCATCGTTGCCCTTATACCGCTTTGCTTTGCAAACAACACGACCATCCAAGTCCGCAAACTCATTGCGATACAACATGCAATCGTTTGGACATGCGTGTATCCTTTGTACTTCCAATCCCAACGGCGGACAACCCGCTTGGCCAGTGCGTGCTTGTAGGCAACATGTTACCCTCCGGAAGCAAATCCCCAAGAGACATAAGAGCTCGGTGAAGCTCTTATCGGACCAACCATTGCTTGCCTTCAACTACGATGAGTGTAAGCACGGTCCGCAATTTTTGTGCTCCTCCTTGCGGCTGGGTACAATGGTGTCGTGGAGTCTGTACCATATGTTGGAACTTTTGAAACTCTCTTTCACTCGTGAAGTCTCCTCCCCATCACGCAACATTTGATCCGGATCTTCGTCGTGGTCGCCGACAAGCGTATCTTCAATCGCCATACCGTTGTCTCCGTCATCTTCAATAATGTGTTGCCCTTCATGTACAATCTCATCTTCGCGTGCTTGGTCCAACAGTATAGCCACCTTGAAACCTCTTGAAGCAAGTGTGCGTATCGACTCTATGGTAGAAAACGACTTCGATTTTTGCGATCAACGCATGGACAGCACATGTAGTCCGCCGATTCTTCGACTTGCGCCGCAGCCACGTTTAGAAAATAACTCACACCATTAAAAACTCGCGCCACAACGGTCCGTGTCATACATCCACCTTCGGTCCATCTACAATTAATTAAATCAAACATTACATACGCATATAATTGCAAATAACAAATAATTGTAGACAATTAGATTTAAAAACATATGTAGCAATTTTGACTATATTAAAATACATCAACCTTTTTCCGTTATGTAAATATCCATATAGCAATTTTTTAGTATTGTAAAAAATGAAAATAATTGTAAATAGTTATGATATATTTAGACTATATCCAAATATATCAATCTTTTTTTCATTGCGTCAATATCCATCTTGCAATTCCTTATTATTTACAAATTTGGAAAAAATTGCAAGCACTTAGGATATACTTTGAGTACATTAAAATATATCAAAATTTTTTATTAGGTAAATATCCATCTAACAAGTTTTTATTATTTCAACATTTGAAAATACACCTTTTGTCATTATGTAAAAATCCACGTGGCAATTTTTATTATTTACAAAAATAGAGATTAAAACATAACAAATGATGTTAAAATATTTTCATAACGTGAGCGAGTTCACGTCGGACCACTGGAAGTGGTCCGGCGTGAACGAGCTTTCTTGGCGGACCACTTCAAGTGGTCCGTGTGAACTCGATGTTTATCCTATTTCTATTTTTATTTTTAAAACATAACAAATGATGTTAAAATATTTTCATAACGTGAGCGAGTTCACGCGGACCACTTGGAAGTGGTCCGCGTGAAACAACTTTCGCGAAGTGGTCCCGTGGCAATGTTTATCCTATTTCTAATTTTTATTTTTAAAACATAACAAATGATGTTAAAATATTTTCATAAATTTTATGTATTATCCTACATATCTTATGATACTCCCATAAATTTTTCATAGCATGAAAATGCATTCTCAATTTTTAAAATTGAGAGTTCTCAGAAATGCTTGGTTTAAAATTCAAATCTCGGCGGTTTTGCTAAAATCTCATGAAAAAATAAAAATCTGAAATATACTGTAGCAATTTCAAAATTTTTGGATTTTTACATCCGCCGGTCTATGCAAACTCATTGGGTCCAAATCCGAGATTTCGTGAGATTTCACTAATTTCGCGGTTTTGTAACCTTGGATCAAATTACTAACCTCGAAAAGAAGTACAATACAAATTTTAACAAATTTTTCGGCAGCAGATCGTTGCAATATGCAAATCGAGCAAAAGACAGGCGCCTCTCTGTCTTTGCTCGATCGGTCGAGGCGGGTCTCGATTATATAGAACACTTATCACTGCCGGTTCGCGTAGAACCGCAGTGATAAGCTCAATCTTGCGCGAAAAACATCTGCGCGGAAGATAATATCACTGCCGGTCCTTGCTTTAACCCGCGGTGAAAATGCAAGTATCCTGCCGGTTTAAGCACGACCGGCGATGATATATCTCTGCGGTTGTTGTCTCAAACCGCGATGATATCTTGCTTTTTTCCGGGTTGGTTGCATGAACCGGCGGTGATAAGTTATCCCCAACTTAACTTTCGAACCGCAGAGATCGTTATCATCGCCGGTGGTCCTAACCGGCAGTGATATGCCGGCAAGGATTGGCTGTTCTGTAGTAGTGACGCACACATAGAGAACCCGTCATGCATATTTGTTAGTCAACCGCGCATACATTTACCGTGGTTAATTACCTAATATATTACCACCTCAGTCTGAGTGAAAATTAGGAAGTATCAAAGTTATGGAAAATATTTTATTTTTGTGCATGTATCCATTCCTTTTTTAAAAAGAAAAAAGAAAAGAGAAAACTAGCTTGCTCCCACACTGAAAACACACAACTAATCCGTGACACCTTTTTTCTGAAAAGTTCTTCGAGACCATTCTTGGGTCATGACAACTCAAATTAAGAACTCTGAAGTGCACAAGGCACCCTACGGCCTTATCTGTCTTTTCCATGGAACACAGGACGAAATAAGAGATAGATAAGAGGGGCCTTGTAGTTTGGCAAGGCACGTAAAGACGAAGAAGAGATTGCTTAGAAACCAAGAACACCTCAAAGCCTGCCAAATGCTCATGGTTTTAATGGCGTTGGGAGAGTGAAAGAAAGCCAGGATGCATGCAAGCATGGTGTGCAAGTGGGACCCACGACAAGGGTACAAATGCTCCTCTCGGAAAAGTGGCCAAATTCCTCTTCTCCAGTCTCCCAAAAATTCCAAAAACAGTTGGTTGGTAGCTTTTCCTTGCATTATTATGCATGGATGCTTCCTCCAGAGAGGAAGAGATCGAGAATTTGCGTGTCCAATACTTTGCAGGTAGGTTTACACTGCAATGTGTGTACATGATTGTTGTGAGGAGGAATTGCTTTTCTTTTTCCCTTTTTGTTCAGGTGGTATATATCCAAGCTCTTGACCAATTAGTTGGAAATACAGACTGTTAACATGTGCGAGAAATTGAGCCAAGTAATTTCCCCCGTTTCACAAAATTGCTAATTAAACATGCATTTCGTTCCCTCTAAAATTAACCATCTTTTCAAATAGCTCTACTAATAACCATCTTTTCCTTTATTTGGAGTGTTGCATACTTGCATTTGGTCGTAGTATATATGGACTATGGAGAAGCCTCGAAAAGTGGATATATACATACACATCGATATGATCACTATGCTATACGACAGGGATCGATGATGCAGTCACATACGGATAGATCATCAATTTGACTCCACAAGATACATACAACCGTAAATAAAGGCGTTGTCAAGGAGAAGACAAAAAATACAGGTGAGAAGCAAGAGTAGCAATGCATGCAAAAATAGTACACCTCCTAAGCACCAAAAAACATTTCTCCTTTTATTTATCCAGGGTGTTCCATTTGGTCGTACCATGGACTATGGAATAGCCCCAAAATGCAGATACACATGACGCATATATAATTTATGCTATGCGACAGCGGCGATGCACTCATGTACAGATTGATCGTTTGGATCCACAAGAAATATCCATAAAGTCATAAAGACTATACCACAAGGCATGCAAAGACCAAAAACCAAAATTAATTACATGTTTACCAAGAAGCAAAACGTAGCCAAAAATCGACCGTATATGCATACATACCCACGGTGTAGCTAATTTTCGAAGAGTACGTGACGTTATATGTAAATGATGGGATAACCATATATATTCATAATCACCGGCTATATATCTAAATTTAGACGGTTAATAAGTGTTAACACGTGGAGAAATGGAGCTAAGTAATTTGCCTCTCAGAGGCCCTATTTGCCAAACTTGGTTAATATTCTTTTCCTTCCAAAATTGCTGCCACGTACCTATCAAACATAACCTAACAGCCATTTTCCTTTATTTGGAGTGTTCCACCATTTGGTCATACCATGGACGATGGAGTAGCCTCAAAAGTAGATATGTACATATCATTATACTATATGACAAACAATGTAGTCACATAGAGGTAGTACACATCATTATACTATATGACAAACAATGTAGTCACATAGAGATAGTACACATCATTATACTATATGACAAATAATGTAGTCACATAGAGATAGAACATTTGACTCAGGCAGAAACAACCATAAAGACGATCGCAAGGGAAATGGCCAAAAAAAAAATACAGGTATACCTAGAACAAAAAAGTAGCAATGCGTACAAAATCAACAGTATATGTGTCGACTGTGTGCGCTGATCATCAATTGTTTGGAAATTTAGAATATTAAGCTTGAGCATGCGTCTGGTGGGGGGGCTTTAACATGCAAGAGATAATTTTTTTAGATAGAAGAACATGTGAGATAATTAAACTAGTAAGATACAGCAATTTCCCATTTCGAGGCCTTGATTAACACGCTTGGCGAACACCTCTTTCCCTTCAAAATTGTGCCATCCAAACAATATGCATAGCCTAACTTCTACTTCATTTTCCTTTATATCTAGTGTTTGATTAGAGTGCGTTTGGTTGGTAGGATGAAGTTGAACGGGATGATGAGATTATTTTAGTTTCATTATTTTGTGTGAATGTAATAGTTCAGTGTCTATAAAAAATATTTCTTAAATTTGTATCTCACTGTTCAGAATGAGATAGATAGTTCTATTTAAACAATCAAACACATTGATGATTTTTTTCTTAAACAATCTCACGCATATATCACTTGATACAAGCAACTAAATACACCTTTAATAGCTATAAATTACGGGTATACCGATAATAATTAAAAAGGAGAGCCAAATCGACGTATATTCATGCAGCCGGTGTACGCCAGTTTTTGGCGCCTGACAAGATCGAGGCTGCTTTGCCAAAAAAACAAAGCAAAGGAAATACTATATAGAACAAAAACAAAAAAACAAAAGCTCTTTCTAGCTTGCCACGCGTATAGCTGCATTCCGACTATGTATGGCCTGGGCGTGCACACTTTTTTTTTTTTCTTTGGTCTTCTTTTCTCGCGTCCAAACAAAAGAAGACGTAATAAGGATAATGTCTTGAAAGAAAGCTAGTATAGTGCCCTGTCTTCCGGTTTCTTTTCCCAGCACGTAATATATGATCTTTTTCTTTTCTAGAACGTTTGTTTCCTTTTCCTTAATTCCAGGATATTTGTTTCCTTTTCCTTGAGATGATGTTGGAGGTGGGGGGAGATTTGTTGTGGGCTACAAGGATGAGTTAGACACATTAAATAATGGCCATCGGATGTGGGTGAGTAAAGCTGAGGAAAGATCCGAGAGGTTAATTTTGATGGAGGCAAGTTTACGAGGGCGTTTATTTGGGTGCATGAAGGTTGTGTCATCTCTAGTGAGTGCATTATTTGGGGTGGGCGTAGAAAAGAATGCTTAGGTAACCCTTTATAGATGCACCTAAGCATTCTTTTCTACGCCCACCCCAAATAATGCACCCACTAGAGATGACACAACCTTCATGCACCCAAATAAACGTCCTCGTAAACTTGCCTCCATCAAAATTAACCTCTCGGATCTTTCCTCAGCTTTACTCACCCACATCCGATGGCCATTGTTTAATGTGTCTAACTCATCCCTGTGGCCCACAACAGATCTGCCCCCACCTCCAGCATCTATACTCCTTTATAATGCACCTAAACATTCTTTTCTACGTCCATCCCAAATAATGCACCCCACTAGAGATGCCCTAACCTTCATGCATCCAGCGAAACGTCCCCAGAAACTTGCCTCCATCAAAATTAACCTCTCAGATCTTTCCTCAGCTTTACTCACCCACATCCGATGGCCATTGTTTAATGTGTCTAACTCATCCCTGTGGCCCACAACGGATCTCCCCCCACCTCCAGCATCATCTCAAAGAAAAGGAAACAAATATCCTGGAATTAAGAAAAAGGAAACAAACGTTCTAGAAAAGTAAAAGATCATATATTACATGCTGAGAAAAGGAAATCGAAAGACAGAGCACTATACTAGTTATCTCAAGGAAAAGGAAACAAATATCTTGGAATTAAGGAAAAGGAAACAAACGTTCTAGAAAAGAAAAATACCATATATTACGTGCTGGGAAAAAGAAATTAAAAACAAGGTATTATACTAGTTATAAAGGAGTATAGAAGAGGGGAGAGAGGAGGGACAGAGAGACGTCAGCGTGAGAACGTATACTGGGCTCTAAATGTTGGCCGGCCTATGGACATCTGTCCATGGATGAGATCTTGTTGGGCCAACGACTCCATGGAGGGACGCCGTGTAAAGGGTTAAAAAGGGCAAGAAACTGTGAGAGCCCATATAAAAAGCAGAAACGAAGCCCACAACTAAAGGGGGAAAAAGATTAGACACACAAATACAAATTCCTTTGTAAAGACTAGCTAAACATACCTACTTTGCTACGGATAAAAAATATATTGCACTAGTATATCAAGCTATTATTATTGGGCTCAACCTACTCCATGCGGCTTGGCCAAGCTCCTCTCAGGCATTACACCCGCACCCTCAGCTCCGCGGCCACACCCTATCGAGTTTCGTTGTGACCTGAATCATGCTCTATTTTCATTAGAGATTTTTTAGGAGAGGTTAAGTTAATTTGTCAAGAGGATATTATTGTTGTGTTGAAGTTAGTTTGTTATTTATTGTTTGAGAATTTTTAGAATGTAGGCTCACCTGTCGCACCAAATTTTCTGTACGAGCGGAGGGGTGAACGGAAAAGGCACCAATCACCATTAGATTTTTTTTTATAATAGCAAAGTTTAGGCACACAGATCCAAATTAATGTTCAACTTGTTGCCTTCGGCTAGAGCAGCCGAACATGCTCGAGGCTTACGAGATGCTTGAGATTGGCTCGGATGGGGCTCAAACTCAACTCACAATTGAGCCAGAACGGTTAGATGTCAGAGTCCGATTACTAATTGGTGCTTGTCTCAACTCTTGTCACCCAGCTTACTTCCAAATGGTGATTTGAGTGAGGAGAGGTGCTTCTATACTTTTTTTTTTTTACAGTTGCATAAATATTAAAAGATGAATAAATGGTAGATGATAATTACTTATCTTTTCGTTTGCTTTAAGATTTATGCAACTTGTATCAAGAGAGAAAGTAATGAAACACTACTCGTGAGGGTATCCGATCTACTCCGGATAATCCCTTGACTCGAGTGGATACCGAGTTATTCAATCCTTGTCCCATTTCAAGTGATAATTGAACCTAGTCAAATCAAGTTCAAACTCTGAATCTCATATCGAGGTCTGAATTCGTCTTGTTTTCATGCTTGCAAATAATTTTTCTGAGCTGTTGTTTTTAATTTTCTTAGTTCTTATTACTTTTTCTGAAAATGACCACGGTAGTTAGGAATGGGCTCTCCTACCACTGCTACTGTACTACAGCTAAACCAAGGAAAAAGTAAAAAAAGAGGGGGCGAAATGGCGGGTTTGCTCCACCACGTCGCCTCCGCCGCCGTGCTCCTCTTCCTCGTTGCGGCCGCCTCCAATGCCGGCGCCTCCACATTCTACGCCTCGGACCCCAACCTCGGCTCCGCCCGCGTCGTCTTCCAGGTCCTCCATGATCTCCCTCCCTTCTGCTCTGTTCTTTGTTCCTGTTACTGCAAGATATGCCCCCAGATGTTCGGGTGGCCCTAAATTCGTTCTAAAGGAGTGAATTTTACTAGAACTTGGAGGTCCAAAAATCGTTTTTTGCTCGCTTAGATTCGCTAGATTTGTCGAGAGATTGGGAATCGTGAGTTGTGAATGAAGAGGATCTACGCTAGAATCTCGGGGCCTTTGGCATTGTTCTTGCGAGATTCGTTCAAGAATTTGTATAGCATGGACGATGTGGCCAGAATTGAATTGGAATTAAGCGCTGGGAGGAGTGCAAGGTTTGTATGCTAGGAATCTAGGATTAGTGGGTGTTGCATATTTCTCTACAAACTTATGATTTTCTCAGTTACTCCCATTATGCCATTAGACTGCGAGTTCTGTTCCAAACAGGTTTCGCATGTCATCGACTATACAAAATGCAATTAACTACAACTGAGAGTTGATGTATGGCTGTACATGGCACAAAGTGTTCCAGATAGTTTACTTGCGCGGCAACTCACTCCTCAAATGAAGTATGTTAATGTATTTTTCATGATAAAACAATAGCTCTACATGAATGCCACCACTACATAAAATGCTTATCAGCAGTCCGCAGTTGCTCAACTGATGCAATCATTGTAAGGGGAAAATCTTGGCCAGTAGATGACTCAGAATTTAAAATACTGGGTTCTTTGGATAGTTTGGGTATGTTCTTCCATTTCAGATTCTAGATCCCACATTTGGGGTGGTGAAATGACAAATCAGGTCCTCCATCACTAACACAGTTATGCCATATTGCCAAAATTTTCTTGAGTGCCTCTTTTTGCAGTTATTACTTACCTGTTGGTAGCGCCTATTCCCATTTCTGATTGATATCACATACTTCTATTTCAATTGCATGTGCAGACAAATCATGGAGACATCGAGTTTGGCTTCTTTCCTCATGTTGCACCTAAGACAGTTGAACACATTTTCAAACTTGTGCTGCTGGGATGCTACAATACAAATCACTTCTTCCGGGTATCATCAGTTTTATCTACTCTTTTCTTTACTTTTTTCCGACACAGACTTTTTGTTTGTTATGAACTACTTTTATCAGTTGGGAATACTCAATTGTTCCCGGTTGCAGGTCGACAAGGGTTTCGTTGCACAAGTTGCTGCTGTTGTGGGAGGTAGAACAGCCCCTATGAATGATGAACAGGAAAAAGAGGCAGAGAAAACAATTGTTGGTGAATTTAGTAGTGTCAAGCATGTCAGGGGAATTCTCTCCATGGGAAGGTACTCCCTCTGTTAAGTTTTGGCAGGCATCTGTCTTTCATGAAATCACTTTGCTGTTTTCTGGTTCTGGACAAAACAACACAAGCATGTAGCATCATTCTGTAAGCGCTGTTTCATATGGTTTGCCATATTAACTTCTGTCTTTCTGTACAAAGCCAGATGAATGCAATATTTCCTGAATAGAGTACTTGTAGAAAATGTCATGAAAAAGTTTATTTTGCATCTGCATTGATATGTTATGAACTTATGATATTAATTATTCTTTCCTTGTGCAAGGTACTCTGACCCAGACAGTGGCTCCTCTTCCTTTTCTATCCTTCTTAGTGATGCTCCACATCTTGATGGCCAGGTATTTAACAATTCTGCAAAGATTTATGATTAATATCAGCTACTTAACTGATTCGAGATTGATGCATAATGGATTTCAGTATGCTGTATTTGGGAGGGTCACTAAGGGTGATGATACATTAAGAAAACTAGAGCACCTTCCAACCCGGAGAGAAGGCATTTTTGTAATGGTATGTGTGCTGCAATTGCACAGTTTTCTTCTGTGTAGGCCACTCTTTTAATCTACCTTCTTTTATATGATTATTTATATCCTCTACAGACCATCTGGCAATAGTTCGTGGTAAAATGATGTTTTGTGTCAAATAAAATAATGTTATTTGGATTTGATGGCATTCAAGTTTGTGGCTGGATATAGCACTTTCTTTCTTTTTTGCCTCATTAGTAGTGTTCACTGTTCATCAGTACAGCCATACACGCTCAATGCTTATGCATATCTTAATTATTTGAATTCTTCCACAATCTTGTCACTGTTATTATATGGTTGTATTTATGTTAAAGTTCACCTAACAAATGAAGCCCTAACATTTATTGTTGCCATTGTCAGCCGATTGAACGTATCAACATTCTGTCAACATACTATTATGGTAAGAACTGAATTAATTGAAAGTTTCTTGTTTTTAAAGCCTTTTTTATTTTGATATTTTTGGAATCTTGTAATGCAAACCAAATACAATAGTAGATTTGCAAACCTATCATGCTTAGACAATATTATGTATTTCCTGCTACAATGCATGCCCTTGAGATGAGATCATCTTTGTGATGTTTTATAAAATTTATTCATAAAGTTTATAGGATCTTCAAATATTGAGTTGGTCTTTATCTATATCATTTAAATGTTGACTTTTTCTATAGTACTAGCATAGATGGCAATTTGAAGCTTTTAGATCTCCATTAAATAGAATTATAGACCCCAAATCCATCTACCTTTCTCATGCTAGAGGTGATTGCTGATGAAGCAACACTAACCTGCGAGCAAAATGTTAGGCATTGAAAGGTCTGGCCTGTGTCTTATAATGAAGTGTGAATTCATACCATCAACGAGATTATGTGTTTCTGACCTACTGCCAAAGTATAAGCATGATTTCTATTCCGCCAAGCTATCCAGCGCTTTTACTATGATGTGTATTTCCATGTATTCAGAACCTAAGTACATTTCTTTCCCTTGTTTCAAAGGGAATATAGGGCTATCCCATCAAGCAAAAAAGGATCACCAGATTGCTTTTGGTAATTGATTAAATAAGTTGGTTAGATCTTTTCCGATTAAGACTTTAGATCAACAAACTCCACGGATTTTGCTCCTCATTTCTGTTTAGTGTTGACATGTTTCATGTTGCATCATTTTCCTCTGTTTGCCTCTAGTTTCTGTCTGTGCATCCATAACTTGTATTTTATCCATCTGTCATTGATAATTGTGATAATTGTAAGGTGCTTCTTGCTAGTCTGTTTTGTAGACTCTGGGCTAGCTTTATGTTACAAATATATACTTCAAATTTGAAGTGTTCACAGTTCTCAACATTTTTAACTTATGCAGATATTGAAGTAGAGAGTTGCGAAGCGGAGAAATCTATTCTTAGGAGGAGACTTTCTGAATCAGCATCAGAAGTTGAACGATGGGTGAGAACCTCGCTTCAGAAATGTTGAAGACAACTCTTCTTACACAACCCTGAATTCAGAGAGACATCCCTAGTGATCAACTAATGTAACTTGCTTCTATGTTTGCAGAGAAGAAAATGCTTCACATGATGCCGGAGTTATGTTAGGTGATTTGCTTTTTTACTGATTTTAATACCAGAATAACATTTTTCAATGTAGCAACTTGCTGTATGTGTGCAACAAAGCTGGAATGGAAACATTATACACATGATATTAATAGTGCTAAAAGGACTATCGGATCTTCCTGTATTACCTTCAGTTTTGTCCTGTTTGTCAGATGATGATCAATTTGAACTCTTAAACTGCCTTTTTGAGATATAAGTGAACCTGAAGTTTCATCTCACACCTCTGTAGTATAGACTTCCATAATGTTTAATCTCACAACTGAGCTTACCAAATGGTATATTCATCGATTATTTGATTAATTAGTTCGTGCACCTTCAAATGAACATTGGTATCATGCTTGTAGTAGTTGTTAGTACACTATTGCGTGGTTCTAATGATAATTTCGGACATGCCACCAGAGTGTAGTTGCTGGTTTACCACTCTGATCAAGCTTGTGCTGAGTAAATTTAGCTGAAATGAGCTTTCTCTTTAGGGATTGACGACTTTTTAGTGGCTACTTCATCCCTGATTCTAGTAAAATGGATATTTCAACTGTTTTGTGCTTATCTACATGCATATATATACTGAGTTTGTTAGGTTGGGCATTGTTTAACAGATAACTCAAATTATCTATTATTCCTTCAATAAGGGCCAGAATGCCTTTTGGTATAGTTCATTGATAAATGGTAAGACCTGTAAACACAAATTATTTATTAGTGTTATTATCATGATGATGTGTGGATTATTTTGGTTATGAACTTCGAAAGTGCAATGCTTATGAAACTAAAGCAGGAATGATTTTTAATTAACTTAATTTTGAACAACATCAATCTTTGCACATTACCTGCTTATCCATGTAATTCTTGTCTTCCCTGTGATGCAGAACTGGTTCCATCTCCTGGGGCTGATTGATGCAGGACGAATTTGGGCCAGTATGGAGGGGAACCCCTGGAATGTGTATGCTGTGTGTATGTGTCTTAACAAGGTGTTAAATGAGTATATGTTACAGCTGTAATGCTGAAACAGACCAATATAAATGTGGATAGATATTCTGTGGATCTTTTTAGCACTCTATGGATAATTTGTAATGGTGGTGCTAAAGTTTGAATATACCTTTTATAATCGAGAGCTTATATTTTCCCACCTTGGATTTGCCAAGCATTGTATGATGCTGGTGCCTATGCTTGAATGTATGTAACTTCACAAAATTGGGTAATGTGTTATTTAATTAAGGCGATCTGGTCCCCAAAATAGTGTGATACTAATATATCACATATGGCCAACTTGATGCTATAATCTAGTGCTAAAGCTGGATTTAAATTTTGAGGTGTGAAGTTCCACTAAATGAATGTATTAGCATATGACTCATGTTTGATGTGAGGAGAATTCTGCATATGCCTGACTAAGAATCATACAAGAAAAAAAGAAAATATTCTTTTTGTGCTTGTGGTCTACAACGACCGATCAAACATAGGTAACTTCTTTTGGTACTACGCAAAATAGCTGCAGTGATGCACTTATGTATGATTCTCCTTGCATGATGGAATTTAATTGTTACTGAAATATGGCCAAGGAAAAGACTAATATCAGCAGTAGTAGCATTCTTTCCATATCTAAAATGGTAGTTGCAACTTGCTACAGAAGTATCCTCCAGTTACACAACATGTTGGGCACTTTGCCATGACCATTTTATAAGGAGCTAGCTACTGACAGCCTCTAGCCCTCTATACATATTTGGTTCTTGTCTTCGGTGCCGAACTTGTCTTCCCATTTCAGCTTGCTTCTTCACCTGTCTGCATTAATAATTGTACCTGTCATCGTCGTCTTCTTCTCATCCATGTGACAGAGTGTATGCATGACCAGATTCAGATCAGCTGGGGAGCAAGTGAGCCCCAACTTGACGCATGTCGTCCCATATCAGACAGCTATGATCACGGAAGATTAGGCATGATTCTGATTTCTCGACCATTATCTGATATTGTGCATCTCCCATGCATGAAACCAGGGAATCTTGTGTCCCCTGTGCCCATTGTTCTATAGGGGGAAGAAAGAACTTTTGTGATGTAGCTGTTTGGGATATCCATGAACTGATACCAGAAGTATGATCCTTGTATATACAATGCAAGCATGATCTGCGTAAGTGGGTATATATAGCTGGTGGCAATTTAACGGTGGTCAAACTTTAAAATGTTTGAACGAAATTTGTCTATGAGAATGTCACATTTTGAATACGAATCCATAGTATTTCACAGCAAATGTTTCAGAAACATGGATTGTCTTGGGTTTTAGTTTACAGTCGTAAGACATTTGAGAAAAAAAAATGCAAACTAGCTAATAAAGCCACCATGAATTCATTATAATTAAATACAATTTTACAAGCAATACATGTGTATATTTCATTTGACATATTGCTTAATCTGAAAAATTGAGAGTGAGCACTGGGCAGAGACTATATCCGATTGGCATCCGTTCGCTAGAACATGTTGAAGTGGATGCACACAGTTTTGGAACACCCCCAATCAATCAATCAATTGTCCCAGTAATTTTTCTATTTCTCCATTCCTATTCAAGGCTTGCAAATTGCAATGAATCGATCCATGCCCCTAGCTTGTTCACATATATGCCACGGTATGCAATCATGCTGTCTCTCTTACATGCATGTAAGGAACTTGATTTGCTCATCTATGTGCAAAGCAAGCCTCTCCGTCTTCGTTGTGTGTATATATATATAACAATTACCCGGAGCAACATGGTGCCTGGACATCGTGATTCAAAATGGATATTTCTCTTATATATTTGCATGCGAATTTTTTTGAAGGATATTGAGTTTAACCAGTTCAAAACAAGTTTGAATTGAAATTCAAACTAGAGTTTTTTTTATGATAGTTTGATTGTAGGTATGTGCTGATTTTATATATAAATCAGCAAAGCATGTGATCTAAATTCATTCAAATCTTTGAACTCGAGTATATTTTTTTAAAGGTATGTGTTTCATTTGAATTGTTATAGATTGATATATACCCTCAAACTAAAAGTTTCAAAAAATATATCCGAATTTGGCTTGAATTCGCGTATTTGAAATCATGGTACCCTATTTTGCCATCCTATATATACATATATATACACACACAAACACATATATACATATATACATATACATATATATATATATACATATATATACATACATATATACATATACATACATATAGGAAGCCAAAATGGGGCATCATGATTTCAAGTACACGAATTCAAGCCATATTCGAGTATATTTTTCAAAAATTTTAGTTTTAGGGTATATACCCATCTATAACAATTCAATTGAAACACAAACCTTTGAAAAAATATACTTGAATTCAAATATTTTGAACTAGTTTGGATCACATGCTTTGCTGATTTATATATATAATCAGTACATACCTACAACCAAACTATAATAAAAAAGGGAAACTCTAGTTTGAATTTCAGTTCAAACTTGTTTGAACTAGTTAGTAAACTGGTTAAACTCGGCATCCTAAAAATTTCAAAAAATATCGCATGAAAATACATAGGGTAAATACTTATTTTAGATCCTGGTGCCCCAGGTAATTGTACTATACATATATGTATATATACATTACATACAGATACATATGTACATATATACGTATGTATGTACATATACATATATATATATATATACATGTGTATATATATATGGGTGTGTGTATGTATGTATTTATGTACGTCGAGTTCTAGAGTTTCTTGAAAGCTGTATTCATGCATCGTGATTATTGTTATCTTTCTCGTGATGTGATTGGTAAAAAAAATGAACCTAATTAGCGGCGGCAGGTGAACTTGGCGATGGATATGACACGATCAATACAGGGGATGTCGTCTACCTATCGACTTCTCGATGGGTGCGTGCAACTGATGATCTATACGAGTATACGAGCATGTATATATAAATCTTTTGAAAATATTTGTCTGTGAAACATTTCATCAAGAACAAATTAAAGATTTAATTGAAAATCAGTCATTGTACTGTGTATATCGACAGTACTGTAAGTATTTATTTGAGCAATACTTCTATGCATCACCCAAAAGTGAGTAGCATTTCTATAAATCACTTTTTTAATTTAAGTTATACTGATCTTAACGTAAACGAAGTGATAAGTAACCACCATTTAACTTTCATTTATACTTTAATATTTACTAGTCATGTGCCCGTGCGTTGCAACGAAAAATCAATTTGCGACAAAAAATTTATTTGCAAAGAACACTAACTTTAGTTATGTTTCAATAGTAGGAAAAATTTGTTCCACCGAAGAGATTTGACTATCGGGTTAAATCCTCTTTCATCTCAACCGTTCATGTTAGATCCAACGAATCAAGTACTCTGAAAGAGAACGGACGATCGCCACCAACTCTTAATTAGAACTGGTATAGAGATATCAATCCTTACCATTGAAGGAGGAGAAAGTTATTACCTTCCTCTTGTAGGAAATCTTCTTACTTCTTGCATGCAACCTTTCTTTTCTCTTCTCTTCCTGCGTGTGTCTCCACTACCGACCAGCTTGTCCTCCTGGAGATGAGAGTGAGTGCCCTCTAATAGGTGGTAGATGAAAGCAGAAGGCAGCGTACGCAGGCAGATGAAAGTCAAGTCTCCCCGACATCTTCGTGATTAGCACGTGATTTGGTTGCGTGATTCTTTCCTTTTAATCTATGCATTTCCAGATATGATGAGATAGAATTCCTGTATTATGGGATATGGTGAGTATATCCTTCTATCCATACATGATATGATAAGAAAATCTTTCCATTTATAATATATATGAATAACATACTTGCATAGTAAGAACATGTGAATAGAGATATGCTAAAATAATATTTCTATTAAAAAAATATACGATAAAATCCTTCCATATAAGATATGATTAAATCCTCTTCTATCTCAACCGTTCATGTCAGATCCAACAAATCAGATGCTCTAGAGGAGAACTATCGGCGTTTTCGAGCGCCAGCAAATAAATTTGTAAGTCTAGGGGGTCGCGCGTTCCACTCCCTGAATGGTTAGACTCGTGAGTCTAAGATGTATACTGGTTCGGGCTGAAGGTCCCTACTCCAGTTCGTGTGGTGGTGTTGTATTACTCTTGGTACAGATGACTGCACAAAGTTTTACAAGCGAGAATGCCAATGGCTTAGCGAGATGGGTTTGATAGCACTCTCTCCCTCTCTTTGAATCGTTTAGCCCCGCCTCCTTTATCTGAAGGAAGGGCGGGTTACATCGAGTTGGGAGGAAGAGCGAGGTGACCTATGCTAGGAGCTCCGGTCCTTCGTCCCGTGGATGGTCGCCACCGTCTTGCCCATCTTTGGGTTGGTAGCCTTGGTGGTCGTGGAGGTTAGGTATTCCCGGAAATAGCGTGCTTGCCCTCTGTGACCCTTGCGAATCTTGACGTCGAGTGCGTGGCGTTGGTGCCGCCTCGGGAGGGCGTGCTCTCGTCTTTATCGTGGCCGGTTGATGGGCCGAAGCTTTGTCTTCTGCGATCACGGATCTTCTTGGGAAGGAGCCACTTGCCTTTGTATAGTCGCTCTGATTGACCTTATTCGGGGTGCGTGGCGGTAGGCCGATGAGGACGACACGCGGCACTCGGCGTTCGTCACCTTGGTTTGGTTGGAGTCGGAGATCCCGCCCGCCAAGAGGGGTCGGGCGCCGTCTGGTCGGATTCGCTTCCCTGGCGGTCGGGAGCGGATGCCTTGCGCGATCTCGCAGCGATTCGGTCGGCGGCGGGCGGCGCGCGCTGTTGGTGGAGATATGCTTGAGGCACGGCTCGTCGCCGGGTGTTGGGGTATCCTTTTATTAGTATTCGTCGAGAGCCCCGAACTCCCAAGCGATTTGGCAGTTCGGTTGGGGTTGAACTTGAACGAAAGTGGTGGCGGGCTGGTAGGTCGGTCCACCGATCCGATTAGCGATTCCGTCGGTGTGGTTCGTTGGATCCGACGGCTGTCCCGGAGTTTGGCGGGGGCATTTGAAGCGCCGGGCTTTACTCGCCTCGTTGCGCATGCCGAGTATAGTTTGCGCGCCGCTACCGCTCGTCTTCTTGATCGCCGGGTTACGTGAAGGATGCTTCGTTTTCCCAAGCACCCGCATTTACTCGAGACTCTTAGCCTCCTTCGTCCGGATATATATATGTGCTTGTAGCTTGCTTGAAGGGATGAGAGCTTTTTCTTTTGTTCTTTCAAATGGCTTGAGACACCCTCTAGTCTTTAGCTTCGGCGATGGCGTCGCGGTGGAAGAAGAAGATCCTCTGCCGAGCTTTGGTGAGTTCGACCAGCGATGGCCGAGCTTAGGGAGGAAGAAGGCGCGGCCGTGTGCCGCCGCTTTGTGACGCTTTGCCGAGGCCGTTCGAGGCTCGAGGTGGTAAGGGGGCCCTTCGAGGCGATGGCGCAAGGCGCCGACCGTAGTTGGTGCGGCCGCGTCGATGTCGCTGAAAGCGGTGGAGGCATCGGCGTGTTGCCAGCGGCGCGCGCGCTGTCCGTCGACCGAGCAAGGGCCTACCGAAGATGCCGTCGGTGCCACCGATGCCGCATGATGTTTGATAGGTTCTAGGCGTGGGTAGAGTCTGCCGTGGTGCGGCGTGGCCACTCTTGTATCTGTCTGGTGCATCGTGTAAAGTCGTGTAAAGTTTGAGCACATTGACCTATAATAAAATTTTCTTTTCTTTATGAAAATGTCTTTGCGATGAGTTTGCTTTAATTTTAATCGTTGTGGCGGCGCTTGGTCGTGAGGCGACCGGATGCCTCTGTGAGGTTCGGGTGTCCGAGTGCTCGTTTAACGTCGTAGCTAGACAGTGCCTTGGCCGGCAGGGACGACCGGATGCCTCTGTGAGGTTCGGGTGTCCGAGTGCCTTGGTCGGCAGGACGACCGGATGCCTCTGTGAAGTTACGGTGTCCGAGTGCCTTGGTGGCGGGGACGACCGGATGCCTCTGTGAGGTTCGGTGTCCGAGTGCCTTGGTCGGCGGGGACGGCCGGATGCCTCTGTGAGGTTCGGTGTCCGAGTGCTCGTTTAACGTCGTAGCTAGACGGTGCCTTGATCGGCGGGGCGACCGGATGCCTCTGTGAGGTTCGGGTGTCCGAGTGCCATGGTCGGCAGGACGACCGGATGCCTCTGTGAGGTTCGGGTGTCCGAGTGCTCGTTTAACGTCGTAGCTAGACAGTGCCTTGGTCGGCAGGACGACCGGATGCCTCTGAGAGGTTCGGGTGTCCGAGTGCTCGTTTAACGTCGTAGCTAGACAGTGCCTTGGCGGCGGGGACGGCCGGATGCCTCGTGAGGTTCGGTGTCAAGTGCCTTGGTCGGCGGGACGACCGGATGCCTCTGTGAGGTTACGGTATCCGAGTGCCTTGGTCGGCGGGGCGGCCGGATGCCTCTGTGAGGTTCGGTGTCCGAGTGCCTTGGTGGCGGGGCGACCGGATGCCTCTGTGAGGTTACGGTGTCCGAGTGTGAGGTTCTAGTGTCCGAGTGCTCGTTTAACGTCGTAGCTAGACGGTGCCTTGGTCGGCGAGGACGGCCGGATGCCTCGAGAGGTTGGTGTCCGAGTGCCTTGGTCGGCGGGACGACCGGATGCCTCTGTGAGGTTCGGTGTCCGATCGCCTTGGTCGGCGGGACGACCGGATGCCTCTGAGAGGTTCGGTGTCCGAGTGCCTTGGTCGGCGGGACGACCGGATGCCTCTGTGGTTCGGTGTCCGGTGCTCGTTTATCGTCGTAGCCGGGCGTGAGTGCTCGTTTATCGTCGTGAGTGCTCGTTCTGTCGTGGCGGGATGTGAGTGCTCGTTCGTCGTGGCGGGCGTGAGTGCTCGTTCGTCGGCCGGACGTGGGGCATCCTTCTCGAGTCCTCGTCGGGCGAGGGTAGCTGCGAGAGGAATGGCCGCCGTCTATCCCACATGTATACCCCATCCGCAGTGTGGGACACGAGGGATGGCGCGCGCGTTTACTGCGTTGGTTTGAGCGCCGTGCTCGTGGAGCTAATAGCGGGTAGTCCGAGTGGGTCTGGGAGGTCCGCCCAGGGGACCCTTCCGGCGGACGGTCCCGAGTAGGGTGTCTGGCCTGCTGTGGGCGACCCATAAAAACCTTTCTCTACTCAATCCGTATGGACTCTGGGTCGTCCACGACCCGAGCACACTGGTGTCGCTCATTGATGAGCTCCCGGGAGAGTGTGAAGTATGGTCTCGGACGCGTGTAGAGGTGATTAGGCCGTCAGCCGACCTAACCGAGGGCCCACCGTGGGGCTCACCTCATAACTGCCCCTTGCTCAAGTTTTGCTGGGGCGGCCTTATACCCATCCGGTGGGGTAGGCCTTTCGAACCTGACTCCTCATTGGGCCTGGCGCAAGCCACAAAGCTTTGCCGCCTTGGGGCGCAGCGCCCGATGGGCTTCTCGCGCGCCCCCCGGAGCAACCGTTCCGGCCTAAAGGCGGAGACCGAGAGGTTACGGGACACGTTGTTCGGGGGCGGCGTCTTTATGGCCCTTGTCGCCTGACAAGACAGGGATTAAAAGCGGAGTGGTATTGAAACCGAGTTACCAGTGGCGCGACAGCGAGGGTGGTCGCGACGCTTACGCTTGACGGCGCTGCTTGGCGGCGTTCGCTCGTCCTCTATAAATCGCCTTGGGTGCTTTCGAGTGGTCACGCTTTCTTGCCTTCTCTGTCTCTGCACGTGAAACAAGAAAAGCACCGAGAGCTAAGGAAAGAAAACCCGACCTTTCTTTCTCACCTTCCGCCGTCTCCCGTGAAAGATGTCGTGGCGGAGTGCTCGCGCCAAGGCAATGCGTCGCTTCGGCTTGGTGAAGAAGGGCTTCCTCATGCCGTGGGACCTTCCGACCGAGGGTGCCGGCCGGGCTGCCATCCCGTCTTGCGCGAGCGGCGAGATCGTGGTGCCCGCCTCGTTCTTCGAGCGCTTTGGCTGCCGCACACCGTTCGTCCGGGCTGCTTTGTTTCATTACAAGGTGGAGGTGCACCATCTCAACCCCAATGGGGTCCTCCACATCGCCATCTTCATCACGCAGCGAAGCCTTCTTGGGGATCGAGCCGCGGCTGGCGCGTTGTGGAGGCACTTCTTCGAGCAAGGCTCGGAAGGACGAGCCGTCGGACCGCGCGGCGCCTGGTGGCTGGCCCTCGGCCTTCGCCCGGTCGGAGCACGGAGTACACGGAGGTAAAGCGCCCTCGTCCAACAAGGGTGGCGTTCGAATGGCTCTACGTTCAAACGTCGGCGGCAGCCCCTCGTTTCACCGGCGAGCTTCCCATGGTGGAGGAGCGGTGGGCGAGGCGCCGAAAGAGGGAGAAGAACAAGCCGCCCCGATCATGGAGCGGTCGGGGCTCAAAGGAGGCGGGGGCTCACCGGGGACGTGGTTGTGCGCGCCTTTATGGGGATGCGCGTGCAACCACTTGTGCCTGTGCCGCACCTGTTCCGGTATCTTGGGGCCGTTCGGCCGGGCGAGGATGGCGAAACCAGTGGCGCGTCTCGAGGTGGAGGCCCGGTGGCGGCATTACGGGTGGAAGCGCCACGGTGGCGCGGATGGCCACTCGAGGCCATTCTCGCGCTTTTCCGCCAACCGTAAGCCGGTGAAATTCCTTTCTGCTTCTCTTTTCTTTGTCCTTAGCACTTGACCGACATTCCTGTATCCTCTCAGGGGCTCATGGGGATGTCTTCCCAGGCGCCGCTCCCGGGGGATAAGGAAGCGCGGGCGGCCGCCCGGGCGAGGACAGCAGAGGCTGACTCCTCCCGCAAGAAGCGGAAGGAGGAAAGGAGGAGGAAGAAAAGTAAGGAACGCGCGGCGAAGCGCGCGCGCGGCGAGGATGTGTCGGAGACCACCGCCGTGGGGACAACCTCCACTGACAGCGGCGGGAGTGCCTCCGGCCACCCCTATGGTGGGTTTTTCGACCTGCCGACTGGCGGCGGCCCGAGCGTGGACTCGGCCGAGGGCGGCATCACGGGCCCGTGGCCACGGATCCCCAGGCGGGGTGATCTTGCGCTTGCGGTCGTCGCAGCGTCTCGGCTGGAGGTGGCTTCGGGGAAGCGACCGGCCGACTTGCCCCTTGGCGGGGGGCCGGCAAAGAGGGCGCGCGTGCCACGCACCCGCTCGGCCTTGTAAGTGTATTCTTTTATTGGAGCATTTTCTTTTGGCAAAGCCACCGGCGACTCTTGAATCTTTGCAGCGTCGGCGCCTATCTTGGGGTGACCGTGGGGCGTGCCACATCGGCTCCGCAAATAACGGCGCCGTGATTTCGATGACCGGTTGGGTCGGCGAAGGTCGCGGCGTCGGCGTCCGAGCGCGCGATCGCCTTGAGGGCGACGGCCCCACCCGAGGTCGTGCGAAGAAGAACTTCCGCGCCCTCGGCGAGACCCACCGACGACGTGATCGTCGTTTGAGGATGAGACAATGGCGCCGCGGTGATCGCGCCCGATCGTGGCGAGCCGGCGACGGAGGTGCCGACCCTCGTCCCGAGGAGGTGCCGACCGATGCTCCTCGGCGCAGTCGCCGAGGGGTTTCGAAGGTTGACCTCGTCACCCTTGCCCATGGTGCTTTGATCGGCGACGTCCCGCCCGAACCGGCGAGCGGCGCGCCACGGGTGTAATTCCGGTCGGGCATCATGGGTCGCGGAGGAAGCGAGTGGGCCGCCTTCGGCAAAGCGCGGCCGGACGCCGGCGAGATAGGCGGACCCGTGAAGGTCCGCCCTTGCTCAAGTCTTCCACCGGTATACCGGATATGATGGTTGGGAGTCCACCCGATCGCCGAGTAGGTCACCAAAAGTTCTGATTCGTTGCACATTTTTTATGGTTCTTCCGTGCGACTAACGGAGTGTCCACATTTTTGCAGCACTTGCGGGCTCGCTTCGTGCGTCAGGTTGAGCTCTGCGGCGCCGAAACGGTCGGCACGCAGTGCGGCGGAGTGCTGATCGGTTGCGCCTTGAGCTGCGCCTAGCCCAGGAGGCCCTGGGCATTAGGCGGTCGTAGGCGGTGGTGATCCGCCAAGGATTTGAAGAGGCCTCAAAGGCCCTTCATGATGAGCGCCTAGGAGCCGAGGCCTTGAGGGCGAAAGTGGCGGAACTGGAGTCCTCCCTGACGGAGGTCACTGAGGCCAAGGATGCCGCCATTGCCGCGGAGGGATCGCCTGAGCGCAGTAACACGTCTGCGGACCGAGCGAAACAAGGCTCGGGGACGCCCGAGTTCGCTCCGCGAGCGGCGATCGCCGAAGGAGCTGGCCGAGTGAAGACTTCATCTGGCGCCAAGTCGGAGCGGCAATCTAACCAACTCTGCGGCCGGTAAGTGTCTCAATTCTTGATTAAGTTTGGCGAGCCCCGAGCCTCCTCGAAGGCTTGCAGTCTTGGGGCGCTATACTCCAAGTCTGTCGGCAAGACGGCCTCAGCACCGTATACCATAAAGAACGGTGTGAACCCGGTTGCCCGGGTCGGCGTGGTCCGTAGACTCCGAGAGGACGGAGGGTAGCTCGGTCGCCCGCCGCCGAAGTGCTTGAGTCGATGAAGATCCGTGGCTTGAGCCCTTGAAGGATCATGCCGTTTGCGTGCTCGACACGGCCGTTGGTCCGCGGATGGGCCACGGCGCCCAATCGACGCGGATGTTGAAGTCATCGCGAAACTCGAGGAATTCCTTCCCGTGAAGCTGCGTTCGTTGTCGGTGATGATGGAGTTTGGGACTCGAATCGAAAGACTATGTCGCGGAAGAAGATGGCGCTTGTGCCGACGTGGCGCTTCGACCGGCTTGGCCTCTATCCACTTGGTGAACTTGTCCACCGCGACGAGCAAATGGGTAAAGCCCGGGCGCTTTCTTGAAAGGCCCGACCGGATCGAGCCCCAAACGCAAAAGGCCACGTGATGGGGATTGTGCGCAAGGCTGGTAGCGGATGTATGCGCGGCAAAGAATTGGCATCCTTCGCAGTGCGTCGCGATCGCGCTCTGCGTCGGACATAGCGGTCGGCCAATAGAAACCTTGCCGAAAGGCCTTTCCCACCGAGATCGGGCGCAGCGTGGTGACCGCAAATTCCGCTATGTATGTCGTCCGATGGTTGTTTTCCTTGGTCGGCCGAATGCACTTTGGAGGACCGGAGGCTCCTTTGTAAAGGTCCGGACCGACCGGACGAAAGACTTTGCTCGCGGCGAGGCGCCGGGCCTCGGTCGGTCGGGAGAAGCGACCCGTCCGTCAAGCGATCTATGAATGGCTTTCTCGGTCGGACTCGGTTGCCAAGTCTGCGCGCCGGTCGGGCGGCGACGTGCTAGGTAGGTCGGGGACCGTTCGCCACCGGGCCCACCGGTGGATGGAAGCAGGAGGTCACTGACGAAGATTCCGGCGGGACCGGCTCTGCTGGAGGCCGATTGGCGGTAGTCGGCGTCGCTATTGTAGCGTCGGTAGCTATGGTGAAGCTCGAAGCCCTTGAACCGCGCCGAGCTCGCGCACTTCTCGACAAGACGCGCCATACGGGCGTCTCGGGCTCCGCGCCTTCATGACTTGGTCGACGACAAGCTTGGAGTCCCGTGGACATAGAGTCGGTGAGCACCGAGGTCGGCGCGATCCGAGACCGTTGACGAGGGTCGTGCTCGGCAACGTTGTTGGTGGCGTCAGCGACTGATGGCGTCTCGGAGCTTGTTCCCAAGTGGGAGATGATGACAACTCAATAGCGCGCGCCATTCTTGTTGTAAGACCCATCGAACTACATTGTCCGATGCTCGGGTCTTCGATCACCGGTGGTGCACGGGTTTCGGTCCACTCGGGGACGAAGTCGGCTAGAACTGCGACTTGATCGCCGTCAGGGGCGTATGTGATGTCGTGGCGGCCGAGCTCGAGTGCCCACTTGGCTATCCTTCCCGGCGTCGCGGTTGCGGGCGATCTCGCCTAACGGGGCGTGGTCACCACGGTGATGTTGTCTTGATCGAAGTAGTGGGCGAGCTTTCTCTTCGCAATGAGCACCGCGTAGAGTAGCTTCGCACTGCGGTACCGAGTCTTGGACTCGGAAAGGACCTCGCTAATGAAGTAAAGCGGCCGTTGTACCTTAAGTTCGCGGCCTTCTTCCGCCGCTCCACCACGAGGGCCGCGCGACTTAGGTAGTGGCGGTGGCGTGAAAGCAATGGCTCCCACAGTGCCGGCGACCAGATCGAGGCGAGGACAGAAGGCCTTCAGGGTGAGGGCCTCTGAGCTTCGGGGTCCAAGCCCAGGCGGTCGGATCTCTTGAGTAGCTCAGAGTGGCATTCGCGCGCCGAGGCGAGACACGAACGGCTCAAAGTCGCTAGGCATCCGTCGACCTCTGGACCCCTTGAGGTTCTTGATTGGGCCCATCCTTGCGATTGCTAATATCTTCTCTGGTTGGCCTCGATGCCTCGCTCGGAGACAATGAAGCCAAGGAGCTTCCTTTGGGGACCCCAAAACGCATTTCGAGATTGAGCTTTATGCGGAATCGTCGAAGGTTCGCAAAGGTCTCTTCGGTCGGGGACAAGGTCGCCGGCCTTCTTGGTTTTTACGACAATATCGTCGACGTACACCTCAACGTTACTGGCGATCGGTTATTGAAGCACGTTTGCATACATCGCCGGTATGTAGCGCCTGCGTTCTTTAGGCGAACGGCATCGTAACGTGCGCGAATGAGCCGAGCGGGGTGATGAAGGAAGTCGCGGTGGTCGGACTTCCTTAGCGCAATCGGTGGTAGCCCGAGTAGGCATCCGAAAAAGAGGACTCGCACCTGCGGTGGAGTCGATGACTTGGTCGATCGCGGGGCAAAGGGCGGATTTTTGGGACATGCTTTGTTGAGACTCGTATAGTCAACGCACATCCTCCATTGCCCATTTTCTTTTTACAAGTACTGAGGTTGGCTAGCCACTCGGGTGGCGCACCTCTTTCTGAACCCCGCGGCGAAGTTTGGCGATCTCTCCCTATGATCCTGCGCTTCTCCTCGTCGGCGGCGCGGCGTTAGGCGACCGGCTTTGAGCCCGGTCGGATGCTCAAGGAGTGCTCGGCGACTTCCCAGGATTCTGGCATGTCGGAGGACCTCCATGCGAAGACGTCTTTGTTGGTGCGGAGGAGTCGACGGCGCTTTCTATTTGGCGGGGCGTGGCTCGATCCGCCGGTCTTGGTCGGATCACGAGGATCGACCGCGACCTCCTTCGTGTCCTCGGCGGACTTGAAGGATCCCGCCCCCGACTTGCTGGACTCAGGGGCGGATTCGGAGGCTTCCCTCCTGAGGTTGTCGAGCTCGGCAGACGCGATGACCGCCGAGGCAAGCTCACAACGAGGATGTAGAGGCCGCTGCCTCCGTCCATGAGCACCTTTGAAAGGCGCTTCTTCCCCACGACGGGGCTGACCACCAGGGGGTATCTCCCCGGCTGTGGAACGTGGTCGGGGTGGTCGGTCCGATCAAAGGTGATCGGGAACTCCGACCACCGGAGGTATTGGGGGACGCATGGCGCGACGGTATGGATCTCGCGATAAGCGAGCTTGAGCCGGCGCTTGTCGGCATAGCAGGTCGGTCCTCCAAAGATCATAAGGCAGCCGTCGGGTTCAGGGAACTCGTCGTCTGCCTTTTTCTCTGCGACCAGGGCCGCGAGGCTTCTTCCCCTTGCCACGCGGCGTTGCGGGGACGCTGGAGAGGTAACGCCTCAGGACCTCGCAGTCCCGGTACTTGTGTTTGACGGAGAACCCGTGGTTTGGGCACGGGCCGTCCATCAATTTCTCGAAGTGGTCGGGCGCGACGGTCGGTCGCGACTCTTTGCTGGCGGCGGTCGGCGGTGGCGACCACTGGGCTCGCGGATCCGCTTCCGTGCGCCTGCTTTGTCGGAGTGGTCGAAGGGGACCCGATGCGCGACGCCGGTTACGGCTGGGCCTTTCCTCCTCGAAGATGGCCCCACAGCCTCGCGCCGGGCGTGGTTGGTGGCGATATCGAGGAGCTCCTTGGTAGTTCTGGGCTTGAGACAGCCTAGTTTGTGTACCAAGGCCTTGCAGGAGGTGCCGTAGATGAATGCTCCCACGACATCGGCGTCGGAGATGTCGGGGAGCTCGTTGACTGGCGGAAAACCGCGGATGTAGTCCCGAGGGTTTCCCTCTTCTTTGTTTGCGACCCTTCAGTCGAGGAATTTCCAGGGCGCTTGTAAGTGCCCTGGAAGTTGCCGACGAAGAGGGCCTTCAAGTCGGTCCAGTCCCTGATGGTTTTGGCCGGCAAGTACTCGAGCCAGGCTCGGGCCGAGTCTGCGAGGTAGATGGGAAGGTATTGGATGATGAAGAGGTCATCCGTTGCTCCTCCCGCCCGGCATGCGAGCCGGTAATCTTCGAGCCAGACACCTGGGTTTGTGGCCCCGGTGTATTTGGCAATGTTGGTAGGCGCTCGGAATCTGGCAGGGAAGTCCGCCTGGCGGATCCCCTGGCAGAACGCTCGCGGTCCAGGACCGTCGGGGCTCGGGCTGCGGTGGTGGTGCCCGCCGCCCGCAACCCGTGAGTGGGCGGCCTCCTCCGCCATCTTTCTCCGCGCCTCAAGGGTAGCGCGAATGTCGTAGGCATCACCGAGGCGTTGGCGCACCGGGGCGCGCGAGGCCTGTTGTGGCTCGCGGTGCGGCGGCGCTGTCTTGGACTCATCCGGCCGCGACAATGCAGGGCCCGGTGGCGAGGTGGCTCGGGCGATAGGAGCCGGGCGTGTATGTCTTTGCGCGGCGCGTGCTCTACCGACCGGAGGTTTTGGTAGGTGGCCTTGGCCTCGGGTCGGTCGGCTCGGGAGGCCTCGGCGGCATTGCGGCGCGCCACGCTTTGACCGGCGTGGGGAAGAAGTGAGGCCCGCCGGACCCTTCCGCTGCTGGGGTGTGCTCGACGCCAGCGTCTTGTAGCGTCGCCAGGCACATGCGGGGCCTCGAGCCCCTCCCGCTCCAGGTTGGCCTGGAGCCGGTCGAGCTCCGATTCTTCGTTCCTCCAACTCTTTGCGCTGTTGTTGGAGCTCGGCGCGCGGTCTAAGCGCGTTGATGACGCTGGCTGGCACTCCTCCTCCTGCGCTGAGTCGTCGGACGGAGGTCCGCGGCCGCGAGGCCACGGGCAAATCGGCGGTGCCGCCATGTTGCACTCGCGAGTGTGCCGCTGCGCGGTGGTACTCCGTGTCGGGCCGAGTCACGTCCGGAAGAGTCTTCCGGCCTTCGTGGATGGAGGCGGCGGTAGCCGACCATCGCCACTAGTCGCGAGCCTACGGGGGGTGACATGGTCACCTGCCCGGGCCTACGGGAGTTTTTGCCGACCGTGGCGAGCACTCCTCGGGTTCGGCCGGGGCTGCGGGCGCCAAGCCGGAGCTTAGCGAAGTCGCCGAGAGGGCGCCCAAGCTCTCGTGGCGCTGTCCTCCGGAGGCGGCGGGACGAGCGTGAGCCCTCCGTCGGGGTGACGGCGGTCGAGGAGCCGGGCGGATCCGGTTCCTCGTGCGATCATGCCGTCGCGATGGGTGGATGCCATCGGGAGATAAACGGAATCCGGAGATGGTGATGAAGACGCGCGCCCCCTACTGGCGCGCCAACCGCCGGCGTTTTGGCGCCGGCAAGTAAATTTGTAAGTCTAGGGGTCGCGCGTTCCACTCCTGAATGGTTAGACTCGTGAGTCCAAGATGTATCTTGGTTGGTGAAGGTCCCTACTCGATTCGTGTGGTGGTGTTGTATTACTCTTGATACGGATGATAGCACAAAGTTTTACAAGCGAGAATGCCAATGGCTAAGCGAGATGGGTTTGATAGCGCTCTCTCCTCTCTTTGAATCGTTTAGCCCCGCCTCCTTTATCTGAAGGAAGGGGCAGGTTACATCGAGTTGGGAGGAAGAGCGAGGTGACCTATGCTAGGAGCTCCGGTCCTTCGTCCCGTGGATGAGTCGCCACCCGCCTTGCCCATCTTGGGTTGGTAGCCTTGGTGGTCGGGGAGGTTAGGTATTCCGGAAATAGCGTGCTTGCCCTCTGTGACCCTTGCGAATCTTGACGTCGAGGTGCGTGGCGTTGGTGCTTTGCCTCGGGAGGAGCGCGCGCTTCGTCTTTACGTGGTCGTTGATGGGGTGGAAGCTTTGTCTTCTGCGATCACCGGATCTTCTTGGGAAGGAGCCACTTGCCCTTGTATAGTCGCTCGATTGACCTTATTCGGGGTGCGTGGCGGTAGGCCGATAAGGACGACACGCGGCACTCGGCGTTCGTCACCTTGGTTTGGTTGGAGTCGGAGATCCCGCCCGCCAAGAGGGGTCGGGGCGCCGTCTGTCGGATTCGCTTCCCGGCGGTCGGGAGCGGATGCCTTGCGATCTCGCAGCGATTCGGTCGGGCGGCGCGGCGCGGCCTGTTAATCGAGATATGCTTGAGGCCGCCGCCTCGTCGCCGGGCTGTTGGGGTATCCTTTTTATTAGTATTCGTCAAGAACGGACCACTGCCACTAACTTCTAATTAGAAGTAGTAGAGATATAACTTTTAAACAGTGATGTATGAAAATACCTTTTCCAAGCCTCGGATCCAAGTGGTCCCACTGATAGTTACTCTACCAGCTTACTTGATAGCAAATATGCTTACTTTTGTGATGATGATACGCAATCACACATCAAATCTCCACATTATCCGACCTGCATGTGCATGCTTTGCTCGATCTCTTGAAGGTACGTATACAGGCTGCCTTTACTTTGATCTGCATGCCACGTTTACCCAAATCAAATCTTTTTGTTCGTCGATCGACACCACATCTTTATCTCCGAAGCTGTTTGTTTATGCATGCTAACTCGTGATCCCGGATCGACGGGAAACAACGATTGATTTAAGAGTTGAGGCCTTTTTCTTTGCTTGATCATCGTTACAAGCTAGCTTGTGTAGTTCAACTAATGTGTAATCTCTCTGATTAAGGACGAACCAAATCACCACCTTTAATTAATTATAACAGCTAGCATCTGAAGTTCTGAACCTTCAGAGCTTTAGTGGTTGATGCACATACATGCACACACACATCTGAACCATGTGGCGATGCAAAAATTGATCGCTAGCTCGTGAAGAGTCCATTCTTGATCAGTTTAAAGCAGCAGCTGCATGCATTCCACAAAAATATCGATGCATGCATGCATGGTTATGTCATGACATGCGATGCCATGCAACGCAATCTTACCATATATGCATGCATGTCAGTCAATGCAGCAGCACATTAAGCGATGGATAGTATACAGCTATCATCGTATATCGGCAAGACTGGCATGCAGACAATGACCACAGCTTAATTTTTAGATATAAGAAACATGCAAATATAGAAACCAATGCATTTCTAGCCCCTGGAACAATTATTTTGCAAATCTAGCCTTCGTATGAATATAATTGCAAAAATCACCCTCTTCTCGACTAAGAAAACGTCGATAGACTACGGCAGGAGTTACCGAACTCGCGGCAGCTCCTGCCGAGCATGCATTCCTCAGCAGGAATCTTTGCCTACTTAATTGATGATTGATTAATCAATTTCTTGATCATTAGTCCCTTAATCAATCAATTAATGATTGATTAGTCCATTTAGCCCCCTACAGAGCATACGTTCCTCGACAGATCTTGTGGTGGTCTTATAGTGAGGCAAGTGATACATGTCACCTTAGCGTTTTCAAGATCGAAGAAGAGATTATTTTTATAATTATATGCACACCGAGGCTGGATTTAAAAATAATCCGAAAGACTAGAAATGCTTTTGGTTTCCAATATATATATATATATGCCGAAATTGGTCTGTTTCCTTTGTATCTCCGAGCATCCAAAACTTTCGCATCTATACCCCTTTATAATGCACCTAAGCAATTTTTCTTACGTCCACCCTAAATAATGCACCTCATTAGAGATGGCCCAATATTCGTGCACCCAGCAAAACGTCCCCAGAAACTTGTATTCATCAAAATGAACGTCTCAGATCTTTCCTCAGTTTTACTCACCCACATCCGATGGTCGTTTAGTGTGTCTAACTCATCCTCAAGGAAAAGGAAACAAAATCAAGGAAAAGGAAACAAACGTCCTGGAATCAAGAAAAAGGAAATAAACAGAAAGTATCATACATTACATGCATGCATGTTCCATATTCGAAAAAAAATACAATCACGAATTCTGTCTGTAGTGAATTTATGATACGATCAAATGACACTGATTTGTTTCTAGGAGTCGCAGCTGCCAACCAGCGATCAGCGAACGAATCAATCAAACTAGCATAAGGAATGTGTCATGCACAGTAGCGTACGTCCTTCCATACCTCTCCAACAGCCTATATACGATCCTAATACAGCGAATCGAAGATTAAAAACTTGCCATGGTTATGACCATACGGCTGTTCTCCTTCTTGCCAATGTTTCCAAGTTGCTTGGAAACAAATTAATATTCGTTTTGTGGCTATATATACGCGCTTCCTCCCTGTGATTGCAAGACGAGTTAGTAGGTGTCTAGCTTTTAGCCATGTCCACGCCAATCTCACCAATGGCCGTGGTGATGGCAATGATGCTGGCTTCGCTGCTGGTTGCGCCGTCCACGGCGCACGGTGACCACCACTACCAGGGGCCGGCAGGGTCGCCGGCCTACGCGCCTGGCCCTCACCACCATCATCGTCATTCGCCACCGCCGACAATACCCTCGCAAGCCGAGACGCCAGTCTCTCCCGCGCCGAGCCCTCCTCACCACCATGGCCATCACGGTCCGGCGCCTGTTCACCCACCGAGCGCTCCCTGTCACGATGGTACCCCGGGATCAACTCATCACGGCCATCATACTTCTGCTCCGGCGCCGGTTCATTCCAACCTGTCGGCGCATGCTCCAAGTCCATGTCACCATGACCACAACGCTACAGCGTCGGCGCCCGTTCACGCCCACCAGCCTGCCCACGCTCCAAGTCCACATCACCATGGCCACCACTCTCCAGCGCGCGCCACGCCAACCAGCCGGCCCACGTTCCAAGTCTGCACCACCATCGCCACCACGCTCCAGTGCCTACACCGGTTCACGCCAACCACCCGCGGTGGCGGAATCATAAAATTTAGATTAGGGATGCACGATTTGACTCTTAGTAATATAGTATTACACAAATAATAACTATCAACTGTTGATAACAGTTAAGAATAGTATTATTTGATAATAATAAATTAGATTTTAATCTTGGTATGCAATATGCAAAAGTTTATATGAAAACAAAACATTTAGCGTATATTTCTACGTCCACCCTAAATAATGCACCTCTGCTGAATTTTTTCGGCTACAATCGTAAATTCATCGCTGCGAAAGTCTAATTCGGAAAAAAAATATAACGATGATGCTAATACAGTAAAAAATTCCCAAAAATAATTAAAAACAATCAAGCGGTGTCCGTCAAGCTTGTTAATTTTGGCAAAAAATCCTCGGTGGCATTGAAAAATTCAAGCATAGGAGAAAAATAAAAAAATTCAAGCGATGCGATCCACTAAATAATTCCGGAAATATGGAAAAATAAATCGCGCTCACCGACCACTAGGATCTACAGGAAAAAATAGATAAAAATTAAACAGTACGCTCATTGCGTACATTTGGTTCAATGAAAAAATTGAAAAAAATTAAGCAAAGACTCACATACCGGTGGTTCCGTGGATAAAAAATGAAAAAAGATTCAGCGTTCTCCGTACGCTGAAATTAAGCTATATGGGGCTAGATCCGTAAAAAATCTCAAGAAATATCATATTCGGAAAAAAATACGATCACGAGGCCAGGACAGCAAAAAATTCAAGTCTGATTTCCTTGCATGCGGATCCTCCCTGTTTATTTTCTTGTTTGATTCGCTCTCCTTCCAAATATATAGTACATACAGTTTTGGTCAGAATAGTAAAAAATTCAAATCTAGTTTCTTTGCATGTAGATCCTCCTTGTTTATTTTCTTATTTGATTCGCTCTCATTCCAAATATATAGTACGTACAATATGATCACAAGATTATTTATTATTAAGTATTATATTTATACTTATCTTCTCATTTAATTGATAAATGAATGTACTGTTGTTGTAGCGTTATCACTGTCACTATACTAGTCAACTGTAATTGACTGAAAAAAATACTAGTTTTGGCTCCGGCCAATATAGAACTTCGATCAGTGCGTTGGACAAAGAAAATCGCTTCTTAATTAATTCGATTCCCGCCAACCATGCATGCACGCCTTACGCGTGCAAACCTGTCTGGCCGAGCCGGTAACATGCATGGGTTCCCTCGGACTGACACGTACGTCAATTAGTTTAGCTAGCCAGCTATATATGCTACATATATATATCCATGGCAACGTGTACACACACAGAGAAAAGCACATCCTGATCTCTCCTATATATAGGGTGTAACAGTACTGGTCCATTTCTATCGATCCATCAGTTCTCCGACAAAGATCAGACTGTACTACATATGCACATTGATCTCGACTTCCACCTACTGTCTAGATATATACACACACGTACATAACCGTGTGTGTATGTAAGCAGACAAGCAGTAATAAGGAGCAAGATATAAATTAAGATCAATTATGTCAAGCCGCCAGAGGTCGTCGTCGCCGCCGCTGCCGGCCACCGGCGAGCAAACGGCGGATCTCACCTCGAGACTGCAAGCCCTCCTCCCTTCCGACGCTACCGCAGCTGCTGCTAGGGGTGCCAATGGCAAGGTGACTGTTAAATTAGCTTATTTTTGATCCATTTAATTTATATATGAGCAGTGATTTTATACATCACCCTTTTAGTACAATTTGTATAAATCTTGACACAAAAGAATTAAAAAGTAATGAATTACTATCTACCTTTTATTCATCTTTAATATTTATATAATTTTTAAATAGTGATGTATAGAAGCATCTTTCTTTACCCGTGTTTCTCTTTCCTTTTTTTTCCATTTTCCGCATGCAATGCAATTCAAACGTACGGCATGTACTTAATTTGGTAGCGCGAAATCACACGATATCATCGCGTGTGTTTGAGCTCTGAACTGATGGCGGATGAATTTTTTTTCCAGCGAGGGAATTAATGGCGGTTGATTTTAATTACTTGCATGTGTTAATTATCTCGTTTAATTACTGTGAAATTTATATGTGTGTGCAGATGTCGAGGGCTCAGATGCTGCAGGAGACGTGCAGCTACATCCGGAGGCTGCACCGGGAGGTCGACGACCTGAGCGAGAGGCTCTCCGAGCTGCTGGAGCCGTGCGATCACGCCATCGACGGCCCAGCTTATTCGTAGCCTGTTAACTAATGTAATGTAATGCATGCATGTATATATATATTGTGACGCACGTATATGTATGTAGATTCCTTCTCTTAGTCTCAATTCATCAGCGTACGTGTACAGGCGTACGTAGCGTTGCATGTACGTAGTGTACCAGACGTAAATTTCTTACATCACTTTGTTGTGATCGAGTACGTACGTCTGAATTATATGGTCGACATATGTATTTCATTTATGGATTGATTTGCGTGTGCATGTATTTTGAGACTTGGAGGACGTTTATGGCTTCATATGCATGCATTGGAAGCTGGGATTCTGAATGTGAAGAGGTCGATCGAGCTAGATGAGACGATGGGTCAGGAATCAACGGCTTGGATCGATGTTATCGCCATGCGCAGTTGGGTTTAAGATGGGCCGGCTGCGATAGACTGGCCGACGTACAAGCGCGGCCCACCAAAAAACGAGCGATCGTTGGTTGGGTACCCGTCCAACGGATCGCGCAGCGGGACGTGATAGTTTGATAGAGAACGAGCCTTTAGTACCACACTGCTTAGCTAACAAAGACGAGACCTACTTATAAGCCTGCGGGCTGCCCATCCAACTGTCTCTTTGGAGACATCCGATAAAATTGGAACGATACAGAGAAGATTAGCATGGCCCCTGCGCAAGGATGACACGCACAAATCGAGAAATGGTCCAAATTTTTTTGAGGATTCGCGAGCCGGTCCCCGGCCGCGAGCTTTTCCCTCGCAGATATGCCCCTGTGCGTTCTTTTCGCGCCCTCGCGCCTTTCCTTCCCTTACAATCAGGTCCTTCTGGATCGCTTGCTCGCGCCTTTCCTTCCCTTACAATCAGGTCCTTCTGGATCGCTTGCTCGCATTACGGTTGCGCCCCATGTTCTCTCCCTTTGCAAATACGCCCTTAAAGAGTCTTACTTTTTGGCCCTCACAATTTATCCGCCGTTACAGAGAGGTCCTTTGGGTCGCCAATGTTTTTCAGATTCTTCATATGAAAGCCTAGAAGCCTCGAACCCTTGTTTCTCGCCACACGGATCGATCCTTAGAGAAAACATCGAAGAGAACAACGTAACAGTGATGCTAGCAACCTGAATTACTCCACTATTTTCAACAGGGATCATATTTTGCACGGAGAGTTCAACACCGGGTTTGGAAGCTCTGCACTGCTATTTACACACAAAAGATCAAGAATGGCTTTCAATGGTTGAAAAAGAATCATTTTTACACGCATGCCTGCATCTGCATGTTCGAACACTAGCAGAAAAAGAATCATTTTTTTACACGCATGCATGCATGTTCGAACACTAGCAACAAATATTGTACAAGTCCTTGTTGGGAGTTGGGACACCAACCCCAGTAGATGGATGGAGCAGCATGTCTGTATCTCTTTACAACTAATCAAATATGTAGTATTTCCGTTTCTTGAATTTGAAACACCTTTCTTAAGAGCGATGCCACCTCTCACCATCCACCCATGCAACCAAACAAGCAGCCCTTGAACTTGCTCCTCCCCTGCTGAAGCAAAATTTAGTAAATAATTTGGGCGGCAAGAACATTCACCCGATGACCCTGTTTAATTCATTGAAACCAGCTGTGATAGGGAGCCGAAGTATTTCTTTCCCCAATAGAAAGATTATGATAACCCAACAGGCAAAATGATAACCCAACTGGGATAGTGAGAAGCACGTTGCAATTTGCAACCATTTCTCCAGCTAATTCTGACTCGTGCCTGTGTGGCTCTGAATCATACGCAGATCAAATTAATAGTTTTTATCCAAGGCATAATGCGACTGGATAACTGGGTGTTTTCTGCGAATTAATTAATTAGTAATCACCAATTAGCATATTCATTGATTTTTCTTTAAATAAAGAGTAGCACAGAATGTGCAAGATAGAATTGCTATACCAAGATATCTTCGAATTATCAGTTTGATTGTATCATTGCTAAGAGAAATTTGGTGCAGTAATTTGAATCAGTGATACCACAAACAATGCAGAGCTCAACGTTAGTTTCTCACTTGATTTGTGGTATCACAAGTTGGCAAGTATGAAAAGTGGTGCATGTCTTGTTAAAAAAAAAGGTGGTGCACGTAATTAAGCTGACCTTGGGAGCTGCAGTGTCCAGCCGGAGCGGCCGGCGGACGTCAGCTTCGCTGTGCTGGCGGCGGTGGTGGTGGCGGCGGCAGTCACGGTCGGGGTCGGCAGCCGAGGAGCGCTGGCGTCGCTCGCTGCCGCCGGCGACCTCCTGGGCGCTGCCGGCGCTGGACCAGGAGGGTGCCTCCTTGCGCTGCATCCTGACGGCGCGGATCTTGGAGAAGTCAACCGAGTAGTCCGGCAGCACGCCGGCGGCCTGCATGTCGTCCCACTCCCCGAACGCCGGCACCGACGCACGCTGCCCCAGCTTCCCCTGCACACGCACGCACAAACCAAATACATCGATCATTGGCTCCATCTGACACTTCAGAAACATATATAATCATCACAAGAACTTGTGGTTAATCATGGCGCAATTCAGAAGCTGAATAGAAAGATGAATTGCAATGCATGGATCGATGGACATTAATTGCGAAACTCTGACCTCCGTTTTGTTCTCCATTGATTGATTCACCACTTGAAAAAACCTATTTCTTGATTTTGTGAAGCAAACTACTACGGATATCTATGCAAGAGAAGAAAGCTAGCTAATTGCAGGCCATGATATATATTCAAGAGAACAACATAACTACACAGGTCATTAAGGCTATAAATATGTCACAGCTTGACAACAATATAATTTAACCAAATTAGCCAGAAAAATTAATATAATGGTGCCTGAGAGTTCGAGGCCGGCCACGTCTTGGGCACGGCACAGCACAGCATGATATGGCCGGCGCTGGAAGAGAGTTGTCTCGGCATTGGATGTGCCCTGTACTTAGAATGGACATTCATTATCTTGCATATGATTATGATATGACACAGCACACAGCAATGCAGCAATTGTTCCATGTATCTTTTTTTATCTTTACATATACAGGATCATCTTGCGAAGATGCCGTCGTATATATAATGCTGTCCAATTAACAATATGGCGCTCGTTTTCCTAACTGATGTATGCAACCATATTCCAGCCTACAATTGTGTAGATAAGAACAGTGCCAGAGGTTTATACATAATGTGTGCAGAGTAATGACGATGCGAATGATTAGTGGGATCAAAATCAATCACTTTTCGAACCATCGGTTGAATAATTAACGGTACCGATCATCTCATCCATCCTACATAAAAGAGAAATTTCACGGTGTATTATACCGGTAGTATGTAATAGATGGTAGAAATCAGATCTAACTGTTAATTTATCAATGGCTTTTCTACTACTCTTAGAAAGTATAAATAAATTCTAGCTAATCTACTCAATTGAATCGAAAAAAATAAACAACTCTCGTATTAAATTTAATGTAAAGTAGAAGAGCCGGTATAAAAACCACAGCCTAACCCCTAACCCAAAGTAGTCCTCCTTTGCATCCGAATCCGCTGCCGCTGCGCTACCCCCGTCCCCTTCGGCACGCCGCCTCCCCGGCACCGGCAAGGCCCACTGGCCCGACCCTGCCGCTGCCACCGCCTCCTCTTCCTCTGCCGATGCCAGCCGCCTTCTTCAGTACCTTCTCCGGCAGCTTCCGCGTCGTCATTGCTAGCGAGTGGCGACCGCCGCAGAACGGGCGGCCCAGCACGGAGCAGCGCGGTGATTAGCTTCGGGCCACGCGACGGGCACGCAGGCCGGACGGTTCGTACGTCGTGGTTAGCTAGCCAGCAAAAGCATGCTGCTTTCGGTCGTCTTCCTTCCTAATGCCTTGCTCTATCCACCGTGCCAGGGGCCAAAAGGAAGTTACTTCGACCGCTCGATCGATCGGATGCACGCAGCGATGCATGGTAGGCGGGGATCTCGATGAGCGGAGGTGACATGGCGAGACCGGTCGGGAAGCGATGGCCTGGATGGAACGGAAATCGATCCACCCGTGCATGTAATCTACGTAACAACGGGGGAGAGCGGAGACAAGGCTGGGCCTCAGCAAATCTGGCAAAATCAATCGATTCGGCCCTTTGTGCGGCCCACGAGCTGGACGCCCGATGGCTTCTGCCTGGGCTCTGAGGCCTGAGGGGAGCGATGGACTCGATGTTTAATACCACATCGAACAGCCGAGGAAGGAGATGACAACTTATAAGCCCGCTTGCCGCAGCCTGTGGTGTCTCTTCGGAGACATCCGATAAAATTGGAACGATACAGAGAAGATTAGCATGGCCCCTGCGCAAGGATGACACGCACAAATCGAGAAATGGTCCAACTTTTTTGCATTGCAGATATGCCCTCAATGGTTCACCTTTTACTGTTTTTCCCTTCTATCACAGGAACGTCCCTGCCCAGGGTTTGTCTTTATATTTCAATCCAGTTTATGTGCCCTGGTATTCTGTTCATCATTTACGCCCTTGTAATCCTGTATTTTTTTTAACCAATACAGCCCACTCATTAGCAAAATGGCCAGTCTAGTGCAGAGTTTCAAATATTGACGGAAATTGCGATTTTCGACCGTATCAAGCCAGTTGATGAACTATACCAGTCAATACAACGATCAAATTAAAAAAAATTTGGAAAATTTTATGCAACGTAAACCACTCGATTATAGGTGAAAATCGCTCAAAAATCGGCCGTTGAAAAATTTCGCTTGAACGTCAACCGATTTTCAGTGAAAACGGGTTGATTTTCGTTTTTTTAAAAGTTTGATTTCGAAACTCTTCGGTTTTTGACAATTTTCGACGAAAATTGGTGTCAACTAGGATTCGATTTTCAACTTCGATTCGGTTTTGTAAACCTTGGTCTAGTGTACAGCCCTAATGCCCCATACCTTTCGTATAGACCTATTTCTCTCCCTCTCTTTTGTCAAGACCTATTTCAGTCAAAAGATTCATCCACAGTGTCAGAAAATGGGCAATGGAAAAGATAAGGTGATAAACATTACTGAATAGGGCTCCACTGGCATATATTCATGAGTAGTACTAAGATAGAAACCTTTCTAATATAATTCGGTAGCTCATCTGATAAAACTGGACAGCAATAGGACAGGGGAGTACAGTAGCTCGAAATCTGATGTGTGATTTCAGTGTGATGTAGTACAGTATCTCATATAGTATGAATCTCAAATGTTAAAACACCTGGGAACACCTCTCTTTGTAGTAGAACAAATGTTAAAGGTTTGTGTACACTTTGAGCCTAGTTCTTTTTTACAGTATCAGAAAATTAGGCTTCATTAGTTAACTTTGTTAACATTATGAAACTTGGCAATAGAAAGATAAAGTGATAAAACATCATAGAAGTGGTCTCACTGGCATATGATCGTGAGCGCTAAAACTGAAATACTCTGCAAAAATGAGCACTAATATACGAACCTCTCTTAACACATATAGTAATTCAGTAGCCCATCTGATAAAAATCGGCAAACGGGAGAGGAGAGAGCATATTTTCGTCTAATTCTGAAGTGTGGTTCCAGTGTAATATATAACTAGGCAGAGCCGCGCACGATGCCGCGCTGCGCGAAGAAATTTGGTCTGAGATTTTTTTTCCAAAAAAAGTAATTTCGGTTTCCGCGGTGGTGTTTATTAAAAAATTGGCTGGCTAGGAGCCATCCATAAATTTTCATAGCGCAAAAATTTGGTCCGAAATCATAATTTTGGTTTTCTCGATGGTGTTCTTAAAAAATCGGCTGGCTAGGACGGCTTGTTAGGAGCCGTCGGCGAATTTGCATAACCACGAAGTCCTTTTTACAAAAAAAATGGTAGAAGGACCTATTCATAATTTTGTTTACCGTGGACCTCCGCGAATTCATGTAATCACGAGTCCTCTTTTGCAAAGTCACTGGCGAAAGGACCTACCCACGATTTCGGAATTAACGATGTCTTTTTGATAAAAAAAACGGTGGAAGGACCTGTGCGCGATTTTAGATTTTTCGGATGACTTTTTCGCAAAAGCGATGATGTGGCGCCCCTCCCTGCACGAGGATTCTTCAGCTCATAATAGATAACTAGATGCGCGGGCACGGTGCACGCCGCGCCAGGCACATTGCATTCACACGTTAATAGAATATTTTTTGGGGATCTTTTTGCAAGGGAAACAACACCGTTAAAATTCGGATTCTCGGAGACCTTTTCACAAAAATGGATTTGGATGTAATTCTCAAATTTTCTAGGGCCTTTTTTTCGCAAAAATGGATCTTGATGTATTTTCTTAATTTTGCAGGGTCTTTTAAAAAACACCGAAATCCGAATTTTTGGGAAAAAGGGATTTAGGCATAAATGTTAAAATATCCCGGTGCCTTTTCCCCCCAAAACCAACGAAATCCTTTTTTGGAGTGTCTTTTCGTGAAAAAGGGATTCAGATGTAATTGCTAAAATTTATGAGGGGTCTTTTACAGAAAAACAGGGTAATACATAATTTCGGAAAGTGCCCTGTAATTTTGGGAGGACTCTGTGCAAAAATAAGTAAATCTTAGAATTTTTGGGGGTGTCACCGCAAAAAAATAGATTAATATGTATTTTTTAGGGACCTCAACGGGAAAAAATAAATTTCAAAAGTTTCGGGGGCCTCCCCACAAAACAGGCTAATATGGGCCTCTCACAAAAAAAAAGACTAATATGCAAATTTTTTTGAAGTTCCGGGGGACTTCCGAAAAAAACAGACTAATATGCAATTTTTTCCTTCCTTGAAAAAAAATCGGATTAATACGCAATTTTGAGAAGCGTCGGGCTCCTTTTCGCAAAAACGCCGCGGCGCGCGCCAAGCCACATGTCGGCCGGGCAAAAATTGTGTGGGCGACACGCGGGTGCGGCTCGAACACGCGACCGCTGGCGTGAGGGTGAGGCGCTTTAACGTCGCGCCGCGCGGCCGTTGTTGTTGAGTAACACCGTTGAAATATTTAAGCCGTCCAACAGCGAGCGCAAACGGGCGCCGTGGCATCGCCGGGAGTGAACATGTCGGCCCGAATTGAGTGGACGGCGCGAGCGCGGTGGAACTCTTTGGGATATAATATACTGAGTATATTATTCAATCAGTAGCTTTTTCTAGGACCGTATAAAACTTCAAAGGTTAATCTTTATTTGCATTAGCTTTCATGGTTTTGTGAAATTAACGCTGTATGTGTAGATCCATCTGCAACCTAGAGCCAGCTTTACTTTAGCTACTGCTTGTCTCCAGTGCCGTTCCCGCGCGACACGTGGATGATCGCCGGTGGCCGCGAAGCCTCGCACGATTCCGTGGAGGACCACACGCTCGGTCTCCCATCCGCCGGGTTTGGTGACGACGACCCATGGCTTCTTATTCTTCTTTAACCTAAGCCACAAAATTTTCACCTCCCATTCAAGCTACAAAAACTTCATATTTTTTTCCTTTCGAGTAATAAATCGACTCATTGTTTATTAGTCCAAGATTGTTATGCCGTGATTAAATACATGGAGGCACGGAGCTATCTTTTTTTTTTGACATGTTTTGTTTTGTACCTTAAAGTTGGTAAAGTATTTGATCAGTTGTCGATATAGTGTCCTACAATCTTAGCGTGCTTGTTAAAAGCATAACCGTTTCGTTAGTCATTAACATACGAAATGCGCTCTCATGTATCCAAAGGACAAAATCCGGCTATTTCAAACCCATCTAAAGCTGCGTGATAGCTATTATAGTATGACAAATATGAATAATAACACAAGCCACGCTATCTTAACAAATTGATACTACCAAGCAAGTTTTGTGAGCAAGGAAACAACTTTTTTATTTATAACAGTGACGTTTAGAGATATCAGTTTTTTAAGTACGGCTTTAAAAATAACAATGCGAATTTGTGGTGTACATAATTACAACAACAAAGTACATGATCTACACCTATTCTACACAATTTTCTATGACATTAACTAGGAAAAAACAACAGCAATGGCACTAAGAGAGAGATAATAAAACAACTACCCAATCTTAGAGTAAAACTTTACATGCTATCACAAACGTCAACTACATGTTGAACACTCAAAAATAAATAAATAAATAAAAAAGAGCTACGCTTCTAAGAAAGTTGGACTTTCTAGATCAAGACAGAGAAGAGTACCTGAATAAAACCAAAACAAAAAAGTGAAAATCCTTTTTAGATGAAAAGAAATTGAAATCTAAGCCCCTCCCCTCCCCAAAAAATCAGCCAAAATTTTGATAAAATTCCTCCTTCCTTCCTCACCCATACATTCTCCCTCCCTCTCTTGAGTTTGTGTGGCCTCTCTCCCTCCACCCAAACCAGAGAGAGAGCCCCAAGAACTCCATGGCAGCCATGGACCTCCTCTCCTCCAAACTCCTCCGCTCCTCCCTCCTCCTCCACTCCCCCTTCCTCCCCTCCTCCCCCTCCCCCTCCCTGCCCTCCCGCCGCCGCCGTACCTCCGCTATCCACTGCCGCCTCACCACCTCCTCCCCTTCCACCACCACCACTTCCGACACTTCCGAGGAGGAGGCGAAGCAGGACCTGTCCTCCCTCCTCTCCACCTCCTCCGATGACTCCTCCACGGCGGCCGGCAAGAAGAAGCGGTCGAGCAGCGGCGCGTCGAGCATCCCGTCGGGGGTGCGGCTGGAGAACATCTCCAAGTCCTACAAGGGGGTGACCGTGCTCAAGGACGTGTCGTGGGAGGTGCAGCGCGGGGAGAAGGTGGGGCTCGTCGGCGTGAACGGCGCCGGCAAGACCACGCAGCTCCGCGTCATCGCCGGTCTCGAGGAGCCGGACGGCGGCAACGTCGTCAAGGCCAAGGAGAACATGAAGATCGCCTTCCTCAGCCAGGAGTTCGAGGTCTGCGCCTCCCGGACCGTCAGGGAGGAGTTCCTGAGCGCGTTCCAGGAGGAGATGGATGTCAAGAGCCGCCTCGAGCAGGTTCAGGCGGCGCTCGAGGGCGCCACCGAGGACATGGACCTCATGGGGAGGCTCCTCGACGAGCTCGACCTGCTGCAGCGGCGGTCGCAGGACGTGGACCTGGACATGGTCGAGGTCAAGATTCAGAAACTCATGCCCGAGCTCGGGTTCGCGTCGGAGGACGCCGACCGCCTCGTCGCCTCCTTCAGCGGCGGGTGGCAGATGAGGATGTCGCTCGGCAAAATACTTCTTCAGGTATGATATAAAATTTTGAGCTTTACATGTAGCAAGTAATGGTTGCACTGGTAGAGACGTTCAGCTGCTGTGAACCACTGATTGTGAGGAATTTTGATGAGAGGAAAGTGATGAATTTCTATTGAATTGTTGGACTGTTGATGGCCATTGTTTTTTGTTTTAGCTTTTCAAGTACGGTGTACCGTTTTGTATATTAGCATTGCAATTTTGTTATGTGCAGGATCCTGATTTGCTGTTACTTGATGAGCCCACAAACCATGTCGATTTGGATACCATTGAGTGGCTGGAGAGCTACCTTAAGACGCAAGAGGTGCCGATGGTCATCATATCTCATGACAGGGCTTTCCTTGATCAGCTGTGTACGAAGATAGTGGAAACTGAATTTGGTGTGTCCAAAACATACAAGGGCAACTATTCAGAATATGTTATGGCAAAGGCGATATGGGTGGAGACTCAGTATGCCGCATGGGAGAAGCAGCAGAAGGAGATTGAGCAGACAAAGGAACTGATAAATAGACTTGGGGCTGGAGTTAACTCGGGGCGTGCTTCGAGCGAGCAGAAGGTAGCTACTTGAATTGCATGTTTATCGCTTGCATCATATCAACGTGATCGATCACTGTATTTTCAGCCACTATTTCGTTTCATCTATTTCTGCTTACACATTCTTGTAATTACTAACTTCAGTCTTATTTCAAACACTAGAAATTGGAAAAGCTTGAAAAAGAAGGGTTGATTGAGAAACCTTTCCAAAGGAAGCAGTTAAAGATCAGATTTCCTGAGCGCGGGAGAAGCGGTAGAACTGTGCTAACAGTAAATAATCTCCAATTTGGGTTCGGGGATAAGGATAAGGTCAGCATTATTCTATACCAAACTGTTTCGAGAATTTTTTTTTCTTTTGATTAACAAAGTGTGATATTCTGTACCCCAACTGTTTTAAATATATCCTTGTTTCTTTGGTAATGTGTCCAGACATTGTTCAACAATGCTAATTTAATAGTCGAGAGAGGCGAAAAGATAGCCATTATTGGCCCCAACGGATGTGGGAAGAGTACATTTCTTAAACTTATATTGGGGATGGAGAAGCCACAAGGAGGTGAAGTGCTTCTTGGAGAGCATAACGTGTTGCCTAACTATTTCGAGCAAAATCAGGTACACCAAAATTTTCCAATGGATATATTCTTTTACGATGACTTTAGTATCATATGGTTGTTGTCTCAAGAAAGATCTAGCTACTGGGGCACTTGGTCATAATCCTATAGAATAGCTGCAACATCCCATCAGTCTTGCTTTATTTCATTAGTAAATTTTGATTATTTTTCCCAATTAGATTCATGGGATGTGAATTTTACCAGGCAGAAGCTCTCGATTTGGAGAAAACTGTGCTGGGTACTGTAGCAGAAGCTGCAGAGGATTGGATAATTGATGATATCAAAGGTCTTCTTGGTCGTTGTAACTTCAGGGATGACATGCTGGATAGAAAGGTTCAATTTTTAAGTGGCGGAGAGAAGGTAATGTTCATTTTCACTGAAGTTCTGATTTGTATACGACAGAGTTACTGATTTGTATACAACAGTGTTACTGATTTGTGTACATTTACTCGTTCTTTATCTGTTGTTTCCTCAGGCGAGGCTTGCCTTTTGCAAGTTCTTGGTGACTCCATCTACTTTACTGATCTTGGATGAACCAACAAATCACCTTGATATTCCATCAAAAGAAATGCTTGAGGTTGGATGCAGTTCCTTGTTTTTCTGTTGATATTTCTTGAGCATACAGTTCTAATGAATGCTTTTGTGTGCATGACAGGAGGCGATATCGGAATACACAGGCACCGTGATAACAGTTTCTCATGATCGGTATTTCATAAAACAAATTGTTAACAGAGTCATTGAAGTGAAAGATCAAACTATCCAGGACTACCAAGGAGATTACAATGTAAGTTCTCCTGTGATCTTAATAACTTGTATTATCTTACATCCTATACTTTTTTCAAATTCCTGATTGCATTGGGAGTGAAATATGTTGAACCCTTTCTTGCTTATAATTATTTCTTGTAGTTCAGCAACATACTCATTGCATCTGTCTACAGTGTTCTCTTTCTCTAAAAAAAATCTAGTGTTCTCACTTAATGCGGAGTTAAGTGCTTATCTTTTCTACAAAATTATTAGCTGTCCGCAGGCCAAAGTAGTATGCCAGCAACTTTAGGAATATTAATGGTATAAATCAAAATATAGATTATATCACAGGCATCACAGTGACAAGCATATGCAGTGTAAGATAATGAATAAGAAGTCTCCAGTTTAATCAGAAGTTCCCCATGCTGGCTATTCAGTGATAAAATTAGCAAGTCCATGAATTTTAATCTCAGAACATAGGTACACCGGAAAAAAAAGCCAGAATGATGAAATTTTCTTCTTCATGTTTGCAGTATTATCTTGAAAGGAACCTTGAGGCCAGAGAAAGGGAACTTGCACGTGAGGAAGAGCTTGAGGAGAAAGCCCCCAAAGTAAAAGCCAAGTCAAACATGTCAAAGGTGAATATCTTTACTATCTGTTCGCAATGCAAACTTGGTTGTGAACTACAATAAATTTTCTATGGTTTAGTTTGCCAAACTTATGTTTCCTTTTCCTGAATTGCAACGCAGGCAGAGAAAATTGCCAGAAAGAAACAGAAGATGCAGGCCTTCCAACAAAGCAAGCAGAAATCAAAATCGCAGAAAAACGCAAAGAGGTGGAAGTGAGTTGTCGTGCTTCCTGATTTATAGTGGCATTCACAGTGCCGTATACCATCCAAGACACCGGTGCCGGGCAGGTGCCGGGCGTGCTGTAATGCTATAACCCGTACATCGACAGAAGCACTGGTATACATACATCAGCAAGGAACTAATCCTAGTAGCAGCATCGTAGAAGACCAAATGCTGTAGGTAAGCAGGAAATGATGTGTCCTTGTACATATACAGGCAGTTTCTGATGGAGGCATGGTTTATTTTGTAGTGAATAGAAATGCCATTTTGTTCTTCCAGCTTTGTCACTCCCACAGAATCACAAATTGTACAATGAATAGTCGCTGCTGTTGAGCAATTCTATTGTCATGTAAATCTGTACTATTTGGTACCTACTGAAGATAAAGGATGCAAAACGGGATGGTTCAAATTTGTTTATCCTGCAGCGATTTGGATTGAAGATGTATGGTGAGCTACATGAATAAACTGCAGTCAACTAATAGTTTCTGCTGTTGTTAATGATTTGTGATGAATGAATTCCGCAGAACATATATTACCAAAATCGTAAATGCCGAAATGTTTAACAAACGGAAGAACAGACAACATAGAAAAGACCTTCAATCAGCACAGTGAATCAGTGACCACCAGATTACATGGCATGGACAACGGTGTAAAAACGATAACGCATTTTTTAAAAGAAAAAGGAGCTTTAAAAAGTATTTACTCCCATGGTAAAAAAAAAGTGATGTAGCTATACAGTGCAGTAAAGAGCATTACAATTTACAAATCAGCCAGAGCTGCAGCTCCAGGACCATAGCATATTACAATTTAATGACGCTCCCATCTCAATTCTCAAATCCTAAGCTCACAGTCATTGCACCGGGAAGGGTATAAAGCACATGTCAAAACAATGCAAGCAAACCAAGATTTGCTGGCCCTTGGAAGGGTGGCAGACTGGCAATTCTGCTAAGGCCAAGCTTCGAGAACGATCAACTGACATTGAATTTCCGACAAGCAAAACGGTTTCAGGTCCAAGGATGATCCGCTGCTCGATCAGCTGATCAGATGGCCACCGAGGATCTGTACAACCACTGTAGTTTATATCATCCTTCACTGTTTCACTAACATGCAAAAATAGGTCTTCCACATCCACAGTCCAGAGCTATTTTCTCAAGACAATGTTAAAGCCTGAGCTAAATAAAGGGAAGCAAGAAAGCACATCCACAGTCCAGATCTATTTTCTCAAGAATCAGTTCAGTTGATGAAAGAGAGCAGATTAACACAAGATGGTAGAAGTAAGACTCTGAAGGGCAAAACTACTAAAAGCTAAGAAACACCACCTACGGAGTGACGGCGGAGTGGAGGCTGCGTGGCACCGACCCCACCTAGTCACCACTCAGGCACTCACCACCCATGGGTAAAAAGTTGCAGCGATGATTAACATGATATCTTTCTGTCTGCTGTATTATCAAATCATCTGAGTGGTGTAGTTCTGCTTTATAATCAAATCGTCTGGGTGGTGTAGTTGGTTATCACGCTAGTCTCACACACTAGAGGTCCCCAGTTCGAACCTGGGCTCAGACACAAAAATGTCTTCTTTTTATTTCTCGAAAAAAATGTCTTTGATTGCTTAAAATTTTTGCCAATTCCGTGTACTAATAGTAGTATATTATCCATTCTTTGACCTTCACATGTAAGTTATTTTTATTTTAGTTTGCATATGAGTTAGCTGCTATCACTTTCATTCTTTCAACTTAGTATATACCATCCAACTCTGACCTCTGTTCTGTTCCTGCTAATAGGCTTCCAATTACACGAAGAATTATCCAACATATTTGGCAATCGGATTCACTCTAAGTCTAAGTGACAATTCAAAGACAGTCTACTGTTCATTTTTCTCCCGTACCGTATGTATTAAACAGTTAATTACAAAACCTCGCACGTAAAGACAAAGCTCCCAAAGAGCACGTGTACACCTACACAAGAAAACAAAATCTTGTAAAAACTCTAAACCTAAAGTCTATAGGCTTCAAAGCTTAGTGACTTAGGCCCCACCTCACTCTACATCTTTTTATATAGAGGAGATAATCTTAACCCTAAAACCTAGACACACAAGTGGATACCATCCATATTTACATGAGCTAACCCGATAACTCAACACACATAACGGATTTTACACTCACACATACACGTTTCTCAAAGCGGCTATCACAAGACGCTCCAATTCGCTCCACGAGCACGAATTCGCGTCCATCTCCACTTTGACTTGACCTAAACCATTTAAGCCACCGCCATAGTTTTTCAAACTGCCTCGATCCCCGTAATAGGCAAACCGGTCATTTCCTTCCACTCGAAGCATCGTCCATACTTTGTCATCCACCATGTGACCCAATGACTTCCCGCCAAGCCTCTTACGTGTCTGGACTCTCCCGAACCGTCCTCGCTTGCAAACGGGTCTAAGTCACTTGGCGTGTCGCATGTCCTTAACTGCTTCACCATGACGGCTTCGGCTTCTTTGACCGTTTTGGATCTCAACGCCTCTCTAAGCCTAGTCCAGATCCATGCCGTTGTTCGCCATATCCATCACCAATGCTTCACGCTCCGGTAACTTATCTTCCGGTTCGCAACCACTTCCAGACCTTAGTCATCCCAGCATCCCTTGACTGTTCTGGACTCCAACTATCCTAACCTAATTCCAATCTCCTCCACCTCACTATGACCTAGATCTGAAGCCCTGCAAACAACACAGATAACCAAACCGTCACGTAGCACTGTTCAAAAAGATATACAATAATCATCACAAAATCCAAACACAATTCACAACTCGCTATCAAACCCGGTATTATTGCCAACCAGAGGCCGGTAGTACCGCAAGTCCGGTACTACCGCTCACTAGTAGCCGGTAGTACTGCACCCTCTGGAACTCAACAAAAACACCCTCTGGAAAATAACTATCGCCACTATAGGCTAGTAGTGCCGCTCCCCCGGCACTACCGCCCTCAGCACGTCGGTAGTACCGCTCTGCTAAAAAATCCGAGAGAAACACTCTCTGTAAAATAGCTACCGCCACTCTGAGACTGGTAGCACCGCAAGGCTGGCACTACTGCCTCTTCCAGACTGGTAGTGCTGGCTTCCAAGACCGGTAGTGCCGTCTATCCTGAAAGTATCTCAATTTGCTTCAAATTCAAAGCAAATACAAATCAAACTCTACTTTGAGCGTCACAAGTTCAAACATAGTCAATTGCTTATCACTCACATAAGTAAACCTCCGCATCGTCTTTCATAAACCATCTCAAGATAATTGCAACCACCGTACTAAGCAATAAGGTCAGAAATTAACAAGAGCATGACACAATCAACTCCAAAGTTACTACAGAGACCACCACACTATGGTCAGACAAGTACGGATGCATCTAACAGCTTATTGACAACACCTTCGCTTCAGTCTTCGGTCCGAGGGAAGAGCCATGTCGTACTAACAGGAGATGATCGGCTGAGGGGCATGCCGTGGCCGCTGCAAGAACTCGAATTCTCCTTGTCGTTCCAGCACTCAAAGTTGTCATCATGAAGACCATCATCATCCAAGAAGAAGACACGGTCGCCTGGCATCCCGTACAGAGACACGCGCACGGCTCCGGCTCCGGACGGCCATCGCCCCCACGAACAGCACACGATCGTTCCCCACAGCCGTCGCCTTGCATGGTCCACCGCGACCGCGCGAAGCCGGCCTCGAACACCTCGAACTCGCTCCGTCTAGGCACAGGAAGTATGGGTCCTTGATTTTGTTGTAAAATCAACGAGAACACGAGACGTAGATTTTTACGTAAAAAATCTTTACGAAAAAAACCACGAACGTCAATCGGCGATATCACTATTTGAGGAATTAAGTACAAATGTTAGGGTTTACAATGAGCGTCTTTATCTCCTCAGCAGCTTACAAGAGGTATTTATAGATAGATGAAGCGACTCGAGTCTAAACGGACTACACCGAAATATGGGCCAAAAGCGTCCCTAAAACCCAAAGAGAAATTCGGATCAACACCTAACAAATTTCTTATGTTAAGGCTTACAACATTGCTTCTTATGCTTTAAGTGTTGCAGAAGAAATAGAAAATAATGCCGAACCTTCTAATTATGTTGAGGCTATTACTTTTGCTGATGGTAAAAATTAGATGACCGCAATGCAAGATGAGATGGAGTCACTTAAAAAGAATGGTACTTAGGATTTAGTAAAATTGCCTAAAGACAAGAAGACTGTCCGTTGTAAGTGGATTTTCAAAAGAAAGGAAGGTATTTATCCTACTAATTCAACAAGGTATAAAGCAAGGTTGGTTGCTAAAGGCTATAGCCAAATTCCAGTTATTGATTTCAATGATGTATTTTCTCCTGTTGTGAAATACAGTTCTATTCGCACTCTACTCAGTATTGTTGCCATGCATGATTATGAACTTGAGCAATTAGATGTTAAAACTGCATTCTGCATAGGGGGTTAGAGGAAGATATTTATATGGATCAACCTGAAGGGTTTGTTATTCCTGAAAAAGAACACCTTGTTTGTAGATTGAAGAAAACTCTTTATGGCTTGAAACAATTGGTATAATAAATTTGACTCTTTTATACTCTCTCATGGTTTTAAGTGGTCTAATTATGATAGCTATGTTTACCTGAAGATTGTTAATGGTTCAGCTATATATTTGCTTCTTTATGTTGATTATATGTTGATCGTTGCAAAAGATAAATCAGAAATAGCTAAACTAAAGGCACAATTGATTAAAGAATTTGAGATGAAGGATTTAGGTGCAGCAAAGAAAATTCTTGTTATGGAAATCATTAGAGCAGAAAATCTGGAAAGTTATACCTTAGTCAGCAAAGTTATATTGATAAGATCCTTCGTCGCTTTAATACGCATGATGCAAAACCAGTGAGTACTTCTTTAGCTGCACATTTCATATTATCTTCAGCTTTATGTCTAGAGTCAGATGATGATATTGAGTACATGTCTAGAGTCCCATATTCCAGTGCAGTTGATTCTCTTATGTATGCCATGGTTTGTTCTCGTTCTGACTTATCTCATGCTCTAAGTGTTGTCAGTAGATACATGGCTAATCCTGACAAAGAGCATTGGAAAGTTGTTCAGTAGATTTTCAGATACTTGCGTGGTACTTCTAATACTTGTTTGCGGTTTGAAAAATCTGGAGATGGGCTTGTCGGTTATGTTGATTCTGATTATGCTGGTGACTTAGATAAGAGGAGATCTCTCACAGGTTATGTGTTCACTATTGGTGGTTGTGCTGTCAGTTGAAAAGCAAGCTTGCAAGCTACTGTTACTCTTTCAACTACTGAAGCTGAGTATATGGTTGTTTCTGAAGCATATAAAGAAGCTACTTGGTTGAGAGGTTTGTACGCCGAGTTCAGCGGGGTTACTTCTTGTGTTACTTTATTTTGTGACAATCAAAGTGCTATTTACCTCACAAAGGATCAGATGTATCATGAGAAAACCAAGCACATTGATGTGAGGTACCATTACATTCGAGATGTCATTACTCAAAGTGACATCAAAATATCCAAGATAATTACCCATGATAATCCCGCTGACATGATGACAAAGAAAATTTGAGTTACTAAGTTTGAGTTATGCTCAAGCTTGGTTGGACTTACAGTTTAAGTTCTAAAGAGTTTTTGGCGCCGATGATATTTATTATTGAAAGGAGTTCAGTGATGATGTTTTTGCTGCAAGAAGGAATTCGTCTCAAGGTGGAGTTTGTTGGGTGTTGATCCGAATTTCGGTGTAACCCGTTTAGACTTGAATCGTTTCATCCATCTATAAATATCTCTTGTAAGCTGTTGAGGGGATAAGACGCTCATTGTAAACCCTATCATTTGTACTCAATTCCTTAAATAGTGATATCGCCGATTAGCGTGTGGTTTTTTTCCATAAGGATTTTTCACGTAAAAATCTGCGTCTCGTGTTCTTGTGTTTTGTCATTGATTTTATAACAGATTTTTCATATATATATATATATATATCCATGCGAATATCTCGATCGTCGTCGTCCACGACGGGCTTATCGTCAGCCTCGTACCGTGGTTGGACACAGGAGCGTATCATACAGGAAGCATCGTGGTGGCCGTAGAGAAGGGGTCCATCAAGAAGTAGCCGTCGTCGCGTAAGACAAGCCAGCTGCGACAAACGCATGCAAGCTCCGTCGTGGCCGCCGCCGTCGCCGGGCAGGCGGAAGCTCTCCCTCCGGGGGAGGCTGTAGAAGGCGCCGTGATCCATACATGATAGCCGATTTTTAAGTGCCGTATTGTCTACTGTCTACGTCATGGACATACTGCATCCAGCGCAACAGATAAAACAAAATATAGGTTTGCAGTACAGTACTGCATGCACTATGAATCATTTCTATTTTTTGGCAATACCATTCAGTTTCTCACTTGATAATTTAAGTAGTGAGCCTACATAGCGCTATAGCTTGTTCATGTTCTTTGGGACCATGTGATTAAAACAACAACCGTCTCTTATTTTGAAATTTTCAAAAACATCAATCGTCTCGACAAAAACATCTAACTATAAGAGTTGTTCGATGTTCACCTTAAAAGTTAGCTTTAGTTCCTACATGAATCATGGACATTCCATCCTAAAAGGCTAGAACAGCATGGCATGAAATACAAAAACCTCTTAGCTCCCTACAAAAGACTCATAATAAGATAACAATGGTTCACTTATTTAAAAAAAAAAGAGATAACAATGGTTCACATCGAATAGACATACCTGCAACCACCATGCTAAGGTCACAGATCCACAACTTGAGCACGACAAAATCAACTCCGAAGTGATTACAGAGACGACCATACTAAAGGTCAGGTAAGTATTGATGCATTTCGCAGCTAGCATAGCTACTAACATACTAATTAAGGTCAGATAAGTACAAACAATTTTAACAATAACACCTTCACTTCAGTCCCAAGGGAAGCCTTGTCGCAAGCACCGTACCACGCTTACACGAGACCATCGACAGAGGGGAGGAGACCTTGCCGTCCCTCATGTCGTAGGCACTGCAAGAACTTGAACTCTCCTTGTCATACCAGTAGTCATTGTTGTATCAGACCGATCAAAGTTTGCTTGTCGATCTACTCTTCAATCGCTGGTCTCTGTATTCACGTCTGAACCTTGCTGATGAGAAGTTCAGAGAAACACAGAACAGCTTCCTGAAAGAGAAAACAGAGAACGAACAAGCCAGAAAACACAGATCGATCTTTGGTGCTACAATACCACCGCAACATTTTCTGTTTTTCTCTTCTCTTTATATAGCAAAGCATTACAGATATCTTTCTATTAACCGACTCCATCTAAACTACCAAAATAACACTGACTTGGACTCTAACAAACTTACCCCAGTGGTTTACTGTTGCACTTCCGGCAACTACGCAATTTAGCAAAACACAGCGTATTATCGCTGGACTCTGAGACTAGCCATGGTCATTATCCAAGAAGAAGATGACATCACCTGGCATCTTGTACTGAGACACGCACGCAGCTCTGGAACACCATCACCCTAGAAACAGCACCTGATCGGCCCTCAAGGTTGTCGCCTTAGTCCACCGTGACCACCTGAAGTCTGCCTCAAACACCTCAAACTCGCTCTGTCCAGTCACGAAACATGTGTATCTCTTTCCATCAAGGAACAACGTCTCCAGTTTGTAGTAAATCCTTCTGCATACCATCAGCAACGCGCCGTGCGATTCGACCAGGTAGAGAACCTCCTTGATATTCATGACGGCTCAAAACCTAGGTGGACTCCAGGGATCGTTGACGACCCTTCGAATTCCACAATGATGTCGACGACAGTGAGGTCCCTGATATGATCAAGGGCATAGAGCGAGCTTGCCCTGGTGGAATGCCATGCCAGTAAGAATCCTACACTTGTCGTAGACGCGTAGTGACCACGAGGAGCCCTGGCCGGCACACTGCAACCTGACTCTGTTGGTAACCGCCGATGGCTGCAGCGACGAGGTGCGGTGAGCACAAGATTACCTTGTGAATGGACAGTTTCCTTGAGTTTGTGATACTCATCCATGTGATTGACGGACTCGTTGGCCTCGTAGCGGGGTCGGACACAAGACAGAGCAGGAAGTGTGACGGTGGCCTTGGAGAAGGGGTCCATCAGGAAGCAGCCATCGTCACGTGAGAAGACGAGCCAGTTATCACAGGCGCCGACGTAGCCGGCGCAGCCAGGGAGGCAGAAGAGCTCGCCCCGGGGGAGGCTTTCCGGGAGCGCGAACACAGACGGCTGTGGCGGGGGCAGAGGAGCTGCCGCGCGGCCGCGCGCCACTGGGGACACACGGCAGCGAAGCGGACGCGGTTGACGTGAGCAGGCAGAGGACGGAGGACCAGACCAGCGGGATGTCCCACCACGCCGGCGGCGAGCACGGTGGCTCCTCCGCCATCGGTCAGGTAGATCTTGCAACGAAAAGGGGAGACGGAAGCATTAGCGTGTGTTACTTACCTCGTCCCGACAAAATGCACCAAGAAACAGCACACGAACAGAACAGAGGCGCGAGAAAGAGAGGAAGGCAATACGTCGAACACCTCGCGCGCAATCGGCACGGCGAGGGCGAGAAGAGCGCCGACGAGAGAAAACCAATGAGCAGATGTAAGAGGCTCTTGCCGCTGGGGTGGAAGTGGCGGGAGAGAAGTGCGCTGCCTGTGGCCAAGCGGGTGGAGACGTGGTGTGTTGTGCTGGGGAAAGAGAAATTTTACAGTGCACCACATGGGTAGTAAAAAGTGGTAGTAGGAATTAAATCTAACCGTCTATTTTTAAGGGTATTTTAGAATTTTTGTGTCCATTCAGCAGGGGCATTTTAGACTTTTTCTTTATTTTTTTTGTGCCCTAATTGTTTTCCGCCGCCAGCCCTTACTGCTGCCCTAATTTTTTTCCGCCGCCAACACCGACTTTTCCTCTTGTGGTCTCGCCTTGTTCGCCGCCTGCTCCTTCCTCTCGATTGTTCCCATTTTTAGTTTGCTCATGCGCGCCTTTGTGCGCCGCCGCCTCCCGTGGCGGAGCTCTCCCGTTCCTGCCGCTTGCGTGGCGGCGACTGGTGGTAGACTAGTCGACGGAGAGGCGGCGCCTTTCGGCCGGCGACCTCGTGGTAGACTAGTCGACGAAGAGGCCGACGCCTTCGGTTCGTCAGACACGCCGCGAGTCAATCCTCGTCGGTCGTGGCAAAAGCGACGCCCTCGGCGGCCCGTTGGTGTGGACGCCGACTGCGGTGGCCCGCCTTCTTCGTGTCTGCACCGACGCCGCCGTTGCCAAGGTACTTGCTGGTTTTCATGTTCGGTCGGCGTCCGTGAGGTGCATTAGCGTCGTCGACGCGGTGGTAATTTGTGCGCTGCCGCCGGTGCGTAGACGTCGTTGCATCCAAGAATCGTGCACTTCCGCCGTTGGAGAGCACAGGTAATTCTTTCTTGCGATTGATCATATCAACAAAGAAATAGATATATCTAAAATACATTGGACATCAGAAAATTCAGATAGTCAAGGGGTTGAACAAGGCAGTCTGTTTTTCCCCTATTTGTGCAAAGCTCTTGAATTGCGAACTGCAATTGTTGCCTGTTGGTTTCCCACCTCACTTTTCGAATTCAGTTTATCACCCTGAATTAACTGAGGTAAATTTACATGTTCCTTGTGTTTAAGAGTGATCAAAATTTTGTACTCAATTTTAGTGCAGGTCATCATGACATTAATAGTTGCCTCATACTGGTGTCTGAGTTGAGTATGCCTGAAGTATTTAGCTTTGCTCATACATGAAAAACGAATGAGCAGATTGTGCACCAGAGTAGCATAGTTTGGTTATTGTCTGATATTTGATGGTGAATTGGCGATTACTTGTGCAAGTTGTTAAGTTTTTGTCAGATATCTGATGGTGAATTGATGTTAGTCGGGTGACTGGTCACACATAAATTATGTGGCCAAGAATAGCTTGGATTATCTTTGTTGCAATGCCTCGTCAGTGGTCAGCAGCTCAGCAATATGGTAACACTAATTACAATGTTGAAACTGGAAAATATGAGACTGAGTAGGTCAGTTGTGTAACACGAACTCAATTTTTTTCTTCTAAATTTTAAAAATTTATATATGACAACTGAAACTATTCAATCTAAATCTACAATTTGAATGAAGAGCATTCAATTATTAGTATAAGGCTTTCCCATTGAAATTAAATAAGTAGACTAAGGCTTACCACTACATGGTTAGACAAGCTGAATAATACAAGGTACATGTAGTGACTGACCCTACATTTTATTTCATATATGCATGTTCATTAGGATTTTTTTTATTTTGATATCATAGCAGGAATTTGTGACTAAGAAGTGTGAATAAGAACAACATCTCAGCCACATTGATGGAGTTAACATGAAAACTACCTTGCAAAGTCGATAACAGATTGCAGCATGACCAAAGTTCACAGAATTCAAGAATTTAATTGTCATTGTCCAAATGCAGAATCCAAAACAAGAAACTCTGGGAGGCTAAATTCACATGACACCCATTTTATTAATCTGGAAGATGCAGGACAATGTCACAAATACTTTTTGTATATATTTATCCATCATTTTTTGAGTCAGACAATCATGTAAAATAGAAATCATTTGATGGAGAAAAGAATAACAAAGGTTTATATTTTGTAGTTAGTGCCTTAGATACAGTGATGTGACAACTAGCAATTTAGAGCAAAGGTTTTTGTTGTCAATACTAATCATATGAACAAAGAAATAGACTTTGTAGCAAATGAGAGCACAGGTTATTCTTAGTTGTGATTTATGATATCGTATTGCTCATTTGTGAAATTATGATATCGTATTGATCAATTGTGAAATTATGACTTTCTATATCAAGATGGTTGTTGACAGGAGTCTTTGGGATGAATGATTTTCACAATAAAAAAACAAGCTTATGTTCTGTTGTTGATGCCTTGCATAGTTGTTTGTGTTAGAATATTTTTTCTGTTTTGTATTTTTCAGGAAGTAAATGGAACAGTATATTAGATCTTTTTGTTTTTGTGTGCAGTATGGGTAAACTGTATGAGTAATATAGTTCCATGTCATCCTATTATTGTAATGTTTTACAAGCTTGTTGATAAATAGTTCAAGTATTGATTGCATATTTTTATGTGAGGTGTAGAAGATGGGTGGTAAGCACGTTAGTTTAGAGGAAATGGCAGAATTTGACATGGTGGTAAATCAGTCCTTCAAAAGTGAGCAAGATGGTTATGATTACTACAATGCATTTGCAAAGTCTAAAGGTTTTAGTATTAGAAGGTCTAAAGTCAGGCGCAAGGAAGGAACCAAAAAGATTATTTGGAGGCAATTTTGTTGCTCTGTTGAAGGTTACAGAGAGAGAAAATATTTTGAAAGAACAGATCAGAAAAGGGAGCCGCGAGCACTAACCCGTTCTGGATGCTTGGCAAAGCTTGAAATCGAGCTATCTGAAGAACATGGTTTATGGTATGTTAAAAATTATGTGGACCACCATGATCATGTACTAGCGAAGCCAGATCAAGTAGTTTTCTTACGATCTCATCGTGTGTTGAGTGATGCTCAAAAATCCGAGGCTGTTGAATTAGGAGTTGGTGGGCTTCGTACAAGCCAAATTATGGGAGTTATGGAGAAGACTCACGGTGGTTATGATAAGGTTGGGTTTGTATCCCGAGACCTTTACAACTTCTTTGCAAGGCACAAGAAGAAAAGGATTGAAGGTAGTGACGCCGATTTTGTGTTGAACCATATGAATGCAAAACAAGATGAAGATGCTGAATTTTTCTTCAAATTTAGTGTGAATGTTGGAGGACGTCTTAAAAATATATTTTGGGCAGATTCCCAATCTCAGATAGATTATAGCGCCTTTGGTGGTTGTGTGGTTTTTGACAGTACATACCGTGTGAACCGTTACAATCTTCCTTTTGTTCCTTTCATTGGAGTTAACCATCATCGTAGTACTGTTGTCTTTGGATGTGGTATCATTTCGGATGAGACTGTTGGCTCTTATGTGTGGCTGCTTGAGGCATTTTTGGAGGCGATGCGCCAGAAGCATCCGAAGTCAATGATCACCGATGGGGACAACGCGATGTTAAAGGCAATCCACATGGTTATGCCCGAGACAGATCATCGGCTTTGCAGTTGGCACATCGAGCAGAACATGATACGTCATCTCCGTGATCCGAAGCTTAGCGAATTTAGAAAATTCATTTACCATGCCATGGAAATCGATGAATTTGAGAGATGTTGGGTTGAGTTCAAGGAGAGGCATGGAATGTTGGAAAAAGACCTATGGATTTGCAAGATGTACGAACTAAGAAAGAGGTGGGCGGCGGCCTACACTAAAGGGAGATACTTCTTGGGAATGCAGAGCAATCAACGGAGTGAAAGTTTGAACTCAAGGCTTCACAAGCATCTAGACCGGAGAATGTCACTCGTCGATTTGGTAGAGCACTATGAGTTTTGCTTGTCACGTATACGTAGGAATGAGGCTGAATTGGATGCAAAAGCTTCGCAGTCAGTACCCTTCACTAGAATTACTGCCGACCCATTAGAGAAAAGTGCTGCGCGTATTTACACCCCAACAATTTTCAAGAAGGTTAGGGAGGATATTAGGGGACATTTGGATTGGCAAGTTTTAGAGGTGACGCAGCAAGATGGGTTTGTGAGATATGGAATTGCCTTAAAAGCTAAAATGCAAGACCGGGTTGAAGTCAGCTGTACTTTTGATGGGTCCTTGTTGAAGAGTGCTAACTGCCATTGTCGTAAGATGGAGTGCGAAGACATCTCCTGCGAACACATTTTTTCTGTTGTGAAGTATCTCGGTTTAGACACCATACCTCGTTGTCTAGTTAAGGTCCGGTGGACAATGGAAGCAAAAGTAGCATTCGACTCTGAGAGGAATACCAATACACATGTTTGGTCAGAACAAATGGATCGATACCGTGAACTCCGCAACATAGGTAATAAAGCTTTTTTCAAAGCTTCAAAGAGTGCACAACAGTCTGGGAGGGTGATGCATTTCATACAGAGTATTCTGGATGAAGATGTAAAGAACGATGGGAGGGTCTAGTCATTGTACTGCAGTTACCGGTCCAGGATCACTCAATCCCTATATGGTCCAGCATTAAAAGACTATCCTACAATTCAACGAAACCCTGAGGAAAAACACCTTCTGTAACGGCACTCTTTTTTGTTGCTACCGTGAACATATTGAATAAATAGCATTGGATGGTGCCTCATCACATGATTCGAAACAGCAAAATACGGACAAAATATTTCAGACACATCAATATAGAATTGCTTATTGATCAGTAAGAAAACACTAGTAAAATTCACCTTAATTCAAGACGCAACACGAACAACATCACGTGTCAGGATACCACCATCACGTGCTGGTATAAGGATGAAATGTCTGATCATTTCATTCAAGAAAATAAAATGCAACAAGAAATAATAGTACATCAGACTAGTCTATATTTTGACATGTACAAAAGTGTCAAAAATTCCTAATGGCTAACCCTAATCAAACAAAAAATACTTTAATTTACTAAAAGTCCAAAGTGCAGCAAACAAATTGGCGACAATGAAAAAAAAGGAATAGACATTGAACATTTCCAACTATACTAGCCTATAAGCAGGAAGATAACGGACAATCCAGGCAGGCAGCTATAAGCAGGAAGGAAGATTTTCTTTTTGGGGTAATAATATAAGCCTTAAGAGCAAACAACAAACATCTAAATTGCACAGGAATTCAATGCTTCTGAAAATCTGAGTAGTACTCAGTTCTCATTTTGGGAAAGGCAAGCTGTCCTTTATTGCATTTCACACTTTGAATTAATGGAAAGGAAGTGATAATATGAATAACTTGGATAAAATTTAGACATTCATGAAGACAAGGTTACCTCAGATTGGTATTCTATTTCGCCCACACCAACATGAGCCCCCAGATGACAAGCACCAACAAGCATAAATGCTTACATCCAGATCAATTTCTCTTGCATTTGCTTCTAAAATGTTTCTTTTTCAAGTACCTATTTAACAATTGCAACAGAGTTACAAAAATGAGTAGACTTAAACACTACAACAAGGCAAGATGCAGAAATTTAGTAAGGCATGCCTTCCTAAATTCTCCAACTGTACACAAAATACTACATAGTATTAGTACAATTCAGAAGAATCATTTTGTTGTGTTACTGAATTCTCTTTTGGTTTTACATCTTGAATTCTTGATCAATGGACATGATCAGCTAATTTGAAATTGCTATACCATCTCGTCCGCTATATTAATAGCTGGTTAATGGGGAAGTTTTCCTTTCTACTATGGCAAAAATTATGAGTTGAACAAAGCTTGTTTTTTAATGTCAAACATCTAAGAACCTGATGGAAATTGAGCATACGTCCATTGCTAAATCTCATGGTGATTCTTGACTGGAATTCTCGATTTCTTAGCTGGACTTTTTTTCCCCTAGATACTCGTATGCCTTATTCACATCTTTGTATATTAACGTTGTGATGTACAGCTACACTGTTGTCCACTTAACCATATGTCAACTAAATTGAGTACATGTATAGTTTCCATCACCATCATGGAACCAGGAAAAATATTGCGTAGAAATAGTTCCTTTGGTCTTAACAAGGATGCAACACAGAAGGTCATCACAATAATCCCCTACCCCATTCCAAGCAGAATGCAACACAAAAGGTAATCACAACAATCCACCGTCCTGTTCCATGCAATAAACCTGCCTTTTTCCAGTTCAGTATAACTGATCTAACTTTCCTAAATCTACATCAATCATGGTTGCCGCAGGAAATGTTCATATATCAGTACATTACTGGTAAGAGGAGGAGAGGTTAACGACGGGACTTACCCATGTTGGCGGTGGTGCCTAGGCTCGTATACTGCTCTGCTACCTCTTTGTCTGCCTGCGCCGACGGACGAGAACTCAAGTGGCGGTTCAACGAAGGGGAACTCGATGCTGGAAGAACCTCGACGGTGGAGGATGCCGAAGTAGAGGAAGAACCCGATGGCGAAGATGTGGTCCCTGGTGTCAGAGCAGAGCAGCAATATTTGGCAAATCAGTAAGACGAATGATCAACTGGAGGTGGCTCGATTTCGCCATCGTGGAGGTAGTGCAAAAAGGAAATTTTAGAGCTTGGGTGTCAGGCTGGCAGCGATGATGGTGGAGCTTGGAACTCAGTGGAGATGACTGAAGAGAGGAGGGGCCCGAGCCTAGATGGTGATTGATTTGGAAGTAGTTACTACCTTGTGCCATCGCCAACGTTGTCTCGCCCAGATCAGGCCGCCGTCTCTACGAACTGGCCTCCATCGTCGTCCACCCAGGGAACCACCTCCCTTATCTCGCCAGATCTGGCCGCCGTGCACACCGACTTGCCCTCGCGCAGTCGGAGCAAAACGCGGGTGGTACCTCGGACTCCAGTAGGGCGATGTAAGCGATGAGCGCCGCCTTGTCAAGACACCTGACGGACTCCTTGTCCAAGCCGGCCTCCCGGCAACGACGACGCCCCCTCCGGCCGGCTGTGGGCTCGCCATGGCTCGGCCCGTCGAACCCTACATTTCGGGGTCACGCGCAGACGAGCGGGCGGCGGGTCGGCCCCGACATGCGTCCCTCGCCGCCGGCCTCCCCTTTTCGAGACTCGCGAATCGGCAGTCGCCCTCGTCCTCGCCCTCTCCACCCGCGGTGCTCCCGAGAGGTTCAGATGCCAGATGGGTCGATAAACTCAAGGTCGGGGCGAAGCTGAAAGCCATTTAGCTCAATTACCAATATACCCCTCTACGACATATAGGGTTAGGTGCTGCTTCGGAAAGGTTTTTACCATTATACCCCTCCACGGGTTATACTACCCATACTACACATGGTAGTATAATTAGATCTAGACTAATCTTAACCTTTGGATCTAAATAAATGGACGATCCATATTCATTCTAGTGTACTGTAAAAGTGCTCTGGGAAAACAGAGAGGCACTTCACTTTACGGTGCCGACTTTTTGTAGATGCCGTTTGGTTTGGAATGTGATTTTTCTCAAATTTTGCTGAAATTGAACTTTTTGTGTGAAATTTCTGCGTAAGGTTAACTCTAAGAATCTTTTATGATTTTTTTTCCCTTTTCTTCTTTGTATTTTTTTAGTTGAGACAAAACAATTGGTTGTTCTTAAATTTGGAAGTGAAGCTAAGGCAAGAAGGCCCTTGAAGTTGCATCACTAGAAGAGGGTTGAGTAATCAGAAGACCGCACAATCTTAAACTTAGGTCTTGCTTGGATCACAAGAACTTTTCTCGATTACTGTAAGAAAGGAATCGATTTCTACGAAATTGACGCAAAACTTCTGCATTTTTTTTTTGAAACTAAGGGCATGAGTTCTTCCATATATTTCAGAAGAAAAGAGTAATACAGTAGCCTAAAACTTCTGCATTTTGAAACTGTCTTTCCAGAGTGTGTGCATCAGAACAACATGAAAAATCACCTAACCGAAGAGGTTGATGGAAAATAAGCAAAAAGGGGGTATTTATTCTGTTGAACCAATATAAATTTAATCAAGATCATGAGGCGAAATATGAAGTGGTACCTGACCTAACCAAACTTCAGTGTTCAACATATATATTGTTCATTCTTTCTGAACTAGTGTAACAGCTATCTTCTTTCTTGTTCTTCGTGGTGGCGACTTCGGTCCAAAGCGCTTGGCTTGGATAGTAATAAAGTTACAAACATTTCTCAAGAAATGCATCCAATATTTACTATAATACTACATATGAATTGCTGAATCGCCATTTTTCCTTACAGGAGTTCCACTTGTTGCTACAAGCTCCATTTCTTTGTTGATCACCGTAGAAAAATAATAGACATCTGAAACAAACCGAAGATATCAAATATTAAGCACATCTGCCCCTTACTTTTTAGAGATGCTTTTACACCAATTTTTGTCGCAAAAGTTGCCAGATAGTTTCTGTAAGGTGGTAATTGATATCTCCACTGCATAACCTCAAACTACTACTGCAATGGAAGCCTAGTCACCCCAAACAGGACCTTCGTTTCCATACTGAGGATGAAAATTACATACAACATGCACTGATACATTCCAATCCATGCTAAAAATGCATAAAATGGAATATATAAACCTCTTACCCCTACAAAGCAGCCGCCATTCTAAGATCACAAGTCACAACTTGAGCATGACAGTATCAGCTCTAAAGTCATTACAGAGATCTCCATATTAAGGTAAGATACGTGTATATTGATGCATTAAACAGCTTTTGTTGCATAGTAACCAACACACTAAGAAGGTCAGGTAACTACTGATGCGTAGAGGTGAAAACGGGTCAGATATTTACCGTCCAAACCGGGACATATTAAAATGAGAACCGGGACATATTCTAAGATCACAAGACAAAACAGTCGTGCGTGGAGGGTGGTATTAAAATAAGAGTCGGTTGTATCTGGAAGATCATCTATGAAATGAAACAAACTCTTTTGTCTCTATTCTGTGTTCTCCCTGTTCTTTCTCTGCCTTTCTCTTCGATGGTGTACGCCGAATGATTCAGTCTCACGTCTCAGTACTACCGAGGCCAAGGGATATCACAGTACCAGAACCATATGGGGTGTGCCTGTCTCTTGTTCAACATAGGATGTCTCGCTTTGCGGTGCACCTTTGTGCGCACCACTCAATTCGACCAGATAGAACATGTTCGCGACAAAAGTGTTGAAAAGTGACAAGGCAGAAGTGCAGGGAACGCCCTTGATGACCAGTCGAATTGGAGAAGAGAAATACCAGGAACGTTATTCCCCATCTCTCTCGCTCCACTCTGGCTCTCTCACTCCTCTCTCTCTCTCTTCTCTCTTCTCTCTTGTCATCGCCAACAGAGAGGGGGTCATCACGTTACCAGGAGGGACAAATCTTTTGCTTTACAGCCGCACGAGAGCACTTGTTGCTTCTCTGATGCCCTTCGTGTTCTTACGCCAGGAAGTCCTTTACTGTTGGACGTTGCTTGTAGCCGCACACTGCTCGCCTTCCTCTGTTGAACACGTCGCCACCTCGCCTCTGGAGCGTCTCACGGAGCTGCTGCTGTCGCCGGAGACTTCTCGCTGCTACCTTTTCTCCTCGCGTGTTGCGCGCCGCACGGCGCTTCTCTTTTTTTGTGTGCTGCCTTGGTTGATGCATCGCACCGCCTGAACGACGATCGCTTCACTGCAGCCGCCTCGCGCCTGGATGCCACGCCGAAGTGACGAGGGCTCTGCCGCGACGCTGATTTCGCAGCCGCTGTCGCACCGAGTCCGAAGCGAATCAAGTCGCCGAAACTCTTTTCTTCCGTCGGATCTGTGCTCTGATAGTTGCACCGCCGCTCGGGACGAATCTACCACGTTCCTGTGATGCCGCACACGTCTGCCGCTTCACGGAAACAATCTGTTGTAGCTTTTCGTGTCGCTTGCACTTTCGAGGCGCACGGTTCTTATCCGGGCCGCTCGCCCTGATCTCGCGTGTCTGAAACTCACTCCGCGCCGCCTCATGCTGGGAGATGACTCACCTGTGCTCCGATACTAATTGTTAGAACAAAACGTTAAAAACTTTGGAGCAATTTTCTCTTTTATTACTTCTCGCTCTGTTCTCTTACAAAACTCAGATCTACCCCTGAATTTATACCCAAAACTACAACCTTCATAAACAAAATAGTATTCCACTTCTTTATCCTAATCGGACTCTTTGTCCTAAACAGACTCTTACCAAAACTCCTAACTAGTTACAAGATTACTTCTAACAAAGTTTGCCTCCTCGCAGTCTCGGTTGGAAGATGATGTTTGTATATGCTCTTGATTCATACGCCTTAGTCCTCTTGATATTGTCGAGATCCATGCTAATTAGACAACATTTTGGGTTGATCCATGACTTCTCTCCACACGTACTCTCCTAATTAGTTAGGAGTTTTGGTAAAAGTCTGTTTAGGACAAGGAAGTGGAATCCTATTCTTTTTACGATGGTTGTAGTTTTGGGTATAAATTCAAAGATAAATCTGTGTTTTATAAGAGAATAAAACAAGAAGTAATAAAAGAGAAAATTATCCTAAAATTTTTTAGGTTCTGTTCCAATAAACTTTAACAAAGAAAAGCGTCCTAAGGGCAGAAGGCAGCAAAAAGGAGACGGAAATGGAAAGGAAAAGCCACAAGCCCACAACACAGTCTCCTTCGGGTAACCAGCCAGATGGAAACATGGTTTTGTTTCATGATGTTGTTGCGAAGTGAGCCACAACACAGCAGAAGCAGCAAAGGAGAAGACAAAGGTGACGAAGTTGACAGCTTACTTGAAGTTGTTGGAGGAAGATACTTCGAACTATGACGCTGCAAAATTGAAGAGGCATGAACTGATCCTTGACCAGCTAATAAGCAATGAATTGTTTCCGGTACCAGGAGACGAAGAAGAGGGTTGATGTGTCAACGTATCTTCCTCCTAAATGTATTGTATTTTCTTTCTCCTCGATGTAATATTTGTGTATCCTGCGCACCGCCACCGAGGGAGCTGAAGCTCTCTATCGCCGGCTTTAGCGGCCTAGAGGGTGGGGAAACCGGGGCCGGCGACGGCGAGGGGAAGGAGGCCGAGGGCAGCGAAGTGGCGGGGCACGGTGGCGCCCGTGCAATCAAATCACAGCGCTTCCCGGTCAATTTTCACCCGCGCGACCACCCACCCACCAACCCGAGTGGCTGGGCCCCACGCGTCAGCTTCCTGTACGTACGGCCCAGTTGCGTCGCAAAAGTTTTTCCAGGGCCCATATGATATACCTCGCTTCCACCTTAGTCTCGTATTGATTCCCCTCCCCACCAAACACACTCCAACCTCCTCCTTCCTCTCTCCGTCCACGACTCGTCGATTCGATCGACGCGAGCACGAGACAAATAGAGAGAGGGAGAAGAGGCTGGGGTTTCGGATGGGAGGGTCGAGAAGGTTCTAGAAGCGTCCGGGGGCGTGAGGGGGGGTTCGCGTCCCGATGGAGGAGCAGCTGGCGTCGAGGGGGTCGTCGGCGACGTCACCGCTGATCCCGCCGCCGTCGGAGATTGACATCGAAGCCGGCGCCGGGGACCAGTTCCAGTGCCGGATCTGTCTTGAGACCGACGGTACGGCTCCAAATTCGCGCGAGCTGCCGCCGCCGCTGCAGCGTCCTGCACTTAATTCCGCCGCGGTTTCTCGCAGGGGGATCTGACTGCTTGTCTCGGTGTGCGTGTGCAGGGAGGGACTTCATCGCGCCGTGCAAGTGCAAGGGGACGTCCAAGTACGTCCACCGCGACTGCCTCGACCACTGGAGAGCCGTCAAGGTAAAGCGCTTTCCCCGCTGTTTAGGTGCGGGTGTCCGGGTCTTCTTATGCGTGAAGAATTGGGCGGAATGGTGTTGCCGTCTGTTGGGGAGAGGTCGGGGTTTAGCGGCATTCTTTGTAGATAGCCATGAGCTAATTTGTTGCTATCTGAGAGCTAAGAATCGATGCAATCATGTGATGAATCCATTGACGATTGCAGCTGTGACTTTCTTGGTTTAGTTATGTGAATGCGTGGAAGCATTACCTTCTGGATGCGTGCTGTGCTTGGATGCACTTGTTGGTGCGATTTGTCACGGTGTAGTGGTGATTTATTGGATGGGATCATCTAGACAAGTACAATGTGAGAGACCCAAAATTCTTCCCTTCAACATTTTTGGTCTTTTGGGTGGGGTTGAATTTGTTCTTGACTTCTGTTAGAATCAATCTGTGCATATCTTCCTATGTTTAGTTAGTGCCGTGTAATGATGTATTGAGTGTGTAATGGGATCTCATGTGTTTGTGAAAGTTTGCAGCTTTGTTTTCAATCCTATTGAAATCATCATGCATGAAAATTTTGGTTTTCAAATGTGCATTGCATATTTGCATAGTTTTACCATTAGTATCCCTGAAACACAACTCAAATTTCAGGTTGTGTGAGCCTGTTTGAGATAATGCTAACATGATTTGTTCACATAATTCTATTTGATTCATCAGGATATTAATTCGAAGTAATTTCTTGTCGAAATGTTTGGCTATCTAATAATTTGAAGTACTGTGGTTTAGTTGTATCAATATATAGTGCTGCAAAATTTCATGAATAATTTAATATGATGATAAAATCTTGGCAATCTGGCATGCTTATTTTTTTTAGATGTTCTTCGTTCATTACAAATGTGTGAAAACCTTTGTCTTGTATGTATGTGTTATGCTGCTGCCGTTTTGATTATAGATAAGTAACTCTTAATTGGTGACACGACTCAACTTTGTAGGGAAATTACACAATTGACATTAGGGCATGCTTATGTTGGTATATATAAGATAATCATTAAACTTTACAATATTAACATGTATTCTAGATAAAAACTAAGCAAACATATAACTTTTCATCTTGCTGATGTGCATTTTGTCACTAGAAATCTAATAATTTTTGGTGAGCTAGTTACATATAACGAAACAAAGATCCCGCACAATCAGATAGAAACACAAAATTGATATGACATTACTTGAGTTGACCGAAAAGGGCATGCTTTTGAATATACATTCATTAATTTCTGTATAGCCTGAACATTCTGTGTAGACTGTTTTTTGCCCTTGTTTTATATACAGTTTTCATAGAACTATAACAGGCATGTCAATTTCTTTTTCTTGTCTTATAGTATACTCTTCATTTGAAGGTATTCCAGGTTGTTAGGTAGATGTTTCCAGGTCCAATTCTGGTAGTTAGTATTGCAAAGTCTGCTTTCTGTTAGGTTGTTGAAATGTCTGCATCCAATAGGAAGTTGTGCTTGTAGGTAATGGCAGATGGAGGTTGGATAATTTAGATTATAACACTAAAACATATTACTTTTGGCAAATGGAAAAATCAATAGTTTAGAGTAGAAAGGATACATATTTCTTTCTTTCGACTCTTCAGAAATGTGAAATGTCTTATGAACCGAATAGTAAATAGCGAACATTTTCCTGTTGTAAATGTAAAAGTATTCAGCGGTTTGCCTTGTTGCATTTTGTTGCTTGAGTTATTCGAAGCTTGCTTTTGTAATGGAGTTGTTTGTCTTGCGAGAAAACTAACCATGATTGATGCTTCTTCTTATACAGGAGGGATTTGCATTTTCTCATTGCACTACCTGCAAGGCTCCTTATTATTTGAGGGTTCATGTCCATACTGACAGGAAATGGCGAACACTGAAGTTTCGTTTCTTTGTTACTAGAGATATATTATTCATCTTTGCTCTAGTCCAGTTTGTAAGTCTCTGAGACCTTTTCTGTTGTTGTTGTTACTTATCCATTGTCTACATTCTATTGAGTGATAAAGAGTATTTCTTATTCCTTTGTTCAGGTCATCTCTGCATTGGCATATTTGGTACATTTTATTGATGGTTACCAGCAATATTGGTTGAGGACGGCCTGGGGTTTTGATAATGAAGTTAGTTTTTATTATATATGTGGTAAACGACTTAATCATTTGCATCTTTTGTTATTACTTCTACCTGTTTTGCATGGCTGCTCGATGAAATCATGCCCTAATTTTGAGGTTTCTCTCTATTGTAGTTGACCATCCATCCTTAGAATTCAATTGCATGTTAGTGGTAGGTTTTACAAAGTGAAATCTTCAATGAGTGTACAGTACACACTGTTTGACAATCCTCAATCTTATGAGAAAGGACAAAGAGTGTAGAGAAGAAAATATGAGAGTAAAGAATATGTATGTTGAATAGGAAAGAGTGGCATGTCTTTCCCAGTTAGATGCATGGTAATGATTTAAGTGGTCACTTGCAAATTGCGATGTCAAGCTTTGCTTGCAACTTGTTGTGAGGTTCCGTTGCCCAATCAAGTTGTTTAATTTTGTAATGTTCAGCCCATGGTTCACAAAGCCGACGAAAACCGGTCGGATTTCGCGAAAACCGGGCTTGCAGGGCCGGTTCGGCATTAAAAACCGAACGAAAAACCGATTCGATTCAAATTCAAATTCAAAAGATTTGAAAAATTTGAAAAAATTTATGTGACGTAAACCGGTCGAAAATCAGTGAAAACCGCTCGATTTTCGATGAAATCGAGCGCAAATCGCTCAAAAATCGGCTCTAAGGAATATTCACTTTGTCTGTCGGTTTACAACCGGTTTTTCGAGAATTTCGACCGGTTTTTCGAGGTTTTCGACCGGTTTTCGATTTCTTTTGAATTTTTTTCCATTTTTTTTATTTCTTAACTCTTCGGTTTCTGACGATTTTCAGCTCGGTTTTTCCGGTTTTCGAACCGGTTTTTCGAAATCGGTTTTGTGAACCCTGGTTCAGCCCACCTTCACATGCTATGATGTATGCTTCATAAAAAGAGGGCAGGCATGTGACGAAACCAAGCTCAGAAACTTCTACTTTGCTAGTGCCTCTAATTTGATAATTTCTGAGCTCATGCTAAAAGCCTAAAACACAGCAATGAACAATTTTGTTGGACAGAGATCTCAAGTCTGTTCCTTTCAATAAATAAACTAAAGTAATATCAGCCAAACTAGCTCTTGGTTGTAGGAATCAGGAACATTCTTCTAATCATGATTCAATGGTTGAACCTTCTGTATTATGACTAATGGTGTGAGTTAGGATATTGACCTGTCATCATAGATTGCTTGTTGCTTGGTTCCATGCAAAATTGTCCATATATGCATGTTCTCTTCCTACAGGGTGCATTCATTACTTTCTAAGGTTAGTGTGACTTATGAGGGACTTATACTAGGGTATGTGTGATGATCTATATTATGTGCAAAACCTATAGTCACAAAATCTGTGGGAGCACTATGTTGCTAAGATTTATGATGTACCTTCTGTTGCACATTGTGTTTAAATTCTGAACTGAATGGAGCATTTTTCTTCTGGCTACAGGGGCATTGTTGTTTTTTGCTTTGCTTGGATTGTCAGGATGCTTCATAACTTGCTATGATCGAAGAGTGCGGAATGACTTGGCTCAGCCATGTCGAGAATTATGTCTTTGTTGCTGCCAACCAGGGTATGCTTCAATTAATTTGGTGACTATATTAATTAGCCGTTAATGCTACATGCTTGGTTCATCTGTATGTAGTGCACTCACTTTTCTGTTTTGTTTCAGAATGTGTGCAGATTGCCATCTTCCTGGCACGCTTTGCATGTGGACAGACTGCACTACATGCTTTGAAGGTTGCGCAACTACAGCTGGTGAGTGTGGTGGTTGCTTGGGAGGCGCTGGGGAAGCAGGGTTACCTTTGCTCTTCATCATGGGAGTGATCGTGCTCGGGCTGTTCACGGTTGTTGGCATCTTCTACAGCGTTCTGGTAGCGACAATGGTCGGCCAGCGGATCTGGCAGCGTCATTACCACATTCTTGCCAAACGAATGCTAACAAAGGCAGGCATCGCTCATATTACTCTTTTCTCAGCTTATTTATCATAGTTCCCCTCCTCCTATACTTAAGTTCGATCTGGTGTTCTCCAGGAATACGTCGTAGAAGATGTCGATGGCGAGCGCGCAGATTGGTGTCCGCCGCCACTCCCTTCGGAGCACGTCCAGCAGCTGAAGTCTCTGGGACTTCTATAGCCCACGCCATCAGATCAGGCTTATGGCTGACGATGACGACCCTAGGTTTAGGACCCGCGCGGCACTACCCAGCAGCTGTACAGGGGAATATCTATCTCGAAAGATGACTACACCTTAAATTTTATACCAAGTGAATGGTTTTTACTGAGCTCAAATTCTTGGTTGCCTTTTCATGCGTTTACCGGTCTCATAGCTTTTTTTAAAAGAATTTACTGATCTCGTAGTTGGTTTACTCAGATTTGGTGATACATCGTGCAATTCTAAGCTATTTTACATTTTGTCCGGTTGATGTACCCAGTACATAAAATGCATGTATGCGGTATTTCTTCTCGGTTCTGCGGCAAATAAATAAATATATGTGTGTGTGGTGTGTGTCTCTTTCTGTCTCTGTCTGTCGTCGTCGTACGTACCACGGTGCCTGGCCAGTGGCCACCATGATTTCAAAGTGTCTGTCTCTCTATAAAAATTCAAATGAAACATACATTTAAAAAATATATTCGAATTTAAAGATTATAAATGAGTTTGGACCACATGCTTTGATGATATATATATATATATATATATATATATATATATATATATAATCAACATATATCTACAACCAAACTATCATCAAAAAGGGAAACTCTGGTTTGAATTTCAGTTCAAAATTATTTGAACTAGTTAGTAAACTGGTTAAACTCAGCATCCTAAAAATTTCAAAAAATATCGTATGAAAATGCATAAGGGAAATACCTATTTTGGATCATGGTGCCCCACGTAATTATAGTGTGTGTATTTATATAGTAAGCTGAAATGGGGCACAATGGTGTCTAGGCACTATGATTTCAAATGTGCGAATTTAAGCCATATTCGAGTATATTTTTTAAAAATTTCAATTTTGGAGTATATACTCATCTATAACAATTCAAATGAAACACATACCTTTGAAAAAATATACTCAAATTCAAAGATTTTGAACGAGTTTGGATCACATGCTTTACTGATTTATATATATAATCAGCACAAACCTACAACCAAACTATCATCAAAAAGGTAACTCTGGTTTGAATTTCAATTCAAACTTATTTGAACTAGTTAGTAAACTGGTTATACTTGCATCCTAAAAATTTCAAAAAATATCGTATGAAAATTCATATAGAGGAAATACCCATTTTAGATCATGGTGCCCCAGGTAACTGTAGTGTGTGTATTTATATAGGAAGCCGAAATGGGACACCATAGTGCCTAGGCACTATGATTTCAAAGGCGTGAATTTAAGCCATATTCAAGTATATTTTTCAAAAATTCAGTTTTAGAGTATATACACATCTATAACAATTCAAATGAAATGCATACATTTGAAAAAATATACTCAAATTCAAAGATTTTGAACGAGTTTGGATCACATGCTTTGCTGATTTATATATAAAATTAGCACATACCTACAACCAAACTATCATCAAAAATGAAAACTCTAGTTTGAATTTTAGTTCAAATTTGTTTGAACTAGTTGGTAAACTGGTTAAACTCAATATCCTAAAAAATTCAAAAAAAATCGCATGAAAATATATAGAGAAAATATCCTTTTTAAGATCATGGTGCTCAGGCACCATGGTGCACCAGGTAATTATACTATATATATACACACACGGTGACGCTATTCTACTCCTGGGCGTAGAATAGCAATTCTACGCTCCGGCTGGAAAAGCGCATACAAACAACACCATACTGAGTTAATGCGTTGCAAACAACCCTAGTAAATACAGTGGTAGTAAATCACGAAACACTTTACTACAGAACAACTAATGAATTTTCCTAACGACGTGCATGCAAAGTACACCGTAATGATTGAATCCAATTCGATAGTAAATCACAAATACATTTTACTATAAAACAACAGATTGAATTACTACCGAATTAGTTACTAGTTTATGCGTTAGTCAACCCAGCTAGTTAATATATATTGTAGTTTGTATATCTGTTTCTTCTTTGTCTTTTTCATATCTTTCAACTGGTATTGATTTTGATATTCAAATTTTGCAAGGTTGTATAATCTCAACTCCCCTATCTATAGTAATTTTTTCAGAATGTTTGAAAATGTGTACCGTGGGTTTTCATGAATAAGAATTTAGTTCTGTTTGTTGGACCTGCAGTAAAATATTTGAAAATTTCTCGAAAAATTACCGCACGTAGGGGAGTAGAGCTTCTACAATCTTGCAAAATTTTAAGACCAAAAAAAGTTGGATTTGAAAGATATGAAAATAACAAAGTACCAAACAACAACATATCCTATCTTTTACTGTAAAAAAAATAACATTTTAATGTGAAAAATTCTCAAAAAATTATCACACGTAAGGGAGGTGATATTCTACAGTCCTGTAAAATTTGAAAACCAAATTCAATCGGATTTGAGACATATTAAAATAACAAAGTGTCAAACAGCAACATATACTATCTTTTACAGTAAAAAAATAATATTTTACTATGAAAAATTCTCAAAAAATTACCACGCGTAGGGGAGGTGATATTCTACAACCCTGTAAATTTAAAAACCAAACTCAATCGGATTTGAGTGATATGAAAATAACAAAATACCAAACGGTAGCATATACTAACTTTTACTGTCAAGAAAACTGCATTTTACTCCCTCTTACTCAATGTGTTTCTACATGCTATACACAACACCTATATGGTGTGAAATTTATAAAAATTATATGCATAAGTTTTCAAAAAAATTCAAAAAAATACCATATATAGGATAGTTAAGTTTCTACAACTCTACAAAATTTGAATACCAAACTCAATCGCATTTGAAAGATATTAAATTGACAAAACACTAAACAGTGAAAAATCACTAGTCAACTGAATTTGTCTTTTTCATATCTTTCACCTAGTATTGATTTTGATATTCAAATTTTTTAGCGTTGTATAATCTCACCTCCTATATCTATAGTAACTTTTTTTAGAATTTTTTGAAAATGTTTACTATTGGTTTTCATGAATAAAAATTTAGTTCTATTTGTCGAACGGCAGTAAAATATTTGAAAATTCTTAAAAAATTACCACACATAGGGGAGTTGAGCTTCTACGATCCTGCAAAATTTGAAAACCAAACACAATCAGATTTGAGAGATATGAAAATAAAAAATTACCAAACAATATCATATACTATCTTTTACTATCAATAAAATAACATTACTGTGAAAAATTCTGAAAAAGTATCACACATAGGGGAGGTGATATTCTGCAACCCTGTAAAATTTAAAAACCAAACTCAATCGGATTTGAGAGATAAGAAAATAACAAAGTGCCGAACAGCAGCATATACTACCTTTTACTATCGAGAAAGCTATATTTTAATGCATCTTACTCAATGTGTTACTACATGGTGTACACAACAGCTATATAGTATGAAGTCTATGAAAATTATATTTATAAGTTTTTAAAAAATCTCAAAAAATTACCATATGTAGGATACATGAGCTTCTACAGCTCTACAAATTTGGAAGTCTAAACTCAATCGCATTTGAAACATATGAAATTGACAAAATACTAGACAATGAAAAATCACTAGTCAACCAAATTTGTCTTTTTCATATCTTTCACCTGGTATTGATTTTGATCTTCAAATTTTTTTAGGGTTTTATAATTTCACCTCCCATATCTATAGTAATTTCTTTAGAATATTTGAAAATATGTACTGTTGGTTTTCCTGAATAAAAATTTAGTTCAGTTTGTCGGATTTGCAGTAAATTTTTTGGAAAAATCTCAAAAAATTACCACATGTAGGGGAGTTGAGCTTCTACAATTCTGCAAAATTTAAAAACCAAAATTAATCGGATTTGAAAGATATGAAAATAATAAAGTACCAAACAAGAGGCTATACTATCTTTTACTATAAAAAAATAACACTTTACTGTGAAAAGTTCTTAAAAAATTACAACACATAGGGGAAGTGATATTTTACAACCTTGTAAAATTTTAAAACCAAGCAGCAGCATATACTCTTTTATTGTCAAGAAAGCTGCATTTTACTGTCTCTTACTCAATGTATTACTAACCTGTGTAAAATTGTTATCTAACAATTTATTTCTGTGTAGTAACATCCGGTGTAATAGCTCGTAACATGTCATTTGTTTGAATAGTAAAAGGCAACATATCCGGTGTTTCCTAAAGTTCATAAAAAACACATGTACAAATTTTGAAAAATTCTCAAAAATTATCATATGTAGAGGATGTGAGATTCTACAATCCTAAAAAATTTGAAGACCAAAATCATTCTCATTTGAAAGTTATAGCTAAATAAAAAAAACAAATTCATGTACAAGCACTAACTAGAATTTATTAGTCATTCATGTTCAAACACGTTTACCAGTAGTTTTGCCATGTAATGGGTTTAGTCAACTGGACAGTCCATTGCACTAATTAAAACTGCGTGCGGGCTCGATCGGTAAGTAGAACTAACTGGCGCGTAGAATATGTTATTCTACACGCAGCTATAGAATAGCATATATATATATATACATAAAAAATATACATACTACCTTTGAAATATATATATATATATATATATATATATATATATATATATATATATATATATATATATATATATATATATATATATATATATATATATATATATAACTATATATATATATATATATATATATATATATATATATATAGGAAGCTAGAATAGGGCACCATGGTGCACAGGCACCATGATTTCAAATGTGCAAATTCAAACCATATTCGAGTATAATTTTCAAAATTTGGTTTTAGGGTATATACCCATCTATAACAATTCAAATGAAACACATACCTTTGAAAAAATATACTCGAATTCAAAGATTTTGAACGAGTTTGGATCACATGCTTTGCTGATTTATATTTAAAATCAGCACATACCTACAACCAAACTATCATCAAAAAGGTAAACTATATTTTGAATTTCAGTTCAAACTTGTTTGAACTAGTTAGTAAACTGGTTAAACTCAGTATCCTAAAAATTTAAAAAAAATTCGCATGAAAATACATAGGAAAAATATCCTTTTTAGATCATGATGCCTGGGCACCATAGTGTCCCAAGTAATTATAATATATATATATATATATATAATAATAATAATAATTACCTAGGGCAGCATGTAGCCTACCCAAAGGAGCCCAAATTTTGCATGCTCAACTTCAATTGCAGGCGGTCCGGGCCTGTTGGGCTTAATTTTGCTGAGGTGAGTATAAAGCGATGCTCCTGAGGGTGCAGCTGCAACACTTCGCTCTCCAAAACGCCAGCTGCAGTGCACCCAACCGGAGTAAATCTCCGTCGAGCCCAAGTGGACGCGGAGGAGGAGGAGGAGGAGGGAGGCACCGGCGCGCGAGTAGGAGAGATGGATCCGGACGCGGTGAAGTCGACGCTCTCCGGCCTGGCCTTCGGCAACGTCATGGCCGCCGCCGCCCGCGACTACCAGAAGGTGACTTGCCAACTCCCGACGCTCCTGTCCAGTTTAATCACCCCTCCTTCTCCTCTTCCTCCTCTTGCAAGAGGCCACACACCTTTCGCGTCGCGATTCTTGCTCCTCCGCTCTGATACATGGCCGATGGATCGCGGGATCGGCCGAGGAGCTACCGACGCCGGCGTCCTGGATCTCGCAACGGAGCTCTCGTGCATGATCCACAGTCCACAGGTTCTTGATTGGAATCTGCAACTGACCCGTCCTCGTTGACTCCTGATGACTCTTGATGCGCATCTAGTTCTTGCCAACATACTCATTCCATCGATTTATACAATCCAACTTCGTTTAATTAAATGCGATTTTTCGTCTTGCGAAAAAGACTGATGCATCCGATTCGGCAAGTAGGTTGCAGTAGTTCGTTTCAAGTCCTGATTTTTGGGACCGCGCTCTGTTTTGAGATCCTCACAAAATGTTTACATCTTTAATACTTGGGAGAGGTTTATTTCTAAACGGGATCTATTAGTTCCGGTTCAGCTTCTCGTATTTTAGGGGGAACTAATGCAGTGTTGTGCCTAGATGCTAGTTTCTTTCATTCTGAATACGAGACTTATGAATTCTGAGGCTTTATGACATCTCAGGGGGTTTATATAGCAAGAGGTTTACAAAAAATTAAATTAAATTCAACCAATAAGCATGGCTAGAAATGGCTTAAAATTGGCAAGTTCGGAACCATCAAAGTATCGGCCATACGATGGCCTGAGTGGAGGGTGTTCCATTTGGGCATTTGTATACATACGAAGATAGGTTACTCGTTATACCTCCTCACTTTGTAATTTCTGGTGCTTATGCTCTAGCATGATTGCAATGTCGTGTCATTTTAAGTACCCCTTTATATATCAAGATGGATTTTCCATATACTGAGAGCAACAATCTGTTGGGATTTTGATCTAAAAACAATCTGTTGGGATCTACAACAAACTAAAAAAGATTCAGTTTTTTAGTCCACATCACTTGTTTCTTTTATTTATGCGTGATTTTTTTACTCTCTGTATTGTGATTGGTAAGGTAATGTTTTTCTTTTTTGTTTGTGTAAAAGACTATATTCTTATTCTTACATGTAGTTGCTTTTGATGAATTCTGTTCTGTAAACTGGTGGTCTCTATGTTGGATGGCTGTAAACTTTTTTTAAAAAAAATTGTTTACAGACCAATCATATCATTGTACTCTCTGCTCCATTGTAGTTTTTCTTTTTGTGATACTGACACAGTTACCATCTTAGGAAGTTGTTGCTAAAGAGAAGGCTCAAGCAGCAGCTGCAAGCCATGAAGAAGTTGATCTTGATGAGTTATTGGATGTGAGTTGAAGTATACACCATCTCTTGTTTTTTGCCTTTGGTGTAGAGCACTGCGTATTTTTTGTAACTATCACATTCATTATATTGTGGAACTGCTCTGTAGGACCCAGAGCTTGAGAAGTTGCATTCAGAGAGAATTGCTGCTCTGAAGGTACTGATCTGCATCTTGCACTTCTGAAGCTTATGTAAGTGCTGTTCTATTTCATTAGATTTCTCAATTTTCTATACACAACAGAAAGAGGTCGAGAAACGTGAAGTGTTAAAAAGGCAGGGTCACGGTGAATACAGAGAGATAACTGAAGGGGACTTCCTAGGGGAGGTCACTGGCAGTGAAAAGGTCATCTGCCATTTCTACCACCGGGAATTTTACCGTTGCAAGTATGCCATAATTTATCTTTTACATAAATTGCTTTACTCTTGACCCTGATGGATATTAACAGATATCTCTGTAAATCTTTGGTAGGATCATGGATAAGCATTTGAAGGCCCTTGCACCGGTCTATTTGGGAACAAAATTCGTCAAGCTTGATGCTGAAGTTCGTATGCTATCACTATTAGCTTTAAGTTACTTCCATTTTACTACGATGATCAAGGCTAATCTTATCGATAATAACTACTGTAGAATGCTCCCTTCTTTGTGGCAAAACTGGCAATCAAAACATTGCCATGTGTTATATTGTTCAAGTAAGTGCATAAATTTTTCATGCCCTCTACACATTGGATAGTGTGTCATTAACTGTTTGGTGCTCCTTGCTATTCCCACTTAATGATTTCATCATGTAAGAGCCAACCTGAAAATCAAAGATATTTTGTTCTTGCGGTCCAATTGATTTTTTGTACCTCAGGAAGGGTATTGCCGTTGATCGATTACTTGGGTTTCAAGACCTTGGGGGTAAAGATGATTTTCCAACAAGAACATTGGAAAATCTTCTGAAAATGAAAGGTTAGCACTGTTACTTTTCCGCAAAGCATTTGTTCACAATTTGGAATAACAAATATGCTAACGTCCACAAATATAGGTATAATTGATGAAAAGAAGAAAGATGAGGATGATGATGAAGATGTCGATACTGACATGTCAAAGAACAGGAGAATTCGATCTTCAACCACTCAAGATTCTGACTCTGAATGAAAATGAAATGAGGATCCACTCTTTGTAACCTTAAGTTTGTCTGTTCTGTACTGTAGTTCTCAAAAGCTCTTTGTGATTTATGTATTCCTTATTGTGTCAACCCAGTTAATCAAAACTAGAGAATTGAGGATGTTGTGGCTGGATGTAGAAGTGACTTTTTACTAGCTCCTAGTTTACGTTAGCTGGGTTATGCCAGTTGGTTCTCATCTATAGGATGATGACATTAGCGAACATATTGTTGCCTATGTGCGCATCAGTTGGTAACTTGGTATGCTTTATCTGCTTCTTTTTCTTGATAATCATATTTCCCTAGGTGGAAGTGGAACTGGTACAGAGTGGATGTAGTGAGAGAAGGATCAAATGATGACCCAAATCGTAAAGAGATGTAGCTAGCTAGGTGGCCGGCCCCACACACCTGTTTATGCCTACTCGACGCTCCAATTAGGGTTTTAGCTGCACCAATTGACTGGTTACTGGTGCTAATGCTATCCGTAACCGATTCACTCGGTTAAATTTTGGTTATTCGTTGGCTAAGAAAATACATCTCGGTACTTACTGTATGGAGCTATTTGCTTGTCATTGCTGAAATTTGATCCTGTGACCACTTGTAATTTGACCAATGGTTTATCCAAGTGTTCTACGTAGCTCTTCCTAATTACGAATTCAAGATGGATTTTAGCCCCATTTGGGAGAGATTCCTGAAGGAACTCTAGAGGATAGGAGCTTCTTCTTGAGAAATTTCTATACATCCTCTTATTTCCTATGGAATTGTTGAGTTCTGAACGAGCCGTATTGCGTTCTATACAGAACACAAGTAATTGATACGAGTGAAATTTCTTGGTAGTTCTATTCATAACCTAAGATTACGTTTGGAACACGGTAATTTTTCTCCTTTCCCGTATAAATTGAATTATTTGCTCCATTCCCGTATAAATTGAATTATTTTCTGTGAAAATATTATAGCTGCAAACGGGTCCTAAGCTCCTTGTGCATCCCAAATCACCAAGTCCGCACAATTTGCTATCCTCTTTGCATTCCACTTGCATCTGCCACTATGCATCAAGGTTACAAATTTTGCTTTTCGGCCACATCTCGGGAGCGGCCAAAATCCGAAATTTCAGTGAGATTTTGAAATTTCTGTCAAAATCCGGCTAAAATAGAAAAATCAAATCTGATATTTTGGAGGCCGGCAAAACTAAAATTTTGGCTGAAATGATCAAAATTTCGGTCCTTTTCAACTCCTCATGAAATGGTCTCCCGAGGCTAGAAAAAAATTAGGAAACATATGAAAAAATCATGCAAGTATTTATCTACATTTTCTATCTATTTGGATGCAAAATACTAAGTATTTGCACATAAAATACCCTAAATTTAGAAATTTATGTAGCATTTCGCCTGATTTTTGGATTCTAATACTTCAATTTGGCAACAATCAATATATACTATGATCACAAATGATAAACATGAAATAAAATTGACACGGATGATATTCACATTCACCAACATCATGTCGTTGCGTCCATCCCATGGCATGACAATTGACAATTCATAAACACATTTGAAATCCCGTTACATTCCTACTTTGAAGTCACATCATGCATTCCATCCATCGTATTTCATCCATTACAATTGTTTCGAACATAATAAACGAGAGAAATACCTGTCGAAGCATGGATGACGCCACAGACCATTGGTTGGCCCAAACCACCTGCAATAGACATAATTAAAGGAGTATGAACATGTATTGCACGAAGATATGCTACATGAGTAAAAGGATCTTGTGGACAACTATGCATTGACGTACCTACGAGTAGTAGTACGTGCATGGTGCAATCTCCACCGCCGCGTCATTGACAATGATCTCGCCATCCTTCCTTTTGTGCGCTTGCTTGTACTCCTCCCAGTTCATGTCTCGCGGCAACCAGGCGAACTTCTAGTGTTCATAATACGCCATCCAGCCCAAATAATTCTCTGACTGGTGCAGATACCTGACAGGCATATGTCGTGTGTACGAACCAGCGTAGGGATCAATGTAGTCGAACAACGACGACATGCTCGATCTGTCGTGACTCTGGTAGTGATTGTACCCACCCTAATCCCCTCTGTAGGGCATCAAGCTGTATCCTAATATGGGGTATCCAGGCTACTCGCTAGAGAAGCCCCAATGGTTTGAAGAATGGCTGCTAGACCACGAGCCCATGTCATCCTAGGGCTATCCTGCCTGCTGCCTACCCCGCCACTACAATCCGATGAATATAACACTAATTTGAAACGAAGGATTCTATATAAAACCTTTGAGAATCGTATTATTTTATCTAAAATTCATACGAAATTATGTTCCACATTAGGTTTTTCTTATCTAGTAGAAATAAGCTAAATGTAATTTTTTCCCCACAAACTTTTACAAGCAATAGAAGGACTTAATCCCAAAAATTCTGACATATCCAATCCATCCCAAAAAATTGTAGTTAACATGTTTGCATAATTTAAGTTAGGGTTTATGGTTAGGTTCAAGTTAGGGTTTAGAGTTACATAATTTGTATGTTTTTTTTTGCAAAACTTTCACATGTATTCCTAAAAAAGGCATTATAATTTGCCACAAAAAATTTGGTGCTAAATCCGATCCTACAAATATGAAAACCGGTCGAATTTATGATTATCTCGATAAAAAAAACCAAAACCTCGCCAAAAAAAAGCCTGAAATCACTGTAGCAATTTGAATATTTTTTTAAAAAAGTACCTCACTGAGATTTAAATCTCGAACCAAAAGCCGAGATTTTGAAAATCTCATAAAGATTTCGGCCGAGATTTTGAACACTAGTCTGCACAAAGCTTGCTCCGTCAGGGCAAGTACAATAGTAAAGTCAACTACTGGCTAATAGTAAACTAAAAGACAGTTTGTATAATAACTGTCTCTAAAGGTTATCTTTAGATATTATGCAATAACTATCTTTTCTCTCTTATACATAAATGATCTACCTATACTCTCGTGCAAAGCTGACTACTAAATAAGAGTCAGCTCTCTTCTCTCTACTTTTTTTTCACTCCTCCACATAAAACAAAGCTGATGTATACAGACTAAGAGCCAGCTGGTGTGATCTTATTATACATGCCCTCATAGTGCATTGCATGCCAGTAATCCTTTTCCGTTGGAGTTTGGACTACACACACACACCAATGCAGAGCCGAGGTGAAACTGAACGGAAGAAAAGTCTCACTCACCGCATCCCATCGTCTGATTTTTCAATGCCCCCAGCCCCAGGCCCCAGCAGATTCCTTGCCCCCACCTCCATTAATTTTCCTTTGCTCTCATTCTTTTGTCTCCATCCACTTCCTCCCTTCACCCCACTCCCCTCTCCACCATTGACGGTTATTACTTCTCTTTACTAGCGTCCGCGTCTCTATCCTCTCTCACAAGAACCGAACAAATCGATGGTACTGTGCGCATGTGACCGAGATCGATCGGCCGCTGTTGCGGCGCATCGCCGCCCCCTTTGAGCCTACAGTGAGCCGTGGGCTTTGGCCGTCGCCGCCGCCGCTTCTTGGAGGGTTCTGGTGAGTTCTCTTGCCATTTTGATTAGTTCTTGCCGGTTCTCGTGTGGTAGGTTGTTGGTTTGTGGGGCCAGCTAGGAAGAAAGGGAGGGTTCTTTGATGTTCTCGCTGGGTTTTGGGGATGCTGGGTTCTTGGTTTCTTTCTTTACTGCATTTTGATTGATTTGAGCTCCAGGGTGGGTTCATCGATGATTGTGCGGTAATGCTGGTTCTTGAGGACCACATTATGACGGATTAAGGTTGCAAGGAAGACGAGATGGGGGAATATTTAGCCCCTTTTGCCCATTTTTTTCCTATTGGTAGGACACTCTTTTTTTTTTCTTTTTGCAAGAATCTAGTTTGGTTAATCATTTCCTCAGGATTTGATGTCTGCATTGGAGAAATTATGGTATTTTAAGTGTCAGCTACATATGTGACTTAGATGCTTATGATTAGATTTGTTTAATCATTAGCGTGTTGAGTTCATGGTCTAATTTTAAGACAACTAAATTGGATTAGTGACTCGAGAACATGTAAAAGAATATGAGAATTCTTATGCCTCCGACTAGGCAACCATCAATGTAGAACACTACAGAATTTTTTTTTTTTAAAAAAAACCACCATACTAATCTTATGTGTGCAATCAAACTGACAATTATCACGGAGGCCCAAACCCTAATGGCTTAACTGTAAAAGGCCAAAACAACCCCCAAATCCCTTCCAGCCCATCCTCAAATTCTCTTGCGACGACGGCGGCTATTGCTTCCCTGGTTTTCTAAAATTCTCACGCCAACATCTCCTCTCGTAGGCTTCGTCCTCCTCCTCCTCCTCTCTACCGTACTGGCATGGAGTGGAGATCCATCCGGGCTTGGATTGATTTCTTCTTTCGCTAGTAAGGAAGCCCTAGCTTGCTTGGATTATTGTTCAAAGAGTGGGCTTTGTCCTGGGGGATGGATCTTTTCTTTGCTGTTAGCAATCTAATCCAAATCTTTTTTTTTCTGAGATGGATACTCCAGTCCTTCTAGTTTGTTGCGGATTTGTTTGCTGTGTGGTGGGGTACTAGTAGCAGTTTATTTTCCACAAATTTGGGGGTTCAACTGAACCCCCATGCCCCACGTTGGGTCCACCCCAGCTGCAATGTTGTAGTTTGAGTTCTTGAAACGATGGCTTTCTGTGCAATGTTTTCTCTTTTATGAGTAAGCTTGTTGCCTGCCTGAATAGATTGTTATGGGGTTTTCTACTGCACCGCTTTAGCTCAATGTTGGCAGGAAATGTGTGAATTTTTGTGCTTCCGAGTGAAGTGCTGTGTTGCCGGTCTACTTATGTTTTCTGAATTTTGTTTTAAGACCATGTTGTTTGATTTACTTGCATTTAGATGTTCTGTAATTTGACCAACATTGCTATCTTGTTTTTTGTTTTGATAAGACCTGAGGAGCGTAGACTACTGCTAGTTGCAAGGAAGATTTTGGGTTTGTGAAACTCAATGGGTTCTTCACCCTCCAAAGCCACTGGTGAGGATGCCCTTGTTCTATGCAAGGAGCGAATGCGTTATATCAAGCGATCCATTGATTCAAGAGATGCTCTGTCGGCAGCACACTTATCGTATACTCAATCTCTCCGTAGTGTGGGGACTGCATTGCGGCGGTATGCGGAGTCTGAGATCTCACTAGAGTCATCGCTATCCATTTCAGAAGTGGACAAGTCGCCATCACATTCCTCTATGGCCTCTCCCTCGCCTTCCCGGGCAGTAGAGAGCATTGGCTCCCCGGTGCGAGGAGGTCAATTGACTCCTCCCTCAACAAAGATCCATTACATGAAAGCAGCAGGAACTACTCCTTTGACGATCACGATTGATCCATCTGCTACTGACTTTGTGGGCCAAGAGTCCCCGGTCTCTGCTTTTGTGCCACCGCCGCCGCCATTGCCCCCAGAATTATGCACCTCATGGGATTTCTTTGATCCCATTGATGCTGCTGGTAGTGCTAACTCAAACAATGATAACGGGCTGACCTTGAACTTTAGTAGATTGAAGGGTTTGAGAGATTTAAGGGAAGCCGAAGTAGTGTCATCGAGAGAAGCAGCAGCAAACAAGTCTGATAGAATGCATCCAGAGCTTCCTGATGATAATGTGGCACCTAAGCAGGAAACCAGACCAAAGCAAAGTGGGATGAGTAAACCAAGCGGATTGGTTGATGCTTCAGCTGAAGCTTCTTCTGGGAAGGTTATAGCAAAGGTGGAGGATGAGATGGAAAAGGAATTGTGCAGAGAGACAGAAGATCCTTCGGAGTTCATCACTCATCGAGCAAAAGATTTTGTGTCAAGCATGAAGGACATTGAAATCAGGTTTATACGTGCAGCGGAAGCAGGGAATGAGGTTTCCAGAATGCTTGAAACAAAGAAGATAAGACTTGACATATGTGCTAAAATACCAGGTGATACTCATGAGGGGATTCATTATCTTGTCTTTTTTCCTGGATTCTGCCAGCATTGTCTGATGAAACTTTATCTGTTTTATTCGGCAAATAGTAGGTTCTCCAGGCAAGCCACCTACTACCCGATTCGTGTCAGCATTTCGAGTCTGCTGCAATCGTGAGATTCTTCTTAACCAGGGTAAGAAGGATGTTCCGACTGGCATCTTCTTATTATTGTTACCAACTTAACATAATGTTTGCTTGAAGTACTAATTCTGAGGGTTTCTGTAGAAACTGCAAAGCATGTTTCGAAGGTTGTCACTTGGAAACGCTCAGTATCATCTCTATCATCATCATCTAAGAGTCCACTTGCAACATCGATAATTAAAGATGATGTGGGTGATAGTAATAGCGATTTTGTTGAGCAATTTGCCATGGTATCTGGAAGCCACTCTTCTACTTTGGACAGGCTACTCGCATGGGAGAGAAAACTATACGATGAAATCAAGGTACATTTTCAGTACATATGTAGTAGGATGCTCTTCTAGCATAATGTGTGAAACTGAACTCTTCGCTGGTGATCATGAATTCATTATTAGTTTCACATATTCAAGTAAAATTGGTGCGACTGAATCTTGCCATTCTCAAGATTATGTTTATGAGACAAATGCTGTCCCTTATTAGAAGTGTTGACAAGTTGGAGCATACATAGTATTTGATTTGTTTTAATCAACAACAACAACAGCCAAGCCTTTTATCCCAAACAAGTTGGGGTAGGCTAGGAATGAAACCCAATCAATCATGGTTCCGGTACATGAATCGCTTTGCTAACTTCCATACACTCCTATCTAACGCCAACTCTTTCGATACATTCCAATCCCTCAAGTTCAAGTGTATAATCCTAGAATTTATTTCCTTAGTAGTTGAAGTGTAGCTTTTTGATCAATTGTTGTATGCTAAGCAGCAAAGAATAGCATGCAAGCTGAGAGTTGTGCATAGCTATTAGGAAAACCATTGCCCTGCCAGTAGGAGTGTCATTGGCATAACGAATCAGTGAATTACTGAATCACTGATACTGCATTATTTGGTTTTATAGGCAAGTGAAAATGTCAGAAAGACTTACGACGAGAAGTGTAACCTTCTCAGGCGCCAATTTGCACGAGGTCTAAATGCACAGCTCATTGATAAGACTCGAGCTGTTGTAAAGGATCTGCATTCCAGGGTATCTGTTGCAATCCAGGCTGTTGATGCAATCTCAAAAAGAATCGAGAAGATAAGAGATGAAGAACTGCAGCCGCAACTTGTCGAGCTGATTCAAGGGTATATAATATATACCTAATATAGCACATAGCAAACATTTTTGACATAGACTTGGTCTTGCATTTTTTTATCTAAACCGTTGAATGCAATGCCTTCGTTGCTGCTCAATACTTTCTTTTTAGTATATGTTATTATGTTATATAATCTTTGAAGTGTTGATGTTACTATAGATTTAATGGCAGTGTAATACTAAAACTCAGAAGATTACAATTTATGAGTTCTTCTTGAAAGCACACTAGTTTTGATGAACAATCCCATGTCTACATTTCAACCTCAGTCCGGACTGATCAAAATCTATTTTTGGACTTGTTGATTTTACAGCACCGTGCTACACTTTTCTTGTCCATATTTACCTTGAACTGACCACCATACATACCTCATGCAGGTTAATCAGAATGTGGAAAGCAATGCTGGAATGCCACCACAACCAATTCATCACAATCTCGCTGGCGTACCACGTCAAAAGTTCAACCTCGGCGCAGCAAGGCGAGCACCACCGCCAGGCAGCAATGCATCTGTGGAACGAGATGGACTGCTTTTCATCCAGCTTCAAGATATGGGTCGCCGCTCACTGGTCATACGTTGCTGCCCTCGACGCATGGCTCCAGAAATGTGTCCTGCAGCCACCCCAGGACCGACGCAGGCGGAAGCGGAAGGTCTATTTCCCTCCCCGCCAGGCCGTCTCCCCTCCAATATTCGTCCTCTGCACAGAATGGCTTGCCTTGATGGAGTCACTCCCCACCGATGAGCTATGCAAGTCCATTAAAGACGTAATGCAGCTCCTGCGCAACTCGTTTGAGCACCAGACGGACCAGAACAAACCGAAAAGCGAGCCGCAGGAATGTGGGATGCTGGAGAACAACGAACAGGAAGCGGGTGGAAGCGTAGCAGCAGTCGAAGGGTTACAGTCGAGACTGAGGACGGTTCTCGATCGCCTGACCAAGTTCTCAGAGGCTTCGCTGAAGCGCTACGAGGAGCTCAAGCAGGAATATGAGAGAGCTCGTGATGCGTATTAGACAGTTGGGTCAGATGCTCAGCTCATCTTGCTTATCCAGATGTTTGTTTCTGTTGTATAAATATTGCCCCCTTGAATTCTATTCTGGTCCAAGAACTGAGAGTATTTTGGTATATAGCTCGTTAATGATCGGATTAAATACATATGTTTGGCTAATTATTAGTATTGCCAATTATGCTTCGTTGTTCGGAATATTTAGCTCACTTATCTCTGATTTTCTTCGTCATCACGACCTTGTCTAGCGCCGAGTAACAATCACAATTGGCGTTTGGTATTTGTTCATCAGACATGAAACCCAGCGAAAATCAGGGACAATCGAACGATGAACCAATGTTTTAACTGAAACAATATGCACCAAATGTTTTATCTCAAGGGAACTGCACGTTTTAGTAGTCTAATACAATTCAGCAACTTTGTTCGCACCAATTGTGCCAAAACGAAATCTGATAAAATTTATTCTTCACAATGAGATCGCTGTCTAAATATACAGTATTTGCCCATCTATTATTTACTTTATACACTTCATTTTGACTTAGTACTAGATATACCGTACAAGTTTGGCTGTATATGAATTTGATGTACCCTACTTCATCTCATCTTGGTGATTGGCAGTAGTATGGTACGTAGTTATACACTGCTGTTATCTAGAAGCCTACGTACTGGGTATACTGCGCATAGGCCTCCGATTGCATGCCGATTGGGGCACGGATGATGAGGTCCGGAAGATCAAACGCGTCGACGAGTTCTCGCGACACAAGCCTCACTTGGTAACTGAGGTAGTCTGTCAGTTTATGGATGGCCTGCAGGCATGAAATGGAGTACTGTCAGGCTCTGGTTCCAGCGTGAAGTTAGAGCTGAAATTGCAGTACGAGACCACGAGAGTGACAAGCAGAAACAAACCTTGGCTTTGTTTGGGGCCACATAGTCAACATTCCGGTACGTCCCGATGTCTTTCCAGATCCTATCGAGCGCGTACAGGTCGCACACCAGCTTCAACACTTCCCGTGTTTTTTCGTCGGGGCAACTGCATATATGCATCAATGATGCAGCATCATAAGTCATCGTTGTCACATTAACTTTACTGGATATAAGTAAAAAAAAAGGACACAAAAGACGAAGTTTTGATGGTTTAACATCAGTTTTTTCGTCGTGGTTCAGCTAAACAATAAAGTGAGGGAAAAGTCAAGGATATCACTAGCAGAATAATACAATGTATGAAGGACTCAGTACTCTCTGCTATACAGTGAATGGTGGCTTGGTGCTTCAAGAAAGATTTCTACAATTCAAGCACAAAGAATCAGGATCAAAGCTGGGTGGGAAAATGCAATCAGGGCAACAGGAGGATTTTTAAGTGCTGCACCGATAGCATTGTCAATGCACGTTTCAGTGGAGTTGGTTGGACTTTGCAGTTGATTAAATCAACCAAACAAATAGTAAGAAGAACTAATTTAACAAAAAAAAACTAACTTTTAAAGTATGAAGCTACTAGTAAGTAATGATGGTAACAACAGTGTAACCGAGGACACGTAGTAACACAAATGCAGTAGAAGAATATACCTTTTCACTGCTTCGATAAACCTCGCAAGGATGACGGACTCAATGTGTGACTCTGCAAGTGTGAGCAAATGGTTTAAACATCTATTCCACGCACCAAAACCTCCAAGTGTATTGCTATGCTTCTGGAGTCGAGCAGCAACACTATGCAGTAATCGAGATGTTCGGTACTGTGAAGAAAGTTCATCCAATCAGTACAGGAATTTTATCCAATTGGTACTGAGATTATTACGAAGAGACGACTCACTCTGAATGCATCCAGCTGGAAGTTGGGATCCCGTAGATGATCTTCCCCTTCCCATCGAGCAGTGACAGGATTAGGCTGGGACAAGTAGGTGCTCATAGAGTCTCTCAAGTAGTTCCAAGTGACTGAGAGTGTCCCTCCCTTAAATTTTTCCTGGTATTGCTTCAGGAGATCTCCAGCAACCTACAATAGCATGATAAAAGGCACATTAATTGAAGGATAAGCAACTTCATAGCAATCTTTAGTGACTCATCCAAACTTCCCTTTAACCCATAAAATATAAATTATGTGTGTTCTTAAGATATGTAACTCCTCCAACTATCAGAAAACCTGTCGGTCAAATATTGCATAGATCAGTCTGAGATATGGTACCTGCTGCAAAAGAACTGTATTGTCTCCTTCAAATGTTTGAAATATATCATGGTCATTGCGCAGAACACCAAAACGATTTACAGCAGCATAACCATGGCCACCACATGATTCTCGGCATATACTGATAGATTTTGCTGTATATGAAGTTATGTAGGCTTTCAACCCAGACGAAAGAACATGGACATCAGCGATAACATCCTCATCATTGGTTTTCTTCATTTCTGAGTACTTATCCACCAAATACGCTCTGGCAAAGTGAAATGCATACGACGATGCCAACATAGGCATTAGTTTGTGCTGGTGAGATTGGTAATCCAGCACACTGATTTCAGGTTGCTTAGGTGGTCCAAATTGGTGACGCAGTAGAGCATATCTAACAGCAATGGTTACTGCGACTTTGAGTACCCCAACAGAACTATATGCAAGACCGACTCGTCCCCCAACAAGCTCGCCAAGGGTTGCTGCAAATCTTTTGTTAATCGTTGGGAGACTGCTTGTGTATTTTCCATCTCGCGCCACATCACCAAATCGGTTCAGAAGATTGTCACGAGGTATCCTAACTGAACGAAACCTCAACGCACCATTATCTACACCATTTAGGCCTATCTTATGCCCACAATCATTGATCTCAATTCCAGGAAGAACAGCATGGGTTTCAAGGTCCCGTATCGGGACAATAAACGCATGAATGCCCATATCAGCAGGGTCCCCTCCTTTTCCTTGAAGCGGTAAAATTAACCTTGCAAAAACAGTAGCGAATTTTCCATGAACTGCTGCGTTACCAATCCACCATTTAATAGCTCCATCATTTGGGGTATTAATGATGAACTCATCAGTAACTGGATCAAATGTAGCAGTAGTCTGTAGGGCTTGGACATTGGATCCTATTAAAAGAAAAAGACAAGAAGATAAAAATTGTCAGGAATATTTTCAAATTGTTGTAAACAGTGTTTCAGGTGCTCGGTACAAACAAGACTACATAATTGATCTGGATTTTGATAAAAAAAATGCAAATCAACCAAACAATAGAGATCAGTAATTGCTGATGAAACAAATATGGGGAGAATCTAACCATGATGTAGTTCTGTCATTGCAAAGCAGCCAGGATAGTCCAAGTTGTCAATTCTGTCGAAGAACTTATCTCTGTGCTTCTTGGTTCCCAGATTTATTACAGAACCTCCCCAGAGACTGCATTTACAAGCAGGTTAAGCTAGTGAATTTCAACAATGGACTGACAAGAGAAAACTAGTACATAAAAGAAGTGAAATAACTACAAATGTTGTGTTATTGTCCTGCAAAGATCACCAAACTACATAATAAACCACAAAATCGTTTGACACACCCGTGAGGACCTTTTGAATAAATTCGTGTACATTAAGATATAAAACTGAAAAGATACGACTGCAAAGTTTAAAGTTGTATGAGCCAACAAACTAAACTACAGAGTGCATATGCATGTATACTGTAAACAATCCCAAGAAGACTCAAACAAAATTACTGACTACAGAACATGGGCACATAAAGTGCCTTTGTTGGTTGGAATTTGGCAATAATAATTTGACACGTAATCATCCCTATAGTCAATCAAATGACTAACATCACAAACCAACCATCAACACAATTACTATCCAATAATTAATGTGGCTCGTTACATTTCAATTAAGCATATCCACATTCGAGAGTTGCAGCAGAAGACCACCATTTATTGATAAACTAGTACAAAACAGAAAACATATGTACATACAATACTTCAGGATGTTCATTTTCATAGTCCCTTTCACTGGAAAGCACTTGCCATCACGAAAGAGTGCGACTGTGATCCTGCCGTGGACAGCTGTGGATAGATCCAAGCCCCACCCTCACAATGACCATGGTAGGATTCTCATGAATATGAAAAACCAATAGCAGGCACATCACATGGTCGAGGACAGTACTCACCTCTCATGCTTTATGTTAGCTCACATTCCAAAGAGTAAAAATCTTCTTTCGAAAAAAACAAGTTTTAACATCAACATGCACACAAGTATTGCACTATCCTAGTTAGTTACTCGTTCATACCGACATCGATATCAATTGATCCATAAATGAAGTAGATTATATGACTTAGGCCATCACGTCATAAACTGTCAATTCCAGTAAACCAGAAGTTCAATCTAATCAATAACCGCTCGGAACATCAAACACTTGTATAACTAACAACTAACGATCAACATATGAAACATATGGAAGCGTCAGCATCTACCAGATTACAACACGCAGTAAAAACGCACGCATGCGAGCACCTACCTGTACTGGACGCCGAGCTTGATGCCGAGGGAGATGTCGACGCCGCCGGCGGCCTCCATGAGCGCGAAGTACGCCGCGGGGTAGGTCGCCATGAGGGTGAGCGGCCGCACCCCGGCCTCCCGCACCAGCGCGGCCATCTGGCGGAAGCAGAGCTCGCGGTGCGCGGCCGTGGGCAGCTCCACCGGCGTCTGGAGCTCCGGCCGCGAGACGAGGAACTCGTACACCTGCTCCTGTATCACGCGGTGCCTCCCACGCTGGTACGCGGCCAGCGTCGCCGCGTCCGCGCCCGCGGCCAGCCGCCTCCCCGCGCACGCAGCGAGGGCCAGCGCCTCCGCCCCCTCCGGAGGGGGCGGCTCCGAGGTCTGGAGCAGGTGGAGGGAGATGCGGCGGAGGCGGCGGATCGCCGGCGCCGATTCTTCGTCGGAGCCAGAGCGGGAGGTGCTGGCCATGGCAAGGCGGGGAGGTGTTCGACGAAACGTGTGCGGGAGTGGGACAGGAGGCGAAGTCGATGGTTGGTGCCGATACGTTAGGACGTTGCTTTAATGGGCCGCCCCATCGTAGGCGAAGCTTACAAGTAAGATCCCATAAGATTTATTTATTCTATATTCACCCTTACGTTGTGACTTTTGCGCACGAAGAGTTTATCAGTGTGGAGTAGTAAGTAATTCGTGCTTTCTCAGGAGTTATTTGCTAATTTTTTAGTTAGGACGGAGAAGGTAAGGGAGGGGATATGCGATGACGTGTCAGGGAAGGGGGGCGGTGATGCGGAGATAAGTTTGTTTTCTCACACGCTAGCCCCTCCTGTACTGACCTAACGTGACTGACAGGTGAGGCCGCGGCTATCTCTCCACTTTGTGGTCCCACCAGTCTTTGAGTACCGAAGTGGGTAACGGGATGGCTCTAGTGCACCCTCCTTCCTCGTTCGTTATGGGTGAGGACTTTTCGTAGAACGCTTCCCGATGAGGATGGTGACGCGGAAACTCCCTCCCCGTCCCGCCCGGCGCTGCTCGATCCCATCCTGATCCTGCGATATTTTTTTTCTTAGCTTTTTCGTGCTTACTGTTGAGAAACCCTAAAGCCCATTGAAGGCGTATGGACCTTGGCAAAAAAGCGCAGAAGCTTATAAAATGAGGAGAATCACGTGTACTATGAATTCATTATGATAAAAATTTCGCTTTCGCTCTCCCTAAACACGTGTCTCTCTCTTCTCATTCTCCACTTCAGATCTGTTGGGAACCGGACTATTCGATATGAGTTCCTTAACGTTATCGGCCGAATTGCTCTCGGAGATCGAGGTTGAAAAGGTGAGAAAAGGTGGGATTAGCGTTTGAATCTAATCGTTCTTTTCTATGCATGCATCTATCCTACGTGGCACGAAGCTACACGAAGAACGCTCGAAGCGTCTCAGCACGAAGCCACAGTACATGAATTCACTGTTCATCACACGAAAAAAAAAACCGCGCGCGCCGGTCTTGGCGCGCCTGTGGCGTCACGCCGGCTGCGACATCGCCGCCTCGGTAAACCGCGATCTCGCGCCGCGGCAGCGTTAATATTCTGCGCGTCGCCCGCCTCAGCGCCTGCGCGCGCGCAGCCGCGCAGCCGTCGTGCGCTTGAAGCGCCTGATCGCCGCGCAGCATGCGTACCTGCTGCCGTCGTGCCCTCGAAGCTCGATCCGCCGGCTCGAAGCGGACCAACGGCGCTTCTTACGCCGTCGCGCGCCTTGTAGGCTGCGCCGCCGCCCTGCATGCGGCCTGCGGCCGCCTCTCGGAGAACGCGGCGTCGCCTCGGACGGCACGGCCGCCTTCTCGGAGAACCACGCGCCGCCTCGGAGAACACGCGCCCGGCGGCGCCGCCCATTCCGGCCCAGTAGCGTCGCGCCTCGCTCGGCCGCCGGCTCGCCTCGCCGATCTCACTTCAGCGCCGCCGGCTGCGGCTTCGCGGCTTCGGCAGCCGCCGCCGCCCTGCGCGCCGGCCGCGCGGCCGCGTCGCAGTGGCCGCCCGCCCGCGCGCGCCATGTGTGGACGCCGACTTCTGGCGATCCCAGCTATGTTGCCGGCCGGCCGCCTCGGGCCCTCGCGCCTGCCGCCATGGCGCGGCGCCTCGGCCCTCGCGCCGCCTTGCGCCGCCCGATCGCCCGGCGAAACCACGCTCCCCGTCGTCGCCGCCGCTTCAACTTGGCGCAAGCAAAACGCGCTTCGCCGCCGGCTTAGCCGCGCAAAGCGCTCTCGCGCCGCGGCTCTGTGCCTTGCCCGCCGCCCGGCCGTGCCGCAGCCGCCGCCATCGGCTCGGTCGTTACCGCGCCCGAAAGCCTCGGACGTCGCGCCGTCGGGCGGCTCGGGCCCATCCATGTCGGCCTCCGTGCGTCGCCCGACCTTCGGCCCCATCACGAAAACCGCCGCCGCCGCGACGCGCCTGGCGTCGCTCGGCTCAGCCGACCCGGCGACGTCGCCCGCCGACAACCGCCCCGCCAGCACTCGGCCGCCGACTCCGCGTCGCGCGCAAGAAACCACCCGCCAGCGCCGCCTCCGCATTGCTCGCCAGCGCCTCCGCCGGCTCAATCCGGCCGAGCCTTGCCCTTGCTCGAAACAACCCCCGGCCATGCGCGCCTCCCGCCCGACCACGCCGCCGCCGCTTCCGCCGGCTCGAAGCCGCTCGACCATCGCCAGCGCCGCGGGCGCAAGCCCGCAAGAGGCGGCGCGTCAGGAGAATCATGAAGTGGCGGCTAGGGATGGAACCCTAGCCGCCGTGGGTCTTTTCCACAAGTCGGTAGCGGGCCTTGGGCCAGGAAGCGGCCGGTGGGGCGTTTAGCCACCTTGACCCGATAAGCCAAGAGGCCCAGCGGGAGAGAGAAAGGAGGCCCAAAGGCCTCTCGGCGAGAAAAATGAAGAGAAAAGAAAAAGAAAGGAAAGAAAAGAAGAAAAATTGCGAAAATTTTGAAAAATTGCGGAAAATCAAGAAGATTTATTTGGCTCTGTTTTAATTTTTCTTGCTTTATTTCTCTGTTTTGAATTTTCTTTATGTTTTTGAATCTATTGCTTTATTTAATATATTGCAATGCACAACAATTTATTTTCACGCAAGTTATGCTTTTGCAACCTTTTTCTATCCGATTACACGATAATCTAAACCGAATTTTGAAATCATGAATCATGAATCGTGAGTTTGAAAAAGCGGCCCGCATGCGATCGAAATACCTCACTTGGGCATTGAACGTGAAGATCGTTCTTGGAGGCAAGAAGCTCCGTGCTGCGATTGGTCTAGGGTCCTCGCAGGACGCAAAACCTACCATCAAGCATAACAATCAAGTCTTTCACTGCCGTTTAAATGCATGAATCGCGTTTTGTTTTAGATTATGGTTGTTAGCTATTTTCTTTCGAATAATGAATTGAAAGCTCTAGAAGAGCATACTTCTCTTATGAATAAATATGCAATTTATTCTTTATTCCAGTATTCTTTCATTTACAAGCAATATTTGAATTATTTTGCCTCTATTTGATTAGAATTATATTTCTTTTATCTAGAAATCGTGTAGCGCCCAAATGGAAGAGGTATGCATTGTTGATAGTGGCACAACAAATACCATCTTAAGAGAGTCTAAATATTTCGATCGATCACGAAGAACATTTGGAAAGATTACTACGATCGCGAGGCGACTCATATGTAATCGGCTCGGGAAGAGCCACAATTATATTGCCTATGGGTACAACTTTGGTAATTGAAGAAGCCCTTTTGTACCTGAATCAACACGTACTCTCTTAAGCTTTAAAGACATCCGCGAATGGTTTTCACGTAGAAACCAATGAAGAAAATGGCAAAGAATACTTGTGCATTGTGAAGCCTGCGGTATGTGGAAAAATGGTATTAGAAAAATGTCCCTCATATGAATGGGTTGTACTACACGAATATTCATGCACCGAAGTGTATACTTCCTTGAAGACTTTTTAGAAGCTCAATTATTTTCTTTATGGCATGGTAGATTAGGTCATCTGGTCTTAGAATGATGAAAATATAGTGAACAACTCACGGGTCATGGCATAAATGTTAAAAATTTCCCGAATCATGAAGATTTTGTGTGCCTGCATGTGCCAGAAAATTAATAACTAGACCCTCTGTCATGAAAGTGCAAATGAAATCCTGCATTCTGGAGCGCATCCGGGGATATTTGCGGTCCGATTCAGCCCTGTCGAGAACCGTTTCGATACTTTATGGTGCTCATCGATGCTTCCTCGAAATGGTCGCATGTATGCTTGTTGTCAACAAGAAACCATGCTTTTGCAAAGCGATCTCGCAGATCATAAAAATTAAAACGCTTTCCACGATCATCGCGTGAAGTCCATTAGAATGGACAATGACGGAGAATTTACTTCAAAGGCATTTGATGATTATTGCACAACAACGGGGATAGCGATTGAGCACTCCGTCTGCACGTTCATACGCGAGCGGACTAGCGAAGCACTAATAAAGAGGATTAAGTTCATTGCGGACCGCTTTTGCGAGTTGTAACTTGCCCAACACTTGTTGGGGACACGCGATCTGCACGCAGCAGCTCTTATCAATTTTAGACCGTCGGCCTACAACATCCATTCTCCTATGCGGCTTGTGCAGGATCATCCGAAGATCTCCCATCTTAGAAAATTTGGGTGTATGGTATATGTACCTATACCACCCCTCAATGATTGCAATGGGCCTCTCATGAAGTGCAGGATATCGTTGGTTATGAGAGTGCATCCATAATCGGTATTTAGAACCCATATTTGGAGATTTGCATCTGACCGGTTCGGTGATTGCATCTTTGTGAGGATCGTTTCCGTCATTAGGGGAGAAATCAACCTTTGGATGAAAAATGCCGGAAATCATATGGCATTCCACTGGGATCCCGCACATGACCCCGCACTAATGAAGCAAATCAAGAAGTCGAAGATAATTGATTTGCGAATTTAGCAAATGAACTCTGCTGATCATTTTGTGATCGAAGGCGTGGTTAAGTCGCATGTACCCGCAAGAAATGCACGAGAGAGGTGGAGATACCAAAGAAAATAGAAGGTATCCCTCAACATTCGAGGCCTCAAAGAAAAAGCGAGCAATCGGCTCCTCAAACCCAAAGTACCGGAGGCGTCCGGAAAAGCTGGCGAGAGGACTTACCACAACCAATCACGAAAATGCCCCAAGGAAAGAAGGGAGCAGTTGAGACACAGCCTTTGGAAAGAAGCCAACGGAAAGGCAATTCCGGACTTGAATCTTCCACTGCGAGAAGCAGCGGAAATAATGTGTGCGCACACATAGGCGATGAAAAGCTAAAGGAACTTGCTCTGCGATAGGGAAAGCGGCGAAGAGCAAGTAGAAGTGCATGAAGCACCCCATGAAGAAATGGCCATAAACTTTGTAATAACGGAGAATCCTGAATAGAGCAACGACCAGCGTTGATGCCTACTTACTTAAAGAAGATTGCCTCGATCATTGATCATGATCCGAGCACTGCATCTCTCAGAGTGCAAGAAAAGGCTAGATTGGGAAGCATGGAAAAAGGCAATCACAGCGAGTTAGTCTCTCGAACAAGAGAGAGGTGTTTGGGCCGTATCGCACACCTCCCATATAAACCACATGTAGGTCACAAATGGGTCTTTGTTGGAAGAGAAATGAAAACAACGAAGTTGTAAGGTACAAAGCAAGGCTTGTAGCTCAAGGTTTTACTCAACGTCACGGAGTTGATTATGAAGAAACCTATTCTCCGGTCATGGGAGGAATTACCTTTAGATATTTGATCTCAATGGCGATCAACTTGAAGTTGAGAATGAAGCTAATGGATGTTGTCACGACATATTTGTATGGAAACTTGGATTCGAGATATACATGAAATCTGGAAGGAATTCCTATCCCGAACCAAGATGGAGCAAATAGAAACACATGCAGATGTGAAATTGGAGAAATCACCGTATGGTTTGAAGCGATCGGGAAGAATGTGGTACAATCGCTTGAGTGACTTTCTCTGCAAGAAAGGCTACACAAGCAGAAGATTGTCCATGTGTGTTTATCTGACGATCCACGAATGGATTACGTATAATCTCCGTCTATGTAGATGACTTGAACATCATTGGGACGGATGAAGAAATTGAAGAGCATGCTCATACTTGAAGTCCGAGTTTGAAATGAAAGATTTAGGTAAAACCAAGTTTTGTTTAGGCTTGCGGCTTGAACATGTCCAAGGAGGAATCTTGGTACATCAATCAACCTACACGAAAGTGTTGGAAAGATTTAGCTTTGAAAAAGCATATCCTGCGAAGACTCCAATGGTGGAAGGTCACTCCAAGCGGACCTAGATCCATCTGGACCTAGAGAAGAGGGAGGAAGTCACGGGAGCGAAATTCCCATATTTGAGTGCAATTGGGCGCTCATGTACCTTGCGAATAGCACTAGGCCGGACATTCGTTCATTGTGAATTTGCTAGCTTCGATGCAGTCTGAGAACCCACCAAAAGGCGTTGAAAGGGATCAAGGACATCTTCCGCTACCTCCAAGGAAGCAACGTATGCTATGTACTCTTTCTCCAAGTATTTTTCCACCTGGTTTTTACGGAGTTTTAATGAGGCATATGCATCTCGCGGCAAAGGGCCCAAGGAGTGTTGAGAAACCTAAAGCCCATTGAAGGCCCATGTGGACCCTTAGCAGAAACCCTAGAGAGCGCTATAAAGGAGGAGGGTCCCCATGTACCTGAAATTCATTAGCAATAAAGAATTTCCGCTTTTCGCTCTCCCTAAACACGTGTCTCTCTCTCTTCATTCTCCAGCGGATCTGTTCGGGAACCCCGGACTATTCGATAGCGAGGTTCCTTAACACTTACTTCAAACTCCGAATCAGAAACAAATCTTCTTCTTTTTTCCGATTACAGTAAGACACATGGGCACACACACTATTCTTGGACAAAGGAAGGTTAGAGATAATCACGTGTGTATATATATAATAGATAACACAACAAAATCTGAACTTGGTAGATAGCTATCCTCCTAACTCCGGAAATGATCTTAGCTCGGACCCGCTCACTCCCCTCCAGATAGCTATCCTCCTTGCACCTCGCCTCCTCCTCGATCCCTTCCATGCCGTTGCAGTCGATCCCGAGCTCTTGTCTTCCGTCGCCGGCGATGCCGCGCTCGCAACGGCTGGCCGATGTATCTCGCCGTGTCGGCGCCGGAGCTGCCGTGCAACCTGCTGAGGTTTGCGCGATTCTGACACCGTCACACACTTGCACAAGCACTTACTGCAACTGTCACACACGCGCGTGCAGGAGGTCTATGATGAGGAGGAGGCGGGGCGGGACGGTGACGACGGCAGCAGCGCGGTTCACCCGAGCGTCCCTCGTCGGCGCGCAAGTCCTGCGACCCGCACCGCGTCCTGGTCTACGCCTCCGCGCGCGGTGCTCCTCATGCCCATGCCCTACTTCCTGCTCCTGTCGCTCAACGAGCTGTACGCTGTTGATTAAGTATAATGTTTTTTATGAAAAATTTGACCGACAGCTTTAGCATTCATTATAATATAAAGAACAACAGACGAGTTACATACGCACGTATACACAAATCTACACGCGCACACACGTACACCCGTGCATATACTTGTCTCTACTAGAAACGTCGGATTCGAGGATCGAATTTGGGTCGTCTAGACGAGCACCGCCACCTTGTGCCACTACCACGCTCAGTCTTCGTTAAGTATAATTAATCTTGTTGCATCTTTTGTTTTCCACGTTAATCATGCATGTTAGTAGCACGTTTTGTACTAGATGTGACATATTTGTTGTGTGCACGTCATGCATTGTGTTGAATATGTTTGAAGTGGTCTAGTGCATATTGTAGCTCACGTGATCACGTCAGGATCATGGCATAGGAGTCGGTCCAAGCTGTTGCTGATCTCAGTGCGTTGCTTTGCATTTGCATAGTAATCGTACAAGATTAAGGACATATTTGTTTTTGTTTTGGATTCTCTAAAAGTTGATTATGCATTATGATGGTAGAGAAGCTGATTCTCTAAAAGCTGGAATCCAAAAGCACATATGAAGTAGATTGTGGATTTTAGTGTATAAGGGTGAGCTGAATTGTAAGAATCGATTCCTAGAATCGGGTTGTTTGTTTTTTATTCTACTTTTGAGGCCAGAATCTAGAATCAAAAGTAAAATCAAACAGGCCCTGATGATTGAGGTGATAATAACAAGTACAACAGAAAAGGCGCAGGTTGTTTAGCGCTGCAAAAGGTCATCCTCTGTGTGGGTTTGTGTCGGGACCCGATTCAGAGAATCTGGACCCTCTGTGCATTCTGTGCTAGTCCAGGATCACGCTAGCACACACAGTCTTTGCAGGGTTAACATCACAGACATTCGCGGCGCTATAATAATAAATAGTGCAAACATTTATATGAACTGAATTGTACGACCTTATGGTCTCTGTCGGCGTTTCGAGCACCGGCAAGTAAATTTGTAAGTCTAAGGGGTCGCGCGTTCCACTCCCTGAATGGTTAGACTCAGAAGTCCAAGATGTATACTGGTTCGGGACGAAGATCCCTACTCCAGTTCGTGTGGTGACGTTGTATTCTCTTCAGTACAGATGACTGTACAAAGTTTACAAGCGAGAGTGCCAATGACTTAGCGAGATGGGTTTGATGGCGCTCTCTCCTCTTCTTTCTACGGGAGTTCCTGCCTCCTTTTATACGAAAGGAAGGGCGGGTTACATCGAGAATTGGGAGAGGGCGAGGCGACCTACACTAGGAGCTTGGTCCTTCGTTATCTTGGCCGATCATCGCTCGCCTTGCCCATCTTGGGTCGGTAGCTTAGTCGGTCGAGCGGTTAGGTATTTCCCGGAAACGGCGTACACGCCCTCTGCGAACCTTACGGGTGTTGGCGTTCTTTGCTACTGGCGTGGGTGTTGCCTCGGGAGGGCGTGTCTTCGTCTCAGTATGCGGCCGGTGATGGGGTCGGGAGCATGACTTGATCGATCATTTAACCCTCTGGGGAAGGAACCACCTGCCCTTGTATAGTCACTTTGATTGACCCCATTCGTGGGGTTCGTGGTGGTTGTCTGGTAGAGGCTTCGACACGCGGCCCTTGGTAGGGGTGGTCTTGGCACGATCGGAGTCAGGGGATTCCGACCTGCTGCGAGGGTCGGGAGCCCTGCTTGGTCGGAGCCGGGGGGGCCGTCTTGCTGAGGAGGTCGGGAGCTTAGCTCGGTCGGAGACATTCCCCTCGGTCGGTCGGGAAGGGAAGTCCCGTGTGGCCTTGCAGGTGCTTCGGTCGGTAGTGGGCTGAAAGCGGCCTGTTGGGCTTGAGCTGTGCTTGAGGCCGCCGGCTGGTCACCTTGGGCCATTGAGGTACCCCTATTATAAGTATTCGTCAGTCTCCTTACATAAGATCAGCCACGCAGGGCTTACATTATCAGAGCAATTAAAAGATAACAGCGGAAAGCAAATAAACTTCGTAGAAGCCTTCATCTTGCCACAGGCAACCGACTGGGCTTGCCCCCTAATTGTCCGGATCTTCAATGTACTCCTCCTCCCAGGTTGGCGTAGACTCCTCCACTGATGTTGGGGTTGATAGGCAAGGAGGGGTGAGTACTCAAGGCACTCAGCAAGTAATGCACATAATGCGGTGCTATTACTACATGCAAGGTTTATTCCAAGGAATTGGCTTACTTGGTTCTTTTGCATCAAACAGCATTTTTAAACTAGCTTCTTATTTAGATTAAAAGCAGTGAAACAACTATATATAATGCTAAGTCCTTCAAACAGTTTTTCTTCAAAGATTCCCGGCACACAGCCTTAAACAATTCATTCTTAGCACAGGCACACAACCACCTTCTCCACATTTTATTTTTGAAGATCTACCCCTTGACTGTAATCCCCGAGCAATGCTCAATACCGCAAGCACGACTATTCGAATAGATTTGACACTCTGCAGAGGTTGTACACTTTACCCACAAGATACAACCGCTCACCACATAGGTGATTGTCCATAACAAAGCTTTTTGAGAACCTCTACCTTAACCAATGAACCACTCCGGTATTGCCTTCACTATCACTTCCCTCACACAGAGCCGAAGTATAGAACAGGCCAACACCGTTGGATGGGCATCAAGCCGTAGCACAGGTACGCTCCCCCACACAGATACACCCCCGTGTACTGTCACCCCGAGGTATCAAAAGAACGATATTAGAACCCTAATCAACTAGGTCTGTCCCATATCAGACATGTGGTTGTACGGTTGACTCAGTTCAAAGACTTGCAAGGTGAAGTCCTTAGTTGACCAAGGCAAGACTTCCATCACTCAACAGTGGTACACAGCCCAATGTGGCACACAGACTCACATCACTCATCAACCCATTGCCACACAGGCCCACCTAGCATAAAGCCTCTTGCCACTTGCCCCAGTCTAAATTATTTCCCACCCCGTTGATTATTGTGCAACACATGCCAGCAATAACTCAACATCGGTACAGAACCACACAGGTCTCTGTACTTCAATCTCATCATTTGGCATCATCACACCACTTTCAAAATAAATTCAGTATTTCATTAGTCAATATTGTAGTATTTCTCAAAAGATTATTCATGAATCGTTGCAAGGCTAAGTATCTATTCACGGTCTAGCCTCCCGTGTTGGCATCATATTATTATCTAACAAATACAATCAATCCTAGGGTGACAAAGATTTCAGGGCATACAGATAATAATTTCATGGTGACAATAACAATATGGGTTGATTAGCTACATTAACCAATTTAATTTAAATTCATTTAAAATAAATTAGCATGCATAATTTCAACATAACATACATTTAAAAACTAGGATCAAAATGGTTAAAGCATCACTTGCCTTCAAAGAGTTGTTGGTCTTGTTCCGAAGCTTGATCTTGAGCGATGAACTCTTCTTCGAAACTTTTCGGCAAATTTGCGTCTACGCGTAAAAATAATATATGCAATAAATAACCAAAACAGTAGACTATATAACATCAAAAAATCAATTAAAATTCACCATTAAAAAGAGCACAATTTTACAAATTTTTAGAGACTGGAACCACCTCAATCGGAGTTAAAATGCAAAAGTTATAGCCTTTCAAAGTTTTAAATAAAATATAAATCAGAAAATAGAATTTCCCGAATTAAACCATTTATTTTTCTACTGAAAACTCAGTTTATTGCGTCAGCATGACGTCGACGAACACGTGGCGCCTTCTGGTGTCGCCACGTCACCTCGATCTATGGGCTCGGTCCACGGCTCGGGTCGGGTTCACCGTAGACTCGGTCCACCAGAAAAGTGCACCCACGTGGCAAAATATGGACCGTTCATTGAATCAACGGTCAGATCTCACGCGTGACACCGCACTGCCTCGAAATCTACGCGACATGCGTCGCACATCGAACGGTTGCCCAGATCCAACGGTCGGAATCCCGCGCAGACTCGGCAACGCTTCGCGTCCTGCGTCTCCACGTGTCGCGCATCCGACGGGGCTCCTGGATCCAACGGCTGAATCTCGCGCACGTTCAGCGATGACTCGGTTCACGCGCAGCCACGTGGCAAGATCGCAGCGGCGCACCCGAAAGCAACGATCGGATCTGGTCTCCGCCCCGATCAACGCGCACACGCGTCCGCACGCGATTCGGTGGGAGCGCAGCGTCATCTCCGTCGCACGTTCAAATCTGAACGGCGCGGATCCACGCGACACAGCTCATCCCACAACCATCGTTCAAATCTAATCTAACAGTCCAGGGTACCCGAGCGGTTTATTGCTCATCTTAACTACGCGGCGCAATCTCACACGTACACTAACGATCCAACGGTTGAGACTAAAACAAATTACAGAAACTAGATCTAATCACCGCCGTTCAATTTAGATCTAATAGTCAAGATTAACGCTAGAAAAACGAGGAGATCAGCGACGTGGACATACCAGAATCATGCGATGCAGATCAGACGATCGGCAGTGCTTGACGAGGTCGACGGCTACGAGGTAGCGAAGGTTGCCGGAGCTGAGGATGACGGCGTAGGCAACGGCGCTACAGTGACTTTTCGGCATGAAGAAGTGGCTCGCTCGATGCATCTCGGCGAGGGCGTTACTCCGGTGGCCTCGGTGACGACGGAGGACGATCGACGGCGGCGAGAGGAAGCAAAAACAACAGCGGAGCGAAAGGGCAACTACGACGAGCTACTGCGGAGTCTCTTGGGCGTCTCGGCGTGCGTGCGAGGAGTCAAAAGAAGCGATGAGAAGAGCTCTGCACGACGCACTCAACGGCGATTATAAAGACGCCTCGACGTGCGCGCAATCACCGGCAGAATAAGCGGTAACGCTGGCGGAGTTTGCTCCGACGAACTCACGAGGACGAAATGACGTGGCGAGATCCTGAGCGTCCTCCTGTCCTCGGATCAACGACTCGCAACGCGCATGCGACGTGGCATCTCTCAGACCGCAGGATCTCAATCGGACGGCTCGGGTTTGTCGGCGCTAGGGTTACGGCGTGCTGGGCCGGCCAGTACTGTTCATGTCCGTTTTTGAAACCTTTTCATTTAAAATAATTCCAAAAATTCAAATAATCCAAGAAAATAGCCAAAAATACTGGAAAATTTCTTGAATAACAGGCCATCGATGTGTAAGCGAAGTCTGTGAGTGGTCTGAGGTGAAAGTCTTGGTCTCATTAAAATAGTCATGTATTCTTCTCCAATAAGTGGCACGAGATTGTTGGTTCCTCTGTATTGCATCGATACTAACGTTAAGCCATGTGGACACCAACAAATTATCTTCATTCTAAGAGAAATTTTTTGATCTTCTATTGTTTGGTCTTATTTGGAGACTATTCGTATGCACTAGAGACGGTTGCGAACCAATTGGGCTTTCCTGTGGAGAAGGTTCAGAACCATCCTAATTGAATGCATCCCCTCCCTTACTCAACAAATTAATATAGAAACCATCAATATTTTCTCCTCTACCAACAACAAAATTCTCAAGTTAACAAACAACATCCATCAATATTACAATATCTAAACAAATCTTAACTAATATTAACAAGTTAAACAAGTTAGAACAATGAAGATATAACATTAATACATAAAATTTTAATAAGCCTTGACACCGGCGATACAGGTCTAGAACACTCCCGAATCATCACTATCAATGTCGATACCCTCATCTTCACAACACTGCCAAAGGTCATGTTTACACTAGTTATCGCTCTGATAGTCGCAAGGAAGACACAAATCAGGGTCTACATCCCCTTCAAGCTCTACTTCATCTCTTTGCAGCAATTCATGTGACTATATAGCAACCTGCTAAAGGTTGCAAGCTATAGCTTCGATGTCAATCACAAAGCTATTGAGTTCATTGCCACATGAACATGTGTTAGGACTAAAATTGTCTTTTTCAATTTTCTTAATGTCAGATGCGATGCACTCTATTTCTTTTACTGTCCATGCCAAGCCTTTACCTATTTTTTCTAGATCCTTGTCCATCTACATGTACTACAAGTGTGTAATAAACAAACTATTAGCCGTCATATAGGTTTTATACCTAAGTGTTGATTAGTTAAAAAGATTTTTCTACCACACCACTATTCTGGGTATATGCAAGTCAACTCCACATAATAGTAGAACACTTAATGAGTATTGACATATAATTGAACACTTCTAAATTCTAGATAGTCCTAAGTTGCATGTTCAATAGTATTTGCTTGCATTTGGCTTCAAAGGATCACCCTTACCATAAATTCAGTACCGAAAAGCATTTCTTGATGTTCAGACATTCTGAGTTCTCGCTACTCATCTTGTTAGCTCATTGTGATAGTTGTTTTGTATTTTTTATGATAAAACATAGTAAGGATGCAAAAGCACGGTGACATCAAGGACTGGTTGGTCAGCTACATAAATTAAAACTAGGAGGAGCTGTTGTAGTGTGATGATTTGTTCTACATTAATTAATTACCATACCTGGGAGGCTCATCAAAATAGTCCAGCATGCAACCCCCTAAAGGAGAAATGAACAAGAGTTGTTCTGCAAGTTTAGCCCAACCAACACGTAACAGTATGTGCTGATCCAGGGCATGGAAGATATAAGTACTATCATTGTGGATGCAGGGCATGGAAGATTCAACAACATGTTGGGATGCATTAAAATAAATAATTTCAAGAGATCAGGATGTTTCAATTCTACCATCCACATTAAAATTAACATTGTTTTCTAATTTTGTATTCTCTAAGCTGATATAACACCATTTCAGAGAAGAATGGGATGCAACAACCTGATAATCATGAGACAACCAAATATATAATTTCACAATCTTTTCTGTAATTAATTCATTGGAAGCAAAAAAGAGTTAATTTCACAATCTTTTCTGTAACCAACTGTCACTCAATTACAAGTAAGAGTTAATTTCGGTGAGCAGAAGATAAAATCATTTCTAGATGGCCGATCTTTCTCATCAGTGAAGTGAAAAGCGTTTTGTGGGTAATCATCGGTCTATTTAGCAAAAATGTGATTTAAAAAATGTTTGCAAAAATGTGATTGTCAGAACAGATAGTTTGATAAAAAAGAACATGAACATGAACTCTTAGGCGCAAAATTGCTCGCTGTAACTACATGTTTCATTGACTCTCTTGATTAGCTCACATAGTTCACCGGTTACTTTGATAGGGCACATTGGCCTCTGATTTACTTGGTAGGAGCAGGACACGGAGTTGCTAAAAGAACAGGCACAACAACAACTTAGCCCATCCACCCAATCCAATCTAACATAACGAAATGGAGCAATAGAATGGCTCAACCCAACATCATATACGAAATCACAAATCAAGGAATGCGACAGATACAATCCCTCTTCCCCACCTCAGATCACCCCACCTCACACGATGAAGAGCAATTAGGGTTCATACCTTGCAACGGCTGAGGTCGAAGAGGATGACGTTGAGGACCAGATCCGCATTGGATGAAGCGGCGACTGGACTCCTGGACGGTGTGGGACTGAGTGGCGGAGCTCCAGCTCCTGGACGGTGCGGGAAGGAGCGACGTGGGACAGAGCGGTGAAGTAGCAGCTCGACCCCTCCTCCAGGGCACTGGCCCCCTCGACGTTTCTCATGGGCACGGGACAGATTGGCTGGTGGTTGGCGAGACGATGGGGAATCGGCTGGGGAAGGGAGAGAGAATCCTGATATTTTGGGATTCTCTCTTCTCTCGCCAAAAATAGGTAACACGATGAGGAAGCTGTTGGAGTTTGCTTTGGTTACACTTTAGCACGCTGATTCGTCATTTTCTCGAATGAGCAACGAGATAGGGACTCTGTTAGAGTTGCCCTAAGACAATTGTACCGCCTAGTGGTCACGCCCGTATCGCGACGTTACTGCTAAGATAGTGCTAGAATGAACATTTGAACTGCACTGAACCTCCATAATTAATGACATAATGGAAATGGGTCATTTGTAGCGTTAGACAGAACAAGAGGCTGATAAAAAATAGAGGTGTTTCTGTGCATCACTATTTGAAAGTTGTATAGATATTAAAGTATGAATGAAGTATAAATGGTGATTGCTTACTAATTCACTTGCTTTAAGTTTTGTGCAACTTGTATTAGGAGAGTGACGCATAGAAGCACTACACAAGAAAAAAATGTAGCACATAGTTGCTGTAATACCCTACTTTGGGTTCTTCTTTCTTTTTTAATAAACTAGTTAAATGCTCTTGCATTGAAATAGAAAGCTACAATTGGATGCAGTGTAATACTAAAGCATCAAGTTTATTGACTTGTTTAAAGAACAACAAAATTCTTACATGTTATCATTAAGGTTGCGTTCCATATAGAGCATTGCAAGTCACATGAAGGGCATAGTAACTCTTGACACAAAAATCTCTACCTTAGAACATATCACACAAAACCAAATTAGTTTTAGCTAGTTCCACATGAGCATTCCTTGGACGTAGCTACTATATGGAAGAGGAGAGAGAAGGGGGAATGGGAAGTTACATGTAGGACAACAGTTGTGGAAGGAGTGGTCATCGGCGAGGGGCTAGTCGGCATCTTTGGCTAGGCGGCGTCGCAGCTCTGACGATGACGCCCACCACTCGAGCCCTCCACCTCCCCTATCTTCCTCTGCGGTGCCAAAGGGGAGCCCGTCGGCGGCAGCAAGAACTATCACCCTATCCCTCTGTCGCCAACTGCAATGGCTTCGACCGCGATTCAATAGCAACATGTGACATCGGCCAAGGTGGCTCCTCCACCTCCTGGTGTGTTGTAAGGGAACAACAACCGCTCACATAGACGAATTAAAACAGTAGAAAAGATTTTTTTATAATTATATAAAGTTTAACAGACTAAACCGTGATAATAAAAAAGTTTTAAGGTCCAATTCCATATAGGTGAAGCCCTTGTACTTGAAATCATATGTTCTAGGGTCTATTTTTCATTTTTCCCATTAAAATGACCTAAATTCAATGTAATAAGGGCCTATTAGTAATTTATAGAAAAGCCAAGAGCTTAATTGCAAAATTGTACACAACCTGATCGAATCCCACCTGATCCGAGCGTTAATAGGCCGTGTGGCCCATTGGGCCTTTGTAGTCCACATGGCCTATTGTCGGTGGCTAGGGTTGCCAATCCTAGCCTCTGTCCATTTTGGTGATGGAGAGCCACACACAAGGTAGTGGCGACGTCCTCCTGACCGAATGCTCCCCCTCTATCAGAGATGAAGAAGTGACGGCGATGGTGTGGTGGCGCCATCCTGTACTACTAGATCCAACGACAGTGTGGCTCTCTTCGGCCTTATCTGACAACAGCATGGCTCGGTCTGGCTGGATCTAGCACATCCCTGACCAGGCGGTGGCATGGCATTGGCCAAGGTAACTCCTCCTCGTGGATTCGGGGATAACGGCGGCTAGCTTCCTCTCCTAGGAGAGGTGGTGGCGAGGGTGAGGACTGTTTGGAGGGGAGATGAAAGGGCCGTAGATCTAGCTGGATCTTCGTGCTTCCACCACCTGCTAGAACCAGCCACATGGAACCATAGCCACCATAGCCACGCCGCATCGAGCAACATTATGGTAAACCAACTGCACACTAGACAATATAGTTTTAATCCCAACCTACTATGTTCATTTGTTTGAAAATTGAGCAATCATAGTATCTTAATTTTCTTGTTGTTGGCATGCGTGAAGATATGACTGCGAAGCTGTTGAGATTTTCTTGTTGAAGTTATTGTGATATGGCTAAACAACGAAACTAAACGGAATTGTTAGTTTTTTTCCCAGGAAGGGGTATCTATTTGCTAGAGTTTGTTGTTTTGGGTTTGAACAATACACAGGCCTAAGCGCTGACTCACCTGTAGATGCAAGACAAATGAACCAAACCGAGAGGTGGAGAGATAGATGAACCTGTTATGAGATAAGAGGTTTCGTAACCGTATTCGGTTGGACTCTATCTCTATGTATGAGCGAATCCGAATCTATCTCTTGCTGTTTCTTTATATATTGGGTATCCCCTTGTACAAGAGATTAATATAATAAAGCGAGATAACTTTGCCCCTTACTTTGTGTGTACTCCAGTTTTTGTTCTTGTAATTTCGTTGGTGTGCTGTTGATTGATCGTGGTTGAACGACTATATTTTACAATAGAACCATCACCACTAGAGTCTTATGTAGAAGTAAATATGAGAATTTTTATTTTAAATAATACAATTTTTTATTCAAATTGCAAAAATATACTTCGATCTTAAAAAATTGCAAAAATATACCTCTGTCGCCCGTATATGGGGCGATCTGATTTTTAGATCTGAACATTCTATCCCATTTTGACCATCTAAATTGATTCAAATTGAAAAAGTTTGTATACAAAAGTTGTAGATCCCGTCAAGAGCTACAATTTTTATATAAAGTTCATCTCCATCCGACATCATATGAAAAAATTATGATTTTATTTAGAAACTGACCGCAGATAGAGGAAATATCGCATGTTCAGAGTTGCACCGATCGCCCATATATACGAGCGACAAAAGTATATTGTTGTAATTTTTTGAGATCGAGGTATATTTTTGCAATTTGAATAAAAAATTGTATTATTTAAAATAAAAATTCGTAAAGATGATGTGTAAAGCCTTTTCATGTTATGAAAAAAAACAACAAATTAAATCTTGCATATGAGGAAATAAACATTTGATCACCGAGTATAGGAAATCTCTGGCAACAGACCTGGCCCATAAATTTGTAAGGCCGGGACGGCCCAACAAGTGTGCTATTTATACGCTCCCCTTCCGGCGGCGCGCAGCTCAAATCCCTTGTCCAGGCGCAATCTAGGGTTTTTGCTCCGCCTCCGCCTCCGCCGCACGACACGATCCAGATCCCCTCACCCTTCTCAAACCCTAACCTACTCCTCCCGGCGGCGGCGGCGGCGAGTAGCAGTCGCCGGCGAGATGAGGCCGATCCTGATGAAGGGCCACGAGCGCCCGCTCACCTTCCTTCGCTACAACCGCGACGGCGACCTGCTTTTCTCCTGCGCCAAGGACCACACCCCCAACATCTGGTTTGCCGACAACGGCGACCGCCTTGGCACCTACCGCGGCCACAACGGTGCCGTCTGGTCCTGCGACGTCTCCCGCGACTCCACGCGCCTCATCACCGGCAGCGCCGACCAGACCGCCAAGCTCTGGGACGTGCAGTCGGGCCGGGAGCTCTTCACCTTCCGCTTCGACGCCCCTGCGCGCTCCGTCGATTTAGCCGTCGGCGACGCGCTCGCGGTCATCACCACCGACAACTTCATGGGGAACGCGCCCACCGCCCAGGTCAAGCGCATCGCCGAGGACCCCGACGACCGTACGGCTCGTTCCCCTCCTTGCCTCTTCCGTTTGGGAGTTTCTGGTTTTTGGTTTTTAGTGTGTGTTGGTTTGCAGAGACGGAGGAGTCGTTGCTCGTGATCACCGGCATCCAGGGGAGGATCAACAGGGCCGTGTGGGGGCCGCTTAACAGGACCATCATCACCGCTGGTGAGGACGCCACCATTCGCATTTGGGACTCGGAGGTTAGCATACATTTCCATACTTGCTCATAGCTCTACTGACCACTTGCTAGTTCCATTGAGTTCTACTGACCACTTGCTAGTTCCATTGAGTTCTACTGACCACTTGCTAGTTCCATTGAGTTCTATTGACCACTAGCACTATGGTATCTGGTGCTTTCTAGGTATATGAAAATTTGCTTTTAGATACGAATGCTGCTGTAGTGGTTGTTTTTTCTGGATTGACTAATGATAATTGTTCAATGGTTAAAAATTTTCTCGGATATGACGCAAAATTCATTACTTGCGCTGAATGTGATGGTTAGAATTTCGCATGGGATTTCAATTACCTTGGCTGTTATGTATTCAGGTCATTCAGATTTTTTTTATGGCTATCAGCACAGTGAATTAAGACAACAGACGACTTACATTTGTAGAATTATTTGGTCCAATCTTACTCTAGAGTTTTTTTACAAAGGAAGCAATGATAATTTGTGCCAGTTTATTCACTATGCGTCGGAGTAAAGGAGCTAAAAGGATAGCCCCTTGAAACGAAATTTTACCTCATTGTTAAGCATGTCAGTTATTTAATTGGATGAAAATGAACAGGCTCTTTTCACATCAATTTTTCATGGGATTCTTTTACATTATGTTTTATTTTTGACATGTAGACTGGAAAACTGCTGAAGGAGTCAGACAAGGAAAATGGACATAAGAAAACAATATCTTCACTGTCAAAATCTGCAGATTGGTCTCATTTCCTTACAGGTTCCCTCGATAAATCTGCTAAGGTGATATTTTGCAGAAGATACTATTGTTATCGTGTGTTTGTACTTTGTACTACATTTATATTGATTTTTTTTTCTGACATATGCATTGCTATCTGGCTAGCTTTGGGATACAAGAACATTGACCCTGATCAAGACGTATGTCACGGAGCGACCTGTTAACGCTGTTGACATTTCTCCTCTTCTTGATCATGTATGCTCCTATATCACAGGCTTTATTCTTATCTATGCCCATGTTCTTACGTTGTCGCGAGCAGTTCTATACAAACTTTTCGCTCAAAACACATGGTTATGTCTTAAATTATGTTGTGTTATGTCTTGTTACATGCTTATCCTGTGTGTAATGATGAGCTGGAAATAACTATGGCATTCTACTATGGTGTATTTTGCAATGAACCATCTGATTAATTCGTGAAGTTGGATAGGAGGATCCTCTGTGCATTCATATGCTCTGGTTTCGACATTCTTGTCCCATCTATATTCTGCTCAGTTTCAAGTCTCGATGTCTTTCTGTGATTAGCATTGATAAGGCTGATTTTTTTATCAGAGAGTGTAAATGTATTGGTATCCCTCCTAGGAACAGGGCTACTTGTACATGTATGACGCTGAACTAGGTGGTTCAATATATGCTGGTGCATTTCATTATTTTTCTAGTCAATTAATATTTTTTTAATCATTTGCGTTCCAATTTTTAGTTGCATAAAGGTCCTTTCTTTCTGTTGTTAGGTGGTTATTGGAGGTGGTCAGGATGCGATGAATGTGACTATGACGGACCGTCGTGCGGGTAAATTTGAGGCCAAATTCTTTCACAAGGTATTCTTTTGTGGTTGTAATGATCTCTTATGGTTTATTGAGAACAACTCTGTAGATTTTTTGGGAAGTTACATTCTGTATGCAGATTATATTCTGAACTATTAAAAATAAAACTTTGCTATTTCTTTTAGATTTTGCAAGAGGAAATTGGTGGCGTCAAAGGCCATTTTGGGCCAATTAATGCATTGGCATTTAATCCTGATGGGCGTAGGTGAGATTCTTAATTCTAACAGTGTATTTTATATTAATGTTTCTATGACTACATTTTGCAACTGTGTACTTTATGTTCAGGTATGCTTGTGTTTCATATTTCTTTGTGGTTATCTGCTCAATGATTAAGCCATGTAAAATCTTGGCACTATACGCTATTCTGAATCACATTAGGATGTCATAAACGTTATGAGAGCAGTTGTTTATATTGATTTTTGTCCTCTCTCTCTCTCTCTATATATATATATATATATTAAAAAATTGTATGGGTTAAGTTTCTCCGGGCATTTTTCTCCTCTTTTTGTTGATGCCTTTTTTCTACTTCTGGCACTTGTGGGGCAATTCAACCAGTCATGAATCACCATTTTCCCTTTTAACCCATGCTTTCTCTAGTTTCTTCAATTTAGATATAAGTATTTAGTTTTGGCTTTTTTTGTAACACATATATTCATTGTTTTGTAATTCTTTTTATGACATATTCAATATCCATCGACTTCTGATGCTATTTCTTTCTACCTTTTATCTTGTTGAAGCACTTTTTTCTTGTGTCAAATTTCTTTGATATGTAGCTCAGTGATTACAGCCAATTACATTGGCAATATACGCTATACTGACCTTAGTTTGATGAAAGTTAGAATATGAGAGCTACATATTGTTCATTTTGTTTTCAAGTATTTGACCTTTAACTGTACCAATGAATCGTGCTTTTCACAATATGTTCAGTAAGCATTTTTTAAGCCTTATATGCATCTTATGGTTTTGGTAGCTCAATGATTTCACCGATCACTTTGGTCGTATACGCTATTCTGATTGCTGCTGTTGAGAAATAAAATTTATGAGAGTTACCTTGCATCCCTTCAATATCCACAAGGCATTGTAGGAAGAAACATTGGAAGCTGGCATGGCATCCTCATAATAGGTTTATGTTAACGTAGGGTGTTTCTTGTTTCCCATTCATTGTATATGCAAAAGATAGTGGCTTCATGTTTACTGCCAATGTATTTTCCATTGAGAGCCGGTATTGTTTTCTCCTATAGCCATAAAATATTGTAGAATAGTAATTTTTTAAGAAATATTATAGAACAAGTAGTGGTTCCATTGACAAAAGTTTCTACTTCTTTGTGCCACTTGATTTTTCTTGGTTTAGTGAGTACTGAGCAGATTGTGTAGCGATTGCCGTACACTTCGATGATATGGTGACTCAATGATTATTACCAATCAGATTTGGTCATATACGCTATTCTGATTTCTTGGTGAAAAAGAAATTTATGAGAGCTGCTTTAGCTTCCTCCATCAGCCTTTGGTTTGTTTTACCTATTAGATAAATAGAATACTTTCTTTTGGGATGCTTAATTTATGTTGCACACCTGTACCAAGTAGTGGTTGTTGAGGAAGTGTTTCTTGCTTTAAACTTCTGTTCTTACTTTGCTGAAATCTAATTCTGTTAATCTTGTTTATCTATGCAATTTCAATAGCTTTTCGAGTGGTGGTGAAGATGGATATGTAAGGCTGCACCATTTTGATTCCGACTACTTCAACATCAAGATTTAACTCAAAAAGTTTAAAAGTTTCTCCGAGGTGAGACATCCTTTGGCAGCAAAGCATGAAGACTGCATATTTGTTTAAGGAATTTATTATCAATTTTCTTCTCACCTCCTATTGTTATACTCATGTAGCGTAGTGTTTATTGTGTAAACTGTTATTGATTAAAGAATAGGAGTGCAAGACTACAGCCAGCCAGCCTTGTTCGATACATCTAGGTGGTATAAGAAAGAAAAACCTGTAAGAGATGGTATAGATGTCTAGGAGATTTGTATTGCTACATTCGTTGTAACATATGTTATCTTGTTTGCAAACTAGTCATGTACTATGTACGGTAGGTTTGCTACTGGCAACAACTTGAGTGTTGAATTTAAGTGGTGAATCATTGGTCGTTATGCAATCATATTGACAGTTATATATTACATGTCTAGCCACATTTTGACTTTAGACCGTGTCGTTTGTGCTTGTTGTCCTAAACGGTCATTTCTCAACTTGTTTTCAGGCTGGCATTTGAGAGACCCGAATGGCTGGGAGAATTAATTTTTTGGCTCAGTTGCCGTTGGTTTACATCCAACACCAGGAGCTAATCTGCGCAGGTTTTAGCTACTTATGGTGTATTGCTTGTCGGACAGTGTTATTGCAAGACTGGACAACCAGCTTTGTAGATGCTTGAGAACTTCTGTATATTCAGCGATCAAAGCTCCTTAAATCGCAATGTTAGCTTACCTTTTCATCAGTCTTGTTCTATTGAATACTCTATTTTGTTTCGATCTGTGTCCTGCAGTGCATTTTGTTCAGTGATTTATATTACAAGCAGAATGAGTTGTTTCGTTGTCACTGAAGGCACGAGGATGTTCAAATGCTCTGGCACAATTTGCGCATAAATAACATTACCCAACGGATACATCATCTTGAAAAGTTATTGATTGGTAATAATTATTGAGTCACCATATTGAAAAGATAATATTGCCCCTCACTTGCACTCTCATTCATTACCCAACGGATACATCGTCTTGAAAAGTTATAGATTAGCTTTTCGGGCTTCTGTAAGTGATTCAAGGTGGAAAAATCGAGAAAATAACGGAGGAGAGAGAGTGGTCGGAGGTCGTTAAAGCAGAGCAACGGAAGTGGAGGTGGCGACTCGGCCTACGACGACGGCGAGCAGCTGCATCGGCGAAGGCTGGGGAGGGGAGCCTTACCACTACCAGCCTCATCCTACTCCCCCACCTCGGGGAAGATGCAATCGGAGTCGCTACTCGCTGGGTACGTAAGTTTCCTACATGAAGTACAGGGTACAAGCGTAATTTTCCTTCATGAAATACAGGGTACAAGCTTGCACCAAACTGTAGCCGTCCATCGGACAATAAACAGTCCAGATCACGATCGCGGATTTTATTCGCGATCCAGATCGCTCCTCCGAAAACTGATCGAGTAAGGGAGTAGGACCCGTTTTCCCCACTCCGAAACGTATTTTTAGTGCGGATAGCATCTACTGCCCGTATTCACCCCTCGAAAGCGGATTTCTATCTGGATCGCTTCTCTTTCAAAGAGCAGCAGCGGGGAGAGGAGAGGAAGCTCCCATGCTCCATGCAGAGATGCTCTTTCGCCATCGCCATCGCCATAGCCTCCGCCGCCTCCCCAAGCTCCCACCTCTCTCCACCACCATTGCCTCACTTTCGGCTCCGGCTTCCACCCGGGATGCTGACTCCAACGTCTCCTCCCCAGGCGACCGTGACCCCAGCGCGCTCGCGCCCGACGACGCCATCGCCGCGCTCTCCTCCCTCGCGGACTCCGCCGGATCCGCGGCCGCGCTCGCGCTCTTACGACGCCTCTCGTACCGCCCCGATCTGCGCTGCCTCATGCGGCTCTACGTCATTGCCGCGACCACCTTCGTCGCGAGGGGCAGCCTCCCCATGGCGCACGAGGTCATGCGCCGCATGGTCACCGCCTTCGCCGAGGCAGGGCGGCTCCCGGAAGCTGCCGACATGGTTCTCGAGATGCGGAGCCACGGGCTCCCTCTCTGCGTCGAGACGGCGAACTGGGTGCTCAGGGTCGGGCTCGAGTCCGGGAGCTTCGCATACGCACGCAAGGTGTTCGACGGAATGGTGTCGCGGGGTGGGGTGTGCCCCGACGCGCGAAGCTTCCGGGCTCTGGTCGTGGGATGCTGCAGGGAAGGGCGGATGGAGGATGTTGACGCCTTGCTGACGGCAATGTGGGGGCAGGGGTTCTGCCTGGATAACGCGACGTGCACGATGGTTGTGCGCGTGTTCTGCCAGAAGGGTCGGTTCAAGGACGTGTCTGAGTTGTTCAGGAGGATGTTGGAGATGGGCACGCCACCGAACGTGGTGAATTACACTGCATGGATTGGTGCTCTGTGTAAACGAGGGTATGTAAAGCAGGCGTTCCATGTACTGGAGGAGATGGTTGGGAAAGGATTGAAGCCGAATGTATACACGCACACGTCATTGATCGACGGGCTCTGCAAGATTGGGTGGATGGAGCGGGCGTTCCGGCTTTTCTTGAAGCTCATCAAGAGTAGCTCATACAAGCCGAATGTGCATACATACACTGTCATGATTGGAGGTTACTGTAAAGAGGGCAAGCTTGCTCGAGCTGAGATGCTGTTGGGGAGGATGGTTGAGCAGGGGTTGGCGCCAAACACAAACACATACACTATACTAATTGATGGGCACTGCAAACGAGGCAGCTTTGATCGTACCTTTGAGCTGATGAATAAGATGGTGCAGGAACGCTTTCTGCCCAATATTTGCACATACAATGCTGTCATTGATGGTCTCTGCAAGAAAGGAAAGATTCAAGATGCTTACAAGGTTCTCCGGATGGCCACTAGTCAGGGACTCCGGCTTGATAAGGTTACATATACTATACTGATAACTGAGCACTGCAAACAAGGCCACATAACATATGCTCTGGATTTGTTCAACCGGATGGCAGAAAATGGTTGCCATCCTGATATAGACACATACACCACCCTCATTGCTACATATTGCCAGCAGAGGCAAATGGAAGAAAGCCAGAAGCTGTTTGATAAGAGCCTTGCGATAGGATTAGTGCCAACCAAGCAAACTTATACCTCAATGATTGCAGGATACTGTAAAGTAGGCAAATCGACGTCAGCTTTGAGGGTCTTTGAGAGGATGGTTCAAAATGGATGCCTTGCTGATTCTATAACTTATGGTGCCCTAATAAGTGGGCTCTGCAAGGAATCGAGACTAGAGGAAGCAAGGGCATTATACGAGGGCATGCTTGATAAACGTTTGGTGCCATGCGAAGTAACTCGTGTCACTTTATCTTTTGAATATTGCAGGAAGGAGATGACAAGCATTGCTGTATCGATCTTGGATAGATTGGACAAACGACAACAGACTCACACAGCAAATATACTAGTTAGAAAGCTCAGTGCTGTGGGAAATGTGGATGCTGCAAGTCTTTTCCTTAAAAATGTTTTGGATGAGGATTGTGCTGTTGATCATGTAACTTACACTGGCTTCATCAATTCATGCTATTGCAACAAAAGATACGCCCTAGCTTCTGAAATATCTGAAAAGATCTCGAAAAGAATCCGTAGCTTTCACGAAAAGGATGCTACAGCCATTACTTGATTAGGAAGAGTGATCCAGTGCAGCCATTACTTGATTAGGAAGAGCGATCCAGTGGCTTCTACTGATACAGGAGAGAAATTTTACAGTAGGTGCTCAATGTGCTCTCGCTTCTGCCATATTAACCAAATGGTGATACAATGATATGTTTTTCTTATTTGTGCCATGGCTCCTGTATAAAGTTTTCCCATTATTAGTTGGTCAAAATTTTGTTCTTGCATACTCACTAGTTTTATAAAATCTCCAGGCCAAGGTCTAGATGACCTGACTTTCTTCAGTGGACTGGGTGAGAACTGCTTGAAGACAGGAATGGTGTCTGGTTTGCATAAACTCTGTGAGAAGAAAGAAGGTCAGTTGTGGATATGTTGGAGAAACTCTGGTAGCTCAGTACTTCAATAGTATTTTAGTACGAGTCTAATGTTAATTCGTCTGATACACATTCTTGTATCATTTACCATTCTGAATGTTTGTGTTCGTACAGGTGAACAAGTCTTTCTTGAATACTTTGGAGATATTCAAGCTAACAAAATCCGTCTGTTTGTTGTTTGCAGGTCATTTCTTTACCAGACTGTTCCTGGTTCTCAAGAACAAATTTGATCGATAGGTTATACTTTCTCTACAATCTGAAGGTTGTGACACACAGATGGTTCATGAATTTGTTTCTATGCTTATTCTGCCAGTGTAGATAAGAGAGTTTCTCTATACCGTTGTATGAAATATGTGTTTTTTCATCATCATATGGCCAAACTCCAGTCTGTCTCAATTTTCTTCAGAAGAATCTTCTATTAAGTAGGAAGGTCATGGAATTTATTCTTACTCATTTTGCACTCGCCATAAACCATAGCTGTTAGCTTTTCATTTCTCGATTAGATTTCTTCATAGCATAATGTTTTCTTTCATAGCTTCCTTGTTTCTTATTGTATATTACTTACGGGAAGTTTTTTTAGGATATTTGTGTTTATAAATTGCAAATATGATTCATTTAACATAGTTGTGCTGCAGATTTGAAACCTTACACATCCATAGTTTCTGCTGATCATTGTTCTACCTTTTGGAGACCTGATTATTGGTATTCGAACCTTGCACATCATTAGTGTTGGCTGCCTTCAGTGGTTCTAAAACTATTCCAGATATGGCAACAGTTGGGCTGCAGATGGCTGGGTGTTTGTTTCCCGTAAGATAGGGGCTCTTACCCTAACCCCCTGTATCAAGCTGGTTAGAGATCAGCAAATTTCCTGCAAAAACTGGGAATTGGCTAGTTACAATGCTGACCCATTACAAGTAATATTATGAAAAAAATGTCTTTAGGTGAAAGAGCAACCTGAAAACTGACCAAAGCTGATGAGTATGCTCGTAACTTGAAGAAATTTGTGCCCACTTAGCAAAATCTCGGTGCTTGCTTGTATTTCAGGGAACTGGTGGTGAATAGGCAGTTATGTTCATTATTGAATGTGGGCTGCCCCGACAGTTGGTGACTGAAGATGTCTTTCTTATTTCTTTATCTCATTTTAAGTTCTCCTTGAACATGTTTGATTTCGAGCTCCATATGATCATTGCTTGTATCTACACATGTATGATCCCTTGTCTAATATCTTCAGTCATCTTTGCTGGTTGTATATTTATTGACGGTCTGGTTCATTGCTTATATCACCCTTACAACTCTTATAAAAATTACTGTTCATTCAGTTTTTTTCTGTGGGAAAGGAAACTTGGAATTGCTTGAGAGAACACATTTTTGTGCAGAAGTTTTCTTTAGGTCATTATTGTTCAGCTTACATGTTTGTAGTCAGGATTTTGAAAACTGTAACCAGCCCTAAAACAGCCACCAGCATGGTTCCGGACACCAGGCGGTTTTGAGCTGGTTTCCAGGAAAAACCTGATGGTTTTTTTTTGGCTAAATTTGAATGTGTGTGTGTGTTTTTTTTAAAAAAAAGGTTTGGGGCATATCTAATAAGCAATAATATACATTAATCAGAGAATTTCATGTGCAAAATGACAGTTACCAAGTAAGATAGAATACATTAGCAAAAACACTGTCAAATCAAATGGATAATAGTCTATAGTCTATATATACACATATGAAGGTGAAGGTCTAAACTAGATGTAGCTGCACACTGCTGTGTTCACAGCATACAGATTAGATACAGTTTCTTACGCAAATTATCATGTAATGATTATATAGACTATTCCTAATAGACAACATCTGTAAAAGGTACTTCTGATGTTTCGTTCTACCCTTTCTGCTAAAGAAACAAGTGAAAATCATGTTACATTTTGATGATCTTGCAACTCATCTACCACCAGACAGCTCAATTGCTTCCGGGATGTTGAGCGACTCCTCACTGAAGCTGAACAACCTTTGCTGCTGCCTCATCTCATACTGCTGTCGGCGGGTAAGCTCAGCCAGCCGCCACTCCTCCCACCGATCTGCCGGGACAACATCTCCTTCCAGCATCTGCACAACTTCCGACATCGCAGGGCGGTGATCAGGGTCCATGTGGGTGCAGATGAGTGCTATCTTGATAATCTTCGCCAGTTCTTCGAGGTCATATGCACAATCTAGATTGCGGTCCACGATCTCTTCATATCGACCTTCTTGCATCAACAGTTTCACCTTCACATTATTCAATCAGTCAATCTCATCTGAGTCAACAATGTGAAGTTGTGAACATGTGAGTCAACATTTTACCAGAAAATGCAAGGAGATGTCATTGTTCATATGACAAGTCAAACATCTTTCAGGGTCATACTGATACCTAAAGGCTACCCGTCCTAATTACTGAGGTGAGCAACACTGACCGCTGAGACCTCAACATGCTTCTGTTACTCCAGTTTCATAATTTATCAATAACATCATGCAATCTAATCTTTACTTTGAATACTTATAAACAATAGTAGGATAATGACATTATGTAATGTTATCTTACTTGATCAATAAGCATGACCTCGCCTGCTCCTTCCAAGTAGTCAGGAAAGATTGCACGCTCTCCTGTCACAATCTCTAACAACATGACACCGTATCCAAATATGTCTGTCTTGACTGATGGCCTCCCTGTCTTCAGGTACTCGGGGGCTATGTGGCCCATTGTCCCGCGGACCCCTGTCGTCACTGTGTTCCTCCCTATGTCCATCATCTTCGCCAACCCAAAGTCTCCTACCACTGCTTCAAAGTTCCCATCGAGCAAGACGTTGGCAGCCTTGACATCACGGTGGATGATCTTGGGGTTGCAGTGCTCATGAAGGTATTCCAAACCACGGGCAGCGCCAAGAGCGATTCTCATTCTCGTTGGCCAATCTAATGCTGGTTCATTTAATTTTATATCTGCATATTTTCGTAAGTTTCATCAGCAGCAGTGTTGATCAAATGAATTATAGGATATAGTATTGCACTATTGTCCTTAAAGGACTTCTACAAAAAAATTTAATAGTGTCCCACATAAAAATTAGAGACAATTCAATTAACTATACTTCATATTTTGTCACAGTTTCAGCATTCAACATTTACAACATTTGGCCCTAGTTTCTGGCAATACACTGCCTGATAGTACCACTGCATGCTTCAACTGGCACATCCAAATACAGACAAATCAAATAGACAAGTGCGTAGGCTAATATAATGATAAAGAGATGATGTTAGCTTAGCATTACCTCTTAAACGGGAAGCGACACTTAGATTCTCCATGAAAGGGTAGACCAAGAGCCGCTCCGTTGGTGTCGTGCAGAACCCTATCAATCTTAATATGTTCTTATGCACAGCAATGCTTATCAATTCAACTTCCCTGAGGAAAGCTATTTCCCCTTCAGGCCTTTCCACGTCAAACAGTCGTTTGACCGCAACTTTTCTACTGTTTGCACCTGGAAGCACTCCTTTGTACACCTTACCAAAACCACCCTTGCCAAGAACACTTTGCTCACTGAAATTGTTGGTTGCAATCTGGAGCTCTCGCCACGAGAACCGCTCTATCTGTCCAAACTCTAGGCTGTGATCATGCTGACCTGAAAATTGTTGTACATGTTTGTCATGTCTCGTTGGAAGAAGTTTAGTATTTCTTCTGGACTGCTAATATGTTGAGCCATTTTGATCCATGGAAAATTGTTTTTATGGTTCAAAAGTTTCAATATGGTAAGCGTTGAACAAATGTAGTGCTGCTGTCCTGCTGCAGAACAAACCTGGAACATCAATGTATATTTCAGGTCGGTAACGCATTCTTTGCCACCATAGCAGAAATAGAACTACGGCAACAAGGAGAGTGACTGCTCCACCAATGCTTCCAAGAACCACCTTGAGTCTGGAGTTTTTTGATCCACCTGTTGGTATTACCAAGCATTTAGACTGACAAAAAAGTGCATGGTTTCTTGCTCCAAATGTAGGGTTCAATATAGATTTCCATGGTTCTTTCTAAATTACCTGTCTTAGTGGTGCCTCCTTCACATGAAATTAAGTGTTGGCCACAATTCAAATAGTTGGCCGTATAGCTGGAAAGACAATGTTTCACTAATTATGTAAACTGTAAAGTAGTACACATAAATTTTTTGTATAAATTATCTGTTATACTAAAGAAATGCCATACTTGTAGTGAGACACCTGAAGTAACTGTTCTGGTATGTCACCGCTAAGATTGTTATATGCTAGATTACTGCAAAACAGAGTGAGTTATGATACACCATCCGATAATGGAACTGTTCTTCACATATTTGAACAGAGACAATAGTAATAATAAGTAATAGCAATGATGATATTTGGCAAGTTTAATGATTTTATCAGCATGAAAAGGCCAACTTACATGTCATTCAACAATGGAAGATTTGACAAAGAGCTTGGAATGTTGCCACTTAAGAGATTTTGGCTTAGATCCCTGTCCAAGTTAACACATTGTTAGGTTGTTGATCAACCACGATAAGATGAGTCATGGGCTGACTTACAGATTTTGGAGTGCTGATAGATGGCCAAAAGATTCAGGTATCGAGCCATTTAAGCGATTTCTTCCAAGTCTTAGAGTCATTAAGCTTGGTAGATTCCCTAATTCCTCTGGAATTCCTCCAGTTATGCTGTTACCATCCAATAACCTGGAACCAAATTTGTAACAATTAGCAAATTTTATCCAATTTGAATGGGATAGTAAACTTTATCTTTGTCTAGACCCGTTCTGTTTATGAAGAATAATCTTGAGCACTGCAAGAATAGATCATTGAGCTTACAGCTGTTGTAAAGCTGTCAACTTTGCAATGCTGGGTGACAAGACTCCAGTTAACCCTGATGAGCTCAAAGTTCTGCAAATTCAGAAATGAGGAACTAAGCAAATAGTTATGTGAACACAAGTACAAGGCATTACAAAGTTATAATATTGTAAAAATAGGAGAGAGTGAAGAATAAAGAATGTGTTGTCCAAGTGAAACTCTTCTCCTCTGATGAAAAGTTGGGATCAAGCACTTCAGATATAGCTTACTAAAAGTATTGGAGGTTTCCCTATGTTCAAAGGCTAGAATGTGGATTTAATTAAGCATAGCTGCTGGCAGGAATTGAGTTGAGACAATTGAGATGAATAATCTTTAACTTACATTACAGTCACTTTGTTGTCTTGACAAATAACATTAGGAAAATAGCATGGACTAACTTGATTGTCCCTCCATTCCTTCAGAACATCTTGACTGTCATTGAGCATCATCTTCATGTCGTGCAGTGCTATGACTGTGGAGGGAAAAAATGTTCGTTTATTTAAAGATTATGAGGTAGACACTCAATGCAAGAGAATTAAAAGTGGTGATATCCTTCTGATTGACATCTATTCAGTGTCTCATTTGCAATCTGGATTGCTTAACTGTTCTAGAGCATGCCAAAGCATTTAGCCTATCCAAGTGCTATCCAGTTCAATTAAAGAAAATGAACAATATTCAATAGAAGTGTTTTTATTCTCTCTTGGAAGAAAATTGCAAATGTACTAAAGCAATTGAAAGGGTAGTAGATATGAACTAGACCACTTGTGAGTAAAGCTGTACATGTGCTCTATGATCTGTTATGTACTTTCTTTGTTGGAGTTGCTAATTCAAACATTTGACTGATGACAAGGACTGGAAGGAAAATATCTAACAAACACTTAAGTATTCAGTAAAGATAGTCTAGTCAAAATTTCAAATAGTCAATAGCACAATAATTTTTGAGTCCCTTGTAATGCTTTGTCAGTTCAGAGTCAAAATTCTCAATTTAAATATGTCACTGCCTTATCTAATGCCAGCCACACAAGAATATCTGATGTGGTAAAGGTATATATCCAAGTATAAAAGCCGTACCTTGGGGGTCAAGAGCAGCATAAGATTGTAGGAACCCCAATAAGACTAACCCAAAAGCTATTAGCTTCATACTTTCTGAAAGTATTCTCAATTCTCAACTCGTTTGGTTTTCAAACCAAAGCACTGCTGAGTTTGTTATGAATATGTTTCCTTGATGGAAAGCAGAAGAACTCTCGAAGCGAGGTCGGTGCCAGATGGCTGCATCACCGAAGAACAAAATGAAGTGTATGATATTCAGAAGACCAGGAGAGCAAACTGAGAAGAATGGGGAGCAGTAAATAATGCTCAGAGAGCGTCTGACAAGATCCTACGACTGGAAAGCAAGGAGGAAGATTAACCTGAAGTAGCCAAGAATAAAGCTCTGAAGAAAATTTAGGTTAATGAATCCTGTCTACAGTTGTAAAAATTGGGTTCAATTGATTACTTCTATGAAACAAACATACGATCTTTTTCAATATCAAATGAACCTAGTTGGGTCACTGGACATCATTGGCTTTCTGCACTTCTCAGAAAGTTCCCTACTCTTAAAGAAATGTTCGTCCGCGTATAGAGATATGTACAGGTTACCTGTAGTCTCTTGGCATATACAGTAGTGAATCCACAACAGAAATGTTCTTTCTTGTTTGAACCGACCAGTTGTTGGTCGAAGCGATCTCCTTTTATGATTAGATCTTACGAGAATACATACTGCTATGATATTATTGTTTACATCTATGTATCAATTATGCTATCTAGCATATGTAGACATGCCTTCCTTACTAGCATGTTTTGTATTCTTTGAACATTGTTGGCTACTAATAATCATGTTACTCTTTTGATTTCTTTTCTTCAATTTTTTTCCTTACGACCCACTGTTTTCATAAGTGCTGGGATTTCAAGCAAATTGGGAAATACACAAGCGCCTTATACAGTAAAAAAGATGAGCAGAAAACGCGCTTCCCTCTCATTTTTGCTGTTACAAGGCAACCTCTCAAAGTTCACAACCTGTTCTGAACACTTGTTAATAACTTCAACTTCAAGATATGCAAAGTCTTTGTAAAAAGAAAAAGAAAGAAAAAGAAAAAAGAAAAGAAGATACGCGAAGTCTCTCTGTTTCCTACCATTTGGCCGGGCTCTGCTGATGGAAGCTTCTCAGCATAATCCATTGCTCCAGTAGTGTCTGAGCAAAGGAAAAGCTCCACCCATCCATCCAATGGTGCCCCTTCTTCCCAAGTAAACCTCCCCAACTCCTCCCTTAAGTTCCCCATTAACCATTCAACACAAGGAAAGCAACCAATAGACTTAAACCATCTCGAAACCACACAACCACTCTAATGGACTGCAAGCAATCCAGTGAAGCAAACAGATAAAGAAGATGATCATGAAGAAGAAGAGGAAGATTCTGAAGTCAAGCATGCTGTACGGATGTGTACATGAAAGGAAGAGCGCCAAGAACTTACCAAGAAAAGGGAGAGGGGAGCATGTGGTGCTCCTATCTTCTTAGAACTCTCTTCTGTCAGTTGTGTCTTAGCCTCTTAGGAGAAGACTGCGTGTCTTGAGCTCAGAGACAAGAGCATGTAGAGCTACTGGACTGAGCACACTTCGCTTGCGTGGGTCAAATTAATTTATCTGGGCGCTGCTTGCTTCCTGGATGGAGCCCTTCTGGCCATCTCGTTGGTTCGCGCAATCGACGGCTCGGATCGAACATCCTCATGGCTTCTCTTGATCTGATCCGTCCACCGGCGATCCAACGACTGGGAAGACCTTTTTCCCTCTCCGGAGCACCGAAAGTTTTCTGGTGGGGCTTTATCCTACTTTAGCTGGCTAATAGATCTTCTAAATCTCATGACAAATACTTGGTCCCTTCTATCTTTGAGCATAAGTTTTTGTTGGAAGAACTAGTTGAGCTTTAGGTGTGAGTAGAGAGTGTTGAACTGAAATGATGGGGATTTGAGCCTTAAAACTGTTTAAGGAGACTGCGCTTCCTTCCCCCATTGACTAATAAGCAAAGGAGAATTACCAAAACCACTCTATGTTTCTTTATCTTTTTGTTCAACATCCTCAGCCAGGTCACACTCAATTTTATGATAATGCACTTTGAAGCATCTACGTGGATGCAACCATGCAGAAGTTTTTGTTTTTAATACTAATGGTTGGAGCAAGTGTACTAGGCAATCTAGAGTATACTTTTTTTGAAAAAGCTTCGTGGGATTGTTAGTTTCAATCTACCTGCTGATGATGATCTTGTTGAACAATATATTCCATGATCTTTAAACGACAACCTGTGGTAACTGTCATGATGACCAGGGCACAACACAGTGTTGAGATTATCTATTTGCCTATTACTGTCATTCAATTACTGTTGTTAATTGCATGTTGCTATCCGAATAGTTATCAGAGTAAATTAAACTAATTCTAGAATCATTGTAGTATCTCGTTATACTGGCATCCAACACTAACAACCTATATTCTCCTACTACAAATTCCTGATATTTTTTAGTTTTTAGCCAGTAGTGGTGACATCCATAATTGGTAGTCAATAGTGACATTGTTTATGTGCATATGGTTGCAAGGTTCCATACTGTATAATGTAAACAAAGAAGCTCTTTTGAATGTTGACTTTTCTCCAGGCTCCTGCCCAATTTTGTTTATATCTAAGTCAATCTTAGCTTCAGAGTTTATTTTTATTTTTTCAAAAAATTCCATATATATATCAAGCATGCTGTATTACGGAATAGACAATAAGCTAGTGTTGGATTTTTCTAAATACATTTGTTATACAATTGGGAATTGAAGATTTCTAAAGTTAAGCACCAGAGACAGATTTTGCCCACGGAAATATTAGAAAGGTTGACTAGTTGTTCTGCAATTCTACCCATTAATTCCTCAAAAAAATTCCTTTTTTCTTGGTACGTATTCCTCAGCTTGATCAAGAAAACTAGAAAAGGCCTTCTTTCTACTTCAGAAAAAGAAACAAAAATATCTCCTCCTCATCCCATTTTGGAGGATAAGAACTTGTTTTCAATGAAATGAAGAGTACTCAGAAAACCTTTTTCACAGTTGAAGATCTACAACCACCACAATGTGGCGACCCATATAATTAGTCCAGGGTAGTGACGGTAACACTGTCATCACCCTAAGATAATTATACGAATCTTGGCACAGCCACCAGCAAAATATCGGGAGACCCGATGCTTTATCGACTACTATGCCGTGTTCAGAGTGTTATAGTAAAACAATAATTAGAGACTGAATGAAAATATATTCAATTCAAGCTACGCAAGGCTATATGTCCATTACATAATATTACATCGATCCCCTGTACAACAAAAGACATCACTACTAGCTACATTATCCTAATTACCTCCTAGGCCGATAATAAAGCCTATACCAACTCCTATCCCTCCTGGTAATAGTTGGAGTAGTAGTAGTTCTCGGAGGGATCCTCTTGATAACCCTGGTACTGATCCTGGGGATAGGTCTCATCCCAGGACTCATATGTCGACCCATCAACTTCTCCTTCTAGAAAAGTGGGAATAACAAGAGTGAGTACAAAGTACTCAGCAAGCATTGATAACAATATGCAGCATGAGTTTTTCTCTCCAACCAACCAATTCCTTCTTTTAAACATTAGATCTCCAACCCTGTACTCTGGTAAGGAGCCTTACCTAGGCCATCCCACGACCCGCAGTTACAGTTGTACTCCGGTACCCCCGGCAATACACCTCTGGGGGTCCAAATATACCGCCCACACCTTTGGCACAGTCCACCTGGATCATACTGGCATTTCCCAACTCGACGCCTTTTATGCTTACCTGTTGTGGAAATCATGATACTTTCATAGGACAACCTTTTCTGAGAGTGATTTATCTCGCTATGGTTGGTACTGAAATATAGCTCATTGCCTGAGTGTAGGTGTTTAATCTTATATTATAGCCTATGTAGAGGGCCCCACCGGCATGGAGTACGCTCCAGCCTCTTTCCTTGGCACCCTCTAGCCACCATAATTAACACTAATAACATATCCACAACTCCATTCGTGGATATCTGGACAACAGATTCACCATTTTCTAACATCACATCACCATTTCATCTATTCAACCACAACACCTCTTCCATCCAAAACCAGCTTAACAACCCAGTTTGTAAATAAAATTTTGATGCAGTGGTGATATGAGTAGGTATACAAAAGCATTGAAAGCATTTAATAAAGATGCTTAAGGAATCTTGTCTAGAATAAAATTTGAAGGTTCAACCTCACTCGAAGGTTGGATCTGGTGGGTTGGCAGATTCAGGTCGAGCCCTGAAAGCAGAAGATATTACTACGTCAATTAATGTGGATTATTTTAATTTGGCGTCCAACCAATTTGCTGATCTGCTGTTCCATTTTATCTGGGCACAGATTAATTAATATAAGTTATCGATTTTTACGCGATCCGCAAGTCGACCACAGAAATCAACGCGGTCCGTGGCATAGCTTATTTTTCTACCTCTCTACCTGTTTCTCTTTTCTTATTTCTCTTCCCTATTTTCTCCTTTTTCCTTCTTTTCTTTTCTTCTTTCCTTCTCTCTTTCTCCCCCTGCCTTTTTCTTTTTTCCTTTCCTGGCCGACAGCCATTCGGCCGTCTTGCCCCTCTCTACCTCGGCTACTCCACTCGGCTTCATCCTCTCTGGATTTGGCCGGCTACTCCCTCATGCCGAACTACTCTTCTTCTCCTCTTCTCCTTCACTCTTTCCCCTACTTCACCCCTTCCTGCTGCTGCTCTCACGCGCCTTCTCCCCTACTCCAGCCCGCGGCTCCTCACGCACGGCGCCTGCTACCCCAACCCAACGGCTGGCCTGCCCTAAGGCCATCGGTTGGTCTGGCCGCACTGGCTGCGCCTCCTCCTCTGGCCTTCGACGCCGGTCTGACCGGCTCGGCCGACTGGCAACCTCGGCTTTGCGCCACTCACCGCTGGTCTACCCCGCCGCCTCCCTCTCTAGACAACAGCTGCACATGGCTCTGGCCACAGCTCCTTCATGCTCTACTAACTCTACCCATCCTAGGGTTTCTACCCCATTTTTCTTTTGATGACTTTTGCTTGATGCTTACTGATTTTGCTTTAGAATGAGGGGTTCTATGATGAACGTTGGGATGGCTCAACACAAGGAAGGAAGGAGAAACTACTACCCTTCACTGCCCTAATGGCTATCCCGACTACTGAGACTATGAAGGTACAACCCGATCTATCATCTACCCTCCCTCATTGGTTAGCTACTGCCCCATCTACCATTTGCACATGCTATCCCGCACTGTAGCTACTACTAGCATGAAGGGCAATGCAGTGGCGAATCCAGGATAAAAATAGAGGGTGGGCTTAAAAAATTAGGTTAAATTAAAATAAACATGTTAAACAACTTGTGTTGTATTCTTATCGATTCGAGTGCTACTACTTGTAGTTCATTATTTAAGAAATACTTGTGCAACATTCGTTTGTTAAACTTTTGGAAATCTATAAATAAGTTAACATCAATCAATCAAACAAATTGGCTATTGTCTCTTTCAACCCACTGACATATTTACAATTGATAAAAAAAATCATGAGCAGTGCTTCAATGCTTTCCTTTTCAATACAAGTTGTACAAATCTTGAAGTAAACGAAAGGGTAAGTAATTACCATATACCTTTCATTCATGCTTTAATATTTTTGCATCTGTAAAAAAGGAAAGCATTGAAGCACCTCTAATAAATCATATGTTAGAAGAGGGGCTCACTTTGTCTATTTGTTGCCATTGTCAGTCCACTCAGCAGTTAGGTACTCGCCAACTCACGCTACGTCACCTTCACAATCTGCTTATCATCATTGCAGTGGGTTATTCGTTGCCACAAACCTGTGCTCTCGCTAGCTCCCCAACATTCACTCGACGTCCTTGCCATGCCCTTACAATCGCCGAGTCCCGACGACGTGCATCAAGTGCCCCTACTTGATGGGTTGCCATATCCTCGCAAAGAAGAGATGTCGAGTCACCTCCCTCTCTCTCTATAGTCTCTACATGCATTGAGTGTTCAAGTCCAGTTTTGCAGACAATAAGTGAAGTTACCAATTGCAAAATTAGGTATTCAACAAACATCAACACATAAAGCCACATGGTCTAAAAAGTAGCTCACCACCTAGGAGAGTTTCTTCTTCTAGGCGTGCCTGAGTGCGTGTACATTTGCTACTGTTATATCAAAAAATGAGCGTCGCTACTAGAAAGGGTACATAGGATCTGGTGACCGAAGGGTGGGCTCGAGCCCAACCGAGCCCACCTGTTGGATACGCCACTGGGGCAATGTGCACCTGGGTTTGGCTAAGGGAGCTTGCTAGCTGCTGATGGGGGTGGATGAGGTGAGGAAGAAGGTGATGCTGGCCTCTTGCTTTGGATGCCTCTACCTTACTTCTCTTCGAGTGTTCTTCACCTTCTTCTTCTGGAGATCTTCCACCTCCTCTTATGGAAGCTCTCTGGATCTCCTTCTTCTTCTGGTGGCCTCTCCTTGCTTCCCTTGCTGCGACTAATGTGCTGGTGTTCTTGGCTTGGAAATGAGAAGCTGGCTCTTGATGCCTCGGTTTGTGTGAGTGTGGGAGACAGAAGTGAATAAGCTAGCTGTGTTGAGGCATTCGGTTGGCAGACGGCTGGCTTTATTCACTTTCATAGCTGCCATTTTACTTCCCTTGCCCTTGGGCTTTTACCGGTGGCTATTGGTCCTAAGGGCACTACGGTCATTTTTTGCTCAATTTACTAACGGTACTCGCAACCGTACCTGGTAAGTTCTAAAGCGCCGAATGATGAATCTGGAACTAGCGAGAGGTGCCTTTCTGGCCTTCGGACAGGTTAGGTACCTCGATGAGCGGTACCATCACCTGCAGGACTGACGGCACTTCTCTAACCTTACATTTTTATTTTCTTGCCTAATCACATTTTTATTGCTTAATTATTTCTTTACTCATTTAATTAAACTGATAACCCCCGGGTTATCACATACAACATTGGCACCCAATTAAGGGTGTGTTTGGGATAGCTCCAGCTCCACCAAAATCCATTGAGTTGGTGAAGAAGGGTATTTCTAGCTCCAGAAATTTATGGAGCTGGAGTTGTGGGTACATTAAGAGTGTTTAGGTGGGACATCTTATTTATATTTTAGACTAAAAATATAAACTTAATTAGTTTTATTTTAGCCTACAAACTCCAGATCTGAGGTGGAGCTGTGATCTAAAGTTCTGCCAAACAGGGCCTAAATGTTGCTGTCAATTCATCTGGAATTCTGGATGGCAACATGTGGTACAGTAGTAAGGCACAGAAATGTCAAACAACTGGATCACCCCATCTGTGGCTCTTTTGTTAATTACTTTGTAGTCCAGATGGAATTAAGAAATAATATACGTAGCTTCTAAATACTAGGAATCCAAGATGTAGCTGGTCTGTAAGGAAACATAGATAAAGTATTTGGTAATCAATGTTTCATGCTTTAAATATGAGATAATTTTACCAAGAGAAATAGAAGAAAGAAAACCTACATAACTTAGCTTGGTTAAGCTCCCTACAGGTGCAGAGCCAATCATAAAATGGCATTACAAGGCAGAAACAGGTAAAGATCACACGAGAAAGAAATAGTTTGCAACACACAGCCTAAATATGCGCCCTGCAACTAAAAAGATTCAAAGTCAACCATCATGTCACCACCCCCTACTAAACAATGATCAAAGAAACCCAGCAAAAGTTGTCGAAAATCTAGTGAGTGTTGATCGTATCTATTCTGTTTCCATTTAATTTGTTGCTGCATCACCATGTTCCAAAATCCATCCTCATCCAACACACCCTTCTCCCCAAAAGCAATCCAATCAAATTATATATGCAAGTAAAAAAACATGTCCAAATGCACAGACACGGCAAGGGAATTGAAGGACAGTGCGAAGGGACATGGACTATATATGGTCCACGCAGCCCATTGCTCACGTTCAATGTGTCAAAATAGTCATCTCATTCTCATCTGCCAGTGTGTAGCCCGACCGCAAGGAGTGTGACCTTTTAAAGTCTTAATTTTTGACCCCACGAAAAGTTTAGGTGCTAAAATGAAGAAAGTTGGAGGGCCAAATTGAAACTTCCTTTCGTCGAAAATCAAAATTTATACATCTATGTATATATTTTCCTTCTTTTTCATTATTGTGAAATCAAAATATGCTCTTCCAGCTTTCATGCCATTAGCTAAACTGTAGCCAAATTCCTATCTTGATGGTGACGACTACGAGAGGTCTGATAATTCGTCTGCAAGTTTTCACTCATTCACACAGATGGCGATAGGCAGAGGAAAAATGATTCCTGAAAGGGAACTGTTTGGCTACGAGAGAGAGATTCTAACCAGCTGTTGCTCTCCTTCCGTCCTGTCAATATTAGTGCTTTTTTATTTTTATTTTATTTTATTTTATATCGCTCTTTAGATGGTTTTCCGCTGTCACATTGCACCGAACCAGTCAGTGAGTTGCACTAGCTGTACAACTAGTCTAGTCATAAACAGAGGTGTTTAGTGAAGGAGGGGTTAAGACTTAAGTCGTCCTTTCTGATAGGGCATTGCTACATGCACAGCTTCAAGAAGTTGATATTATAGGTGTCCAAAAGGGAAGACGAAGAAAAGAGTAAGTTACAAAGTCATGCGTGATCTCTATCGCTTTTGCAAATCCATACTTGTGGGTTTTTCAGATGCAAATGTGCCTCATTAAATTTTGTTGGTGCAAATGCACCTTCTTCTTTTATCACATTCACTTTATCGAAGGGTTAAAAGGACAAAATACCGATGTGCCTATGACTTAATTATTACAATCAATCGTATGTTTACCTGAGCTTCAGTCAACGTGGTCAAACCGATGGAAAAGGTTACAGAAAATCACAAAATTAACCCACAAAGATGGCTTTGAGAAAAGGCTCAGAGGCACAAAGTTTTCTGGCCTTAATTTGAGTAAAAGATGGACAATTGGTCAAATAGTACTACTAGTGAGCAGGGTTTGCATTATCGATTTGACCTTGAAAATCACCCCCTGATAGGTACCTATTTTCATCGAAAGTCAGTCGAAAATGTCAAAAATCGAAGGGTTTTGAACTCAAACTTTTTAGAAAAAAAAATCGATTGTCACCGATAATCGATCGATATTCCTCGATAATCGGTCGATATTCACCGATAATCGGTCGATTTTCCTCAATAATCGATCGACCAATTGAACTATTTTGGCCGCTGATTTTTTAAGCGATTTTCACTGATTTTAGACCGGTTTATGAAGTATAATTTTTTTGAATTTTTTGAATTTTTTAATTGGACCGGTTTACCGACCAGTTTCAAATGCCAAGCCGGCTCGATTCGGCTGATTATCACGATATTCGAGCCGATAATCGTGATATTGTTAACCATGCTAGTGAATAGTGAATAGTATAGCACCAGACAACACGTAGGTCCTTATCTCTGCCAGCTTTTGATTCATTGGTTGCGAAATTTCTCATGTTGGGTCCATGCTCAGAAACTATCTCTGCCAGCTTTTGATTCATTGGTTGTGAAATTTCTCATGTTGGGTCCATGCTCAGAACTCAAAACAAGGACTAACTGTATGGTTAGTCAGAAGCTTCCAAACAGCCTTGAAGTTTTATTTGACATTAATTTGCAGGCATGGGTAACAATATGATGGTGACATTCTGTTCTTCATGTTTATCATGTCATTTTGCACGTGTATTGCCAATAATGGCAACTTGCTCTGAATAACACTAGATTCTGTCAGTTTCATATGCTCCTCTTACTCATCCCCTTCTTAACCTTTCCCCTCTGATAGCTAGATACTGCAGATCAACATGCAACATCACCCAGTTGAGCGGGTAGACATGAGGTAGACAGGATACTCAGGAAGTATAGGGACACGCTTTTCCAGACCATAATAATCTTTGTAAGAGATAAAGTAATCACTTACGACCATGGATATGCATGGTTGAGATGTAACAATGGACATGACAACTCACAGTTATGAAACTCTGCATTGACCAACAGCGAAAGCAAGCGCATTTTCAGGCTTGAATCAGGGCAAGGTTGGATTGTTGGAACCACAATATACAGACAATGTACTTCAGTGGATAAGATTAAGTTGGAAGTAACAATGATACTGCAAGTGGGAGCTCAGGACAGAACTCTCGTCAACACCCGGTCGGTCCCCATATCAACACTGAAGCATGTTCATTGATAAGAGAGGTTTACGTGGCAATCCGATAACGACAGTAACACTGTCATCATTCTAAGATAATTACATAAATCTCAGCACAATCGCTAGCAAAACATCGGGAGACTCGATGCTTTATCAGCTACTATGCCGTGTTCAGAGTATTACAACAGAACAATAATTAGAGACTGAATGAAAATATATTCAATTCAAGCCACGTAGAGCTATATATCCATTACATAATATTACATCTAACTCCTGGTACAACAAAAGACATCACTACTAGCTAGATTAACCTAAATACTTCTTATGCTGATAATAAGGCTTATAACAGCTCCTAGCCCTCCTGTTAGTAGTCGGAGTAGTAGTAGACCTCAGAGGAATCTCTTGATAGCCCTGATACTGGTCCTGAGAATATGCCTCATCCCAGGTCTTATACACCGATCCATCAGACCCTCCTTCTAGTAGAAAAGAGGGAATAACAAGAGTAAGTACAAAGTACTCAGCAAGCATTATATAGCAACATGCAGTATGAGTTTTTCTCTCCATCCAGTCAATTCCTTCCCTCCAAATCCATTTTACAGAAATTAAGTTTTTGGTTTTCTTTAAAGGTTAGAAATTTTAGGTATTGAAAATCAACTATTAGCACTTGTATATGAGACAGACATAGCTTCCGTAGCCTCCAATCCAGGAGACAGGCTTGAATTTAAGATTTTAACCCTGCGTAGGTTCGTACCACTTTACCCATAACGGCCCCATCTTGTGAGGCTTCAGAACGTTTATCACTAATCCAGTATTAGATCTCCAACCCTGTACTCGAGCGGGGATTCTCTTCTAGGCTATCCCATGACTCACAGTTACAGTCGTACTTCGGCACCTCCGGCCGTACACCTCTGGGGCTTCAAATATATCGCCCACACCTTTGGCATTGTCCACCTGGTCATACTAGTATTTCCCATCTCGACGCCCTTTATGTTTACCCATTATGGAGATCGTAATACTTTCATAGGACAACCTTTTCTGGCAGCGAATTATCTCGCTATGATTGATACTGAAATACAGCTCATTGCTCGAGTGTAGGTGTTTGACCTTATATTATAGCCTATATAGAGGGCCCCACCGGCCCGGGCACCTCCCGCCTCTTTCCTTGGCACCCTTTACCCACCATAATTATCACTAATAACATATCCACAACTCCATTCGTGGACAACTAAAAAACAGTTCAACCATTTCCAAAACCACATCACCATCACATCCTTTTATTCACACACCTCTTCCATCCAAAACTGACCAATATTTCTAATTTGCAAAGTGGGTTTTTGATGTAGTGATGATATGTTTAGATATACAAAAGAATTAAAAGCATTTAATAAATATGCTCAAGGAATCTTGCCTGGTATAAAATCTGAAGGTTCGACCTCTCCTGAAGACTGGATCTGATTGGTGGGACGGTTCAGGTCGAGCACTAAAAGCAGAAGATATTAAATAGGGCAATTAAGGTGAACTGTTTTATTTTGGCGTCCAACCGATTTCCTGACCTGTCGTACAGATTTTATCCTGGCACAAATTTTAATTAATACAGTTGTCGATTTTTATGCGATCCGCAAATTGATTTACAAACCAATACGGTTCGCGACACGATTTTATTTTTCTACCTCTCTTTTTCTCTTTTCTTTTCTCTTCCCATTTTCTCTTTTTATTTTCCTCTTTCTTTTTCCTTTTTCCTTCTACCTCTCCTTTTCTTGGCTCTGGTCGAAGCCTTCTCGGTGGCATCGACTGCCTTCCTTTTTCTTTTCTAGACCGAGCCTTCCAAACCAATCTCCTCTCCTCTGCTTCACTCCTTTCGGCCAGCGTCTACCCCTGCGCCTCTACTCCACTCGGCCAACCGCCTCTACCCTGCTGCCTCCTGCTTCTCCTGGCCACTCCTTCCTCCATCTCTGGCCTCTACTATACCTCCACTTCTCCCGGCCGAGCTTTGCTCTGGGCCGAGGGGGCTTTCGTGGCGTCTCTCTGCACTGGTGCTCGGCTTTCCCGCCCTCTTGGCCGACTCCCGTACGGCTCCGGCCCAGCTACGCGTGTGCGACTCTGGTCGCACCCTGCCAGCTACGTCGGTGTGCGCGGTGCTGGCCGCACGTCGGCGCACCTGCTTGGTGCCGCCTCTCGCCTGCAGCCCGGCCGAGCTCCTCCCCTCTACTTTCTCTGAACCACCTTTTCTCCATGTGGCCTGACTCCAACCCAAAGCCATTTCCCTCTCTACTAGCTCTACTAAGCTAGGGTTTCTACCCCCATTTTCTATTTTGATGACTTTTTCTTGCACATTTTACTGGATATTGCTTTAAGTCATGGGGGTCTATGATGACTCACGGTGGGAAGCTCTGGATGATGGCGGTGAGTGGCGACACTAGCTAGCTTTACCCACACACCGGAGGAGTGTGAGGCGAAGCTCGGACGTGCTCATGGCCCCTAGGGTTACCCAAACCACTGAGACAACTAGGGTACAACCCGATCTACAAACTACCCTACCCCATTGACTAACCACTACCCCAATCTATCCTCTACACATTCTACCCTGTACTGTTGCTACTACTCTTACTGCAAGAAATGTACACCTGAGGGTTTTGGGTTTTTGGAAATGTGCTGGAGAAGTTGATGTTGGTGAAGAATGGCTAGCACTAGTCTCCTCCTTCTAGATGCTTCTGGACCTCTTCCCCTCTAGATGTCTTCTAGACCTTCTCTTCTGGATGTCTTTTGGCCCTCCTCCCTTCTGGCTTCTGGTGGCCTCTCCTTGCTCCTCTGGCTTGCTTCAGATAGTGGCTCGTTTTCTTGCTGGAAATGGGGAGGTTGGCTTTGGGCTATCTCGGGTTGGTGTGTGGGATAGAAGGAAATGAGCTAGCTGCTGGTTGGCTCTCTCGGCTGGCTTCTACCTGGCCTCCTTTATTTACCTCACTGCATTCACTTTTAACTCCCTTGCCCTTGGGCTTTTACTGCCCTTTATTTACCCTATGGGCATTACGGTCATCTCTCACTCAGATTATTAACGGTACCCGTAATCATACCAGGTAAGCTATTAAACGCCGAATGATGAACCCTGAACTAGCAAGAGGTGCCTGTCTGGTCCCGAACAGGTCAGGTACATCGATGAGAGATACTATTACTGTAGGACTGACATCACTCCTCCAATCCTCACATTTTATTTTCTTGCCTAATCACTTTTTATTGCTTGATTACTTGCTTACTTACTTTAATTAAACTGATAACCCCCATGTTATCACAATTTCGTCGTCATTGATAAGAGACGTAGCTCGTGGGTACAGAAGATGCTAGTCCAGAAGCATTAGAAAACGAAAACTAAAACAAGAAAGATGAGTGGTCACCAATGAATCCAAGCTCTGAAAATATCACCAAAGCTTTTCACCAATCCAAAATCTGAAGCAGGAGGAAAAGATATATCACAAGAAGTGAGCATCCGATTCTTAATATTCAGACAAATGCAAGCTATGCAGCAAGGGACCTGATGTAAAACAACCAGCTTCTGAATCCTCTTTAATAACCGATTGGCAAGGATGTGATGAATAAAGTTACAGCTACAAAAAAGAAAGAATATAAACATACAAAGACATGCAATGCAAGCACTCGCACTAGCTAAAACAACGTGGGACAAGCTATAGTCAAGATGTGCGAATGTAGGCCCCAACCGGGTCAACAAACAACCCTGCGCGCCCGAAGAAGCCAACAATGCTGCCGTTGCTCTGTGTTGAAATGTGGAAGGCAGTTCCTCCTCCTAGACCAAAGGATCTGGTGAAGTCAGGATAAAAATTAAGGGAGGGTTTGAAGATCTAAGCTTTTTTTTACAAAACACCGAGCAAACTGTGTTAAATTAAGACAAAAATAGCAAACATAGCCTTTTGTAATCCAAATTCATATCAAATATAGCAAATATAGTCTTGTGCAATCTAAATTCATTTATGGTTTAAAGAGAAACAAAAAGGAAAGACAGAAATACAGCGAAGAAACCTCATACAGAGTTACCGACGACAGACGTCGACAGAGGGTGGGCTTGAGCCCAGTGGAGCCTCACTATGGCTACGCCACTGGTCCATAGCCACGAGCATTGGCGACAAATGTAAGCGAAGTTATAACATTGGGTATAGTGAAAACTAGAGGTGGGCGTCGTGGCGCAGCACGGGCCCATCGGGCCACGTGCCTAAACCGTGCCGTGCTGCATGGCCCGGTAGGCCCACCGTGCCATGCCAGCCCAGCTAGTCTTTGACGAGCCCAGACAAGACCCATTTATGGCCCGGCCACAAGGAGCGTGGCATTTTAAAATCCTACTTTTTAGCCCTTCGAAAAGTTTAGGTGCTAAAATGAAGGAAGTTGAAGAACCAAATTGGAACTTCCTCTCATAGAAAACCAGAATTTATGTGTCCATGTACATATTTTCATTCTTTTTCATTATTATGAAATCAAAATATGTTCTTCCAGTTTTCATGCCATTAGCTAAACTACGGCCAAATTCCTATCTTGATGGTGACGAGAGGTCTGCTAATTCGTCTGCAAGTTTTCACGGATTCACACAGATGGCGACGGACAGAGAGGAAAAATGATGGAAAGGGTGACAGAAAATCATAAAACTAACCCACAAAAGTGGCTTTGAATAAAGGTTCAGAGGTACAAAGTTTTCTGGCCTTAATTTCGAGTAAAAGATTGGCAATTGGTCAAGTAGTAGTACTAGTCAGTAGTGAAGAATAGAGCACCAAACAACATGTATGTCTTTATCTCTGCCAGCTTTTCATTCATTGGTTGCAAAATTTCTCATGTCGGTTTCATGCTCAGAACTCAAAACAAGGACAAAAGCTGGCCGTTAAGTTTATTACTAAACTTGTTGAAGTGATGAAATAGAACCATCTCATTATCTTCCCGCAAAGAAAAAACTATGGTGGACTAACTAATCTTTACATCAGAAGCTTCCAAACCTCTTTGAAGTTTTCTTTGACATTTATTTGTAGACATGGGTAACAATCTGATGGTGACATTCTGTTCTTCTGATGACCACATATTCATGTTTACCATGTCATTTTGCATGTGTACTGCCAATAATTGCAACTTGCTCTGAATAATGCTAGATTCTCTCAGTTTCATATGCTCCTCTTACTCTTCCCCTTCTTTACCTTTTCCCTCTGATAGCTAGATACTGCAGAACATCATGCAGAAATCATCATGCAACATCACCCAGTTGAGCAGGTAGACAGGATACTCCGGAAGTATAAGGACGCGCTTTTCCAGACCATAATAATCTTTGTAAGAGAAGTTGAAGTAATCACTTAGGACCATGGATATGCATGATTGAGGTGTAACAATGGACATGACAACTCACAGCTATGAAACTCTGTATTAACCAATAGCGTAAGCAAGCGTATTTTTCAGGGTTGAATCAGGGCAAGGTTGGAACCACAAGTCCACAACGTACAGATAAACACAAGCGTATTTTCAGGTTTGAATCAGGGCAAGGCTTGAATCAAGTTGGAAGCAACAATGGTACAGCATGTGGGAGCTCAGGACTGAACTCCCGTCAACACCCGGTCGGTCCCCACATGAACTCTGAAGCTTGTTCATTGATAAGAGACAGGTTTCGTCGTCATTGATAAGAGACGTAGTTCGTGGGTACAGAAGATGCTAGTCCAGAAGCATTAGAAAACGAAAACTGAAACATGAAAGATGAGTGGTCACAAATGAATCCAAGCTCTGAAAATATCACTAAAGCTTTTCACCAATCCAAAATCTGAAGCAGGATGAAAAGAGATATCACAAGAAGCGAGCATCCGATTCTTAATATTCAGACAAATGCAAGCTATGCAGCAAGGGACCTGATGTTCAACAACCAGCTTCTGAATCCTCCTTAATAACCAAATGGCAAGGATCGAATAAAGTTACAGCTAAAAAAAACAGAATATAAGCATACAAAGACATGCATTGCAAGCACTAGCACTAGCTAAAACAACGTGCGACAAGCTATAGTCAAGATGTGCGAACTAGCTAGGCCCCAAGAAAATTGCAAGAGGTCACCTTCAGAATGCGTGGTGGTGGAGCAGGAAAGGGCGGCCGGCAGAGCAAGGACCCGGCGAGGGTGTAGGTAGTAGTGTGAGGACCCCCCCCTAAATTCAAATCAACTAATTGGATGAATAATAAACAACTAAACCTGATGATCATATCATGCATAAGCGACTAACTAAGCAAGATAAGGATTAATCAAGTGGATAACCCTATTTGTGCATGAGCATGTAAATTGACCCACATACCTCATGTAGCAGTCAATGAGTGAGTAAAATGATTAGGGTAAAATGGTAACTAGAGTGCACATTAAGGAGCAGAGAGGGACAAACGGACTGCCCGACACGATTAAAAAACGGTACGGCCCGTTTCGGTCCGGCTACTAAACGGGCCGTGCCGTGCCGGCCCATGTGCCGGGGTGCCGGCCCAGGCACGACCCGGTCCTTCGCGGGCCTAACGGGTCAGGTCGGCCCGGTAACCCGTTAGCGCCAAAAAATAAAAAAAACAAAAAAAAATAGAAAAAATTATTAAAAAAATGAAGAAAAATAAGAAAAGAATTCATAAAAAATAGGAAAAATCTAGAATAATTAGAAAAACTCGAAGTATGTAGAAAAACTTTTTAAGTATATATATAAATTAAGAAAAAGCTAAAATATGAGATAAATTCTAAAATGAGACGAATAATTGTAATTAAATAATGAGCTTTATTGATGTTTGGTTGCCTCGTTAAAAACTTTGCCAAGTAAAAACTCAACACGAGAAAACCTTGACAAAGAAAAAAGAGTACATCCTATAGCTCACTAATACAGGAAAAAAGTGAAGATTACAATTATTCTTCCTCATTATCTAGATAAAGATTTTTGAACGCCTTCGCTAACTCAGCATTTTTTGCAGTATGTTGAGTTTGTTGATCAGCTTGTTCCCAATCTTTCACACTGAGAAGTATTTCCACCATCTGACTTGTCAGATTTGTTCTTCTCTCCTCGATTATTCTTTCGGATAGACTGAAAGCAGACTCCGAAGAAACCGTGGAGACAGGAACTGTTAACACATCCCGTGCTAATATGGAAAGCACCGGATATGTTATCTTGTACTTGTGCCACCACTGCAAAATATTGAAGTCCTCCTCTTGCTACTCTTGGTAGTTGACAGTGTCGCTGTTGAGATAAACAACTAGCTCCCCACCACTTGATGTGTCCGCACTTGTCGTTGATGTAGTCGAACTCCTTGAGGAAGAGCCACCTGCACCCCATATCTTTCCCTACGATGTTTTCTTCTTACCTGTTGTGGGTGCTGATGGAGGTCGTTGCATGCAAACTCCAGCAAACTTTCGATCATACCTATCATAAACTTGAGATAAGTTAGCACGGACATTTGAAAAATAACTAGAATAATCAGTACCTACCGCATCACTTAGAAGTGAGAGAACATTAGAGAATCCTCGAACTTTAGCTCTAGGATCTAAAATAAATGCAAATGCATATAACATAGGAATTTCTGGCCAATATTTCAAAATTTTAGTTTTCATAGCATAAACAACTTCACGCAAGATATTATCATTTTCGTGGCTCTTTAAGTGGGTAGCAATTTCTAAAATATGATGCACAATTAAATGAGAGGTTGCATAATAAACTCCAGATAAAGCAACAGTAGATTCAAAAAAAAGTTCTAAAAATGACAGCAAGTATTTAGCAATATACCAATATTGCTCTGTGAGTAGTGGTTGACCATCCAGTGTACGACAGTGCATGCTAATAAAAACAGAAAATGTGCTCTCATATGATATGAGATTCTTAAGCATCAAGTAAATAGAGTTCCATCTAACAAGCATATCCAAACCAAACTTACGCGGACGCACATTCATTGCAATACAATAAGTCTTAAATGCTGCTACTCGTTGATTAGAATAATTTAAGTAAGATATTGCGGTGTGAAAAGGTTCAAGATACTTATCTAACCTCTTCAAACCAGATTTAACTATAAAATTAATAATATGGCAAGCACAACGCTGATGTAATAAGAAAGATTCAGCATAAGAATTAAAAAGCGGAGTAAGAATGTTCATGGCAGAAGTATTTGCAGAAGCATTTTCTAATGTTATTGCAAAAATCTTATCACTAAGACCAAAATCTTCCACAACTTTTACAATATAATCAGCAATATTTTCACCAGTGTGTGCTACATCAATTAATTTGAATCCTATAATTCTCTTTTCTAGTTGCCAATCATCGTTTACATAATGAGCAACTACACTAAGGTAATCCTCTTTAGCTCTACCACTCTATATATCAGATGTCAAAGACACAGAAAAAGTACAGGTACTAAAATTTTCTTTTAGGTTATTGCGACAATTATTATAATATTTAATCAAATCTCTAGTTCTTGTCTGTCTAGAAACTACAGAAAACCTAGGATTATGAGGGGTCCTAATATAGCTTTCAAACGCAGCTGACTCACCAAAGTTTAAAGAAAGATCTCGAGAAGCGATTAAACGACAAAGAGATTCACTAGCTACGGCCGTATTGTAGTCCCAGTTACGTATCGTACCGTCGGGGTTGCACTGCAGCTACGTCTGTCTCAAAGCCATCCCTGCTTTTTTTCTATAGCTCTCAGCATGCCTCTTTAAGTGCTCCGTTCCACCTGAAGATTTTGCAGTTAATTTATGCTTACAATATTTACAAACAAAGATACCTACTCGGGCGCCGCTTGATATCTCAAAATCGCTCAAAATCTTCCTGCACTCGATGTAATCGTGTCTTGTTCTTTTCAATCTAGTGCTTGCCGACGTAGTAGCACCTGTAGAGCCTGAGGATGGCACAGCTCCTGCAGCTTCTTGGGCTTGATATGATGCAAGAAGCTCCTCGGGTGAAATAACGAAATCAGAAGCTGGGAACGACGGAAAATCCCCGGGCTCTAAAGCAAACTACAAGAAATAATTACGCTATTAATACTAAAATATGATTTAAAATACTAACAAAACAAAAAAATCACAATTATCACCTTGATTTCTTGACAGAAGCCGAAAGCCAAATTTCAGATTCTTGAATTTTTGGCAAAACTATTTTGAATTTTGCCAAATTACCACCAAGAGCAAAAGAATTTCCACAAGAGAATGAGTAGAAGAGAATGCAAGATTGCTGGTGTGGAAATGAGGGGGGTATCCACCTATTTATAGGAAAAAAATCGGGTTTTTTTTTATTTTTTTTCGATTTTTTTAAATTTTTTAAGCCTCCAATGGCTATAAAACGACTATTTTTCAAATTAAATAGGCTAAACGGGCCATGCCGTACCTAACCGTGCCGAGCCCTTAACGTGCCATGCCCTTGCCATGCCGTGCCCCGTGTCGTGCCAGGCCCGCCCGTAAACGGTCCGTGCAGTGCCAGCCCGCCATGCCGGCCCAAGCACGGCACGTGTGAGTGGGCCATGCCAGCATGGCCTGTTTACGACTGGGTCGTGCCGTGTTCAGGCCGGGCCTACAGTGCCGTACCTCGGCCGACCCGTTTGGCCATCTCTAGTAAGGAGATAAGGCGGCCAGTGAGATTTAGTTCACTTGCTTAGCACCAAAACCAAGGCAACAGCCCTCTATTACCTTTACTCTTTCCCAGCCGAAAGCCAGAGATGCAGCAGAGCATTCGGCTCCCTTCCCCCATTTCTCAGCCAAAGAGCACAACAAAGGTTCAGCCCCCATTGCCATCTCCAAAACTGAGACCAGCAAGGTGCATCCCACCATTTCCATAGCCAGCCGAGAGAACCAGCAAGAAGGCAGCAAGCATAAGCAGTCAGGCAAAGCAACCTATTTCCTTTTGCCTCAATTTCCAACCAAGCCAGCAAAAGCAACCGAGAGCAAACTAAATCCAGCACAGCAAGGGAGCAAGAAGGGGAAACCAGAAGCCAAGCAAGGAGGAGGATCCAGATCAAGCCGAACTTTGACTACTACTCCAATGCTTCACCAACACCATCATCAACCCTAGAACAGAGCTCACTCATCAGGAGCACAAGTAAGCAGTAGAGTAGTAGCATAGCAAGTAGTATGCAGAACCAGTAGATCAGGTAAAGTAGAAAGGTAGATCGGGGAAGAACTAGTGGTCTCAGTAGGAGAGGTAACCCTAGGGGCCCGCGAGGAGTGTCCTGGCCACAACCTTGCCCTCACCGGAGCACAGGCATGGTAAGTGTCGACATCCCCACCTCCAACCTAGAATTCCCACTCCTAATATCACCATCGACCTTCTTACCTTGTAGTATAGCACAAACTCACCTCAAAAAAGCCCATTTATTCAAGCTCACCTCAAGCCAGCATCAATCAGTAAAAGCAACCGAAAATCCAAATGGCAAATAGGTAGAGCAGAGCTGAGCTAGGGTTAGCTAGCGCAGGGGCTAGGCTTGGCCATGGGCCAAGCTAAAGCTGACCGGGAAGAAGCTCGACAGTGAGAGGAGGCCGACAGCAGAGGGCTCGGCCGGGTGGCCGAGCAGGGAAGCAAGGAGGGGAGGTCGGTAGGAGAGAGTAGCAGCCAAGGAGTAGTAACCGAGAAAGGTAGGGGAGAGGGAGTTGGAGCAGAGGCGGCCAGTAGAGGATGCCGGCTGAGCAGATGTAGAGAGAGGAAAAGGAGTGAAGTCGACCAGTAGGAGGAGAAGTAGTCGGCAGAGAAGCAGTCGGGTAAGCCAGAGAGGCTTCGACCAGTGAAGTAAGAAAAAGAGAGAACGGCCAGAGAGGTAAGAAAAAGAGAAAGGGAGAGGAAAGAAAAGAAAGAAGGGAGAAAGAAAAAGAGGAGACAAGGAAAGAAGAGAAGATAAAAGAAAAGAAAAAGTGGGAAAATTGAGAAAATTGGTAGATTACCGTAGCATGGGAGTAGTTTAAGTAATTAGTTGGTTACCTGCATAAAAACCAAAAAGACAATAATTAGTTGCATGCATTAAATGAATGAATGGTTAAATGTAACCTTTAAAATGCATAACAGACAAAAATGGAAACCCATACCCTTCATATAATGAAAATGCAATATTTGGAATGGTTGGACATCGTAACTCATATTCAAATAAGTTGTTGTAGATTAATATACTATGCTTTTCAGGATAATAACTGAACCCACCAGACAGCCAGAACCAGTTTTTGAGCGAGGTCGTACCTTTCGAGTATATACCAGGCAAGCATCCCTTTGATCATGTTTTATTAAATGATTTTAACTGCTTATTTTTCAATGAAAGTATTAAATCGGAAGAGGTTGGGAAGGATGGGTTGATGGGTTGAAATTGGATTTATGGATGGATAATTGGAGTTGGTAGTGGATTAGTTTATTTAGTTAATTAGGTTGGTTGGCATGTGTTAATATGGTTGGTAGAGAGCGTCGATGAAGGGTTATGGCCGCTGGGGTCCTCTGGCTATAATATAAGATCCAAATAACTAATACTTGTGCAATGAGCCGTAAAACCAGTATCGACCATAGTGTGTGAAATCGGTCAGAAAAGATTGTCCTATGAAGGTATTAGAAATCTCCACAACGGGTAAGTATAAAGGGTGCCCTTTGGGAAATGGCGGTATGCCCCAGAGGTGCGAGACCAATTGGGTGGTAGTATATTTAAAGCCCAGATGTGTACTGCCGGCGGGTAGCCAGGGTACAATTGTATCTGCGAGTTGTGGGGCAGCCTATGATAGGTGTTCCTAACTCGAGTGTAGTGTTAGAGATCTAATACTGGAGTAGTGATAAACGTTCTATGGCATCTCTTGTGGGTCACTATGGGTAAAGTGGTAGAACATGCGCAGGGTAAATCTTGAATTCAAGCTAGTATCTTAGATTAGAGACTACGGAAAGCTGAGTCTGTCTCATATACAGTGTTAGTAGTGTTTTTCAAAAATCTAAAATTAACAATCTTTAAAACTAAAACTTAATTCCTGTAAAAGTGTATTTTGAGGGAAGGTGATCATTAGATGGATTTGGAATGGATTGGATTGGGAGGGAAAAATCATCTATTACATTCTCTATTAATGCTTGTTGAGTACCCTGTACTCATCCTTGCTAAACTCTCTCTTGCTTAGAAGGTGAGTCCTATGGACACTCTGTAAGTTCAAGCTCTATTGGTTTTGGTGATTGGTTTAATATTAATGTTTAATCATTGTTTAATGACAAATCTAATCATTATGAGACTAACATGTTTTATTAAGTCTTATTCTTATTAGTCTCATACTTGGATGGAAAATGAAAAACCTAAGGTATGCACTCGTATTCATTCTATTATATATATGCATACTTAGAATTCAAGTTAAAGTATGAACTCTTCCGTTGCTTTAGTCCAAATATGTGCATTATGTTCCTAATTCATATATACATGAATGCACACATCTAGGGGGAGTTTATAATTTAACTTGATGTTTCAATTGTATTGATCCATGTCCTCTTGTCATACAATATAAAGGATCAAGACCTTGAAACAATCTTTTGAGTATATATGACTTGTGTAGTTATATACTCATGTCAATTTAAATGAGTTTAAATTGAGTTCAATTGTCTCTCAATCAATCAAAGAACATTTCATCATGTGTTGATAGTGTTTCCTTGTTGATTAAAGACAAGCGAAAAGTTCTTGAGTATAATAAAGCATTAGTTGCATCAAAGTACTCAAGACACAATTAATCATTCAAATTGATTAGGGTTGTGCTCAATCGATCTTGGAGGCATCCATTATGTGTTAATGGAGTGCGGTGATGATTGAGACAACCGTGTTTGTTGGACTAACATCTTCCACGAGTTGTGAAGTAGGTTAAGTCCAAGATGATGAAGAATCGGGAAGAAGAAGTCATCATGTGTTGATGAGCTTCAAGAAGTGATCCCGAAGTGAAGAGAAGGGCTAGAGAAGGTTCATCATGCGTTGATGACCAAGAAGAAGAAGAAGAAGAAGAGGTGATCCTGGAGAGAAGATGATTGGAAATCATAAAAGCTCCAAGTGGATCAAGTGCGGCAAAGGTATAACTAGCTAGGGCTAAGGATGTGTTCCTAGTATTTTACCGGTCTCCGTGTTTGGTTGTGAGACCGGGTTGCTTGTTAGGTGCCGTACTATTAAGAGGGGTTGAGTCTTTTAGCTTTAGCTTCATCATGTGTTGATGAACTCGATCCGGTTCACTCTAGCTCACTCTCTTGTTTGATGTTTGCATTAAGCTCTAACCATTTGGCATGTGTTGCAAATGGGTGAAGCTTATGCATTGGATTTTGTATGAGCTAAGTATTTGCATGTGTTGCAAATAAGGGTGCTCATACTTGCATCTTATTTGAATCTTATTTGATTTGGTTTTTGCTTGGAGCTAAGTTTTGCTTGTGTCGCAAAAGGAGAGAGCTCAAGCAGTTTGGTTTAAAGTGGTTGCATGGAGTTAGAGATTTGCATGTGTTGCAAATAGAGAACTCATGCACTTATATTTGTTATGGTTGCTTGCATGGTGCTAGAGATTTGCAGGTGTTGCAAATAGAGAGCTCATGTTTTGGTATTGTTTGGAGCTAGGTTTTTGCATGTATCGCAAAGAACAATGCTCAAGCATAAAATTGGTTTAATATGTATTTGCAAGTTCGTTGTGCGAATAAATCGAGGTCTATGGGTCCGAATTCGAGAGCATGTGAGTAGGGCTTGCAACGGTGTTTGCAAGTTGACTGGTCTTGTGTTGACCTTCACATGGCTAGGGGATTAATCTCATAGACTCGAGTTTGATTTGCTTAATACGTTTTGCAAATAGATCTTGAGTTGTTTACGAAATGTGTTTTCGTTAGTTGGATTTGTTATTTGCAAATGTGTTTTGCAAATGAACTTTAGATTATGGGTTCCGATCCTAAAGCATATGAATAGGGTTTGCAAATGTGTTTTGCAAATTGTCTTGATCATGTGTTGATCATCACATGGCTAAGAGGATTGATCTCATAAGTTCTTGGTTTATTGGCAAATGTGTTTTGCAAATAAGTTGTGCTTAATGAGATTCTTCGGAGTATGTGATTAACATATGCAAATGTGTTTTGCATAGTATTGTGATCATGTGTTGATCCTCACATAGCTCAAAGAATTTATCTTGAATGGTTTGGAGAAAAGTTTTGTGAAAAATGTGTTTTCTCCTCGAGGCCGGTCGATCGCCTTGTAAGGCTTCAGTAGCACCGGGTCCGGTGCTACATGATTTGGCCGTAGCACCAAGGTCCGGTGCTACCGCCTCTCGGCCGTGTGAAATTTCCAGAGAGGGTGTTTTGGGCGGTCAGTGGGCGGTGCTACCGCCCATGGTAGGCCGGTAGCACCAGAGGTCCGGTGCAACCGCTCCTCTGGCCGGTGTGAAAAATTCAGAGGAGGTGTTTTTGAGTTCGGCCTGAGGCCGGTGCAACCGGGGTTGAGGCCGGTGCTACCGCCCGAGCGGTAGCACCGCTCCCAGTTGGCCGGTGCTACCGAAAATCCTGTAACGGCTAGTTTTGTAGCCGTTGGCGAGGAGGCCGGTGCTACCGGTCCTAGTAGGGCGGTAGCACCGGGAATTCTGGTTTTGTCCAGAATTCCCCCCAACGGCTAGTTTTGGCTTGGAGGCTATAAAAGGAGGTCTTGGGGGGCAAGAGCAGCAGGTTGGCTGTGTGCTAGAGCATTTGGGTGTTTGTAGGAGTTGTGTGCATGTGTTGCCTTCTCCCATTTGCCTCTTGAGCTAGTGTGAGCCTCTAATTTGCATGTGTTGCAATTAGGAGAGGATTGAGAGTCTCTTGTGCATGTGTTGCACTTGAGGAGGATCCTTGTGCATGTGTTGCACTTGGTGATCACCGGAAGCACATGTGTTGTGCTTGGTGAAGTTCAAGCGAGAGGATTCGGCTTGTTACTCTTGGAGGTTGCCGACTCCTAGACGGTGTAGAGCGTCTTGCGCGGGAGCTCTCAAGGTTGTGAGAAGCCCCGACGAAGTTTGTGAAGGTTCGGGTTGAGCCTACGCGAAAGCGTGAAAAACCACATCTAGTGGATTCGAGGTGGGTGCTCAATTCGTGGAGCCGGTCCAATGTGTTTGGGCTAACCTCAACGTGGACTAGGGGAGACCGGCAAGTCTCCGATCACCACGGTAAAAAGTATTGTGTCTCTTGTGCTTGCCTTGTTCTCCTTATTTATATTCAAGCAATTTACATTCATAGAATTAAATTGATTGATTGCTTGTCTTTAGAATTGCTTTTTGTTAGAGACATAATTAGTTAGTGCACATAGTGAGCCTAGTTGATTTAGGCTTCAATTGTCAAAACCTTAGTTTATCGCTTCCGCATTATTATTGATAGGTTTTGGCATAAGGGGTAATTAGGGGTGAATTGCTTTGTAGAAATTAGTAGAAAGAGAAAGTTTTTTAAAAGCCGCCTATTCACCCCCCCCCCCTCTAGTCGGCATCCTCGACCTTACACACTCCTCTGAGACCTAAGGGTGAGGACTGTTCGCAGGACCAGGATATACAGGAGGACGACTATTACTACTATTAGGAGGAGTAGGGGGTCTAGTATGCCGTATCCCAACGATGGCAGACCATCAGGAATAGGTGGATGTAATATATTTTGCTATATTTAGAACCTATGTAAGACTAATATAATGAGCAGATAGCCCTGCGTGGCTTAGTGGAATGCAATAAAGAGTTCTATTTTCAATCTCTAATTATTGTTTTGCTGTAATACTCTGAATACGGTATAATAACTGATAAAGTATCGGGTTGCCTTATATTTTGTTAGCTCTATACCGAGATTCGCGTAATTAACTCAGGAGTAATGGCAGTGTGACTGTCGTTACCCGAGACTAATTATGCGGATCACCACAAGTAGTCTAGTAGGTGGAGGGAGAGCGTGGAGGAGCAGGGTGATGCAGCTGCGGAGCACGTACTCTCGAAGTGAAGGGATGGCAGGAGGGCACGGAACGAATGACCAGGGAGATTCTTCTGGCTCACCATCTCATTCCTGGCTTCAACGTGAGCACAGCCCACCCTCCTGCCTCCTCAGTCCTCAGTCCAATAAAATTATAATGTTATTAAAGTACGTTTCGAGCTGAATCTACCATCTGATTTTAATACATCCAATCTAAATATTTAAAAAGATATAGATGGCTAAAGTTTCAAAATTTTAACTGCATGCATCTCAAACCGATAAGTCTTTGTGAACATGAGGGAGCATATTCTCATGCTGATTTGTTGCCTCGAGTCGAGGGATCCGAATTCTTGGTCCAAAAACTTCATCTCTTCAGTTGGGTCAATCGGAGTCTAATATTTCCTTCACTTCTCTCGATCCTTCTTTTGTGCTCGCGCAAAAACACCTTCGTCTCTTGTATTGCACCGTATGCGTTCATCTTGGTCGCCCCTCTTGTTTTTTCTATGGGAGCTGCTTGTTTTCGCATGCTCTTTTTTTCCTGAGAACCATGCGTTGGCCCACACAATATGCGTCATACCATACGCCATGGCTGGCTCCAGCTTCCTTCCCCGCAGCCGGTCACCCTCACATCCCTCTCGGCAGCGTCGCTCTTCTTCTTTTGAGCCAAAGCAACAGCAACTGACGACTTGACTTCGGTTTCTAGTTTCCTGCTAGCTTCCTGCTTTCTCATGGGGCCATGACATGAATGCGCATCAGTCATGTTTTACAAAAAAGAAGAGGAAAGGACCAAGTTCGAAGCAACATGACGACGAACAGCAAGTAGGATCTGAAGGACACATGTCAAACATTGGCCTCGGCAGCATCACTGAAACATGTCATTGATACGAGAGGATGTTAGCATAAGCGACATGCGAGCTGTATTGTACAACCATCAACCAGTATGTAGCAAGGCTGCAAGGGTCCTGATGTACAATAACTTTTGAACTCTCTTTAATAACCAGGAAAAGAAAAACAATCGTCTAAACGAGCTATAGTGCAGAATGGACGAACCCTAGATAGTGTTGGAATCAAAAGGGTGTTGAGTTGAGAGTATGGTCTTTAGTACTATATTGCTTAGCTAGGTGGAGTACAACCAACTTATAAGAGGAGCTTATGCATAGAGACGAGTGAGAGTCAAGTACTTGATTGATTCCCAATTTGATTCCTTTGACATGGACCTAGGTTTGTTACTTTGGCATCGATCATACATTTCCAAGCATCAACAAATTAACACGCGGCGGGTGGGAGGAGCTCAAGACTTGGCTCTTGATCCAACATTTAATTTGCACACAGCAGCATCACCGAAGCAGTCAGCTGTTCAGCATTAGATTGAACGAAAACTAGAATATCAGAATTGGCTTCAAGCTCTCTCAAATGTGTATGTATTATCACCAACGCTGGATGCATGCATAGTCACCAGCCCGAACTCTGGCAACATTCGCGGCGAGCCCCCCTCCATCCCGGGTCCGGCCCCCAATCTGCCGCCGCGAGCTGAGTGCCGACCGCCGCCATCGCAGAAGTGTTCGTTCAGCTCCTTGAAAGCGTACATTGCGTAAGAACTAAAAGATGACCAAACAAATTGCTGCCTCTGTCAATATGTTGACTAGAATCCGTCCAGTTAAACATTCTTAGTTTTGATTAATGGTATGTAAAATATATATTTAAATTGACCACATAAATTTAGTATTATTAGTTTTTTATAAATACACTTTCATAGTATGCATTTTTTGTGATTTATTATAACAATATGTTAAATAGAAATTAGCGATGAATGTAGTACTTTGTAGACCATCTCAATATCCTACATTTGGTAACTGAGGAAGTACACCGTCAGAAAAGGTTCTCTGAACTCTATTGAGCGTTTATATTTGCCCATTGTTGCTGCCTATTCCAATTCCACTAGTATAGTGCCCGTGCTAACGCTACGACGATCAGTACACCCGCTTAAGAAAAGAAAACTATGCAGTTTAACACTTAGAAAGCTTTAAAATTGTCCTTTACGGCTATGCAAATGTAGGAGAACAAAATAATTTAGAGAGCCAAATCTGTATTATGGAAGGTTCGTGAATTCCTAGCTGACCCCTTTACGATTCTATTCACAAAATCTTTCCCACTGTTTTATTATCAAAACCCATTTCTCTGAAAAAGAAATCAGTCCGAACGCAAGGCAAAACAGCATTACTCGAGATACCAGCTTATTGGAGAATAAAAGACGTAAATGAGCAACAACTCAATGAGTCAAGACACAAGACCATCCCCAATTTTGGATATATATGTGCCTACTGGATACGATTACATATAGACAAGAACAATAAAACATTGATGTTGACCATCGCATTCATGCCCCATAAATCTTAATCATAGGTCTTCGCTCATAATCTTCCTTGGTTTGGTTAGGCTCTTCAATTCACCGACACAATATTCCTCCTTGGTCTCGTCACTCTGATGTAGGTCAGTAAACAAGAATTCATTTTCAAAATAACCAAGGATTCTAGAGTAGATAACCACAAATAAGGTATTACGAAAGTAAAGTACAAGGAAATGATTGTCCAAGTCAAAGAAACAGAAGTTTATGCAAATTTCCAACAAAGATGCTAAAAATTGTGTGAAATAGTACTTACCAATTTCACCAATCCAGACATCTTGACAAGAAGGCATGACAAGAAGGCATGATCTGAATATTAATAGGTTCATCCTGTCTCTGGGTCCCCTTTTTATTTGTGTTATGGCCGATAGTATGGTACGATAAGAACTAAAACTTTCACCGAATATTCGGTTAGGGTTGCATCGATCGATTATATGCTGGATTCGAAACCAATTCTCTTATTCAAATAGAGCTCAACAATATTTCAGCATCTTTTCCTGGGCTTGGTTCCTTAGTGAGTGAGCTTCATAGGTAAAGTCGAACAATCAATATCTTAGTACAATTATCTTGTTCTGCTTGAATGTATTTATGTTGTACTTTTTTTTTGAAAAATCTGGTTACAAAAAAGAAAGATGTTGTACGTATGGTTTCTATGTTTAAAAAACTATTTTCTATGCTGTTTCAAAAAGATGTCACATTGTACTTACGCTGTTCATGAACCTTGCACCAATAGAAATTCCATGTCCTTTTTACAAAACCAAACATACATTTAGATGATTCTCGTCAACAACTTATGTTAATCTACGATTAAATTGTCATCGATCTGACAGAGTACAACATGAAAATAGTTTGCATCTGCATTTAGTATGCAGAGATCCATGGGAGCCATGACATGAGATTACTGCTAACAACTGATAGGCAAAGAGAATTCAGAAGCAGCAGTTTTGACTTCATCAGGGAAATTCAACTTTATGAGAAAATTTGACGGAGAATTTTGAGTGAAAAGTAAAGGTGAAATATGTGTAATACAAGACGTGAAGACCTGAAAAACATTTCAATTGTTTGTTTGTCACAAAATTGCAATAAATCAAAGTGCGGAAATTCATGCGTGCCTCAACTCTATGAATGATGAACAATCTCAACAGAATCAGAAGAAAGACAGTACACAGTAAGAATATGAGAGTCACAATTGAGTGTGGCATCTTCATTGAACCAAATTGATGAAAATAATGGTGTCCAGTTGAACGAATAGCAAAATACTACTACAACAGGTATCACAAAGAAAATGCCTTAATGATCAGTCTTATCTTGCATTAAGATTCTTAATATATTTGCTGGAATATAAACAAGGCATAACAGTGCACACCATGAGCCTCACATGCTGGAGGATCAAACGTGACGTGAATATCATTTTAAGATCTGCAACGTGATATGAAACAAGATTTGACTGCTATTAAAAAATCATTGATTTAGCAAGGCATTAACAGCATGTGATTTATCAAATTATGTTGGATATTAATTTGCAAATTGTTCAAATAACCCATAGGCAACTTCTGATAAGCGCTGGGATTGAATTCTCTGCAGTGCCTGCAGTCTCCAGCTAATAATTCATGAACACAGACAAAAATGAGAACTTGAAATCTCTAGGGACAAATTCCTGTTCTCAAATCTGTGTACTATTGTCAAGACCATCTGATTTCAGACTGGAGTGTTTGCTAGGTATTGCAAGTGTCTATACCTTCCATGAACATCAGTACATTATCCAAGTTGGGAAAAGTGCGCATGTGGAATCACAAGGTTTCTTTTGTTTTTTTTAGGAAAGAAGCACCATGCTCAAATTGAATCTCAACCAGAATGACACTAACATTGCTCATGACTTAAACTGTACATGTGCAGAAAACGAAAAGTGAATAATTTGCTTATAAGTGTCCCATCCTACTGAGTACTGAGAAAATATATCATTGTTTCTGAATTTGAATAAACACACTGATTTTCCATGCTAGCTGCTAGACAGCTATACAACCAGGGGATATTCAGGTAGGAACCTCTCCCCCCAGTCATTATTTAAAAGAGGAAACACATACAACCAGGGTTTGAAAAACCATATTTGCAAAACGAATCTCAAGGCAAGATAGAACAAAGTTCCCAATGAGAGCCGATTTGTCTTAGTTTCCACTTGCAAATTCAAACACGAAAATTGAATGACTGATTGACATCCATAAAATGATCAAACCTAAAAAGTGATGTGAAGGTGTTCTGTTGAGAAAACTTATTTATATTCTTGTCATGGTTGCACATGCATAGTTGAGGACAAACATTGCTTGTTGATGCCTAAAAGTTCAAGAAAATGTAAGGGCTTCTAATATATCATGCTAGCGCAGCGAAAATCGCGATTTTCCATTGAAAACCGACCTCATCTGACCGAAAATCTATCGGTATACATCGAAATCCGACAGCTCAGCAACACTACGCAACAAATCGACATTACCGAGAGAGAAACCGAGCTTACCAATTGATTTTTGAGCTTCTCCGCGAAAAAGTGGCCGTCGTGGCGGATCTCGACGGCTTTTGCTCATGGAGGGTTTGAAAAGATGCTCCTTCTTGTGTGCTCTGTAAGTAAGCAATTTATTTGAGGCGTGGTAAAGGAAAAGATCATGTGGTATCTGTAGAATACTATTGAGTGCAAACAAATGTAGTTGAACATCTATGTTAGCCAATAAAATCATAGCACTACAGTTGATAATTATCTAATGCATTTAAGCAAGTACTTTCTGCGATGCAAGCGTATTAAAGTTTGCTGAACTTAATTCATTTCAAACATTACCTTCAGTCATGTAAGAGTGTCAACAATGCGATTCTAGGCAGCTAAAGAGGGTCACAAATATAGTAATACGAACTGCTTAGCAATAACTTAGTAAAATTTTCTAAAAGACTCTTAGCCTTTTTTATGACTTAACAGGTTGAGGAAACAAAGGTTGAGAGTATTAAGAGAGAAAAGCAAGAATCGAGAAGTTGCTACAAGAAACAATAGAAAGAAATCAAGTGAACTTGCGCTCGTATGAGTTCTACACCAATGCTCTTAATGCACTAAAGAGGCCGAGGCATTAGTCAAGCAAGAGTCAACAATGAAGCCAAATGTGAACTTGAGTGCATTGTGAGAGAAGCTAGGATTTCCATTTCCCATTTCCTTTTATTATTTATAACTGAAATAATTGGTTAGCTATGATGAAAACATGCTCCTTCTTGTGTGATCTGTGCAAGTAAGCAATTTATTTGAGGCGTGGTAAAGGAAAAGATCATGTGGTATATGTAACAGCTATTTAGTGCAAACAAATGCAGTTGAACTTCTATGTTAGCCAATAAAAATTCGGATTCCAGTACAATCATAGCACTATAGTTGATAATTATCTAATGCATTTAATCATATGCTGATTAAGACAATTTAGGAGCTGAGGCATGATATCACCAGACAAGAACAGGAGATAAATCATGAACATATGTATCTTTATTCATATGTAAAAAGCTCTTAAATGGAGTATTGGACGACACATCAATGCCATTGCAAGACAATATAAAGTGATCTAATGGACAACACACACTACTCGAGCTCACATGCCATGCACAGTTAACGGATGCATGAATGGACGTTCAGTACAAAAACTAAACAATTTGGCATGTTAAAAGACAATGAATCAATCGCTAATGAATATCAACCGAATTTCCATTTCCCATTTCCTTTTATTATTTATAACTGAAATAATTGGTTAGCTATGATGAAAAGATGCTCCTCTTGTGTGAAATGTGCAAGTAAGCAATTTGTTTGAGGCGTGTGAAATGTGCAGTTCAGAAGGAGTTCTACACCAATGCTCTTAATGCAGCTAAAGAGGCCGAGGCATTAGCTGAAGCAAGAGTCAACAATGAAGCCAAATGTGAACTTGAGTGCATTGTGAGAGAAGCTAGGATTTCCATTTCCCATTTCCTTTTATTATTTATAACTGAAATAATTGGTTAGCTATGATGAAAACATGCTCCTTCTTGTATGATCTGTGCAAGTAAGCAATTTATTTGAGGCGTGGTAAAGGAAAAGATCATGTGGTATATGTAACAGCTATTTAGTGCAAACAAATGCAGTTGAACTTCTATGTTAGCCAATAAAAATTCGGATTCCAGTACAATCATAGCACTATAGTTGATAATTATCTAATGCATTTAATCATATGCTGATTAAGACAATTTAGGAGCTGAGGCATGATATCACCAGACAAGAACAGGAGATAAATCATGAACATATGTATCTTTATTCATATGTAAAAAGCTCTTAAATGGAGTATTGGACGACACATCAATGCCATTGCAAGACAATATAAAGTGATCTAATGGACAACACACACTACTCGGAGCTCACATGCCATGCACAGTTAACGGGATGCATGAATGGACGTTCAGTACAAAAACTAAACAATTTGGCATGTTAAAAGACAATGAATCAATCGCTAATGAATATCAACCGAATTTCCATTTCCCATTTCCTTTTATTATTTATAACTGAAATAATTGGTTAGCTATGATGAAAAGATGCTCCTCTTGTGTGAAATGTGCAAGTAAGCAATTTGTTTGAGGCGTGGTAAAGGAAAAGATCATGTGGTATATGTAACAGCTATTTAGTGCAAACAAATGCAGTTGAACTTCTATGTTAGCCAATAAAAATTCGGATTCCAGTACAATCATAGCACTATAGTTGATAATTATCTAATGCATTTAATCATAACACTTCTGTTTTTCTTAGGTAGTTACATGGGTGTTGGTTTTGCTAGTTTTTTTCCCTTTTCTACTATTTGGATATCTTTTTGGTAATAAAAGTTGTGCAGTGTAAGTGCATATTTGCCAATATGATCAATGAACAAACATTTTCGTAATTCATAAAAGTTGTGCAGTGTAAGTGCATTTTTGGCATTACTTGAGTAATAAATTCGATATTAATTATAGTTTGATGTTTATATAAGGAGATGCATGGACGATTGCCTAAAGAGATTTAAGCTTGGGTTGCGTGATCAGTGCCTTAAGGGAGGATAAATACAAATGCTGAAATCAATATATCTTTGCATATACTATTGCATACAACTCGTATTTCAAAATGGATGCCACAGCTAATAGATTAGTTAAGAAGAATGCATTTGTGACATTTTGGTAAACGTTATCTATGAAATGCCCTAGAGGGGTACCAAAAGGTCGTAATATCTGGAGGCCTACGGAAGTCTGGTCGTTTGTAGGATCCATCGTTTATTATGTTCCTGATCGATTCATTGTTTTCTAATTGACCTAGAATTACAAAAGACAATACGGTAAAACAGACGTTTTAATTCATGAGCAAATCTAAATGCATAAGTGAAATTGTAGAAGCAGGGATGGCGTTATGAAGAAAAAGCTGTTAAAACATGTACGAGATATGAACTGAAGGAAGACTACGAAGCAGCTCTGAACCTAATCAAGACTACGAACCAAATTAATATAGTGAATCCACGGAGCAAAAAACGATATCAAGAAACATGGATAACAGCCAGACACATATATCTAACATAATAAATATTGTTCGGGTAAACAAGGAATCAGTATAGTAAAAAGAATACACAATCTAATAACAAAAGCGACTACAACAAGTATCACGCATAACAAATACGCGTAAGGAAATAAGTAAAGATAAGCAGTGACCGGACAAATTAGAAATTGGTGCATAAAGAGCAGACATCGTTGCTACCTTTGGTCAGCAGGCGAAGAAGATGGGTGCGGAGGACGCAATCGATAACAAACAACGTGCCGTCGCAGACCTGCATCCAATGAGGAAGGACATACGTCGTAAGAACAACAGATCTAGCAAAGCATTACAGTCTAAATGATAGAGTCGAAAGCAAAAAAAACAAAACAAAAACATACAAAAAAATGACAGGGAAACCACAGAGACAGCAGAGCGACAAACTACTGGTAAGGTGAAAATTGATAAATACCTGGCTAATGTGGCTGTGCTTTTGACTTCCTCTTCTCCACGCACTGGATGCTGAAACCGACTCTAGTGCACTCCACCGCGGCCGCTGCCCGAATTCGCAGTCACGCAATAAGCAGCAACAAAAGGAAGCACACCGAAACAAATGGGTTATGTACCAACCGAAAGAGACGAATAAAAGGAAAAGACTCGAAGATTTGCTTATCTTGACGAATCGGAGATTTGCTTCCATACGAAGAGCATCAATCAAACCAATCCGGAGAATTCCTTCCTTTGTAAGCGCGTCAATCAATCGAATCCGGATCAAACGAAAGGTAATCTGAATTGGGAGGAGATCGGGATGCGCAAGAAAAATCCGGGCGCTCGCGGGGTGGGGGGGTGGGCCGGTTGGAGTGGGGGCGCAGGACACCGGATCGGAAGGGATTCGCTGTCTGAGCGCACGCGCGGGGGGGAGCTGGAGACAGGATCTGGATGGCGGCGGCATGAGCGACAGAAATGCAGCTCGCAAGGGGAGCTTGGGCGATGGAAAAGGAAGGAGTGGTATGCGTAGAGATGGAAACGATGGAAAAAGGAAGGAGGCGTACGCATGGGCCGAATTGATTTCATCCGGGTCGCCGCGCCAGTTCGGGCCGAAATGGTTCCATCCGATTCTCCGGTAATTAGTCATTAATTATGGATTATGGACTTAATAACCTTAATGCCAAGATGATTAGACACAATCAATAATAGCCATCGGATGTGGGTGAGTAAACTGAGGAAAGATCCGAGATGTTCATTTTGAAGGATGCAGATTTCTGGGGACGTTTTCCTGGGTGCACGAACGTTGGTTCATCTCTAGTGAGGTGCAATATTCCGGGTGAACATAGAGAAAAATGCTTAGGTGCATTATAAAGGGGTATAGATACTCATCCTCACCGGAAAGCAATCCAATCAACTACGAATTATTCGGTCCTCGACACACTATGGAGATTCCCATGGCTTTGGTTCCTTACCATCATTCTAGGGCCAGAATAATGCAGACAAGTTCACATATGAAAAAAAAGAGAAGGGCACTGCCGCGACACATGGACTATTTGGCCCTACAGCATCAGCATCACTGAAACACCAGTACGTACACCATATCAGAAGCAAATGTGAGAGCTCAAGACTTCACTCTTAACTTTTGGTCCCCACAACATCACTGAAACATGTTCATATAAAAGAGACTGTTTTTCGTAATTCATAAGATATAAAGTTCGTCGCCTCATCGCTATACAAAAGATCTAGTGAAGCACTGAAGAAAACCGAAAGCAAAAACACCGAAGCTGGGTGGTTACCAGTATCCAAGCTCCTCAAAATATCACCAAGCTGGCTGGTTACCAGTCCAGTGTCACCTAAGGATCACAGCGGGCGAGGACCAATAAAAAAGAAGCTGAAGAAAAAAAACATAAGGCATAGCGTTGCTGTTTTTGTTATTTTGCGTGCACGCTAGGGCCTAGAGGCCTTGAACACATTTCAATTAGCCCTGTCAAAACATCGAAAATGTATCAGCTCAATGTCAGAAAACCAATATTATGTCTAGCATGCTAGCATCAGCATAAGTATGATCATACTAGTAATTTGCCAGTAACTACTTTTGCTTTCCCATGGATATATTACAGTTTAGAGATAAACAATGACTTGCAGGAAACTTGCTAGACAGATCTACTCATTAGTTAAAGTGTATATTACCTATAGCCCTATATGCAAAGAGTTCCAATGGGTGTTTCGGTTAAGTACATTATTACCAGTGTAACCATTGTTCAGTGGGACAAGACTTGTTTAACGATTCACTGTGCTTGGTAGCAACCATTGTTGTATTTCACTTTTCAACGCGTTGTGGTTCTAATAGTCATCCAATGAATGTCATGTTCAAAACTATCATCTATAAGCAGATACTTTTTCAGATGTGCATCACGACAAGGGTTTTACTGTAGATGTTAATGGAAGTTTTTAGTGTTATATGAGATCCAGGTTTTTAATTGGGAATATCACTATAACATAACTAGTTATTACTATATTATCATGTTCTGCACTGGATTATTTACTTTTTTCATCAACCTTGTGAACCGTTCAAGGGTTTAAATGTATGTCAGGCAGAAGCACCCTACCTCCATATCGATGTCGTTATCCTTAGAGGTTTCACCTGTCAAAATAAAGAACCATATTTGTAGTTGTCAAGTGATAAGGTAAGAAACTTGGTGCCATAATTATCATGAAGAATTTGTAAGTGTCAATTCTCAAAAGACTAGCCATTGACCATAACAGGGTTAGTGCTGGTGATTGGTGAATCTATTTGACAGAATAGCAAGAAATGGGATCTACATCACCATCTAAGGAAGTACAAATTCACAGTACTTTTTGAGTTACTCGGATCATTAAACTTGAATCAATTTCTTAGGATCTCTGTTACTTGCATAAGTAATCATATAAATACAAAGGTGGCCCAGTAAGCATTTTTACAAACAAGTTTGGTCGGGCAGAACGACAAAGCAAAGCAAGAATGATCGGTACTCAGTAGGCCCCTTCAGAGAATCAAGGATTCAACGCACAGTTCAACTTGGCATACATGTTGTCATTATGGACTGATTACTAGTCGTTGCACATGTCTTGTAACCTCCTAATCAAATCTTCTGTAGTAATTCAAAGGGGGTTTTGTTGTGCATACATGCACATCTTTTCTCTTGTGCATAACTATTCCAGTATCCCTCTATATTGGGGATCCAAGTGCGTGGTATTACATCAGACATTTGACAGCTTATGCAACAAAAGACTATGATAGAATGACCACGTGATATACAGAATTTGTATTTATTCTATCTACTGAACAACAAATCATACTTCCAAAATGATACCACGTACAAAAGAAGTAACAACATCGAAAATTTTGTCTGAATCAGAAAGCGGAAAGGTGACATTAGTTGATTGTTGGAAAGTATTTTTCTTATAATGGCTTTACCTCCAGTTAGTTCTGACATCCACAATGCTAGGTTGTCCTTCAGAAGCTGCACCATAAGTATGCTGCCCTTGTAACCCTCTACACCAGCATAATTAATCTCAGTAGTAGCCTCATCAAACGCTTGTTTTGCCACTTGGCAAGCTCTGAAAAGAGAAAAAAAATGAAAAACTCATTGACTGTGTTGATGCTTTCAAAGACGGTGGTGACCCATGCCAACCAGCATACTAGGTTGATGTGAAAGCTACCAAGGGCTCAAACATGCAGAATCACGACAGACAAACTTTCATCTCTTTATTCTTTCAAAAACAAGGACAGGCCCAGAAAACCCTCAGCAGTAGGGCCAGACTATAAAATGTGTTTATTACTTAACTATTGAACATTGCATTTGCTGGGTTCGATTATGCAAATTGGTAAATGTTATGTGACATTTTTCTTTATATTTGGAAAAAAAATGAAACTTAGCCTACCAAATAAAAGTAGGTCTGCCCATATGTCAAAACAAGAAGCACCAAAAATTAGGAATAGATATGTTAAAATTTCAAACATCAATAAAAGGGAGAAAGGAACCATTAAGGATGAATGACCTCTCACGAGAGTTCATTATCTCATAAAAGAAGACCGAGAAATTGAGGGCAAGACCAAGCCTGATTTGGTGGGCAGGTGAAAGCTCACTGGAGGCAACAACCATGGCATGCTGCAGCAACATTTGTTAGTTTGCCAAATGTGGGAAACGAGAGGCTTAACAGCAGAAGTCCATTTGAGCCTATGCACGATGTTTGAAAGATTTCACACCTGATAGGCCATAAGTGACTGGTCAGCAACAGCCTTCTTTTCAGTTTCAGTGCTGAATTCAGCCAAGTAACGGTAGTAGTCACCTTTCCTGTAATAATTAAAAAAAAGTTATGTACAAAGCAGATAAGGTGTAAGCGTATCATGTGAGCATGCAAATGCATAGAAGGGAACATCATTGGAAATGATAGGGAAACAGCCCTATTGTCGAATGGATTACAGGGCCACACATAGGCATGTAAAGTTCCTACCATCATCTTACATTATCAGATAAATGAGGGACTGAGGGAGAGCTTCAGAACTAGTGAAGTGCCTTAGTACCATTCAATTCTTTTGATATTGCAGTACAGAAAATTATAATGGACAAGATAATTGAGAAACCTAAAGAATTATAATAATCTTTCCAAAAAGATAGAGCGGCATGTTAAAAAAATTTCACCCGACTTTTTTTATTATGGAAAACTTAGCAAGAAGAGCCTACCCTCAGATATAGTTCATAATAAAGTTATACTAAAAATAGATCAATCTGCATAAGGGTGAAATATACAAGTATTTCACTTGCCCTGTTAGTATGCATCCTTTTTATATTAGCAAGGGAATAAACCAACAGAAATAAAAATCGAATTTAGTTCAGTGTCCACTATGTTCAGTCATGTTGTTGGTCTATTTATTTGGTTTTCATTTTTCAAAACCAAAAATTGTAAAAGAAACCAAAATAACTGAACCAAGTAACCAACTAAATATACACCCCTACTTACCTCCCTCTATTAATTTTGACATCAGACTATCAGCTTTTACATCATCCGTTCAAAAGAACTAGACAAGACATGTACCAAATATAATACCATCCACTAAAAAAAACACATTGTTGCTCCATCTGCATAGGTTCAGATCTAACCAGAATCGTGAATGTCATTTGTTCTGCAGCATTGTCATCGAAACATGTCAAAATAACGTCATAATAGAACATGTATGTCCTTTTCTTCTGGAATTTCTTTACCAAGATGTTTAATCATGCAATGCTTAGGAAGAGGATTTAGTAGAAAATCTTTAGGAGGACCTCTTCAAAAGAAATTTTGAGCCCAAAGTTGTATATTCTTTTTGAAATTAAAGATTGTATCATCAAATCTACCGGGAAAGATAATGAGCTATTGATTGGGAATAAACTCTGAATATGATCAAAGGAAAAATGGTCCCAATACGAGAAAATTAACGCAATTGAGAAAGAAGGCACTGGATAAATGAAATGGTACATACATCTTATAAAAGAACACAACATTTTCACCCGAATTGGCCAAGGGAAGGCAATGAATGGCAATGATTGACAATATTTCATTGCAAACTGTCCTTAGCTCATCCTCTACTTTCTTTTTGTACTCATTTATCATCACACCAGCCTGCTCACCAGTTGCCCCCTTTTGCTCAAGTGAAGAAAGGATCCTCCATGATGCCCTCCTTGCACTGATTGTATTCTTAAAACCGACTGAAAATAGATGTCTCTCTTCAGCACTCATATCAACATCCATCCTAGCTAGCTTCTTCATAAATTCTACCATATCTGCAGGAACAGTCATGCATTAAGAGTTAAGACTAACTTCAGGGAAACACGTGCAACCAAATAGAACATAATCAATCAGGGTACAACACCACACCTTAAAATTCTAATCATGGCCAAACATGAAGGATTAGATTCTTTGTCATTTTGAAATTTGATTTATATTATATGAATACTACCAATCAATCTTGAATTAATACTACTTAAGTCGCAACCTGACATGAAAGTTATAATTGCAGGGAACAGAGCAAATTCAAGTAGCAGTGTTTTCCGACCAAGGTAAGCGCATTAATCCACTCCTTATTTTTTGTCAGTAGAATCATTTCAAATGTTGAGACAAGATAAGTTTGAATGCTTTTCATATCTTTGCTAGAGAAAAAAAAATGGAAAAGATTTGCCAAAAAGGAGGTAAAACTCTTATCCAATCAGAAGCATCAGAAAGGTCACTGCAACAAAGACTTGAAGAAACAGAGGGGAGATCATGTTGTGTACCAGTTTGAGATGAAATATGGAAGCCTAGATGGCTACAAGAACTTTCGTGGCTTCATCTGGTAGATTAAAGGAACTGGTTGCACTATGGAAGTGGTCTACCAATTAGAGAGAGTATATATATTTGGATGGCAAGATCGACCTTTAGATGCTAAGGTCAATAAACGACACAAGTTCCAAGTAAAAGAATCCTAAATAACAAGGTGACATACTTTGTAGTTAAAAGACATAAGCATCCAATTGTGACCAAATTACCAAAAACTGTGCTCCAAAAGATGGGTAAAAACTATTCAGAAGAGTCCAGAATTATCTGCTTATAGCGAAGGGATGCTAACTCAAACCACGCTACGCTAGTACACTACTTTATGCATTGCTATACCTCTTTTAGCCCAAAATTAAAAGCAAGGAAGCATCCTCTCAAATTTAAAATGTAAACCAAAATGGTGGGCTCCACAGTTCCGCTTATTCCACATATGTAGAGTTCAATAGGTCATGTGCCAGTTAGGTTATAAAGAAGAGATATACTAGTATGTTTACCCATTATCAGAACAGAATGCATCATCCATGATTCCAAGATCCTTCTTTTTTTTCTCAGAGGAAAATCAAGAACAATAGAAAAGCAACTCAGGGACTCAAATCATAAAATTGGCCCCCACAAACCATCAGAAACCCACAATCTATTCCAATCGGCCAAGATACCCATGCACAATCTCATGATTCCCTTCTGCAGACACTAATCAGAGGTCCCTGTAACAATCAAGACCAGTCAGAAGCACTCAAAATTGGACAAGATTGGCCCCCAAAATCATCATAAAAAAGATTTTATTATTATTATTATCAAACCGGGACACATCGCATCCGGCACAACTGGATACAATCAAAACCGGCCAAAATCAGCAAGAAATTGCTGAAATTGGCTCAGACTAATCATCAAGAAGCGGCCCTTCCGGTCAAGCTGCTGCACATTCAGACATTTTGCTCATGGACAGAAGAAACAAACAAAATGGCCGCAATGGCAGGCAGGTTACTGTTCAAGAAAGCGAGCAAAGACTGCTGCAAAAACACACATAATCACAGGGCAAAGATCCCAAATGAGCACATGAACCGAGAACCCCAACTCCTTTCCATACTCCGCAAAGAAAGGATCAGCAATCCCCCAAAATGCAAAGCACCAAGAACGCACTGCGCACAAGCAAGGCGCAACCAAACCAAGGGATCCCTCCTCGCAACATACCATCGTATCTCTCTGCTTGCTCGGCCAGCTTGGCCATGCACACGACCTTCTCCCTCTCCTCCATCTCCTCCTAGCTTCTTGGATTTCTCTCCAGCGTTGGCTTCTTGGCTCTGACTCTGGCTTCTGCTTCCCCACTTTACCTTCCTAAAATGGAAGGTTTGTTCCTGCCTTTCCTTTTCTACTTAGGGGATCTCTGTTCTTGCTGATGGTGTCCCCCTATATATGTGGAGTCTGGACTCTGGAGAGGTGTTAGCTTTTTTTTGACAAAATATATGTGTTAGCTTTTGGTTAGGAGTAGTGATTTTGATTTGATCTGATTGTTATTTTGATTTGTGGGGGCTGCTGGGGAACTAGTGGTGACTGGTGAAAGACTGACAGTTGGATATTTCTCTTTGGCCCTAGGAAGCTCTTATCCATAACCATACATTAATCTTTTACTTTTCATTGCCTTTCCCTCTCTCATGTTGTCGGACGGAAGGAAAAGATCACACCTACAGCAAGCTTTTCAAAGGTTGGGTTATTCTCACTTGTTATTTTTAGTGGTGTTTGATTGATGGGGGGAATCCATGATTCAGTTCCTTAAAAAAACTGAAATACCAGTTCCTCAATTTTGCAATGAACGCTCACTGTATGTTCTTCAGATTTGCACTGATCAGTCGAATTAAGCTACTAAGTGTATTTGACTTTTCTCATCTTCTTTTCTGCATTTTCAATTGTTCTCAGGGAAGTTTTTGTTTTTGTCAACAAAAAAGGAATAAATCTATTTTTCATCCTCAAACTTTGAAAAAAAAATCCGTTTAACACCCTAGCTATAAAACCGAGTATTTAATACACCAAACTTACAAAATCAAGTTAAATTACACTATAAGTCGGTTTTGGAGAGTGGTTTGATGAGTAGATCCTAGTCAAAGTGTTTTGTTTTTGCAATATTGATAACTATATCATTGGATTTTGCTTATGAGGATAAGAGAATTCAACTCAAAGGAAGTTACATCTATATTGGCAAACTTTTTCTTACTCCTCTCTCTCTCTCTATTTTCCTTCTTCTTCTCCTCATCATCACTACTCTTCTTTGGATTGTCGTAGGTAAAAACCGATGACATGGTTACCAATATAACAAAAATAACCTTGAGTTGGATCCCAGTCAGTAAAACCATCATCTGAAACTACCTCAGTATGTAAGTTGACTTGGTTTTTTAAGTTTGAAGTGTTAAATACATGGTTTTATAATTGAGGATATTAAATATTTTTTTATAAAGTTTAGAGAGGTAAAATATCCACGTAAAAAAAGATATCAACAATGACGAGGACACGAAACTGGAGTATAAAATTAGTATGTTTTCTTACCTAGAGGGCCTAGTGAACATTAATAAATCCTATCTTCATCTCTGTCTTTTGTTTGTGTTTTGAAGCTCACTTCTTTTATGTTCTTTTCTCTCCTCCATGGACACCTATCAGTTTTGATGACTAAAGAGCATTGGTAGTGATGCCTTTTATCATTTCCCAATTTCTTATTCCATGGAAAGGAGGGTCTACTCTATCATGCAGCTTGCTGAAAGCAGTACTCTAGTTTTGGTGGCACCCTTAGCTGTCCAAAGGGTTATAATTTTGTAATCTCAAATGCATTTCTTAATCAATCATGGGCCCATAGTTTACAGCAAACATGGTGCACGTGTTAAGAGATGATTCACAGGTGTTCGTCCCAAGACAGATATTTGGGCCAAGGGAAACACGAATCACAAGTTCAAAAAGCCAAGGTGACTCGTACCGTCATACGTTCTCTTCTCTCTTTTATGAACGGAGTCAGTGTCAAGGGTGGTGCGTAGTTGGTTGGATTGTTCTGAACGGCATTTTTGGTAAACTGTGGATCATACAGTAATATCTGTGGCATCTTAGCGTTCTTATTTACTCTGTAAACGTATAGATCGACACGTTTAATTGGTCATACGATCGCATATAACGTTCAATAATTAAGGGGTGCATAAAGGATTTTTTTTTTGAAACATGAGCTTACTTGTCATTCATTAAGGTTAGAAGTACAATCCAGAGTAGACAAAATCACATAGGAAAATCAGGCACTTGGTTAAGCCATATGCACCATTGCCTACTTCCAGAAACTTATTTGCATGACAAGAGATGAGCCGCCCGATTATAATCACGGTGAGAAAAACAAGATCAAAATAAGTAAAACTCCAACCTAGCTCTTGAATTTTTAGTGAGGATCAACGACGCCTCAGAGCGGTGAAACTTGTCATTTTTCCACAAATTAACCAAGTTTCGGGAATCATATTCTATCACCACTTATTAAATCCCCCGTTCAGACGCCACCTGAGGTGCACAAAAGGATTGGAAAAAGGGAGTTTGTACCACGTATGATTTTCCTTAGTTATTAGCCTATAGCTGCTGGATCAGGAAGAAATTCCTGCTCACTGTTTTTGCTGTGATTAGTTCGACGAGACACCGGCGCCGCTTATACACCGTGCTAGAAGTCCGCTCTACTTGCTACTACGGCCTGTTTAGCGTGGTCGTAACTTTTCTGAGAAGTAGTTTTTAGTTAGGCCGTACGATTGAGCGGTTTGTTTGAAGAGATTTGATGTTTAGCTTTAGGTGTGAGGGGGTACGGATCAGGAATAAGGTAAAAATGGTGGTGTTTGGGATTTTATATTAAATAGGAGAAGATAATTTTCATTAACTCTAGTAGCAAAGTCGAAACCCCAACCCACAAAAACCATAGGAAGCTACTCAAAACTAGCCTTTTGTTTTTAGCTTCTTCTAATATAAATAAACTGTTGAATTTTGACTTCTAGCTATAAAGAAGCCGACTATTTGAAACATTTTTTGGTTTTCAGATGAGAGAAGCTAAAGCTAAAGCTATTTATTGAATACTACGTCTAAGTAAAAAGGTCAAAGCATGCCCTTGAGTCCTCCATATCGTGGCCTCGTGGGGGTGTTCCACAGGCTGACCTTTGGGTCCCACCGCTGGATATTTAGGAAGGAGAAAGAGGTAGAAGCTCTAACTCTAGCTGCCGGCCTGGCCCACGCCACGGTGGCACAGTCCCTCCCTCCCCAAGAGATAAGAGTGGCCAACCTTTCAGGATCTTCCAGACTCTCACCCAGTGCCCCAGCGGTGAACACGGGACTACAACTTATGTAGTCTTTTGCCTTCAGAGTAGTCTGTTCAAACCAACGAATAATATACATTGTCTAATAATATGTTGCTACAGTATTGTTATAGTGAAAAATCAGTGCAGTAATCTTGAACAATGTTTGTTGGATGACGATTTTTATCTCACGTTCATTGTACAGCGGCCTAAGTTAGGACTTTTTTGTTTTAGCTTTAGATTATCTAAAAGCTGATTCTAGATCGTAGTTGTAGAGAAGCTGATTCTCTAAAAACATATATGAACTGAATTGTGGATTTAGTGTATATAAGTAGTCTGGATTGTGAGAATGGATTTCTAGAATTAGACTGCATGTTTTTATTCTGTTTTTTGAGACCGGCATCCAGAATCAACAGTTAAAACAAATAGGCCCTTATTAAAAATCTCCTCAGTTGCATCCACACATGCATCCGGGCCCACGCGGGCAGAGTTAGTCACTCTCACGCGGCCTTTTCCACTGAGCCGGCGCCGACGTGGCGGCAGTGACCCGCCAGCACCAACCGCCGCCGACCACGTGGGAACCCTCGGACGCGCCGCGGCCGTCCGCCCGCGCCACGCGCCACCCTGCGTACGTCCATGGTCCACGGGAATGCGGGATCCATTGAATAAAGAGGAAAAAAAGCACAAAGCTGCCCTTCCAGCGACCTGAACCTGACCACTCACGCTTAGTTGCTTACGAGAGCCGGTTCGTTCTCTCTCTCTTCGTCCCATGCAGCGGCGGCATGCACGCAGCACGACCGTGCGACGTGCACCGCCGGGGCCTAGCTTGGCCCTACGGCGAGCCCAGGGGCCGATCGATCAGCACGCAGACGCGGCAAAAATTTAGAGGCAAGTGACCATGCAATGCATGGCCGCGTACGGCATGGCCGTTTCAAACTCTGAGGAGCCTGCACGCTGGCCCCCTTTACCCTGCAGCATGCGTGTGCCACTTCTCGATCAATATATCATTTTTTAGCTTTTGTATCTTCTGGTTCACATTTCGTGAGATTGAGCGATACATCCATCCTATCTCCATGGTTTATTTTGTCTTTCTTTAGGTCTTTTAAGTACCTACCTTGTTAGGCTACATGTGTATGCGTTTCACCTTGAATGATTGAGCTAAGTATATGGTCTAGCGTCAGAGTAGTTGTGGACATACTAGTATAGCACTTGAGTGTTTGCTAGGCCGTGAACGATTTTACCGAACCAAAAAAAAACTTATAAAAAACAGAGTACGTTAAATCGATCAATTCGGTTTGACCGATTTATAGTATTCAGTGTGGTATAATAAAAATCTAATTTTTGGATATGATTTTTTCGGTAGAATTTGTGAGGGAATCGAATACCGAAATAAAAAAAATGCACATATAATTAGATAAAATAATGGTTAAATATGTATAAAGCATAGTTTCACACGGAAAAAATATCACTATATTTGTCGAAGTAATGGTCAAAAGTATGTAATAATTTTTACTAACATATAACTAGATAAAGTAATGGTTAAAGGTGCGTATTAGAAACCGTATCGATGTCTATAACGAAGAGTAAAAAAGAACAATTCACGTTAGCTTGGTAAATATGGTATTTACAATATCAAACTGAAATACTATGGTATTTATCGATACCAAACCGAAGTTCTATTTGGTATTGTATTTCAATTACCACATTTAAAAAAACGTATTTACCAAATATACCATATGCACAGCCTCTGTTTGCCTCTCCCTTGTACTTATCTTGTTTAGAGAAATTTTACATTACATTATACTTGTAATATACGGTAGTTAGTAGAAATCAGATCTAGCCATTGATTTGTTAAGAATGTTCTTACTACTCTGCTATCGAAGAAGGATAAATAAATACTAGCTAATTTGATCTATTAGATCGAATAGAATGAAGTCTATATTAAATTTAGTGTATCGTAAAATAGTCCATTGTCTAATTTCTAATGTTCTAAATAGCTAGCTATAACTACATAATAGCTTTTTTAGACCCCAAATGCGAAGCTATGGGCTAATATTCTGCTATATTACCTACAAGCGCTATAGCTAGCAATAGCTCTGTTATATGTTGTACCTTGTAGCTAGCGATAGCTCTATTATCCTAATAAGTACCCACGGGCCAAAATATTGAGTCCATTTTAATATCCAACATTAGTAGAAGGCTCAAAATAAGCCTAAACTATAAAAAAAACTAGTGAAAGATCTCATCTCACCCTTTTTCGATAATCCGGCGTTCATATTTCTTATTGATTAAGTACTTGTTATTAAGAAAATTATGATATAGTTATCAGTTATGATCTTTAACATGTATTAACATGTTTATTGATTTCAAACTTGACTCATATTCTTATTATAAAACATATTAATACCTTTTAAAATACCATGATTTAATGATTTGTTTAGAGCTGACTTCTGTTATATACATATTTAATTTTTAAATACCCAAAGAGACACGAATGATAGTTTATGTGATAGTTGTTGTAGCTTTTTCAATGCTAGCATGAGCTTAATTATGTAGTTACGATGGACGGAGAGTGGTAGAGCGTGATTGTTTGCACGGTGGCCTCGGGGCAGGCCCATGGCTTGGATTAGCATAGGTGGAAAACAATCTAATGCCCTGCAACTGCAATAGCCACTCTCTAATTACGCACCGGAGGGAAACTCATTCCAGGCATTTCAGGTAGGCCTGGTCACCTTTTGCGCTAGGCACTAGGCAGTCAGTCAAAACACCCGATTTTTGCCTACCAAGGCCTACGTATTAGGATAAAAACGGGTTAAATATGGGTGGATAATAACTCTATCATATTTGTTTTTATAATTTTTTTTAGATACGGATACGAGTATGAATACGGATAATCCAGATACGAATACGAATAATATCGAATATAGATACGGAGCGAATACAAATCGAAACGAATAAGGTCACGAATATTTATCGGAACATGAAAACCCTCTAAATTTTGCGCACAAAATAAAAAAACATAACTAGTTTATTTGCTTCAAACATTCATAAAGAACATGTAATGACCCAAGATTTGTATTATTCTTTGTTGAATTATATTTAAAATAATAAATTATGTTTTTGTGAGTTTTTATGCATTTTAGCTAAAATATTTTCCTACTAAGGATAGCGGTGTTTAAATATTTGAGAAAAATTAAAAGTAGATAAAATCTAAAAATGTTTTTAAAAAAATGATAGATTATGTTAGGAACATTCCTGAAAATTTTCGTAATTTTTTGAACTCGTTTGCCAATTTTAATAATTAAAATTTAATTTGTGAATTAATTAAATTAAAAACTGATTTTGAAATTCAGAAATCTTTTTGGTCCAAATAGTATCCTTGGCTCAGCTCATATGCATATCCGAATAATCCGTTTCATAAATATGCGAAAACCGTATCCATATCCGACGGATAGTGAGTTACCGAATCTGCATCCGAACAAAAAAAATCTGTATTCATTTTCGATCCAATACTATCCGATAAATATCCAATCTGACAAAATCTGTATTCAAAAATTGTCCGGATCGATCAGAAACTATACAATCGTTTTCATCCCTACTACATATCCAGCCAATTAAACATTCCAGTGTTTTCAAAAAAAAAAATTAAATCGGATCTTTGTGCTTTTTTTTCTCACATATCCGGAGGATGTTCTCACCTGGCTACATTTTATTAACGTAACCAGTTCGAGCTGTCCACAATCTGTGCAATATCCGCACCTTAACATCAAGCAAACAAGAAATAGCTCACGGCTATCATTACTAATACAATAGTTCCATATATATTAATTGCATGCTATAATGGATAATAGATATATATATATAGCTTCGCAGGAGTATTGCAAGTAGCGCCTGAAAGGCCAAACACCCATGTTGTTTGCTCGATGATGTAAATCGCATGGTTATGTAGACATTTGTGATTGTATTTTTTATTCCTAAACGAAGAAGCATCCTAAGTGCAACACGTCGAAAAAGAAAAAGAAAAAGAAAAAAGGCTCCGACCTGCCGGATTCGAACCAGCGACCTAAGGATTTTTCTGCGAGCGTACTACAGTCCTCCGCTCTACCAACTGAGCTAAGGTCGGTATCGTTACGATTCATAATCTAATTTATAGCTTTATTGATTTATAGAAACAAGACTAGAGATGGTATTTCCCACGATATACTTACTAATCAAGGAGCCACCGAGTCAAAAGTTTTGTTCGGATTAGGGTAAAGCATGCTAGCTAAACTTAACCGAGCTAGATTAATTTAACTTAGGCTTTGCGTTTGGCAACAAACTCGGTTAGCTTAAAACATTGTTTCCCTAAATTTGGTGAGTTAGCTAGGTTAGCAGTAGATAAAGAATAGGCAGGAGGATTTTCTCTTATAACTATACATGTTTTACTGTTCAATGGCATGATGGTCGCAGCTCGTGACAGTTGCACTCATGGCTTTTGATTGAGAAGACTTGATCGAGTAGTAGGGAAAAAAAGGGAATGACCGGCCATGCTGTACCTAATCCTGCAAACGCAAACGCCTGGGACGACAGAGGCGATGACCGTCTCCAGCAACAGTTGATTACTCGAGATTCAAGGCAGGTTTTTTTTGGATGATTGTCAAGCTGCCCCAAGCCTTGCTTGAGTTTGCCGTCCAAGGAACCCTTAACCGAGACTTCCTTGATGCTCCGCAGATTCTCTAGCCCAGCGATCTGCAAACGTGACCACTACAGCAGTGAACCTTCAGCAGCACATGGCTCGATATCCAGAACTTACAACTGAACTGGACCTGCAGACAATCTCGAGGACCCTGAGACGCACGAAAGCTGTGGGAGAGGGAAGGTCAACAACTCTGGCATCAAAACTGAGCACGTCACCTCGAACCAGCATCACCCAAAGACGTAGAACACAAAGTAGTTCTAGTTCACTGATGACCTGTATGTCCTCTTGCGCCAACATGGTCATCTGCAGATTCAACTTTCTGAGATTGCAAAGCTGCTCGATACACAATGGCAACTTTCTGTAGGTTGTCCGGACGTGGGAAGATGCCCATCCAAGCAGCCATACAAACTCTGTTCCTCATTCTCGAACCGCACTGACAAGGATTCCAAATGGCCGTGACCGGAGATGCAGAACGCAATAGCTGGCCGTTTCCCCGGTTAACGCCGGACACTCCGAGCTTGCACAATTGGGTGAGCTCCTTGATAATGACCTCTCCCCCTGCAATACTGACGTCGACTACACCCAGCGTGTGCAAGGCCGTCAGTTCCCCGATCCCTCTCGGCACCTCAACACTGCCGGCATGATCAGCGCCAGCAGGTCGGCGGCGGCGGAACTTGGACTGCCAGGATAACGGGGCACGCAACCTGCTCCTTCTTGATGGTGTCGATGGTTCCCCTGCAGCTGGTAGGCTTGCAACAGTGCCGTCGCCATCTGATGGTATTGGTATGGAGGTGCCGGCACGAATGTACTGAAGCTTCCGTAGCTTGATGATAGCCGGCGGAAGCGTGACTACAGAGGTGTGCCTGGCATCCAGAGTGTGGAGCTGCATCAGATCACCCAATGAATCCGGCAGGCGGCAGATCTTTGTGCATCCTCGTAGGGAGAGGAACTTGAGGCGAGGCAGCTGCACCACGATCTGCTCGAGGTCGTCATCTGTTACATCTGACGCATCCTCCAGATCCAGGACACGAAGCACCTTCATACTCTTAGAGAGAGAGAGAGAGGGAGAGAGAGAGAGAGAATGATTCCCACTTCCCAAACACTGTCAGAGACCGTAGCCGCGACAAGTCGATGCTCCCGAACGCAATCCTATATATCACTGTCCCAGCTGCTCCCGATGGCGAGGTGCCGCCCTGCGCGCTGCGAGTTCGGGCTGCAGCGCCCCTCCATCGCAAAAACCATGTTGTCTTCCACCGGCCGCGAGATGATGTACTCGCGGAAGAAGCCATTGGCTTGGCAAAAGATCATTCTCCTGCCTCTGGCCGTTGTGTCTGCCTGTGGCGGCTGCTGGATCGTGCTTCGCTAGACGAGCTTGTTTAAGTACATTCCCCCCCTTTTCCGTCGTACCATCATCGGCGACCCTGGGCCTGGAGTAGCCCTCCGCGATCCACCGCCTCCGCCGAATGCTGTGGTCTCCAAGATTCATGGTTTGAGGAAATCCGGGCAAGTACGAAAGTGGGAGTTCATCCGGGCAAAGTAAACTGTCAAGCTCTGGGTTGGGTTCGTCTCCAACTCGTGCATAAAGCTATTCTTCATGTTGCTCCAGCCAGGGTTTGAAAAACCGACGAAACCATGATTTTCGACCGTACCGTTACGGTTCGAGATTTAAAACAAGTTGATAAATCGGTCTAATTAAAATAAATTATACGATGTAAACCGGTCGAAAATCGGTGAAAACCGCTCGATTTTCAAAGAAATCAAGCTAAAATCGCTCAAAAACCGCTCTAAGTAACATTCAATTGGACAGTCGGTTCGGTTTTCGATTTTTTTTAAAAAAAATTTATCTCTTAACCCTACGGTTTCTGACGTTTTTTGAACGATTTTCGACTTTATATTTTTTATTTTTGAATTTCAAATTTTGAACATATTTTTCAAAAACAGTTTTGGGAAACCTGGCTCCGGCACAATCTTGACCTGGTGGCCAAGAAACCTCCGACCGAAACTACTACTTTGGGAAATCCACCTCACTTGTTTAAGATAAGTTTCATTTCCCCAATGTTATCTTTGGTTATGGCCTCCCCACAGGTTTAGGTACACTCTCAGCTGGAGCATAAAATGACTCCAGATACCTCTTCTTATGAGCAACAGTACTCAGATCGAATTAAAGTTTTATGAGATATGATACGAGCGTTTATAATCTCAATAATGAAGAAGATTAATCTCGTGTAGAGAACCAAAATAACGATGTTAAGCAACCACGATGAGAAAAAAAAGATTTGGTGAAGCCGATCACAAATTCTTTAAATGCAATATTAAAAAAGTGCAAGAGATTATCGCTATCTCAAAATCCTCTCGAACCTTTTAATCCATTTAGATCTCTGTCCTGTATAAGATCCACGTATAACTAGAAAAAGCTAAAAGCTGAAAACTAGGTAGGACCTGTTTTTACATCTTATTGCTGAGAAAAATTAGTTGTTTATCAAACAGTTTCTTATAAAAAAACTACTGCTGTTTTTTAGCCTAGAAAACCAAAAAAAAATAGTTTTCATAAAACCTACCGCTCCCCCAAATAGGTTCTTAGTCAACTGATTACAAACCATACCGCTTAAAAAAAATGGATCATCGATCGTTTAGAGGAAAAATAGACAGACAGAAGATCCATGGCTTGAGGGAATCCGGGCAACCACGGAAGTAGGAATGCATCTAGGCAAATCGACCATCGAGCTCTGGGTTGGTCGCACACGGACATCTGCTGCCATGATGTGCTTTTCTAATCAACTATGGACTTTGAACTATCTTGAAGATGTAACTTTGATCGTTGATTTTTAAAACACTAATTGAATGCATGTGTTTTGATACAGACAAAAAAAATCATATTAATCCGATGATGTTGACCTTAGAAGTTTTGAGTTTACCTCCATGAAGAAGACAAACAGAGTGATCAGCTGAGATCTCCCTGAGCTCCGATACTCCGGGTGACTGCTGGGTGGACACGACGATCCGGCTCTCGTTCCTCCTGTCATCAGTCCCACTCCGCCATGGTAGGCACGTCTTCCAGGACGACGAGGTACCTCTGCACCTTCACTTGATTCACGAACTCCTTGATGAGCTCGCCCGGTGTCGCCGCCACCGCCTCAATCCTCGTCAGGACATCAACACCCACAATTGCTCGCTGTTCTCGGCAAGAGTTTCCGCAAAGCTCACCAAAATCCCCGGAGGAACTCCCGGTCTGGTCATGGCCCGGATGTCCGTGTGCGACCAGCCGCGGCATGCGCAGTCTTGCCAGATTCCAACCAGGGCGGAGCCAAAAGCTCAAATCTGGTCACCAAAATCCTTCTTAGACTAATATATAATTTGCTGATTTGTCAACATATTTTACGTGAGCTTTTGAGGCTACGCCTCTGGTCTGGTCATGGCCCGGATGGCCTCAGGTCTGCCTTCATCCCTACTCGCCACGTTAGTTGATGACTGTTTACCGATCCATTACCAAACTTTGGTAAATTTTCTTTTGTATTACTGTTTCTTTTGTTTATTTCGTTGCTAAAGTTTACTCAATACCTATTAAGCATACGCAAATGTATTTTGTAAGAACTAGTATAGTGCCTATGCTAACGCTACGACGGCAGTACACCCGCTTATCAATTAAATGAGAAGATAAGTATGAATACAACACTTAATAATAAAAGAGAAATTTAGAATTTTAAATGAATTTAGAAAGAAAACGGAACTAAATGGAGGTCGAATGGTAAAACGGGCTCCCAAAAGATTTTAAATCAAGAAAGAGAAATAAAAAGAATTTTCGATTTTAGATTTTTTTGTAGCTTCTCAGAGAGAGCACAGCGTGCTCTCTCCGGCTTGGCTAGCGCAAGGGGAGGGAATGCCAGGGTGGCGGTCGGTCGCGATGGGTCAAGATCGGTGCGGCGAGATCGCCGAGACCGGCGCTGCAGGAGGAGTCACGGTTGCGGTGAATTTCACGGGAAAGATGACGGTGATGACTTGGGTTACCTCCAAAATCCGACAATCTTTACAAGAGGGAGCACTTGGGGATTTACGCAATGCGATGGGGTGGAGGAGAGCTCGCCGGTTTTTATAGCCCCGAAACAAGCATATTTATGGAAACCATAATTTGGGATCAAATCAGATTGTGAGGAAATTTTGGCAATAGAGCACGAAATTTGGGAAATTAACACCATAGATGGAAAGAGGAGATTTGGTGCAGGATTGATGGAGCTTTGGAGCTTCTTTATTGCTTTAACGGAGGGAGGGAAGAGAAGAAGCTTCTCTGGTTTGGGCTGCAGCTAGAAGAAGCTACAGGTGAGTTGCCTTCATTTTTTTAAAATATAGAAGGATTTTTGAAAAGATAGCACATTAGGTTAAAAAATTCTAGAAAAATTCTCAAAAAAACTTTCGATTCTTTTGTGCTTAATAAAATTATTTTCAAAAAAAATAAATTATAAATTTGCCGAGAGGCATCATGTCATGAGGTCGTGACCGAAGAACCTCGCCACGTCGGCAAAGCCACTGATGGCGACCGTGGAGCCATTGCAGACCTGCGTTCTCCCGGCAGCGCTGCCCCATCCCCCGGTTTCCTTTTCCCAGCACGTAATGTATGGTCCTTTCCTTTTCCAGGACGTTTGTTTCCTTTTCCTTGATTCCAAGACGTTTGTTTTCTTTTCCTTGTTGATGCTGGAGGTGAGGGAATGTCTGTTGTGGGCCACAGGGATGATTTCGAAAAAATATGGAAAAATAAAATGCGCTCGTCGACCGCTGGTTCCGCGAGAAAAAATTGAAAAAAATTAAGCAACACTCACAGACCGTTGGTTCCTTAGATAAAAATAAAAACAAAAATTCAGCGCTCTCTGTGCGCTGAAATTAGGCTCTATAGGGCTAGATCCGTAAAAAAGTCTCGAGAAGGGTTATATTCGGAAAAAAATACGATCACAATGTCAGGACAATAAAAAATTCAAGTCTTGTTTCCTTGCATGCGGATCCTCCCTGTTTATTTACTTGTTTGATTCACCCTTTTTCCAAATATGTAGTACGTACAATTTTGGCCAGTAAAAAATTCAAGTCTAGTTTCCTTATATACGGATCCTCCTTATTTATTTCCTTATTTGATTCGCTCTCCTTCCAAATATGTAGGTGGGGGAGGTATGTTGTGGGTCACATGGATGATTAGACACATTAAATAATGGCCATCGGATGTGGGTGAGTAAAACTGAGAAAAGATCTGAGACGTTCATTTTGATGAATGCAAGTTTCTGGGGACGTTTTGCTGGGTGCACGAATATTGGGCAATCTCTAATGAGGTGCATTATTTAGGGTGGATGTAGGAAAAATTGTTTAGGTGCATTATAAAGGGGTATAGATTTAGTGATATCACAAATTTCTCTGCCCCATTTATATATATATATATATATATATATATATATATATATATATATATGGACATCTTCCTTATAATAAAAAAGAGACATTTTAACATATTTGAGAAGTATCAAGCTATTTGTTGAGCTAGCATTTAGAGAAATTAAAAGTTTCAAAGACGAAGATACTAAAAAATACCAAGAGTTGTTTGTACATGTGTTGATGCCGAAAAATAAGACAAAAGATTGATCGACTCAAACACACGCAAACATCAGGTTTAATTCTGGTTCGTGGCGTGCCAGCCGATTTGATCCTGCAATCGGCAAGATAGATCAAAATAATTATTTTCACAGCCGATTAGCTGGTATGATAAGCTAGATAGATCCAAACACCCTTTTGAGCCGATTAGATGATAGGTAAAAATATATTTTCCCTAGAAAGACGATGCACAACAAGATTGGTAAAAACAAACATGTGATAATTAGCGTAATCGAAAATGATCAACAATCGGCGATGCATAACTTTATTAATCAAAAACGAATTACAAAAGGGAGATCCTAAGGTACAAAGGCTACTCCTAGTCAACAGGAAAGTAACACTACTACAGAATGGTACAATATTATCGCTTCATTTGGATCGGTTCTCAACTTTTCAGAAAAAATCGATTGTGATAGATGATTCGGCGAGTGTGTTAATAATTGGCGGGGAATCATCACAATCGGTTCTAATGTTAGAACCGATTGTGATGTGCCTAACCTAAGAACCAACTGTGATGTGCCTGCAGTATTTGTGTCGGTTTCCAACTAGGATCGATTGTGATGATGATTAGGATTTATATCACAATCAGTTCCGATGAAAATCAATTATGATGATGTTTGTTGATTTGTGTCGGTTCTTATTGAAACCGATTGTATTTGTGTATTCGTGCATATATTTCCTCACCCTACACTCACCTAGTCTCCTTCGCCTCCGTCTCCTCTCCTCTCCAGAGCCCTAGCCGCCCTCGTCTCCTCTCCTCTCCTCTCCAGAGCCCTAGCCGCCTTTGCCTCCGTCTCCTCTCCAGAGCCCGACACCTCGCCCTCACCCTAGCCACCTTTGCCTCCATCTCCTCTCCGGAGCCCTCGCCTCCGTCTCCTCTCTAAAGCCTGACGCCTCGTCCTTGCCCTCGCCCTAGCCGCCTTCGCCTCCGTCTCCTCTCGGAGCCCAACGCCTCGCCCTCGCCTTCGTCTACTCTCCGGAGCCCAACGCCTCATCCTCGCCCTTGCCCTAGCCGCCTTCGCGATTCAATAAAAGGTAAGTTCTTTTCGTGTATAATCAATAGCTAGGGTTTCTCCGGTATACACTACTGCCGAGTACACAGGTTTGATTTCCTCTTGTTTTCTATTGCATCCGCAACAATTCTTTCTTCCATTGTTAATTGATTATGTAGGAATAGTTTAATTGACATGATAATTATCTTAAGGAACACCTCACTTCAATGGGCATTTGAGAGTCCTGAGGTTTGGACAATATCAAATACTGTGAAGTCTAAAGTTTCTTGTGTAATTCTCCTCTTAGAACACATTTTGTTGCCCCACATTGTTGTATTGGTTTCTTCTAATGAAAAATTGCTACAACTACCCTTGTGTTAGATGAGAAATGTTATTGTTAAGGGGTCTATGCAGTTAGTATACCTGGTTCATGATAGCCTGTTGTTCATTTTGATGTGTTAGACATAGAGTCCTAAAATGTTTAAGCAGCCTAAATGCCTAATTGCTTCTTGCATGCTAGTAATATCATTAGTTTTAGTGGAATCTTGGAACATAATATACTCCATTTTGTCAGTTGGCGAGATCTTTGACCTATACAGTGAACTATATATTTTTTAACAAGGCATGTTTGGAAAACCTTCTTTATTCTATCATTTGAGCCTGTTACCTTCTGATGTTTATATTAACAAGAATAATTCTTTTCTAGATTTCTTTGGAACTTGGTGGGAATGCACCTTGCATTGATTTCGATGATGCAGACATTGATGTTGCTGTTAAGGGCAGTGTAAGTAAAAGTAATTTATTCCCACTTTTACACCTATCATCCTTGTTGTTCTTTATTTTTTCCTCTAACATACATGGGTGCATATCCTGTGAAAATGGCCTAAATGTTGCAAATACATGGATAACTATTTAAACATTTTTTTCTTGAGTAATACGACAAGCCCTTCAACAAAATTGCAGTGTAGCATATTATACAGGGTATACTGTAGTGAGAAAACGTTAGTAGAGCACGATACAACATAGCATCATAGATATATTTCTAGATACAGGAAAATGTAATATGTGATATAGGATTTTTTTTTCCTTTTCTTGTTACCATATCTATATCAATGATGTCCAGTCTTGCTTTTAATTAGGATATCTGTCTGAAAACTGAAATGTTTTGTGAACTGTGTGCACACTGCTAACCTGCAGAAATTGTGGATCATTGTCTGCATGTGTCGTTATAACTTTGAGTCGTTGACCTTTTTCCTTGTCATGCTTCATCTCTCAAGTATTACCCCATTATGCCTGATGTGCAGGCTTAGCTGCATATATATATTCACAAAGAGTATACCTTGTTCATGGCTTGTTTCTGAAGCTCTTGAATATGGTTTAGTTGGTGTGAAGAGGGACTGATTTCAACAGAGGTGAGAAGTACCAAGTAAAAAAGCTAGTACATACCTCCCTACTTTGCGGCCCATATGTATTAATATTGTTTTGCCTTTTTTTTTCAGGTAGCATCGTTTGGTGGAGTTAAACAATCTGGTCTAGGGCGAGAAGGATCAAAATACGGCGTTGACGAATACTTGGAGGTTGGTACATACAAAATCTCTATTGTTATTCTTGACACCCATTGCTCGATTGCAATTGCAGCTTAAGTACATCTGTATGGGCAACTTGAGTTGAGACTACTGAAAGTGGCTGGTTAAAAACACCTGACTGATGATGATGCATGGAGAAACCGGAGGCAGGTGTGCTGAACTGCTGATAAGCGTGGAGTTTCGTAGCTGTAAGGCCACACTTGCTGTTGGATGGAGAGCATGTTAGAAGCTAGGAATAAAGCATAGAATAAGCCGCGGAGCCCAAAAAAAAGGTCCCAATGACGAGAGAAATCAACTTGCTGTCCCCTCTACCTGCTGCAGGGAGTATTGAGTTGCAGGTAATAACTTCTTTAGGGAGCAGGTAGATATATGCATAACTACCATTCTAAAACTTCTTGAAATTACTGCATTGGATAGTAAGATGCGAAACTGAAAACTGCATTGGTCGGCTTTCTTCAGACACTGATCTAGCTATGGAGTACATATTGCGATGTTATTTCTGAATTCTCTCGCTATCGTTACCCTGATTCCAGATTAGAATTGCTGCATGGCGTCGATTTACACTTTTTTTTTTATCATCAATCCTGTTTTGCTGAAACATTGTCTGCCTCATAAAAAGGCTGCTTGATAACTGTATATTGTCATCCTAGAGACTTTTTATCGTCTTTAGATGGTACCAAAGTTTACTACCACTCAATATATACTAATAGCTTAAAGGCAAAGTGGAATGTTTTCTGGTAGGGGTTTAGCCAGCTTACATGGATAATCTGCAGCTATATATCCAGTCTGCTTTATTAGAGTATAAGAATTTATTCATAATTTTATAGAGTTTTTATAAGTTTGCCTTTGCAAACATTATTTCTGGTTTATTTTTTAAGTTAGCTTATTGGTCATTTATTTTTTTAAGTTAGTTTATTGGTCATTTAGGCCTGAAGCTATATAGACTGTAGAGTGTATTATAAAAGAAGCCTAAACGGGGTAGAATTTCTAAGTATGCCATTGCCACAATGGCTATCATCACAATCGGTTCTGAGTTAGAACCGATTGCGATGACCCTATTATCACTATCGGTTAAAAACCGACTTTGATAGCGCCTCCTCGTCACTGTTTAATGACTTTGTATCGCCACAAAAATCGACTGTGATAACGAAAAAGAACCGATTGTGATGTACATTCCTGTAGTAGTGTAAATAAAAGTACGTGCGAGTTTATTGTTTGGCTCTAGGTACTTTTTCTTCTCATCTCTTGATCTCTTATATGGCACTTAGGTCGATCGTATCCTTCGATTCTTGCAAACACATGATTTATATCGACCTCAACTTTTAAAAAATAAACTTCTTTTCGAGCCAATACCTTCTTAAGACTCTATCCATGTTTAACCTTATCTTCCTCAATCGGCTACACCTGCCAAATCTTAGTGTCAACAATAGCATTTAGACCGATCGTATACTCCTCAAGATCCACGATGCATATCGGCTTTAACTTCTGAAAGATAAATTACTTTTTGAACCGATATCGACTAGAGTCTTTTATCCATACTTAGACTCTATTTCTCAAATCGGCTACTTCAACCAAATTCTGGTGTCAATAACATGGTTAAAAGGTTTAGTGAAGGAAAAAAAAAACAGCTGGTCAATCGGTAAGCACCGAAATTTGGCGCACACAGCGTGCTTAAGCCGTCGCCTTGTGTTACAGAACACGTGTTGCTCCTTTGAGCAGGTGGGGCCCTCCGAACAGTGACCGTGGCATTTATACTTCCCACCGCCTTCTCCTACCTCCCCACAAGTCAAACTACTCCACTACGGAACAACTTGTCAGTGCGCAGTTTTTGCAGAGCTAGGCGCCGTACATCTGATTGGTCGCTCGCTCGTCGGCTCGATCCCAATACACGTACAACTCCGAATTGTGGTATGACAGGGCCATCATATACATCCTTGGAACAAATTAATTCCAGTTTCCGCTAGAGCGCACACAAGAAATTAACTAAGTATCCAGTGCTAACCTCTTTTGGTTCACATCTCGAAAGTGGGTTATTTCGGTGAAATCTTAGAATTTCGGATGAAATCCGATCAAAATTTAAAAAGCAAATTTGTAATCCAAAATTTTTTAAACGAAATTACTGAAATCTCGGCAAAATTTAACCGAGTAAAAAATAGTCGAAACAAAGTTAAATTTTTTTTAAAAAAAATTGTGGATGGTCCTGACACATCACTAATATTCCCATAAAAATTCAGATGATGATCATGCCTGAGGAATTTTTAAAAATTATGACAGTGCTACTGTCCTAATATAAGGCTAATCGGTAAATTTCAACCGAATGAAAAATAGTGCAAACCACGTTAGAAACTTTTTTTAAAAAAATTGATAGTCCTGTCACATCAATAATGTTACCATAAAATTTTTATATGATGATCAAGCTTGATGAATTTTCAAAAATTCGGATAGTGCCACCGAAGACTAACCAGCAAATTTCAACCGAATGAAAAATTGTTCAAGCCATGTTAGAACATTTTGAAAAGTTTTGTGGATGGTCCTGACGCATCACTAATATTCTCATAAAATTTTCATATGATGATCAAGCTTGAAGAGTTTTTAAAATTTGTGACAGTGTTATTGTCCTGATAAAAGCCTTACGATACTACATATATTGTTCCATAGATTTGATTAAGCAACCAAAACAAGTTTATAATTTTTAAAACTTTTAGAGAAAGGTTCTGAGGCAATTTTTAAGATCTCCTAAAATTTTTGGATCATGATCACACTCAAGGGAATTTATAAAATTTTGATACGGTTACTGTCAAAGTTATGTTCATTCTGTTTTTGTATTTTTAAATATAACAAATGAAGTTCAATTCTTTTAGAAATTTTTCTGTACGATTCTAGACTTCTAAATATAGTATCATAAATTTTTTAGAGCACGATCAATCTTGTACAATTTTCTATAAATCTGACAGTGTTTCTGCTATTTTTATAAAACGTATCAAAAATTTGGTTTTTCAATAAATTTTTCATGGAAGATGACATTCTTAAGGTTATTGACCTAAATCTGGTCCTCAAAAGTTAAAATACCCGAGATTTTGGAGAAATTTACCGAAATTACCGTAGTAATTTTTTTTATCCGACCGAGATTTTGAAACTCGTCCCTAGCCGAAATCCGAAATCTTAGACGAAATTTCTAAAATTTTGCCGGGATTTTGAGCTAGATTCTTCTAACATGTGATCGATGAGTTCATGATTTGCATCGAGACTCGGGAGAGAAGGGTTAGCGACGGTGTTTCCCCTGCATATATAGTGACAGATTCGTGATTTGGCAGATTGCGCTTGGACATGGAATGGAAGGGCTTGTATGCAAATTGCGCCTGAAGATACCATCGATCGGTCGAGTACAGATTTAAGACGCTAGTTGTGTCATGGCAACGACCACCCAACACCAACCATGCATCTATGATATATCGATTTATCGCTGGCTGTCTGGCTGTCTTACACGACCAAAGCCAAGCGACGGTGGATATATCGATCGACAGCCGCATCTATCAAAGCAGCTCGGTGACTCGGTCAGCTATTTATTCAGCTGCTGTAGCTTTTGTTACATACTGTACGTACGAGAGTGACCATATATATATCGAGCTGTGAAAATTGACTTTGATTCTAGAGTTGACAGAAGCTGACTATGTATGCATGATTTCGGAAATAAGAGGTTGAGGCGATAGTTGATCTGACGTGGAGTATTAAAGGCATGGGAAGCTGCAGTTTTTTTTTTTTTTAAAACTACTCTTTTGGTTTTTGAGCTGAAAAAACGGCTACAGTTTTTTTAAGAGATTGTTTAATAAATACCAATTTTTCTCAGCAGTAAGCTAAAAAACAGGTATAGTTTTTGGCTTTTAGTTTTTGTTATTTATATATGGCTTTTGGTTTATATCAAAAACCGATTAAAAGCTAAGCTGTTTGAGAAGATTTACTGCTTTTTCAGGAGCTAAAGCTGGATTTAACGCCTAAGCCCGATTCCGTTTTGACTCGATCCGGATTTCGATTTTGCATTACACGTTGCTTTGGAGTTTTAACGAGATCGGATCGACCACCTGGAAGAAGCTGCTACAAACGCCTCTTTGATGCATTATACAGTTGGTATCTGGAACTTGGGGTTTCTCACGAAGCTTCCAATGCCTCGAGAAGCATCTGATCTCAAATGTTAATTTTCGTTAGACAGCTACTTAGTGTGTCGGCGTTTAAACAAACGATAAAAAGCCCGTTCTCAATGGAAACAAATTAATAATACTACTGTTTACACCAAAATTTGACAGGTGTGATCAATCAAAATTAGCAAGATAAAGTCAATATATAGTAACCGCATATGATTTAGAATGATTTGAAGATATTTAGTAACGGTAAAAATTTCAAGGGGAAAAAATCATCTGATTAAGACCGATACGGATCGTACTTTGTAACATGTTGTAATATGATACAATCGGCCGATAGGTATAAAAGAGGTTTAGTGGTGATAATAAAAGATGTCCAGAGATAATCAATCAACTCGCATATACTTTTTATCTACTTTCTATCAACTAGGAGTAGCTTTTGTAACTTAAAATTTTCTCTGTAATTCGATTTTGATCAATAAAGTTGCGCATCGCTAATTGTTGGTCATCTTCAATTACGTCAGCCATCTCAGGTTTGTTTCCATACCGATCTTGTTGCGTATAGCCTTTTTCAAGGGAAAATATACTTTTATCTATCGTTTAATCGACTGTAATAGTTGTTTAGATCTATCTAGCCGATCGTACCATCTAATCGGCTGAGACGCTCATTTATCTTGGTTTAAGCCGATTATATCGGTTTATATCTATTTATCTTACCGATTGCAAGATCAAATTGGCTGGCACGCTACGAATCAACTTAAACCTGGTATTTACGTATGTTTAAACCGATCAATCATTCATCGTTTTTTACTGGCCATCCTTCAGAGACTAATACTGTTATAGCCCCACTTTTTTTTTAAAAAAAAATAAAGTCATAATTACAAAATTAACTTTTTACTCGTCGAAAGAGTATCGATAAGTGACATATATCACCTATTGTCACACTCGTGTACTATGATAGAACGTGTGGAGTCGTGGATAACCAAGTGACGAGCACCACAGGCGCGCTAGCAGAGCAGGATGGCTCGGCAGAAATTGCTCTTGTGACAAAGTAGCTCAGTAGAGCAACAACTCAGACGAGATAACATGACATGCTGTGCCTGTGCTGAGTTCCTGCCACCCCTGGGACCTATCGCAGTACACGTAGATTTGAAGGAAAAAAAAGTGCGACCTGCTTAGAAAGCGTTGGAATCCCTTCCACCACGTTCCACTACATCACACTTGCGACCACAAGTTGAACAACGAGTAGAAGCTCTAGAAAGCTGCAGCTGCAAGTCTGCAACCGCACATTGGTCCGCACGCCACGGTTCTCCGCCTCAGCGCGCCGAAGAACCCCACCCGCCCATGACGCCGCCGGAGGAGCCTATGCCGCTGCCGCGGCCGAAGCCAAAGCCACCAAAACCCAAGCCGCCCAAGCCGGAGCCGGAGCGGGACCAGACACCCGGCGGCGTCCCGCTCTTTCCCGACCCCCTCGCATGCGCCGCCGACTGCTCCGAATCGTGTGCCTACTACCGCTTGTGCAAGCCGCCGCCCTCCCGCGCGGCCAACGTGCATCTCCGTTCCTCCCGCCTGCCCACCCCGCTCATCGCGCTGTCGGCGTCCCTCCTTGCCGTCTCGGTGGTTCTCCTCATCGCCCTGCTCGTCTGCCGGATGGTGCGCCGCCGGCGGCAACGGCGGCGCCAGACCGCGCCCCAGGAGACGCCGCTGACGCACCACGACGAGGAGGGGGTCCCGGTGCCGGCTGTGGCGGTCGAGGAGGGTGAGGACGCGGACGACGGCGGGGTTCACCACGTGTGGTACATACGGACCGTGGGGCTCGACGAGCGCGCCATCGCGGCCATCACCGCGCTGGTGTACGACGCCAAGAAGTGCGGCGGGGGAGGGAACGACAGCAGCTGCGCGGTGTGCCTCGCGGAGTTCCGGGACGGGGAGACCCTGCGCCTACTGCCGTGCTGCAGCCACGCGTTCCACCGGGGGTGCATCGACACCTGGCTCCGCGCCCACGTCAACTGCCCGCTCTGCCGCGCGCCCGTCCAGGTCGCCGAGCAGGCCGCCGCCGCCTCGCTGGGCTCAGCCATGGCTGCGCCCGGCCTCGAGCCCGCGGCAAATCATGGCGCGGCTGGTGGTGCTGTCACCGAGGAGGCCGACCGTGACGGCGCCATGCCCGAGCGCGCTGTCAGGCGGGCCGCGTCCATGGTGACGCTGCCGAGGCGACCATGGCCGGACGTCTCGCTCCGAGCTTCGGCGTCGAACAGTGGGCGCGAGGGGGAGATGGGCCTAGTGAAGATCAGTAGACTGCTAAAATTATCGGAAGCGCTGGAGATGGCCGGCATCGGGGCAGGCAGGTCGATCTCGTTCGGCAAGGCGAGCTGCCTGCGTTTGCCGGGAAGGTCCGGCCCGTCGGCCGCCGGCATCAACACCGACGAGATGTCACGTTGAATTGCTGGATAATGGTGCTGCTTGCCTGCTTCTGTGAGGTGATCAAAAGTTGCAGTTTTGGAGGTGCTGACGTTGGTTAACGTTTTGCAGTTTTGTTTGCCACAAGGGAAGGTAAAAATAGTAGTATCTTTCCTAGCTTCATGTATAATTAGTAAGTAAATAACATGAGCTTGTGCATACACTGCGGAATATCAGAAATTGTAAATAAGAATTCCTGACAAAAAAAAGACGATGTTTTTGTCTGCGAGATTGTAAGGTATGGAGATCACTATTGCCTGTTCGTTCCAGTTCATGAATGATATAAGCTAAGGACATGTGTTGCTTCAGTTTTGCTTATATTGATTTCTGGTTTTCTTCCTTGTAATTTCATCTGGACGATTGGTGGTGCATCTGTGAATCTTTCATGATCCACCAAGAAGCTATTTATGATTGTTATGAGCTAGTGTCTTCAGCAAATTTCTCAGACCTATGCCTCTGTGGCGCCTATTTACCTTAGCTATTGGAGGAATTAGGTGTTTAGGACTATTACTTTTGATTCATTGGTAAAATTTATCCTTCTGAAACCTCATGATCTTTAAATTTCAGGTTGCAGACTAGTGAAGCAAGTATGAAATATGGAAATATGCACCTTGTTAATTCCATGACTTTTCAACCTAGTTGAATTATTTATTTATTTATTTATTTATTTATTTATTTTGAGATGCAACCTAGTTGAGAGTTGAGACTTAACATCTTGATAAGGTGAAGAACAAAAGAGGTGGTGTGAAACTTGTGGATGCTGGTGGGGAATCCAAAATGAGTTGGATCCTATTCACATTCCTGCTCACTGAAAAGGAGCTGCCTGCCTCAGAATTCAGGATTCCCAAAGGAAGTTGCAACGACATGCCACCTACCTTGCCACGTCACCATCATGCTACTAGCACTGCATTAACAACGATGCTTCCATTGGCAGTGCTAAATAGTGTGACAGAGCAGCAGGAGGCAAGGCAGGCAGTTGAGCCCGGTCACCTTCGGAAGCCAGGAGGCAAGGCAGGCAGTTGCAGGCCATTGTTGGTCATCAAGTCAGATGGTTAAGTCCCATGGTGTTGTCAGCTAGGGGTGAAGCGTGTGAGAGAGAGATGGAGTAGAAAGCAAGCACCTAGAGGAGACGGGATTGGGTTGGATTGGATTGTGGATTGGGGGAGAAAATTGTGGTTTACTTTGGTGTACCTCTCACAAGTTGTTTAGGTTTATGGTAAGGTCATGGGGCATTACATCTTGTATTCCTGTGCCTTTTAGCTTTATGTAGCCTTCGCAGGATATTTGTTCTTCAAGCTAGCTGTTACATGTCATAGGCCAAAGTGTGCCAGTAACTCATAAATCTCAAAGGAGAATGTTTTGTGGTGGATTGCCCCAGCGATTGTCTGGTACTTTACTTGCACTGCACTGCTGGAACCTGGAATACAGGGTTTGTTCAGAGACAAGTCTTGCCCTGTGAAATTGAAGTCTACGCATTGGCATTGTTAAACATAGTACATACAGATGAGCTACATGATAATGCCCCAGAAATATTGGTCATCACGGATATAACACACTAGAGAAGCTCTCTTGCTTTCATTATTCTTCATATGGTTTTACTTAACAAACATAATAATAATAATTTGGTCCCAAATTCTCTACATTGGACTCTCGGAGACATTTTCCTCTACGAAGCAAGGCAGCAAGAGGATAAAACAAAGAGGGCAAAAGGATATAACTCACATAGGGTCGCCAATTTTACAAAACTCGGGCAACATGGCCCTTTTTATACAAGCGTGACATGGTAAAGGCCTGGAGGCTTTTTACCATTCGGAAGACCTAGAGAAAATTTGGACACTTTTGACTTTTGATTTAGATACAAAAATTGTTCTAATTCCAAAACAATAGTGCATTTATCGCCAGTAGATGATCACATAATCACAGAGGTAAGCGAATGAAATATCAGTAGAGCCTGAACAAATTTCTCAATGCTGTAACATTGCTAAGACATCTTCTTTGTGCTGCATACAGTAATATACCAGAATTGCGAGAATAATAACTAGTATCATGGATCGTAAGCTTATACCTGTAAAAACAAGCAGCCATTTTAGGATAGGACTCGCAAAAATTGGCAAGTATACAATAAGTCAAGAAGTAAAGATGTGTGAATGATATACCACTACTCTTTGGGGATCCAATTGATGTCACCCTTGCAGTTGAGTCGAAGGAAGTTGACAGCAAGGTCCTGATATAATATAGAATAACAACATTGACTAATCGCATTTGTAGCATTCATTAACTAAAACAGAATGACAGCACAGTTACTGACCTTGAATCTTGAGCGAAGGTCAATGTCGTAACAAGGCCAAGATGTGCTTTTTTAACTGTTACAAGCACTCGCATGTCTTTTGAACCTAGTACAAGGATGCTTCCCTCAATTGTTCCACTGGATATGCAAAGACAAATAAATTAGACTTCCAAAAAAAAACAGCCATGTAATCTCCTTAAGCTTAATACTAAAATGCAATAAGATGGCAACAGTATGTTTCCTCACTCACATTGCAAGAAGTGTACCATCAGGCGAGACAGCAAAAGCTGAAATTGCCTCACGAGTTATTTTCTTTGATCCAATTCTAGTCCATGAGGTAGTATTCCAAGATATTATTTTCCCGTAGTCACCTATGAAGCAGAGTTATTCTGTAACTGTCAGGCCTCAGGCTTAGGATAAATTCAATTCACAACAGGGTGAGCTCAAATCTTGCCTTGCATTGCTGTAACAAAGAGAATCTGACTGTTGTCAGACTTACTAGAGAATCTGCAGAAGCCAAATATTTCTCCCTGAAAATGCACAAGTCAGAAGCTCACTTAAAACAAAGACAATAAATCAAAACATTTTTGTCAAAAAATCACTCACTGCTTCTCTTGGCAGATTAGCTACAGCTTCAGATGACTTTAAGTCCCACACTTTGCATGGGCCACTGCTCCTATTCACGGCAAGAAACTTCTCATCGGAACTGAAAGTATGTCCCAAAACAGAGGGAGCTCATAAGGATGATGCAATCAATATCCAAGTGGCAAAAGAAAGTTCAAGTTGCACTTTTTGACCTGAAGTTGAGATCCTTAACCGATGTTTTAGTATCAGGTTCTTCAAGAACGGATTCCATGGCAGGCCATTTGAAAACCCTTAAATGCCCGTCCTATCCAGTGCGGGAAGAAAAAAATTGACATGCTTAATAATCATAAGTTCTAAGTTGTAAATGCCATAGAAAAGATCCAACAAAGCAACAAAATCTTATAAATCGTTGACAAATCCTCAAAGCATTAATGCATTACTATAATTGTATGTGTAAGTGTACACATTAATTGACAACGAATCATAGATAGTTACATAATAATGGGAAGGCGAAGAATCAGCTTTGGAAGAATACTTTGCCTGTAAGAAGTGACTACTGTGAAATAATAAAGCAATAGACACTATTAATAAATTCTTCTAACAACACTACAATGCATAAAAGAACATACCAAACAACTGCATCATGGCAATACTAAAACATTCATTTAATCCATCCATATGTTTAACTGCAATCATTCCATTCACTTATACAAAGGCACTAGCTTTATGTTGTTGCCAAACATTTCTTTATCATGCTGACCATGAAACATGAAGTTCCCCTTTGGCCAACATAAACACTCTATATCTACTTCTCCTCAGTTACCTAACTCATGATATGGATCACCATAGTCCATAAATACTGTCAATATTGTGAAATGCTAGTTAAGTTGTCAGACTGAGTTATTAACTTTTTGGCTATATTAGTCTATACTCAGATTGTTGCTCACAATAAGTCAGAACCATAGCTTACATTGTTTCCCACATGAAGCCACGAAGTATATGATGCTTATCTATAAACTCCTAAAGCTATCAGATCTTCCAAAGATACTGTATGTCATTCATGATATGTCAACTTTTGAAAAACAAATTTCTGTGCCTGCATGACTACTAGAAAAAACAAAGCAACTTATTGAGGAAAATGAAGGTGATTAATAGGTTATCAATCAAACTAAAGACATAGGTATCTATAGCATTTCCAGTTGGACAAATTGGCAAAAAAAGGGGGATAAGAAGTAAAATAAATAGTTGTGGATCATCAAGAATATTATTCTGTGCAAAAAAAGCAAGCTATATTCAATTACCTCACCACCAGTGGCAAGTATTGAACCCTCTCCGCTGAATGACACAGCCAACTGTAAACCAGCATCGCTTATCTCTACTAAGGCCTCTTGGTCAGATCTCAAAGCTAGTTTATGTGGTTCCTCTCCTTCTGGTGATTCCCATCGAAACAACCTATACGAGTGGCACATGGTCAAAATTCTGAAATGCTGAACAATCGGGCAAAATTTTCAACCATTTTCAAATTTTTCAGGAAAAAAAACATCCCAGCATCTTTTGTATAATCTAAGACGATTGACAAAGTATAGCAGGTATGTTTTGCGGCTAACACTTAAAACTGAAACACCAATTCATCTACAATAACATCTCGACAAGTCCAGTATATGCTTGCTGATAAGGCCGATAAGAAAAGTCCAACAAGTCAACAACTGACATTAACTACCTATAGAAGCATGACAGATCCACGTGCCCCAAATTTTAGGTTCATCATATAGCAGGATGGCGGTGAGGGGGGAAAGCCTCTACCAACTTAAGCTCCGGAATAGTAATTGAGAATATTTAGTGTCTTCTCATCTAAACATAGTAATGGTTTGCACGGCTCTCAGATTCCTACTAGTACAAGGATCAACAATCTTGCAGCAATTTTACTTGGCCACAATTATGTCTTTGGTTGCAAGTGTGGGAGTGTCATGCCTCACCCATGTGATGTGTATGTACCATTTGATCAATAGATCGGTGTATCGACAGCTCATTAGGTGGTAAGATTGCCTTGTACAAACATGCCATCCCAAAGTACAGAAGCAACAAAACCAACAGAAAATATCAAATACTTTTTAGAAGAAGCAAAAAAAAAACATTTGATAACTACGGATAACAAATAAGTAGCAAAATGCAGCTGGTATATTACAAACAAGGATTAGCAGTGCAAACTATCCTCTAGAATGGAACATCCTTGGCTACATAACAAAAGGGTATCATCCCCTATAAAAGACAGCAGGAATGTCAGTAGTAGCTCACCTACGAAAACAAAGAGCAAAAACAATAGTAGTTCCTATGACATCTGCCTGTAATGAACAACCCAAGTAGGCTAAGTTTTTGTAATCACGGCTCATCTTAGAGTACACCACGAACATTTATTATTATCTCTAATCACAGACAATGAGACATTTGGCTTAGAATTCACCATAAAAGCAGCATACGAACTCACATTCCCAATTCACAGATAGCCAAATACTTCCAACCATTCTAGCTTATACAACCAATCATTCCAAGCACAAGACATCACAGGAACCGCATACTAACCAAATTATCCCAGAAAGCAACACCAGAAGATCACATTTTAATATTTTGGCTAATCACAATTCACTACCAACCAATATCACCAGCAGGCAGCAGCAGCACATAAACACGTGTACAAACCTATAGATTTGATCCAGGAAGAGGGTACCTGCAGCTGTTGGGGAAGGCGCAGAGGATGCCGTCGCCGCGGGGGTGGACGGCCATCCTGTACGGCACCTGCTCCTCCGTCCCCAGCCTGAACACCTACACCCCACCATCGTAACAAATCAGCACCGAAACCACACGCGATATCGGTACAAGATCTGGAGGGAGAGGGAGGGAAACGGATCGCTCACCGGGTCGGGGGAGAGTGCCGGGGAGGCCTCCGCGGCGGGGTCGAGCGCAGCGACGACGAGCGCGTTGGGCACGCCGCTACGGCCCTCCCCGCCGCCGCCTCCGAGCACGGCCATGGGGGGCGGGGGAGGCGATGGAGAGGAGGCGGCGGATGCGTCCGCATCGGCAGTGACTTCGGCGGAGGGGGAGGGTTTGAGGATGTGGGCGAGGGGGAGCCAGGAGGCGCAGTAGATGGGGAAGCTGTAGGTCTGCCCGCCGGCGCGGCGCGTCATCGCTGGAGTAGAGATAGCGGCGGCCGGAGGTGGGTGGTAGTGGTCGCCGGGAGATGCGCGGAGGAGAGTGTGCGCGCGTGCGGAGGTGGAGGTGACGACTCGACGGGGAGGGAATAACTACGGGCTAAATTCCGTGTATCACTTATAGGGCCGGGAAAAAAAAACGTCGTTAGGCTTTTGAATCAAAATTACTTTAATTACCGTACTTAATTAGTTTAAAATTGAAATAACTTCATTTTAAAAGGAAAAGGTTAATGAAGGTCAGCTTGACGGTTGTCGAATTATGTTAATTTTGAAAAAACTCGATAGCTAGCCCTAATCACTTCAAGAGATGGCCCTTGTGCAATTTCAAAATATGAAGTTGGAAATTTGCTACTCTAAAATCTGGTTCTTGGAAATTTTGTCACTTTTGGACATTTTTCCCATTCTCCTTTCTCGCGACGAGGTGTCGTGACTGCTTCTCCAGCGAGCTCCAATCGTGCCTCTCCTCCTCGTCACTTCTCTCCCAACCTCACAGCGAGGTGAGCGTGAGACCGACGGCAATGTGCTAGATCTATGAGCGCGAGACCGGTTGTAGAAGGAGGCCAAGGTGGCGGTTGCCCAGCGGTGGTGGAAGGTGGTGGCTGCAGCTTGCAGCTGAGGAAGGCACGGCAAGACAACGACACATTGAATATTAGGTTAGACAGGATGACCCACAGTGCTAACCATTAACTATAACCACTAGACTGACATTCGGGCATTCGGCAGCCTTCAGCTAATTAGGCAGAAACTGAAATCCATCCGATTTAACAAAAAGATTTGCAACATCATCTTACATAAATCATGAGTGTAACTTGGTTTCCTAAAACAAAGATACCCCAAAATTATTTTTGCTGCATTGCCTCTTCTATTCAATCAAAAACAGATAAAATGCATGAAATCGGTAAGTTGGGAACTCAAGGGGTATCCTAAAAAAACTGCTACTTGTCTAACTGAAAATGTCTTTACGTCTGTTGTCAAGTTCTAGAAAATACACCAAACAAGAAAGACTATAACCTAATCTCTTAGAATTGGGAGTGCCATCGAAGTAACATAATACAACGGGTGCGGAAAGAATTATCTGCAGTCTGCATGTACTATCTGGATAGATCAGTAAAACAAAGTTTTGCCTGTGTCAAAGTAATCCGTGGTCATACTTCTACAATATAAATAAAAGGTTCACGTTTTGACGTGAGTTTCATCATACTATACCAGATACAGCATTAGAGTGTTCTCAATGATAGATTTCTTGGCACTGTGCTTGCATTCCCGTTCACAAGTTTTTTATGAACAATTGAACATCCTTTTCCTGCACAAAAGCACCATCAATCATTAGCAACTAAGCTCCCTAGTCCACATTACATCATGCAGAAGGTACACATAAATCTGCAAGACTGCAACTACATAATCGTAGGTTCAGCGAATTTCAGAATGTCTAAACATGATGGGACAAACAATGAACCGATGGACAAAGACTGGAGCATAGCATTTCTGGTAATGAGGTAAACATAAACACTCGACTAATTAGATTTAGGACTAAATGAACTACGACACTAAATACTGCAACATTTCTGAAAAAAGAAATGACCCGAAACTTAGTACTGAACGCAAATTTGCATATATCCAGAATAAACTATAAAGTTTTGTCCCATTGTTCTAATAAAGAAGTGTACCATTATCTCAGCCACCTGATCCAATCAGACGGCTGATATATGCACCACACGACACTGTTTGGACGGTCAGATTCAGAAGATTGATACCGCACCAAAGCGCCGTGAAGTCGCGACTCGTGCGCCCCAAAAACCCCACATTTCTCTTATCGCCCTATCCGCCGCCCGCCGGCCATCTCCCTCCACCACCTCGCCGGCGAGATGCTGACCTGCGGCCGCTACCTCTCCTCGGCCGCCGCCACCAACCCCTCCCTCTCCCCGCTCCGGACCCTGACCCTCTCCCTCCTTCGCCGTCCCCACGTCCGCCTCCTCTCCTCCGCCGCCGCAGCCACCGCCGCCGTTGAACCTGACACCAAAGGTAAACCCCCTAAACTCCGAGATAAAGCCACCTCCTTTAATCTCATCTGTTTGTGACAGCGTGCCATCTGAGCTCTTGTTTTGGTTGCAGGCGGTGGCGCGGGTGGTGGTGGTGCCGCGATGCCGCAGTGGAAGGCGGCGATAGACTTCAAGTGGATCCGGGACAACAGGGATGCTGTCGCCGACAACATCCGGAACCGGAACTCCGCCGCCAACCTCGACCTCGTCCTCCAGCTCTACGACCAGTACCTCGCGCTGCAAAAGGTCAGGAGCCTGTACTTGTTATTGCTACTGCAGTACTAGTAATGGAGGTTGCTGATGCTATGGGACTGTAATCCATTAGAACGCATAGCTTTCACTGTGAAAGGGTCAGACTTTAGTGTATGATTTGCTAGGTTTTGGATTGCTGTCAGAGAATTCCTAACAACGGTTTATAACTTCCATCTTGGCTTATCTGTCTGTTGTTTGAGCTATGCTGTGATTGACGATCTGGCATTTTTCAGCTCATTTCGTGACAACTAGTTATGAGTCATGGTTATTGTATCTCACGGCAGCTGTGGACAGCAAAAGTTAAGAACAGAGCTTCAAAGGCTTATAGATCATGGTTGTTTATTCGCCCTTTGTGTAGATGTCTGTTGTGAAATGTTTTGAGTAGGCAGCAGGTTAATTTTTATAGGAAAGTGATCTAGGAGTTGCCCACCAATGCAAATTTATTCTTGAATTGGTATTTATTGTTCTTAGACCTTAGGATCACTGATTTGACACCTTTTTTGAGGAATTTAGCTGGCACTATTTTGCTTGTTTTTGTAACTTCAAGCTGTAGTTACGGCAATGTTTTTTGTGACTGGGCCCATGAAAGGCAGAAGTAGGAACTCATACAGTCACACTAACCCTGAGCTTTTATTGAGCTCTTCAATATATTCCTTGTGATGCATTAAGATATGGATTTACTCCTTCTTCTATCGAGATTGGACTAGAATAAGTATGTTTATATTCTGAAAACTCAAATCATTAGTAGGCTTTTGTTGCCCAGAACTGACTTAAGATTGCCTGCTAGTCAATTCATGGTGTAGCCAAGTTAATTTGCAAAATTTTATCATTTTTTTCATGGACTTGATCTTTGTTCATGCGTTCAGTTCATGGTGCACATATCCTATTGCCTGTTAAGCTGTTCGATTGTACAACTTTCATGGTCCTATTGAGAACACTTGTCATTGCATACAATAACCGAACATAATTGGTTATTTAGTTCTGGATATAATATGGTCGTAACAAAAGCATGGCAACAATTCCTAATTATGACAGATGGCAGGAAGTTGAACGGCTCCGAGCTGAAAGAAATGCAGTCGCTAACAAAATGAAAGGGAAACTAGACCCATCTGTGCGTCAAGCCCTTGTTGAAGAAGGTAGGATGATTATGGTGTTTCTTGAAATTAAAGCACAAGGAAATAGAATGCACCAATGTGTTAGGTTTTATTCATTCTGGGTTTTTGTAGGTAAGAACCTGAAAGAAGGGCTTATTGCACTAGAAGAGGATCTTGTTCAGCTGACTGAAAAGCTTCAACTAGAAGCTCAAAGTATTCCTAATGCTACACATCCAGATGTTCCTGTAGGGGGTGAGGAAAGCTCTGTTGTCAGAAAGGAGGTACTAGATTTTCTGTATTTCTTCTGCTGTCCTTGACTCCTTGTACTTTGTGTGTTGCATATTTTCTTTTGCTCTAATTCTGCAGATAAGCAGTCAGAGAAACTTCAGCTTCACCATCAAAGATCACCTTCAGCTGGGAAAGGAACTTGATTTGTTTAATTTTGATGCAGCTGCTGAGGTATAACTTGGCAAATGTATGTCCATTTTTATTGTTAAGCGACAACTGTAGCAAGTCATAAAGACATAATTGGTCATATAGTGTTGGACTAAATGACACTACTCAACAGACCTGAAATTCTCACTGAACAATGGTCAAGTTAATTTGCCTTATGATACAAGTCCTTTTATGAGTAGATGAACAGTATTTACTTGCTCGTTTACGAACGCTTTATACTATCCTGCGCAGGTCAGTGGTTCAAAATTCTACTACTTAAAGAACGAAGCTGTTTTGTTGGAGATGGCCCTTGTAAATTGGGCAATTGCAGAGGTCTCAAAGAAGGGTTTCACACCACTAATAACTCCAGAGATTGTAAGATCATCCGTTGTTGAAAAATGTGGCTTCCAGCCTAGGGCTCAAAATACTCAGGTATGACCTCCCCTTTTAAACATAGTACTTGGATATTTATGTTGTCAGGAAACATTTTTTGTTGTACTTGGTTGGTTTGAGCAATTTAGGAAAAAAAAAAAACAAAGAGTCCTGCCTTTGCACCATCTAATAGTAGTACTTTGCTCATTGTGATTATTACAAGTTCATTTGTAAGAGGTTTGATTCAAGTATAGCATGCAAAATTCCTATATACTACATAATTTAAAACCAGGATAATAGATGCCAGGAGCTTTTAGAACTGGCTGTATTATCAGATCTTATGCTCAAAGTTTCAAGAAATAAAGGTGCATTTTCTCAGTGCATGCTTTCTGTTGGAATGATGATATGACATGTTACGGTGGTACCTATTTCCCAACTCGTGAAGTACTATTGATAACATTATGGGGAGTGAAATAAAATATTTTGCCTTCTTTATGTTTGTTACATGACTAGGAAAATTTTATTTAACCATTTATTTCATCATATGCAACTAGCATTTCATTTGAATAGTTAATTGCTTCTATTATGCTTCTGTAGGTCTATTCAATTGATAACAGTGATCAGTGCCTCATAGGCACTGCAGAAATTCCTGTTGGAGGGATCCATATGGACTCTATACTACCTGAGTCTGCTTTACCTCTAAAATATGTAGCCTATTCACACTGTTTTCGCACAGAAGCTGGTGCTGCAGGTGCCGCCACTAGGTATGTCTGCTCTTTTTTTGCCTTAACGAATATCTTGAGAATCGTTTGAGTGTGTCAACCTAGTGGCTTTGATCATATAAATGCATAGACTTTTCGCTTCATTGTTCTTTTCTTCAGTGGTATCAAAGGCTGCCATTAAATGGTAAACAAACTTTCACATACTCTGCATGACTGATTTTTCTATTTCTTCTAACAATGAATTTAGGGGTGTAGTTCCATTTGGGATATCATATTCAACATCTGTTTCCATGATACGTTATTACAAAAGAGGGTTTGGAAACATTTGTATTTGTCTACAAATACAGTTTAATACATTTTGACTAGGTGGTTAGCTTGACATGACTGAGAACATGCTTTAGGGCTGATTCTGATGAGATTTTGTTTACAGTTCTTTTGCAAAGTTGCCGACTTCCAGTTAATTTGTCTTTAACAGGGGCCTATATCGAGTACATCAATTTAGCAAGGTTGAGATGTTCATATTCTGTCGGCCAGAGGAAAGTGACAAGTGCCATGAAGAACTTATTAGCATTGAAGAGGATCTTTATTCGTCACTTGGACTTCATTTCAAGTATTCCCTGATCTTCTTAATTTCCATGTATCAAATATGTCAATATCAATAACAGCATTCTTCTCTTCCACAGAACTTTGGATATGGCAACAGGGGATTTGGGCGCGCCAGCCTACAGAAAGTACGATATTGAGGCATGGATGCCAGGCCTAGATCGGTATGGCGAGGTAAGCTGCAACAAGTTGAAACCCCCCCATAGAACTGCCTGTCAATCTAGAGCAATCGTTTTGATGGTTCCCGATCAAAATGGACAGATCTCGAGTGCGTCAAACTGCACGGACTATCAGAGCAGGCGGCTGGGCATCCGGTTCCGTCCAACACCCGCAGAGCCTCTAGCGACAAATGCCAAGAAAGGAAAGGGGGCTAGCTCGGGCCCAACGCAGTTTGTCCACACGCTCAACGCAACGGCGGTTGCTGTTCCTCGCCTGATCATATCCATCCTGGAGAATTTTCAGCAAAACGATGGAACAGTCGTCATTCCGGAGCCGCTAAGGCCCTTCATGGGTGGACTAGGCGTCCTCTCCCCAAAACCCAAGTGATCATTGTGAACCGTGATTGTCTTGTCACCAAATTGTCGTTTGAAACTCCGTTTTTAGGGTTTTTTTTTTTAAGATGAAAGTGGCAAGTGCCATGATCAACTCATTAGTGAAAGAGAATTGTGCAGGACTCTGGGAGAAGATTATTTTGATTCTTAACTATTTCTGTGGAATTCGAGGCATGTGCTAATATTGTGTGGATCCAATTTTGTTAACGATCCTCCCTTTTGTGAATAGAGATCCCAACTGGGGTCCCACCTGTCAGGAGTACTAACCGACCGAGGACCCACATGTAAGTTAAACAATAGCGGGAACGAGACTGGCACACGCAGACGGATCAAACTACCAAGGCGGCATCTAGGGAATACTTAGGGCCTGTTTGGTAGAGCTTCAGATTTCAGTTTTATCTGAGATCTGAAACTTGTAAGTTAAAATAAAGTGAATTAAGTTTATATTTTTGGTCTAAAATTTAAAAAGATAATCCATCTAAACACTCTTAATATACTCACAGATCCAGCTCCACGGATCGGTGGAGCTAGGAATATCTAGCTCTATGGATCTGGTGGAGCTGGAGCCCTACCAAACACACCCTTAGACGTTGATGACTTCACGTGATGAATCTGTCGCGTTGACAACTTCACGTGCCCCATGACGCCGATTCAACCTAAATTTAGATATGTTTAAAAGAAATAGTTTTAAGGTATATACTCGTCAATAGCAATTCAAATGAAACACATACATTTGAAACAATATACTCGAATTTAAAGATTTTGAACAAATTTAGATCACATACTTTGCTAATTTATATATAAAATCAGCACATACCTACAATCAAACTATCATAAAAAGGAACTCTAGTTTGAATTTCAGTTCAAACTTTTTTGAAATAGTTAGTGAGCTAGTTAAACTCAATATTCTAAAAATTTCAAAAAAAATTACCTGTGATACAAAAGGGAAATACTTATTTTGGATTATAGTGCCTAGGCACCATAATGTCCTAGGCAATTATAATATACACGCTAAATATACATGCTTTGCGACAGATAAAATAAATCATGTTAGCATAGGATGTCGAGTTGACATCATTGGGGTCTGTCTAGCCCACATCCTCGGCGATATCGCGCCTCTGTGAGCTCACCTTTGCCATGAGCCCAGTAGAGCTTTCATGTTTTTTCTATTTTTTATTGTTAAAGAATTTTTAGGTATGTTGTATTTGTTTGTTAATAGATTGTTTTTTCTTTTTTTGTTAGAGATTGTTTAGGAAGAACCACATATAAGAACATAATTCTTATGTAAGGGGAGGGAAGAATAGAGATAGATGAATTACCATTACTACCTTCTTTTTAAGTAATAAAGATATATACTACCTAAAAAAAGTGAGTTGATGGTAGTTTCCTCCTCTCAACTCTTTCTTTCATCCTTCTAAAAAAATCAATAGGGAGGGCACTCCAACCAAGCTCTATTTTCACATCATCATGGATTTCCCACCTCGGGAGAGATTTTTCAGCATGAGCGGTCATCGTAGGAATACATATAAGTAGATTAGGCACCACCCAAGAAACCCTTTAATTTCTAACGGAAACAGAAAACAATCTTATAACAAATAAATTTTATCTCCTTAAAAATTCCCAAGCAAGAAAAAGGGGTAGCTCTAAAGAATCAAATAAACAAGTACTAATCACCTTCCTAGAAATTCTCTAACGTGAAAAAAGCATAGCTTTAAAGAATAAAAGGAAAGAAGTACTAATTCTGGATGGATTGAAGTACTGAACCAACATGGGCCCACCAAATAGGACACCAAAACGTGCTTTCTCAACCTATGTAAAGACAAGATTCATTTACACGCGAGACATATGATCAATTCCCCTTTATTTTTCTCACATGTTATCTTTCATATGTGCTTCTTGCTGCACCTGGAGATGGTGGGCATCACCATTTACAGCGTATCCGATACACAAATTACTGACATTCAAAACTACTTGCTGGTTGAGCCCAAGCTGTAGCTCCGTTGGCAAGACTACAGTGGAGCGCTTGCCTATCCGAGTTTGAACGTTGTGTTCGACATGGGCTCATCAATTAATACGGATAAGCACACGTATGCGCGTTAAATAGGAAAGCATGTTCCTGTACTACAGAGCTCTTAGAGTCTCTAATTAATTAGCGTGTTTTCGTACTACATAGCTCTTGGAGCTTCTAATTAATTACTAGTATTTATTTAACCGTGTGTAAACGGTGTGATGTGTGTGTCCTTTATCCTAAAAAAACTACTTGCTGGTTATGTAGTTGTGGTATGCAAAATAAACATCACTTATGTAGCGCCCTCACAAAACTAGATCTCCGTTATCGCTACGGTCCGGTTTGTAAAACCGCTCGATAAACCGATCAATTCAAATTTTTTTTTTGAAAAACTCGAAAAAATTTATGTTTCGTAAACCGGTCGAAAATCGAGCTATTATCGATCCATTTGGCACACAGTTTCCCAGGCACGCAGATTTATCCACCTATTTTGTGGTAACTGACCAAGGAACAAGCTAGCAACGCGTAACAGTGTACTTCACCCGGACAAAGAATGCAAGTACTACACAAACCACAAATCATGCTCTTTGAGCTAATGTAATCGCTTTTCCTGGCTACTAATAAACCATTCTTGAACTCTCTCGCAGTGAAAAATATCTCCATAATTTCGAAGTAAAAGACAGGAAAAAAAATCAAGAAACAATCGCAAATTAAACACAACTTACCTTGAGTGTGATGGATCAAGCACATTTGTGAAGCAGTGAGATTTACATCGACGGACCTAGAAAGAAAACTATCGGAGGTCACGTCACCATACCATACCTATCACCGTCCGTCCATATGCATACGAAGTCGCTAGGTTTGAGCCGCAAGGTACATACTATATAAAGTAATGTACGGGCATTTGTTAAGACAAATGAAATCGGCCCTAGTATCCCGTCCACCTCTAATGCTCTAAAGCACTACATGGATTCACCTCTGAAGATTTATAGCTGTGTGAATATTCACGAAGGTGGATGGTACTTTTTAGAGGTCATTTTTGTGTTTGGTTGGTGGAGGGGAAAGTCCATATAATACCTTGAATTCTGATGAAAAATTTATCCAACATCCTAAACTATGAAATCAAATATTTAACCTCCGAAACTTCGTAATCTGGTTTAAATAATACCCTTACCCCGGTTTTACATAGTGGTTTATCCGTGTGGTGCAATGAGTGGACGGTTTTGTCATGTAGGGTGATATGCCGACCAAGTTTGATCAATGACAGGTGGGGCCCCACATGCGTTTCTCTCCTACTGAGCTCCCAATCATGTTTCTATAGTCGTCGGCTCTATAACTCCCCCTCTCTATTTTGATTCGGAAGAGAAGCTCGTGTAAATCTCACCTATCATTCTCCTAAACGTGCCTAACGTGTTATCTTACGTGGCAAAACTGTTCATTCATCACGCCACGTGGTCAATACCACTATGTACAATCGAGTTAAGGTATTATTCGAACCAGATAGTAAAATTCAAAAATTAAATATTTGATTTTATAGTTTAGATAGTTGAACGAACTTTAGAGCAAAATCTAAGTTGTTACGTGGACTTTTTCCGTTTCCTAGATACCTACTAGTATAGTGCACCGTCTTCCAGTTTTCTTTTCCCAGTACGTAATATATGATCCTTTTCTTTTCTAGAACGTTTGTTTTCTTTTCCTTAATTCCAGGATATTTATTTCCTTTTCCTTGAGATGATGCTGGAGGTGGGGGGAGATCTGTTGTAGGCCACATGGATGAGTTAGACACATTAAATAATGCCCATCGGATGTGGGTGAGTAAAGCTGAGGAAAGATCTGAGAGGTTGATTTTGATAGAGGCAAGTTTCTGAGGACGTTTCGCTGGATGCATGAAGGTTGGGCCATCTCTAGTGGGGTGCATTATTTGAGGTGGACGTAGAAAAGAATGCTTAGGTGCATTATAAATAGGTATAGATGCGCGGTATAGAATGGATGATACCATTTCACCAGGCAACAAACTCATCCAAGTTGACGGAATATTCCGCAGAGATGCTGTACCACAGTTTCTCCCCTGACGTGACTAGCGTCGGGTCGGGGTATAGTATAGTATACTCCTCCTCGCCTCTCCCATCTCTGTCCCATCCAAAGCCGCTCCTCCCTCCTCTGCTTCCTCTCTCTCTACCCAGGCGAGACACCGGCGGCAGCGGCGAGTCGGGACGGCCAGGAGGACCGCGACCGCGGCGACGACGAGGGAAATTCTGGGCGACCGCGGCGACGACGGTGGCAGCCTCGGGATCCACGGGTCTTCTTCCTCTCCCTCAATTTTGGGCTGACTTCCTCCCCCGAAACCGAAGGTATGGACTCCAATCGGCTCGATCTGTGGCAAGTGTTGGTAGATCCGGTTGATTCGTGGTTATTCCCCATTGCTAGTCATGTTATATCTGAACATTGCTATTCATAGAAAGTTGATGCTTGTTTTTAGAACCATGGAAAATTGGTACTAGATCTGGGAAGGTACTGGAATACATTTCTATTGGAGAGTTGTATTTTGGTGTGCGCGGGATGTTTCGATTCCTGTAAGGTGTTCATAGAAGGAACTCGGCACAAATGAATGTTATCGTACATGCCTTTCAGTTATAGTAGATATTCTTGTTATGTTAGATACTTGTCAATTAGTGGAAGTTCTTGTACAACATGCTCGATGACTAGATTAGATGGAACAATGACTACATTTGATCAATGATAGGTTGCCGTTCATACTTGCTGTGCTTGGTTACTAGTATCTTGTGAAATACTTGCTGTTTGTGGGAATACTTGCTACTCATGGTTAGTATTTTATATCTTCTACATCATGGCAACAAGTTAGTAGTTTTTTTCACCGTGCATTGTAGATGGACAAGAGGATGGTTAGGAGGAGAAAGATGATGATTATTGGGGCTGCTGCATTCTTGGCTGCTTCTTTGGTGACTTTGTATGTCCAGTCTAGATTAAGGAAAAGGAGAGCACGTGTTAGCTGCCTATGGCCCAATTGAGGAAAGGGATAAGAAAAGAATTAACTATCTAAACACTAAAATACACAAAAAAAATATTTATCAATGACTGGTGGTATGGTGTTGCTCTGAAGTGTCCAAAATGGTTATCTTTTTTATGACTGCTCTTTTCACTTGTATATTAAGAGCAATTTAACGAACTACAAGCGGCACTTCTGTTTCTTAAATATGGAAAGATAGCTGCCTGGGGTGGAAATTGTCGAGAACTGTTTTTTCAATGTCTGACTAAACCACCCTTTGGTATGTAGAAAACGTATTGGAATTTCTCTGAAGAGTAGTTTGAATGCCATGGTTCATGGTTGGGCTTGTTTGGTTCTGATCAGAGCATAGCTAAATTGAAACTGCTTTAGTTCAAAAATATTACCCTGTCTTATCCTTTAAGAAACACTGCTAAGAACGAGTCATTGTTGTTGCTGTGCTGCTGGGTTCGCCAAATCTGCTAAAAATATACTTTACTCACTTGATCTTCTTAGGAGCATATTTTGGGTTTTGGCTGCCTTCCCCCATATTTTTTTACTTCACTGTAGTAGTGTTTCCTTTTATGCTTCGTGATGCACCCTTATGGTCTTACTAGTTACTACTATCCTCTTTGGGATTTCATTTATGGCCTGCTCTTTTGCTAGAATTCAATGTAAGTCTATCTGTGAACTAGAAAAAAGATGCTTCCTCCAGAGGCAGTAAGTGCTCGGGGATATCTGCATTAATTGACAGCAAAAACATACCAGCATTCTGTTGATGCCCCCATTGTCCCTTAAGTAGTGCATTCTAATGTTTCAGCGATCTGAATACTCTCATTTATTATTTCTGTTAATGCTGATCGTTATAGTTGTTACTTTGTAAACATTGCAATGCAAAGAAGTCCATAGTTGGTTTAGCTTAGTGTATACGAGTTTATCCTGCACAGAACTCATCAAGGAAATTGATAATTTTGGTGCTTCCAATTATCTTTTTCTGTTTATTATCTTGTCTTGTTATATTGGATTTTAATTAGTAGCTCAACTGTATAAATGGACCAATTATATGCTATTCTGTATGCAATCTATCTTCTATCAACACTCCACCTTATGATGCACTCTTATGTTATTCCACTTTTGCTCTTTACTCAAAGTTCAGATGGATTACATATCCCCTGAAAGAAGCCTGGAGGGGACTTGTGGAGATCCCGGTCCTTTATTTGTAGATCAAGATGGTAGCTTGTTGGAGCACATGGATTATCATGGGGAAGGAGTTCCACAACATGAATCTCCACCACTGAATGAAGGACTTTTGGTTGATCCAGCCGATGAAATCTCATATTTGGATGCAGATTCTCTAACCTTCATGAATGATCAAATCCCATGCAATGCAATGAAATCTGCTTCAACTAGTCCAGCATCTCCCCTGAAGCAAGCTCAAGAACATCACTTGCATATAGAATCTGATATGCAAAACGATGCAGCTGAACAGAATGTTCACAATTGTGACTCTGAAGCACAGACCACTCCTGTGGGTTATGATGTACATCAGAAAACAGAAGTGGTTGATGCTGTGCTGCTTCCAGAGCCTCATGAAAGCAGTGGTAATGATACATCAAACTTTCAACAAGAAACTACACATTCTGATGCCTATCTTGGTGACTCTATGTTAACTGAAAATAGCAGTAGGGATTACCAACTTAAAAATAGTGGTGCTGCTGCTGATGAAATTCCGAACTCTTGTGCACTTCAGATGGAAAATTGGGACATCAGAAAGTTACATGAGACTTCCCACAATGAAAAGGATGGGATAGAGGATAGTCAAATGAATGGTTGGAATTCTAGTCCTTGTGATGAACGGGACAAGGAGAACTTCAACTCTGCAATTGCACCTTACTATTTGAAAGGGGTGGAACAGGAAAATATTAGTACCAAAAATGGCATATCAGCCCCAGGCAATCAATGGGATTCTCCTTATGAAAGGTCTCCAAGACTGGAAAAGGGAACACCATCACCAGACAGGAGGGTCTCACTTCCAGTTGAAAGGTCCCCTCATGCTCATTCATCTGGGAAATTGGAGTCACAACGTCCTGCAAATGAGGTTGGTGCATTAGCTCGTTCTCGAAGCCCACCAGCAAGATGTCGGCCCCGATCTCCTGAAAAGCCTGACACCAACCGCCGAAGAGCTTCACGTGAGTTGACTCCACATGCACAACGGAACTCTCCAGAAAAGAAAGCACGAAGGGAGTCTCGACGTGGAGATGGGTCACCACGACGAAGATCTGCATCCCCTAGAAGAAGAACCTCGCCCAAGAGGAGGAGCTCACCAAGAAGGAGGGACTCCCCACCAAGGAGGGACTCCCCATCAGGAAGGAGGGATTCTTCACGAAGGAGGGATTCCCCACGAAGGAGGGACAGGTCAAATTCAAGGTCACCTTCAAGGAAAACTGATACCTCAAGACATAGAAGGGAACATGGTAGATCTCGGTCAAGATCTCCCCACTCAAGGGATCACCATAGACGATCTCCGAGGTGATTTTTTTTTAATTTATTTCCATGACTGATTGCAAGCTTTTAAAAGTCTGAATTCTTTTGAATGAACATGCTTCCAAGCCAATGATATTTATAACCAAACATTTGTCAACTTTGAAGAGGCTTATTTTCCTTCCATGGACATTCCGATCGTAAAGTATTTGTTTTGATTTTTTTTCATTCACCTTTTTATGTCTTTGCTGCTAGTTTATTCGTCTGTTTGTCTTGATGTTGTAGAAGAAGGCATTCACCAAGGCGCAGATCACCTCCATCAAGTCATCGTCATCATTCGCCTAGAAGACCTTGGTCACCACCTGCCAACAGGAAGACTGGATTGGGTAAGCCTGGACGGAATCTGTTTGTTGCAGGTTTTAGCTATGCCACCACCGAGCGAGATTTGGAGAAGAAATTCTCTAGGTTTGGACGTGTAACAAGTGCACGCGTTGTTCGAGATAAGCGGTAATTACTTCCATATGCAGTTATTTGTTGTACCTCATTGCTTCTTTTTGGCAATTGTATCAACACTCATTTTATGCTCCATAGTGCCATGACATCCTTGGATGATACGCCTCTTTTCCATTGCCACTCAAGTTTGCATGTTATTTTTCTTTTGCAATCATGGGCAAGGTGCACCTTGTTTAACTAAATCACAGATTACTCAAATACACGGGAAGAGTGCTGTGTGATTTGTGGAGCTGTGGCCAAATTAAAAATACTGTTCTTGTAATTACATTGCATTCCTCTGGTTTGGGTTCCTTGTTGGATTCTATTCGAAGGAGTCAGGTTGATAAGGTTAATATTTAGCTTGTTGACACCTAAACCTGAAAGCTTGATGAGATTGAATTTGTTTAACTAAATCACAGATTACTCAAATACACGGGAAGAGTGCTGTGTGATTTGTGGAGCTGTGGCCAAATTAAAAATACTGTTCTTGTAATTACATTGCATTCCTCTGGTTTGGGTTCCTTGTTGGATTCTATTCGAAGGAGTCAGGTTGATAAGGTTAATATTTAGCTTGTTGACACCTAAACCTGAAGGCTTGATGAGATTGAATTTGTTTAACTAAATCACAGATTACTCAAATACACGGGAAGAGTGCTGTGTGATTTGTGGAGCTGTGGCCAAATTAAAAATACTGTTCTTGTAATTACATTGCATTCCTCTGGTTTGGGTTCCTTGTTGGATTCTATTCGAAGGAGTCAGGTTGATAAGGTTAATATTTAGCTTGTTGACATCTAAACCTGAAAGCTTGATGAGATTGAATTTATTTGCTGAATATATAACATAACGCACAACCATAGTTTCACATTTCATATTTGTTCTAATGGTACAAAATATCTGAGCTGGGTTATACAGTAGAGCAAATCTAGATATCCGTAATTGAATAGCCTTAGTATATATATTGAAGTGGTATACCTGTGATTGAAATACACTGGAAATGATCAACCTAGAGGTATGAGAGCAAGCTCGCTTTTTTGGTGATTATTAATGTTAGTGCAGGAATACTGTTCACGTACGCGTGAACAGTACCTTGCACTGTAGCACCCGCAAGGGAAGGATTCGATTAATTAGGATTGAGATAAGATTAGTTCCTTTAAATTAGAGATTGTTTTCTTACGTGCCAAGCGAGTCATCTCTATAAAAGGGTTAGCATGTATCCATTATCAATTAAGCAATAAGAAGAAAGAGTTATTCTAGTCTCTCCCCAGTCCATGATCACCCCTTTCTCCTAAAGCCTCTCCCCTTCAGCCGATGCCGCCCGGCCTTCCTCCCGGTGGTGTTTACCCCGCTATGAATTGAAGGTTCATGACAATTAAACTTTGTATTTCAGCATGCGTGAGCATAATTGGTAATTTTTATCCTGCGAAGTTTACTGTAATTGAACTAAAAGCAGTCGCTATGATTGAACTAAAAGCAGTCAATCATTGGATTTGAGTGGGTTTGCCCTTTTACTGAATAACCATGAGAAAGCTTCTATTGCATTGGTGAGACTGACATAGATTATATCTACCGTGTAGAGATTCTGTAAGTACTCACCATTGAAATATTTCCAACATGTGATATATGATATGGGTCGAGTATTTTCTCCTATATTGAAAGAACCAGTTAGTTCAGCATGCAATAATACCTTCCTAAGAATAGTTCATTTTACATTTGTTTCTGTTAAATCAGTTTGCAAGATAATTTTTTCTTATCCCAGTTTACATTCTTTATAGATCTGGAGATTCTCGAGGCTTTGGATTCTTATCCTTGGAGAGGGATGAGGATGCTGATGCTGCAATCCGTGCTTGCGATGAGACTGAGTGGAATGGTAGGATTATTCTTGTGGAGAAGTCAAAGGCACCTTCATGGTGAATTTACACCCTGGAGTTCCGCATAACATGCTCTAAGTGGGCAGCATTGCTTCAGTTTGCACAGCTTTTTTATCGTACCAAAAATTTCGTATTGACAATATAACATAAATGATCATTACATATGGCAAGTTCACTTGAAACCAGCTCTTGATGGTGTATTAGGAGTAAGAGTAATAATGCACTTCCTATGGATACCTTGCTGACAATTATGGATAATAAGTTGTTAAGTCACACCTTAGCTTGTTTCAGGGCCCTGCTGCTGATAAGAGGAAACTAATGGTACCTTTTAATATCTGCGACCTCTACAAATACAGTGTGATCCTTTGCCTATGAGTTGTTCATCTTCTTCCTCCGCATCAGCACTAGTTGACCAGGTGGTTCGCTGACAGCTCAAAGGGACATACATACATATACATGGGTGATAGTGAAACTCAAGACTCGTGAGGATGTGATATCCAACTGTTAAATTAGCCCAATTATTTATACTATCTAGGTTTTAAACATCTGTCTGTAGCTTGTGCTTTGGATTGTAGATACTCGATATTGGATATAGGGCCGTCACATTCAGGCCATTTTTATCGGCCAACTTGCAGTTCTATCGGCATGGCTCCTTCTGTTTCAGAATTATCTATGCAGTGCCAAATGGCAACATCGATCGATGGTAGACGCCAGATTCTCATGTCGACTCGTTAATTCGTTATTTCGATCTGGTCTGTCAGCATGACTAGGGACCAAAGATGCCTTTTTCCCAACGATGACGAACATGATCCTCAAGGCCCAAATCCGGTGTGATCCTTGGTCACATGTGATGGTATTATTCTTGAAAGAAACAGCGGGTATTATGGCTCTGGCTGTTCCAGCGATCTCCATTGTTCTACGCGACACTACGTACGCACTCGACATTAGAGCCTGGCGGCTGGGCCCGTAAGTCCTCACCATCAGGAATACTCGTACAAAATACGCTGCCACAACGCGCGCGCGGACGCCGGCCGGCGGCGCAGCGCATGCATGTCGTCGTCATGCTGGGTGCAGAATTGGAACACTATCATGCAGTGGAATTCCGAGACGGACTTCTTCCGGGGCAGCTTGGGAGCCCGACAGGGGCAAGGCTAGCTAGCTAGGGTTCCCATCCATCGACGTCCAATCCATCCAACATCGAAATCTCCGGGCGCGGCGGAGCATGCCCACGTACCACCGATGGCCGGTCAGGATCGGGTCCGATGAAGGGCTGCTCCTCCTCCAAAACGAGGACGAAGGTGGCCGCGCGGGAGATCGAGATCGAATTAATGGTCCGTCGTCCACGGAGCGCGCCACCAGGAGGATGACTAGGGTTTTAAACCGAAATCGAAGAACCGAACCGAACTGAATTAACCGATTTTTTTTTTCGGTTTTTTCAGTTTACGGTTTGCGGTTCGGTTTTTTAGTTCTGAAAACCGAAAAACCGTTTCACCGAACCGAATTAGCAGCCACCGACCCGCAACTCGCCATTCGCCAACTCGGCAACTCCGCACTCCGCACATGTCTTCAATTCCCAATCTGCGACTCCAGGCTCCAGCAAACGCAAACCCTACCCAGCCCCTACCCAGCTATAGCGGGCGAACCAGCGGCGCCGACGCGACGCCACCTACCAGCGCGGTGCCATGGCTTCATCCCCCAGGTTTCGCCAGCGTCGCCCTCCCATCTCGCCATCTGGCCAGCCTTCCGTCTACCTGAGCCGACGCGGCCCCCGCCAGTCCGCTCCGCCACTTCGCCGCCCTCCCGAATCCCATCCCCAGGCATTGCGATCGTTGCCGGCTTGCCACCCTCCCGGCTCCCATCTGACCCTCCCCTAAGCTGGCGTAGACCTAGGCGTCGTCGACCCGTCGTCCTCCACTCCTCCCAGCGCTGGATCTGCTTAAAGAACAAGAAGCAGGCAACAACTAGGTAAAGGCGTATAGCTTCTCTGTTTCTTGCATGATGAATAATGGCACATGTTTTGGTTAATCTACGCTCATGTTGTGAATTTGTGGTGTGCGATCTGAACGAAATATGTAAATTTAAGGCTTTGTTAGTGAAATTTACAATTTCCCTTAAGTCAGATCGAGAGGAGAAAGTTGATTTTCTTATGGATATATGCTGATAAATCATGGTGCCTTTTATGCTCTTAATTTCAAATAGGTCTGCGAAATAGGGTTACTCTTTTTTTGGAACTGGACCTTTCTTCTGTAAAGTTTGACAAACATTTTGTATCCTACTGTGTTTGCATGGAATTTTAGTCATGTTTCTCTGTTTGAACCTCAAATTTAGTTTATTGCATCTTTGATGTCAACCGTTGCTTTATGTCTTTGTGATGAGCTTGTATTTATGTGAGGGCTATAGGATTTCACTGATAGAAATGAGTTTGTTGTATGGAACCTTCCTCAAATTGTAGAAATGTAATTAATTTTGCGTATAAAAAAATTAGAATTAATAATGTCAGGATCAAATGGCATGCTAGGAGTGGGTGAATTAGTAGATCAATACTAGGTAAGAGTTGTCCACATGTAATGCAATGATCCTAGCACTGCTTTCTGATACGTAGCATACGCTCCTTGTTTTAGTTATAGGTTACCTGACTACCTGTAGATTTAATGATGTTTTGCATTCTATTTTATTAGAGATGTGATTCTTGTGGAATTCGTCGTGTTAACTGTAAAAGAACTGGAGACAAATCCTAGATAGTGGACTCCGAGCAATTTCTTCTTTGAATCATTGTATATAGCAAGCACTAATTGTGAGATTAAATGAGGTAGGCAACACTGATTGCTCATGTTTGTGATTGGTTGCTGCCAAATGGTATATTGGTTGTGATTGAAAAGCAAGGTACTTTACAAGTACAAGCAAATCAGGGGGATAGTAGTAATTGTGCCATTTCCACTTGGAAGTTTGACCCCGAGGAACTTAGAGAAGCATTTGCTGAAATGATCATTATAGATGAGCTTCCTTTTGCATTTTTTGAACGTGAAGGCTTTAAAAAGTTCATGTCCAAAGCTTGTCCACGTTTATGTGTTCCCTCTAGAAGAACAACCACTAGGGACTCTGTTCGCACTTACAATAATGAGAAAGCAAAGCTCAAACAATTTTTGAAGGATTCTTGTGAAAGAGATTCCCTCACAACTGACACATGGACTTCAAATACACAACATAACTACATGTGTGTAACAACACATTTCATTGATAACGATTGGAAGCTACACAAGAAGATCATTGGTTTTTTCTTGGTAAAAGGTCATAAGAGGGAGGACATAGGAAAATCTTTAGAGAAATATTTGATGGAATGGTGCATAGAAAAAGTCTTCACAGTAACTGCTGGTAATGCTAGCTCTAATGATAGTACTCTAAATTACATGAGAAGGGTCTTGAATAATTCTAACAGTAGCATTGCTAAAAGCAAGTATATTCACATAAGGTGTGTTGCACATATCATTAACTTGATAGTTTCTGATGGCCTAAAAGAATTGTCAGTTTCAATTCAACGTGTTCGTACTGCTGTTAAATTTATTAAGAACTCCCCATCTAGAATATCCAGACTTAAGAAATGTGATAAATTGGCAAAGGTGGACAGTAAAGCATTCCTATCATTAGATGTTTGTATTAGATGGAACTCAACATACCTTAGGTTGAATAATGCATCAATTTATGAGAATGTATTTGAAAAGTATGGTGAAGAAGACCCATATTATGCAATAGAATTGTGTAGTGAGAAAGGTCCTGGAGTTCCTGAAAGCGGAGATTGGGAGAATGCAAAGAAGATGATTGAGTTTCTTGGACACTTCTATAAGTTCGCTCTTAGTGTTTCTGCCACACATCATGTAACATCAAACATTTTATTTCATGAAATAGGAGATATTTTTCTTTTGTTACGACAATGGTGTCATAATGATGATGATATGCGTAAGGAAATGAGCCAAAGAATGCTTCAGAAATACTATAAGTATTGGGGAGATAAGGATAAGTTGAACATGCTCATGTTTATTGCTATTGCACTCTATCCAAGATATAAGCTATCTAATTACACAAATATAGCTACTTTGGAGATGTTTGATGAGGAAGAAGGAAAGGAAGTTTGGAATAATGTGAATGAATCTTTTCGTTTTTGTTTGATGAGTATAAAAAAACTATATGCTCCAAGTGATAAGGCACCACAATCAAGTGATTCATAAGAACCTATGAAAAAGAGCACTAGTTTGATGAAATCCTTAATTGCGGAAAAGATGAGGATGAGTAATGCTGGAATTGGCACTAGCAAGTCTAAACTTAACAAATACCTTAATGAAGATGACAGCGAGAATTTTGATATTCTTGAGTGGTGGGAGTGCAATTCTCCTAGATTCCCAATATTGCCGCACTTGGCTCGTGATGTATTAACGGTTCCTATATCAACAGTTGCATCTGAGTCGGCCTTTACCACGAGCGGACGTGTCCTTGATGACTTTAGGAGCTCACTCACGCCATTCATGGTCCAATTCTTAATTTGTACACAAGATTGGTTACAACGATCACTCCCTATCAATATTAAAGAAGATCTAGCAGATTTGACAAAAATTGAGGAAGGTAATAAACAAATTACTTACTGATTTTTGCTCTAATTATATTTATCTTCTTCCTCATTACAATTGACTATTCATTGATTTTATTCCATTTTAGCCATAATTGCAGAAGATGTTGAAAATTGCTTTAAGAAAAAGTCTAAATCCGAGTTTGTAACCAAACCTAGTGAGACTACTACCTAAAGTATGTGCTCATCACCCTTTATTTGATTCCACCATTATAATTGGACCATCTACAACTTTTTTAAAATGAAAATTAATTATCATTGCTACTTTAGTACTTCTACTCTTGGCAGTGCTTGACATCTTAATTTTATTATCCTGTTTTGTCCATAAGTAAAGTGAATATTAAGAAATAATGTACAATTGTACATATATCATTCTTTGTGGTCTGAATAGGCCTGGGCATTCAGTTGTTGTCATGAGGAGTGAGGACAAAAGAGAAAACATGGACTTGCTAAGGTTGTGTTGTCATCAGAATGTTTTGTCGAGTGTTGCTGTGTGGTGCAGAGCTTGGGCTCAACACCCTCAATAGATTGCACTATCATTGCAACAATTGGTATGCAAATTGCATCCCTCAATGTAACTATGTAAGCATTCAGCTGAAATCTCGGACAATTGAAATGTCAGTTTAGATGACCAAGTGACCAAGTCACATGACATAAAAATGGAAGTACCCTATACTCCAGAATATGGGGACAAGTACCAGGGTTCAAGATGCCGACGAAAACTGGTCGGTTTTCGCGAAAACCGGCCGTGCCGAGCCGGTTCGGCAAGTAAAACCGTTCGGAAAACCGTTCAGATGAATAGTAAATATAAAAAATTTGAAGAAATTTCGCAAAAAGTGTCAAAAAAATTGAAATTTTTTTTGTGCGGTTCTGAGGACATCCTAATGATTCTGTAAAATTTTCAGATTATTATCAGATACGTACATTTTTTAAAAATTCGAGCGGTAATCTTGTCACAATATATGCTCTTTAGTTTTTATTTTCTAGGGCACAAAATGAAGTCTAATATTTCTTAAACTTTTTTGTGATGTTATAACTTATTTAAAATGATTATGTAAAATTTTGAAGATGATCAAACATGTGTATTTTTTAAAAATTCTGAAAGTGATATTATCATTGTATATGCTCTTCTGCTTTTGATTTTATATAGGTACTAAATGAAGTCTAATATTTTTGAAAATTTTATTGAATAATACTTTGGAACTATTTATGGTTACATTAAATTTTCAGAATATAAAAAATCTTTTAAATATTTATAAAAATCTGACAATATCTTTGTTCCTTTTCCTTAATTGCTGTTTTGGATTTTTTAGAAGTAAAAAATGATTTCAAAAATTATTTAAATTTCTCTGAGGTGTTTTATAGATTAATTGGGATTTTTGTAAGTTTTTCATTTTTTTCTTTCGTTTTCACCATTTTTCCTTCTGTCGTCGGTTTTCGACGAAAACCGACCGATTTTCGAGCTTTTCGATCGGTTTTCGGTTTTTTTGAATCGGTTTGACCATCTGTTTGACTTTCGCAAATCGATCGATTTTTACCGAATTTCAATCGGTTTTCGCGAAAAACCGGTGCCGAGCAATTCTCGAAATTCAATTCGAAAACGAAATGGTTAACCCTGACAAGGACACACCTCGTAAGTGATAAAAGGAAGTACTTTGAATGCTAGCACTGATAGAGAAGTGGTCAACTAGTTGTCAGATAAATGATGATCAACCACCTGCACACACACATAGTAAAAATTGCTACCAGAAATGCCGAGTTTGGAATGAACAACTAATATTTAGGGGATTGTTCAGGTAATACTTCATACTTGATTTTACAGATGGGGTTTGCAAAAACATGAAACAATAGAAATATTTGAGAAAACTGGTTCTGTTTTGTTATTTTGATATGATATCCTAGCCTACATGAAATATTCTGTTTGGACTTCTTCAGTTTCCGCTGTGTTTACTGGAAAACAGGAAGTGTTTTTCACTAAACTAAATATGTTTTGAGTTTTAAATTACTCAGTATACTACGAATGGAAACAGGGAGAGTGGTTTTTTAGGTTAGGAGTTTAAAATCACTGAACTAAACCGTCTGAACCTTTCTATGTCTATGTTGGCAACTAGCAAGTATGAAAAAGGGAAATGGCAAGTGTTGGCCTGCTGCGTCTGGAGCCTGGAGCCTAGAGGAGTGTTGGCTGTGCTGCTACTGCCTGCTGGCTGGAGGAGTGTTGGCTCATGGCTGTGCTACTACTGCATGCTGGACAGGAGTGAGAGACGCTACTGTCGCCTGGTGCTTCGGTGTTTGATGCTTCTTCTATATGCTTTGAAACTTCTAATCTGCTAATCAGTATTCTATATTGATGTGTGATGTGATAATCAGTATTGATGTGTGATGTGCTATACTCGACAATGTATTTTAGTTGCTTGTCATTAGTCACGTTTGGATACTGCATTACATGCACTTTTTGCTAAGATCAATATTGATGTGTGATGTGCTGTTTGGAAATTCGGTTAACCGAACCGAATTAATTCGATTAATTCGGTTCGGCTTCTCTGTCTATTCGGTTTCGGTTCGGTTTACAGATCTCAAAAATCAAATTTTTTAAAAACAAAAAAAACGAACCGAAAAAACCGAATGCCCAAGCCTACGGAGGATGCGGCGGCCGGCTGCTCCGAGCGAGAGGGTTGTTGCATCAGTTTGATCATGGTGCTGCTGCATGTCCGTACCATGATGCTCCCTACGACCGGCTCTTGCGTTTGTCGCCCCACACGTTCAAACTTGGCGCCATCCCTCTTTCCGCCTCATCCGTAGTCATGTGTGCTGGGAAAAGAAGAGCTCCGTCGACGGCTTCGGTGGCCTCTACAGCCGCTGGGCGGCCAACCCTTGTAGGCCCGCGTGCCGGGCTCTCGGTCCTACGGGACGACCCGGCCCGGCACAGTATGGTCCAAACGTGGTACAACATGTTTAGATACGGCTCGTTTAGGTCCGGTTATTAAACGTGTTGTGCCGTGCCGGCTCACGGGTCGAGGTCATGGTCCAAGCACGGTACAGGTGGTTGCCAGGCCGTGCCGTGCCAGCACAGGTACAAACGGGCCGACGGGCTGTGCCGGGTTACGATCGGCTCGTTTGGCCAGCAAGATTTTAAAAATTTGAAACAATATATAGAAAAATTGAAAATCGTAAAATTTTGAAAAAAAATGCAGAATTTTTTTTGAAAAAAAAACTAGAAAAATAAGAAAAAATGAAAGGAATGTAGAATTTTTTTTTTAAATCTATGTAAATTAGATAAAGCAAAAAATATGAAATAATATTCTAAAAGGAAACAAATAATTGGAATCAAATAATGAGCTTTATTAATGTTTGGCTATTTCATTAAAAACTTTGCCAAGTAAAAACTCAACATGAGAAAATCTTGGCCCTGTAAAGATTACAATTATTCTTCCTGACTATCTAGATAAAAATTTTCAAACGTCGCCACCAGCTCAACATTTCTGTAGTGTGTTGAGCTCGTTGCTCAGCTTGTTCCCAATATTTCACAGTGAGAAGTATTTTCACCATCTCACTTGTTAAATTTGTTTTTCTTTCCTCAATCATTCTTCTAAATAGATTGAAAGCAAACTTCGAAGAAACCGTGGAGACAGGAACTGTTAACACATCCCGTGCTAATTTGAAAAGCACTGGATATGTTATCTTGTGCTCGTTCCACCACTTGCAAAATACCGAAGTCCTCCTCTTGCTGCTCTTAGTAGTTGACAGTGTTGCTATTGAGATAGGTAGTTAGCTCCCTACCTTTTGTTGTTGTGTCCGTACTTGACATTGTTGTAGTCGAACTTCTTGAAGTAGAGCCACCTGAACCCCATATCTTTCCCCACACAGTTTTCTTCTTACCTGTTGTGGGTGCTGATGGAAGTCGATGCATACGAACTCTAGAAAACTTATGATCGTACTTAGCATCACTACTACAAAACGTCTTATATTAGATGCCTCAACACATACGGTTGGGAAAAATCGTCTATGATAAAGAACATCACTTACGGTTACATAGTAAAATCTTAAGTGATAAAATTATAGACGGTTCTCTTCATGAACCGTCAGTGATATCACAGATGGTTTTAAATATAAATCGTCTGTGTCTTCTTACCTGTTGTGGGTGCTGATGGAAGTCGATACATACAAACTCTAGAAAACTTATGATCGTACTTAGCATCACTACTACAGAAAAACTTATATTAGATGTCTCAACATAGACAGTTGGGAAAATCGTCTATGATAAAGAACATCACTGACGGTTTTATAGTGAAATCGTCAGTGATAAAATCATAAACGGTTCTCTTCATAAACCAACAGTGATATCACAAACGGTTTTAGTTAAAAATCGTTTGTGATAAGTTCACATCACAGACGATTCTAACTAGAAATCATATGTGATATGACCTCAGACCCCTACATAACCATACTGATAGAGGTTCGTAGCGCAGACCCATGCGTTTCGTCTCCCTCAAACCCTAGCGCCCCAGCAATCCTCCTCCCCCACGACCTCCTCGATTGGCTACCTCCGCGAGCACCTTCTCCTCCATGAGCAGCTCCTCCTCACCTACCACCTCCCCACCGAACTCCTCCCTGGCGACCTCTTCCTCAGCTACCTCCTCTCCGCCAAACTCCTCCCTGGTGACCTCCTCCTCAGCTACCTCCTTCCCACCGAACTACTCCCCCACGACCTCCTCCGCGTCGAACTCCTCCTCCGTGAGTCCCGTGTCCTTGTGTTAATAGATTAATGGTTGTGATTGTGAAGCATCATCAAGTGATTGTGATTATGAAGCATCTATCTCTACCTAGGGTATGCTTGTGATTGTGAAGCATCATCATGTGTTAATAGATCAATGGTTGCATGAATGAATTATATTGCCATATATGGATATAAGATAGATGTTAGGTCTACAGCAGCTGGGATACTCAATACTCCATATGTCTTTACATGTCTACATGGTGCACAGAAACTTACACAAAAAAGGTTAAAGGTTGTTATGCAGCCATACTTGCATACGTTGGAGTTTGAATAATTTTGAAATCGGTATGTATGGTTTCCTAAAGAAAGTACCTTTTGTTATTATGTATGATGAAGTTATTGTCTGTCGATATTTTGCTTAATTTTCATCTTCTAAGGTATGATCGGTATACATAGGAAAGTATATTGAAATAGTCATAGAAATAACAAACATCTTGTGTCGATTACGTGTGATGAGTCAATTTAATTAATTTGTTAGTTTTACATAAGTCTCGTAAATAAGCTATACTGTATATGTGTATGCTCCTATGAGGCTATGGTGTATGCTCCTATAAGGCTATGGTGTATGCAGAATCCTTCTCTGTCGCAAGCATGTAGCTCCTCATAAGCAATAATAATCCATTGTGGGAACATTATGCATGCGTATAAAACTGTATGTAATTCATGTATGGATGTTACACATTATGCATGCGTATAAAACTGTATAGCTTACTCATGATTTGCACTTTTATAATTAATTGACAATATTGAAATATGATTTTGGCAAAATAGACAACATGGAAAAGCTGTTAGAATCTAAACAAAAATTTGAGGTAGAGATCGAACAACTAAAGGGCAAGTCTGAGTTAGTTGAAAAGATTTATGAGATGAAACAAGAACTAAAAGATATAGATGATCGCTTGTAAAATATCGAATCCCTTAACATGGCACTCATCAGTAAGGACCGAAGGGCGAATGCAGAGCTAAAAGAAGCCAAAGCTGAGCTTATAGAGGTAATATAAAGGTTTCTAGTACTGAATTCGATGTGGTTACTGATAATATACCAACACACCATTTTCACAACAATATGATCGCTTTTAATTTGTAGGGATTGAGAGATGTGACTGAAGATCAATTGGTTATTAATGTCAAACAAATCGGCACTATACTGGAGTTGTGGAACTTCAGAGAGAACCGAGAAGACTCTATTGCGAAGCTATGGCAAATATGATGGAAGAAATGAAAAAACTATAAGGTTTTATTGTCTTGAATTACAAAATAATGTGGTTTAATTCTAGCTGAACACTTGTTGATATTTGTGGTATATATCATATTTTGTTAATGTATTGTTACCTGAACTAAGAAATATTTTGTTATCATATTTGTGGTAAGGTTTTCTTGTCTTGAACTATGAAATAATGTTTTGCCCCTAACTCTCTTTGCAAAACTTCTATGATTAGTATCTGATATTCGAAATTTTACCCTTCTTAGATATTTATGCAATGACATTTACATGACACAGCCAATTATAGATTTTGCAATTCAATATCAAAACATCCTAGATGCATTGAGGCAACAACTTGTCTGATGAGAGGGTCATAAAATATGAACATTTGTGCCCCAAGCAATTGCATCTAGAGTACCACAGAGAAATTGCTTGGGGCACAAATGTTCATATTTTATGACTCTCTCATCAGACAAGTTGTTGCCTCAGTGCATTTAGGATGTTTTGATATTGATTTGCAAAATCTATAATTGGTTGTGTCTTGTAAATGTCATTGCATAAATATCTAAGGAGAATAAAATTTCGAACATCAGATACTAATCATGAAAGTTCTGCCAAGAGAGTTAGGGAAAAAACGATATCGCAGATCATCAGATACGGTTCTATTGTAGAACCGTTTAAGACAAAAGATCATCACAAACGGTTCTTAGATAGAACCGTCTCTGAAATTAGTTTTACTGACGGTTCGAAAACCGTCTGTGATGTGCTTTCTCATCACTGACACATTTTTGTAGATGGTTTACAAAACTGTCAGTGATGAGGTTTTCGAACTGTCTGTGATGAGCTTTTGTTAGTAGTGCATAAATTTGAGATAAGTTAGCACGGACATTTGAAAAATAACTAGAATAATCAGTACCCACCGCATCACTTAGAAGTGAGATAATATTAGCATATCCTCAAAATTTAGTCTTATGGTCTAAAATAAATGCAAATACATGTAACACGGACCCGATTCATCACACTATTGTCTCCCGATTTGACAACCCGCAATAATCTTGAATCAACAAAAAAAGAATCCTAACAGATGAATGGACTAAAAAAATGTATTTACGTAGATTTAAATTCGAAAGTTAGAAACCGACTAAGTTTCTTTTCTACCTAACGAGATTCACCCAACTTCTAGCTGAAGGGAAGGCATAAGTCCAATTGGGATGCGGAGATTTCGTGGAGATTCTGCAAGATCTGTTTCTTCTTACAAAATCTCTCTGAAATACTCCACGTGTATCCATATGTACTTCTGCATGTAAGATGTACTTGAGTCCCCTGTTTTGCCTTTTTATGTTGACATTGGATTATATATATATATATATATATATATATATATATATATATATATATATATATATATATATATATATATATATATATATATATATAGGTGAATAAAATAGTTCAACATCTATATAGAATATTCCTTAAATTTATTTTAGGTGAATAAAATGATTTAACATTTATATAGAATTAATATTTCTTAAATTTGTATCCCACCATCCAAAATATGATGGTTCCATTCAAACAACTAAACACATGGATGATTTTTTCGTAATCCATCTCATACATGTAACACTTAGTACAAGCAACCAAACACACCTCTTAGATATATTGAACAGTTAGAGTGTAAGCTCGGAGTTTTTATTGTGGATACAATGTTCGTATATATGCATATATATATATATATATATATATATCCTTGACATTTTTTTTTCAAGAACAAGTAAAAGATTTGCTCGCATTTCATTAGAAGGCAAGAGAATTACATCGATGTCTGGCTTGCGGAAGCTCACCGGCTGGATTCAGTATAGGGGGAACTATTATTACACATGTATCTTCCGTTGGGTTGTATTTCAGTACCATTCAATAAATGTATCTTGGTTGTATTTCTTGGTGTTTTGTATATCACAGGACTAGAAATTGGTGAGCATCAACGCCAGGGACGAACCCATGCTGGGTCAGTCATGGGTGTACAGCTGAACACCCAAAATATCTGGTATCTATTTATCTATCACCGGCACTAGGAGGCCCACGCCAACGCGAGCAAGCAACAAATTAAGAAGAAGCCAGCATCCTTAATTTCTTACATGTTAGTAGTCAATGAATTAATCATCATCTTGCTCACACGTTTTTTCCGCGCGCGAGAGAGAGAGGATCGTACACGATGGATAGAAGAACCAGACCGAAAAGTCACTCATCTAAAGTTGAAAGAGCTTTCTTGTTTACGGATAGCTTTTAAGCTAGGGCTAGTATCAACTTACACGTGACGAGATTAGGTACATGTAGTTAAAAGATCTTTCTTATTTGCGGATTATCCCAATACATATCGTTTTAGTTTTTAATTTTATTTCTAAATACACGTCATTCTATAGTTTCGAGGTGATTTTTCACCCTCCTTTCCTTATATATATACCTCTCACCGTTGGCTATTTTTAATATCATTAAATACTATGGGCTAGAGTAATTAATTCGCGCTGCCTGATAGCAATAAGTGGTCTAATAAAAAGGGTAACTTAAATCTTTTTATACACTTGTCTTAATTAGTTGAAGTGCGATATCCTAAAACGCGATCTGTTCGGGAGACGAGGGAGTAGCTTTTTAGCTAGGATTAGTACCAATTGCATGTATCTCGTCTTTCAATATCTCAATCAATTGCACTTCTAGAAGTAGATTAGGTAGCCATGCGGCGAAAATTTTCCAACAGTTGGTCGCACGTTTGAATCAGCCGTGTCATAACCGGACTGATCGATGGATCGATGCGTTTGCAAAGCTAATTTACGTGCGCATGTTTCACAATGCATGAGTGTGCGTGCAAACGGTATTGGTACTATTTCACACGAGAAACAAACAACACATGGAAGGAGGCATATATATGGTCCATATCCATCGTAATTAAATCCATGCATGCATGCATCTGTACGTGATCAACTTGTCAGAGTCAGCGTCGTCCGGCCGGTGTCCAAATGATATACTCCATCGTGGAGACAAGCTGTCAGAATACGTACGGGCGATAGCTGCATATATGAACGTTAGTAAATTGGCATCATGAGAAGAGAAACCAAATTAGCTAACGTCGTACGACTGTGAGGCAGACGGCTTGCCAAACCAATTAATTATTAGCATCACAAAATTATTGTTCAGTGCTACACCACTACTAAGCAATTAGAAATTTTGTACAAGTCTTTGGAGTTCTCGTCGCGGATATACTTAATTAGACTCACCTTGTCAGTATCACAACGAAGAATATCGAAGGAAATTGCATGCTTCCCTTTAAAATCGTTCGCGTCAGGAAAAGTGTCCAAGAAAATGAGAAATATTTGCCTTTCAAGAATGAATAAAAACTTGGTAATTATCAGTTTGTCACAGCTCCGTAAAAATTGGAGTCACAACGACTCATCAGAAACATACACAACCCACGGATTAAACACTACTGTCTGTTCACGAGCCTCCAAATTAGACTTCTGCATGACCCACGACTATCTTATAAAATTTAACCACTGTCTGTATTCTAGCTAGCTTGCTAATAATCATCAACATTGTTGATTCTGATGAGACTAGTTTAACCATGCACATAATCTAACACTACCATCATCATCATATATACTATTTCACACACATAAAAGTATAATTAACCAGACACCATGGTGCCTAGTCACAATGATCTAAAACAAGTATTCTTCCTACGTATCATGAGTAAAAAAGTTTGAAATTTTTTGATGCCGAGTTTAACTAGTTCAAACAAGTTTGAACTAAAATTCAAACTAGAGTTGTTTTTTATGGTAGTTTGATTGTAAGTATGTGCCCATTATATATATCAGCAAAAATGTGATATAAATTCATTCAAAATGTTTAAATCCGAGTATATATTTTTTTTCAAATGTATGCGTTTCATTTGATTTGTTATAGACGAGTATATACCTAAAACAGAATTTTTTTAAAATATATATACCGAATTTAACTTGAATTCACGTATTTAAAATCATTGAAACCTCGACACCGTTGTGTCCCATTTCAACGTTATATATATGCCAACAAATTAACTACACAATATCTTCTCGTGAGTTGTGTCAGTCCCCATGATGATGATGATCTTACTTCACGAGGTGGATTGAAGTTTGTGGATTAGTTATTGTGAATGCGCTAGGAAGAATATATATGTATATGGTACAATATACAGCTGCTGCAAATCATTGGAGGAGTTTGGATGTCCACGTCCGTCGATCATATCTAGAGCTCATTGTCGCGCAATTCGTGAAAGGGCGCTTTCATCTGTGAAAGTTATTGCTATTGCTCCAGAAACTATGATCGATCGAGTGCACGCAGATAAATGGTACTCCTAAAGAAACACTTCGGTTTGATTATAGGACAACGATTCAATTTGTGCCCGTTTTTCTGTTGCAAAAACAGTGTTATATTGTACTTCCTCCGTGCTTGAAAGTAAAGGAGAGAAGGGTTCAAATTGTGTCCTCTAATATTAGGGATTGAGAGCTCTCTCTCTTTAAATTGTGTTCTCAAATTGTATCCATGCATGCAGATGCACGCAGATACATACGACCACACATATTCCAAAACAAAAACGCGGCAGGTCATTCCCTATAATCGTGATTAATTAATGCATGCATGTTGCCAATTAATAGAGACACAGTATTAAATAGGGGCATTAGAGTCTTTTGGCAGAAACCATAATCTATCTTAAAATTTCTTCTGTCCCTTACTTTCCAGGACGGAGGGAGTAGCAAACAAGGAATAAAAAAAAACTTTATATATAGCGCATAGTCTATATAGTGGTGCGAGGATTTATTTTTCGAACCGGTGATTAATAAAGTTCGATTCACACTAACCACTAGTTAGTTCGGTTGAGGCTTAAGATGGATATTCTAACCAATTGTTATCACCGTTAAAAAAAAATCAAAACAGAGTGTAACCCTGGACCTGCCCGACCTCCAAGTTTTATGACCTCCAAAATCCAAATAGAAGCTGCATATAATATTTTAGAATTCCACTTTTGGTAGTTAGCGTGTGCACTTAGCTTACGGTAAGTGCAACATGCTAATTAAAGTACTCTTCCAGTTGTACTTTCAAAGCCCTCACAGTAGGTCAACTCCCATGAGTACCGCAATCACGTCTAGCTACAGGGGAACGTTAGACAGATGCATACCATGCAACTATAAAGATCTGTAGTGAACTATTGTTGGCTTATTGACAGCTAGGGATTTATTAGATGGCCAATATATAGATTTCGTACTAAACCACAGAGCGTGGCCGGAGCAATATTTATCCTCTCTCAAATTCTCAACTGCATGATTGCTTGCCTGTGATATGTACTGCCCCATACCTGCCACTTGATCTGCTTGTCAGAGACGGACAGTGACAGGCGATTGCTGGTCTAGCTACTGTTGCACGCTGCACTGGGCCTGCCTCACATACCTCAGTAATCGGCAATTCGGTGTGGCATCTTCAGCAAATGATTGATTCCTTGATATTTTGTTGGTAAGCTAATCAGTTCATCGAGACCCTAGCTAGATCCTTCCTCATCTTCCTCTATCGAATAAGCATATAGCCATTAACTTGAGACTCACACTTTGAGATTATTTCTAGGATGTTTCCCAGATCTGACCTCTTTTATAGAGCGTTTCTGACATTTTATAGCTGTCCATGAAGCAAGTTAGAATTACACGGGCAACTTAGCTAGTAGATATGGTAATAGTGTCTCTTGATGTGTATTCTGTCCAGGCTTCCCACGAGCTGCCTAACTTGGTGATAAAATACTTGTGCCCACCTACTGTGTGGATCATCCAAATAACAAGCAATCAAGTTGAAATCGATTATCCATCTCCCCGGGCTCACACGGCCAATATGGACTCGGGCACGTGAAACGTGATCGCGCACAAAAAAATAGCATGAGGAAGGAAGATTCTACTGTTCTCTCCGTCCGTCTAAATTTAAAAAACGTATTATTAATGGTGTTGTCAATAAATACGAAACATATATCATAGTTAATATAAAAAAATAGTGTAATATATGTTCCCTTTATATTCTTAATAAATATTCATATTTACTTGATATTATCTACATATATGTGTTGAATTTCAATATCGTCTTGATCTATATACCGAAAAAATATATCTTATAAGGGCGATACCAGCAGTCAGACGTTCGATCTGTGTTTTTTTCTCGGACGTGTCGGCGCAACATTTTTTTCCAACTTCTGCAACATTTTTTTCACGTGCACATTTCTACTGTTATCGAAGGAAAATGTTGCAGCGATCCGATCGACATTTCTTCTGTTGTCAAAGGAAAATATTGCACACGTAGGAAAAAAATATTTCACGCATGAAAAAAAAATGTTACAGCGTCCGAAAAAATCAGACGTCTGATCTCAAATCATTCCTATCTTATAAACATAGAGGGAGGGAGAATCTCCCCAAAAAGACCTTATTTTTGCCTTGCGTAGTCGGTAGTACTGTTGATCGATACCAAATTGGGTTTATAAATAAATAGCTTGCCAGAGCCTCTAGATCGATAGCACAAGATCCAAGAGGAATTGAAAAGTCTCTCTACCTAATAGTTGTCTCCACTGCTTCACTTGTGATCTTCTTAAGAGCTGGCTAGTTGATCACTCAAAGGTGTAAGTACTACCAGCAGAAAGTGGCAAGTCAAGAGCAAGCATGGGCAGCAACGGCGATGCCACGGGGGAGGTGAAGGCACCGACCCCGCCGCCGTCGCAGGGGCGGCTCATCACGGTGCTGAGCATCGACGGCGGCGGCATCCGCGGGCTCATCCCGTCCACCATCATCGCCTGCCTCGAGGCCAAGCTCCAGGTACGTACTTGTCATTAATTTTATCATCCTAGCTAGCTATCAAGAATGGAATTAAGGATTAATGGTGGATCCCGATGTCGGTATGCTTTGATCAATTGATGATCGATCGGGTCAGGAGCTGGACGGGCCGGAGGCGCGGATCGCGGACTACTTCGACGTGATCGCGGGGACGAGCACGGGGGCGCTGGTCACGTCGATGCTGGCGGCGCCGGACGACAACAAGCGGCCGCTGTTCGCCGCCAAGGACGTCAACCAGTTCTACCTCGAGAACGGGCCCAAGATCTTCCCGCAGAGAAAGTAAGTTGCCTGAATTCGAATGCGTGTACACGCTGACACGCACTGCTCTTTCTGGAACACATAATTTAAGCACGAAAGAGCTTCAGATTGTCGTAGCATGACATGATAGCATACGTCAGTCGTCAATCATATCACACTTGCTTGGCACTCTGCTCTCATCTGTTTTAATTTGCGCTTGCGTCGCGATGTGTTGCAGGGCCGGGTTCCTGACCCCGATAATGAACCTGATCGGCGCGGTGATGGGGCCCAAGTACGACGGCAACTTCCTGCACGACAAGATCAAGAGCCTCACCCACGACGTCAGCGTCGCCGACACCGTCACCAACATCATCGTGCCGGCGTTCGACGTCAAGTACCTGCAGCCCATCATCTTCTCCACCTACGAGGCCAAGAACGAGCCCCTCAAGAACGCGCACCTCTCCGACATCTGCATCAGCACGTCCGCGGCGCCCACCTACTTCCCGGCGCACTACTTCAAGACCTACAGCCCCGCCGGCAAGGCACGGGAGTTCCACCTCGTCGACGGCGGCGTCGCCGCCAACAACCCCACCATGATCGCCATGTCCATGATCACCAAAGAGGTGCTGCGCCGGAACCCGGACTTCAACCCCGGGAAGCCGACCGAGTACCGGAACTACCTCATCATCTCCATCGGCACCGGGTCGGCCAAGCAGGCGGAGAAGTACACCGCGCCGGACTGCGCCAAGTGGGGCGTGTTCCAGTGGCTCTACGACGGCGGCTTCACCCCGCTCATCGACATCTTCTCCCACGCCAGCGCCGACATGGTTGACATCCACGCCGCTGTGCTCTTCGAGGCCCTCCGCTGCGCGAATAACTACCTCCGCATACAGGTAACTAACCAACCAATTCACCTAAAAGCTTGAACTTTTCTACTTTTTAGTAGTAGTCTAATACCTATAACAATGTCTGCATACATAGGATGATACGCTGACGGGGCACACGTCGTCGGTGGACATAGCGACGAAGGAGAACATGGAGGCGCTGATCGGCATCGGTAAGGAGCTGCTGAAGAAGCCGGTGTCGAGGGTGAACATCGACACGGGGATGTACGAGGCCGTCGACGGCGAGGGCACCAACGAGGAGGCGCTCGCGCGCTTCGCGAAGAAGCTCTCCGAGGAGCGCAGGCTGCGCCATACAAATCACAACTCCTACTAGCTACATTACTAGTACAATATGCAGAAGCAGCAGCCAAAGGGGAAGTACCCGATCGATCTGAGTAATTGTGCGTAACATGTGTGAGAATTTGGGATGGTGGCTGAACATTGCTTGAATAATTAAGCAACACGGAAATCGATAATAAACATGTAAAGCTTGGAATTCTATGATAACATATGGGCATGTTATACTCCCTCTATGTTCCTAAATATATATCATTATAGTTTTCAAATTTTATTTCTAAACACATGTCATTCAATAATTTCGAGATAATCTTTAACCCTTTTTCCTTTGCATATTTCTACCATTCATTATTCCTAATACTGTTTGTTACCATGGATTAGGATAACACACCATACAAGGAATAAGTCACCTAATGAATGAGGATGATTTGATCATTTATACACGTGACTTGTTTAAAGCGCAAGATTCTAAAATGTCTATTCAGGAACAAAAGGGCCAGAGTAAAGACTGATAGAAAAAAAAAAGTTCAACAACAATTTAGAGGCAGCATGTGTATTTGGGCCGGGAATTGATCTGTGGCAGTCCGGCTGTGAGTGGGACCATCAGGCATGGGCCAGGCTCGTACGAAGATCATATACTGTTTAGTGATCAGACACTGACCTATAATGCCGAGTTCAGAAGATTCTAATTGAGAAATCATTCAGGCAGGCAGCGAGCTAGCTAAACGCACGTATCCAGAGTTCCAGACGCGGTGCTTTCTTCCCTGCAGATGGCACTGTTCACAAAGAGAAGAATCTGCAACGCATAATACAATGCAAGCACAAACACACACACGATGCTGAATTCGGAACAGATCATATCCATCCATGAGCTTGGTCGACGTCTGGAAGACAAGCAACTTTTCCCCTTTCCCAGATACCCATAAGATCACCATCTCTATCTAGTTCTCTGTCTCAATCCCCTAGGAAAGTTCTCTCCAGCCATGGCCACTGCCCTGGCCCTGGCTAGCTAGCATAACATGCATGGTGCAGCTGGTCCCACTCACAGCCAGGTTCATCCATGTCACTGTCTGCTTAGAGGATTCCAGCTAAGGATGCAAGGCCAGCACAAATCTGATTTAATCCTAATATTATATATATATATATATATCTCCAGTAAGATTCAAAAAGGAGTTAGGTCCAAGTTTGATCTCGATCCAAATGAAAACCTAAACCTTGATTTGGGTCTTGATCTGGACAAACTATTTATTTGATGAGTTGATAGTTTGTGGTGCAATATTCAAGTGATAGAACTATTTTTGAGATTGTGAACTACAGTGTGAGCAATCATTCAGGCTGGCAGCAAGCTACCTAAACACAGACAGCATTGCTTTTTTCTGGTCCTCTAAAATTCATTTTTGATAAATTTAGCCTTCTTTCATTCGAATTTGCCAAACTAGCCCCTTGTGTTGGAATTTATTCAATGAAAGAAGTCAAAGGGGTGTTGAGTTGAACGTATATCCGTGACTTGTGACTTGCCACAACGCGCAACCGAGACGTGATAAGTGTACTTAACATTTTACAATGTGTACCGACTATGCCACATCACCTTACACCTCGACTACTAATATGACGCCGCAGACTTAGGTTGACGCACATTTTCATGCGGTTAGTCCGTTCGCCCGCGATGCGAGATTCCAATGGCGATTCCTGGAATCGTGGTAGTTGGTTTTTCATAGCGTTGGGATTTCACGAGACGGTTTCGTATGACGTGCCTTTATATGGGAGACGTCCCTGTGCGTGGAAGGAAGCGTCGAACAAAACTGATCAAGTCTCGTCTTTCTCTGGTGATCTTTGCTTTCTCTAGTACGTACGACCACCCAAGTGGTCCCATCCCTTCGCCTGTCGTGCAACGGACGTGAGGGAGAGCAGTGTCTCCGATCCGACATTGGCTACTTGACACCCTGCACGGGAGACCAGTGATCAAGATTCTAGGATCCACCGCACCACGCTATTACTTGTCTTCACCATCGATCGTCGCATCGCTTCTGCGCAGCTTCCTTTCTTACATCAAGTCCGCTGTAAGTGTGTGGGACCGATTGGTTATTGGTTCAAGGAATCTCTCTTTGTGATTAATTCTGATGAGAATGCATGCTGTTAGTAATCTTATTGTAGACACAATTTTTAACGTCATATTTTTATTGCGTACCTATGGAATTAAATTAACGTTATGCCATGTTAATTTTTCAACACCTTGATGAGCTCGGAAGGTGCGGCAGGAAACACGAGTCACCTGCCGCACCGAGGGAGCTCGGCAGCAGGCAGGTTCCGCATTTGGGTAGTGCGGAAGGAACCAGCAGGCACTTTCCACGCTAGGGTGTTGTAGAAGCAGTTGAAGGCTCGTAGCTCCCACGTTTGGATGCCGTGGAAGCAAGCCTTCTTCGCTTGGCTTCTACAGAAGTAGGGGTGAAAACGGGTTGGATATCTCTTGCCTGACTAGGGACCAGATCCGATCGGGACCGGATTTAACTATCCAGTCGGATCCGGGATCAGATCAAGATACTTGAATCCGGATTTGGGATCAAATCTGGAGCATTCAATATCCGTTAAATACGGGCACGATCCGGATATCCGGATTTTCCCTATTAGGATATTTGGATCGGATATTCAGATATCCAGATTTTTCCTATTCGGATCGGATATTTGGATTTTTTTTTCTATTCAGATATCAACAAGGCCCAGCCTATTTTCATCATATTTTTTCCATGGCAGCCTATTTATATTAACAATTAGTTGGTTCTATTGATCCTCAAGTAGCATATTCTTTCTACGTCGTCTATTGAGTTTGATTGATATATAACTTATTACTATAGTCATGTACTCGTATGGTTTTAATTCAACATGTATTACTCTATATATGTGTGTGCATTATCCATATATTTTTATCCTTTTCTGACCAGAATTTGTCACATATCCGTATCCCGAATAACCCAAATCCATATTCGTATCCGGCTAGCTTGTATCCGGTTTTGAATCTGAGGAAAATATAGGTTAGGATACGGGAAGAGCAATATCCGTCTGTCCTAAAGGACCAAGAAATAATTAGTGAATTTGATTAATTAGCATTTTAATTAAGTGATTAAGTAAGAAATATAATTAAATTAGTGGAGTTGATTCCTACCGCGGACGGAGAGCTCTGCAAGAATTTTGGTGCAGCCGACAACCTATCGAGCTCCCCTAGTGCGTGAGCCGATTCTTGAGAGGCTTAATCTATAAATAATCTTGGAGGAAGACTATATTTTTAAAAAAACTTTCGTAAAGGGGCTAAAAAAGCGAAAATGTCGCTCAACGCATGTATCCTGACGCGAAGCTTTCTTCCCTGCAGATGCACTGTTCACAAAGAGAAGAGCTGCGACACATAATGCAATGCAAGCACACACGCGCGCACACATGATGCTAAGGCCCCGTTCGGTAGAGCTCCGGCTCCCGGATTCTCGTCCGGAAGAGCCTACCGAACGCTCTCAGCTCCAAGTGGCGAGAATCAGAATCAAAAGAATCAATTCTTCGAGAATACACTAGGAGCAAGGAGCGGGTTGGAGGTTGCTCCCCGCGAGAATCGATCCCGAGCTCACGTGGAGGTGAGCCTCGTCCCCATCGCGTCGCCAACCTGCCTCCTCCCCGTCGCGCCGCCAACCCGCCTCCTCCCCGTCGCCACTCCTTGTCGCGCCGCCTCCCCTGCCTCCTCCCCATCGCGCCTCATCCCTGTCCCTGTCGCCGACCAGCCTCGTCCCCGACCTGCCTCATCCCCGTTGCCGAGCCGAGATATGGCTCCCCTCCTCTCCCTCTCTCCCAAATCCCCTCTCTTCATCTCTTCCTTCAAAAATCTGAAGCCCCAAGTCCCTCTTTCTCGAACACTTTCTCAAACTATTCCTGATTCCTTTAAAAAAATAGAATTAGGATGAGTTGAAATAGAATTCAGGAAGAACCAGAGCTAAAGCAATTCTGAACGGCCCCTAAATTCAGAAGAGATCATAACCACGCATGAGCTTGCTCGACGGCAAGTAACTTTTTCCCTTGCCCAGATGCCGATAAGATCTCCATCTCTATCTAGTTCTCTGTCTCTCTATCCCCCAGGAAAGTTTTCTCTAGGCTCTAGCCATGGCCACTGCCCTGGTTAGCTAGGATAACATGCATGGTGCAGCTGGTCCCACTCACAGCCAGGTTCATCCATCTCACTGTCTGCTCCAGGGAATTCCAGCAACTGCTGTGCCGAATGAATGCTGATGCATTGGATGGCGTCCAAGAACGTCCCAAAAGCCTGCAGCCAAGCAGCCACAATGGGGTGCATCTTGAGAGCTTGTGCGGATGGAATGATCATAAATTTCAATCAGTCAGTACGTCTTCAGTGGCCTTTTCTCCGCTCCTAGATTTCACCAGTTGACAGCACTTGGTGGCATTGACCAGCTGTGCTACACTGATCAGTAAAATGGTAACTACGACTGTAACACACATGCTGTATGGCCCACGGACATGGATACTGTCAGAGGTTCGAAGCATTGGGAATTGCATGGATCATGGCGAGTGGTTAAGAGGGGGCAAAAGTGCACTTCGAACTCAGCCTTTGGTGCTAGGCATATTGCCCAAACCCCATGGAGTTGAGCTTTAGACCTTGCTGGGGACAGACAGACAAAACCGGGACCTCTGCCACTGTTCGCTCACAAGAATCTATATGTGTTCTTTGGTTCTGCAGTCTGCCTGTACGTGCCTCTAGCTTTTGCATGAATTTTTGGGACTCGCTAGCTCGTCGTACCGTGAATTTCGAGCCCGTCTTCTAAGGCTTTTGGCAGATTTGATTCCTGTTGCTGCAGACAGCCCCTCCCAGCAACTTGTTCACCGATTCACCTCTGTGTTGTATTGACCCGTAGGGTTGGTTAAAAAAAAGTAGTGGATACAGTTGGACAATTTTGTAGTAGAAACCTTGCATCGGAGTACATATTTTGAAGGTCTAATCAACCATCCAAAACAAGGGCAACGAATAGCTTAGATTCATTCTCCTACTTAGATAGTTGTATTTCATTCGTTCGTTCGTCCTACTTGCAAAGTTGTATCGATCCCCTGTATATGTGCGAAGTTGAGGTTGTTCCGAGCTATGTGAATATTGATGGGTCAACCACTTGCAAATCTCTTCGTATAGTTGGCACAATATTTGAGTTCTACACCAAAATATGTTTGAATATCTGTGATTCCGTACAATTTTGTAAGGCATATTTCTTCTTGTGATATAGACCAAGAATGTATTGAGAATGACTAGATCACCTCTAATTATTATCATTAAGCACTATATTCAATGCATGTATGTAAAGAATATAAAATAAAGATGGATATTTATTATGGCTATATAGGGAATATCATACTAATTTTGCATTAAAATATGAAATACGTCTTATATTTATGGACAAGACCATTCAAAAAATAAGACTTATAAACTTTGATGGAGGGAGTACATGTTATTCTACAATTTTGAGCTAAACAAATTTTAACTGTTTTTTTCTTTGTGTACCCTGCTATTCATTATTCTCAATGATATCTATTACTATTATAGAATAGAGTAATACACACCTTCAAAAGCAATAAACAAATTAATAAAAAAAATAACGATTTTAATTATCTCTTCACGAGCATGGGTTGAAGTGAACTAGTATATTCGGAACGGAGTGCGTACGTCATAGCCAGCTGCTCTGAGTCCTGACCGGGCAGTCAATCCCTTGGCTAGTACTACTGCCTGCCATAAATCAAGAAAAGAGACACCGGCTTTATAATTCAACGACACATTCAATTCAATGGTGTCCTCGCGAACGGGAAACCCGAAAATCGATGGATTTTTGTACTGTGACGCCCTGAAATTATTCCCCTGCTTGCTCGATAGAATCCGGTCAGTGGCCGTGATCGCTCGCAGGCAGAGCTGCACAAGTCGCACGGACGGGGAACGCGCGCGTACGGCGATATTCCCTCCCCCGTCGCGTCACCAGATACCGTCTCCTCCGCGCGCGGCCGGCCCCCCACTGTATCCGCGCGCCGCGAGCGCGGTAGAGGACAGCGAGAGATGCCATGGCTACCGTCCAAGACTCCATGTAAACAGAACCAACCAAGAATCCACGGTGCTGTGCTGGATAACATTTTTTTGGTTGCTTATTTATACGTGCATAGGGTTATGTTACAACTCACAAGGGGAAGCTCCTTTTCTTTTTTATTCCCCAGGAAGGATCAATCTACATTCTAGAACTATGCGTGCATGTAGATCATTATCTCGAAGCTAACCCGAAGGCTGAGAAAATCAACCAAAAATCCATAAAAATCAGACAACTTGCAAATAACAAAACCGAAGTTTATGCTTCCATGCTTTTCTTTTTAACAGTTGTACAAATATTAAAGCATGAATGAAGGATAGATGGTGATTACTTACCCCTTTATTTGCTTCAAGATTTATGCAACTTGTATTAGAAGGGAAGCATTAAAGCACTGCTTCTAAAGATAAATGTTACGCGTGAGCACGAAGCGCACACGAGAGAGAAGAGAGCAATTCAAGCTATACGTCCTCTCGATACCTATTGCTATTATTAGTCTTTTTTAGTCAGGTAGCAAATAGTAGTTCAGTTAACCCAATATGTTTGTATATTAATGCTTCTTTCCTTTTTCTCTCAATACAAATTGCATAAATTTTAAAACAAATAAAAATGTACGTACTAATCATTTACGTACCTACCATTCATCTGTGCAACTTAAAAAACTGCATAGAAGCACCTGTAACCAAGTTGAATTAGTCGAGAAGAGATATATTAAGTGTTTTCTTAATTTGCCTGTACTTTTTTCTTGCGCGTACTGAATCGACGGATCCAAAACTCATTCAACCAGTAGTAGAAAAGAAATCCTCTGAACAAAGAGCATCGAGAAAGTCCAACAAACCTACAAGAGGTCCATAGCAAATAGCCTAGTCGTCGTTGCTACTTGCTACGAGTGTCCTTCTCACGCAAGGACATAACCAGTGAGCGCTGCTACTAACACTGCACCCAAACACCACACCTAGCTAGCTAGCTGAAGAAGACCTGGACAGCGAGGAGAGGGAGTTCCGAGCTGGGTCCATGGGCAAGTGCCTGAGGAGCTGCCGGTCGCCGCCGCCCGCGGCCGTCGAGGCCGCGGCGTACCTGACGCTGCGCAGCGGCCGCCGCGTGCCGGCCGCGGCCAGCCCCAGGCGCCGCCACCGCCGCTGCGGAGACCGCCGGTGCGGCAACAGCGCCGCGAGCGCCACCTCCTCGGCCTCTGCTGCTGCTCGGCAGCGTCGACGTCACCAGGTGCTTAATCCTCTGCGCGGGCGTGAGGTGGAGGAGGAGCTGCCGCCGTCGCTGCTGGAGAATTCCCACGTTGTCTGCAGCCAGGGCTGTGGAGACAGGTTTGATTAAATTAGCTCCTTAATTAGTTTCAAGGATGCAAATTAACGTGTTTCCTCAAAAAAGTATAAAAGATTTTGCGATTAACTCGTGCGTAATTGCAATTTTTACGTTACAATTGACAAGGCAAGTCGTGCTAAACTTTCAAGACAAGAAGTTAGGAGAATGCTTAGTTTTACAACTGTTACTAACTTCAATCTTATTTCCTGAATTTTGTTCGATTAGACGGGAGGCGCCCTACTCCGGCGATGTGAAACACGACCACGATAACAACTGCGTTGCAGGCCGGCCGTCCTCGCCGCCGGAAGCGGAGATCGAGGCATTCTTCGAGGCCGCGGAGCTCGCCGAACGCCGGCGATTTGCAGAGACGTAAGCACTTCAATTTGCAGCTCCGTGCGAGTTTACACAGCCGGCGCAGTGTAGCCTAAACAGAAGAATGTTTTTGCTAATATGAGCTGCCGCTCTGAAGGTATAATTACGACGTTGCCCTCGACCGCCCGTTCGATGGCCGCTACGAGTGGGCGCCGGTGAGCACGCGAGGGATCGGAACTGCCTGGGGTGAAACTGCCAATTCATAAATCGTAAGAGATGCAGCTGGGAGAAACTGAAGTTAGTTTTGTTTCTCCTGCTAATTCAATTATCTGATCTTATAGGGAATTTCACTTGTTATGGTCCGTAGCTATTGATCTCTAGTTCAGTTCACTACTATCTGTTGCAAAATCCCGTATAGCTGGTAGGTGTTGAGGATAATTAAGATGATTGCAGGAAGCTTCTGAGCTCGATCCCCTTGCTAAATTTCTACAAATTTTTTTTTACCTTACTCTCGCTTAAGCCCCTTCATAAATTTCGCGTCTCCATATCGCACAATGCCATGAGTTATATACACTTAGAATATATTTGGAAGGCAGTAATCTCGTAAAAGTTTCATATATATGAATTTGCAGGTCCTACTGATTATTTGCTACGAAAATCCTTCGTGAGAATTGTTTTATTTGCAGGAAATTAATTCTCTATGCAAATTCGTTTTGTTTACCAAGGACTACTCATGGCATTAATTTTTCCTAATTAGCGAGCCTCTCGGTGTTAGTTTACACAGTATTAATTTTTCATCATAAACTAACCAGATAACTTCTAGATGCGCCAAGAATCTCACTGACATGTGAATATAGTCTTGGCTTGAAGGCAGGCATGCAAGTCAGACCGAGGTTATTTTGTTCTTTTGCAACTTTTGTTCGAGGCTACTTTGCCTGATCAGCACGACGAAATGGCTATACGTATGTACGTACAAGCACATGCACATGCATGTATAGCTAGTTCGTACGAGGAGCTACCCTTTTTGTGGGTAAATTTACATGAAGCCTTTTTTCCCCTTGCAAGCTAAGCTAGTATAAGTAGATTTGCACAAACACCTTCGGTACAATTCTTTCCTTCTTTTTCCTAATCTTTTGTTTCACCTGATATTTTTTTAGGAGTTGTAGGCTTTAGCTGAGTGAAAAATGGTATTCCTTCCCCAGTGAAAAAGCTTCAAAAGTCCATTTACGCATCAACCACCTTCAAAAGTACAGCCGCCATGCCTTTTGCTCCTAAGTCCATGTATGCTCTTTTTTTGTACCTGAACTGTGTATGCTTTGATTTCTCTTTTACTTTTCTCTATCTTTTTTGTTTTTGAAGTAGCAAATACAGTCAATTTTTAACTTTTTTTTCTCAACAGATGAAAAGGTTTCATAACAGTCGCGAAATGAGGATCACACGTTATATAAAGAAGGAAATCGAGTCAAATCTTTATATTTTCATTGTAATGACTTGGGTAATGGTTTAAATTTTATTTTGAGTACGAAAAATAACAAAATTAAAATTTGTTGAGTACTACTATTTTCACGCTACTATTGCCGGTAGCCATGTGTGCTTTTGCCATGACCTAATTAACCTATAGTACCTAAAGTCATGTTAAAAACCTACCTTACTTTCCTCGCAAAAAAAAAACACTACACTACTTAACTCATGTTAAAAAAGTCAAAAGCACACATCAGTTGGTTGTTGGGGCCATAATTGTAACAAGCAAAAGAAAACCCTCCCAAAGGTAGCAAAAATACAAAAGAGATGGAATCTTTGCCCCTGCTTTGCCCTTTTCTGGGGGACCTTCTGCCTTTGGCACCTGCATCTTAAATTACCCGCGCCATTTGAGTACAAATCAAGATTTAGGAGATGGGGCCAAGCTAAGGTTGTTCTTGCAATTAACCACTCCAGGTGTGAATTTGTGATTGGCTTAGGGCTGACGCTTTGGATCTGGAGCTCAGCTGCTGCTTGTTTTGTAGGAGCCAAGGAGAGGGGAGTATCTGGTGGTGGCATATTCTGAGAGCATGTGTAGTCTAGCGGAGAATGTGAGCTTCCTATGATCGAATATCCATCCATTCTTCACTTTTCTCCTCTTGTAGTGATACTAGAATAGATTTCTCAGCATAGCAGAGCACAACGTAAACTGCAACCACAAGCTGTCCTGAACAGAGACGATGTAGAATTTTTTTGCAGCTTTCGTGCAGTTTCTTCAAGGATACGCATTCTTTGACGAGAATCGTTCCCTTCTGCTCGTCATTCTCACGGACTGGTAGCCGGTGCCACTCCACGCTCTCCTAGCAACTGAGCACGCACTCGCATCGCGGCATATAAATCAAGCAGCAAAGCCTAGCAACTGAGCACGCACTCGCATCAATTACTAGCGTATCACGGACGTAGTGCGAAATCTGTTAGATTAATCTTGTAGTCTTCAGTTTTCAGAGTCTGAGTTTGTTTGCTGTTTTTTCGTATTCAGTCGAGTACTCGGTTGAGTCGGATATGTTACAGTTTTGGTATTCAGGTTAGTATTAGTAGTTAGTGTTTAGTTGCCGGATTAACTACAGGAAACGTTAGTGATAAGGACTCGGAGAGTTAGTATTCGAGTCTGTTTTGTTTGGGTGGATGTCGATCCAAACTCTGTATGACTAAGTATAAATTGTGAATAGAAAAACAGAAAAGACATGCAGTCTCATATCGCAAAAAGACTTCTCTGTTTGAAGATTGCTATTGCTTATTCGGTTGGTATCGATTCATGGAAAAAAACTACAACTTTGCAAATGGCTACGGTGAAACAAATCTTGAGGTATATAAAGGGGACAATAAACTTCGGATGCTCATATACCAAGACGGTTGCTAGTAATGATGGGTTGGTTGGATACACTGACGGCGTAAAAGTACTTCGGGCGTTGTGTTTTTCCTTGGTGGAAACATCATTAGTTGGATATCACAAAAGCAAAAAGTAGTTGCATTATCATCTTGCGAAGCGAAATATATTGCAGCATCAACCGGAGCAAGTCAAGGTGTTTGGCTTGGAAGAATGTTAGCAAATTTGATGGAACAACCGGTTGAAAAGGTGCTTCTCAACATAGATAACAAGTTTGCTATTTCGTTGAGCCGAAATCTAGTTCATCACGAACGTAGCAAACATATTGATACTCGGTATCCCTACATCCGTGATTGTGTTGAAAGTGGAGATGTTGAAGTTGAGTACATTAACACTCAAGATCAGATTGCGGACTTGCTAACCAAAGCTCTTGGAAGAGTTAAGTTTGCAGAATTAAGTCAACGACTCGGCATTATTGATGTAAAGTTAGAAGTACAAGATTAGGGGAGTTTTGTTAGATTAATCTTGTAGTCTTCAGTTTTCAGAATCTGAGTTTGTTTGCTGTTTTTTTGTATTCAGTCGAGTACTGGGTTGAGTGGGATGTGTTACAGTTTTGGTATCAGATTAGTATTAGTAGTTAGTGTTTAGTTGCCGGATTAACTACAGGAAACCTTAGCGACAAGGACTCAGAGAGTCATTCGAGTCTGTTTTGTTTGGGTAGATGTGGATCCAAACTCTGTATGGGTGAGTATAAATTGTGAATAGAAAAATAGAAAAGACGTACAGTCTCCCGTCGTAAAATGACTTCTCTGTTGCCGTATTTAGCACTGAACGACTGCTTTGACTTTGTGCGGCAAAAGTGTTATCAGCCGAACGTGAGGACTGTATTCAGAGAAGAGGTTTCAGAACAGGGCTTCAAGGTGTTGCTCTGTATTGAAGCGCTGATTACAGGCTTTGTCCCTGGGAGTTTCAACAAAATCAGCGCATGATGGAGGTGGAGAAGGTGCTGCTCGCTCTGGGTGTGTCCGTGCTGCTCATCGTCCTCTCCAAGCTTAAGCCTTCCGCGGGGAAGAATAAGCTCAACCTGCCCCCGGGGCCGTGGACGCTACCGGTGCTAGGCAGCGCCCACCACCTGATCACCAGCCACAGCATCTACCGCGCCATGCGCGGGCTCGCGGAGAAGCACGGGCCGCTCATGCTGCTCTGGCTCGGCGAGGTGCCGACGTTGGTGGCGTCGTCCCCGGAGGCAGCGGAGGCGATACTGAAGAAGTACGACCTCACGTTCGCCACCAGGCACCTCAACGCCACCACCAGCGTGGTCACCTTCGAGGGCAACGACCTCATCTTCTCGCCCTACGGCGAGCGGTGGCGGCAGCTCCGCAGGATCTGCGTGCTAGAGCTGCTGAGCGTGGCGCGAGTGCGGGCCCTCCGCCGCATCCGGGAGGAGGAGGTGGCGCGCTTCCTGCAGGACCTGGCCGCGTCCGCCGCCTCCGGCGCGACCGTGAACATAACCAAGAGCATGGCGAAGTTCATCAACGATACCTTCGTGAGGGAGTCCATCGGCAGCCGGTGCAAGTACCAGGACGAGTACCTCCGCGCCTTCGACACGCTGGTCCGGCAGACGACGTCGCTGACCGCCGCCGACATGTTCCCGTCCTCCAAGCTCATGCAGATGATCGGCACGGCCCCGCGCAAGGCGCTCGCCTGCCGCGACAGGATCCAGCGAATCCTCGAGCAGATCATCCAAGAACGGCTGGAAGCCATGGACCGCGGCGACGACACCGCCGGCCACGGGGACTTCCTCCACGTCCTGCTGAAGCTCCAGAAGGAGGACGGCACGATCACCAATCGCGACATCCTCGTCCTGATGTTTGTAAGCTTTCACCTCCCAACATCTTATCCATCGATCCCTGTATCTGCTTAATGAAGCATGCATGCAACAACGGTATGTTCAAGAAGACGACGAAGCGAATTAACAACGACGCAATTTTAACCGCATGCATGCAATGCTGGTTCCAGGACATGTTTGGGGCGGGCAGCGAGACGTCGTCGACGACGCTGAACTGGGCCATGGCGGAGCTCATGCGGACGCCGAGAGTGATGGCGAAGGCGCAGGCGGAGCTGCGGGAGGCCTTCCAGGGCAAAAGCAGGATCACGGAGGACGACATCGCCGGGCTGACCTACCTGAAGCTGGTGATCAAGGAGGCGCTGAGGCTGCACTGCCCGCTGCCCATCCTGCTCCCCCGGGAGTGCCGCAAGGCGTGCAAGGTCATGGGCTACGATGTTCCCAAGGGCACGTCCGTGCTGGTGAACGTGTGGGGAATCTGCAGGGACCCCAAATACTGGGAGGATCCCGAGGAGTTCAAGCCCGAGCGGTTCGAGAACAGTGGCATAGACTACAAGGGAACCAACTTTGAGTTCCTCCCGTTCGGCTCCGGCCGTAGGATGTGCCCGGGCTCGAACCTCGGCATCGCCAACATGGAGCTCGCGCTCGCCGGCCTTCTCTACCACTTCGACTGGAAGCTGCCTGACGGCATGAAGTCCAAGGACCTTGATATGTGGGAGGCAGCTGGCCTGGTCGCCAGTAAACGCACCAAGGTGCATCTGTACCCGGTCACTCGCATTGCTCCGAGCAGTGCCTGATAGGATCGAGCCACTGATCATGGCCTACCAGCGATCGTGAATGCACCACACTGCAGGTATTATATATATATGTAGCGTATGTGCTGTGGCTGCTTAAGTGGATGGTAAATAAGGTGGTGTTAGAGCTCGGTTTGTCCAATCCGGCCTCGCATTGTCAGCTCTCTAAACTATGTGTCAGTGTGTGTATAGCAAGTATCTTTGTTGAGTGCGTGCACTCCAGTAAAGAGAAGTTGCTATTGCTTATTCCTGAAATGCGTCGCCAAAGATGCTAACGAACGATCAATAAGTAATGCAGCTTCCCTATGCAACTCGTGAGCCAAGTCAGATATTTAAGCTAGCTGTCCGCCAGTTTGGGAGTAATATTAACGCGGCCGGAAACAACCGCATGCAGGATTTTATCCAAAATCAGCAACAACATCGTGAGTTCATGACACGCAAAAATGATGTCAAAGATAACGACGTTCATGACCATAAAATTAAGGCCGCCGGAATCGTCGCTTCTGCGAACCATCTACCATGCATGTGTATATGTTCGTTGTGCGTTGGCAGATGCTCCAAGCTAAGCAGTTTTGCTGTTCCACAATAGCGACAGCAGCAAATTAAAGTTGGACGATGCCAATGGGTAGGAACTGGGGACCAGTAACCCCAAATAAAATACTACTTGTATGCATCTGAGATGTCACGTCTATGATTTCTGTTAATATTAATGCGTGAAGGATTGTTATGATCGTAGAGATACACGCTGTTAACATTAATGCTTGAATGATTGACATGATTGTGGAGATATACGTGGTATAGGTTTATGATCGATATATTGCTCTAGTTGTTCGGACGAGGTGGCTCCGGAGGAGATTGAGGTTGCAAGGAAGTAAGAGGAGAATGCCGCGATGAAGGTGGCTGAAGAGAGAATGGCGATTGTTGAGTAAACTTCCTCATTAGTCATACAAGGTGATATGAGAAGCATATTATATGATCTTTTAGCAACAGGTATGATTGGTCCGAGAGTTGGTACATTATTGTTCGAACTAAAGCTGGTGCTGTGCCGAACGATGTAAGTTGGAAGGAAGTAGGAGTTACTTGAGTTGGTCTCAAAGGGCTTAATTAATTCTGAGAACAAAGGGAGTGGAGCACTACCTACAGGGGGACTTGTACTGATCGAGCCTGTAGACAAGGCAAGTATGAATTGGTGGACGTGGAACACCGTCAACTCTACGGACTGCTATAAATCATTGAATCTATGTGGCTTTTGTTTTTTGGGAGAAAACAAACAATTTTTTTGTGTAATTCTGGTTTTCTTATTTTTTTTCAAAAAAAATGAGTCGTTAGGACCCGTCGGTGGACTTGTGGACTGCTATAAATCGTTGGTGAATTTATGTTTTTTGTTTTTTTGGAGAAAACCGCGGAGGGACCTAAACGTAATTTCGTCTCTCTTCGGGTCCAGTGTGCTAAAAACCGTTTTCTTGGGACATAAATATAATTTCATTTTTTCGGGTCCATCTTGCTAAAAACTGACGGGAGGACCTAAACGTAAACCGCGGAGGGACTAAACATAATTTCGGATTTTCTGGTCCTTTTTGCTAAAAACTGACCGAAGGACCTAAATATAATTTTAAATTTTCTGGAGGTCCTTTTCGCGGACACGGTGACATGGCGCGGCTAAGGGCTCTCTATTTCTCTCCACTATAATGTATAGTATATACATTAGTAAGTAGTAATACGCACATAAAAATATACTCCCATGGTTAACGAATATATATAGAACTTTGTTGGAAATAGTATTTACCATATCAACACCTTGAAGTTTAGCTATATTTTTTTTACTCGTCTAGGGTTTTCTTTCCAACAGATGGCACAAAAATGGATATGCATAAATATGCATTTAACTGATAGAAGAACAACACAGTATACTTCCTCTATTCCTGAATAGATGTGTCATTCTAGTTTTTAAATTTTGCTTCTAAATATATGTTATTTTATAATTTTAAGATGATTTTTTATATTTTTTTTTCTTATATACCTCTTCAGAGGATAATGCACCAGTGATGTGCACGGGAGAGGGTGAGAGGAAATGATGCAAGGAACACATATAATATACCTGCTGCTTGCGTATGCAAATTGTGAGACTACGAGAGAGAGAGAGAGAGAGAGAGAGATCGGGCCTTTTTCTGTGGGCCACCTAGCTTGTAAGCTGGAGTAGTAGTAGTTTATGGATGGCATCTTATCTGCCTCGGGATCCGAGATGGAATATACAAATGATTGATTAATTAGATGTATCTTCTCCTTCAAGGACAAACAAGGAGAAATATTTTTGGAGCCACTTGCAGTTGCTGCATGCTGCTATGCCCATGCATGCTTTGTCCATGGAGGCATGGATAATGATTATGATACTAGTCTTTCAAAGCTCAAACATCGCTCATGGAGTGTTGATGGGAACAATTTAGTGGGAGCTAGGGTGCTTTGTTTTGTGCATCTATGGTGTGCTTCTTTCTAGACAAATCTCAAAGCACTTCTTACAGGAAAGGAAAAGATGTGTAACTGAGCTAAAAGGGTTGCAAATCTTCCACAACGTCTATCTGGAAAGAAGTTATACACAAATCTCTTGCTTTCTTAGTATGAGTACTTTTAAACACTATGGTGATTTTCTTTATCGGTAATACGCTAGGAAATCGTGTGAATGCGAGGGAGAGAGCACGTGGGTGAGTGGAGTGAGAGGAGGAGGTTCTGGGGATCATGATACAAATTTCGCCGAATTTTAGCAATTTTTTGTCAAAATTTTGAATTTTGGACTATCACGAAATCCAAACTACTGTCGAATAAAAAATTTAATTTTTTTTGAAATTACTACAGCGATATCGTTTTTTCAGCAAAAATCATGATTTTTGGCCGTATTTTCAGATCAAACTTGTCGGCCAGTGTTTTATAGGGACAGTAGTAATGTTTGAATTTTTAAATATTCGTTAGACTTGATAATCATTTGAAATTTTTATGGGAACACCACTTATGTGTCAAGAGCCTCGAAAAAAATTTAAATTTTTTTGACATCTTTGAATCATTTTTTGTTAAGTTGAATTTCGCTAAAATTTCGGCAATTTCGTCCGAAATTTCGGATTCTTGACTGAATTTCGGTTTTTTCGATTGCGAACGGACCGGATTTGAATTTTGACTGTCTGAAATACTAAGATTTCACTGAAATTTCGGATTATGGTCCCAGACGAGACTTTTTTTTTGAAACGGCAAGACGTAATTATATCAGAACGAAAGACAGACTGCAAGGTACAAGATTAGGTAGCGAATACTGCACCTGAGAAGGAAGAGCTCGGGATGAAGAGGAAGATCGAGCTCTTAAATGCGCTGCTGGATGGAGAGGAAGGTCGGACGAGACTTTATATGAAAACGAAATAGCAAGATGGGTTGATTCGTCGGGAAACGGTGCAAAACAACGAAAACGGTCGGTGGATCTCCAGACGGCGAGCGGCATCTTTCGTTCTTTCGAGTACTGACTGCTCTGACACGCCATACTACGTCCCCACATTTCACTTCTGACTTCATGTGTCGTTCGTCCAAGAAACTTAATTATTTCCACACTGCTGCGAAGAGGGCCTAGTGATATGCGGATTTATTATTTTATTTTTATAATCAAGCTGAAGTTGAGATCTTAGCTCGAGCAAATGCCGAACTAGCTGCATTGGAGTTAGGCACAGGGCACAAGCTCATCTCAAACCAGTCGCCAGATAGAAAAGCTGATATCACCGCACGACTTACTTGTAGAGGTGGGCACTGGGCCGGCTATTTTGGGCTGACCCGAGGCACGCCCGGCCCAGCACGAAACACGGCCCGGCACGACACTGTTTCAAAAGGACCGGACCGGTCCAGCACGGTTGTCCGGGCCGTGTCGGGCCTGCCAATCGAGCACGATGGGCGACCCGCCGCGACGACGATATGGGCCATGCTCGGTAAACGCGGCCCGAACGAGCCTGTTCGTGCTTGGCACGCGCGACGTCCGACGGCGACACGTCGGCCGTGTAACACGCAGCAGGGCCTGTGGCCGCGGCGCAAGACGCCAACGAACCCGCGACAACGTCTTGAGCTTCACCTCCCATGCCGCATCGCGTCCGCCTCGACAATTGAGTAGAGGAGGGAGCTCGAGTGCTCGACCCGTGCGGTGGGAGAGAGAGAGAGGAGGCGCCGTGAGGCGGTAGGGAGGTGAGACGGGGCGGGAAGACAAGGCGGAGGGAGGTGAAAGCCGGAGAGGGACCGAGGAGGTGGGGCGTGGGCGTGGGCGGCTCGAGGAAAATGGGAGAGAGAGTATCAGAGGAGCCAAGGACAATACATGTGATGGTGTAATGTACTCATGCATACGAATGTGCATGTATTGCCATTTAGTATGCACTAATCGATTGTTTATTTTTTGACTATATATATGTTCGTAACGTGCACTGTCGATGTCTTCCATAATCTCCTACATCAATGCCAACTATGCTATACATTCATTGCATACCGTAGCATTGTATACGCACACTACTACAAGCAACTTCGGGTCCTTTCCTCTCATCGCAATAGTGTAAATGAGCTGGGCTTGCGGCAAGCACACGGCGAGCACAAAGCGCAAATGGGCGTGCACTCGGCTCACCAAGACGAGCCAAGCCACTCGCCGGCCAAGACGACGGCCGTCGCGCGCCGGCACGGTTTAGGCCCGGCCACGATGGACCGTCTGGGACTAGCCCGCACGACAACGACGACGCCCACCTCTACTTACTTGCCAAGGAAGTCCTCTTCCGAGTATGTACAGCAGGCACCGGTGAGAGCTTTCTCTCGTGGGCAGCAGTTGAATTAGAAATTTTTCTATAGAGATACACGCTTTATACATACAACTCTAGAGTTCTGTACAATGATTTCATAATATTATAATCCAACCCATATATTTGAAATTTGTTAAAATTACAATATAAATAGTTTTAAGATCTTAAAAATCCCAAATCACCGAAATTAGAACCATTTCAATCAACAAATTTTAACCTATTAAAGAGACGATATCGTAGCATTTTTAAAAATTTTGCTATCCCTAGATCCACCCCTGCTTATGAGAGCAAGCTTATATGAAGTTTTCGCGAGGGAATTTTTATGATAGATAGTACTAGGAGAATTGTCGTCCAATGGTATTGCTAGTTTTGTGATCCCCATTTCAGTATTTCACAAGGAAGCCGAGGACCAGCATGTGATGGGGAGAAAGTGAAGGCCACGCAACGAATGAGGTGCATGCTGCTCTGGGAATTTAGATTTCAGAGAGGGCTTCGACTCAACTCAACTCAGGAAGCCTTCCGTTTTCTAGCCCCTAATTTTTTTATTTTTACATGTAAATCTAGATCCTTCCGAATAAAATTTAAAAATAGCCTCCTCAACCATGAAAGACGCGTTGTAGCAACACGGCAAGTTTTTCTACCGAGGAACCATATATACCTCGACAAGTTCACCAACTAAGCACCTCGATTAGTCACTCAATTAATCACTTAATTAAGTCACTAATTAAGTGCCTATTTAAGCCACTTTTGAAATGTGGTACCTCAGTAACTTCCTACCGAGCTTTGTTAACTCGGCAGGTCCTTGTTACCAGCCAGTGTTGTGCAACAAATGACCTGTCGGTGGTGGGATGTGCCACAGAGGTACGGAAGCTTAGCAGGTGACATAATATATTTCCTGTTGTGCCTTCTATAGTTGAGAGGGAGGCTATTTTTATAAATTTATTTGGAAGGAACTAGATTTGCAAAAAAAAAAAACAATTACGTGTCGGGAGAAAAAAAGAGAGGAAAACCCTCAATTCAGTTCGATCATAGGGAACGCTGCTAACATAAATTCATTCTAACACTTCTCTGGTCCTGTGATCCAAAAACAAAGCTTCGGCTTTTTTCCTCTTCACGCCTTTTTTTCTTCTTCTTTAGCCTCCTCTTAAATAAAATTACAAATCTAATCCTCTTTTCGACCACAAAAGCAATGACAGACAACACGTATCACTTACCTATGAGAAAACCTTCGTTTTCTAGATCTTGCCACTTCATATGTGCACAAGGAGGAAACGCAAAGAGCTGAGCTCTCGAGCAAATTAACAGGAATTGTCTTGGTTCACCTCAAACTCTAAGCTCCAGTTGCTGGAGCTTGGCTAGATTTTAAGGCTTTATTGGACCGCTAGAATTAAATAAATTAATACGACGAGGTTTATGGAGGATCTACACTGATGATTATTTACGCAAAATTCTTATGAAATTCTTGTAAAAGTTATCGATCCAACTTCAAAGCCATGACCAATTAATGATGTAAGTTTGGCAGTTGGTAGTTCCTCGTAACGAACACGAAAGAAGGTTAGAAAGGCCGTCCTTCCTTGAAAGCCAGAAAGAGGGATCCCAATTCGATCACATTCTTTGGCCCGTTAATTAACATTCTAACTGAAAAATGCTACTACTCCAAATTAATTACCCTCGCTTGCTTGCTAGCTGCAACAAACCGATTAATTGCTCGAGCTGCCGTCTCCTGGCGATGAATCATGAATTTAATCAAGAAAGGGACTGATGATCGAGTGAACTGATCTTTCGACTAGCTGCTACTACAACTGTTTGTTAATTAGTAGTTAATTTGTTAATATGATGAAGAGAATTCCATGCATGATCTTGCTAGCAAGAGCTGGCTTGTACGATTTCTCATCTCCTCCCCAATCACTAGTATAGTGCCTGTGCTAACGCTACGACGGCAGTACACCCGCTTATCAATTAAATGAGAAGATAAGTATGAATACAACACTTAATAATAAAAGAGAAATTTAGAATTTTAAATGAATTTAGAAAGAAAAACGGAACTAAATGGAGATCGAATGGGCGAAAACGGGCTTCCAAAAGATTTTAAATCAAGAAAGAGAAAGCAAAAAGAATTTTCTGATTTTAGATTATTTTTTTTGCAGCTTCCACAGAGAGCACAGCGTGCTCTCTGGGCTTGGCCAGCGCAAGGGGAGGGAAGGCTAGGGGTGGCCACTGGTCATGATGGGTCGGCATCTGGTGCGGCGAGATCGCCAAGACCGGCGCTGCATGAGGAGGAGTCACGGTTGTGAATTTCACCGAAAGATGACGGTGATGGCTTGGGTTACCTCAAAATCCGCGATCTTTACAAGAGGGAGCACTTGGGATTTACGCAATGCGATGGGGTGGAGGAGAGCTTGCGGCTTTATAGCCCGAAACAAGCATATTTATGGAAACCATAATTTGAGATCAAATCAGATTGGGAGGAAATTTTGGCAATAGAGCACTAAATTTGGGAATTAACACCATAGATGGAAAGAGGAGATTTGGTGCGGGATTGATGGAGCTTTTGAGCTTCTTTCTTGTTTTAATGGAGGAGGAAGAGAAGAAGCTTCTTTGGTGCAAATTGCAGACTAAAAGAAGCTACATGTGAGTTGCCTTCATTTTTTAAAATATAGAAGGATTTTTGAAAAGATAGCACATTAGGTTAAAAAATTCTAGAAAAATTCTCAAAAAAACTTTCGATTATTTTGTACTTAATAAAATTATTTTCAAAAAAAATTAAATTATAAATTTGACGAGGCACGGCGGCCGCGAGGTCGTTGACCAGCAACCTCGCCGCGTCGGCAAAGCCACCGATGGCGACCGTGAAGCCATTGCAGACCTGCGTTCTCCCGGCCGCGCTGCCCCATCTCCCGGTTTCCTTTTCCTAGCATGTAATATACGGTCCTTTCCTTTTCCAGGACGTTTGTTTCCTTTTCCTTGATTCCAAGATGTTTGTTTCCTTTTTCCTTGTTGATGTTGGAGGTGAGGGAAGGTCTGTTGTGGGCCACAGGGATGATTTCGGAAAAATATGGAAAAATAAACTGCGCTCCCCGACCGCTGGATCCGCAAGGAAAAAAAGATAAAAATTAAACAATGCTCACCGGCCGCTGGTTCCGCGAGAAAAAATTGAAAAAAATTAAGCAGCACTCATAGACCGTTGGTTCCTTAGATAAAAAATAAAAACAAAAATTCAGCGCTCTCCGTGTGCTGAAATTAGGCTCTATGGGGCTAGATCCGTAAAAAAATCTCGAGAAGGGTTATATTCGGAAAAAAAATACGATCACAATGGCAGGACAATAAAAAATTCAAGTCTTGTTTCCTTGCATGTGGATCCTCCATGTTTATTTCCTTGTTTGATTCACCCTTCTTCCAAATATGTAGTACGTATAATTTTGACCAGTAAAAAATTAAAGTTTGGTTTCCTTGCATGCGGATCCTCCTTATTTATTTCCTTGTTTGATTCGTCCTCCTTCCAAATATGTAGGTGGAGGAGGTCTGTTGTGGGCCACAGGGATGATTAGACACACTAAATAATGGCCATCGGATGTGGGTGAGTAAAACTGAGGAAAGATCTGAGACGTTCATTTTGATGAATGCAAGTTTCTGGGGACGTTTTGCTGGGTGCACGAACATTGGGCCATCTCTAATGAGGTGCATTATTTAGGTTGGACATAGGAAAAATTGCTTAGGTACATTATAAAGGGGTATAGATGCTCGTAGACATCACCATCTCTGCTTTGCCCCCATCAATTTCTCACTAGTATTTGCTTGCCATGCATATACTATCTTTTTTAGTTTTGTAGAGATGTCTACACTTTTTAGGGAAGATAAAAAAACTTACTTGTAAATATATTTCATTAAGAGCAATTTGCTGAACGAATTTCTCAGAAAATACCAGCACAAGAACGACAAGGTCAACCCTTGCATGGATTCTGTAAGTTATTTTTAGACTAAAAAAAGAGGAGCTTAATTAGCTAGACTGCATTCATCACAATTAACTAATAAGGAGGATTACAATCAAAGTGAATAAATTGACAAAGAATTAGATCCGGTTTCTTTCTTATAGACCTGTTGCCTCCGTCAGCATCTTGATCACCTGGTGTAGTACTCGGTCTGGATATATGCTCTACTCGATCATGATTAATTAGACGTTAACTAATTGCAATCCTTATCATGATTCTTGACTTCCACAAGTAGTCTTACTTAAGGGGAGAGAGAGGTAGAATCAGAGATCGAGGCCATGATATGGACGCATAAGATAATCTGCTGCAAACATCACGACCTTTTGATCGATTATCCTTTGCAGGACGTGTTTGAAAGTTGACAAGAGCATCTATATATACTATTCGATCGTGCTTTAAAGAGGATATAAGGATATATATATATATATATATATATATATATATATGAAAATGATTGTATACCTCTTTAAATGATGTTGTTATTCCTCTTTATCATTTTGAGTATACTCTAATACTGATTATAAGATACTCCAAAGTGAGTTCTATGAAAAAATTCATCAAAGTCCATCATTTATAGCATAATTTGTTTATATATTCGTTTTACATTTGGAAAAGGGTACGTAGCAAAAAAAATGAAGTGCTTTGATGAAATTTTTTCAATCATGTCGCATAGGAGTATATTAGAATTATTATTGGAGTACACCGAAAGTGATAAAGGTGTATAAAACGTTCATTTAAGTGGTATATTAGAGGTTTGGAGTATGTACTCCTGGAAGTACGGGAAAGGCTTCCTATATATGAAAATGATTGTATACTCTTGGGTGTATGTACTCCCACCTCTAGTATACTGTTTAAATGATGTTGTTATACCTTTTTATCATTTTGAGTATACTCTAATACTGATTATAAGATACTCCAAAGTGAGTTCTATGAAAAAATTCATCAAAGTTTATCATTTATAGCATAATTTGTTTATATATTCGTTTTACATTTGGAAAAGGGTACGTAGCAAAAAAATGAAGTGCTTTGATGAAATTTTTTCAATCATGTCGCATTGGAGTATATTAGAATTATTATTGGAGTACACCGAAAGTGATAAAGGTGTATAAAACGTTCATTTAAGTGGTATATTAGAGGTGGGAGTATGTACTCTAGTACTGGAAAGGCTATATATATATATATATATATATATATATATATATATATATATATATATATATATATATATATATATATATATATATACTGTGTCTTAATTTCCACACAGGTTCTGCATAAAATTCACTAGTGCGAATCGTAAAGCAGTTAATCCGGTGCTAGCTCTTTGGCTGCCTTTATAGCATAAAAAACATGAGTGTAACTTTGTCATCTAAACTTGCGTCGAATATACTTCACCCCTTCCATCCATTGATCCATACATGTAGTTAATTCCATGTTAACACAAGTTGGTAAAGCTTAACTACCACTATGTGTTGCTGTCGTGGATGATCTGATCTATCTCATCAAGCCATTGAGCTAGATACAACCACAAGTTTACGTGGTACTCGCTCTGATCATAAATAGTTATAATTTTAGACGTCGACATAGTCAAAAAAAACTCAACTTTGACCACTAATTTCTATTATAATATATTTAAAAAACTAATAAAAATATAATAATATGAAAGTAAATTTCGAGACGAATCTACATATATGATTTTCATGCATTCAATCTAAATATTTAAAAAGATATCGATAACTAAAATTTTAAAAGTTTGACCGCATATATCTTAAACCGATAAGTTTCTGTGAACCGAAAGGTTTTCACAAAAATGGCATGCAAGTGCAATTTTTACAGGGCAAAAACTAACAATATATGGTGAGCATTTTTTAGCCTTTTAAATATACTCACATAGAAACCAACCCTAGCCCGTTGATAAAGAGGTGGCGCCATCCTGTGATCCTCTTGGTTTTGCATCTTACAATTCGTGTAGGTACCTTGGCCAACTTTTTTTTTGAAAAAAAAAGAATCATGTATCCAAGAGCTATAACGCATCGTGATAAATGGAAGCTTTTGTGCACTCTTATGCACCTTCTAACTATGTATACATGAGTTATAACTAAGACGAACATATGAACTATTGATTCTCAGAACTTACTATGCTATAAAATTTAAAATTGACCATTTTTTTTAGCTACATCCAACAGTTAAAATCAGTTTTTTACATCTAAAAAAAATCACATCCGTAAAGTTTCGTAAGGACCACCTGAGTTTGTCACCAGGTTGGCTACAATCCATTATCCATTTTCATCGGGTTAGTTCTATTGGCAAACTCCTCGGTGCCCCGTAGCGTTTTTACCTTCGCACTGTCCAACACTGACACAGCCTTTTTAATCGCCACACGTCCCTAGAAAAGATACCCCAACAAACACCACACGCCCGCCCGCCCGCAGGGACACACGGTCTCCTTCCCCCGATTCAAGAAGAGGAGGCGGCGGCGGCGGCGGCGGAGTACGGGAGAAGGTTATAGAAGCTTCTAGAACCTTCCGGGATTCGGCGGCATGTGGGGGCGGCACTACTGGGTCGGCGGCCGGCGGCCGAGCGGAGCCGGAGGAGGAGGAGGGGAGTTGGGAGGCGTGGTGGTGATGTTCGCGTGGCTGTCGAGCCAGGAGCGGCACGTGCGGGCGTACGCGGAGCTGTACGCGGCGCTCGGGTGGGCGTGCCTCGTCTGCCACTCGGACTTCCTCACCCTGTACGTCTCTCTTCCTCCTCCCCGTCGCATCTTCCCATGGTTGTGATTTGTGAATCGTAAAGGTGTGGTTTTACTATACTATTTTTTTAACCTTACTTTTTACGGTTTTTGAGGTGAGTCAGTGAGTCTAGACGGTTTCTTTCTCGGGATTATTCGTCGGAGTAGAGGGGAGAATCATTAGATGATCTGATGTGCTGCGAGCGTGCAAGAAAAAGCTTCTATTTTGGCTTAATTACAAGTGTTCTTGGGTATGAGCTGATCCTCGTAGATTGAAGATGGTTGAATTTCTAGGCCGTTTGATCGATTGGATTAACTCAAGAAGTTGGTCACTTCTGTTTGATTCCAGTGATTTGGAATAGAATCATAGCAAGCTTGGTGTATGTTTGTCTTGCAGCATCCTATGTATTCTGAAGGCATGTGTAGTTCTGTTGCAGTATTTTAGATGGCTAAATTGGATGAACTGCGTAAAGCCTGGGAGATATGCGTGGTTTGCTCTCTGATATGAATTTTAGTAAATCTCTGAGGACTGTATTTTGGGTCTACTTCATATGATTGAATCGCTTGAATAAATCTCATTTGCTTGTTCGTGCAGGTTTTCCCCCGAGAAGGCTGCTGTGCTCGCCGATGGAGTTATTGCAGAGCTTGTTAAGGTCAGTTCTACATCTGATGGTTAGGCTATGCACATGACTGCGCTACTTTCAACTTGTCTTGCTCCTTTTTTTGTGTGTGTGGAGTATCCGTGTTGATGCATCTCATTGTTTGTTGCAATCATGCACCCTTTGCTGAATTCGTCTTTGATATACAGGAACTGAAGGCTAGGCCAGTACCTGTTGTCTTCGCCTCATTCTCGGGAGGGCCAAAAGGCTGCACATACAAGGTTCTTCAGGTAATGTAACCCCCATAGCCCTTTGGCTGAAGCGGTTATCTATTATGGCCTGGTGTAGAAATAACTAGAATCTCTAGTTAATGTTTTCTTTGTTCAATGACAGCTGCTAGAGAGAAGATGTGAAGGTCAACTGAATCTGGTATGGTTTTCCTACCTTTTTCATTTGTATACTCCTTTGCTCATACAATTTTTCCTAGAGCAATGTACACTAAAAATATTGGTCATACAAGGCGAGATCGAATCCGCAATGATGATATACGTGATAGGATTGCGGTAGCACCAATTGAAGAAAATCTTATCCTTGAGATAGTTTGGATATCTCCAACGGAGGCCTCCTCCTGAGGCATCGGTGCATAGTGGAATTTTAAGAATCATCGTGAAAACATAAAAAGAGGCAGAGGTCGACTAAGACTGACGTGGAAAGAAGCAGTAAAAAGAGACTTACGGGATTGGAATATTCCCATAGATTTGGCGTTGGATAGGAGTACATGGAAGTTCGCGATCCACTACCGGAACCATGACCTAAGATCGAAGGTTTAGGATTTTTATTGACTTTGATTGGGGTTTTTTCCTAGCCTACCCCAACATATTTGGGACAAAAGGCTTGGTTGTTGTTGTTGTAATGTACATTAAAAATAAAATTCTCTAGGTAGAATTTGACAATTATTGGAGAAAGCTTCATATATTTGCTTCTTCCTACAGGATGAGTATCAACTTGTACGAGACTGTCTGTGCGGACAAATGTACGACTCAAGTTCCGTAGATTTTGTTAGTGATTTAGGCACACGTTTTCTCCTTCACCCAAGTGTCCTGAAGTTGTCTCAACCTCCTCATGTCTTAACATGGATGACTAAAGGCATTGCCTCGGGTCTAGACACCCTTTTCATTGGCAAATTTGAAGCACAACGTAAGGAATATTGGGAAACACTATACTCATCAGTGGTATGTCACTCTATTCACCACGATGCCTTATAACCTGATTGCAGATGAACTTAACATGGATATCTGTAACATTAATCCATTATACGTGCAGCATGTTGGCCCAATACTCATATTCTGTTCAGAGGATGATGAACTTGCTCCCTGTTCGATTGTTCAAAATTTTGCCCAACGTCTGCTGCAGCTGGGTGGCGATGTTAACCTAGTTAAATGGCACAGTTCTCCTCATGTAGGTATGCTCTTTATTCCATGGTGTGTATCAAACAGCAATTTTTATCAGGGATGGGACTGCTCTAAATTAGGATGGGTAAAGTTCTTGAATTTTTTTAATCTTTTTTGAACATTTTGCCCCAGCAACTGCCTGCTTATCACTACATGCTTTCAGGCAATGTGCAGGAAGAAATACGAAGACTAAACCTGCTATCCATTACTTAGCTTGGTCCTCTCAAATGACAAAAAAAATATTGAGTTGTTTTAGTTAAAATAGGTATTGACAACAATCCATGAGAATGCATAATGAGGGCACACTGAAATTGGCCTCTTTACTTAATACCACCCACATAGTAGTCCAAGGTTACTTACTGGTGGTAATAGCCAAACGTTTGAAAGTTTAGTAATACTTGCAAGTGGCAAAAGAAACTACCAACAGGATCTCAGGCAATAACTAGCCAAACCATCCTGTTTATTATGATATTTTTCAATTCTTCTGCAACTTTCTGAACAAATTTGCTTACTACAATGTTTGAAGCCAAATACAAATCTAAGTTCATGTAGAACATTCCAAGTCATTCTGGGATCCATAGTTGTTACGGAAGTCCGGCTAGGCGAGGCGAGCCCAAAGCACCTGGACGCCTAGGCAGTGATTAGACGATGAAAATAATAAATAATATCTCATATGATATAAAATTAAATAAATATACCTTATATGAAAGGAAATTAGAGATGAACTTGAACTTCAGCCCCACATTCCTCGGTCCACTTGGCCCGGCCCATCTGGCCTCCTTTTTTCCTAACCTAACCCCACTCCTCCCTCTCACGATTCTAGGCTCCAGCCGCCGCCCAGTGCGCCCACACTCCCCCGTCTCACTCACCTCCTCTTCACGGCTTCACGCTGCCGTCGAGCTGCTCGCCTCCCTGGCGCCAGCTCCTTCTCCCCTCTCCCTCCTGGCGCCAGCGCATTCTCCGGCTCCCCCTCTCCTTCCCTTCTCTCCCCATGCCGCCGGATCTGGCGACCTCCGGTCGGCTCCTTCACCAGATTCGGCGGTTTCTCGACGGATCCGGTGATCCTGTTCGCCACCAAGCCATCCACTAGCCTCCTTTACACCTAGCCCTAAGGAAGCCGCCACCAAATCCACTGGTTTCCAGAGAGGGACAGCGGCGGAGGCAGAAGTCCCAGCGGAGGAGACTGTCCCCTCCCCTCCAGGAGCTCACCAGCGTCGCGGAGATGACGCCTTGGCGACCGAGTCGACGCCCAGCAGCCCCAATCGCTCGCCTAAAGAGCTCCGGCCTGGGTGACGAGCCAAGTCGCCCCCCTCCGCGCGACTGGACACCTTGGCGTCGCCGTGACAACTATGCTGGGATCACCCTTCCCAGTTATAGTTCTCTCCAAAGCAATGGTCACCCAGTTCTACTAATGGCCAGACTTGGTAATGGTGCGAACCAGCTATAACAAACAGAACAACAGTACTGCCATTCTTAATATATATAAATTAATTGTTATAGAGAAGCCTTAATCATGTATTTTGCCTGTTGTTCCCATTGTGTGGAGCTCAATTTCATCCATCCAAATCTTTTTTTCTTATATAAAGCTGAGTGCAAATCGAGATCAATCACTGAGACACATCATGGACATCAATAAACTGTAGTCTGTAACCACCAGATTGACAAAGCAATACTCATTGGACCATTCAAATTACACCAAACATTTCTTGAGTTGGACTTTTGTTGGGTGGGGCCTGAATTGGGCTTGGACTAAGCTGGGCTGGGCCTACATTGGGTTTGAGTTGGTCAAAATTAGCTGAGCTTGAACTGGGCTCAAGGTAAACGTCTAAATATTTTTGTTTTATGCCTGTTGCAATGCAAGCGCCTCATACTAGTGGTAGGATAAGGTTGCGTGTACGCTTGACTGCGTCTGGACAATTTTGAGCTGACTAACAAGAGCTAGATTTCCCTTCTTAGTAAGAACTTACATGATATGCTACTACTACTTTTTTGTCTTTCCTGTAGGACTAAATGGTAAATAAACTTGGCATATCGTATGGAACACTTGACACACAGAAAAAAAGACTGATTGAACCAACCCATGACTTACATAATAGAAATACTACCTCCCTCATTGTAAGAATTTATTAATGACCAACTATTGTCACCATCAATCATCTTTTTTTCAAAATCGTTACACTGCTCAGAAGTTGTGTATGCAAAGCCTTCTTTACATGGGTGATTATCACTCTTCATCTTTACTGTGTTGCCTGCTTATCACTGTCTCTTCACCATTTGTCATGCAGGCCATTACAAGCATCACCCTGAGGAATACCGAGCTGCGGTGACTGAGCTACTCATAAAGGCTTCAGCACTTTACATGAGCAGAATACAACTTAACAGTTACGAGGTGGGCATGAGTGAGCACAATGGCATGTCTCAGTCGGTCTGCAATCTCCATAAAAGTGCTGTGAACTCCAACGATAGGCTAAGAAGAGTACCAACCGACCTAACCGATCATTTCTTATTACCGAGCTCCATGGAGTACCATGAAAGCAGCAACGAAGAACCAAAACCTGAGTTGTTCAACATGCCAAGCGTGGAAAGCATGAACCCCCATGGGGTGTTGGGGCAGATGCTTTATGATGTATGTGTCCCGAAGAACGTAGAAGGCTGGGACTTGAAGCCTTGTGCGTCGATAAATGGGAGGCACATGCATACTATTGCTCGTCGGCATGGTACTTTCAATCCAATAAAATGCATACGACGGGCAAGATTGTAATAATTTTGGCTGGAACATCTTAGGGTGTGTTTGGTTGTTTGCACCATCCTAGTCTGGCCCGTATGAGTCATCCAGGTTAGCTTTGGTTTGTATGAGTGGATGCAAGTTGAGTTGTTTGGTTACTTGTTTATGTATCTCATGTGCCTGTATTGGAGAGAAGCTCAATTTCTGTGTTTCCTCTATCCTGCATTAGTGGGTGCAATTGCATCCACCTGGTCTGGTTGAACAGAAAACCAAACACATATCTAACGGATACAATTGCATTCACTCATGCGATTCAGACACCATGCACCATGCAGGCAACTAAACACACCTTTGATGCACACAGCTGAATGCAGGCAACTAAACGTCCCCCATCTCCACGATTTTTCTCGAGTTTTGGTCCATGAAAATGGCGGGACGGCGCGATGAGCCCCCGGAAGTAACCACGACGTAGCGTGGGCCGCAAATGGATGCCGATCGAGGCTTGTACAGTTTGGCTCTCTTCCTCCTCTCCCCTTAATATATTTTTGGTCTGAAAAAAAATGACTGTGCAGTAAGAAAACACTCGCTGTGCTCTATCTTCGGTTGATTATGACTGTAATCTCAAAAGAAAAACTGCCATTTTGCTTCTAGACAACTTTTGAGGCAAAATGTGACGTGTAGAAAGTGGTAGTGGTGGGCAGATTGTGCAGTTGTTCCAACAATTGCAGTATGCTAACGTCATGTAGAAAAGCACGTACGCTCGCTGCCTCGATCTCGCTGTGCTTGAAGTTACTAACGCTGCTCATATACGAAACCACGATTGCTTCTGCTTAACCTGTGGCTGTGACTCCCAACTACCCTTCTACACAACTACTACACTGCTCGAGTGCTCATACTTTGCTTATGACCTTTGGTTATGGCTGACTCCCAACAACCGTTCTACGCAAGTTTTGTATAATGTTGGCTGCGACGGACGGATTCTGCAGTTGTTCCAACAGTTGCAGTTTGCTAACATCATATCTCTTTAGCGCTTGTGGTTATGGTCATTGTCTTTTCTTCTGGGGAGTTTTTATTGCTACTTCTTTCGTCTAAAATTTGTTGAACTGTTGGGTAAAGTTCCCCCAACAAAAAGAGTTTTCTATCCAAGATTAGTACTAAGTAGATGGGCATGTGTCGTATTGGACCTTATGAAGTCTACAAACTACAGTTGTATGCCCCCTGCAAAGGGAATGGGTGTATGATGAATAATTCATACAAGAATAGCTCGTAAAAGTTTGTACTTTTTAGTTACTTGTTTTTGTTGAGCAGTGTTTCAATGCTTTCCCTCCTAATATAAATTGCACAAATCTTGAAGCAAGCGAAAGGGTAAGTAATCTCCATCAACCCTTCATTCATGCTTTAATATTTGTGCATCTGTAAAAAAGAAAAGCATTGAAGCACCTCTCTTACTTGTTTTATCTTCTTAAAAACATAATTAGTCGTTTCACAAATTGGGTGAATAGTTCAAAATTCACGGATAATTGTCTATTGTAGTCATCTTAACACTCACAACCTACGGATCTCGGGTTCAAACCACGCATATTTGGAAAATGTACATTGATTGGCATGCTAACCTATGATGAGAATAAGACCATGAAGAGTTTCACCTCAAAATGCATAGAGCAAATGTTATACTCCCTCCGGTCACAAATAGCTAATGTTTTGGACATAGGTGCAGTCAAACATTTAAAATTTTGACAGTCAATATCCTTTGAAATATTTAAATTGAATACATGAAAATCATATGTACAGATTTATCTCAATAAGTATTTTCATAATATTGTAATTTTATTAGGTTTTATAAATATATTATAATAAAAATTAGTGATCAAAACTGTGTTTTATAAATCTTGTCGATGTCAAAAAGGATAACTATTTGTGACCGAACAAAATAACAAGAAAGATGACCAACCATTTAACAATAAACCAAAGCTAAAAATAACAATAAAACAACAAAGACCAGACTAGAGAGGGCCAAACGTGCGGCACGGCATAGCCCATTAAATAGGTAGCACAGCCCGTTTTGGCCCGGTAACTAAATGGGCCGTACCGTTCCGGGGAGGCGGCCCAAGCACGGCCTGCGAGGCTAACGGGCTGTGCCGTGCCGGCATGGGTTCGACGGGCCGAAACGGGCCAGGTCGGCCCGTTAACGCCAAAAGAATTCAAAAAAAATCCAAAACAATCCAAAAAAATTAGAAAATTTTGAAAAATAGAAAAGGTATGAAAAAATGCATAAAAATATGATAAATCAGAAAAATGGGAAAATTTAGAATAATTAGAAAAACTTTTTAAATATATATAAAAAATTTAAAAAGCTAAAATATGAGATAAATTCTAAAATGAGACAAATAATTTGAATTAAATAATGAGCTTTATTGATGTTTGGCTGCCTCGTTAAAAATTTTGTCAAGTAAAAACTCAACACGAGAAAACCTTGGCAAAGAAAAAGAGTACAACCTATAGCTCAGTGGAATAGGAAAAAAGTGAAGATTACAATTATTCTTCCTCGTTATCTAGATAAAGATTTTCGAACGTCTCCGTCAGCTCAGCATTTTTTGCAGTATGTTGAGCTCGTTGATCAGCTTATTCCCAATCTTTCACAGTGAGAAGTATTTTCACCATCTTACTTGTCAAATTTGTTCTTCTCTCCTCGATTATTCTTCCGGATAGACTGAAAGCAGACTCCAAATAAACCGTGGAGACAGGAACTGTTAACACATCCCGTGCTAATATAGAAAGCACCGGATATGTTATCTTGTGCTCGTGTCACCACTGCAAAATGCTGAAGTCCTCCTCTTGCTGTTCTTGGTAGTTGATAGTGTCGCTGTTGAGATAGGCAGCTAACTCCCCACCACTTAATGTGCCTGTACTTGTCGTTGTTGTAGTCAAACTCCTTGAGGAAGAGCCACCTGCACTTCATATCTTTCCCTCACGCGGTTTTCTTCTTACCTGTTGTTGGTGCTAGTAGAAGTCGCTGTATGCGAACTCCAGCAAACTTCCGATCATACTTATCATAAATTTGAGATAAGTTATCACGGATATTTGAAAAATAACTAGAATAATCAGTACCTACCGCATCACTTAGAAGTGAGAGAACATTAGAGAATCCTCGAACTTTAGCTCTAGGATCTAAAATAAATGCAAATACATATAATATAGGAATTTCTTACCAATATTTCAAAATTTTAGTTTTTATAGTATAAACAGATTCACGTAAGATATTATCATTTTCGTGGCTTTATAAGTGGGTAACAATTTCTAAAATATGATGCACAATTAAAGGAGAGGTTGCGTAATAAACTCCAAATAAAGCAACAGTGGATTCAAAAAAAATTCTAGAAATGACAGCAAGTATTTAGCAATATATCAATGTTGTTTTGTGGGTAGCGGTTGACCATCCCGTGTACGACAGTGCATATTAATAAAAACAGAACATGTGCTCTCATATGGTATGAGATTCTTAAGCATCAAGTAAGTAGAGTTCCATCTAACAGGCATATCCAAACTAAACTTACGTAGATGCACATTCATTGCAATACAATGTCTTATATGCTTCTACTCATTGATTAGAATAATTTAAGTAAGATATTGTAGTATGAAAAGGTTCAAGATACTGATCTAACCTCTTCAAACCAGATTTAACTATAAGATTAATAATAGACAAGCACAACGCTGATGTAATAAGAAAGATTCAGTATATGAATTGAAAAGCGGAGTAAGAATGTTCATAGCAGAAGTATTTATAGAAGCATTATCTAATGTTATTGCAAAAAAATTATCACTAAGGTCAAAATCTTTCACAACTTTTACAATACAATTAGCAATGTTTTCAACAGTGTGTGCTACATCAATTAATTTGAATTATATAATTCTCTTTTCTAGTTGCCGATCATCGTTTACATAATGAGCAACTACACTAAGCTAATCCTCTTTAGCTCTACCACTCCATATATCAGATGTCAAAGACACAGAAAAAGTACATGTACTAAAATTTTCTTTTAGGTTATTGCGATAATTATTATAATATTTAATCAAATCTCTAGTTGTTGTCTGTCTAGAAACTGCAGAAAATGTAAGATTATGAATGGTCCTAATATAGCTTTCAAACACAGCTGACTCACCAAAGTTTAAAGGAAGATCTTGAGAAGCGATTAAACGATAAAAAGATTCACGAGCTACCTCAGGATTGTAGTCCTAGTTACGTACCGTACCGTCGGGTTGTACTGCAGCTGTGTCTGTCTCAAAGCCATTCCCGTTTTTTTTCTACAGCTCTCAGCATGGCTCTTCAAGTGTCCCGTTCCACTTGAAGATTTCGCAGTTAATTTATGCTTACAGTATTTACAAACAGCATACATGCTCTAGACGCCGTCTGATGTCTCAAAAATCTGCTCGAAATCTTTCTAGACTCCTGATGTACTGCATCTTGTTCTTTTCGCCCTGGTGCTTGCCGACGCAGTAGCACTTGTAGAGTCTGAGGATGGCACAGCTCCTGCAGTTTCTTGCGCTTCATAGGATGCAAGAAGCTCCTTGGGTGAAATCCTGAAATCAAAAGCTGGGAACGACGGATAAAGGAAACTGCAAGAAATAATTACGTTATTAATACTAAAATATGATTTAAAATACTAACAAAACAAAAAAAATAAATCACAATTATCACCTTGATTTCTTGACAGAAGACGGAAGCCGAATTTCGGATCTTTGGCAAAACTATTTTGAATTTTGCCAAATTACCACCAAGAGCAAAAGAATTTCCACAAGATAATGAATAGAAGAGAATGCAAGATTGCCGGTGTGGAAATGGAGGGGGTAGCCACCTATTTATAAGAAAAAAATTCAAGATTTTTTTGAATTTATTTATGCCTCCAACGACTATAAAACAGCTATTTTTTCAAACTAAATGGGTCGTCTGCATCCTTAATCGTCTTGGGCCACACCGAAGTCAGATCTTGTGCCTAGGCGAACAAAGTTGTCGTGTTATGTCGGCCCAAGCATGACACGATCCGTACAGTGCTATACGGATCGTGTCGTGCCGGATCAATAGTATCATGCCTCAGACCGGTCCATTTCGAACAGGCCGTTTCCAGACCAAGAAGAAGGGTAATAAAAGGGAATTATTACTCGAGTGACAAATAGCAAAACCGTAATAAATAAACGAAGTGGCATTGTTACCAGGATAGCAACTCCTATGCCCGTGAAGGTTGGAATTATGCTCTTCCCCGGCATTCTTTGATCCCGGAATATGCTCCGATTCCCCCTCACGAATTCCCTCCGATGATCCTCTAGCCCATCATCCCAAATTCACAAATCCGAGTGAGTTGTATCGGTCCTCCTCTCGGTTTCCTGTCTCTTGCCTGGATCGTGGAGAGGTCCTTTCTTTCTCGAGCGCTGATTTGTGGTTTGCTTTCTTGTTTCTTGAGTTCAGATTACCCAGGAGTGTTGATCCGTTCAGGTGGTGTTCTTCGTCGAACTGGGGTGCAAATCAGAGACAGTTTTGGGTGGTGGCGGTTGCTGATCCTGCCCGCCCTGTCGTTTCTTGATTTTTATCGCGCGCCAGTCGTTCTAAATTGGCGTAAAGGTCGGACTTTAGGGAGGATTTCGTGGTAAAGGATTTAGTCTTTGGAGTGTTTCCGGAGTTTGGGATTTGGAAGTTTTTGATTTCGTCTAATTGGTTGGAGTTTGAGGTGAAAGGATTAAGGATTAGGATTGCATGTTCTTGTAACTTTGGATGGTTCCATGGTTGTGAATTGAGCTGGGTTATGGTGAAAAGTTTGGTTTCTTGATCGTGGTCTCCCAAAACCCCCTTGCTAAAGGTTGGAACATTTCACGGTTTGATGATCTGTGCTGTGCAAAAACTCGTAGGTTGTGGGCAAGATGTACGCCGTGGGGAAGGTGGGCAGCCTCATCTCCCGCAGCGTGTATACCGTCTCCGGCCCGTTCCACCCGTTTGGTGGTGCGGTGGACATAGTTGTAGTGCAGCAACAGGACGGCAGCTTCAAGAGCTCGCCATGGTACGTGCGGTTTGGCAAGTTTCAGGGGGTTCTCAAGACAAGGGAGAAGGTGGTCAACATCGCCGTGAATGGCGTCGAAGCTGGGTTCCACATGTACTTGGATAGCAATGGTGAGGCTTACTTTCTCAGGGATGCAGACTCTAACATCGAGGAAGGGAACTTTGTTTTGTCCCCTGCATCTTCGGGAGATGAACAGGAGGTACCGATGCAGGATGCTCAGTTGAGGAAGTCGAAGAGCACTTCTTGTGATAGCTCAACCATGGAAGCCAATGTTGGAGATGGCAAGATAATCACAAGGACAAGCTCAAGGCGGACCACCATACTTGAGCGGATGTTTGGTCGGAAATCAATTAAGGACAATGTCCATGCTGTTGATAGGGTAAGTTCATTAGAGCGTGCAGAGATTGCTGCTGAACTCCTTGATACAAAGTGGTCAACAAATCTCTCACGTGGTTCGAGAACTCGTCGTTCTAATGATGATGAACCTTCCAAGAGTAATGTGACAGATGTTGGAAATGATAATCAGGTGGACACGTCAAAAATGGTATTGCGAGAATGTAGATCTGATAATGAGAAAGCGATGGGCTCTAATTGCGACAGTGTGGACAGCAATTTTGGTAGCACAACTGGAGGAAGAAACAATTTGGGAGATGAAAATGATCATTATATACAAACCACCAGTGTACGGGAGGAGGGTGTTGAGATTTACACACGTGAGACTGGTGACTTGACTGATGGGATCACCTCAACCACAAACCAGCCAGGATCAGAATCTTTGTCAAATGATCTGGGTACAGTTAGAAGGATCAATGAGTCCTTTGATACTCAAGGTGTGTTGCTGGGTAATTTTGAAGATGCTACAGGAAGGGAAATGCATACAAAGGAGGTCCCTTCACATGGCATTTTTGAAATCAATGCTATTGAAACCGACATTACGAACGATAAGAGTGAGGTAGTTTCACAGTTTGTCACTGTAGATTCAGATGGAGCTGACCAAAATTTTATTGGCACAAATTCACCAACTTACGGCACCACAGATGTATCTAGCAAAAATCATGATGTTTCATTGATTGCTTCAGCTCAAGATGCATGTCACGAGAAAGTGGTCATTATCAGCAGCTCTGATATTTTGGCAGACAAGGTTTGTGATGCTTCAGGTATCTCATTGGCTGATGGTGTACAACTCAAAGAGCGTCCAAGTGTCTCCCGTGAGAAAATGGAACAGCTGATTTTTGAGGAAATGCCACTATCATATTGTGGTGCTTCCAGCAATAAAGAAGATATGAATAACTTGTATGACCAAGACATTTTTGTCTTTGAAGATTTTCGTTCCCAAATCTACCAAGCTAATGGTCCAGATAAGGATTTCTCTGTGGACACTATTGCCAATGATCATGTTATGTACTCAGCTCATGGTTCAGACATAAATATTTCTGTGGACACTGTTGCCAATGATCATAGTACCCTCTCAGCTCATGATTTAGCTTATCAGCATGATCTGGTTTTTCCCGATGCTTCTTCCAGTGTTGCAGAGATATTGAGTTATTTGCCTGAAAATGGTCCTGAAGAAGTAACAAAGGACTCCAGTGTGGAAAATAAAACATGCAACAGAGAGCTTGATGTTTCTGTTATTCAGATATCGACAATGGGAGATGATACCAGAGAACGCATTGCTCAGTCAGCTAATTTCCCTAATAGAGTAGAACATGAAGGTTCACAAATTATTTCTGGGTTTTCCAGTTTGAGTAAAGATGAAGCGGACAGCACCAAACTAGAAGATGATGAGAACAGAGCTAGTTCTGCGATTGGAGTTGAAATTGGGCTTGTGCCTGAGGCTATATATGAGCCAAGGGAAGAAGCACAAGCAGTTGTGACGTTCTCTGAGTTTGTAGAAGAAATTCAATTTCAATTTAATGACAGTGAAAATTTTGCTGATGAAAAGACCACGGATGACGTAATAGCTAATAAAGCAGCAGGTGCAGGAGGACATGATGTATCTGATTGTGACGCAGAAGAACAGGGAGGGGATGATACAGAGCTTGAAAGTGATCTGGAAAATCGTTCTGATTCGTCAAGTCCTGAGACTAGTCCTGTTCCTATTCCAGGAAGTGAGTTGCATTCAGGCGATAATAATATAGAGGCTAAATCTCTACCAAATCTCTGTTCTCACATACATGACCTTGATAGGTCTGACAGTTTCCAACTAAGCCGCTCACTACAGTCCAATGGTGAAATTAATGGAGTTGATCCAGTCAAGATTATGAATTCTGGCTTTCCAGAGCAGGAACCAGAAGGTAATGGTGATTCAGAAGAAAATAGTAGCCCACCTGAGCTTACCAACAATGCAGTGCCTGATGACAAGCATGCTGATGACCTGAAAGTTGATTCATTCAACCCTTTTGTGGGTGAGTTCTTTTCTTTTATATGAGCTAAATTTGTTGTTATTTTTTTACACTAGTAGGCTATAATGATCTTGATCCTGCAGGGTAAATGTGATGCTTATTTTTTTGACCTCACCAATAATTTTGTTATGCCATATGTGTAGTATATTTGTAGAAATGCATCAAATTCAGTGGATTGTTTAGCTAGTTTTATTTCAACTTTTGTTGGTTGCCTGCAGTACCGGATATGTGCCAATACGTACGACATAGTGTAGTACTGAGTCAACTTGACAACGGTAATAATCTCTAGCTGTGTTTTTTTTTCAGAATTATCCCTGTGCAGGCACTTGTTATCTGAAGACATGGGAGCGGATGCTGCATGCAAAGCATTCGATGCTGAGAAGGTAACCTTAGAGGAATTCCGTGCCATGAAGCAGTCACTGATAAGAAACAGCAAGCTAGCTGTTAGAATTTCTGGCCGCTACTTTCCCTGGGATGCAGCTGCACCTATTGTCCTGGGCATGGTGTCTTTTCGTGAGGAACAATTCTTTGAACCCCAAGGTATGATAAAGGTGGAGCGAGTTGAGCCAAGTGCAGCACAGGGTGGCAGCTGGAGAATCTGGCCATTTAGTTTCAGAAGGACAAGGACCATTAAGACTGTCCAGCCAGCTTGTGCAAGCACTGTAGAAAGTTCCTTATCCGCTTCTGTTAAAGAATCAGATGAAGAAAGAAAAAAACCCAGGGCAAAGAGGATGGATAGGAAGGTGCGATCACTCACTCCAATATCTGAGGAGCTTGCATCTCTTGATCTCAGAGAGGGCAGGAACGTGATAACATTTACCTTCTCAACTGCAATGCTTGGGAGACAGCAGGTTAGTTTCCATCCCTCATTGTTTCACTTAATTTGCTCATGTAGTTTCTCATCCTCTGGCCTTTTACAACAGGTAGATGCCCACATATATTTGTGGAAATGGAATACACGCATTGTGATATCAGATGTTGACGGAACTATCACCAGGTAAGTTGAGCAACCCAGCCTTGGTTCTACTTTTATTTACATTTCACAATTAGGATACCTGATTGCCAGGATTAGCAGTTAGCCAGTTATGTTCAGCTTTGTGATGATTTGCATGCTTTTCCTTTCATTAACTTACAATTAATTACATTGAATCTATTGTGTTAATGAAAAAGGGTAGATAAGTGGAAGATTTCGAAACTTAAAAAAAAATTGTTGTTGGGAAATATTCCATCTACTTATAAGAGGGAAAGAAAATGAACTTTGTGTAACTAAATCAATTCATAATGATTAGAAAATATGGGCAATTTGATCCACACCACCTACAAAAGTGTATTTATGCCAACCTTACAAATTTCTTTTCTTTTTCAATATAAATGCAGGTCTGATGTTCTTGGCCAGTTCATGCCACTGGTTGGTGTTGATTGGTCTCAAAATGGAGTTGCTCGTTTATTTTCTGCAATAAAGGTATGCAACTATGTATGCTACCCGTGCTTGTAACAAAAGAAAAAACCATTTTAAATTTTACTTCCTGATCTAGCTCAAGGCAATAGCATTCATCGATTATCACTCTCTCTGTACTACAGAGGATTCTCCAAATGGCTCAAGAATGTCATCTTTTCTTTTGTGTGTGTGCAAATTTATGTATCAAGCTAGCCTTTTTTTTACTTGGGTTTGTTCTTATGGCATTCCACAGGAAAACGGATATCAGCTGCTTTTCCTAAGCGCACGCTCTATTTCACAAGCCCGCGTGACAAGACAGTTTCTTTTCAACCTAAAGCAGGTAGTGTTTAGTTCACTCCTAATTTAGCACATCATTTCTTCATCTATTTGTGGCTTATGTACGCAAAAATGATCAACTTTGTATGTTGATATACCCAATTAATGAACAGAAACGCAAGTGTGTATGTGCCACACACATGCATATAATCTAATAAATAGCACCAGGTGTTCATCTCATCTCAACCCACATGTAAATATGAATTTCAGGATGGAAAAGCACTTCCTGATGGCCCAGTTGTGATATCTCCTGATGGCCTCTTTCCGTCACTTTACAGAGAAGGTAAGCACTACCCTTATAAATTACTATATGACAGTTTTTTTTTCTTGTTCTGCTAATCGCCCATAACCACAAGCCAGATTAGCTATATTGTCCATGTTTGATGTTGGTCAGATGATAAGGCCAATATGACATTTAACATACTCGTGGATCTGAATCATATGATCTACTAATTTCAATGTTCGAAGTTGAGATTCTGAGTGGATGAGGGTAAGATTGAAGGGAGTCTGAACTACACTGCTCTATTTAATTTGATTTATACCTAGTGAAAACTATTGTATTTGTTACCTCTAATACTTAATCAGGGGTCCACATGGGCAAATTTGGTGGTGATACCACTCCATGAAAATTTGATGGATCAATAATATATTGTGGGTATTAGGCTTTCTAGCCTTTTTCAAACCAAATATATCCCGGTGATAAAACCACCATTCTCTGGTTAATAGACCCAATGACTAGTGTTGGATAACAAACTCACTCCTCCCTTTTACAAGCACTCTGATAAATGCTTACACTTTTGTCATAGTTTAAACTATTTCCTGCCGATTTCTTTACATTAGCTATAATTTAGAACATTCTGATGTTTTTTCTTTGACATTGGTTGCAGTTATCAGAAGAGCTCCTCATGAATTCAAGATCTCATGCCTAGAGGTGAGCACACACGTAAAAAAGAAAAAGAAAAAAAAAAGATAATAAAGAAAAGGCGCTTCTTCTTCATTGTGCTTACGGAAAATTTGAAGCGTATTTTGATTAATCTGTTTTGCACAGGCTATCAAAGCACTGTTTCCTCCTGACACGAATCCATTCTATGCTGGATTTGGGAACAGAGATACAGATGAGTTTAGTTATCTCAAGGTTGGGATTCCTATTGGCAAGATCTTCATAATAAACCCCAAGGTAACAAGGCATGAAAATCGATAGTCCCTGATCCCTCCCTCCAGTCCAGCAAGCATTTCTATCTGTATAATTCCATCGGAGTCCAGCCATGAAAGCATACTTGCATTGGAGATGGCATTAAGAAAATTGTGTGCAAACTTTCCTTTTCTGCAGGGTGAAGTTGCAGTGAATCGTAGAGTTGATACAAAATCATACACATCCCTGCACGCTCTTGTCAATGGGATGTTCCCTCCAATACTGTCGTCATCTGAGCAGGTTTGTTGTGTTGTCTAATGCAGGGTATATTGTCAGCATTCATGTACAATATTGGTCCATCAATTAAAGCATAGTTACTATTTTAGTGTAATTGCTCCTTGACCTGATGGCAAGTTCTTGGTCTTTCAGGAAGACTACAATGCCTGGAATTACTGGAAAATGCCATTGCCTGCTGTTGATATTTGAGGTACAGGTACAGTGCGCACAATGCAGTGCTAATTCTGTGGCACGTAGCAGTGGCCATGAGAAGGCAACCATGGTGAAGGATAGCACCCTGTGGTACTTTTCACCGATCTTTCCCTACTAGTTTCATGCATGAGCTTATGTATCATATTCACATGTTTTGACACAACCTTCTCCCACAGGCCAATCGCTGGTTGGTGACATGCGGATGCTCCTGATACTCTTGCAAGATTGATACTGTATATAGGATTATAATAGGCAACCCACGACAAGTTTGACCGATGAGGCAGCGGAAGCAGTGTAACTAGTTCTTGGCACTCCATTTGTTGTGGTAGAAAAAGGAAATGCTATCTCCACATTGCAATGCAGCTGAAATGGAAACTGGAAAAGATCTCTCCCACCATGAGCTGTAACTGAAAGATGTGTAACCTACTTCATGGAGGGAGGATCTGGGAAGGGTTGTCAGTTCCCTTGAGATTTCATTCCTTCTTTCTTGATGTAGTCGTGGTGCCATTGTAATTTGTGGAAGACAGCAATTCAATAATAGCAAGTACCAAGTAAGCTTTGTCCCTTTGTTGCCGTGCTGTGCTGTATACTCTAGTCAAGTATATTTACCGCATGATTAAAGATAAACTTACCGTATTGTTCGACACACGCTCTCTCTCATTATTTACTTGCATGGACTTACTACACAACAAAAAAGAAAAAAAATCTGAAAAAATTATTGCTAAGATTTGACTTCAAGATTGAATTAAGGAGGAGATGAAACGATGAATAGATGATGTCCCCCTCGATCTGTCACTTGTGATGGCAATTGGCAACCCAATGTGTATCAAGAGGCAGCAGCAGGAGTCAGGAGAAGAGGCAATCCAATCCAATGCAGCACCCTCTCCTAGCAATTCCTGATTTCCAAGTACCAATGTGAAAGAATAATCCAAAATGTAAAATACAAATTTATATCGGAGGGCTTGCACGCACAATTCCAATCTCCCTTTCGCTCTTACGCAACAAAACCCTAGACGTTGACGATCTCCAAAACCCTAGAGCCGTCTCCAATGGCGGACCACCAAACCCTAGCGCCGTCCCCCTCCGCCTCCTCCAAGAAGAAGCACTCCAAGAAGCGCAAGGCCATCGACGTCACCGTCGACGCATCCCTCACTGGCGCCGCCGCCCCTGTCGTCGCCTACTTCCCCACCGGCTACGACCCCGTCGCCGCTGGCGAGCGCCCCCGCGCGCGGCTGTTTCGCCACGAGAAGCATCCAAGCCGCATCGAACTCGTCGTCGGCGCCGCTGGTGGAGGGCCCGACTTCGTCAGCCGGAGCTACGCCGGCGAGGCCGCTGCGCCGCAGCTTTGCGGCTACGCCCTCGGCATCCTCGACAAGGCCTCCGGCACCCTCAAGGTCGTCCCCATCGCCGCCAACAAGGTGAGCGTCCCATCCAATTGGTGTATGGTTTACCTCCTTAATCTAAAAATTACTGCAATTGGTTGGTGTTTTAACGTTACTACTTACTACTATAGTTTAGGATTGTAGCACAGTGGCTGCGAAGCTGCGAGCTCTTGTACGAACTTTTACGAAGGAACTTTCTTTGTGTGAATATAACCATTATAATGGTGTAAATTATTTGAAAAAAGGATCTATAATTTTTTAGTTCAAATAACATTTGCATTGAAGGATGTCTTACATTGTCCTGGATGTTTGTATTTGCAAGCAGATCCTGAGGCTAGAACCACATTTTGAAGTGCAGCAACCAGCACATTCGCAGCATTCTGAGGCAGCAGCAGAAGCGGGTTCATCTGCAACAAGTGCTGAATTGAAAATACAAGATCTTACCCGGGCGTATGGAGCCAAGAAAGACAAGGACTCGGTATGTTTGTGCTCATAGGTTTACTAGCTTGTTGTTTACTGTATTTGGGATCATATTTTATTCAACGGCATCTCATGCTATTGTGTGAGCTTGAACGTTGAAGTTGGTGAAGCTGATAGAACAAAAGGGGAATGAATGAAGTGAGGTCTTTTTTCTTTTGTAATCATGGGAATGGGAAGAGGTTTAAGATGAACTGTCATGAAGCTAGTATGATTTTCTGTTAGATTTTATCTGCTCATCTAGATAAATTTGGCTTTTCCTTTTTCATGTATTAAGAAAAGATTTTGTTGGATATGTATACCAGTGGTTTAAAGTAAAAAAAAAAAAATCTGATTCTGCAGAATTGTCGCATGCATGAACCATAACATTTTCCATTTTACATGGGCCATAATCATTCTCATGATGTTACAGAGGTGCTTACAGAGTTACAGGGCTACAAATACACACTCTTCCCTTTTTCTCCAATCTTAGAGCATAACAAAGTGATACTCTGGCATGCTTAGTAGGGCTGTAAACGAGCCGGGCTCAAGCCGAGCTCGAGTTAGGGTCCGAGCCTAGACCTAGGGTCGAGCTTGGCTCGGTTTAAGCTCGAGTAGGCTCGAGCTCGGCTCGAGTAAGCTCGGTAACAATAAACAATTCAATATGGACTATTTTTCAACAATAAAAAATGCTCGAGCTCGAGCTCGGCTCGAGTAAGCTCTCGATAAAAGTTAATATATAGTAATATTTAATAAATAATTTGTATATTTACCAGACTCGTGAGCTATTCGAGCTTTGCTCGGTGAAGCTCGCGAGCTTGGGATCAAGCTCGAGTTCGGCTCGCTTGGAGCTCGAATCTAGCCTAGACCGAGCCAAGCTCGAGCTTTTTTTTACAGCCCTAATGCTTAGTGCTTACAGTTTTGGGTACAGCCGTGGTTTCATTTGATTGAAGCTATGTATTCCTTGCAGGATAATAAGTGGAGGTCATTAAATGAACAAAGGAATGATCCTTCTGCTTATTTGGACCTTGACCTTGGAAAGTCTGAGACCAATGCGGATGCCACTGACAGTCTGGCATCAATAATTGTTCGGAACATTCCACCTTACGATCCTGCTGCAGATACATCAGAAAAGGCATATCTTTTTGATGAGATCATTCCAAAGAATGTACGGCCACACCTTTCAGATATTGTGGGACATTTAGAATCGGGAGAATTTTCTTCAGAAGGCTATGGGAGTTTTGTTTCAAATCGTGTGAATAAGTTACAGGAGCTTCAGGTAAATACTGATGATTTTCTATATGGTTTTTCTTGTTAGCTGGTGCTCGAAAGCTTTCATTTTGTTTTCAATTACCGCATGCTCATTGTAGTATCCTGCTTCTTGGAACAAGGAAATTTTATTCTAGACTAAATCGGGAAGATGAAAGGAAAATCAGAAGATAATATTTTTGGGTAATGGAACTGTTTATAATGTATCCTTAGGCAGTTTATGTTGTTGAGCTAATATTCTTACTGTTGTAATATTTGGATAGCAGACACTGTGCAATGATGCCATGTGAATGCCACTGATTTCCTTGTTTTCCCCCTCTAGACATTTACAGAGTATGGCTACCAAAATGATGTGAACCAACTGTTTGCCTTATCTCATGCTAAATTCAGTTAAGAAGGTGTATTTGTAGAGTTGCCTCACTTATTTCATGTGATCTAAAAGCAGTAGGTTTTGTCTTATTTTGCTTCAGGGTGAAGATAAGGAGAGGCTTGCTTGGGTACTGTCTTATATCACACATCTCCTGTCTTTGTTGGCACGGAACAGCTCCATGTCCAAGAAGCACAGAAAGGAAAACCAGGCTAGCCATGGACCAATGATTCCACAGGCTGTATATCGTAAGCTGCTGCTGATGTTTACAGAACCAGGGTCTAGTGCCTTGTCGACACAGACACACGAGCTTCTGATCAATTACGTCTTGGTACTCACACTTTTTGCTGATGACTTCAGATCTGATCCTACGGATATATGTACGGACTTGAAAATGACCCACAAGATGCTTAAACCATATTATGAGCAGTTGGGATGCAAGTCTGTGTCAGCAGGTGCCTTTAAACCCACCATAATCACACTTCCAGCCCCCCTCAAGTTCCCCCAAGCAGTCACAAGGAGAAGGCGACGGCGGTAATCATAGCAGCAAACAGTGATGGTAATCATTTTAGAAAGGGCTTACGTTGTTTGAATGTGGGTGATAGGAAATGACCGTTCTAAGATATTGCGATTAAAAGCACATTACCAATATCGAAGCTGTGCATGCTCAACCCAGTTTCTGTGATGTACTGAAAAATGAGAAGCTTTATTTAATTGTTTTGTTTTCCATTGTCACTTGGGAGTTGCTGTCAGAAAGGAAACAGATGTATATCTTATATTATAGCGGTTGGGATGGGTGGCCTCCCGCCGGTGCTACGTCCGCTCCACTCCCGAAAAGGTCCTCCTGAAAAAAAAAAGATATTACGTTTTTTTAGCAAAATAGACCTGAAAAAAGAAGATATTGCGTTTAGGTCCCAAAAAAATGTTTTTTAACAGAAGGAGCACGCGGTTTTATAGATTTGCCGACGGCTTCAAGCAATCCACGGATTTGTTGATGGTTCCTAGCAACTCTTTTTTTAGAAAAAAAAACCCGAGAAAATCAAAATTATGTTTGTCTCCATGGTTTTATCCCCAAAAAAAAGAGCACACGGTTCCACAGATTCGTCGACAGCTCCTAACAATCCACAGATTCGCCAGCGACTCCTAGCAACCCGTTTTGTAAAGAAAAAAACCCGAGAAAACCAAGATTACGCAGAAAAATTCCGCACCACACAAAATGGACCCGTGGTGCCGCAAATTCGTCGATAACTCCTAGCTAGCACATTTTTTTGAAAACCTCGGAGAAAAAAGGAATTCGCGTTTACGTCCTCAAACCTTATTCCCTGAAAATAACCATCGGACCAAATATCGCACGGCGCATCGTCGCACGGCCAAATTTTGCACGGCGCGGCATAGTGCTTGTCCCTAGCTAGTCTCTATTATTTATGTATTGATAGTTATTTGCTTGCCCAGCAGAAATTATTTTGAAGCGACCATTTTGGTTAGCATCTTGCTGCGAGTTCCATCGTGAATGACATGCATCTCGTAGCTGCCAATGTTGGCTGACCGTAAGCTGGGGTATGACCATGCGTTCCTGCCAGTCACGCAGGCTCTCGTTCCTTCTTATTGTGTACGATTTTCGCTTATTTTTGAGTGTACAAGATAGTTGCTGGTATTGCTAAAATGATGATGTAAATTGCATTACACCACATGCTTCCCTACAAAATATTCTGGAAAAATTTAGGCGTGTTCTTTACCTTTTCTTGAGAATAGATATAGGCTCAATCTCACGCCAAGATTATACTAACGTAAGATTATGTCAACAAATAAGCGTTGCAAAATGACATTCACTTGTCGAAGCAAATACTCCATTACACTAACCATTATATTAGCAGGCAAACAGAAGTAAATTTCTCTGGAACAATAGACTGGCAAATTATTCCATAATGGCTACAACAATGTAGGATGAGATTACAATCTCGGACAGATTACAACATCAATCTAAAGTTTGTTCTACAAGACCGATAAGATCGAGTCTTCTAAGACAGGTAAATTGGTAACGACTGCTAGTTGTCATCCGCGAGCAGAGGGGCTTTCTTTCTTTGCGTTGGTAGTATACATGGCAATGGCATTATTCACCCTAACACTCTAATAGCTTAGGATTTTTCTGCTACATCGCCGCCTACCTCATTATCCGCTCCTGCGCTCTTGTGGCTCTCAGTGCCAGAAGGCTCCGAGCCAGCCCCAGCCACTGCGTCCAGCTTGCTTCCTCGCCCGTCTGCCAGGCCAGGTGCCGCAGGCTGGAGATCGGCTTGCATAGGCTGCATGCCGTTAACAGTACCTGGTCTCATGACCATCTGGCCGGGGAAAGGAAGAACCTGAGCTTGCTGCTGCTGAAGCTGCTGCTCTTGCATCTGTTGTGGGGTTAAAGGGGTTCTTGGAGGGAACATTGGTACTTGCGACATGTAATGCCCTGCACCTGGCTGCATCATCTGCATGCAAAAATAACAATTTGAGTACATGTAGCAAAGAGGGCTTAGAGTATCATCTGGAACACGACTAACCTGAGGGCGACTTCCAGGGTTCTGTGGTGGTTGGGCGTCTGCGATAGCAGCCAGATACAAGAGATTCTTTTGGAGTTGAGCTTGATACCTGAAAGTTTAGAGCATGGAACATATTGTTATTCTAAATGCATCAGAACTATTACAAATACATTTAGAAGGAAGAATGCATCTACATGGGATGATCACATTATGAATAAGAGAAGTTAATTTAGTGCAAAAGAAAGCAGATTACAAATGTTTCATGTATCCTTCTCAATTGAAATGAGGTACTTCACCAATGGACAGGAAACTCAGACAGCCCTACAGTTAGACTAATATAGATTTTTGAAACATCAAGAGTGTCTGCTGCGAAAGCTCTGACGGTAGTAGGATACTACGAAGATTGATACTGTGCCTCAGAACAGTAATAATTTCAGACAAAACAAGATGGAGCTGGGCAGAATTGCCTTCACTGGATGGAGTAAAAATTTGAATGCCATATTCTCTCCCAAGAACATTGACTTCTAAACATTTCGAGGCATAGGAATTCACTTGGGCCATAAATAACTTATGTTTAGCGGCATTATGTTGCATGCCAGCCCACTGACATGCATATATATTCTTACATGACAGAATGAATGCGTGAAGGCCAACAAATTAAAATTGTCATCAATAAAGCAACAAGAAATTCCAAGACATAGATGCAGAAACTTTGTAAATGAAAGCAACAAGTGGAAAATACACATAATCATCCATTCCAACATAATCATTGAGCTGAAAATACACATTTCCATTGTACAGCACCGGCCAACAAAAAGGTACTAAACATCTTATGCTGGATAGAGCACTAAAAGAACCAAGGCAGTCCACATGAGCAAATCAGGAAGAAACATGATCTCCATTCTCTATCATAGATCATCAATTGGGAAGCCAAGTAAAGTAACATTTACTCCAAAAGGTCAATAACACTTCAGAAGCCACAACTATACATGACCAGATCACAATTCACTGTTCCTAGCTGGGCGTATGGTATCTGTGCAATCATTAGTCTCATTAACAGAATACGATCAAATGGCTATCAGTCAAATTTTAAGCCTCATGGGTTTGCATATTCCAATGGGCAAAAAAGTAAACCTACTGCAATGCCATGAAACCATAATCCACCCCATAATAACAACCTACCTGTGTAGAAATACCATGGACAGTAATTGCAGTTTCAGGTTATTTTACATGAAACAGAATAAAAGGTCAACCAATACGATAAACCAACAAGAAGCATTTCATATGGTAGTCGAGCAGTGAAACCTTCCAAAAATAATTTAGCAAGTGACTTACTGAGCACATTCAGCCAACTTCCCTAGGTTCTGATTTTCCAGTATGGCCAAAATAAGCTGCTTATTTTCATCCAAATACTGCAAAAGAGAAATCCAATTAGTGCTAGTAAATAGTTAATCTGAAGTTAACGTTGATGATCATACTACAGTTGTACAGGGCTACGCTTATATATAATATATTAATCTTCAATAATCCATTTACCTTGTCTCTGTTCCACATCTATGTACGAATTGTACAAGAAGTTTTATTTGCAATGGATTCTTGATTCTTGACCTACTCATTTTACCGTGGCGACATGGTTTGTTTCTTATGATAGCCAAGCTTAAGTTAATGCTGATCATTTAATGATAGGTTTCGGATACCAGTGTATTGTGATGGATAGTGGATGAGTGATTCGGCGAAGGTTGATTCCTTTGGGGTTAAACTTGTGCTTATGTTGCAACCACAACTACATGATTCGGATAGCATGTAGATTGCATGGTGTGTGATATTGTTGTAACTGATTTGAAGGGGATCGAAGGGTGTATAGTATTACATATGGCAGGAAACATTCTTTTATGTAGACACATTACCATCAGTGGTGTTGATCTGGTAGAATGGCATCATTTATGTCGAGATCAGGTTGTGGAAGCAGAAAAACATATATTTCGTAAAAAAAGGGATCCATCTCTATGCTTGTTAATGCTTAAACCACCAATGGTCGGCTGTTGGCATTCAAAATGCATGTCTACAATTCCAACCATGTCAACGGGTATTGCACTCTTGTTATATGTATTACTCTATGGTGCCACTGTCATGTTAAGCTCATAGCATCTAATCATCCCCACATGTCCATGCTTTAAAAACGCTTTCCTTGAAAAAGATTCTAAGAGAAGAATAGCACTTAGAATGAGTGGCAAGGTGGTGCACACATGGGTTGTACAAACATATCCTGGTTAAGAGCCACAAGCAGGTATTTTAGGGCCTGTTTGGGGTGTCATAATGTGAAAAGTCGCTTTTGGTTTGTTTGGTAAAGCATTGTGGTGTCATTGTTGTTGCTTTTCTTGTTGTGCCGCTTGGCAAACCCATTCTTCAATTGTAGCTTTTGGGGGGCAACCGAGCGGGAAGGCAGTAACCTAGCGAAGCATAGCGGCGGATGAGTGGAGAGGTGACGTGGAGGTGGCGAGGCAGGGTGGCGGAGGTTGGGGAGGCGGAGTGAGCAAGATGGGAGACGGTCAAGCGAAGCCACAGCTGAAAAGCTCCTCCTCGTGCCGCTGCGACTTTTGGGGTGCTTCACTGTGGCTTAGCTTCCCACTGCTTCTGACCATCTTTGTTTGGGAGCTTTTGGCCCAAAGCTGAAGCACAGCTGAAGCGCAGCCCCCTCAAACAGGGCCTTAATCCCTTTATTATACTTTTTTTGCTAGTTGCAACACTCAAAATCTTAAAAAAAAATTCTCTATCAAATGAACAGCATCAATGCTAATCCAACCTACATCTACAAATGTAATGGTTTCCTGCCTTAGCATGACACCAAATTATTTCGTTATGATTGCAGCATAAGCACCCCAATTTAGCCCCAAAAAATCAATCTCTACCAACTCACTCATCCACCATGGCAAAGAGCCAACGGTCAGCGAGGCGAGTGGCACCAGTCACAAAGAGGCCCGGAGAGCATAGGTAGGTGACAGTCACAGCTGCCAAAAGAGCAAGCTCCAATGTGGATTGGCAAGTGGCATCACATGGCGGTTAATAATGTAGCAGCCAGTCACCACAGCATAGGCATGCAAACGACACTGTGGTGGCTGAGTAATTGTCTAGGATATGGTTATGGTCGCTGAGCACCTACGAGCAGGACACATTCCCAGGGCAGAGGGCCAATGTCTAACAGTGGTATTGCACAGTAGCTGGCTACACAGTGGACGATGACTGACAGCGTGAGGAACGGTCGAAATGACCATGGGTCGGCAAGCCATGCTGTATGGTACAGGGTCAAGAGCCAGTCTGCGGTGGCACCATAGAGCAATATTAAGCATGGGGTGGTGACCAGCGGTAGAGGACCACATGCCAGCAAGCGGCAGTGCGCATTGAGCCGGCGAGATTCAGTTAGTCGTGAGATTGCCTGCGACCAGTGGCCTTCGCAAAAAAGGTAAAAATTAAATCAAAATGTGATATTTGAACTGCGAAATCGCCCTCCCATCATCCTATATGCCTATTTCCTTTTTTTTTCTCTTCCCTATATGTCTATTTCCACTTCTCTTATTCTGTTTTAAGCTCCTATTGCATAAACATGCTTCTCTAACTTTCCAAATGCGACACCTACGTACTATAACTCATCTATTAATAAAGGCATTCAAGAGAGGAATCTATTCCTCGGTGATTTTACCTAAACGCGAGAAAAGAAAAGAAAAAAAAAGGTCCAATATTTATCCTATCATACACGAAAAGATAGGATCTTTTGGTCGAAGCAATCGCCAAAGGGAGCATCTTCCTCGGGCGCAAACCCTAGCAGAGAGGGGCGGATAGAACCTTTTGGATCTGCTCGGTGGTGATGCCGGCCGCCGCGGGCACCGCCGCGGCCGGCGGCGGCGCCATGGGCATCGGCTGCTGCATCGCCGCGGCTTGTCGGCTCGTTCTCGGTCGCTGGATTTAGGTGGGTGTATCTTCCTCGCGCTTTACTTTTCGAGGTTTCTCGAGCTGTGTTAAGCCGGCGGTGTTTGTGTTCACAAAGAAATTATTACTACAGGTGAGGTACCTGAGGAACGAAATGAGAGGGCAATTTACTAATCTACCCTTGCGATAGGACAAAGGGGAAGTGAGCAAAGGTTCCTCCGTATCTGAAAATTTGTTATTAATCTCTAGTGCAGAATTCGTCGACGAAAGGCAGCCGTTCATATATTTCACTGGTTTTTTTTCTTTCTTGGATGCATAATCCAGTTTTTAAGATACTCCGATTCTTCTTGTGAATATAATATTAGGGTTCAAGTCCTATTTATATAGGACTGGTTTAGAATACAGAATTTCATAGGATTTCTATGAAGAATTTGTTTCTTGCAAAATGTCTTGTGTTGTAAAGAAGCCTTTAAAAGTTGATTTAGGTTGGGAGGAATTAGGATGTGTTCCCACCCTCGAAAATGCCTTGGACGAGCTGACTAGTTGGTATTTGTCACGTAAACCATAATATTGCATCATCGAAATTAACTTATTACAATGAGTGAACAAAAGATTGAAGAATATTGCAGGTTGCTCGTTCAAAACCGTCAGATGCTAACTATTAATCTATCGACTCATCGATGTAAATGGTTGGTCCTTTTTAACTACCATGCTTCTTACTACTGAAACCGTGTAGTCAAGTTTCTTAAGTGCTACTTTATGATCCAAGGAAAAACATACAGTAACATGAAATTTACACTGTCCTGCCGGAGTGGAGTGCCTTGGTTTAATGATGTCCTCTTCGTAGTAGAAGGAAAGAAAATCTATTCGGAAGATAGTGCAGGAGAAGGGAGGGGCAAATCTGTCTTTAGAGGAACGTACTGTTACTGTGGCGATGCTGTTGAGTGATGTAGGGCAGAGTGGCCTGGCGTGCTGCAGCGATCAACGGACACTCGGAAGAGAGTACAACGAAAAAAGGGCCAAACAATGTTGCAAAATTTTGAAAGTTTTTTTGGAGAGTCATGACACATTGATGATATTTCCATAAAATTTCAGATTATTCTGAAGTCGTGGATAAAACGCTAACTCGTAATTTTGAACCGAATGCAAAATAGTTCAAACCACGTTATAAAACTTTGACTTTTTTTACATGGTTATTATGCATCACTAATGTTCTCATAAAATTTTCAGATGATGATCAAGCTTTATAAATTTTTAAAAATTCGAACAGTACTATTGCCCTGTTAAAAGGTTTACCAACAAACTTGAACAAAATGAAAAATTATCTAAACCTCGTTAAAACATTTTGAAAATTTTTGTGGATGGTCCTGATATAACATTAGTGTTTTTGTAAACTTTTTAGATGATGACCATTCTTAAATAATTTTTAAAAATTCAGACAGTGTTACGTCCTGATAAAAGCCTCATGATCAATACATAGATTTGCTTTAGCAATAAAAAAGGTTTAAAATTTTTGAAAATTTTACATTTGAAAATTTTACATAAGGGTGATAAGGAAATGCTTAATATCTTAAAAAATTTTTGAATCATGTTCACACTCCAGTGAATTTATAAAATTCTTACAAGGCACAATACCATTTATGTTCTTTCTCTTTTCGATTTTTGAAATATAATATAACAAACGAAGTTCAATGCTTACATAGATTTGATTGACCAAACAACAATGTAACTGTCCCAATTATGTTCATTCTGTTTTGATTTTTAAAGATAACAAATGAAGTTAAATTATTTTGAAATTTTTATGTATGATCCTAAACTACTAAATATAGTACCATAAAATTTTCAGCTCATTATCAACCCTTTACAATTTTATTAAAAGCTGAGATCATTTTTCCTAAGTTGGACCAAATATATGGTTGCCAAGGAGCTTTCTTATTATTTTTCAGCCGCTAGTTTAGATTTCGAGGTGGTCCGAAATCCAAAATTTCACCAGAATTCAACGAGATTTAGTGTGTGTAGTACATAAGTACTTTCTAAGATGAAATCGGTGCGAGATTTCGAGGTGCGAGCAAATTCTTACAAGATGGAGTATTTGAAACCGTCAATCATCTCCTCAAAAAATATCGTTTTACTGTCGAACCGCTCGTGTGTTCTCGAAGAAGGATCAAACCAATCACAAATTTTTCGCAGAGGAAATACGATAAGGGTTAATCACCAAAATAAATTTGTCGCACAGACTAGTACGAAAGGGCCGTACAGACTAATATGAAAGGGGACCGTAAGTAACCGCGGTGCAAGATCTTCATGATGGGCTCCAACTTGTCTCCATGTCATAAACCCTGAAGATTATCATTGGAGTTCAATTCACAACATGGAGAAAGGGCTGTCAAAGAAAGTTCTAGTTTTTCATACTAATTCTATTCACATGAAGTTTTAAGCTCAAGCCAGATCGGTCGTACTACTAGGTACTACTTGGATAGCTTTGACCACAAGCATTGCAGGACCCATGAGGTCACCAGCCACTGGAGTGTGTGTTGAGGATACCCTGCAGAATGCACTTGCAAGAAAAGATTATCGCTGACGCCTGAGAAACACTGCTGGCACACGTGGCGGAATTTATAGGTTGCTGGACCGCCCATGTAATGTATCTACTGCCGCACTGACATTGCCAGCAAAAACAAGCAAGAAATGCCAAGTACTGGTACGAACATGACCACTGTTTAATCCGCATTTGGTTTAGTGATGAGTTTAATGAATTAGGGTTAATTTTTGGTTCCTAGCTACACCTATTAATTGTACGTTGTTTTGTGTATAATCTTTAATGAGCTAAAGTCATACGGCCCGAGCTAGGATTATATACACATGTGATTTGGCAAATTGTTAATAACATGACACAGTTTCACTAACCTTCAGATCGGCCTTTTCCTACTAGTAGCAGAGCCAAAAACAACCGATGAATGAAAAGCAGCGGAAGATGGTGCGGCATGGTGTCAAAAGTTAAAAACAAGTACATCAAGACCGTCGGTTAAATTGCAACAAAGACAAAAAGATCGCAACCAAATCTTGAAATAGTGTGCAATTTCTTTTTGGTAGTACACGGTCTTAATACTACTGGAAACAAACAAATGATTCGGCTGTGAATCAGACTATCAGCGGCAGTAAACCCTAGCAGCCACAATCATTGTTAACAGAACATGATAGCCATGACAACAATGGGCAGACATCCCCACAGCAAGAAGTTCATGCGGCGGCTGTGTGGAGACGGACAAATGCTTCACAAACGTGTGATGACAGCTTCGACCTCTGCAGGGGTGTAGAGGTGGTAGTTGGGGGCGACCTTTGCGATATCGACGTTGTTCGGAGTAACCTGTTTAGAATTGCTTAGAATGAGATGGGGCTCAGATATCTGCGAAATGGCTTTATAGAGCTGAGAAATGGAATATGAAGTGTCTTGAGATACCAACCTTTTCTTCCATAACCTTCTTCAAGATAGAAAGGGCTATGGTTTCTGCCTCCTGGAGGGTCAGTTCCTGCATCAAGATGTTGTTCTCAATATTCTTTTACATGCACAAAACATAAAGTTATGTATATATATATTGGGTTTTGACACTCCCATATATATTTCAACAACTGAAAGGGTCCTGTCAAGTCGTGACACCAAATATTGCGATGTAATTCTATGTAGATAGCAAAATTAATGTTTTCTTAGCAAAAAAACATCCAAATTTTGGAGCATTGGATTTGCGATGAGATCCGTAAGATGTGAAAGGAGTTGGGATTGTGTTTTGATGGATGGTTTGATACTTTGATCTAAGTCCGGATGAAAGCTAGACACTCCTATATTCGGTTTTGACACTCCCATATATATTTCAACAACTGAAAGGGGTCCTGTCAAGTCGTGGCACCAAATATTGCTATGTAATTCTATGTAGATAGCAAAATTAAGGCCTCCAAGCAGTACTTCAATTGGAATTGATGCCATAGGTCACATGGGTCTGTAAGGCTAACTTCAAATCTGGATCCAAACTTGCTGTACAATTCTATCACTAGGGCTCATAGGCAGCAAATTTCTTCTTTTTTAAAAAAACTTTCATGTTCATTTGGTGCTCAAACCAAAGTGGTTTGCATATCTGCACCCACCTTATGGTCTATCCCTATTTGTTATTGCTCTTCAGAACTGTGCGATTAGCTTGGTGTATAGTACCTTATTGTACTGCTCCTGTAATGAGCTATCAGCTCCTTCAGAACCCGATCCAATTGCCTTGGCGTTGCATTGCCAGAAGGTCCCAGATGGGTCAGTGCAGTACCTGCAACGCACATGAATTAATCCATGAAATATTAGAAGCAAAGTCCAATTGGCTTTATGCCAAGAAAGATCATGTGGTGGGTGCTTGAAAAGAAAAGTTCGAACAAAGTACATTACCATAATCAAGGATATATATAACGATGTTGTAACTAATAGGGATGGGCATTTTTACACCACAACCAAATTACTAAACCGAATTAACCGATTATTTCGGTTTTTTGGTTTTTGATATCCGGTTCGGTATTTATTTTGTTATTATTCTGTTTTTGGCGTTTGGTTCGGTGTTTTACTTTCGAAATCAAATAGACCGAAGAAACCGAATCCTCTGTTTGGCGCCTATGGCGACCGTATATTTAACCCCTGGTAATGACTGTCACCTAGAGTTAACTATACGGACCTCAGCACAGTAACTAGCAAAACATCGGACTTTCCGATGCTTTATTTGTTACTACACTATGTACAGAGTATTGCAGCAAAACAATAATTAGGGATAGACAATGGAACTTCTTATTACATTCCATTAGCCACGTAAGGCTATTTTCCATTACATTACCTTAATTTATATAGACTTGATTGCAAAAGGCATAAATATCTATTGTAACCTCCTATTTCCCGAGGGCCTGCTAGCGCTGGGATACGGTCTACTACTCATAGTAGTAGTAGTCACCCTCCGATAGGTCCTGATCCTGCACATATTCCTCATCTCCGGCCTCGAAGGTCGTCCATATGACACCTTCTAAGCAAGGGGAGGATTAAACAAGGGTAAGTACAAAGTACTCAGCAAGCAATAATATATGAATACAATAAATGATTTTTTCCTTCCATCTTCACCCCATCTAGTCTATCTTTACCTAAGGACCACTTCTCCCCAAAATATCCTTTCTACAACAATTTGGTTTTAGTTTAAAGGGTTGGTTGATTTTATATTTTTAGAAAACTCTACTAACATTGTAATATGAATAGCCGAAGCTGACCATAGTCTCTAATCCAAGAGACTGGCTTGAATTCAAGATTTTACCTGCGCAGGTTTGTATCACTTTACCCATAGTGACACCCACAAGAGATGCCCCAGAACGTTTATCGCTACTTTAGTATTAGTTCTCCACCTTGCACTTCGAGTTTGTGACACCTATCCCAGGCTGCCACACAACTCCAAGGTACAGTTGTACTCCCTCTCAACCAGGGTTACACATCTGGGTTTCAAATAAACCGCCCCTAATGGCATCACCTTCTGGGCCTACCGGCCTTACCCAGAAGCACCATGCTATCCTTACCTATTGTGGAAAGCTCTAATACCGTTGTAGGACAACTTTTTTGACCGATTTCACACACCATGGTTGATACTAATTTTATGATTCATTGCCCAAGTGTTAGTTTGTTGAAACTTATATTATAGCCCATGTAGAGGACCCCTCCGGCCTACATCCTTCTCATCGGCATCCTCTATCAGTCTTATTAACACATGCCAACCCAACCATTATCTAGATACATTAATCACATACCCACTTTCATTTTTCCAACCATCACACCACACCCATTCCAACCCAACAACCATATTTCCAAACCATCTCCTAGAACACGTCCATTTTAATCATTTCATTAAAATTAAGCTTTCCCATGCAGTGAGAATAATGATAAATATATAAAGCAATTAATACATTTTAATAAAGCATGATCAAGGGGGGTTTTGCTTGCCTGGAATATACTCGAAAGGTTCTACCTCGCTCAAAGACTAGGTCTGACTGTCGAGCGGGTTCTATTCTTGTCCTGAAAATTATAATCTATTAATCTACAGCAATTTATTTAAGCATGAGTGACGATGTCCAACCAGTCCGAAATTTATATACTCATTTTATGGATCTGATGGTTTTTATGTAGATGCCATGCATGCTTCATTTTTATATTTAACCAATTAATCAATTAATGGAACTAATGCTGCTATTTTCTAATTTTATGCACATGCATGCATATCCAAATTTTATAAGTAACTAACTAATCATCTAATGCAACTGATGGTGCTCATGACAGATCCATATGCAGCTAATCTACTCATTTTCCCATTTTCCTCATTTTTCTTTTCTTCTCTTCTTTCCTTTTCTCTTTTTCTCTTCTGCCTTTTCTTTCTTTTCTCTGGTTCTCAGCCGAAGCCGCTCCTCTCCTCTTCCTCTCGGTCCTCCTCTGGACAGAGACCTCCTCACTGCTTGGCTCTCTCTCTCGCGACTCCCTCCTTCGCTAGTTCTCCTGGCCGATGACGCTTCCTCCCAGCGCCGGTCTCCTTCCTCTCTCGCCGGCGACTCTCTTCCCCACAACTCCACCGGCCGGCTGCGCCACTTCTCCCTCTACTGCCGAACAGCCGCCTCCCATGGCCGACCAAACTATAGCTCCTCTCCCTAGAGCCGCAGCTACCTACTCTTTCGGATCGGTTGCGCCTCCCTCGAGATCTCCTCCTGCAGCCACCGAAGCTACGGTTCCTCCCCCTGAAGCTAAGTTCATTTCTACCCAATCCCTTTACCTCTAGCTACTAGTCTCTAGATCGGTTGCTATATTACTAGATCTATGCATTTACAACTCAAACTAGACTACTACTTACTTGCTTTCCTAATGATCTGGTTTGGTTGAGTGGAGAAGAAGAGGTTGATGCTACTTGCTAGGGTTAGGGTTGGGGTAGTGCAAAGGTGAAGCAGTGCAGAGGTGGCTGACTCCTAGCTCCTCTCCTTGCTTTGCTTGACTTTGGCCGATTCCCTTCTTGCTACATGGACGATCTGGATGGCCACCTCTTCTTGCTTGCTTCGGTTCTGGCTATCCCCTATTGCTTGATCTTGGTTGCTATGCGAAGGGAAGAATGGCTGTGAGTACTAGATCTAGCAATGGCTGGCTTTTCTTCTGGGTGTTCGGCTGGGGAAAGTAGGAGAGAGGCAGGGCTGTCCTGTGCTAGAGAAAAATGACTAAGGGGAACCTCTCTCTTACTACTGGCCTTCTTATCCTTTTACTGAGCTCATGTTTGCCATTTTGCCCATAGCTCCACTCTTGCTACCAAGGGGCGTATTGGTCCTTCTCAAACTATGCATGCATATAGACATGGCATTTGATTACATGTTGATGCACACATGGAATGCAATGATGCTCATTATAACCACTAATGCTTATGCTCATGCTTAATGATGATACTTAAGAATGATAATGATGATGATTATGCCATGATTATGGAAGGGTTAAGGGGAGGGTCCTCACATCGCCTTAGCCCAACTACCCAAGGCCTACCACACTCATTCCTTAAGCACTTCGCCATCGACTCAAGTCCCAACTCGTCCCCAAATTCCCAATCCTAGCCGCCACCATCTACCACTGTGGCACCGCCAGCCTTCGCCATGCTATCCTACCATTCGCCGCTACCATCCTGCCAACCCAACCACTAACACCTCCAACCACCACCAGCGTCCGCGGCAGTGTGCCAAAGTGAGGGCGACGACGAGCAACCTGTAACTAGCACCGGGCATCTAAGCCACCGAGTGACCTGATGTGCACTAGGGTTGTCCCGACCTTCTGATGAGAATGATACAATGATCCACAAGATCAACAACCAAACAATCGCAACGTCACCACACGAAGCGACAACCGAATCAAAACCCGATCGATCCTTGAACCTGCTGCAACCAAGAACATGCAAGAACAAGGTGATAGCAAATATTCAATCCAATAATCTCAAAGAAAAATAATGTGAGGTTCTGTTTCTCAACTCGGGTGGTCTAGTCGACACGCAAGATTGAAGAGGGCGCTTTGCACGGGTCTACAAAACACAACAAAACCTAAAAACGAAGAACAGGGTGGGAACCCAATATAAAGGGGTACCCACACAAGGGCGCCAAGAGGGCGCGACCAAGAGAGGCGCGGCCAAAGGAGGGGTGAAACCCTAAGAGTACATGGGCCTTGGGCCCAAAAGAAAGGTGGCGCAACACCTGGAATTTCTGTCCTATGAGATTGTTCCATGATTTTCCTTCGCTCCAAGAGGAGTTTGGCCTCGGTATTAGATCCATTGGAAATGTTATCTCGATACCTTTCAAACGAGTTGTCGAACGTCGAAAACGGAGTTCGGATGTGCCCGTGACGTCCGTTTGAAGTACTGCTACTCTTGGATGGCCGAACCGGACTCGGCGACGAATTGGGCTTTATCTTGGGCCTTCCTTGGCGCGTGGGCTATCCTCGGTGGATATTATTGACGTGTTGGTCCAGCCAAGGTGTATGGAAAGGACTTGCTTCTGGATTAAGCCCTCCAGACGTCGGGGACAAAGTAGCAGTCGTAGAGGAAGAAGGGGCAGCGATTGTATCCTTGGTTGGGATGTCCTCATCATCCTCCACTTTTTGAATTGGAGTCGTCCTCGACTCCATCTCATTATCCTGCAAAGTATTAGTAATAACAGAAGACAAAGCAACAGAGAATGGCAATGGTTCTATACTATCCATGTTATCTTGTGAGAGAACTTTTGCAGCCAATAATACTTTACCCTTCAACTTAAGATCAGGTTTTTGAGCAACTGATTTAGTTGAAAGAGTTGATTTACTAGCTACACTTTTAATTCCACTCTCTTCTTTTTCTCTTTGAGCTCTGTTAACATCAATGTTTCTTAGTTCTGTAGGGCTCATGGGTTTCAAGATAATTTTCTTTCCCTTACACAAGAAAGTATACTCATTGGTCCTACCATGATGTATAGCATCCATATCATAGATCCACGGTCTACCCAATAAAAGAGAGCAAGCATCCATGGGTACAACATCGCAAACAACATTATCATGATAAGAACCGATCGAGATAGGTACTCGAACGGTTTTTTTACTGAACCTTACCAGTGGAATTGAGCCATTCAATTTCATACTGTTGAGGGAGTGGATTTGTGGTAAAGCCAAGCTTCTCGACCATGTCCAAACTAGCAAGATTGTTGCAGCTACCTCCATCAACAATGATATGCACAGCGCGCTCATTCACCACACACCTTGTCTAAAAGATAGTATGGCATTGATTTTGTTCATCGCGTGCAGGCTGTGCGCTAGGTACACGTGCGACAACAAGAGCCAGATATTTCTCGGATGCTACAGAAGTGATAATCTCTTCTGCTGGCTCTGCAGTGTTAGTGGCAACAAGAGCATATTCAGTTTCATCAATGTCACTATCACTAGTGTACTCACCATTCTCTGATTATTAGAGCACGTTGATTAGGGCAGTCTCGCATGACGTGCCCCATTCCTTTGCACCGAAAGCATTGTGTTTCCCGCGTTCGACCGGTGGAGGCAACTGAGGAAGCACTCTTGGCGGGTGCTTGAAGTGTGACTGACTTGTTTGTCTCCGGAATGCGTGATGACGTCGAAGTAGTTGGAACAACGGGTGTAGGTACACGTCCAGGTATGGAAGATGATGCCTTGGTATGGATCTGGACCAACTTGGATGTGGAAGAGCCTCCAATATTACCTCGCGTTGTCGATCGTCGACCCTGCACTTCCCTTTCTGCTTTCAAAGTAAGATGGTACAAACAAGTGATAGAATTGTATTCTTTATAGTCAAGTATATCCTGTATCTCTCGATTAAGCCCACCCAAGAACCTAGCCATTTTTGCATCTTCACTCTCTTCTAACCCATAGCGCAACATGCCAATTTGCAATTCCTGATAATATTCCTCAACCGTTTTATCACCTTGATTAAAGCGCTGCATTTTATTCAATAAATCACGAGCATAGTATGTAGGAACAAATCTAGCCCTCATGACACGCTTCAACCCATCCCAAGTTGTAGGTACATCATGGTTGGCTCTACAAAGTTCTTTCCACCAAATAGATGCAAAACCAGTAAATTCACTAGTGGCAGCGTGAACCCTTCTACGCTCAGAGAAGTCATAGCAAGAAAATTTTTGATCTACCGCCAACTCCCAATCTAGATAAATATCAGGATTATAAGTACCATCAAAAGGAAGCATAGTAAATTTCATTTTTGCTATAGAGTCATCACGTTCTTCGCTTTGATCATATTGATTTCTAGCCATACCTTGCCTGTTATTGCGGAGTCGACGATGAGGTCGGTCGTTGTTCACATTTACCCTGTAGTCGTCCTCGGTATCGGTGGCGTAGTTGTTCTCCTCTTGATCCACCCCATTTAAAGTAACAGGAACAACCGGTGGAGCGCCGCGTTGGCCCAAAGCATGACCAGCGGCACCATTGTTGGGGGCAGCACCTTGAAGAAGTTGTGCTAGCTGTGCTTGAAGCTCAGTGAGGGGTGCCAATTGCGCCTGGATCGCATCAAGAGTGTCACGAGTTCGCATCTCATGTTGATGGTGCATCCTCTCGAAATAAGTGACCCAACGTCGTTCTTTTGGCGTGAGGCGGTCCTCATGTTCACTCCCACTGCCGACGTTACTCCCACGATTGCTTGGACTACCTGCCATGGTTAGGAGCAACAAACAGAGAACTCACAAGAGGGTTAGTTCCTATGCACTACTAATATAAGGGCCGTGGATGATCTCACGCGCTCAAGCTAACACCAAGTTCTTATCAGTTCTTACCCTACAGCTTGTCAAGGTCTGATCGGATAATGATGGTAACCTGCACTCAGAGTTGACGAAGCGATTGCAAGGTACTTTTCCTGTGGTTAATAGTAAGTAGAGTTTGGACAGGTATTATTTGTAGCAAAGGAAGAACTAGAACCACACTAGTCAAAACAAGTTGAAAGAATGTTCAACGGCGGTACGTGCTGGTCCTAGGCTAGACCGTGCTAGAGACGCGAGCCTACACACCAAAGAAGTCACAGAACAGCAACTAGGACGTTCTCAACGCACAAGCAACAACTAGGGCTCTTTTCTTCTCTCTTTTTTTTGATGATTTTTTTTGAATTTTTTTCCAACTTTTTTTTGGGAGCCCTAGACTGGAAAACAGAAAGGCTCAAAAAGGGAGTGGGGCTGCGAGGTAGATGTGCACAAATCCAGGACACATGAGCAAAAATTTCTAGGCAAAACAGGAAAGGTTAAATTTTGCCGAACTTCCGGGGGCGTTTTGAGGCCCTAAACAATGTTTTTGGGGTCGAACAAATTTTTTAGAGCCTCAGGAACCCAATTAGACCTGTACTTGTCAATTTTCGGATGCAACTTTTCGTTCCGGTCGTTTTGAGTACTCGAACAGCCCAAACGGAGGTCGTATGCAAAAGTTATGGCGCTTTTTAGTGCGGAGTATGCGGAGGGTTCGAATCCACTTCAAAAGGAAAGCTTGATTCAAAACCAGAGAGGCTGTTGTTTTTTTTCTTAACCAAGCCAAGCCAAGCCAAACCAAAAATAGCTATACTTTCCCTATTCTTCCCTCTGATCCTTTCCAAACCGAAAACAATATGTGGAAGGTCTCTGCTCGGAATTTTGCGGAAGGAAGATGGCAGCACAATTAGCCGCACGAACAACACGACGCTTGTGACAAAAAAACGTGAATAGAACTCAAAACTCTAAAGATCAAATGCTAAGACCAGCAATGACACAACGATGCAACACAAATTCAACAAGAAATAAACTAGGTAGTAATAGCAAAGGCTAAAAGGGGGCTCGGATTATATCGAAAAACGACGAACATATATATATATATTTTTGGGCTGTTTTTCTGGACTCTAGGATGAACAAGATGAACTAAACAAGGATAAGGGTGTTCTCACCAGGCAACCGTCGCTCTGATACCACCTGATGTGCACTAGGGTTGTCCCAACCTTCTGATGAGAACGATACAATGATCCACAAGATCAGTAACCAAACAATCGCAACGTCACCACACGAAGCGACAACCGAATCAAAACCCGATCAATCCTTGAACCTGCTGCAACCAAGAACATGCAAGAACAAGGTGATAGCAAATATTCCATCCAATAATCTCAAAGAAAAACAAGGTGAGGTTCTGTTTCTCAACTCGGGTGGTCTAGTCGACACACGCAAGATTGAGGAGGGCCGCTGCAGGGTCTACAAAACACAACAAAACCTAAAAATGAAGAACGGGGTGGAAACCCAATATAAAGGGTACCCACACAAGGCGCCAAGGGGGCGGCAACCGGGAGAGGGGCGGCCAAAGGAGGTGAAACCCTAAGAGTACATGGGCCTTGGGCCCAAAAGAAAGGTGGCGCAGACACAGGAATTTTGTCCGTGAGATTGTTCGTGATTTTCCTTCGCTCTAGGAGGAGTTTGGCCTCGGGATCAGATCCTTTGGAAAGGTTATCTCGATACCTTTCAAATGAGTTGTCGAACGTCAGCGGAGTTCGGTGTGCTGTGGCGTTCGTTTGAAATCTCGCTGCTCTGGATGGCGAACCGGACTCGGCGACAATTGGGCTTTATCTTGGGCCTTCCTTGGCGCGTGGGCTGTCCTCGGTGGATGTTCTTGACGTGTTGGTCCAGCCAAGGTGGATGGAAAGGACTTGCTTTCGGATTAAGCCCTCCAGACGTCAGGGACGAAGTAGCGGTCGTAGAGGAAGAAGGGGCAGCGGTTGTATCCTTGGTTGGGATGTCCTCATCATGATCTATGTAGCTGTCCGAACTAGGGGTGGGCATTTTTAAATCGAAACCGAATCACCAAACCGAATTAACCGATTATTTCGGTTTTTTCGGTTCAGTTTTTGTTTCGGTATAATTCGGTTTTCGATATTCGGTTCGGTTTTTAGCTTCCAAAAACCGATATTACTGAATAGCCCATGTAAATACCACTTTTATAATGTTCTTTCTAAAGCCATTAAACAATTCTCATGTTCTAATACTTATATTTATGTTTGGTATATTCATATGTTTTATTATGCTTATATCGAATGACCTATGAATATTGTGTAGGTTTAACCATACTCTATGTTGCGATATGAGAAAGACTAAATCTAATCTAGCTAATATTTATTCATATTTTGGTTAACAAAAAGCCGAATGAACCGAACCAAAATATTTCGGTTAATTTGGGTCGGTTTTTTATTTTGGTCCAAGAAATTGGTTGCTAGTTTTCAAAAACCGAATTATTTTAAAACCAAAAAACCGAACCAATCAAACCGAAAAAACCGAATCCCACCCCTAGTCCAAACTCTGGAGTCAAGGGATCTCAGTTTCTACAATGGCACTGGCAGCCGAACAATCCTACAATGTATGGTTTGCTTCATTGCTTGTATGCTTGATGTCTTCACTGAATCATGGTCTTGGTCGATTCCTTTTTTATGTTCAATTCGTTTGTTAAGCTGCAAGCCTCAACAAGTTCAATGCCACACCTGTGTGATTCATATTTTGGTTGTCGAAAAACCAAATTAACTGAACCAAAACATTTCGACTAATTTGGTTCAGTGTTTCATTTTAGTCAGAGAAATTCAACAGCCAATTTTTAGAAACCGAATTATTTTAAAACCAGATAAATCGAACCGATTTGGCCAAAAAAACCCGAATGCCCACCTAAGTGACTAATGTCAGAGCATGTGATAGCTATACCAGTGACTTTTCTATTAGAATATGACTACATCGGGGTCAGCATTGAGACTCTACATTTTTGCCCTAGTGATGGAAGAAGTCATAAGGGACATACAAGGAGAGATTCCTTGGTGTATGCTTTTTGCTAATGATGTAGTGCTTATTGATGAGAATAGGGTAGGTGTTGATAGGAAACTAGAGCTGTGAAGGAAGACTTTAAAATCGATGGGCTTTAGACTTAGTAGGATTAAAACTGAGTATATGAGGTGTGTTTTCAGTAGTGCTATGGTAGATGATGGAGGTGTTAGTTTGGACGGAAAAGTAGTGCTCAGGAAGGAAATGTTTTGATATTTGGGATCCATACAATAGAGTAACAGTAAGATTGATGAAGACGTGCGCCATAAGATACGATCGGGGTGGGTGAAATGGCACCAAGCATTTGGTGTCCTATGCGATAGAAAAGTCCCACAAAATTTGAAGGGTAAGTTCTATATGACGGCAATCAGACCTACGATGTTGTATAGAGCAGAATGTTGGGAGATAAAAAGGCAACATGTACAGAAGATGATCGTAGCAGAGATGCGGATGTTGCGGTGGCTCTGTGATCATACAAGATGAGATATATATGATAGGATTGGGTTAGCACCAATTGATGAAAAGCTAGTCCAACATCATTTGAGATGGTTTGGACATCTCCAACGAAGACCTCCTAAGGCATCGGTGCATAGTAGAATTTTAAGCCGTCTTGAAAACATAAGAAGCAGATGTCGATCGAGACCGACGTGGGAAGTAGTTAAAAGGGACTTGAGGGATTGAAATATATCCAAAGAGTCGCCGTTGGATATGAGTGCATGGAAGTTAGCGATTCACGTAACGCAACCATGACCTATGATCAAAGGAATAAGGGTCTTTCGATTTTGACTGGGTTTCATTCCTAGCCTACCCTAATGTCGACGATCGGAACCACCGATCGCAAAAATGGGGGAAAGGATCATGTGAGGGGGCGAGGCCCAAGGTCGTGCTCGTCCGGCGAACGGTGGCGGCGTCGCGAGGCGCGGCTCGAGGATGAGGAACCGCGGACAGGGGACACGACGCTTATACTGGTTCGAGCCCCCTGGTTTGGGAAATGGCTCTACTCAAGTCTTGCCCGGAGGCGAAAGATGACTATTAGCTCCTCGGGGGAGTACAGAGGGGGAACTCGAGCTCTGGACCACTCGCGGTCCACCCCCCCGCTCTCTCCGCATGCTCGGGGTTGCTTCCTTATATAGGCCCTAGGATCCGGCGTCGGTTTGTGGCTGACATCAGCCGACATCGGTAAGAATGACAGGAGTTAATGGCAACCCGACAGGGGATGTTACAAGTCGCTGGTGGCAGGCGGTGGTTGGCGTTGATTCCTTCGCGGGAGCAGGTTGCCCATGGCAGGTAGTTGTTGGGGGCGGTTGATGGCACTGATTCCTATACGAAGTTCAGTCTAGGGATAACTCCCACGCAGGGGAGAGCAATTACATCAATAAAATAGAAAATTACATAAATAATTGACCTCGGGCCCCTTAGGGTCGCACAGGTCGACTCGGGCCCGAGGAGCCCTTCCTTACCCGAGCTTGGGGGCCAGCCCCCCGAGCTCAAGGAGCCCTCACCCGAGCTCGGGGGACAACCCCCCGAGCTCGAGGGAGGGAATGCCTGGCGGCCGTGGGGACCCGGACACGTGTCAAGACGACCGATCCCCGACAGCTAGTCCCCGAGGCTCAAGAGACGGTCTGAAACTCTAGGCGTCCTTGAGTCTAAAATCTTCGAGTAGGGGTCATCCCCCTGGTCGAGTTTGTGAGCCTTCGAGGTCTGCTTCGTGCCCGGAGGAGATATCTTGCGGATGCCCTCGATGTGCTTGAGCTCAGCATTGCTCGGGCTTTTTGCTTTGTCTTCGAATCGACGCGGTGGTGCCCGGAGGCGCTTGGTTTTCTCTGCCATGCGGAGGCGGAGGAGGAGAGGCGAAGGGGCGCGTCCATAAGAGGGAGCCGACAGGACGTGACGCTTCGCCTGCTACCCTTCTGACCGTGGGTGCGCCTTTTGAGGCGAGCCGACGCCACGTGTCGGCAATCGAAAACCTTCTTTTTAAATCGGGGCGTTACCTTCTGATGAGACCCTTTGCCTTTAGCGCACTTGCCATCCTTCTCTCGCTCTCTTGTGCTGCCTCCCCTGCCTTCTTCCGCTCCTCCTCCTTCCGAGCGCGTCTTCCCCCTCGAGCTCCATGGCGAAGTTTGGGAAAATCACACTCACCGCCGAGCGGATGAAGGAGTTGGAGACCCTGGGGCTACTGGACCCGTGCTCGTGGTGACTCCGGCCAGGGTGACCGTGCCGCAGCCCCGGGATGACGAGATTGTGAGCACCGAGCAGTACGTGCTCTTCGGGCTGCGGACCCCAGAGAGCGATTTCTTGGTGGCCGTCCTCACGCAGTGTGAGATCGAGTTCGTCAACCTGGTGCCGAACTCCCTTCTGCTCCTTGGTATCTTCGCTCATCTTTGTGAGGGGTTCTTGGGCGTCTTTCCGACACCCTCTTTGTTCTTCCGTTACTACTCCGATCTCAACGCACTCACTCAGTGAAGGACTCCGCCGTCGGGTGCCTTTACTTCCCCAGAACGGAGACCCCGGAGCCCGAGGATTCGGAGGCGGGACTCCATATCTCTGCACCTTTCTCCCGATCTCAACCCGGACTCACTCGCTGCATTCCGCCCGGGACCAATTGGGTGGGACTTCCTCTTCCTCCTTGCGGCGAGTTTCGAGAGCCCGGAGGGTAACAACTTTGTTCGTCGTCCAGGGCGAGTCCGAGGAGGAGGACTACCGGTTGGTCCTGAGGCCGCGCGCACGGCAAGCTCCGCCTCCTGTGGCACCCGAGGGGGGTGATGCGGCCGCGAGAGCGAGCCAGGGGGCTTCGAGCGCAGCGACACCCATGGAGGGCGACGCGACCGTGGGAGCGGACCGAGGAGCCCTTGGGTTGAGCGCCTCAGGGGGTGTGGGCGCAGGGGGCCCAGCCCAGGAGGTCGAGACCGCCAGGCCTGGAGACGCCAGGCCCGCGCCCGCACCAGCCATCATTGCCGGGGGCGAGGCGCTTTCAGCCGCTGTCGCACCCGAGGTGGCGCCGGGTATGTCGAGACTGCTCATTCCCCTTTTCCCTTGATTCATAACTTCTTCTTAACCTCGAATCCTTTCAGGAAGCCTGGTCCTGACTGAGGCACCGACGATTCCAGCAAGGGTGGCCCAGGGCGAACTTCCTGTCGGCGCAGCCGCCGCCGTACCGGTAGAAGATGCCGGGGTCTTTGCGGTCTTGGCCCCTCAACTCGAGGGCATTGTGGACTGGGAGGCGCTCGAAGATCGCCTGTGGAAGGTATGCCGGATTTGAGCCCGGACCCCCCGTCCCTTGTTCTCGCCCTGACCCTTTCCTTGTTTTCGCAGGGTATGGACCTAATCACTCAGGGGTTCGGGGAGCTGCGTGGGCACGCTGCCAGCTTCCAGACGTTTTGTGATATCATCGAGAAGCGTGACAACAAGGTCATCGGGCTCGAAGACAGTGCGATGCACACGCGGGAAGAGGTGCGTCAGCTGCGGGAGACCCAGGCCCTCGAGCTCTCTCGGGCCCTCGAGGATGCGCGGGAGTGGGTGGCTCGGGAACTGGAGCGAGAGCTGGGGCGCGAGAGGGACGCTCACGCTGGCGCGCTTTCGGGAGCTATCCCGAAGGAGCGGAAGAAGGCGGGGAGGCCCTTGCCCATGCTCGACAGAAGGCGCAGAAGGATCTTGACGAGGACCGCTCGAGCGCTTCCACAATGCGCCAGCGCCTCGAGCTCTCCGACGCTCGCTCCAGGGCGAAGGCCGCCCAGGAAGAAGTGTAGTCGCTCCGGGAGTGCCTCGAGATGTCGTTCATGGCTTGCGAGGAGAGCTATGCGATCGCGGGATTGGCGCTCGAGGACTTCGTGGCTGCGTGGAAGGAGGCGGAGGCGCTCTGGGGCCGACTGACGGATCTGCCCACTGAGCGCGCAGAGGCTGAGGCCGCGCGTGAGGAGGTGGAAAGGCTCTAGGCGCAACTCGAGGAGCTGATGGCCGCGCCCGACGACGAGGCAACCAAGGCCGAGGCCGAGGTGGCCGCGCCCGAGGAGAGGGCGGCCGGGGCCAAGGCGAAGGCGACCGCACCCGAGGAGAGGGCGATCGGGGCCAAGGCGAAGGTCGCCGCTGCCGAGCTGATGGTCGCTGGACTTGAGGAGAAGCTGACCCGAGTGACGCAGGCGGGGAAGAACACCTTGGCCCAACTCCAGAGCGAGCGAGGCTGGGCCGATAGCGCCGAGACCGAGGTCCTGGCGCTGAAGAGGAAGGTCGCTACTCTCGAGCAGGAGAAGCTTGCCCTAGAGATGGCTGTAGACTAGGCAAAGTAGATTAGTAGAGAGGGAGAGGCAAGAAAGCGTGCCCCCCTTGTAAGTACACAGTTGTAAAATTTTGCTGAGTGCATTTAATGCTCAAGTGATTTAGCTTGCTTTTTGGTTTTGTCACGTCATCAGGCTCGTCTTAGCTTACTGTGGCCGAGTCCGAACAACGCCGGACCGGTGCGTAGGAGGCAGACTTAGCCGGCGAAGTCCATGAGCCGATGCCTTCGAACTGAAAAAAGGGGGGCTCGAACCAAAGTCAGACTAGCGAGCACGCTTTCAGGCGAGAATGAACTTTACCCGCACGGTCAGGTTTAGATGAGGTTGGCCGCGCTTGGGAATGCTAAAGATCGGACTTAATTTAAGCTCGCCACCCTTAAAAACTTTGGACAAGGGTCAGGCCAGGCCCCTGACTCGGACCTCTCACCAGGGGCGGTCTCGGCTCATGTTCCTACGATGGGGGGGATGGTCGGCTTATCGCGACGAGAATCGGCTTATCGCGCGCTTCGTCCCTCGGAGGCGAGTTACGAGACCGTCATCTTAGCTCGAGTGAGGGGCTCGAGGGCCGATATCCCGCGTCTCGAGGTCGGGGAACGGCTCGGGCGTGATCGCCGGGATGGGCTTTGCGACGGGGGGGTGGCTTACCGCGATGAGACTCGGCTTACTGCGGGCTCGACCCCCCGGGGGCGGGTTTCGTGAAAATCGTCGACAGGTTGAAAAATTGGAAAAATGAAAAAAACTGCAAAAAATGTTATAAAATTCCAAAGTTTGTTTTTTTAAAAAATACACGAGAGGTCATGAAGCTATTAATAATAATTTTAAGGAACTTTTGCATAGGTGTTGACTAGTCATGTGCCCATGCGTTGCAACGAAAACTCAATTTACGACAAAAAATTTATTTGCAAAGAACACTAACTTTAGTTATGTTTCAATAGTAGGAAAAATTTATTTCTCCGAAGAGATTTGACTATCGGGCTAAATCCTCTTTCACCTCAACCGTTCATGTTAGATCCAACGAATCAAGTACTATGAAGGATAGAATTAGTAGAGAGATATCAATCCTTTCCATTGAAGGAGGAGAAAGTTATTGTCTTCCTCTTGCAGGAAATCTTCTTGCTTCTTGCACACATCCTTTCTCTTCTCTTCTCTTCCTGCGTGTGTCTCCACTACCGATCGGCATGTCCTCCTGGAGATGAGAGTGGGTGCCCTCTAATAGGGAGTAGATGAAAGCAGAAGGCAGCATACACAGGCGTATAGAAGCCAAGTCTCCCCGACATCTTCGTGATTAGCACATGATTTGGTTGCGTTATTCTTTCCTTTTAATCTATACATTTCCAGATATGATGAGATAGAATTCCCGTATTATGGGATACGGTGAGTATATCCTTCTACCCATGCAGGACATGATGAGAAAATCTTTCCATTTATAAGATATATGAATAACATCCTTCCATAGTAAGAATATGTGAATAGAGATATGCTAAAATAATATTTCTATAAAAAAGATATGATAAAATCCTTCCATCTAAGATATGATTAAATCCTCTTCTATCTCAATCATTCATGTCAGATCCAACGAATCGGATATTTTAGAAGAGAACGGACCACTGCCACCAACTCCTAATTAGAAGAAGGCAATCTTGCAGAAAATCTTCTTGCTTCTTGCACACAGCCTTTCTCTTCTCTTCTCTTACTGCGTGTGTCTCTACTACCGACCGGCATGTCCTCCTGGAGATGAGAGTGGGTGCCCTCTAATAAGGAGTAGATGAAAGCAGAAGGCAGCATACGCAGGTGGATGGAAGCCAGGTCTCCCCGACATCTTCGTGATTGGCACGTGATTTGATTGCGTGATTCTTTCCTTTTAACCTATGCATTTCCAGATATGATGAGATAGAATTCCTGTATTATGGAATATGGTGAGTATATCCTTCTATCCAAAAATCCTTCCATTTATAAGATATATGAATAACATCTTTCCATAGTAAGAATATGTGAATAGAGATATGCTAAAATAATATTTCTATTCAAAAAAGATATGATAAAATCCTTCCATCTAAGATATGATTAAATCCTCTTCTATCTCAACCATTCATGTCAGATTCAACAAATTGGATATTCTAGAGGAGAACGGATCACTGCCACCAACTCCTAATTAGAAGTAGTAGAGATTACGGTAAGATTTAAATGTCATTAACTAGAGTTAAGGGTGTACAGTTTAGTTAATCAATTTTAGTTAAAATTAATCCATTAATTATTAAATTTTTCAAATTTGTATGTAACCGCTCATCAGGTACGAGCCCATACAAACTACAAACCAAACAAAATCTCATAGCGTTAAATTGACCGAACCAAACACATTTTAACCATCCTATAAGGGTTTCAATTCTCGTTTGCTGTTGACATCTCGGAGGTGGGAGAAATCTGAAATTTTGTCAAGATCTTAGAATTTCAGACAAATTCGAGATGAAATACAAAAAAGAAAAATTCAAATCCAGTTTTTTTTTTCAAATGAGATTTCTGAGATTTTTCCGAGAAATATCGAAATTTCGCCGATAAATACTAAGATTTTGGTAAAATTGAACCAAGCGAAAATAGTGCAAAACATGTTGAAACATTTTTAAATTTTTGTGGATGGTCCTAACACATCACTAATATTCCCATAAAAATTTTAGAAGATGATCAAGCCTAATTTTTTTAAAAATCCTGAAAGTGGTATAATCATAATAAAAGGTTGAGCAACAAATTTGAACCAAATAAACAATAGAACAAAACAAGTTATTAAATTTTTACAATTTTTTGGGGTTGTTCTAACGCATCATTAATATTTTTATAAAATTTTTAAATGATGATCAGGCCTTATAAATTTTAAAAAATTCTGGCAGTGCTACTGCCCTCATAAAAAAGCCTAGCCAGCAAACTTCAACGAATGAAAAATGGTTTGAAACTTGCTAGAAAATTTTGAATTTTTTGGGTGGTAATGATACCTCAAGAATGTTTCCATAAAATTTTCACACAACGATAAACCCTGAGAATTTTTTAAAAATTATGACGGTGCTACTGTCCTAATAAAAGCCTAATGATCATTACATTGATTTGCTTGGGCAACCAAAAAAGGTTTAGAATTTTTTAAACTTTTACAAAAGGGTTCTAAGGCAATTCTTAAGCTCTCATAAAAATTTTGGATCATTATCATAATCTAGCGAATTTATAAAATTTTTACAATGGTATTATACCATTTATGTTCCTTTTGTTTTTGATTTTTAAAATAAAAATGAAGTTCAGTTCTTGAGGAAATTTTTCAATACGATCCTATCTGTTTGAATGTGACATATTACATATTTTCACATCAAATTCCATAAAGTTACAAATTCCGATAGCATTTCGACTGATTTTCAGATTATGGGAGTTACAATTTGCAACAATCAACATATATTGTCATAACAAATGATAGACAAGAAATTAAATTGACATATATGACCATACAATAGCATATACACCACATATATGAGCATACATGCTAAATGAAAACAAGGGTGGTTAATAAACGAGACTACCTATTGAAGCTTGCATGACGCAACAACGCACCGCTTGATCCACTACGGGAACAATACATAAATGAGGTCAATACTGATAAGTAGTACTTAGTAGCACCTCTAGCTCAGTTGGTCAAGTAAAAGCCTCTTCAATCCTAGGTTTTGGGTTCAAGCCCCCACGGTGGCGTTTTTGCCCCATTTATTTTGGTAATTTTGAGGAACCCAGTGAGCAAGGAAATAATCAAAAAATTTACATGGATTACACATAAATAGCATCATGATTGTCCACAAAAAAATGGCACCCAATCTGGCCCAAACAACATACAAACCAGTCAAAATAGCATGCATTTCGGTCAAAATAACCAAAATTTTAGTAAAATTTGCCGAAATTTCACCGAATTTTGAAAACAATGTTGCATTTTCAAAAAAATTATTTGGCCAGGATTTAGAATCTCGTCCCCAGTCTAATCTAAAATCTCCGATGAAATTTCCAAAATTTCATCGGGATTTTGAACCTAGTATCCTATACATAATGGTCCTCCTATTCAAGAGTGTCCTCCCATCACCTTCGACTTCATCCCAACCCCGCCCACACGCAACCAAACACTACCTAAAGGAATCTATCTATGTAGTAATCTTCTACCTTGTATCGATCCAGAGAGCAATTCTTCGAATTGGTATCAAGAAAGAATCTTCATTTCTTATTTACTCAGCATATTATTTCAAAACTTTGATCCAATAGTCATGTTAGTAATCCATTGTTGTAAGTTCAAGCTCTATTGGTTTTGGTGATTAATGTTTAATTAATATTTAATAACAAATCAAATCATTGTGAGACTGACATCATTATTGAGTCTATCTTTTATTAGTCTCATTTGGATGAAAGGATGAATTATCAAAGGTATGCAGTGCATGTTACATTTATATATTTGTTGCATTCCTTTTGATATCAAATTCATGATATTAGTGTTAAATCCATATATGAGACTAACTTGTTTATTGAGTATATCTTTGATTAGTCTCATCAAATGAAAAATAAAAATTTCAAAGGTATGTATCCGATGCAAATTTAATATTTCTAGATACATTCCTTAGTTTCATGTTAAAAGATTTCTAGATACATTCCTTAGTTTCAAGTTAAAAGGTGAACTCCACCATTGTTTCAATCTTAAGATGTGCAGTATGTTCCTTGAGGTTTCATTAGTATTGATCAATTTCATCACCCCATATATTAAGGATCATTACAAATGAAGCAAATCCTCAAGTATATGAAACTTGTGCACTTGAACATACTCATAACAATTTAAATTCAATTTAAATTTTGCTCGATTATCATTCAATCATAAAAGAACTGAATCATTGGATCTAGGCTCTTCATCATGTGTTGATGGGGGCACTTCGGTGATTTAAGGATAATCGAAAGTTCTTGAGTATATGAAGCTTTCGTAGCACTAGTATACTCAAGACAAACTTAATTTTCAATCATCTTGTTTGGGTTGTGGTCAATCATCAAAGAAATAGATCGAAGGATCTTGGTGCATTCATTATGTGTTAATGGATTGCATTAATGGAGTGCCTTGTAAATTTATTCTAGGTCTTGCTGATTGAAATTTTGTGAACCATGAGGTGTTATTTTCGTATATTGCAAAAGTTTTGTGTTAGATTTCAGAACTGAATATAAGTTTTTCTAGGGACCTGTCAATAGAAGGACTTTGCGATCTTTACACATTGCTCCTCGAAGTATCATCATCTTTGCAAAACCAGGACTTGGCAAGAATGATCTTCACAGGTCAAGCTAAGGATATCCATACTTCCATCTTATTATAAAAATAATTTATCTTACTCCATTTCACTAAATAATAAAGTTTTTGGAAGAACAAATACTGAACAGTGCTTTAATATATTAAAATGAACAGTTAAGTTGAAATGAAAGCGTAGGGTTGAAATTTTATGTGGCGACACTTCGTTAGGAAAGGAGTATTAATGTATCATGCATAATTTCATATTCTTTTTCCCTTTAAGAAATAGACCCACATTTTTATATTTAAGCATTGTCAGGTTTGTATCATGTATAATTTCAGATTCTTTTTTCTTTTAAAAAAGCATACCCACATTTTAATATTTAAGCGTTGACGGGTTTGTCAATGTGTATAAGAAAGAGAAAAACCCCTATTTACCGTGCAAATTTACGACTTTTCCTAATACTAGTATAGTGCCCATGCTAACGCTATGACGCTAGTACACCCGCTTATCAATTAAATAAAAATATAAGTATGAATATAACACTTAATAATAAATAATCACAGTGCCCGTATGCTAGTACAAAAATGAAGGCATGGATTTAGTTTGTGTTTTTTTTAGAGGATTATGTTGCGTTCTTTAGTTAGGAATTCCCAGGACCTACGCAAAGAACGCGGGAAAAGAAGGCATGGATTCAGTTTGTATTTATTTTAGAGGATTCTGTTGCATATGAGATCACGCAAGGAAGAAAGGATGTGAAGATATGAGTGACTTTTTAAGCGCTTACATCAACTTTATCTTGTGATCATATTGTATGTACTACATATTTGGAAGGAGAACGAATCAAACAAGGAAATAAACAGGGAGGATCCGCATGCAAGAAAACCAGACTTGAATTTTTTACTGTCCTGGCCAAAACTGTACGTACTACATATTTGGAAGGAGAGTGAATCAAACAAGGAAATAAACAGGGAGGATCCATATGCAAGGAAATCAGACTTGAATTTTTTACTGTCCTGGCCTCGTGATCGTATTTTTTTCTAAATATGACCCTTCTCAAGACTTTTTTACGGATCTAGCCCCATATAACATAATTTCAGCGCATGGAGAGCGCTGAATTTTTTTTCCTGCGCAAGGAACACGGGAAAGAAAGGCATGGATGCAGTTTATGTTTTTTTAGAGGATTTGTTGCATATGAGATCACACAAGGAAGAAAAGATGTGAAGATACGAGTGCCTTTTTAAGCGCCTGCGGCAACTTTATCTTGTGATCATATTGTACGTACTACATTTTTGGAAGGAGAGCGAATCAAACAAGGAAATAAACAGGGAGGATCTGCATGCAAGGAAACCAGACTTAAATTTTTTACTGTCCTGGTCAAAACTGTACGTACTACATATTTGGAAGGAGAGCGAATCAAACAAGGAAATAAACAGGGAGGATCCGCATGCAAGGAAATCAGATTTGAATTTTTATCATCACGCTTCGTGATCGTATTTTTCGAATATGACCCTTCTCAAGACCTTTTACGGATCTAACCCCATAGAGCCTAATTTGGTATAGATGAGAGCGTGAATTTTTTTATTTTTATCCATGGAACCAGTGATGCGTGAGTCTTTGCTTAATTTTTATTTTTTTCTCATGGAACCAACAAAGGTGGCTGTGTTTAATTTTTATCTTTTTTCCCTGCGGATCCAGCAGTCGGTGAGCGCAGTTTATTTTTTCATATTTTCCCAGAGTTATTCAGTGGACGGGCACCACTTGATTTTTTTATTTTTTTCTCCCACACTTGAATTTTTCAGCTGCCACCGAGGATTTCTTTTTGTTTTGCCAAAATTATCAAGCAGACGGGCACCGCTTAATTGTTTTAATTTTTTTCCAAAAAAATTATAACGTGATGCTTGATAATTTTTGTATTGGCATCATCGTTATAATTTTTGTATTGGCATCATGTTATAATTTTTTTCCGAATCAGACTCTCGCGGCGATGAATTTGCAATTGTAGCCTCGAGCCAGAAAAATTCAGTGGAGCAGTGGCGCGGTATTATTTACCAGCGCCCAGTCTCGAATTTTTTACTATATTAGTATCGTCGTTATAATTTTTTCTGAATCAGGCTCTCGCGGCGATGAATTTGTGATTGTAGCCTCGAGACAGAAAAAATCGATGGCGACCATGGAGCCGTTGTAGACCTGCGTTCTCCCAGCTGCGCTGCCCCGTCTCCCAGTTTCCTTTTCCCAGCACGTAATGTATGGTCATTTCCTTTTCCAGGACGTTTGTTTCCTTTTCCTTGATGATGTTGGAGGTGGGGGGAGGTCTGTTGTGGGGCACATAGATGATTAGACACACTAAACAATGGCCATCGGATGTGGGTGAGTAAAGCTGAGGAAAGATCTGAAAGGTTAATTTTGATGGAGGCAAGTTTCTGGGGGACGTTTCGCTTGATGCACAAATGTTGGGCCATCTCTAGTGGGATGCACTATTTGGAGTGGACGTAGAAAAGAATGTTTACGTGCGTTATAAAGGGGTATAGATACCGGTCAACATTTACTCTTGGCTCCGCCACCGAACGAGATTTCTTTTCCCTGTGGCCCTTAGGTCCGTTTGGACTCATCGTTAAGGCCCAAGAAGTTGTCATATGGGCCCATGGTGTAAGCGTCGTAGCGCCGAAATAAGAAAACCTACAAGGGTCGGCATGTAAAGTGCCAGGAAATGGGTGGTGCTTAGGGTGCGTTTGGTTGCCTGGATGAGGTTGGATGGGATATGGCCATCCAGTGTGGATAGGATGGAACCATCCAGGTAGTTGTTTGGTTGGGTGGATAGGGATAAGTCAATTTTTTGTTTGGTTGGATGGATAAGATGTGGATAGGATGAGCTAATTTTTTGTTTGGTTGGATTATAAGGATGGATGGGCTAATTGTAATAGAGGTTTCGAATTTCGGTTTGAAGTTTTAGGATTAGATTTGAATTTCTGGAGAAAATTTGACCAAATTTGAATTTTTGGATAAAATTTGAACTCCTAGACAAATTTTTACCGAAATTTGAATTTTTGAACAAATTTGAATTTTTTTACAAAATTTGAATTTTTGGTTAAAATTTGACCGAAATTTGAATTTTCAAATAAAATTTGACAACAATTTGACTGAGTACACTTTGACGAAATTTGAATTTACCAAGTACACCTCTTCATACAATAAACTGGATAAGCTCGTACCGTCTTTTTTTAGATGACTCTGTCCAGCATCTTAAAAGAATATTCTAAAAAATTGGATATTCATATCCCATCTATCCACCTAACCATTAGATAGCTCTAAATCCAGACACGGCCATATCTCTTCCATCTCCATCCACCCGACCAAACGCCTCCTTATGTTCCGCCACAGCTCCACCCCAATTCCGCTCCTTTATCGATCTAATCTTGTGAGCACAGCGACCTTGTTGTTCCCTTGTGTGGAAGATCATGGAGGGTTTTCGCGCGAGCGCTGCTGCCGGGGCCATGGGCTCTGTCATTCCAAAGCTTGCTATCCTGCTGGAAGAGGAATACAAACTACAAAAGGGTGTGAAGGGCGAGATCATGTTCCTCAGAGCCGGGCTCGAGGACCTGCGCGCTTTCCTGCTCACGCGTTCGGAGGTGGAGGATCCTGATGTGCAACTGAAGATTTTGGCGAGGGATGTCTGGGAGCTGTCCTACGATGTAGAGGACATCGTCGACGAGTTCATGGTACGGTCGGAGCGCGAGCCTCACCGTGTCAAGGGGCTCGTAACGAGGAGCACCAACTTGCTAAAGAGAGCCAAGACTCGCTACCAGATGGCTACGGAGATCCACAACATCAAGTCCCGCATCCGGGAAATAAGCGACCGGCGCGTGAGGTACAGTTACGACCACGTTGCCTCCAGCGTTAGCAAAATGACCGTGGATCCTGGGATCGCCGCGCTGTCTGCCGAAACGTCAAGCCTTGTCGGCGTGGATGGCCCGCGGGATGAGGTCGTCAAGCTGCTCATGGAGGAATCCAAGTCGGCAGCGGAGCTCAAGGTAACCACAGTTTTTGGATTTGGAGGACTGGGGAAGACGACCCTTGTTAATGAAGTCTACCGCACAACAAAAGCATACTTTGACTGCCGGGCTTGGGTATCAGTGTCGCGGAATCCCAATATGAACAAGATTTTCATGGAGATACTTCGCCAAGTTGAGGGTCGTCACAGGAGTGAGGACGACGGCATTTGGGACCTCTCTTACCTAATCGCAAAGATCGGGGTATCCCTACGAGATAAAAGGTACTCGGATGCGCTCAAAATCAAATTTTGCGTTGCTCCTTTAGCTTGGTCAGGATCTTTCTGCAATCCTGCATGTCACTCGCTTCCTATCAACTAGGAAATATATTGTAGTGCACAAGAAACGAAGATATTGCAATTGCTTTTCCATACTGCGTGTCAATTGCCACTTGAAATTTCATTTCCTTTTATCTGTTAATACTACTAGATATCATAGACCGGTGCTGTTGTCTATCTTATTCTTAGATATCCTTTTTATTTTAAAAAAAAGGAAATATTTTACCTATAATTCACTCTCGGACCTATTTTACTTTCATCTTATTCTTATTCTCCTGTCATCATGCTTACATATCTACACTAAAATGCGTAACAGGTACTTACTTATTTTGGATGATATATGGAGTGCAGAAACATGGGAAGTCATCAAATGTGTTTTGCCATCAAATTCTCTTGCCAGTAGAATAATTACAACTACACGCTTTGAGAGTGTTGCTCGATCATGCTCCTCTCATTGGAGTAACCTTATCTACAGAATTCGACCTCTCAGCATGAAAGACTCTAGAATGCTGCTTTACAGAAGACTTTTTGGCTCCGAGGACAGTTGTCCTCCACATTTGGTAGACCTTTCTGAGAAAATCCTGAAGAAATGTTCTGGTTTGCCACTGGCCATAATCGCTATATCTGGTTTATTGGCTTATAAATCACATGAAGAATGGCAGAGTGTGTGTAATTCTATCGGTGCTGCTCTTCTAACATTATATGAAATGAGAAGAATATTATTGCTCGGTTTCTATGATCTTTCTCATCAACTGAAGATCTGCTTATTGTACCTAAGTATATTTCCGGAGGATTGTGTAATCAATCGTGACCGTGTTGTAAGGAGATGGATAGCTGAAGGATTTGTATGGGGAAATCATGGGGAAAGACTGGAGCAAGTAGGACAGAATTACTTTAATGAGCTCATCAATAGAAGTATGCTCCTGCCTGTTCATGGTAGTTATGATGGCAAACCAGATGCTTGCAGAATCCATGATATTATGCTTGACCTCATCAAATCCATGTCAATTGAAGAAGATTTTGCCACCACCTTAGGTGATTACGAGCTTGTATCTGGGTTACATAGAAATATTCGCCGTTTATCCATCATCAATGCCGATGGAGATCGTTATATCACAGCGTCAACGATGCATTCTCATCTTCGCTCACTAACTCTCTTCGGCAATGCTGGACTGAAATTTTCCTTTCAGCATCTCACTCTTTTGCGGGTATTGGACTTGGAAGGTTGTAAGGATTTGAAGAACGACATTATCAAGGAGATTGCTGGACTTCTCCATTTAAGGTATTTTAGCATCCGAGACACACCCATCAGCAAACTCCCAGATCAAATTGGCCGGCTACAATACCTGACAACGCTAGATCTTCGAGGTACTAAATTACGAGAATTGCCTGTGAGTATCGTGTGGCTACAGAGGCTGGCATACCTACTTTGTGACAAGATGAGGTTCCCAGTGGGGATAGGGAAGATGGCAGCACTTTCTTGTTTGTCGCAGTTTGACATTTTACAGAGTGAAACACCTGCTGTGGAAGAACTTGGTAATCTGTCTGAACTGAAAGAGCTTGTGATATGGTGTTCTCCGGACACAGAATCCAATAATACTGGGAGATATGAACGTTTAGCCTTCTCACTTTACAGATTGTACAAACTTGAATCTCTGTTTATACATGGCGATGATAGTTCCGTGGACCTTTTAGATCACTTGCACCACTCTCTACTTGAACTGCAGAGGATTGAGTTGCACAGCAGCTGCTATCTTAGCAAGATTCCAGAGTGGTTCAGATCACTTCCAAAGCTCACCAACCTACGCATTAATGTCAAGAAAATAAAGAATATAGAACTGCAGTTGCTCTCAGAGTTGCCTTCGCTTCTCACACTTTCTCTGTCATCCAAAATCATTCCCACAGAAAAGCTTGTCATCTGTAGCAAAGGATTCCCTGCTCTCCAGGAGTTTCACTTGAAATCTGCAAGAGCAGACATAAACTTTGAGCCACAAGCTATGCAGAAAATTGAGAAGTTGCTGCTGTCACTCCAAGTACTGACAGAAGAAACATACGGTTTTTGTTTCAGCATTGAACACCTCATGAACCTCAAGAAAATTGAGATCAGAATTGATGGGGAGGGTGCGGACGCTTCCCAATTCGAAGCCACAAAGGTTGCCATTAGGAAAGCTGCAGACAAGCATCCAAACCATCCCAAGGTCAACATTGTGACATTGGGAAACTTGGCTGATCATGACGCGAAGGAGGAAAAGGAGCAAAAACTGGAAATTCAAATAAGTTAAATGATGTAATCGATTCCCACCAGGCCATCGCAAAGGATATGTAAGTTTGATTTTTCCTATCTTTTCACCTGGTATTCTTCTTTAGCCTTGGAAATTCTCAGTTTCCTTTTTCCATGCCTGCCTTTCACACATTTCCATTTTTCCTTTGTACATCTTTTAGCCTTGGGAATCTCAGGATCTGTTTATTGCTTTTAAAATCCTTGGTGCTTCTCAGAACAACCTATAAGTCCTAGATTCTTTCTGAATGCTGTCTCCATTTATGATAAGTAAAAATGAGATAAATGTCCTATCTTGGGTCCCTCGAAGAAATATTTGGACTCAAACCAGCAGGTCTTACACAGGGTTTAACCTTGTATAATTCATAATAATTGTTAAAGCAATTGTAAGAATTTGCAAACATTTTTTACTTAAATTTTTGTTCCATTCGTTGACGTTCTGAATTTTACAGTCAGATGTGTAAATAGGCTTAAACCTTTGGAGTCCTACATTGACTTCCACAACAGTACAAGAATGAACTTTTGGAAGGCATCTTGCTAGTTGTTAGTATGTATGTTGATGTGCTCCATTAATATAAACAAAAATTTAAGGCAACTGTAGTTCGAACAAAAGCCTGCTGTAACTAATGTGATTTCAGCTCGTCATATAATCAGAAGTCACTTTTATTCGGAACAGAAAAGAAGTTAATTCTCCTTTGTACATACTACGAGGATGTAGGTCATAATAACTAACCAAGTTGTACTAGCTTGATTGCATCTCACACTCTTGTTGATAGAAAAATTCCTGGTAATTGATCAAACTGTTTTAGTGGTTCTGTTTTCTAATGAGCAGTTCCTCTGTTGTTTTTTTAACAATCTGCATCATGAGTTGTAGAGATTGTCCACTTTCATTTTTTTAATAATTTAATTATTATTTTTTGCTTGACAAGCTGAACTCCACTTCAAGCAATGAATCACTTCCAAATTGGTTGTACGCTAATCCTAACTTGAGGTTTATTGTTTCTAACTTGTAGAGTTTTATAGTCTTCATGCTTGTTAGTCTTGTCCTCCTTTTTGTTTCAATTAGCTCTCGAACTGCATTTTTGTTTCTTACTGGAGTTCATATTTCTCCTAACACAAAGCATAGCAGCTCGTGTCACCTTTATCCAAGAAACTCATTTGCATTGGTCTTGACATGGATACTCCAGTGCCAAAAGTTAAATTTCGCAATGTTGTTTCATGTTGAATGGAAAATGGAACAGGGGTTCTCCCTCTGGTTCTAAAAAAAAAGTTACATTTCAGATACTGCAAGCACTGTTATTCAATCGCATTCCCGCTGTTAAACTGTGCTGCAATAGCTCACTGATTTTGTGGCAGTGGGCACTGCTATTTAAGAAGAGATCTACTGTAATGTTTGTTGAGAGGTACTTACATGCTTCTTGTTATTTTCATGAATTTGAAATATTTTACCTTGCAACACTTAAATGTGTATTTGATCTTTTCCTCCAATGTTATCTGCTACTTGCATAACAATACTTTATCTAACTTCAATGCATCTCTGTGAATATGACATCACCAGTGGTTTGTTTTCCCCAAAATTCACTGAGTTTGTATCTCTTCTTCTGAATTATATCCCAGTGATCATTTTTATATAAATTATATCTCATTGATGATCTAGCCTAATTTGGATTTTGTACTTTAAATTGCAGAAATGCTCTTTTTCGTATACCTGGGTGCCGGAACATTTTTCAGAAGGTAACTGTTCTCCAAGGTGAAGACTGAAGCCTGAAAGCAATATTTCTTCTTTTTGGACTGAAAAGGAAGGTTTCTTCTACCATGCACAACTGAATAGTCATGTCGATTGATAGGCCAAGCTCCAAGATCCTTTTAGCCTAGTAATCTTGTACCATTGTACCATGCACTATATCCGGAGATGATTTTCAGTAAACCAATATTTTCCGTGATTCTGAGAATGAACAGAACTTTGCTGTCATAAATTCATGGTCGCTGCCAGCATATGGTTGTGTAATCAGCAGCTTCCTCTCCTGTAAGATATATGATGCATGAAAGGGATGTGTACTCCACTTTAAGATATGATTGTTTTAATTTAACAACTGGATTGCGATATGCCAACAATCGTTTCTGCAAGCAATTTATACTTATCATTTTCTTCTTGAGTGAGGACTCCATCCCTGCAGCATGAAGGGAACTTTAGACGCATTCATGCCAGACTTGGTGTACCATCTCCTAGGAATTCCTGGAACAAATCCAGGTGATGATGTATGCAGGACACTAGAGCTATGCTTAACAAACGTGATTGGCTTTCCTCCTTGAGACTAATGGCTCACTGATGTTCGGTGTCGTAGGCAGTTTTGAAACACTTGCTCTCTTGCGGGCTACAACACTTCCAAATGAACGGTAGCCTGCTAAATTGGTTTCTCTTTACAACGCTAGAGGCTTCGATTGATGCAGTGTGACTTGCTACACATCTTTTTTGGTAGTACCACTCTGTGTTTGCAGTAGCATTAATTGGAACAAATGTTGAACCAATTTTAGTAAGTTGTTCTGAATCAACAGTGGTCTACATACAGTGATACTGACTAAATGTAAATCCCTAGGACACATCATACTGTTCAGTTAACATCATATATACTTGCTCTTGCTCAGTAAGATTCAACTGCAGATGTATTGGATCTTCTTGATGTAGGCAGAGGTAGAACTGCAGAATTCAGGCTCTTTTGGGGAGTAGTAGGCCTCCTTTGGGTGGTGCATTTTGGACTTGGTGAGCTGAACAGAACATAACAGGGAAATGAAGGATCGAATGTGCATATTATACCACCTGCTGCATTGTTGGCATTGCTGCATGGTTGATTAATGCTGCACACCTAAAGTGACATATGCACAGTGAAGAACTACAACTTGCAAAATGAACTACTTGTGTGAATCAAGATCAATGTTATTAGGCTGCAGCTAAAGCAGCGGATGAGACATCGATGGCCAACTACGATAACCAACTTGCATTGCAATGCCTTACCGATTGGACTACAGACGGCAAATCTTCTCAAATAAGATGACCTAGCTTAAAATCTCTAGGAATGCATAGAACAGCGAGTGACAACGGCGGGCATGACGTTTGGTCGGAAACTCGATCGGAATCATTCAGTCACAGAGAGAGCTGGAGGACGACGCCGCTCCCGTAGGATTTCTATGACAATTTGTTTCTTGCAAAATTCTATGAGAATTTGTTTCTTGCAAAATTTCTGCGTTCTAAAGAGGCCCCCTAAAAGTTGATCTAGATTGGGAGGAATTAGGATGTGTATCCACCCTCAAAAACGCCTTGGACGAGCTGAATAATTGATATTTGCTACGTAAACCGTAATAGTGCACCATCCAAATTAACTTATTGCAATGAGTGAACAAAAGATTGAAGAAAATTGTAGGTTGCTGTTCAAAACCGTCAGATACTAACTATCAATCTATCAACTCATCGATGTAAATGGTTGGTCCTTTTTAATTACCATGCTTCTTACTGCTGAAACCATGTGGTCACGTTTCTTAAAGTGCTATTTTATGATCCAAGGAAAAACATACAGTAGCGTCAAATCTACACTGTCCTTGGTTTAATCTTTCCTCTTCGCAGAAGGAAATCTATTTGGAAGATAGTGCAGAAAAAGGGAGGGGCAAATCTGTCATATATTTCACTGGTTTTTTGTTTTTCTTGGATGCATAATCCAGTTTTTAAGATACTCCGATTCTTCTTGTGAATATAATATTAGGGTTCAAGTCCTATTTATGTAGGACTGGTTTAGAATACAGAATTCTATAGGATTTCTATGAGAATTTGTTTCTTGCAAAATTTCTTGTGTTGTAAAGAAGCCTTTAAAAGTTGATCTAGGTTGGGAGGAATTAGGATGTGTTCCCACCCTCGAAAATGCCTTGGACGAGCTGACCAGTTGGTATTTGTCATGTAAACCATCATAGTGCATCATCGAAATTAACTTATTACAATGAGTGAACAAAAGATGGAAGAAAATTGTAGGTTGCTCGTTCAAAACCGTCAGATGATAACTATTAATCTATCGACTCATCGATGTAAATGGTTGGTCCTTTTTAACTACCATGCTTCTTACTACTGAAACCATGTAGTCAAGTTTCTGAAAGTGCTACTTTATGATCCAAGGAAAAACAAAAGAGTAGCATGAAATCTACACTGTCCTGCAGGAGTGGAGTGCCTTGGTTTAATGTTTTCCTCTTCGTAGAAGGAAAGAAAAGGGAGGGGCAAATCTGTCTTTAGAGGAATGTACTGTTACTGTGGTGATGCTGTTGAGTGATGTAGGGCAGTGTGGCCAAGCTGAAGAGAGTACACGAAATCCATGTGAAGGCGTGTGGAAGGTGAGGCACGATCTCTGCTTTCCTTTTCCTTTTAATTCCCATCTCACTTGAAAGCGTTGGATACAAGGGTTGGATCTTGCAGACAATACTGCATTCAGATTAGGAGATTTATTTATTAAAAGCTGAGATCATTTTTTGTTGTATATGCTCGTGTGTTCTCGAAAAAAGGATCAAACCAATCACAAATTTTTCGGAGAGGAAACACAGTAAGGGCTAATCACCAAAATAAATTTGTCGCACAAACTAATATGAAAGGGAGTAACCGCGGTGCAAGATCTTCATGATGGGCTCCAACTTGTCTCCATGTCATAAACCCTGAAGATTATCCATGGAGTTCAATTCACAACATGGAGAAAGGCCTGTCAAAGAAAGTTCTAGTTTTTCATACTAATTCTATTCACATGAAGTTTTAAGCTCAAGCCAGATCGGTCGTACTACTAGATACTACTTGGATAGCTTTGACCACAAGCATTGCAGGACCCATGAGGTCACCAGCCAATGGAGTGTGTGTGAGGAACTGAGAATACCCTGCAGAATGCACTTGCAATAAAAGATTATCGCTGACGCCTGAGAAACACTGCTGGCTCACGTGGTGGAATTTATAGGCTGCTGGACCGCCCATGTAATCTACTGCCGCACCGACATTGCCAGCAAAAACAAGCAAGAAATGCCAAGTACTGGTACGAACATGACCACTGTTTAATCCGCATTTGGTTTAGCGATGAGTTTAATGAATTAGGGTTAATGTTTGGTTCCTAGCTACACCTATTAATTGTACTTTGTTTTGTGTATAATCTTTAATGAGCTAAAGTCATACGGCCCGAGCTAGGAGGATTGTATACACATTTGATTTGGCAAATTGTTAATAACATAACACAGTTTCACTAACCTTCACATCGGCACGTTCCTACTACTAGCAGAGCCAAAAACAACCGATGAATGAAAAGCAGAAGATGATGGTGCGGCATGCTGTCAGAAGCTAAAAACAAGTACATCAAGACCGTCGGTTAAATTGCAACAAAGATCCAAAGATTGCAACCAAATCTTGAAATAGTGTGCAATTTCTTTTTGGTAGTACACGGTCTTAATATTACTGGAAACAAACAAATGATTCGGCTGTGAATCAGACTATCAGCGGCAGTAAACCCTAGCAGCCACTATCATTGTTAACAGAACATGATAGCCATGACAACAATGGGCAGACATCCCCACATCAAGAAGTTCATGCGGCCGCCATGTGGAGACGGGCAAATTCTTCACAAACGTGTGATGACAGCTTCAACCTCTGCGGGGGTGTAGAGGTGGTAGTTGGGGGCGACCTTTGCGATATCGACGTTGTTCGGAGTAACCTGTTTAGAATTGCTTAGAATGAGATGGAGCTCAGATATCTGCGAAATGGCTTTATAGAGCTGAGAAATGGAATATGAAGTGGCTTGAGATACCATTACCTTTTCTTCCATAACCTGCTTCAAGATAGAAAGGGCTATGGTCTCCGCCTCCTGGAGGGTCAGTTCCTGCATCAAGATGTTGTTCTCAATATTCTTTTACATGCACAAAACATTAAGTTATGTATACATATATTTCAACAACCGAAAGGGGTCCTGTCAAGTAGTGACACCAAATCTTGCGATGTAATTCTATGTAGATAGCAAAATTAAGGCTTCCAAGCAGTATTTCAATTGGCATTGATGCCATATGTCACATGGGTCTGTAAGACTAACTTCAAATCTGGATCCAAACTTGCTGTACAATTCTATCACTAGGGCTCATAGGCAGCAAATTTCTTTTTCTTTTTTGAAAACTGTTCATGTTCATTTGGTGCTCAAACCAAAGTGGTTTGCATATTTGCACCCACCTTATGGTCTATCCCTATTTCTTATTGCTCTTCAGAACTGCGCGATTAGCTTAGTGTATAGTACCTTATTGTACTGCTCCTGTAATGAGCTATCAGCTCCTTCAGAACCCGATCCAATTGCCTTGGCGTTGCATTGCCAGAAGGTCCCAGATGGGTCAGTGTAGTACCTGCAACACACAGGAATTGATCCATGAAATATTAGAAGTAAAGTCCAACTGGCTTTATACCAAGAAAGGTCATGTGGTGGGGCGCTTGAAAAGAAAAGTACGAACAAAGTATGTTACCATAATCAAGGATATATACGACAATGTTGTAACTAATAGGGATAGTCAAGGATATACACGACGATGTTGTAACAAATAGGGATGGACATTTTTACACAACCAAATTACTGAACCGAAAAAACCGATTATTTCGGTTTTTTGGTTTTTGGTATCCGGTTCGGTTTTTATTTTGTTATTATTCTGTTTTTGGGGTCTAGTTCGGTGTTTTACTTCCAGAAATCGAATAGACCGAAGAAACCGAATCCCTCCGCTCAGCACCTTAGCCCAACTGCCCAAGGCCTACCACACTCATTCCTCAGGCACTTCGCCATCGACTCAAGTCCCAACTCGTCCCCAAATTCCCAATCCTAGCCGCCGCCGCCTGCCACCAGCCTTCGCCATGCCATCCTGCCATTCGCCGCTACCATCCCGCCAACCCAACCACTAACGCCTCCAACCACCGCCGGGGTCCGCGCCAGTGCGCCAGGGCGAGGGTGGTGGTGAGCAACCCGCGACTTGCATTGGGCATCTAGACCATCAAGTGACCTATGTAGCCGTCCGGACTCTGGAGTTAAGGGATCCCAGTTTCAATAATGGCGCTGGCAACCGAACAATCCTACAATGCATGGTTTGCTTCATTGCTTGTACGCTTGGTGTCTTCAGTGAATCACGATCTTGGTCGATTCCTTTTTTATGTTCAATTCGTTTGTTAAGCTGCAAGCCTGCAACAAGTTCAATGCCACACCTGTGTGATTCATAGTTAGGTTGCCTGAAAAACTGAATTAACTGAACCGAAATATTTCAGCTAATTTGGTTCGATGTTTCATTTTGGTAGAGAAATTCAGCAGCCAATTTTCAGAAACCGAATTATTTTAAAACCAGATAAACCGAACCGATTTGGCCAAAAAAACCGAATGCCCACCCCTAGTGACTAATGTCAGAGCATGTGATAGCTATATCAGTGACTTTCCTATTAAGATATGACTACATCAAGGGTCAGCATTGAACCCCTACATTTTTGCCCTAGTGATGAGCGAAGTCATGTGGGAAATACAAGGAGAGATTCCTTGGTGTATATTTTTTTGCTAATGATGTGGTACTAACTGATGAGAATATGGTAGGTGTTGATAGGAAACTAGAGCTGTGGAGGAAGACTTTAGAATCAATGGGCTTTAGACTTAGTAGGACTAAAACTAAGTATATGAGGTGTGTTTTCAGCAGTGCTATGGCGGATGATGGAGATGTTAATCTGGATAGAAAAGTAGTGCCCAAGAAGGAAATGTTTTGATATTTGGGATCCATACAATAGAGCGACAGCGAGATTGATGAAGATGTGCGCCATATGATACGAGTGGGGTGGGTGATATGACACCAAGTAAATGGTATCCTATGTGATAGAAAAATCCCTCAAAAGTTAAAGGGTAAGTTCTATAATCAGACCTACGATGCTGAATAGAGCAGAATGTTGGGAGACAAAAAAGACAACATGTACAGAAGATGAGCGTAGCAGAGATGCGGATGCTGCGGTGGATCTGTGATCATACAAGACGAGATCAAATCCTCAATGATGATATACGTGATAAGGTTGGGGTAGCACCAATTGATGAAAAGCTAGTCTAACATCATTTGAGATGGTTTGGACATCTCCAACGAAGGCCTCCTAAAGCATCGGTGCGTAGTAGAATTTTAAGCCGTCTTGAAAACATAAGAAGAGGCAGAGGTCGATCAAGACCGACGTGGGAAGTAGTTAAAAGGGACTTGAGGGATTGAAATGTATCCAAAGAGTTGCCGTTGGATATGAGTGCATGGAAGTTAGTGAATCACGTAACGCAACCATGACCTAAGATTGAAGGAATAAGGGTCTTTCGACTTTGACTAGGTTTTATTCCTAGCCAACCCCAACTTGTTGTAAAGTCCAGTTGGCTTTGTATGCTGATCATGACAACAAGAATTATGTAATGCTCGTCTCACAACATAGATGGATAAAGGTGCTGTGATTGCAGAGAGAGCAAAACATATTAAGGAAGGAGCTTTTTCAAGTGCATGCCCTGAACAAAATACTTTCACTAATGAATAATCAACAGCCTCAGCTAACATGAAGTACAAAATACTTATCACTTGATGGGACGAGTGGCATTTAAAAACTTTTCTTATGAAAAAAAAAAAGAAAAGACATGGATGAAATATATAGCCTGTTGAACCACACAGGCAACTTTTTGGACAGTAAACTCCTCTTTGATAAGCCAGGTTTTCAAATATCAACTCTGTTTGAACATAAGTAAATATCATTTCAACTTCAGGATGCAGAAAAGCTTGAATATTGAAAGCAATGTAACTACCAATACAGGGCAGATAGAAACCTCAACAGTTAAATATGATGATCTTTATCACATCAACTTAGAATTGAGAAAAGAGGGGGAAAATCATGAAAATGGCTGTTAGGACAACTCTTTATCATAAGTCCCAGGACTTGAATGTTTTTCAGATAATTTTCAGGATAACTTAGTCAGTACTTATTTACTTAATGACTTAGAACAGTACAAACTACAGTTTGATGGCCATTAACATGGCAGTCTACAAGAAGGCAATACAAATGAAAGAAAAGTGCATGCACAACAGCTACTACTCTTGTTTCAAAACAAAAATAAAGCAGTCCACTGCAAAACATTTATTATAAAAATAACAGTTATTGACCACCCAACCACCCCCTCAGTTAAAAGGATTGATACTTACAAGCTGGGTCCATTCTCATCATGACCAGCAATAAGGAGAGAGACTCCAAATGGGCGTGACTGCACAAAACAGACAAATATATCAGAACCCTACCCTATTAATGAATTGGATAGCTATGATTTTGTTAAACCCACCTACAAGATATTTGCCAGAAATATATCAGTACATGGGTAAGTTCAACAAAATAATTTGTAGTGGGGTTTATCAAAAAATTGTTTTGACTAGTGGGGTTGTTTTTGTATTTACACCTTAACGAATTAACTCATAGATCCATCTTCACCCTTAGTAAGATAATGGTCAACAATGAAAGAACCAAACGAAATGCAGCTACCAGCCATGATGGTCTAGATTCACAAACTCCTCACTGTTTCATATAATTTAGTAGTTATCCCTACTCAAAGTGGTTATTATTGGATTAATTACAACATGTAAAACTTCTACTCGATGTTCAGTTCCCTCCACAGTCAAGACACTACTGTAAGGAAGCAGGCAGCCATCAAACTATGTGCAGTGACCAAAGATACGTGTTAACTCCTTTTCAAAAAGAAGATAAAAATGAAGAAAAAAACGATTCTGCTGCTGATTAATCTTGTTTCTCATCTTCAGCAGGTGTGCAAATTTTGTTTTCATTGTGTTATAGCAACAACAGTAAATGAGTCTCACCATTGACTCTTCATCACCTTCGCCAAAGCGCAGAGCCAAGTCACATATAGCTTGTGTAGTAGATTCTATTGTCATTGGCTCCCCATATGAGAATCTATGATTCTGATTGTGAACACATCAAGTGAGATTAACAGATAAAGTACCAGAAGATGTAAAACATGTCCATAATAACCCGAGAAAAAACCTGAGTCTCAACACGAGCATGCTCAACCAGTGTTCTAGCATCAGCAATAAGGCCACTCATGGCACAGCCTATGTGCTCATCAATTTCCATGATTTTCTCCACACTGCTTGGTTCCTGTATTAACATGAATTATTTAACAATTTGGACATGGCAAAACCTATAACATAACGAACCAAAAGCTGAATGGTGCCTGCTACATCCTTTGAGGAAAAAGGGTAGCATCGTCATCAAGTTCAATCAGCATCAGGCAGTTATCTTTTATTAATACATATATATCAGGTAGTTTCCTACTAACTAACACAACCCCAGTTATGGGCAAAATTACAGTGTTAAAAGGTTCTACATGTCATCAATACAAGCAAGAGCAATACAATATGCGGAGAGCAAGGTTCAATCAACTATCAGTATTCAGATGACCAGCGACCCATAAAGATAAGTTATGAAAAGAAAAGAACAAACTGGGTTATTTGTTGAAAGAGAATGAGCAACCATGCATTAATGGGCAAAGTCTCTTATATGATAGTTCCAGAGTTTCACAGTAGTACTTCTTTGTTTAGTCCTTTTTTTATTCAAAGCAATATAAGTATCCGTGAATCGATTGATTCCAGGTCTTGTCATGTGTAATACACGGATATGTGAAAGTGTTTGGCAGCATAGCATGGCTTTGTTTTGGTAATACTTGCGTAAATTTGAGTAAAAATTACTGAAAACAAGTCCTATTATCAAACATAAAAATGGATAAAGTAGAGACTTGATTGCTCTAAACAACAATATCTATATCCTCTTGTCAGATGGAACTAGGAGAAAAAATCTTGGGAAGATGAAAACTGCAAGATTTCAAGGAGCACACCAGCAGCATCCATGTCTAAAAAGGTTCATCCGAATGGACCTACCTAAGGTTAAGTTTTCTCTTGTGTGAACAACCATGAGAATGCAAACATCATCCAGATAAAAGGAAATTCGTTGTAAATAAGTTCAGTCAGCAACACTTGCAACTAAATATATAAATGCACAGATTGTGATCATATAATTGAGCAATCATTTCGCCAGCTCAAAAGAAGTAAAAACACAATTACCAGAAGTGGCGAGGTCACACGTTTCTCAACAGCAAGGACAACACCATCCTTGGTCTTCAACCCAATGGCAGTTGACCCCAACTGCAATCCATAGCAGCAGGATCAGCATCATAATCATTACATACATGCAGCAAGGCAAAAATCAAATTGACGAGTAAAAACAGTAGTATCTCACATCTCAGCTAAAGCTGACAATACACAGGCCAAAACCCTCCAACGAATCCCAACCATAATTCAGAGATCCACGGTTCCATCCTAAAAATCCAACGACCCGGGGTTCAGATTTGCGCCCAAATCACCCTCCAAAACCCCAGACAATCTAGCGCCTTCTTTCAACCTAACCTCACACAGCCTAACACCACAGCGTCCCCACAGTTGGGATTTGATCCAAGAAACAACAGAAGAAAGAATTCTCACCTTGATGGCCTCAATGGCGTACTCGACCTGGAACAGCCGCCCCTCCGGCGAGAAGGTGTTCACCCCGCGGTCGTACTCCGTCCTGCGCCCACACACACACACACACAAACACCAAAAAAAAAATCCCAAGAAAATCAGTCGGGCCATCGCCCAACACACCCACAAGTTGAAAATAAAAACATCGAAGATTTCTTGGGAGAGAATTCGATTACCTTGTGAGGAACATGGCGGCGGCGGCGGCGGCGGATGCGGAGATCGAGCAAGAACTAGGCCTTTTCTCACTCGTTTTTCGCTTTAGATTGTCGCCAAGTTTCGAGAGCTCGAAGGCTTTTTCACTCGGCGGAACGGAGGCTGGGGTTCTTCTTGGGAAGTGGGAACCCAGTTGAGGGTCGAGACGGCGAGTTGGGAAGGGGGTGGTGTTCCGTGTCACCGACATGTGGGCCCCACTTGGCAGCCGCACGGGTTCTCGGGTTCGTCTCCCGTATCAGACTCGGCTCTTCAGCCGTAGCTGGGCTTTATCTCGGCCCGTAAAAGGCCACAAGTAGGCCCATTTGGAGGTCCAAATGGGATCCAATAAAAGCCTCGCGACTCCGCCTTGGCGCCCTCCCATTCATTTCGAACGCGAAGAGAGAGAGAGAAAACCACCTCTCTCTCTCTCTCTCTCTCCCCTGTAGCTGCGTGTAGGACCCATGTCGACGTCGGCGGCGGCGGCACCGGCCGAGCAGCAGCAGGAGGTGGAGCACGGGCCCTTCCCCATCGAGCAGCTCCAGGTACTGACTTGCCCCCCGCCGAAACCCTAACCGACTTCTTGGTCCGTTTCTTCTTCTTCCCAAATGGCGTCACCAAGGTCTAGTCATTCTTGGGGGAATTGATACGGGTTCGTCGCAGTCTGGGGTTGCGGTTAGGTTCTTTGGTTGTTGTGTTAGATTCTTGGTCGAAGAGTGTTAGATTCTTGATCCCCTAAATGGCGTCAAGGTCGAGACTTTTTTGGAATTTCCGGTTCGTTTGCAGGCAAATACAGATGGGTTTTTCCCCCGGATTGGTGTTGCGGCTGGGGTTCTTAGGTGTTTCCGCGGATTCTTGGTCGCAAAAACCTAGGTTCTTGATTTCCAAATGGCGTCAAGGTCGGGCCTTTCTTTGAATTTCCGGGACGTTAGCTGTTGAACTGGGATGGGGCCGGTTTCCCTGTTAATTGCGGTTAGTTTGCATATTCTTGGTCACAAATCCTAAGTTCTTGATTCTTCCGGTTAGGCTTTTGGGGGCATTTCTTGGGTTTCTCGTTCCTAAGACGCCGACCTTCTTGCTTCTGAAAATCGCTTGAAAAATGTAGTATTGTCACTATCTAGTGTTTCTTATGAAAATTGCTGTTACTAGTAGTTGTTGCGAATTGTTCTGATGTTGCAGATCAAAGTCGATAATATTTCAGATGCTTCAGTTTTTCTCTATATGAACAGCATGTCAAAATGAGGAATTTGTTATCTGAACATCACTTCTTGTTAACTCCAAAAAAATGTTGGAAATGCAATGCATTGCTTAATGCTATAATTTCTTCAATCAGTGCAGATAACCTGTACTAGAAGTAACATTTTGTGGTGGTGTTTATCGAAGTTGCCTATGCTGATTAGCCAAGGTTGTTAAGATGGTGTTTACAAGTTAGCTTGGGTTCTTCCGATGCTCCTATGCTCGGTGCCATCTAAGAAGCAGTTTAGCTGTAGTTAGCGACTAACCAATGTCTGTTTGTTATCCAAGCCCATTGCTTTGTTATCCTTAACTCTGTGTGTAATTTGTGGTCAAGACATCTGGGATAGCCGCACTTGATGTGAAAAAGCTCAAAGATGCTGGTCTCTACACAGTGGAGTCTGTGGCTTACACTCCAAGGAAAGATCTTTTGCAAATCAAAGGAATTAGTGAAGCCAAAGTCGACAAAATAGTTGAAGCGGGCAAGTAATCATGCAGCTCTTTGTATGGAATTTGTACTGCATATTGTAAAACTCTGAACTGTCTACAAAACTTGTGCAGCATCGAAGCTAGTTCCATTGGGATTTACAAGTGCTGGCCAACTTCATGCACAGAGGCTGGAGATTATTCAAGTTACTACCGGATCAAGAGAACTTGATAAGATCTTGGATGGTAACGGATTGTTAGCTTTCATGATTTTCTTTTTTCTGCAGAATTGTACTAGTGAGTTGTGATCATCGAGCAATTCTGTTTTGACCTACCTTCAACAGGGGGAATAGAAACAGGATCTATCACAGAGATATATGGTGAATTCCGCTCAGGGAAGACTCAGTTGTGCCACACCCTATGCGTTACATGTCAGGTAAGATTTTATTTATCCACCTCTTTTTTTCCTTTGATATCTGAATTCTATTGTTAAGCTCAAATATGTTAATGATTTTTGTTACAGCTTCCACTGGACCAAGGTGGTGGTGAAGGAAAGGCTCTGTACATTGATGCAGAGGGGACTTTCAGACCACAAAGGCTCCTCCAGATAGCTGACAGGTGATGCCTTAGAGTTGTAGTGGTTATTTTGGGTTCTAGCATTTTGATTGCTAAACAAGTGAATACTGAATTCTAGGTTTGGATTGAATGGTGCTGATGTATTAGAGAATGTGGCTTATGCCAGAGCTTATAATACTGATCATCAATCCAGACTTTTGCTGGAGGCAGCTTCCATGATGATTGAGACCAGGCAAGTTCATCTTTTACTCTTATCTCTGAACTTTATGTTACTTTGCATGCAGATCTTATTTTTGTAAGTTGTAACACCCTGCCCTTTAGTACCACATTGACAGTTTACATTGAGTTCCACTAGCATATAATGCCTGTTAGCCTAAATCGTAGCACTTCCGGGTTAACCCTTTTGGGTGGAAGCGAGGACGAAAACCCAAATGAGGTGCTATGCATGTGTGCTCACCCCATGGGTGGGCTGGGCTATTAATGAATTTTGAGCCGCAGGGTATTACAATTTTACTTCATTTAGATAAGTGAACAACAGTAGGTAAATTAAATACTGGTCTGGTTATTTCTCCTTATGAATCGATGGGATCATGTAATGTAAACAAACCTTTACTTCTCTAGTGGTACTTTCAATCCATATAACAATGTGACATGAGATTAAAGTATGCATGTAACTTTCGCATGATTGCATCAAACTAAACTTCATTGCTATTTACAGCTGTGGTATTGTGAGTTTTCACTCCATATGCATTGAATAAAAAGATCCTACTGTCCCTGACTACTAATACTTATTTCAAGTGTAATATGATGATAAATACTGCTTTATGAGACCTCAATATCAGGCAATAAGGACATAAGCTAAAATTTGTATGGTGGCACCTGCTATTTTGTCAAATGCTACTTATAGTTAATTCTTCTTACACAGCATGTTTATTTGCTGCGTTCCTGAACATAACCAAATGGCCTATGCTTATTATCTTTTATTTCAATATATGTTTGATATGCAAAGTAGTAGTAAAAAATTACAATTTCTGATTTATTGTATCCGCATGTACAGGTTTGCTCTCATGATCGTTGACAGTGCCACAGCTCTATACAGAACTGATTTCTCAGGTCGAGGGGAGCTATCAGCGAGGCAAATGCATATGGCTAAGTTTCTGAGGAGCCTTCAGAAGTTAGCAGATGAGGTCAGTAAGACAACAATGGATTTCTCAAAAATTCAGTTGCGCATAAGGAATTAATCCTTTTTTGTAGTTTATTACCATCAGCATGTCGTGAAGCCTTTGCTCTTTGGTTATATCAGCTTTCATTTTAATAAAATGCTGTTTACTCTGTCGAGTTCAGTGATCAGTACTGTTTTTGTTGAAAAAGAACATGATGTTTACATCAGCTGACTAACCATAGTCGCATGATATTGTTCTTACATGTTTGGACATGCTAATTGCTAAATTTTATTTGATTGCTCACTGTAGTTTGGAGTGGCTGTGGTTATCACCAATCAAGTGGTGGCACAAGTGGATGGCTCTGCAATGTTTGCTGGACCACAGATCAAGCCCATTGGCGGAAACATCATGGCTCATGCCTCCACAACAAGGTCCATTACTGAGAAATCTAATCAGATATTTCTATCCCAGCTTCTGCTCTGTTCCTGTCCATATTTACCTAACATCTCAGTACTGCATATCAGGCTTGCTCTTCGCAAGGGAAGAGGGGAAGAGCGAATCTGCAAAGTAATAAGCTCTCCCTGCCTGGCTGAAGCCGAGGCAAGGTTTCAGATAGCATCTGAAGGTGTCGCAGATGTCAAGGATTGAGACAATCGCTCCGGTTACAGGCCACAGCATTTTCATATCTATTGCTGACCTGCTACTTGCTTTGTCACCACCGGGGGCTTCAACTGATGTGCTGCTAGTCCTTCCTGTACAACAACTTCTATTCATATATGGGAGTGCTCATGTGACATTCTAGAGTGTCACTGTCGTACAAAACGATGTCTGTCGCCCTGCATTGCATGTAATGTGACATTTCAAATATTGAATAAATTCTAGTTAGTTCTGCTCGACCAGTGTTCCCTGTTTGTATTGCATTGTCCAGTTAGCATGATACCTACTGAATCAGCGGTGTCAGAAAATGTCAGAGCATGCATTATGAATGGCACAAGCAATAGCCTGCCCTGGATGCTAGATCCATTGAGTAACCGAGGAATTTGTGGCTCCTGTTGTATGTTGGAAAACAGGACATAAAAGCGGCAGACGTCAGCCATTTGACCGGCCAGTGTTCGTGAGAGTAATGAAGACAGTCATTTATATAGGTTCGGGTGTTAACAAAGGTGCTCTACTCTTATCGGTGTACCCCTGGGCTCAGAGTAAAGGTCCTTGGTCGGGAGCGACCCTAAGGGCTTACTAGTTTGTGTATATTTTGTATTCTATTAAAGTTCTTTTTTTTATAAGTGAGGATTACAATGACTTTTTATAGGTGCTTGGCCTGATACATAAATACTATCCTACCCTTAGTAGGGTGACTTAAGCGTGGGTATCTTCGTTATTCCATGGAGGTGGTAATTGATCCCACGTCATCACTCTCTAGGGTAAGTCTTTGACTTCGGGATTCCACAGGGTCTCGAGGCTTGAGCCTTCCTTCGTGTCTGACCTTACGGGGACTAAGGGACTTGGTAGCCCCACTCATCAATCGATCTCAAGCGAGATGAGAGTCACCATTTACCCTCCTCGGAGAGATGATGGAGTATGGGACCTTCCATTCGGGAGGTGATGAGGTCTCTAATACTATAGTGGACTAGGCACTGTTCCATAGGGATTGAAATGGATCGGATACGGCCGGATAATGGTTTTACTATATTTTTTTCACAGATATGGATACGAATACGAATAACCCGGACACGGATATGAAGCTAATACTAATTGAAATGATTACGGTCATGGATATTTATTGGAACATGAAAACCCTTTAAATTATATACATAAAATGGAAAAAAGTAACTAGTTTATTTGCTCTAAATATTCATGAAGAACATGTAATAACCCAAGATTTGTATTCTTTGTTGAGTTATGTTTAAAATAATAAATTATGTATTTATGAGTTTTTACGCATTTTTAGCTACTTATTTAAAATATTTTCCTATTAAGGATAGTAGTGTTTGAATTTTCACAAAAAAAGTAAAAGTAGAAAAATCTTCAAAATAATTTTTTAAATGTTACATTGTGTGAGGAACTTCCCTGAAAAATTCATAATTTTGGAGTTGGTTTGCTAATTTTAATAATTGAAATTTGATTTGTGGATTAATTAAATTAGAAAACAATTTTGAAATTCAGAAACCTTTTTGGAACAAAAGAGTAACCTTGGCCCGGCCCATGTGCATATCCGAATTATCCGGACCCGTATCCGTATCCGATACATAGTGAGCTAAAGAATCTGTATCTGTATCCAATCCGATACTATCCGACAAATATCCGATCTGACATAATCCATATCCAAAAATTATCCAAATCGATCAAAAATTATCTGATCTATTTTCATCCCTACTTAGCCAAGTGCCTAGTGGGTTAGGGTTCCTCGCCTTGTACTCTACCATTGGGTAGAGGGTGGAGTGCCCTAAGGAACACCAATATCTCCTTTCATGCCATAGGATGGAGAATACGCCCTCAATTGGAGAGGCCCCAGCTAAGGAGATCTTAGGATTTCCTCCAACACCTCTAATTAACATGACCTTAACTGTTTTTGTAATTTCTGGTGACCGGTGAGCTTCCAGTTCTCTCTACCTCTCTCCCTGTTCTCTCATTTATTTGTTCAACTGACGAAATGTTACTGGCTACAGCTAGATGGAAAATTGGACACGATTGCATCCTTTGTTGTGTTTTTTTTTTCTTATCATGGAATAAGTAACGTTTTTTATTGTACAATAGTAAGCAGTGCAGCAATTGAATCGATCTGGAGTTCTGCACTAAATCATGCTCGCATCCAAGTGATCAAGTGATGCACTGTTTTGATTTGCAAGTGAACTAAAGAAAAATGGCGAACTGAAAGCATTTCATTCAGATAAGATAATCCAGTTTAAAATCTAAGAAATTAAATGGTGCGCGTTTGATTGTAATCACATGGAGAGCTGGATAAACACGTCGCTGACGGCCGTCAGCTGGAGGACGCCGAGGTCGGTGATGAGAAGCTCCAGGTGCAGCGGGGTGTAGTTCGTCGCCACCGCCTTGACGTCCTGCCTGCCGACACCGGCACGCCACCGAAGTCCACGGTTCGGGTTGGAAATATGTGTAATATTTTAATTTTATATTTTATTTTAAAGCAAATATAACGAAAAAATTATAGATGCATAAATCAGTAGACAACATATTGTACTTCTGAATATGTTCAAGAATTGAAAAATAACGATGAGGAAGAAGAATGAAGCATCCTTCCTGATGCATGCTAAGGAGGAAGGTGGCTCAGGCGGCGAGCTTTAGCAATTTAGAGAGAAGGAAGAAGAATGGACATCATGTCTATTTATTCACTAGTAAGTGACGGCAGGAATTTGGTGTTCTCTGGCTAGACGTCTCTATTTATTCACTAGTAATAGACGGCAGGAGACGCTCTACGACACGGCGCGTTCATGTGACGTGTTGCAAATCACACGATATTTCACTCGAAAATACGCAAATATACACACGCGTTTATATTTAGCCAAAGTCCACCCATACCATTCTCATGCCATATGTCATATTATTTAAGGAGTGACAAGTACTCCATCTTATAAATTTTCTTCCCTCCACTTAGCTAAGCAATATGGTATTATACCATGCATGCTTTGAAATTTTAAAGGAAATAGCCCTCCTATGGATCAATTTCTAACTGTTCGTTTACCCCCCTTGCTCAATGTCCTTAGGGGAGGGCAGTGGGCGGTAGAAGTCAGCGGGGATGACAAGATCAAAAGAATATTAGAAACTTAAGAAGGTGGTGGCGGTGGATCATTGACGAAAAAGGGCGGGGTGGGGAGATGGAGACCAGCGGTGGCATCGGTGAGGGAGGAGGAAGCAAATGGCGGTGATAGCGGTAGAGATAGGGGAGAAGGAGGTAGGCAGTGACATAGGGGGGAGGGCACGCCAGCAAGCCTCCTAGGTCGCTCTGACACCGACTAGGCTAGGTCTCGGGAGGCCAGAGGTGGGCGACGCCGCGAGATGGGATCGTTCGGGAGGTAGAGCAATAGGATTGTGAGAAGGGAAGTAGTATTAGTAGTAGTATTGGGAAGAGAACGTGAACCGTTGGATCTAAATCTAGATCTGATCCAGCGACCGAAAGAGACGTGTACCGTTTCTCCAAGCACAAGGTTGATTTGGTTTGTATACTCATGGACAGCGTGCTATCTGTGCTATAACCCGAAGCCTAGGATCTAAAGTCCCCAAAATTCCTTAAAAATCATAAAAAAATATAGATTCAGACTAAGAATAGTTAGCCCAACTTAAGGGTTGGGCTATGGTTGACTCCGCCCCTGCTCATGGATCACACATAAACGATAGGTGCTAATGAATTGATTAGTCGAATACACTTTTTTAAGAGGATATATTTGATTCAGGAAGCTAATTAATTAACAGAGCTGACGGTTAGAAATCAAGAACTGATCTATATATTGTATCGATCACACCAGAATCTAGCTAACCCCCTTTGAATATGAATATATACCACCTTGGTTTATGTATGATTTAAAATTTCCAACTTTGAATGTAACTAGCTAGGGCTACGCGTTACGCTGCGTCGTGCGAAATTTCGTCGTGAGACACTGTGCCGTGCGAAATTTGAGGAATTCGATCGCGCGACGCTGCGCTGTGCGAAATCTGGTCCGGCGGATATTTCTGAAAAAATTGCGTAATTTCGGTTTTCTTGGTTTTTTTTAAATGGGCTGTTAGAAGCCGTCAGCAAATCTACAGATTGCTAGGAGTCGTCGGCGGATCTGGGTTTTTTTAGAGAAAAACACGGAGGGACCTAAACGTATTTTCTTTCCTTTTTTTTGCGTAATTCTGGTTTTCTTGTTTTTAAAAAAAATGGGTCGTTAGGACCCGTTAGCGAATCTGTGGACTGCTATAAACCGTCGACGAATCTGTGTTTATTGTTTTTGGGAGAAAACAAACGTATTTTTTTGCGTAATTCCGGTTTTCTTGTTTTTTTAAAAAATAGGTCGCTAGGACCCGTCGGCGAATCAGTATTTTTTGTTTTTGGGAGAAAACAAACGTATTTTTTTGCGTAATTTCGGTTTTCTTGTTTTTTAAAAAAATAGGTCGCTAGGACCCGTCGGCGAATCAGTATTTTTTGTTTTTGGAGAAAACAAACGTATTTTCATTTTTTTTATAATTTCGGTTTTCTTGTTTTTTTAAAAAAAGGTCGCTATGACTCATCGGTGAATCTGTGGACTGCTATAAACCATCGGTGAATCTGTATTTTTTTGTTTTGGGGAGAAAACCGCAAAGGGACCTAAACGTAATTTCGTTTCTCTTCGAGTCCAGCCTGCAAAAAAAACCGATTTCTTGGGACCTAAACGCAATTCTGTTTTTCTTCGGATCCATTTTGTTAAAAATCGTTGGGAGGATCTGAACATAAATCGCGGAAGGACTTAAACGTAATTTTAGTTTTTAGGTCCTTTCTGTTAAAAAAACCGAAACTCAATTCTAAATTTTTCGAAAGACCTTTTCTCGAGGACTGTGACATGACGGCGCTGGTTGTTCTCCATTCCTCTCCACTATAATATACAGGAGAGTAAATTTCATCCCACTACACACATTTTGTGCAAACTATCACAAAGCTTGTCTTAGCAGCAGTAGTTTTGCCATAGTTCGCAGAAATTACGCGTATTTTTATGGAATTTACTTTCCAAAACGATATAATCATATACGGTACATGTATCAACAAAGTTTGGAAATAGAAAAGCCGAGTCTCCAACGTCCATCCCGGCCCACTAAGCCCAGCCCAAATAAAGATCAATCCTCGCTAGACCCAATTAAAGCGAACAATAATTGTGACCTAAACCCTAACGAACATTTACCACGCCGCCATCGCTGGCCCGATGGATGCTCCGGTCTCAGGCGGGAGCGTTGAGGATTCGGAGGACTACTCCGCGGCGGTCACCGTCGTCCGCTTCGACCCGCCGCTCCCTCTGCTCCGCGCGCCCGTCCCTTCCTCCGCCTCGGGCGAGCCCCCGGTCCTCGCCTTCCGCGACGCGGCGAGCTGGGGCGCCGCTTGGGAGGCCGCCGAGGCCAGCCTCTTCTCCCAGTGCGAGGTAACCCCCTTCTGTATCGTGCCCGTGTTGGCGAAGTGATTGCTTTACGGTGTCTTGATGTGGACAAGCAATGCAAACCATAAGGATGTGTTACATAGAACCCAACCTATGAGAATGTGAGTCCTTGATTAGTTTACGAATGCATCGATGCGAGTAGTTTACTAATGGATTCCGCGTATATCTGAGTCGTCCCATCGTCTGGACTCTGGAGTGTATGGTTGTTTCGTGATGTGGACGCCAGAGGCCAATGCAATTGTCTTGTGATTGATGGATAGCGAATTGATAGATTTACGAGGTGTTGATGTTTTAGAATACCAGTGTGCCTTTGTTTTGTGAGGTAGATGCAACTACGAACACCAAAAGGCCTTCCCTGTGATTATGTTTTGTCTTTGCAGCTGGCCGAGTTGCCTTGCGCTAGTCATGCCAGGCAGTAAGTTTAGCAGCTGCACACATCAAAGAGGGCAAACCAGCTCCTGGCTACTGAAGATTAGTAGCTGGGGTTGACAATGCTCCATACCATTATACGTCTCGCATGCGGTTTTACTTTTACAATGCTGGGAGTCGTTAAAAGTAGGCTGCCTTGCACTTGTTAAGGTTGACCAGTTTTTGTTCTTATGTCTAATTTGCATTGTACTTTATATATAGCCTACACTACAGTTTATGCCAGTTGTGTCAACTGCCATGCTTTTATAAATTGAGTAAAATGAGAACAGATTTTGGCTGACAATGATGAATCGTATGCTGATGCTCTAAGGGAAGATAGCCCCCCATACATATGCTGTCATATCATTAGTTAGGATCTAATGTACATGGTTTACACAATCAAATTGTATTTTTCCAAGTAGATTACTCTTGGTGTTTGCACCAGCTCTTCTGGCTTCATCACAAACAATCTGGATTTCCTATATTCTGGCTTACACACCTAAAAGGCAAGGAATGTTTACTATTGCAGCTGGCCGAGCTGACTCGCTCTAGTTTTGCTAGTCAGTAAGTTTCTCAGCTGCATACAGTGAAGAGAGCAAACCAGCTCATGGCTGCTTAGCTTTAGTTATGATTGACAATGCTCCACACTTGGCAAGTGCATTTGTTGTATTGTTTCTGTTATGTTGTGGAGGTAACAGACTAGCGGTAATTATCAGATTAGTAGTTAGCAACTTGGCATCTAAATATCTAATACAGATGTCAACATCAGTTAGCATGTGGGTATAGTTATCAGATTTGAAATGCAACTTTCAGTTCTCACCATGTGCCTATCAAAAGAATGCACATTTCATTCTTGGAAGGCGCCGTGTTGGAATCACTAATTATTAGATTAGACTTGATACCATTTGCAAGAATTGGGCATTACTCTGGTGAGTGGTGAGTAAAACTTTTCCTGAAGTTTTGCTTACCAGGAATAATACAATTAAGAAAGTATTACTCAATTTTATGAACACTCATACATGTTAATAAACAATCCCAAAACTAAATTGGAATTGACTGAATCAAATCTAGCTTGTATGATGGCTAGGAGTAGAAATATGAAAAGTGTACACATTATGTATTTCATTTACAAGTTGAACTTTTACTTCCTGAAGACCTTAACTGGTCCCAATCCATTTATCTTGCATTTATCATTCCCAGTTGTTTTTTAGTTTGTGTAATGTACAGAATTTACTTAATTGTGTTTCACAAAGATATTTTCCTGAATATGGAATGAAAAATATATTGGTTCATCATTTTACAGGCTGGTGCGCGGTCTGGTTGTTCAATCACTGCATCACGCAAATGCAAGCCCCCCTGGTGGAAAATTTTGTTTGGAGCTGCACCAACTGACTATCAAGAAAGAGAAATATGTGAAGAACGAGAAATGGATTTTTGTCTCGAAGCTGCAAAAGAGGCTTGCATTAAGTTTTCGAAGGAAAAATGCACTGCACCCTTCCGAGATGCAAGGATTGCTTCCGAGGGACTCCTTGAAAATACAGATTTCATTGTTTGGGATGCTGGGAGTAACAAAACATTATCAGCATCCTTGTGTGTTGCGAACAACCAGTACTCATTATTCAATCCTGGTCCTGGTGCCACAAACTACAAAGGAAGTGACTTGTTAGACAGCTTACCATCTAAAGACAATAGCAACTCATGTTGATTACTGATCAAAGACGTTACATTGGTCAGTAGGTCACATCAGAACATGATATATGCTCTTTGGAGTTGGATTCATCAACCAAATAATGGCATAGCTGAGGGTGGTGATCTCACACGATTTTTGCGCTTTTTGTTACTGCAGTTGGCTCAATGGCTATACATAATGATCAATTAATTGATGGAAGGGAGCTGAGAGTAAATGATCGACTAGAGTGCTGAAGGTTTACAAGATCAGGAAACATGGACTGGAGACCAAGATAGTTTGTTCTTGATGTTGGGGGCAACACAACATGCAGAAGGTTTCTCTGTATGTCAGGATTCCAGCAGCAGGTTGTGTCCATATCCATTTTGATAATTCTGGTCGATCCTTCTGAGCTCTCAGAAAATGAAGTGCAATGGCTCCTTGTTTTTATATTTTGCATTGACTCTGATTTCTTCCAGAAGGCTGTATTATCCATGCTTCTTTGAAGTGTGGAACAAACTGCAGGCTATGAGGCTATGACTTGCTTCAATAATCTGAATATAGAAGAAATATTGGGATGGGTGCTTCCTTAAAAAAAAAATGAATGGGTGCCATTTTCTGCAGCATGAAGATCTGTAAAGGCGTTTAGGTATTGGGGCATTTGTTATGTATATTAGTATATAGTCTTTTGTACCCCGTTTGTCTAACAGTAATGGTAAAAATATGTTGCCAATTTCCTGTGGTTTTCATGTATATATATGTCTACTTGCATTGGTTGTTGCTGTAAACAAACCATACCGGCCGAGTTGAAGTTCTTGTAAAACCCATTATCAAGCTCCTATATATGGTTTCTAAACACGAAATTACACCTCTGAAAGACCTGCAGACTGCTGTCAGTGCCTACTACTGGTCAGTTTGTTTGAAATATTTTTTTCCCTAGAATGAACATTTTTGTTTGGAATCTGAACGTGTGCATGCAATGGTCATGGAACAGCTCAGAGAGTCATGTAACACATGATCCCTAGCAAGAAAGTAGAAAGTTTGGACATGGACATGATTGGGCATGTAGCCGCATTGGCCGTTGCAAGCGCGTACTGGGGTCTGGGGGCACATGTGGGCGGTGAGAGATGAAGGATGTTGTTAAACATGAGTTTGTCAGTGCAATCGGTGATGGAGTTGAAAAGGTACGTAACAGCATGTTACCCTTGCAATTCCGTACTTCCAGAGTTCCAGCAGTTGATGCTCCCTCCCAAAGGTAGTAAGGTGTGAACTCTTGCACATACACCAATTGCGTATGCATATGCATATCAGCATATATATCCCGCCAGAAAACCCCTAGCTAGGTCGGTGTATAACATACAAACTTTTTGAAAAGGAAAACAATGGAAATATAGTTTCTACAAGAATTTGTGAAATTTTGGTATTTCAAACCGAGCTTAACCTGTCGGCGTACAAAGTGATGTAAATTTAATTTGCGTGTTCCAAACTGTGCTTAACCTAGCTACCGGCACACGGAATGATGAGCAGCACCGGTACAATCTAAATGACGTGCAGATTGGAGTTTTCTACGACGCAAGCAACAAAATGCCTCCGATTCTTGGCATGTCACCTGCACGTCGTCGTCTCCAATCTCCACACTCCTGCAGTCTACAGAGCCATGCATGTCATGTAACGTCGACGACATGGCCGTGGTACCTTTTCCCTCATCATCTCATGTCACCTCCTACAAAAAGGAGCACCCCTCTCTTTCTGCTGCTCTTCTTTTTACCTCACTTTCTCGTGCACTCTTGCACACACATTTCGAGGCACAAACACACACATGATCTCTGCATTCAGGGGACACAAGGCTCGACGACAAGGTGAGAGAAGGCTACAGTTTCTGCATGCCCATGGCATAGATGGTCGTGCCCTTTGAAAATGCACACACGCTGCCGCTGCCGCTTGAAAGTTCAGAGGCCCACCACGGCTGGCTAGGGCAAGGCGTTTGTTTTGTTTGTCCGTTTGTTTCTTTGTGTAGTGTATGCGTGCGTTCCAGTCAAAGAGGGCTCAGGTTCCCATGTGGACCTTCGTCTTGACCTGGCCTTTTCGTCGGCAACGTGCATGGGAGTGTCAAGTGAGGATTAGTACTTAGTAACTTCTAAGTGATTAGTACCAGGAGTACATATTTGCAGAAGCATTGTCTTGTTGGGGTGTTTTGGCAGCAATGTCAGGCAGACAAGCAATCAAGACAGTATATATGTTGCTAGTACTTGCAACGACTACTCTTGATTTTAGCAAAAAAGATTACTAAGCCAAAGCAGGGATTTGATTCTGTGTTTAGGACTTAGGAGGGATTGATTATCTCAAACCTATAGACTCGGTGCAAGCAGCATTACGAACCAAGAACCATTCCCAAGTGCCAAATCATCTGCTGCAAAAACAGAATTGTTCGCGAATTCATGAATTCTTGGTTTAGTTGTGCAGATTGTTCAGACTACTGATGTTGTTCATACTGAATTCTTAGCCCAAACCACTCGTGACATCTCAATTATGGATTGTAAAACAAAAAAGGAAACATTCAGCAACTTGGTATATCACCTTTAAGAAAATCCCAGCTTTTTGATACATGCACCAATATCTCCATCTTCGCACGTTCAAAACGCCCATTACACGCGTCAAGAACCTGTTCTTGACAGACATATCTCGCCCATTTTGCAGGAGAAAATTAACCTTCCTGAATCCTGATCTTTCCCTGACTAGCCTAGCTAATAGTTGAGAAGGCTGCCACTGATGATGTTGTTGCAGGGGAAGCAGCCGCAGGACGCATTGCTCCCTGACAGGTGATGGCTTGTCGTCTTCACCCTTCGGGCATGCTCGGTGGTGGCGCGCTTCAGCTGCTGCAGGTGCTGCGCCTGCGCCGCGGCGCGCCACTCCTCGGCGCGCTTGTGCACGCTCGTCATCCTCTTCATCAGCTTCTCCTCCAGGTTCGACCGCATCTTCTGAATCTTCACCTGATTAACACATTAATTTTTTTTGGAGAATTCTGACTCGGAAATTAACTTATTCAAAGGAGCAACTGGATTAGTCATGTCTAGGGACTAGGGCAATGTAGCATGGAGGGAAAAAGTTCAAACTTTGAATTCAATGTCTGTACTAGTACACAGTGCACATGCATTGGTAGTAATGTAGTAGTATCACAAATCATCATAATATCACCACAAGCACATGTCTTGATCTTATACTAAGGTTATATAGATATCGCTTGGAGCTCTCGGATCGAAGAACTTCACATGGCTCTGAGCATGATAAAGTCAAGAACAAAACAGGTTAAAGAATTTTGATGAGCTGGTTAAAAGGAGAGGGGGTAATATAGAATGCGATGAACAATATATCATGCTTTCCACCATTCTAAACAACTCGGGTTAGCAAAGAGACACAAAGGTAGCAGACTGTGTTGGAGGCTGTGAAGGTGAACAAACGTGGAAATGACAGAGCTATGATCCCAATCTTCGTTTATAGTTTATAATTCTGAAATTTCTCAATGCTTGGAAAATACCAATCGACTGACTGCTCAGTAATCCAGGACTCAAAACAAATTATTTCTGAAAATGGTCATGGTAGTGTAATAGTGATTATTATGGATTCACAATGCAATGTTTGAACTTAGAACACAATGTATCAAACCAATCTGTATGGCAGAACCAGATGCAGGGTTTATGAGTAGTAACACAACCAGCTAATTTATAATAGCTGCAGGATTTTAATGACTGCTCAGTTCGTTCAACTGGTTTCAGACTCAGTGTGTCATCATGGTCAGGCACGCAGGGTTTAGATGCTATTCTCGTACAGAAGATTGAGACAAGCAATTATTTTTGTGAACTTTTGATGCACATCAATGAATCCACAAGGCAAAGATCACAGTGCACAAATTGATCATATATCTTTCCTAGAATTGAAGACTACTACACCTTTTGGGACTAGCATTTGACAACTTTCATCATTGCATTTACAATGTTCCAAAAGTGTCATTTTGGACTTGAAGCAAAATATGAAATCAGTTTCTGATGACATGACCAAACTTTGCAATATGCATTTTGGGCAATTAGCTAGAGCAGCAGTGCTGCGGCGAAACTGATTGCAAAAGAGGGTAAATCAGCCACTTTAAGTGCAAAAAAAAGGCCGAATTTAATTTTACCTCTAGCTTTCTGGATTGTGCTTCAGCTTTGGCATCCTCCAGGTTAATCCAAGCCTGAATTTTAGCCTCTTCCCTCTGATACCTAATCAAATGGAACACAAGAAAACACAAAAAAATTACATGAAAAGCTCGTGTCTATCCTTGAGTTCTTGACACAAAGAAATGTGCAGTGTGCACACCTTATGCAACTCTTGGCTCTCTCATCCTCCTCCCACCGGCACTCCGTGGCGCCACGTTTATCGCAGGCTCCACCACTAACGGTCGCCTCAAAGTGCCTCAGGCTCTTGGACACCTCCTCTTCCTCCTCCTCCTTGGAGCTCCAGTTGATGAGCATGGCATCAAATTGTGCACCTAACTCCAGCTTAGCAAAATGGCAATCTGTGAGCTCCGAGATGTCCAGGCCATTGCCGTTGTACGGCACCAGGGGGCCTGACCGGCTTGCCGGGGTGTTGTGCCTGGCCGGGGAGGTGCTCTCGATCGGCGTGTGGCATCTTGAGGTCGTGGAGCTGCCCAACGGCGTCATCTCCGTGCCGAAGTCCCTCCGGTGGAGGTCGGCGGTCACCGCCTGGATTGCCGTGTCCTTCATCGGCTCGCAGTACGAGCTCCGGAACACGAAGCTCTCCTTGGACGGCTCCACGTTGTCTGTGAACTTGTCTGCAATGCAGCAACTTGTAAGCTGAGCAGTTCTTGATGAACAATAGGAGGACTGAATTTCTTGGTAAATTCAGAACAACAAATTTAATTGGCATTTAGGTATTTGTTAAGTCACAGTGAAGTATCAATTTTCGTCTGCAATTCTGAAAAAAAGAGCTCACGAAAGTATCCAAATTTCACATCAAGAAAGTTCAGAATGTGGTGACCAGAACTAGAAATTGGCAATTGGTCATCTTATAGTGATCTCAACGGTAATATCATCTGCCTATGAAAAAAAAATAAGAGCTAAAGAAAGTACTAAAGATACTTCAAGAAGTTCCAGTTTCAGCATCTCACTCACCTTTGAGGAGCACTTCTGCAGGTGCTGTGTACAAGGCAAGCGCATTGGCGTCTGCACCCAGTGAGCTCCTCACGGATGCCTTCTTCTCCTCGTCACAACCTCTCTGAACCAAGCCGCCGCTGTGCTGCTTGGAACCCTTGCCATGGTGATAGCCATGGTGGTCGGACGACTGCCTCAGCCACTTCTCTGCATCCTCCCACTTGGATGGCACTGACCTTCTTGAGGGGATGAGCTGGTGGTGATGAGCAGGGCTTGAGAAGAACAGCAATGGTCGCCCTGGTGTCCCTGGGACCTGCTGCTGTTGGTCCACCCTCCTCCTCTGAGCTGAGGCTGTGGAGGAAGAGGAGGAAGTGGTGGTGGAGGTCTCGTGGTCGTAGCCATGGCCGCGGCTGCCATTGCCGGTGCCACTGCTGCTGTTGCTCCTGGCCATGGTGGCCATGGGGAAGGAGGACCTCACGAACTCTGAGGTCTCCTTCAGGTTGAGGCTGCAGAGTGGGTCATTGAATGAGGGCCCAAACGGGTTGCCGCCGCCTCCTGCTGCTTCATCAGCTCCTACTCCTTGAAATGAGTTCTGTAATCAATGGAACCAAAAAATAAAAAAAATTGGAAGATCAGAACAAAAGTACAAGAAACATCAACCTTGCGTTTCTTTTGGTTGCACTTCTCTCTGAAAATGGAGATGCTAACATAGATGATGAATCAAGAAAGCAAGTAGCAGGAGAAGAAATGTTTGCCATGCCACTTACCCTCCTTGTGGATAGCAATGTTGCAGGGGGCTGGAGGTAAGGGGAGGAAGAGGAATTGAGCTCCATGGGAGTGTGTGTGTGTGTGTGGTTAACTGGTGTGCTTTTGTGAGCTTGCTTCAGCTGAGGAGTGTATCTGAGTATGAAGTACACAGGCCAGGCCTTGTTTACACCACCTTATGGCTAAGATCTGGATGTCCTTTGTCTGAATCTTACTAAATGATAGTCATTATAATACCTTGTTACACTATCTACAAACACTAGGTCCCTGGTCTGAACCTTTTTCAAAAAAAAAGGAAAACATTATGATATCCTGGTAAAAGTTCTAGAAACAGGGGATTCCTTCTCTGATATTTTTTTTAGAATAATTCCTTCTATGAGTCTTAATAAGTGAAAAATGCCATCTACATGACTACATGTACTTAAAATGTGCAATACCGACCTACCTTATTTCATTTACAAGTTTGAATGTTCAGTGTAAGTCAGATCTATTTATTGCTAATAGAAAGTATAATTTTGACCACTCCTAGCTGCTTCATGCATGCCTACTGGTGTCCTGGCATGTCGATTGCATTATTAACTCATGCTCCCCTATTTTACTGTTGGCTTGTTTTGGTAGGGTCAGCACCTTTTAGCCTCTTGAATTCATTACTTCAGTCTGTGGCTCTGGGTGCCACACTTTAGAAGAGAGAACTTTGTATCTTCTTGGGAAAGGCTCCATTGAGACCTTTTTCTGTATGACACTATCAAATGAAAAACTCACAAATGCTTCCATTTACATTCATATATTCAAATGACTCTTAAGAGTAACACATTTACTCCAAAGCCAGTAACACATGATCTCTGAATCAAATTCAGTGATGTGCATATAATGTTCATAGTATTTTACATATAGAGGAGAATTTTTAAGTGCCCTAAAAGATAACTAATCAAATCCTTACATGTTTCTTAGGTCAAGATGTTGGAATAAGCCATCAAGTGCAAAATTAATCAAAATAGTTGCTTCTTTTCACACTCAGCCCACTCTCTCTACACCTTATTACCTTCATGAACAGAGATTTACAACAGGCTAGGCTTTTCTAAGAAAGAAGACCAGAAAGATGCTGCTATAAGGATAACTCTTTTATTTTCTCTCCTTGCTCTGCAACAGCAGCTCTCATGCCTATGATAACCATTTCACTGTTGGTCATTTTTATCTCTTGGTCCATTTTTTTTAATTATGAGGAAGCTTCTGTTTCACCATTTGGTGTGGGATTACAGCTGCATCATACATCCAGAGGCAATGAGGCTAATGCTGCTGATCAGATCCTGCATGTCACATTTTTGTCTGTTGTTTTTGCCCTTTCTGAAACATATCCTCTGGGCTCGTTGCAGGCTGCCTGCATTATTAACCCATGCTCCCATAGTTTACTGTTGCTTGGTAGGAGTCTAGGAGTAGGACCATTCCTATTTAGCTTTGTAGTATCATTCCTTGTTTTGCTGTGCAGTCCTATTTTATGGAGGCAGTAAAAGATATCTTTGAGCAATACACCACTTGAAAATTTGTGATATATCTGAAAGCTGAAAAATTATTTGCACAGACTTATTGGAATGTAGTTTGCATTGACATATGGGATGGATCATTTATGCAAAGACTCAAGTACATAAGTGTGGATTGCAAAGGCAAGACAACATAAAACGAAATTTCAAAAATGATCCATCCCATATGGAGTTCCAAATATGAAGGCCACCGATGGATTACATGCAAATGCGAAACTTGATTTATCTTTTGAAAGCACAAAAGTACGGGGACCTGGCTGTGCAGTTGCATGGAGAACAGTAAATCCAGCAGAGGAAGCTACAGCAGTAGGCATGGTGGTGGGTATTGTATTCTTGTTTCCCAGCTCCGGTTGCAGCGAGCGGGAGGTGTGCATTGCATGGACGGGCATTAGCTAGGCCCCTCACCTCAGCTGCTAAGGTAAGGACAAATCAAGATGCAGACGTGAAAAAGCCTATCAAGTAGGGCAATTCCACCGCTGAACCAGACAGCATTAGCCGGCAAGCGTGCAGTGCAGGGTCCTTGGCTCCAGGGGCGTATCCATTGAAGGGACATGAGTATACTAGCTGCACACCTAAATTTTTTTACAAAAAATTAATTAACGAGAAGTGCTTCAATGCTTTCCTTTTTAATACAGGTTGCACAAATCTTAAAGCAAGCGAATGGGTAAGTAATCATCATCTACCATTCATTCATGCTTTAATATTTATACAACTGCCAAAAGGAAAAGTATGGAAACACATCTCTTAATTATATAATATGTATATTAGCTATATATATTAATAATGGGACTAAATCAGAATATATATTCACTTAATAACTAATTTTAGCCTATTTTTATTCTTCCATAATAACTCTCCTCCTCAACCGGCCATCGTACCCCATTAGCAAAAAGCCCACAACTTCCATTTCTCAACCGAGCAGAGCACATTGCAAAGCACAACCAACCCTAGCCAAATTCTTTTGTCTTTCATGCTCTCTGCCTCTCTCTTTAACTTGGCCTCTGGGTATCGATCGGTGATACAGTTCGACAAGCAGACGACGGCAGAAGGATAGGAGCTGAGGCCACAGTCGGGCTATCGACCAAGTAGCCGTGACACTACGGGCTGCACCGCTACAACAGTCAGTCAGGACCATCGACCATATCATATAGGTTTTCACATATTGTCTTGTTGAATGTTGAGAATTTGAAATGTTGATAAAAGGTGAATTAGTGTGATTAATTAGTTGATTTTGTGACGTAGAGCTTAAGAAAATTAAGAGGTATTATATAGGTTGGAAAGTTTTGTGGAATCGATCCGAAAAGACACAGAAGGCAACTACAACTATTACCTTCACATCAAAACCAATACCTATAGAAAGCAAATTTGTTTTCGATAATTAATTTTGTGAAAGAACCAACTAAGTATAATGCATGATCAATATTTTTTTCTACAAGTTAGTGATGAAGCCATAATATCTCACTTTCAAGTTATGGAGTCTCGCGAGTTAATTTGTATTCTTTTATTAATTATAATGAAATTTTCTAATTTATTGTGACACATTTGCTCTAATATGAATAATTTGTATTTTAATTTTGTTATTGTGAACCTTAAACTTTTATATTGAATAATATTTTGTTTACTCCGTACACTCATCTAAAAATTTCTGGATCCACCACTGTTGGCTCCTTGTCACTAGCTCTGCATCATCAGTTTTCCCGTCAGACCAAAGCGATCGATCGACCGACGAGTTTCTCGATCACACTTTGCCAGCTACAGCTAGCTAGAGATGAAAGGTGTATTCCATGTTCTTCACACCAGGGGAGGAGAGGACCATGAGGGTCTAGTTTTAACTTTATCTGGTGCATATTTTTACACTGCCTTTCTAGACTTACGCACTATACAGTGATCATACAGCAACTGGACAAGAACAGTTAGCCCCTGAATGCATGTCTTCCTGTAGCTTCATGCTCCCATTGTACAGGGCATGAAGAAAAATGCATCATTGGTTAGCTTGAGATGATAATAGATTGGCTACAAGTTGGGAATTTATCATTAGTGTCAGGCCGTAGTTCCTAACAACTAGTAGTATAGCGAGGAGCGAGATATTTGCATTGTGTTTGAAGCTACTGTTACTGCGAGTAATTAAGCACCGCTGTACATGGTACTCTGAACAAGTGGGCCTCTGCAGTGCATATGTGTATTCTTGATTGAGTGTTCTCTATACCTCGTTGATCTATGTTCTATGCAACGCATCACTAAATGAGTTGGTGCTGCCCGCTGCATGCCATTTGCCACCGATTGGAAAGGATAAATTCAGCTCAAAATCCTTGAGGCGTGACAGGGATCTAGGATTTCATTTCTTGCTGAGACGAAATGCAGCATACTATACTATCATAAGTTTGATTTGCCGTTATTTGTTTGCAATGTTGTTTGGGTTTGAATCCCCTGCCATAAGCTGAATCACTTCGGTTTTCTTGCCTGAAGGATCGAAATGGCTATCAGATGGGAGTTGAATGATCCCAAATTTTTCCTCCTTGAAAAGAATCCAACCAAATTCTCACTTCAAACAATTCAGCGCAAAAGACCAAAACAGAAAAGTTTGGTCTAACCGGCACTACTGCAGCATAGGAGGCGGTAGTGCCGGAGGTTGGTACTACTGCTTGTTTTGGGCGGTAGTGCCGGCTTCAAGAACAGAGGGTAAAAGAGCACAATCTTAAGACCAAAATAGATAAATCTTTAGATCAGTTAGGCCAACACCCATGAAACTTTGTATACACAGTTTTATGGAGGTCAGGAACATATTCCAACCTTCAATCCAAAGGATTGACGTCAAAGTTCCAACTTTTTTCAACTCAAATTAAGAATGCATCAAAATCGGGCAAAAATCAAATTCTTGGTCTTGGACTTGCTTGTGGGGTTTTGATGATTAATATGATCTTAGATATCCTTTCACTTGTCATAGCAAGCAAGAACACAAAAAACAAACGCCTCAAACGCGATCTACAAAGATTTATCAAAGATTGAGCAACAAGATCGAGTTCTTGCAAAATATTGACTAGATGATGAGAATATGATCCAAAGAAGATTCATCCATCAATCATTCATCCTTGGCATAAAATCCACAAGCATTTAGAAGGAGGGGAGGTAAATCCAAATGAGCGGAAAGTAAATACTGAATTTAAGTGCTAGATTTAAAGCATAATATAAATGCTGAAAGTAAATTCAGAAGAAGAAAATAAAACTTTAATTTCTTAGGAGGAAGGTTTACAAAGCCTCACAACAAAGTGGGCAAAACTCAAAGAAGCACACAAAACTTTTCAGGGAGAGACACTCCTCTCCCCCTCTATTTATAGCAACCTTGGAGCAATCTTCACTTTTGAATGACCTTTTTTGCCCTCAAAAAACCTCATCAAGGGTTGAGATTCACTTCCTCACTCATACATGGAATAACCCACAACCAAATAACATAACGGGTTTTATACACTTCTCAAAGCAAGCTAACTTTTCCGCTATTCTATCCTCTAAACCGCAATCCAACGACTCTCCTTGATCCGAGTAGCCCCAAGTTAACATCTCACCTGTTCCCTTGTCTTCTAGACTCACATCGACTCCGTCTCCGGTCATCCTCCAGCGATCCCCAACCGTCTAGACCTTGGCACACCTCGTCTAGTCTCGACCATACTTTGCCTCACCATGACCTAGCACCGTCGTCCTGCAGCCACCATTCATCAAAGATAAGCAAACAAATCACATAGCAATATCCAAAAAGATATGCAATTAATCAAACATTGCTCAAAATAAATCAGATATCGTTCATAAAGTCGGCACTACCGCCAGCCATAGTCCAGTATTACTGCAAGTCCGGTACTACCGCACTTTGACCATTGGTAGTGCCGGTCGCACTGAAACCCCCGAGACAGCTCGCTCTGGAAAATAACTGCTAGCTAGTAGTGCCGTTCGGTCGGCAGTACCAACCCCTTTGGCCGATAGTGTCGATTTCACTCAACCTAGAGACGCCGCTCGCCAGCACTACCACCGCCATAGGCCAGTAGTGCCGCCGTCTGGCAGTACCTCCATTACAAAGCTGGTAGTGCCGCTCCTGACTGAAAACAGCTCAAATTGTTTTATTTTGAAATCCAATTCAAATCAAACTTAAATTTGAGCACTCATAGCTCAAAAACAGTCAAATACTCATCACCAATATAGGTAGACCTTCACATAGTCTTTCATAACCTGAACAGGCCCGACTCAAATAGAAAGGTGGTCAACCCTGACTATGAGAGGAACCAAATTTCATCCACTTGATTTGAGTCCACGCTTTAGTTGCGAGGTCGAGGCGTTTCTGAAAACATCCATGACTGACTTTTCCCTCCTTTAGCATTTTTTCAAGTGTTTTCAGAAATACCTCAAATAAGATTTTTGACGCAGTTTTTGAGCTTTGTGAGGCATTTTACAACGGCTTCCAACATCAGCCATGCTGTAGGAAAGTAACTACGAGAGGCACCCGATTTCATCGACTCGATCTGAGTCCACACTTCACTTGCAAGGTCTGGACGCTGTTTCCATGCCGGATCGGTGCATCTCAGACCCAGTAATACCATCTTCACACCATCTTCTGTTGGCCATTCATCCAACTTAGCTTCTATAATATTGCCTTTTATTAACACTTCCCTTTGCCCCTCTATGTTGTTCTCTTGGAATTTTTTTACTTCTTCCAGTTTATCAAGTATGCGCTTTCTTACGTACTTTGCACCTTGCCCTCTAACTAGCTGAAGCAATATGACACCCAAAGCGAATACATCTGATTAAGGAGTCAATCCTTGACTGGTAGATAAATCTGGGTCCATGTAGGGATCAGTACATACTTGCAAGCACCACATGTTTTCTGCATCGAAAAGGATGTTGCTTGCTTTAAGATGGCCGTGAATGATCGGTTTGGGCTTAGTGCTGTGGAGGAACAGAAGGGCGGAGCATATGCTGGCAGCTATTCTGACTCTTTCTTCCCATGAGAAAGATCTCAACCTGCATTTTCAGAATTGCTGTCATAAAAGAGGAATGTACTATAGCCGCATCTTGCTTAATAATACACAGAAGTTATACACTGAAACGGCATATAATATATGTATGTATATATATATATATATATATATATATATATATATATATATATATATATATATATACCCGGGCAGAAACTAGGACATAAATTGGATGAGTTGTGTTTGCAATTGAATCAGTGTGGTACATTGAGGAAAAAAATATAATTGCCGACAGGCTAAATTATTGACATCGTCATTTTTCTCCTATTCCCACAGGAAACTTTACTCTCAGTGGGGGATGATTTATTTCAGCCATTCTTAAATGACCTTACGCTATAATGTAGTTTCGAGCATAGTACGTTTACCTCTTGATTAAACTCTTTCTTCCTTTGCAGACTTCCATCATTGGGAATCTTTATAGCATCAGTCATCTGACCGATTGTTGACTTATACACATCACTATATCTGCCTGTTCCAAGAACCAGCTTTTTTGGGTCGTTCACTGCACCATCTAGCTCTTAAGAATTTAAAGTTGGTGAACTTAACCCTGCCATATGAGCCGGAAGCTTGATCCTTGATCCATTGGCCGAAGTTTCGCCATAGTTTCCATCTTCTTGAGTTCTTCATTCTGTTTACAGACATCATCAATTGATTTCAAAAGATCTTTGAACTTGTTATCTTGGAATTTTCAAGTCTATACTCGGCTTCTTTTACCTGTTTTTGGAGCTCACGTCGTGTCCACTGTTTTCCTGAGCTGCGCTCATGAAAGAATTTGGAAGAAAAAAAAAACATTTTTAAAGATTGCTGACTGATATTTTCCAATGCAGGAGCAAGATATATTACAAGATGAACATCATGGTTTGAGGATCATGCTTACTTTTGCGGCGTCTGCCGCCGCTTTTTTCTCGGCTTGCATGCGAGCGAATGCCCCTGGAGGACGGGCACCTAGTTTCTCCTTTTGCAGGTCATCTCTAACCATTTTATCGATCATGATCAGACAATTAATCAGAGGTATGCCGCTGCATAAAAACAGAATGTTCTGATCACAGATTTTGCTCTACCATGGTAAACTTCGAGTTAAGTACTAGTAGCAAGAAAGAAGGCAAAGAAGAAAATCAAAGGTTAAAAATAGAGAATTTTTACGTATGCTGATAGGAAGCAGCGGTGGAACTAATTTTTTTTCGATGAGGTGCATTTCACACGTATAACTCTATAGTCTTGTACAATAATTTCGTACCATCATAAATCTAATATATATATTTGAAATTTGATAAAAGTATAATACAAATAGTTCTAAGGTTTTAAAAATCCCAAACTACTAAAATCGAAACCAATTCAATCAAAAAATTTAGCCTTTTGAAGGAGTGAAATTTTGACGTTCCTCAAATTTTTGGGGGCACCCCTCCTAGTTCCGCCCATGATAGGAAGGAGTGTCAATATAAGTCAAATCTGACCAATAATTTCTCAGGAGTCAGGAGTAGTAAAGACTTTTTTTTCCTTTTGGCTCATTCTTATATTAATTTTCGGTTTAACATAAAGTAAACACCGAATTCTCAAGCCTATTTACTTAAGGTAGTATACTAGTATGGATATTTATTTAATCCTAAATTATCTTCTTCTTTTTCGGAAGATTTATTTAACCCTAAATTATCATTAACCTAATCAACGCTAGCACATTGACGTCGGATGATTATCTAGTGGAGATCATGCATCGATCTAACTTGGAATTATGTGTTCAAAATCTCGGAGCGAAGATGCCAATTACCGAAAGAGAGGTGCTTCCATGCTTTTCTTTTTGACAGTTGCACAAATATTAAAGCATGAATGAAGGGTAAATGGTGATTACTTACCCCTTTGCTTGCTTCAAGATTTGTGCAACTTGTATTAGAAGGAAAAATATTGAAGCACTGCTCCGAAAGAGAGCAATGCAAGAGCGATTGCAGCGGACGGCTAGTGGGTTCACGGCCGGATCAGGGGAGTTATGGCGTGATTAGGGAAGGGATTAGTATATTATAAGGTTTACGTTTGGACCTAAATCATCTAAACATGATGACAGCCGCTAAGCAAGCTAGTCTCGTAACAATGGAGAAAAGAACAAGAACATATGCATGTTTATCAATACATGAACGTACGTACTTTAATGTTAGTACTTTTCTCTGGTGTATAAAACCGAGGCTCCGTTTGCGACGCAACGGGTCTACTCTGAGATATCGCTTGCGCTTGCGGAAAATGGATGCGAGTCCACGTGCTGGAGTTTCCAAATAAATTGTTTTTGAAAGAAAGACGGCAGGAGTTCTGTCAAATACATTAAGAAGCGAAGACAGCAGATACAACCAACCTAGAGAGTACAACGATAACGAGAAACCCATACTTAAGCACTAGGGGGCGGAGAGTTAAAGCGAAATACAAAGGCGAAGGAGTTTCTACGGCTGTTCACATCCTGAACAATGTTATCAACGACCAACTGCACCGATCTATAGGAACTATTAAAGATCCTATTATTCTTTTCTTTCTAAAGATTCCACATAACATACATAAGGATGCCATCCACCTCCTTACGATGTTCGTTGGCGGCGGAAAGGTGGATTACCCTCCACCAAGTAGCTGCTCCTTTGTCAACCAATACAGTCTCCAGGGTATTGTGATTTATATGCATCAAGTTGAAGATTTTTCTCCATACCTGCTTTGCGAAAGGGCATAGGAAATGAGATGACCAATAAATTGTTGAAAGTTGAAAGCTGTATTAACTTTCAGCACGAACCCATAATCTAAATGTTGAAAGTTGTCACTACTGCAACTAGAAACTTTAATCTACACGTTGGAAGTGGTTATTGACGGCTGTAGCGTGTAGAAACCATGAAAGCGACTTTTAGCCCTTCGAGCAAGGAGTCAGGAAGCTGTCAAGTTAGAAAAGTTTTTTTTTTACACTATGATGTCCTTCTCATATGTAGCAGCCAATCTAATCAGAGTTTTGTGATATACGACACGAACGTGCATGGTATCAAGAATGAAGAAAATGAATCTTATAGAGAGAACACATTGAAGTGACCATCTTGGTGTTTGCTTCTTTCTAATTTGGTAAGACATTTTCAATCATGATATCGAACAGTAGGTGGGACGCTGGCATTGTACAATATACATATCATACTGAGTAGTTAACTGGTGCAACTGCATGATCAGTCGTAATTATTCTCTACTGAATGAAATATGCTAGTAATGTTCTAGATCTGGCAATGTGTTAATTTTAGGCTGAAGCCTGAATACTTCATGACTCAAAACCTTCTGTTCGATAAAATCATGTCCACTTAACAGCATTGCGTTTCTTCAGCTTCTTTCACATGAAACTGTATATCAAGACAATTAGCTTTCAACAAAATAAAGATGAAAATACATGTAATGCAGTGTAAGTCTGTGATGGACTACAATCTATAGTTAACTAAAAAATGCAAAACAAATTGGCTTTTGTTTTTAGCCCCAGTGCAAGAGCATTGTGAGCTTTGTGACAGGCAGTAATATGAAGTAATTTTCTGTATTTGCTTTGATATTCTTTTCTTTTTCTTCCCCTGGACTGCTAATGGATGCCATACTTGGGACCCTCTGCATGGGAAAGACATCTGGAATGCATTGCCACTCTCCCGAGAAGAAATAATACAGAACAACATGGGTAAGGTAGGCACAACTAAAGAAAAAAATTACAGAGATAAAAGTTACTGAAGATAAAAGTAAATTCTCCCGCTGGTTCAACGTCTATGTTCTTATCTGGAAATTCTCTTGAAATATGCATAGACTACATCTGGGGTTTTAGTCTAATGGTAAGACATTCACTTAGGGAGCGAAAGGTTCCGACTGCTGAACTATATGTACAATGGTAAGACATTCACTTAGCCAGCAAGGCAGCAACTATGAACTATATGTACAACACTGGCGAACACAATGACACACGAACATCATCTGGACTCTGGACATACACACAGCTTACCCAAACAGCTACTAGAACTGCACAGTCTAGAAACCAGAACTACATAGGGTAGAAACTTTGGCTGCAAGCCTGGAAATCGCAAGAAATTGTGAGTTGTTTTAGTTCAGGACTTACATCGAACACACAGTATGCACGCAAGGAGCATACGGTAGAAAAGCACCTAAGTCGAGTAGTTGTGGCAGGGCGTAAGGAGCAGGTGTACCTGCGATATCGGTGACGGGGTGGCCACGACTACATGGCTCGCCGTAGCTCCGCCGCCTCCCGACTGTCCATCCCCTCCTCCTCCGGAGCCGGGAGGCCGCGGCACGGCAGCAGGAAGTAAGCGGGCGATGAAGAGTAACACACTACGGTAAGCTCAGGGTTTATTTGCAAAAAGAAAAAAAAAATCTTCTGCCCCTTACTATTTTCAGTTACAATCTGCGCCGTCTAAGATTGATCGCACAGTGCACAGAGACCCAAACCCAAGAAACCAACTGCCCCATGAGCCGCCGGCGCCGCTCGCCGGAACTGCTCCGCCTTACGACCAAGGCCAAGGGGCTTGCCGCGACGCCATAGGACTGGTGCACTCTTAGCTCTGATCCAGCCTCGCCTTCCAGCCCAGGAGCAAAGTCAGGTGACTTGCTTTCAGTTTCAGATTAATCTGCACATTTTTGCACTCGGATGGTGAATTAACTTCTGAACAGCTTCCAGTTCAGGTGATCAGCAACCAATCTTTAACCTGAAATGCATTGGCCAATCAAGGACGCAGTCTCAGCATGGTCGTACTGTGCATTCCACTGGAACGCACAGTAAATGCACTCTGTGTGAAGAAGTAGATTTGGGGTCGAAATATTCATCTTGTTGGTTGCTTCTTTCTAATTTGGTAAGACATTTTCAGTGATGATGTTGAAAAGTAGGGGGACGCTGGCATTGTACAATATACGTATCATACTGAGTAGTTAACTGGTGCAACTTCACCATCAGTCGTAACTATTCTCTACTGTATGAAATATGCTACTCCCTCCGTTCATTTTTATAAGGCGTATTTTGATTTTACACAAGGATTAAGGCTACGATAAAATTAAAAAAGGTATGAGAGAAAATGACTTAGATGGCCCCACTTAATTGTTTTGGAAGATGAAAGGTATACTTTATGTGGGTGGTAATGAATAAATGCATATGGTTGAGAGAATAAATAGGGGTATAGAAGTAAAGGCCTCATTAAATCTAGATGCAAATCTTATATTTGTGAACAAGATCATTCAAAAAATAAGCCTTATAAAAGTGAACGGAGTGAGTAGTAATGTTCTTGATCTGGCAATGTGTTAATTTTAGGCTGAAGCCTGAATACTTAATGACTTAAAGCCTTCTGTTCGATAAAATCGTGTCCAGTCAACAGGTTTCTTCAGCTTCTTGCACATGAAACTGTATTTCAAGACAATTAGCTTTCAACAAAATAAAGATGAAAATACACCTAATGCAGTGTAAGTCTGTGATGGACTACAATATATATTTAACTAAAAAATGGCAAAACAAATTGGCTTTTGTTTGTAGCCCCAGTGCAAGAGCATTGTGAGTAATCTGAAGTTATTCTCTGTATTTCCTTTCCTATTCTTTTCTTTTTCTTCCCCTGTATTGCTAATGGAAGCTACACTTGGGACCTTCTGCATGAAATAGATATGTGGAATGCATTGCCACTCTCCCGAGAAATAATACAGAACAACATGGGTAAGGTAGGCACAGCTAAAGAAAAAATTACAGAGATAAAAGTTACTGAAGATAAATGTAAATTCTCCCGCTGGTTCAACGTCTATGTTCTTGTCTGGAAATTCTCTTGAAATATGCATAGAGTACATCTGGGGATTTAGTCTATTGTTAAGATATTCACTTAGGGAGCGAAAGGTTCTGAGTTCATTTCTCGGAATCCCCAATCTGAAAAGCTTTTTGCAATTTGATGTGAAGAAAGATGTTCTTCAATGATCTTCAGATGATGAGGATATATAAGGTCTGGACAATGCAAGTCTGGACCACATTTGTATTGTGAAGGTAAGGTGTAGGCCACAATTTTACAAGGCGTCACGCGTCAGGCTTCATACATGTAATTGCATAATAGCTAGCCTAGTTGATGCAACGCTATTTGCCACAACTAGATGAGTAACAACATTTTCTATAATCTGCATTTCTTTTTTACAATAGAACTATCACAGCATTAACGCAGTACAAGTGGACAGCAATAATATGGATGAGAATTGCCTTTCATTGTCAAATTTGTTGACCATCATCTTAATTGATATGTAACAAAACTTTGGCCTTGCTTATTTGCTGCATAAGCGTTCACCCAGTACTGCAATTGATCAGTGATCACTTAACAGTCTTCCGACATGCTTTATATATGTTTCACCTTGTCAAATTACACTTATGGATGTTCTCTACTGAATTTGACAAAAGTAAATAGGAAGCCTAATACTAATGAGTATAAAGATCTGTTGGTAGCTGGTCCTCTCCGTTTTACATGAGCACTCTGATGGAAGTAATCTGATGTGTAGTTCGTTCATTCTAGAGCCTGCATTGCTACCACAATTCATGGAATCTGCGACAGCACCCACACTAAGTGATGGAACATTTATCACTTCTCTAACCCTGACAACAGATGAAAGTAAATCTTGTGAATTTGATATCTATGTTCTTGTCTGAAAATTCTCTTGAAATATGCATCGAGTACAGCTGGGGATTTAGTCTAGTGGTAAGATATTCGCTTAGGGAGCGAAAGGTCCCGAGTTCAATTCTCGGAATCCCCAATTGAATCCTTTTTGGAACGCATCGCAAAGCTATTTGGAGCTTTGGGTGATCTTCAGTGGTCTGAAGATGAGGTTTTGGACCACAGGAGTCATGAGGTTCAGAGGCTGTGTGTTCTTGTGTGTCTGCTATGTTCTGTATGTGGTTGAACATGCTGAGACACTAGATGCCAGGGTTGTCACAGCTGTGGTTTGTGTAGTTGTGTTTACAAGATGCTATAATTTGGTGCGGTGCAGACGCATCAGGCACAGAGTGATCTGCTATTCTACATTTTCTTAATTTTGGTTGAACGTGACAACTGGGAGGCTTTATAGTTGAATAATATTATTGCGTACTACAAGTAGCACAAAAGGGCATTTGGTCTAGTGGTATGATTCTCGCTTAGGGTGCGAGAGGTCCCGAGTTCAATTCTCGGAATGCCCCTTTGTTTTTGATTTATTTATTTGTTTCTCTTCATGTCATAACTTGTATGTTTCTGTTTATTTTTTGGTTTGCGAGGAATAGCTTGTATGTTTCTGAAACTGCATGCTTCAGCACTGAAACAACCAGGATTCTTTTTTTTATGGAGTCCGGTGCAAATCTTAGGTTGGTTAACCAGAACACCGGCTGATACTACTACGAACGAAGTGAGAAACATGGTGTGCTTCGCGTCCAAATCCTAGAATCCGAGTGCATGTGCATGACGGATCCCATATCGCCCATGGTCGTCGAGGTGATTAAACACCGGCGGCTCGATCGTGTGCTACGCCTACGCGTGCATAATGCCATGCACTCCCTCTCCTCGGCGCGCATGCCCGTGCGCTTCTCGTTTCCCCCGTCCCGGCTCCGTCACATCCTCGGCCTCGATCAGGGTAAAAACCGACGATTCGTGCGGTGCCGTCTCCTTGGCGCACCGACTACTCGTGTTACACGACAGTACGACACCACGTCGGCTAGCACCGTAAAAACCTCCCTCGCTCCCAGTTGCCATTGTGGGCATGCAGCAACGTGTAGTAGTACGTACTCCATTCCGTTGCTATCAGATCATAAACTTGTTGCGCCCACTATGTCCAGCTGTTCTGCGTCTGCCGTCTGCGGCGGTACGTGGTGGGGGCGCCGGTGCCGAGCACGTCGACCATCGCCGCCGAGGATGTGACCGGGTCGCACGTGCTCAGGGTGGAGGGGTACTCCAAAACCAAGGGACTCGGCGTCGGCGAAAGCGTCAAGTCCGGCACATTCAGCGTTGGAGGGCATAACTGGTACTACATCAGATACTACCCCGATGGCGAAAACAAAGAGGATGCCGATTGGGTGTCTATATTTTTCTGTCATGACTCATGATCATCATCCTGGCGCCAAGGACGTCAAAGCACGATCCAAGTTCAGCTTACTCGACCATATCGGCAAACCGGTGCCATTGTACACCATAGCAAGCCAGATGATACGCAAATTCTCGACTAAACAACAAACAGGGGGATATAAAAGATTCATCGAAAGGAAGACCTTGGAGGAGTCGACCTATGTGAGATGATTGTTTCAGAGTCAGGTGTGATGTCACCGTCATGAAGGAGATCTCGATCAGTTCCGCACTGAGGCCACTAGGCGACTCGTCGTGGTGATACGTACCATCCGACATGCACCGGCATCTTGGCCGTCTTCTCTTGGCCGGTGAGGGGGCTGATGTGACGTTTGAGGTCGGCGGGGACACGTTCGCCGCGCATAGGTGCGTTCTCGCTGCTCGGTCGTCGGTATTCATGGCGGAGCTCTTCGGCCCAATGAAGGAGATCGAAGACATCAAATTGCGTTCAGATCGATGACATGGAAGCGAGTGTGTTCAAAATGCTCCACTTCATCTACACTGACTCAATGCCTGACATAGACGAGGGCGACACAGTGGTGATGGTTCAGCATTTGCTTGTAGCGGCGGACAGGTATATAGCCTGGAGAGTCTAAAATTGATGTGCTAGGATGTTGGATCAGCACCCTGAAAGACACCAGATCAAAACGGGAATGCTTCAGGTAGACCTCTTCTGCTTCCTCTGCTTTCACCTGAAAGGAAACAAGAAAACTCTGGAGGAGCAAAACAGTGTGCCGGATTATGCACAGTAATCCGGCTGGGTAGAATTCGCAGGCATTCAGAAGCTAAGCATCGAAGAGATTTCCTTTTGCCTGGCGAACTGTTGCTACCAGCTTTTCTCCCTTGTATTTATAAAGAGCTTAACAGATCAATCTGTTTGTTACACAATTGACCTTCAAAACAGAATACGAAATCTTTTGTCTTTTATCTTATCTAGACTCTAGATACTAACTGACTCAATAATACCAGCACAAGCTAGAAATACTAACTGATGCGAAAGCATAAAGTATAACTAAACAACAAGATTATACCTAACAAATCACCCCTCTAATCTTGTTGTACCTTCTTTACGTCAATCACTCCAAGTTTCTGGCGTAGTTCTAGGAACCTGTTTCTCCCCAGTGGCTTTGTCAAGATGTCAGCCAATTGCTCTTCTGATTTTACATGATTCACTTCTACTTTTCCTTCTTCAACACAGTTGCGAATAAAATGGTATCTCATGTCAATATGCTTACTCCTTGTGTGATACACTGGATTTTTACTCAAAGCAATTGCTGATTTATTGTCAACCAGCAGTTCTACTTTCTTCGGCTCCTCTCTTTTCAGCTCTGCCAGCAAACGACTTAGCCATACTGCTTGACATGCCGTCGCTGCAGCAGCTATATACTCTGCTTCACATGAGGAAAGTGCAACAACCTTCATTTTTTGAGACAGCCACGTTATCAAGTTTGATCCAAGGAAAATACAGATCCCATTGTACTCTTCCCGTCATCAACATCCCTGCGAGATCACCATCACAAGATCCCGTCGACTTGATCTCTTTTACTCCCCGCCTCTTGTAATAACACCCATAATTAAGTGTTCCTCTAATGTAACGCAGAATGTGCTTTATCGCATTCAAGTGTTGAGCGATTGGTGCTGCCATGTATCTACTAACTATGCCAACAAAGAAAAGCTAAATCAGCCTTGTATTAACTAGGTATCTTAGACTCCCAACAAGACTTGATACTGGTTTCTTCAATCGCAGACTCTGTTGTGTTCTTGCTTAATTTGAGCCTGTTTTCCATTGGGGTGACGATGGATTGCATTCTCTCATTCTGATGCTTCCAAAATGTTTGTTTGATAGCTTGATTGACACATAGTGATTCCCCCTCTGAATTGTCTTACTTCTATACCAAGATAGTAACTTAACAATCCGAGATCACTCATGCTGAACAACTTCTTCATCTGTTCTTTGAATTCATATATCATATTCACCCTTGAACCTGTGATGATTAAATCATCCACATAAACTCCTACAAGTAGCAGCAAGCCTCTGTTTTCCCTTCTATACACAGCATGATCAAATTGACTTCTTTCAAACCCTAGTGATATTAGTGTGGCATCCAGTTTGAAATTCCATGCTCTGGGTGCTTGACGAAGCCCATAGAGTGCCTTCTTCAGCTTCAGGACAGTTCTTGTATCATCAACAAAACCTGGGGGTTGTGTTACATAGACTTCCTCTGCCAATTCTCCATTTAGAAAGGCTGATTTCACATCCATGTGATGTATTTCCCAGCCATTTTCTGCAGCTAATGCAATAAGGAACCTTACTATTTCCATTCTTGCTACCGGAGCATATACTTCATCAAAATCAATTCCTTGCTGCTGTGCATACCCCTTTGCAACCAATCTGGCTTTGTATTTTACTATGCTGCCTTTTGCATCTTTCTTCACCTTAAAGACCCACTTCAAGCCTATGGGCTTATGCTTTTCAGGTAGTCGTACCTTCTCCCATGTGTTATTAGTGAGAATCGACTCCATCTCTTCTTTCATTGCTTGCTTCCAGTGCTTTGTCTTCAAAGCTTCTTCAACATTTTCAGGTTCTTCAGCTGACATTAAACACAAACCAGAAAATTCCAGCCCCACTTCTTGTGTCGTATCATAGAGGTCTTGTAAGGTTCTTGTTCGAAGTGGTGGAGTTTCAATCGAATAATCGCTTGCTGGACTTGAGTTTTCTTCAAGATCACCTGCTTCTGTGTTTATACTATCTGCAGATGGGCTAGCACCGGGTGAGCTTAACACCCCTCCAATTGAGTCACCAAGGGCTTCGACAGGTGTGGATGGTTCATCCTCAGAACTGCTTTCAGCTTGTGTCTGTGTACCTGGATTTGGATCAGACGAGCTTGCTCCCATCTCAACACAGAAAACATCTCTGGAGGCTTGTGCTGTTTCATTAACTTCTTCGTCCTCTTTCCACTCCCATGATTTATCCTCTTGGAACACCACATCCCGTGAGACATGAACCTTATTCTTGATAGGGTCATATGCTCGATAAGCTTTAGAGCCTGTCTCATACCCGAGAAAGACCATAGGAGTGCTGCGATCTTCAAGTTTCTTCAGATGTGGTTTCACATTCTTTACATGAACTAAGCAACCAAAAGTGCGTAAATGCGACACCTTCGGTTTCCTTTGATACCAAGCTTCAAATGGCGTTTTGCTTTCAACACTCTTAGTGGCAGCTCGATTCAGTAGATATGTTGCAGTGGCTACTGCTTCTCCCCAAAATCTTCCCGGCATTCTTTTATTCTTGAGCAAACTCCTTGCAGTGGCAACTATGGTCTGATTCCTCCGCTCATCAACTCCATTTTGCTGTGGTGAGTATGGGGCAGTCAAATGATGCATGATACCTTGTTCTGCTAGATGTTCTTCAAATTCTGAAGAAACAAATTCTCCTCCTCTGTCTGTCCGAAGTGCTCTGAGTTTGCACTTAGACTCAACTTCACTCTTGTTTTGATTAGTTTGAAGGCTTTGAACGCTGGTCCTTTGAACTGAGTAATGCGCCACATGAATCGAGAATAATCATCCACCATCAAGAGAAAATATTTCTTTCCTCCCGAGTTGCAGGGAGATAGGTCCACACAAATCTGCATGAACTAGTTCAAGTGGATGTTCTGCCCGAAAATTTGCACTCTTGGGGAATGGGAGTCGGTGTTGCTTTCCTGCTAGGCAAGCTTCACAGACTTGATCTATGTGATCAATACATGGTAGTCCTTCAACCATTCCTGTTTTTGACATCTCACGCAGGGTTCTGAAATTCAAATGCCCATAGCGTGCATGCCACAGCCATTCTTTATCACCTTTGACTGCCAGGAGACAGACCGGTTGTGTGCAAACTAAGTTCATCACATACAGCCGATTTTGCAATCTCTGTACTCTGGTCATCAACTTCCCTTCTTCATCAAAAATGCACATCGTGCCTTCTTGTATAACAGTCTTGTAGCCTTGTTCATCTAGCTGCCCGAGACTGACAATATTGCTGCGAAGTGATGGAATGTAGTACACATTTGATAAAATATGATGTTCTTCATCTTTACCTCTGAACAATGCCGTTCCCCTGCCTTGAATCTCTACATTCGAGTCATCACCAAATTTTACAGAGCCTCGCACAAAAGTGTCAAGATCACAGAAAATATCTCGACACCCTGTCATATGATTGCTGGCCCCAGTGTTAAGGTACCAAGTATCAGCTGCATTCCTATCTCCTTCTCCAATCATGGGTTTTATTCCTTCTTCCTTGAGCATTACATATTCAGTGATCTGTGTTTCTTGGATCATCAAGAGAACAGGATCATCTTCTTTCTTCTTTTCAACATAGAGGGCTTTTTCTTTCTTCGGTTTTCTGCACTCTGAGGCAAAATGACCAAAGACATCACAATTGTAGCATCTGACCTTGGTTTTGTCAAATTTGCGGTATGGACGCCTTTCAGATTCTCCTCCACGTCCCTCGCAGCTACGTCCTCGACCTCTGCCTCGACCAGATCCTCTTCTGAAATTACTGAATCCAGAGTTTGTGCCAGCGGAATCTGTATTCTTCTTCTCTTTCACACTGAGAGACTCCCACTTCTCTCGAGATACAAGCATAAGTTTTTCCCCGTCTTCCTTTTGTCGCCTGCCTTTTGTGCTTTCTTCAAATGCTCTCAATCTTCCTACTGCCTCAGATACTGTCATGGATGAAAGATCACCCCATTGCTCAATTGTCCCGACAATTTGCATGAATTTGTCAGGCACAGCACTGAACAGCTTCTCAACAACCGTTGATTCCGTCATCTCTGCTCCAAGAGAACGAATCTCACTTACCAAGGTGGTAAGTCGCAGTGAGAATTTGTTAATACTTTCATCTTCCTCCATATTCAGCCGATTAAACTGTCTCTTGAGCACTTGTACCCGAGCTTGCTTCACACGATCTTCTCCGACACGCATTTCTTTCAACAGATCCCATGCTTCTCTCATTGTTGCTTTACGTACTATTGCCATTAGCACCTCATCGAAAACAGATGAGCAAGAGCACCGAGCCCCTTGATCTTTTCTTCATCAATCAAGACGTCTCCTTCAATTGCTTGTCCGGACTCAGAGATCCGAGAAGAATCTTCATCTTCATTGACCACACGCCATAATTCGTGTCACCAACATTGGGTATTGGATTGGAACACTTGTTCTTGTTGTCTTTGTTCGACTTGAGTTGAAACACCATCTAACAATGGCGCTCTTGGTGTGGATTGCTCCGAGACATGATCTTTGGTTCCCAGCTGCTCGATACCAAATGTTGGATCAAGACTCGAAAGACACCGATCAAAACGGAATGCTTGAGTAGACCTCTTCGCTTCCTCTGCTTTCACCGAAGGAAACAAGAAAACTCGAGGAGCAAAACAGGTGTCTTGGATTATGCACGATGAATCCGGTGGGTAGAATTCGCAGCATTGAAGCTAAGCATCGAAGAGATTTCCTTTTACTCGCGAATGCTGCTACCACTTTTCTCCCTTGTATTTATAAAGAGCTTAACAGATCAATCTGCTTGTTACACAATTGACCTTCAAAATGAATCTGAAATCTTTTGTCTTTTATCTTATCTAGACTCTAGATACTAACTGACTCAATAATACCAGCACAAGCTAGAAATACTAACTGATGCGAAAGCATAAAGTATAACTAAACAACAAGATTATACCTAACATAGGACAAGTTGTGCTACTGCATCGACACAAGCATGGCGGCGACTACGTTGGCATTGGCTGAGCATCATGGCTGTCACGGGATCAAGTAGGCATGCATGCTTCGAGTTCCTCAAGTCTCCTGGCAATTTCAGGGCGGTGATCATGGCGAGCGATGGCTTTGAGCATCTCACGAGAAGCTGCCCCTCTCTCCTCAAGGAGCTGGGCAACAAAAACCATCACTATTTACCATTTCACGGTGTTCCCAACAAACACCGGGACAACAAAAAAGATAGATAGGTTAAGAAGAAATTTCGTTTGGAAGCGACAATAGATAGGAATGCAGCGGAGGCCACTGTCTAGTTAACTGGAATAAAGTTTGTAGACCCAAGAAACTAGCGGGTTGGGGGTAAAAGACCTTCCTACTTTTGGACGAGCATTGAGATTGCGTTGGCTCTGGTACGAATGGAAAGATAGGTACAAGCCATGGGTTGGCATGGAGATCCCTTGGGATGCGACGGACAGGAGCCTCTTCGATGCAAGCACCAACATTGAGCTAGGAAATGGAGCGACAACGAGGTTCTGGATATCTAGATGGCTACATGGGGAAGCGCCGTGTGAGATAGTGCCCAATTGTTTTAAGTTGGTGAGATCAAAGAACAGATCAGTTCAGCACGAGCTAGCAAGTGGAAACTGGCTCAAGCCACTCCGACGAATAACCACCCCATACGCAGCTCGAAGAGTACATCACATTGTGGACAACGATTCAGGAGGTCAACTTACACCCACAGGTACAAGACAATATAGTGTGGAGATGGACGGCAAACGGTGAATACTAGGCAAAATCGGCCTATAATGTATAGTTCAGGGGCTCCAGACTGTAACACAATTACAAGGCTATATGGAAGGCTAATACGGAAAACATGTGTAAATTTTTCTCTTGGCTCCTTATTCAAGACATGATACTAACAGCAGATAGGCTCGTGCTTCGGGGGTGGCCGCATGGTAGCCAATGTCCACTATGCGGATCTCATCTCGAATCTTCTACACACCTAATGCTCTACTGCCCTTTTGCGAGACAGATCTAGGGTAAAGTGTTCTGTTGGCTCCACTTCCAACCGCACCCAGTGCAGATCAGAAACAACACCGACGAAAGGGGTCTCACCACTGCCCAGTGGTGGAAATCCATTCACGATCGCGCACCGTCACAAAGAAGGAAGAAGGTCAATGAAGTTCTCATTTACGTCTTCTGGAATTTATAGAGGGAAAGAAACAACATAATATTTCAGAATTCCTATCAAACGGTGGAAGACGTGCTTAACCAAATCACATAGAATGTGGGTGAAAGAAGAAGAGCATTTGTAACCAACCAAGATTAGCACGGTGTCTACGCGATCCTCGTTGTATGGACCCTAGGACCGCTTCAGGCAGGATGAAGGTGTCTTAGTGCTTTTTTAGAGCTTCGTCGCTTGTTTCCATTTTGCTTTGCTTTGTCTTTGGTTAAGATCGCTTGTTTAGCTAGGCTCATGTTTAAGCTCTCTTTTTGTTGTCTTTCTTAAGCTGTTATCGGATCTTTGTTTTTGCCCCTTCTCTTGATTGAATGATAGAGCTCCTGCTAATCTTTAAAAAAAAAAAAAGAGCTGGCTGCCAATCTTGCTGCATAGCCTCTTCGACTTGGAAGCAGCAAAGTTTGGAGATTGTCCTGAACTCCTTAAATTTCCCTTCTCAGTCAGTCAGTTGAGATAATAGCATGCAACTACTAGTACTCTAATGTTAGGTTTCGTAAAGTCAATAGCTAAATGATATGGAGTATATTGCTACATATATTAACCAAGCTCCGCCCAAACCCAATTGTACAACCTTCCTCTGTTCCCGAGTATATACCATTATAGATTTTAAATTTTGTTTCTAAATATATTTTATTCTACAATTTCTTCCTTCTATAGCCATTACTTTTAGCTATTTCCAATGTCCTTTACCATCATACACTAGTAATACACACCGTCCAAAATGTATTCTCTCCATTCATGAATAGATGACTCGTTTTAGGATTTTGCACTTTAACCAAGGTACATGTAGGAATGATCAAATTGCCCTCCTTCATTAGCTCACTTATTGCTTTTGGATGATGTGTGTTACTCTATTTCATAGTAGTAAATAACATTGGGAATAATGAATGATAGGGGTATATAAAGGAAAAAATAGTGAAAAGTTATCTTAAAATTGTAGAATGATACAATGATTCAAATTTAGTTTTCGGATTAAATTTCGCCGAAATCCAAAATTTCATCGAAATCTTGGAATCTCAGACAAATCTCGATCGAAATTCAAAAACCAAAATTCAAATCCGGTCCGTTTTAAACCGGAAAAATCCGAAATTCGGTTGGTTTTCCCAAAATTTTGGGCGAAGTATCCGAAATTTTGGTGGTTTTGCACTGGCTAAAAAGTGGGTTAAACTATGACAAAGCATTTTGAAATTTTTTATGGAGAGTCCTGACACATTTTTGATGTTGTCATAAAAATTTCAGATAATTATGAAGTCTTTGGAATTTTTAGAAATTCAAATATTGGTACTATCCTGATAAAACGCTAACTGACAATTTTGAAGTGAATGAAAAATGGGACAAATCACGTTATAAATATATGATTTTTTTTAATTATTATGATGCATTAATAATATTCCCATAAAATTTTCAGATGATTATAAATCTTTATGAATTTTTAAAAATTCGGACAGTGCTACTGTCCTGTTAAAAGCCTTACCCGCAAACTTGAACAAAATGAAAAATGGTTCAAACCACATTATAAATTTTTAATTTTTTTGTGAATGGTCTTGATGTATCGTGAATGTTTTTTTTAAAATTTTTAGATGATTATAACAATTGAAAAAAATTGTAAAATTATGTCAAATTATAGTCCCAATTATGTTCATTTGTTTTTGATTTTTTTAGAGATAACAAATGAAGTTAAATTATTTTAAAAAAATTATTTATGATCATAAACTAATAAATATAGTACTATAAATTTTTCAGATCATTATCAAGCTTTTAGAATTTTATACAATTCCAAAAATGTTTCTGCCAAAATTTGCAAATGTCTCAAAAATTAAGTTTTTCGACAAATTATCATCAAAGATCACTTTATTATGGGTTATTGATGTAATTGAAGTCAAATACGGCCATAAAAAATCAAAATCCGGATTTTTTTCAAGAAAACATTAAGGTGGTGTTTGGCTGGATGGATGAGGGTGGAGGCAATATATGAATTTGAAGTCATTCAATTCTTTTGGATGAGTGGATGGATGAAATATGGTCATCCAGTTTTTTAGAATATTACCTTAAGATGCTGGATAGAGCCATAAAAAAAGGCCGGACGGACTCATCCAGTTTGTCGCATTAAGAGGTGTACTCGGCCAAATTCAAATTTCGCTAAAGTGTACTTCGTCAAAATTAAATTTCCATCCATGGTCAAATTTTGTCTGAAAATTCAAATTTTGTTAAAAAATTCTAATATTGGTCAAATTCTGTCTAAAAATTCAAAAATTATCCAAAAATTCAAATTTCGATCAAATTTTGTCCAAAAATTTCAAACCGAAATTCAAAATCTTGATTACAATTAGCCCATCCATCCTCATCCATCCAACCAAACAAAAAAATTAGCTCATCCTATCTATTCTTATCCATTCAACAAAACAAAAAAGTGGCTTATCACTATCCACCCAACCAAACAGTCACCTAGATGACTCCATCCCATCCAACCTCATCTAAGCAACCAAACACACCCTAACTTCAACTCTAAGGGCCCGTTAGGTAGGGCTCGAGGTCATGCTCCTTTCTGATTCTGCTCCGACTCCTCCTGATTCTGATATTCTAAAGAATGAAGATCAGTTTCTAAAAGTATTCGTCTAGCTGGTTGGCTCTAGATTCTTAAAAGAAGGAATTCTACAAGAACTATCCAGTTTGCCCTTGTCTATAATAGCAAAAGCAGGTAAATTCTCTAAACTCCAGGGGTAAACTCATACATGCTTAGGCTGATTCTTATGGGGAGCAGGCTCCAGACCGCTTCGCCTCATATATGCGTTTGTGAATTGTTTGTTGATTCCGATTCCGATTCTTTTTATCGAGAGCCTAGGGTGTTCGTCAGAACTCTAGCTCCTCCGGAAGAGAATTTGGGAGTCAGAGTTCTACTAACAGGGTCTAACAGTCGCTCGCGTCGGTTTCAACATCGGCTTTTAGCCAGCGATAGCACCTATTTTCTCGTGCAATGCTAGCTACTAAATAAGAGTCAGTTCTTTTCTCTCTCCTCTTTTTTTACTCTTCCACATAGGACAAATCTAATGTGTACATGCTAATAGTAAGTTAAGATGATCTTATTGTACATACTCTAATGATATCTATTCAGGGACGGAGGGAGCATACTTGTAATTTTTTGCGGCAATTATTAATGGAATGGTGTTGCGCAAAGGTTGGACTTATTTTTTACTACTTCACTTCGATAAATGACGCCGATGGTGTGAAGGTTTCAGTTTAATGCACAAAGCTGAGGAAAATGACTTAACTGTTGGAACAAGAATGGTGGAAGACTCATGTTTGCCGGAGCTTTGTTTAACTGATTAGGATGTCGATGATTTGATGTTTATCAGTTTTGTAGTTTTGCCTTTTTATTGCAGTACTAGTGTAGTCGTAATACTCTGGTTTGGCTCTGTTTAGTTGAGAGAGACAGGCTTCTGTGTATGTAGGGTCTTGTCTCTACTTTGTTATCTTCTTCCCTAGGATTAGCATGATTCGTGTACGGATTTCAATTGAAATCGAAAGGATTTCCTTCTGGCTAAGAAATTTGCACAGTACATTGCATAAATTCAGTCACACGTACAATCGATTTGGACAAGCTCGTCGACCATCGTCGTTGAGACGCGACCAGTTCGCACGTGCTCAAGATCGAGGGCTACTCCAGAACCGAGGGGCTAGAGTACAAGTCGAATAATGTAACCGAGATATAAAAATTTATATCACCAACTCTTGTGTAATCTTAATGGTGAAAGAAACTCCTCGTACCGACGGAACGATTTGGCTCTCAGGGACACAGTTATTACCAAACGTCGTCAACAAATCCTCATGTACTATCTTGTATGCTTTGTGTGAACTTATTCTTCGTACGCGCTGCCGCCGATTCCAACGCAAGACACATCAGGAGGAAATCGCAAGATCGGAGGCCATCGCTGGTACATCAGGTTTATGGCGTGACGAACGCCGACTGGATATCCATCGCTCTCTGCATGCCTCGACGATCCTGCTCTTGCAGGTGCCCAGGACGGCATCAATGCACGGTTCCAGTTCATGTGCATGTCCATGAGTAGTGGTGACTGCACGACGGAACCCGGCCATATTGCTTGCGCGCGCTACTCGGGCGTCTCCTCGGTCGTCGAGGTGATTAAACACCGGTGGCTCGTATGCTAGCTGCGCATGCATGCACCACGGGCGCGTCCTCGGTCAGGGTGAAGACTGACGATTCGATCAAATGCTGCCGAATGGAATGCACCGCGCGTGCGCGTACGTCTGTCTCCTCGGCGCGCGTCACCGGCACCATAACAACTCGATCCCCTCCCATTTGCCGTTGCGGCCAGCACCGTGCTCCATCTCGTTGCTGTTAGCTGATAGACCAGTCCATATGTCCAGCTATTCTTCGTCTGCCACCTGCGATGGCGGCGCGCGCGTGCTGAGCGCGTCCGCCATCGTCGCCGAGGTTGTGACTGGCTCGCACGTCCTCAAGATCGAGGGCTACTCCCGAACCAAGGGACTCGGAAACGGCAAATACTATATCAACTCTGCCACGTTCGACGTCGGAGGCCATACCTGGTGTATCCGTTACTACCCCGATGGGGATGGTTCTGACAACACCGATTGGATATCCATCTTCCTTTCTCTTGATCGTGACTATCCTAGGGGCGTCAAGGCAGGACTCAAGTTCAGCTTACTCGACCATGTCGGCAAACCGGTGCCATTGTACACCAAAGCAAGCCAGATGATAACAACATTCTCGACCAAACAACAGGCATGGGGATATGATAGATTCATCGAAAGGAAGGCCTTGGAGGAGTCGGCCTATCTGAGAGAGGATTGTTTCAGAGTCAGGTGCAATATCACCGTCACCAAGGAGATCCGCACAGAGGCCAATCCTCAGCTCGTCGTGGTGCCACCGTCCGACTTGCACCGGCATCTCGGCCGTATCCTCTCGTCCGGCGACGGGGCGGATGTCACATTTCAGGTCGACGGGGAGAAGTTTGCTGCGCATAGAAGCGTGCTCGCTGCTCGGTCCTCAGTTTTCATGGCAGAGCTCTTCGGCACAATGAAGGAGAAGATCATGACTCGTATACGGATCAACGACATGGAAGCAAGTGTGTTCGAGGCATTGCTCCACTTCATCTACACTGACTCGCTGCCTGATGTGGTTGATACAATAGAGATGGTTCAACATTTACTCGTCGCAGCGGATAGATACAACCTAGAGAGGCTGAAACTGATTTGCGAGGATAAGCTTTGCAACTGCATCGACACAAGCACGGCGGCGACGACATTGGCACTGGCTGAGCAGCATTGTTGTCACGGGCTCAAGGAGGCATGCTTCAAGTTCCTCAAGTCTCCTGGCAATATGAAGGCGGTCATGGCGAGTAATGGCTTTGAGCATTTGAAGAGCACTTACCCTTCCCTTCTAGAAGAGCTGGTTGCCAACCTTGCACCCTGACCTGTTCTGCTTGGAAGCAGCAAGACTTGGAGATTATCCTGGTTTGTCTTTTCAGTTGAGATAACAGCATGCAACTACTATCTAGCTAGTCTAATTTTCTGGTTGGGTTAATTCAGTCAGTGGATCAATGCTACATGTATCAACCATAAACGGGTTTGGCCGTGTATCTTATGATGCAAAGACCGGAAGATGTAATCTTTCATTATCTAAAAATATCGATCATAAACGGGTGTTATGGCTAATAAATCATTGCCTCGTAGGGTAAATTGCATGTTTTAATCAATTCGGAGTGCCCTTTTGTTAGTTATGATCTCGTCTTGAGCTAATAGATCATGCGATTTTTAAGGATAGGCCCACCACAACTCCTAAGCATGCACTCTGATCGGGAGCACTCCAATTGAATTTTGTTTTTGTCCCGTTGGTTAATGCTAGAAATAGAGGGGAGAGGCCGGCACTCGAAGTGTGAGTACAAAGATGTACTCTGCAAGACTTTAAGCAATATTAATAATACATGCAAGCTGAGCCATAGGTAGTGGCTACCCTAACCTTTTATGAAGTCAGTTTTCATTTGCAATAGACTAACATGTTCCAAAAAGCAATATATAAGAACGTTTGACATTGATAGGAAATAGTAAATAGTAATATGAGTACACGAAGTCAAGAGACTTTCCTTTGCCACAATAATTTCATATTGATGATCCTTTGCCAAAATATTCCTAGCATGGATCCTCATCATACATACTCTTTTCAAACCATTTTAATACCAGAAAATAGAAAACCTAACTAAGTGTGGTATTACCAAGCTTGCCTATGACAAGGGGCACGTCTATTCCAATAAATTTGATATTTCACCCTGTTGATGATGTACAACTTTACACACATGATATAACCAAACCCATTGTGTCAGCGCAATTTCACTCAACAAGATAGAGTGCGACTGAGAGGTTATGACAAAGCCTTTACATATATCTTGCTCTAACGATAAACCGCCCTATGAGATGACACCTCAAGATATGGAGGTCCTTCACCATGATTACGAGAGCTCATAGTTATGTAGGTAAGCCTTATGCTAACATAAGAGCCTCTTCAAGCATGAAGTTGATTTACTAAGCCCGCATGACCATCAAGTAAACATATTGTATATCGCCCGCGGTTTAAAGTTATATCATGATAAAATTATTTAGCCAAGTCCTTTCCATACAAGAATATGTGGTTAGACTGATATGCTTGGATCAATAGCACTAAGGTTCGGACCTTAATGATCCGAACGAGACTACCACAAACTGAGATCTCGTGCAAACTACACCGGTCTCAACAATTACTTATCTAAGTCTAAAACCATTTTTTTATTTTTAAATAAAATATCAAAGGTAGCCCCGCTGTCCAAAATTTACTAAAACATTTCTCAGTGCCAAAAATTTAGTGTTTACCCATTCCCATAATGTTTACCATTATTAATTTAAGCATGGCTAAGCATGTGACACATATGTTACTCTAAAAATTCCACCAATATTTCTGTCAATAGTGGATAATATTCCTAAGGTGATAATGGGAGGAATATCAATTTTCCAAGGTAGAACCAAGACATCAATTGGTAATAACTAAAGACTATAGATAAACATATTCATTTAATCGAAATATGTATGCATAATAGTTTGAGCAAACAATATATATAACGTTGAAATATGAGATCAATATGATTAAAGGAGGGTGCTTTCCTCCATTGTTGAACACTTGCTCTTGCCCTGGGTTGACTTCGTACAATTTCAGCACATCTATCTGATCGAGAAAAACCAGAAACACAAATAAATTCAAAAACAGACAAAAATTCATGTTTTTGTTCAGGAAGAAATTTCATGATTATAATATATATATATATATATATATATTATAATTACTTGGGGCACCATGGAGCTTGGGCTCCATGATACAAAATAGGTATATTCTCCTATGTAGTGTACGTTTAATTTTTTGAAAATTTTAAGATGTTGAGTTTAACTAGTTTACTAACTAGTTCAAACAAGTTTGAACTGAAATTTAAACTAGAGTTTCCTTTTTTGATGATAGCTTGTTTGTAGGTATGTGCTGATTATATATATAAATCAGCAAAGCATGCAATCTAAATTCGTTTAAAATCTTTGAATACGAGTATATTTTTTCAAAGGTATATGTTCCATTTGAATTGTTATAGATATGTATATACCCTAAAACTAAATATTTTGAAAAATATACCCGAATTTAGCTTGAATCAGCGCATTTGAAATCATAGAGCCTAGGCTCCATAGTGCCTCATTTCGGCATCCTATACATACATATATAGTATAATTACTTGGGACACCATGGAGCCTGGGCTCCATGATACAAAATGGGTATATTCTCTTATGTATTGTACGTTTATTTTTTTGAAATTTTTAGGATGTTGAGTTTAACTAGTTTATTAACTAGTTTAAACTGAAATTTAAACTAGAGTTTTCTTTTTTGATGATAGTTTGTTTGTAGGTATATGCTGATTATATATATAAATCAGCAAAGCATACAATCTAAATTCGTTTAAAATATTTGAATTCGAGTATATTTTTTCAAAGGTATGTGTTTCATTTGAATCGTTATAGATAGGTATATACTCTAAAACTAAAATTTTTGAATAATATACCTAAATTTGACTTGAATCCGCACATTTGAAATCATGGAGCTTAGGCTCCATGGTGCCCATATATATATATATATAGCTTTAATGGGAGTTCACATAAGGAAGAATAGGCCTTCCGAAGTTTTGCCGGGAGAGAAAATCCCATAAAATTAAGAGAAAATATTGTGCAATTAGGGTTTCATATTTCTGAAGGGAAACCGAGTAGTTTTATTGCATCATCAGACCGACAGGTAGGACCAGGTCAACAGTAAACTGAGTTTACAGACGGGCTAAACATGTATAGACTCATATTTTAAAACCAGTTCAATTAAAAACTCGATTAATTAATCTATCAGTCCCACATGTCAGTGACCCATTAACTTAACTAACATCATTAAACTAATCTAATCCTAATGACATGGCTAACTACTTGACAAGTTGGGCCCACTAGTTAGTGACTCCGGAACAGAAGAGGCTATCGAGCTCGACAGCGAGCTCGTGTGCGGCGGCGGCGGCGTGCGCGGGATGAAAAGACGAAAGCTGCTATTTAAAACCGATCAATATGAGAAAACTCCGTTGGGATTTGGAACTCTACTTTGGAGAGTTCAAATTGCACAACAACCATCATGGTACATATTTACAATTTTCATTAACTAGAAATCAGAATTAAACTCCTCAAAGATTGATAGACTGTAAACAAGAATTAGACTTAAGCTAGATTTAGCGGCGAGTTCTATGTAAAGTTTATGAAATCAGAAAATGTCGTCACAAAAATACCCAGGAACAATAAAGAACAGAAGATAATAATAAGATAATAAGGTTTTCGATAGCATTAGACAAATTGGCCATTTCTTTTCACCACAACAGTCATTCTTTGTCCCCTCGAGGGTTTCTCAGCGATACCATGAGACATGTTAGTATGTTACCTACTGGACTTCAGTAATGTGCTTTTTCCTTTCTCATTTTTTTTACAAAAAATGTTGTTTCTTTCACCTTAAAATATTTTCAGTCTATCAGATCTTCAATTCCTTCGAAATAGCACCTAATGTTATCCACAACCACTGCACATATTTGAAACTAGAAGCTAGATTTGTACTGCACATATTTACATCCGCTAGAAATGTTCAAAATCCTGTTTATTTAGTACATCTATGCATCAATCTGACCACTTTAAATAAAGAATAATGAATACAACATCCAATTCAAGCTTTTAATATCTAACTAACCGATAGGGGTGAATTATCTAGATATTACCCGTGAGTTGGAGACATGAGATTTCAAGAATGAGCTTAGCTGGTTCCACAAGGAAATTTTGGAACCAAAGAGCCGTACACGAACTGATTTCCTGGATCCTTCTCTGACAAATTCCAGCTCCCTCGATACACCTTCTTCATCATAGCTGGGATCTTCAAGAAATGGGATGTGAATTGAGCCCTCAGACTCTACATTCTTAAGCCACCCTCGGAGTAAGTAATTTATAACCTGATCAAGGACCAAAAATCAGAGGTCTAGTAATACCAATTACCATTATCATAGAAACAAAACTCACTAACCACTAATACAATATTTTTCATACATGCATAGTCATCAACTCAACAGTGCGAAAAGTCACGAGGCACACACTAATATCTCAGAATATGTGTACATTTCTCACAAAACATATATAAATACATGTTTCATGAAATTATCAGTCTGATCAAGAATTATAGGATAATAACAGCATATCAGTTTAGTTACTTTAGTATTATGTGCATTTGTAAAACAGTGGATAGATGATTAAGGAAAGTACACTCCACTCGGGCGTTATTAAAAAATATTAGCAAAAGCATCAGGCAAGTTTGCCAAGGAAAGCTTTGCTAGGTGTCGTTATGCCAATAGAATGCAACAGATTAAATAAGGATGGCAGAAACCATGTTGAGCACACAAATGCCACAATTCATAATTCAGATATCTCTCAGAAAATCATATCACAGAGAATACCACAAACTGACTGATTGTTTACTCCTTTCTTTTCCCCTTTTGCACTGTAAGTTTACTAGACTATTCGAGTAGGGCAGAAACCAAGCCTTTGGCCAGAGTGTCTCAAGATAACGTTTATTAGTTATTGATCCGAATCTAATCCCGGAGACTTGTTTAAAAGATTCTAAACTCAAACATGGGTCGTTAATAGCATTAGCTCCTAACAATGGCTGCCCATCTTTGTAGAGGCTGAGAAACTTTTAGTCATGTAGCATGTTACCCATAGGTTTTGTACCAATTTCCTAGAACAAAATAGAAATTCACTAGATTATAATAAAATTATAAAAATTCCTCCTAGTTATTTCCCGCTGGCAATAGTGTTTATTGCTTGCGTCATTGAGATTGATAGTTTTGGTCCAATAACTTAACATTTCTTTCCACTTTTTGAAAGACTTGAAATTCCTCCCCTGCTCTTCAAACACAACATACAATCTTCCAGGACTCTTTTCTTATTATAGCTATCTCAACTCCGGGGACATATGTAGTGCAAATCCCCTACTTGCTGAGTTGATGCCATAATCAATAGGATTAGCGTGATCACACAGTAGGACGTTTGTATTAGATATTCTAGTGCAAACCATCAGTTAGCTGCAAACATGCAGAGCACTTTGTTTTGGGCACAAAATCGATGCAAAAAAATCAAAACAATTTTTAAAGGTGGTTCTTAGTTTAGCATACCTCCATTCAAAATTTCAAGTGCAAATCCAATTTTCGTTGGGAGAAATAAAAAAGAAAAATCCTTTACAAACTAAGTTAAAAGAAAAGGGAAAAGTTACACACAACAAATTTCTCTTTTTTGTTTCTCCTAACTCATTTTGAGTTTAAATTTGGATTTAATGGCAATGCAATGCTCCATGAACTATGTTTTTAAGTTTTGGATTGTTTTCTTGTTGATTTAGTGCTCAAACCAAAATAATTTGCACGTTGGCACCTACATCATAGTTTGCAAATATCAAGTGTAAACTAAATTGAGTGTAAACTTCATGGAAACCACGTGTAAAAGTTTTCAAAAATTCTCAAAAAGAACTTTTTAGATATAAGGAGGATGGTGTTCTATAGCCATGTAAAATTTCAATATCAAACTCAAATAACATTTGGGCAACACGAATTGTGGTTTGTCTTTTTCATGAGAATGTCTTGTTCATATCTCCCAAATGTGATTGAGATTGATCTTGAAAGTCTACATGGCTATAGAATGTATCCTCCTCTATTCTACAAAAAAATTGAAATTTTTTGAAAACTTTTGCACATGGTTTCCATGAAGTTTATGCTCAATTTGGGTTAACATCTAAATATTTACCCAAATAGAATGTCCATAATCCACTATGAACCATCAATTGGAATATGATATATTGAAAGCCAAAGGGGAGCTATAATTTGTAAACAAATTGCAATGTTTTACCTCAGGAACCTCATCATGAGGACAGTGGCCAGCTGGGCTAATTTCATAATAGGGTGCCTCTGGCACCTGTTGTTTGACTTTAATACCCCAAACAGGTCTAACCCAAGGATCTTCTCTCCCATACATAAGAGATATGGGAATACCTTGCCTTTGGCACCTGCCGATGATCAGTGTTAAAATGGAAAATGATATTTTATAAGCAATGGAGCAATTCATCATTTGGGCTTTCCACTTCACCTAGAGAGTGCCTCTTCGAAGGATATCTGGCCCACTGGAGCAAACATAATGGAGGCAAATGATGCAGCAGCTGCTGGGTGTTGCGTTATCTCTATAATACGAGAGAACACCTTGTCCACATTTGTTGAGTGGTCAGCATACACTTGCTTGAGTATGTCCCGTATACTTCTTGGATCACTTATCTTCTGCCACCTGTATCACAAAGGATGTTAATTGAACTCCATCCAATTTATAGGATTTTTTCTTGTTGATTTAGTGCCAGCATATACTTTTAATTTTTGGAGTTTATATGGAATTTAGTGCACATACACTGTTTCAGTAAGTTTCCTCACAAATGATGGAAGAGGAAATGTCCCAGCCCATGGAAAAATCTTTGACAACCGAGGAGATCTAGCAGGGTTAGGAAGGAATCCCCAAAATGGCGTCGCATTAAGCAATGTGACACCCTTTACAAGGTGTGGATTGGATGCAGCAAAATATAGAGCAACAAAACCTCCAAGAGAGTTCCCTACAATATAAACTGGTTCACTGATGACCTGGAAGAGGGTTATAGAATTAGCATAAGAAACATTAAATATAAATCAAATAGTAAAATATATGTTATTGGACTGGTTATGAATAAGCAAGCTTTTACATAGCTACTTTATAATACAAACACATAAATGGTTATATGATTGACAAAAACACAAAAAGGTCAAACCTGCCATATGCGCTTGGCAGCAGAACTAACAAATGAAATAAGACAAAGGATCCATACTTTTCAGTTATAAAAATATGCATGATTTGCTATGTTTACTACTTTAAATACAGTACTTGTGATTAATGTCACTCTTTTGATGCAATATGCCATCCAAAAGGAAATAGAAAAACACATCTTCTGAGGTAGCAACAAGTGACCCACTGTATGTACTAACTTCAAAATACTTCATAACCACCAAAGTTGGACGTCTCTTAACAAAGATCAATTACATTAACAGCATCGTCCCTAAGCATACGAACAAAAACCAGGAAAATACTGACCAAAAAGGAAGTGATAGCTGCTGAGCATTTTGTTTCCATTAAGCAATTTGTCAGCATCAAAACGAAGAAATTCACATAATGTTCCAATTTGGAGAATTATGAATAAAAATTCCATAATGAGAATATATATGTGAATCTTGTCCAGCCTGGCAGCATACCATAACAAGATTTTCACAAGTTTATGTATGTAATATAATACTCCCTCCAGTCACAAATAGTTATCGTTTCGGACATATGTGCAATCAAACTTTAAAACTTTGACTGTCAATATCTTTTAAAATATTTAAATTGGGTACATGAAAATCATATGTGTAGATTTGTCTCGAAAAATACTTTCATAATATTATAATTTTATTCGGTTTTATAAATATATTATAACAGAAATTAGTGATCAAATATGTGTTTTGGAGACTGTGTCGATGTCCAAAACAATAGTGTGCCTTGCTTTTTATACGAGTTTGAATGTTCGATAAACATTGCCCTTGATAACAAAATTCTATGAGAATCCCATTTTTGGTAAACTTTTATGTAAGTTTTTTTCGCTTTCGCTCTCGATTCTTCTTGATACTAGAATCAACAGATGCCTTACAAATGCATTTGCTCGAAGTGAGCAGATGTACATCAGGATTGCCAACTAACTAGGAACATGGCACGACAAATCCTATAAAGCCCTATATACAAATGCTGAAATATCTTACATCCAAGCATTTTTTGATAAAGAAAATAGCTAAATTCAATAATTATTGCAGGACCTTCCAAGAGTGCAAAGCACACTAAGATTTGCGAACTGAACTCAAAAGACATTTTAGCAAAAATTAACATTGCATGACACAGCAAAGAATCCAAAAGGAGTACCTCTTCAATGAAATGCTGAACTTGGTTACGCCACAAATCTACAGAATACACCAACTCCTCTGCCCATGGTTGCAAATCTTGTCCAAAACCCCAAAATGCTTCCCCATTCCTCTCCCCTACTATGTCCTTGGGAGCAGGGTCTTCACATGGCAATGACATTCCTTGCCCAAGAAAATCCATTGTCCACACCTTGTAATCACGGCCAAGATCCCTCAATTGCTTCTCAAAATGGAACGTCCCCACTCCAAAACCGGGTAGAAAGAGCACTGCTGGAGCCTTGCTATTCTCAGTGCCAGACTTTTCGTAATATACTGTCAACTTCGGCTTCCACTCCCAGAACCCAGTGCTGATTTGAGAGCTGTCGGGCTCTTCCGGCAGGCCTGGAATCATCACCTTCTCGATCTCGCCGGCCTTCTTGGGAATGCCTTGGAGGGCCGCATCCACATCACTTACGTAGAACCCATGGCCCGCATGAACCTTCCCGGAATCACCTGGATTTGAAGCTCTCCCTGGTCCAACACAAAGAACTGCACTTTTTCTTGGCCGAGTGGATTTGGTATGCCCCGGACCGAGACCATTGCCCCGAAAGCACCAAGCACTGAGAGGCGTTCGATGAAATGCCAAGCAGGGGTGGATGGAAGAAACCACCTCCATGATCTCTCTGGTAGCTAGCACACCAATTCTGCAACAGAGGAACGAACCAAATTCACAATACTGAACGGGAATCAAGAATCCCACGCTTATATGGGGATTTGACCAGAGAACTGAAATAATCGAGGATTCTGCTGTCCTACTCCTACACGCAGGGGCGGACCTAACGTGGTGCGTGGGTCAATTGAACCCCCAAAAATTTTGGAAAATAAACCGCTATTAGTACACGCAACAAACTGCATGGATTGGAGTATCCATCCCAGAAAGAAAGATTTGGATGAGATTACTCACAGCAAAGAAAAGATCCCTCACGAGATGTTGACGAAGATCTCCGGCTGGAGCTCACCGCGCCTGCCGCCGGAGAAGAGGACCAGACCTGGCGAACGTTGGAAACGAAGAGAAGAAGCGGAGAACATATCGGAAGCTGGGGTAAAATAAAACAGAGGACGAGGATGACGTCGACCGGTACAGACAGGGGAGCACGTGTAGCACACGCCAAGGAAACAGCAGCTGATACGGCGCGTCCAGGGGTGAAACGGACCGCGGTGTGGTTAGTTCCCAGATTCTTCTGTAATCCACGTGAACCGTGAATTCTAAATTTAGGGTTTTCATAAATACTATCCGGATGTTTTCTTAGAAAAAAAATATTCAAATTTTAGAGTATTAAATTTGCGGTGAGATCTGTAAGACGTGAAGGGAGGTGGGATTGTGTTTTGATGGATGATTTGATACTTTAATCTAAAGGTCTTAAAATTTGGATGTTTGTAAGAAATAAAACATCCGGATGAAGGCTAGACACTCCCATTTAGATTTATTGAATTCAAACTGTTTAGCGAATTGCAAACTAGATTCATTAAATTCGAATCGATTTAGAGTACGAGATTCGTATTCTCAACAGAAATTAGAAGAAAAAGTGATGAATCACGAACCAAAATCACATACTAGGACTCAGACGAACTGTGTTTCTGCTAACTATGAGCAAACATCACCTATCACAAATCAGTCTGTCTGTATGCTGTGTATGCGTAGGGCTACAGAAGAGTCAGAGGTGTGCGCGCACGCGCATGAGTTGGCCTGATGGTAAGCAATATGCTATATATGCGATTTGTCAAGGCCCGTGTGTAATATGCTGAGGCTGACGTGCGCCGCGTGATGCGCGGTGCCGATCGAGCACATGCACCGGAACCGCATCTTCCACCGCGACATCAAGCTTAGCCGGGGAACATCCTGGTCGGCGGCGACGGTGGCGGCCTTGACTCTATATGCGACCTGGGAATCGCCGTCCACATGGCCGAGAAGCGGTCGTACCGGCGCGCCGGCACGCTACGCTACATGGCTCCGGAGTGCTCCTGGGGAAGCCCGACTACGACACGATGGTGGACACATGTGATAGCTGGGCTGTGTCATGGCCGAGCTCCTCGCCGGAAAGCCGCTGTTCTGCGGGAAGGACGACACCCTCGTGCTCCTCAGGATCTTCGACGTGCTCGGCGTGCCGGCCTACGACTCCCTGCAGCTCGCCGGAAAGATAGTGACATCGCCGCGCATCCACCCACTACTACAGAAAAGCTCATCACAGACGGTTCAAAATCCTCATCACTGACGGTTTTGTGAATCGTCTGCAAACATGTGTCAGTGATGAAAAGACATATCACAGACGGTTTCCGAACCATCAGTAAAAATAATATCACAGACGGATCTATCTACGAACCGTCTGTGATAATCTTTTCTCTTAGACGGTTCTAAGATAGAACCGTCTTTAATGATAAGTAATCACAGACAGTTTTTAATTAGAACCGTCTGTGATATGATTATCACAGACGGTTTTAAAATAGAACCGCCTGTGAAATGGTTTTTCCTTCTAACTCTCTTGGCATAACTTCCATGATTAGTATCTGATGTTCGAAATTTTATTCACCTTAGATATTTATGCATTGACATTTTACAAGACACAACCAATAATATATTTTGTAATTCAATATCAAAACATCCTAGATGTATTGAGGTAACAGCTTGTCTGATGAGAAAAATCTCTGTGGTACTCTAGATGCAATTGCGTCACGCAATTGCATTTAGAGTGACGCAATTGCCTCTAGAGTACCACAGAGATTTTTCTCATCAGATAAGCTGTTGCCTCAATGCATCTAGGATGTTTTGATATTGAATTGCAAAATCTATTATTGGTTGTGTCTTGCAAAATGTCAATGCATAAATATCTAAGGTGAATAAAATTTCGAACATCAGATACTAATCATGCAAGTTCTGCCAAGAGAGTTAGAAGGAAACATTATTTCATAAGTTAAGGCCAGAAGACCTTACCACAAATATGATAACAAAATATTTCATAGTTCAGGTAACAATACATTAATTAACAAAATATGATATATACCACAAATATATCAATAAGTGTTCAGCTAGAAACCACATTATTTCGTAATTCAAACAAGAAAATCTTATAGTTTTTTCATGTCTTCCATCATATGTGCCATAGCTTCCACAATAGAGGCTTCTTTGAAGTTCCATAACTCCAGTACAGTGCCGATTTGCTTGACACCAATAACCGATTGATCTTCAGTCATATCTCTCAATCCCTACAAATTAAAAGCGATTATGTTGTTGTGAGAAGGACAGTAACCACATTGAATTCAGTACTAGAAACCTTCATATTACCTCTATAAGCTTAGCTTTAGCTTCTTCCAGCTCTGTATTCGCTCTGCGTTCCTTACTGATGAGTGTCGTGTTAAGAGATTTGATATCTTGCAAGCGAACATCCATGTCTTTCAGTCTTGTTTGATCTCACAAATCTTTTCTGTTATCTCAGATTTCCCTTCGCTTGTTCGATCTCCACTTCGAGTTTTTGTTTAGTTTCTAACAGCTTTTCATGTCTTTAATTACCATAAATATATTATAATGAATTAGGTGTTTACTTCAGTACAAGGATGCAAGATAGAGATGTACACGTACATAAGTTTCAAACATATTATCACCTAGTATAGGCACAAAAGAGGCATTGAACATTGAATACATAGTAGCTCCAAAACATCAATCCTTGTGTGATATATCAAGTTTAATGTTGAATTCTAGATTATATGAATTTTATGTTCTTATATATATAACTTAGGTCTAGCTAGCAAACTAATGAGGCATTAAAGCTTGCTAAGCTATATATACGCAGCTTGCTAAGAATTTTATATTTGACCTCTCATGAATCCTATATATCCAGTTTTGTTCAACCATCATGAATCGCCTATATACAGCCTAGCTCATTCCTTCTAAACATTATTCACAAACATCATTAATTCGCAAACTCAAAATGGTTTCCCTAGTCAAGCATATCGGTTTCCCTAGTCAAGCATTTGAGCTACAATTCTTTAGTACGTACAGCCTCATTCTTTCTAAACATCATTCACAAAGATTATTCACAAACATCTTCACAAACATCGTTCACAAATGTCATTTACAAACACAATAACCTAGTCAAGCATATCGGTTTCATACGTACAACTCACCGACGGAGATGAGGAGGAGGTGCGCGCTCGCGGACGAGGAGGTAGCCGATGGGGAGGAGGAGGTGCTCGCGGACGAGGAGCTAGCCAACGGGGAGGAGGAGAAGGAGGTGCTCGCCGACGGGGAGGACGAGAAGGAGGTGCTCGCCGACGGGGAGAAGTAGGTGCTCGCGAAAGTCGTCGGGGAGGAGGTGCACGCTCGCGGACGAGGAGGTAGCCGATGGGGAGGAGGAGGTGCTCGCGGACGAGGAGCTAGCCGACGGGGAGGAGGAGAAGGAGGTGCTCGCCGACTTGGAGGAAGAGAAGGAGGTGCTCGCCGACGGGGAGAAGTAGGTGCTCGCGAAAGTCGTCGGGGAGGAGGTCGCCGAGAAGGAGGATTGCCGGGGGCTAGGGTTTGCAGGAGACGAAACGCATGGATCTGATGCTACAAATTCTATTGGTATGGCTATATAGGGGTCTCAGGTCATATCACAGACGGTTCCTAGTTAAAACCGTCCGTGATATGATCACAGACGACTTTTAACTAGAACCGGCTGTGATATGACTGACGGTTCATAAATAGAACCGTCTGTGATTAAATCACTAACGGTTACACTAGAGAACCGTCTGTGATATTTGTCATAACATACGACTTTTTGAAACCGTCTGTGAAGAGGAGTCTAATATAAACCTTTCTGTAGTAGTGACCGCTGCAACCGATGGCGCGAGTTCTTTCCCGAGCACCGCCTGTCGGAGGAAGGCTTCGACGTCCTGAAGGGGCTCCTCTCTTTAGCATCGACAAGAGGCTGTCGGCGACCGCCGTGGTTCAATGACGCTGTCGACGACGCTCCCGTCGTATGACTTATAGAAGAGAGTATCTCCGCTCCAGTTTTGTTGATGTGAAGAAGTATTTCTTTTATATGCTATTAATCTGTTTGAGATCTTTGTACAGTACTTGATCGATCAATATAATTATGTTGTCATCACCTTTGTTAATTTGGATCAGCAGCATCGCGTTGATTTGACAAGTTTCATGCCCATCAATGATAACGAAAAACGTTTTTGAAGGCATTAGTGTTTGTGCAACAAGGAACTCTTGAGTTTTAACTGTACTTCGCAGGAACTTGATAACAAGTTAGAGTTTGTGATCCCTGACCTGAAATCTGTACATCCTACTGGACCTGAAGAAGGCTGAAGAAATGAAGTCGCTATGATGCATAGCTTCTGTTCCTCTATTTGCTATGGTTGGAGCTCTGTGTCGTTGGCTAGCTAGAACCCTTGCCTGATCGATAGTATATTCAGTCTGACCTGCTTAGTCTTACTGTTTCTTCTTTCTTTTCTTTTTTTTAAAAAAGGAAGAACCCTTGCCAACATTGCAAAGGCTGAAGAACCTGATATTTGAACCCTTGTAGATGAAGCATGCATCTTATATATAGTCGGAGAAAAACGACGTACAGAAGCATTGAAAGATTGTACCACTGATAAATGAATACACAATGCAATTTCACACACACACAAAAACCAAGTAGGGCGAATGTTTTAATGATTTCAGGAGATATTGACAAAGTTACTACGAGATTAGTCCAGATTATGAACAGTTGCGTCAATTTGTACAAAAAATCCAACTTCAACCCTTACTGACAAACTGCTCAAAGCCCAAAAGAAGCTCAACCATACCACTTGAGTGCATATATATATATATATATATATATATATATATATATATATATATATATATATATATATATATATATATATATATATATATATATATATACATATATATATATATATATATATATATATATATCAGTTCTTTTTGTTGTTATTTCAGGACCTGACCGAAGTTATATATTATGAGTGTATCATTTTATTAGGGGCAAATAAAAAAGAAACACCTTGTAGTCTTGCACAAGACGAGCATCCATACATGTATCAGTTTTCTTGGCTGATTAGTATACATCGATCTGTCCGTATTTCACTACACATATATATGTGGCTACCAGCAAAGTCTAGTCAACGTGAGCATTGAACTCTAAATATCTTTTTTTTAACAAAGAGCATAAGCTCAACTATTCATTTCGGAAAGAAGAAAATAGAAACGTATAGGCTGGCCCCGAATAGGAACTAGAAACACCACAGAACAGACACGAACACCGGTTTGAACTCTGAATATCAGAATTGATCTGGTGTCCGAACCAAAGCCAGACTGTAGATTACACCGCGGAGATGAATCGTATCTGAAACGTTGGCGGATAACGATGGCCCTAGTGCAATCGACTTGCCCATGTGGTTAACTTTGGAATTAACCACGATAATAGTAGCTGATATTCAGCAAGTTCGTCACGGCATCCACCAGACAAAGGCAGCACCTCTTCCCCGTGGATGCCGCCGACGCCTCGCCGCCGCGGCATTGATCGGTCGCCGGCACGAGGCACCGCGGGTGCACGTCCACCTTGCACGTCCCGCACCGGTACCTCCACGCCCCGACACCGCGCCCGCACGCCGAGCACGACGCCGCCCGAGCTGATGCAGCCCGGACGAGCCACGCGTCGTGTCTGCCGGGGTGCGCCGAGGCCGAGCCCTGGGCCACCGGCGGCAGGCGGACGCAGAGCGGGTGCACGACGAGCCCGCCGCCGCCGCCGCACGCGCCGCAGCCGTAGCACGCGCCCTTCACGTCCTCCCCGCACACCTCGCACCCGCCTGCGCCGGCGCCCTGCGCTCCGGCGGCGCTCTCGAGCCGTCTCAGCCTGTGCTGCGAGTGGAAGACGGACTTGAGGGTCTTGGGGAAGCGGAGCGCGCACACCTCGTGGAGCTTGAAGCCGCAGCCGGGGTAGCTGCACCGGTAGCGCGGGCCAGCGCCGGCGACCAGGCAGCCGTCGCAGGTGAACTCGCCGTCGTCGTCGGCGTCCGCGGGGAGCAGCCGGTGGTTCGGGTTGTGCGCGAAGTAGGCTACCGACTTCCTCCTACACATCCCTCCAATGCAAGACATAGTACACTTCAAGGTATTTCACTAATGTTTTTCTTCTTTTGCTGCAATTTGGAAGCAATATACGCTGCTAGTGGCAGGGCTAGCTAGCCTGTTATATACACACACAGACAGAGAGAAATTACACGTGTCTCTGACCGTTCATGATGCGGGTTCTGCATGCACGCTAAGATCCATTATGAAATCCTCTTTATATATGTAAATTAAAATGTTGTTGGAGATAATCAGTCTGTGGTGTATTGATTTGCCAGTTCAGCTCGATCTTACGTATTTCCTCTATTTTTGAATAAATGTTATTATAGGTTTTTGCACTTTTACTAAGGTGCATCTACAAAAAGGCTTTATTATCCCTCTACATTATATTTTTAAATGATATGTTTTACACTAGTCTATGGTAGTAAATGATAATGTAAATAGCTAGGGAGGGGTATGAACAGAAAAAATGTAAAAAATCATGTTGATATTGTAGAATAATATGTATTTAGGAATAAAATTTGAAAGCTAAAATGATATGTATTCAGGAACAGGTAAGAAACACTGGAAATTGTCGTCCAATTAGGTTCACTCAGTCGCTTTAGCGTGCCTGTACTGAATTGTCTCGGTATCTTGATTTTTGAGCTGTGAAAACGGTATGTCACATCTATGGTACACAGCAGAAGTGGCCGAGAGCACGTCTTCATAGATAATGAAGGGCTTGGAATAACGAAGCAAACACTCGTCATTAATTTATGCTTCTTGTATGAGTGGCGACTGACTAGAGAATGGGGGTCATTTGATAAGGAGAGCTTGACCAACTTTGTGGCAAATTTTTACTCATGGATTAAATCTTCGATTCTCTTCAAGTCGTTAGACGTTATCATGCTAACTCTCTTTTGATTAGGGTGTCAAGTCTCTCTTTTGATTAGGGTGTCATGTCTACCTTAAAAAATGCGGATGCAATCCTAAATTTGATCTAGCATCATATAAAATTTCAAGTCCAAACTCAATCTTTGTTAAGAGGAAAGGGGGAAAAAACTGAAATTACAAGGCAAATTTCACTTTGTTTTGTTTCTGTGAAACTGATTTGAGGTTGAACTTGAAATCTCATATGGTTCTAAAGATGGCACCAAAGAGGTACTTGCACAAAAAAGTTTCGGAAGTTTTGTGGTACGTAAATCAACATGGCTAACATGAAGGCACTAGTATAGTATACATCTCTCTCCTTGGTTAATTATCATAGAAGATTTTCTTAGCATAAAGATGGAGAACCCACAAAGAAAAGGCCCACATAAACCAAGCGGATTTCTGTTCCCCAGATTTTTCCTGGATAGAGCGCCTTCCAAACGGCCAGCCAACCGCCACTCACTTTGGCTGGCTCTTGTGCTGCAAGCAAAACCAAGAACACACAAGCACAGGAACAGCTCAAACAAAAGTACAAGAAATCAAGCAGGAAGAGGTAGAGGCAGAGCCATCCCATCTCATGGCGTTCTTCTCCGTCCTACGCTCGTCTCCAATGGCTGTACCTGCAGCGGCACCGTCTTCTCGGCTGCCGCCCTTCGTCAGCCGCAGTTCCGGCCATGGTACATGTCACCTCCCGAATCCAAATTTCTAATTTGTTCCCTGCTTCTTTGAGCTTTGGGTAGCTTGTTCTTTAATTAGTTCCTGGACTTTGATTAGCATGTTAGTATTATCTCCTTGCTAACTCTCTGGAAAAGCTTTTTCTTCTTCCCCTTTTCCATTCTGAGTGGTGGTTCTATGCATTACCCTATAATACAAGTCACACAAATCTTGAAGCAAGCAAATAAATAAGTAATCACTACCTACCATTCATTCATTATTTAATATTTATACAACTTAGAAAAAAATACATAGAAGCACATCTCTTTCTTATATATTTTCCACTTTGTAGAAGCTTAATTGGTTGTGCTAGCTATAAATTAGGTGAAGCCACCACTTGTTCAAGTCCTTTTTTGCTAGAATGTATTCTCGTCAGGGTTTCAAAAACCGTTTTTCGAAAATCGGTAGTAACCGAAGAAGTTTGAATTCAAATTTTTTTGAACTCAGCAATCAAACAATGGCGGGAAAAAAATCGAGCGATTTTTGATCGGATTTCTTCTATTTTTGACCGATTTTTGAGCGGTTTTTTCGATTTTCGAGCAATTTTCTAGATTTTTTGAGCGATTTTTTATTTTCAGCACACCGAAGGAAAATTTAAAAAATCTAAAAAAATTACTAAAACCCCAATTAATATATTAAACACCTCAGAGAAATTTAAACAATTTTTCAAATCATTTATTACTTCTAAAAAATCCAAAATAGTAATTAATAAAAAGGAATAAAGACACTGTCAGATTTTTATAAATATTTAAAAGATTTATTATATTATTAAATTTTAATTTAACCATAACTAGTGCCAAAGGATCATGTAATAAATTATTTAGAAATATTAGACTTCATTTAGTGCCCATATAAAATCAAAAACAGAAGAGCATATACAATGATAGTAGCATTTTCAGAATTTTTAAAAAATACACATATCTGATCATTATCTGAAAATTTTAAAACATAATTATAATTATATTATAACATCACAAAAAAGTTTTAGAAATATTAGACTTCATTTTGTTCCCTTAGAAAATAAAAAATTGAAGAGCATATATTATGATAGTATCACTGTCAGAATGTTTTAAAAATACACAAGTCCGATAATTATCTAAAATTTTTTTAGCATCATTAGCATTGCCTCAGGATCTCACACAAAAATTTTCAAAAAAAAATTCAACACTTTTGCTAAATTTTTTAAATTTATATTTGAACTCCATAGTTTACCGAACGGTTTCAAATTGCGAACGGAATTTGCAATATTCCATATTGCTGCCTGATGCAAATCTAAGCCTATCTGCACAATGCCACAATGCCAATACAATGTTTCGGATAATTCCATGCTAATGCATATCAAGTTGATTGCAGCAAGGCCATCCATTCCATTTCAGATAACTCCATGCTAATGTAGCATTAGCATGGAGTTACCTATAGGTTGGTCATATCACAAACTCACAGCAATTTAGACTGTAGCTGTTAGAAATGTGGTTGGTCCGAGTCGCAGTACAAGATTTGGATTTACGGTTCACCACTTTTTCTTCTAATTTTCACTGCAAACACGAATTATGTACCTTAAATCAGTTCAAATTCGACGAATCCGGTTTACAGCAAATCCGGTAACTGTGATTCAGACCTCGAGGGATTGGCAGGTGCTCTTGTTCCGTTGTCTGGTTCTGACCACTAATGCTGTCCGAATGCAGTGCTCTTGTTCTGTTGTCTGGTTCTGACCACTAATGCTATTCGAATGCAGAATCATCTGTACTACGCATCACCTCTAACAAGAGGAGAGCCTCCTCTAGGGCGGCCACATCGCTGTCGGTAAGGTGCGAGCAGAGCGCGAAGCAGGGCGGCGGCGCCGACGTGTGGGTGGGCCGCCTGGCCATGGTCAGCATCACCGCGGCGGTCACCGCCGAGTTGTCAACCGGCAAGGGGCTACTTGAGGTACGCACGTGCATTGCTCTGCTCGATCTGCCCCTGAAGTGCTCACGACTCACGAGCGCTCTGCCTCCGTCCCCGTGTGCCATTGCAGAACCTGGGCGTGGCGACGCCCGCGCCGGCGCTGGCGCTTGTCGTGACGGCGCTCGTCGTCGGCCTGGCGGTCCTCTTCATCTCCCAGTCCGGCTCACGAGACTGATCGACCGCACCTCGCTTTCGCATGCGCATCGCGTGATGAATCTGCATGCTTGATCGCTCGGCTTCTTTATCTTGAAACAGTTTGTGCAAAATTATACCATATGATGACACATTATTTTTCCTCTGCTCAAGTCTGTATCACCAACCAACCTTGCCGGCCTAAATGGCCTACCAGCTACTATATAATTGAATTGTATTTGTGCATTTGGTCTTGGACATTTCTGAAGATCGAACATGTACTGCAAGAACCTCTCTTTCCTCTATTGCAAAGAAGAACACGTACTGCAAGAACTGAGCCAAGGCAATTTCGCGAATACACATTGCTTGCCCACAAGAAATTTTATGAAACTTTCACCAAACATTTTCTTTAACAAACAAAAATGTTGGTACCTAGAACTAACTAGGTATCAATTTAATTAAGAAGAACAGACACCTACATTCAAATCAAAGAGGACTGGAAACATTCACCAAACATAAATTAATGACAAGATATCTGAATCGAGCCTGAATTTCACGGCCCGGGGCATTGGAACAGTCATAGTTTTGCTAAATGTTATTTCGCCTAACTACTGCTTGCTTCTGTTGTACGATCGACTCTGTAGTACACGGGTAAGTGCAGCATCGTTGTCTGTACGATCGTACTGCATTTGGGGTAATCTAATGGGAGACAACGTAAGTTGCACCCGATCGATGTTCCGGGAGTAGAGTAGTACTCGTTTAATTGATCCGCATAGGGGGCTCTCCATTATTGGTATTGAGAATTAGTGTGAACTCCACTGTGTATTTCTAATTCTGAAAGAATAATTTGTTTTCACTTAAAGGAGTAGGTCATTCAAGTGATATTAAAATTTTGTCAATTGTTTGTAAACTACAAATTAATATAGGAGCACGGCAAGCCCAAAGTATCTTGAAATTAGGTTGAAAAGGTGCCCTTTTTTCCCTAGAACCTAAAATGAAAACAAAACAAAGTACTTGTGAACAATTATTAAGGTTAGTTTGTGTAAAAAACACTTTAATTTTTTTTTTTACAATTCCTTAAAGAAAGAACAAACCGACCAATTCATGTACATGCTACAAAACTTCAGAAACTTATGTTTTGCTATGGCACATAATATTTCTAATAGGTATTTACTTTTGTATTTTAAACTTTAATAGCTCGTAATGAGTTGTGGAAATTCTTGAATTGGCAAGATACCACATAGCAAAATGGACCAAGTGACATATGACAAAAATTGTGGTATAGTATTTTTTTTTTTGCCTATTTTGGCCCCCTTTGTATTCTATTTCAAAAAATGGCTTCCTCAGGAAACTAATTCCAGGAATAGCTCTTTTTTAACGCGCCAGAACAATTGGCATGAACGTTTAACGTCTCCACGCCACCGCTTATGGCATGGAGTGTTTCTGCCACCTCAGTCACTGAGGCCAACATGGCTATGTTGGTGCCATGTCAGTGTACGGTCAACGCCATCGGTTTTGGCACGGTCCTTCAGAATCCCGCACCAAGAGCTTTAGCGTTAACATCTTCAAACTGAGAGAAAACACTTTTCTTGAATGATTCATAGATCATTTATAGATGTATTAGTTTTTTTATTACAATAGGTAATGTACTTTTGATATATCCCCAAGTACGTGATCAAGGGCATAAGAAGATAGTCGACGTGCGGCGTATGCAAACAAGATATAATTAAGCCCGAACATTAGTTGGATGTAGTTTAAGAAAAAAAAAGGGAGATACATGGTGTGTCTGGTGTTCATAGATGCATACGTTGCTCAATTACTACTACGGTATACAATGCAACAAGCACGAACTAACCACAGAAGCTACAACTACGGTACATGTGGCCTTTTAGAAAGTAAACGACATGATAGATTTAGATCTACTCGGGCTTGCACACTTACGCCCTAAGGCGAAAACAACACACTGTAGGGAACCCATATGGAGTGTTGGTCGTTAGGGTGGCATGGACACGACTGGTTGTTGCGGTAATGGTAGGAGCAATTGTAGCTCGGGTTGGTGCAGCAGTAGTACGGGTGGTAGTCGTTGCTGAGGTGGACCACCTCCTCGTTGTTCCTCTCCCTGATCCTCTATCTACAGAGCTCGTCGTTGTTTATCCTCTCGGTTTAGAGCTCCTCCCGCAACTTGTCTAGGAAGATCTGGAGAGTTGCTATGTAAACCTAGGCAAGTATTGGATATGGTTGATCCATCCATTCGGTGAGCTTGCAATCCATAGTTTGCAAGGATGATGAGATGATTACGAGCGATATAGCGATACATATGTGAAAGTATAGATAGGAAATGAAGTACTTACTATGAACAGAGGGTAGCAAAAGAATCGATGTCCTGGGTCTCCTCATCGTTGGAAACCTGGACCACCACGTCGAGTTTATGCTTGCATTACAACCAAGGCTCGAGGACGTGTGGATAGTCGTAGAGGGGATTTTCTTAAGGGTGTAGGAGTCCCTAGTTCTAAGTAGAAGATTGGGGCTTGGGGGGTCAGGGTTTAGGGAACCATATATGTGTTTGTCTTCTAGGTAAGCGTTGTAGCCTCGAAACCCAGTCATGGCCGCTTTCCCCTCCCATGCCTTGAGCTACCCGCCCTATCTGCCATGGTGGTGAATGAGTAATGTAGTAGTGGCTTGGTTATGTGTGATGAGGTAAGTTTTATTGGTGTAGTTGTACTTGAGTCGTGGACTTCAAACCCGAATTTCCTTCACGGACTCCATACTCAGACTTGAGGTTGTGTGCAACGCTATGAGCTGGGTGGGCATACGGAAGGTATCTTAGCTAGTAGGTTAGTGTAGAGGGGTGCAGTGATGGGTCATTTCATGCAGGGGAAAGAAGGGCATCTAAGGAGTGTAGCGATAGGCCATGTCATTCTCACAAAGTCAAGCCTAGTAGGTAGGTGCTTCAGTCAAGATAGCCTTATACACGCTGTGTAGCATGTCCTACACACATAGTTGTAGCAATTGGAATTTACAACACAATTACATGATAGAGGGAAAAGAAGGGCATCCAAGTATTTGACGAGTTTGTTGTATGCACGTAGGTAAGTTGAGTAATGATTTTTGTTTAAATAAACCAATTGAAATCCGACATGACACTTCGTAATGCACGTGCAAATTACATGGCACGTAGGGTTTGTTTAGGTTCATATGTTTGCCTTGCTACTCCTACAATACAAATAACAACATGTACGAATCATCAACTCAAACTATAGGTAAGATACATGTGCGTCTTATGGAATAGAAAACACTACGGGATGGAAAAGAAGTCATGCTTAAGATCATGCATTAGGGTCCATCAGTGCCTTTCCCTTATCCCCCCTGTAGGTGTAGCTTTGGCCTTCCTCCATTGCTTTTTGTACAAGGAAGCCCAATACTGATCTTCTGGGTCCAGTTTAGGCTTCTCCTAGTCCAAAATATCCTTACCGTCAGTAGGGGCATCGGGGACCATCGTCGTCTTTCCCTTTTCTTCCCCTCTTTTGGCCTTTTTCTTGTCCTCCAGGTGTAAGGTTTCCAACGGATGAAGTTTTTGAGCGCAACTGCGTAGTTCAATATGTATTTTTGTTCTCGTCGTACTTCTCTGGACCGTCGATCCATTGGAAGAAGTAGCAACACTCCGACGGTTGTCATTATGCATAGATAAAGTTAGCGATACGTAAAATACAACATACAATATGAAATATCAATATGTGACATTCGCTTACACAATAATCCCCGCACATGTAGTACGCCCGGATGGCGGTGTCTGAATGTGTGGATTGAATTATGTTTGTCGGATTAATGCAGTCGCATTGCGGGCATGGAAACTCAGGTGGTATAGGTGCATCCTTGCAAAAAGAATCAGGGTAGGTTCCTTCCTTCTTGGCAACCCACCCATTTTCGCTTCCGAAGCATCTTCGCATAGCCTGACATCCCTGAAAAAGCCATTGTTGTTGGCGTGGAGCAGCGACACGTCATCTTCTGCGTCAAAACATCCACGCCACCATTGTTAGCACAGAGGTGTGACACGTTAGCTTCTACGTTGCCAACAAGGACGGATTCTCAATTCTATTTTTCACTGGCACGGAGATGTTTAACCTCTACGCCATTCGCGATGGCGTGGAGAAAAGATGTCATTTATGGGGTTAATTTTCTGAGGCATTTTTCAAAATAGTATAAAAAAGCGGCCAAAATAGGGGGGGAAACACTTTAGGCCTTGTCTACTGTACTACAGATGGTGGTATAGCACACAGACAATGCGCTTCCATGTGACAAACCATACGGCATATATAGCAAGCACTGCACAAGCTTGTGCACAACCACCTCTGGACAAGAGTAATGATCCCTAGTCTTTGCTTAAAATGATTTCAATCTATCAAAAGAAAGTGGTGCTCTGATGAGCTGCTACAAGTACAACTCCAAAAGAAAATGGTGCCCTGATGAGCCACTACAAGTACTACTTCACTTTATTCTCTCCTACCAATCCCTTTCTTAATATCTCCAAATAGAGGAACGCTATGCGTGCAAATTTTGGTTGTATAGATCAAGCAAACGGGGTGGATAGTAAGGGGGTGTTTGGCACAGCTCTAGTTTTATTAAAATCTGTGGAGTTGGTGGAGCAGGGTGTTCTTAGCTTCAGAAATTTATAGAGCTGGAGCTGAAACTGTGGGTATATTAAGAGTGTTTAGGTGAATCATCTTGTCTACATTTTAGACTGAAAATATAAATTTAATTCACTTTATTTTAACCTACAAACTCCAGATTTGAGGTGGAGCTGGGATCTGGAGCTCTGTTAAACAAGACCTAAGTGTGAGAATCCACGCATTTTTCCTTTATTGATGATCTGATCAAGGTCTTTTTCCGTGTTACATTTTCCTTCCTTTTTTTAGCAAACATTGTCCAACTACTTCTTTACTATTTAAAAAGAAAGTAGTGATGGTGGTTCATCGGCCTTTATTGTTCCCTCACATAAGAATTATATGCTAACATATAAACCTTTTTAAAAAATCTATAAAGACAGAAAAAGCAATATATCAACAACGAAATGCTACATCCTTAAAAAATTCTCTAACAACAAAAAAAAAATAGAAAAGCTCTGCTGGCTCTGGGCGGAGCCAAGCACGTAGAGGGACATCCATCGAGCGTGTGGAGGTGTGACACAGACACAGTCGAGAGCGTGAGCTTGACAAGCCGATCTTAATGATATTGGCTGAACGTCCCCTCGTAATATGATAATTTTTTTTATTCGTAGTAAAGTACGGGTATTAAGCTAGTCATGATTAAAGCCAAAATGGGGGTAGAAACTGCACTTACATCCCTTTACTGTCAACATCACGTTAGCAAAAAAGTTTACACAGTGGTCTCGTGAATTTTGCACCTTGTGTCTTCTCCTGAGTAATCTTGCAAAAAGTTAACACATACTCATCTTTTTTTCTGCTGAGGTTGGAATGTACTTTGTTCAGAAAGTGGTTATTTCTGCAAGGTTTAGTCACACCCACTAACAAATCGGTCCTTTAATCATCTTTAACCTACGTGTCCATAGATAATGGAAACATATTTTTAACTAAATAATCAAATGTATCATATCTTTTTAAAAAAATAAAATTGCACTGTTGAGTTACCACAGAGAGAAGTGGATAATAAACCGGCCAGAAGGCATGGGTGTGAACGGAAAGAAAAACACACGGTTGATTTTCTTTTTATCTTACGATCTATATGGGGGTTTTGTTTTTCTTAGAAAGATTAGGGTAGATAAATAACTGCCACTACTCATATTTATATATGAGTAAAAGATACCGAATTTCACATGAAAGATTCTTGTCGCTGACGGATAACAATGCCGTTTTGTTTCAGTTCATTAATTTACACCTTATTAGCCTCGCCATTGCCGTGCCTTGTGCTCCCACTCCCTGTATAAATAGGGGAGGAACACAGATGATGGTACTACTCTCATCATAGCACGAGCTCTCTAGCACGAGCTCTCGGTTCAGTACTCAGTACTCAGTAGTACAACTGTACATTCTCTAAGGTTCTTGTTCTGATCACCTTTTGTTTTAAATAGATTGGTACTTTTATTAGTTAGTCTCTGCATTTCTTTGATTCACTAATATACTTTCCAATTGGTCCACTCATCTGCTGTTTACAAGATGATGCTTCTTTAAAGATTTTGAGCATAATTAGGTACATGTCTCTGTGTTCTAAGCCCCTGATCGAAGGGCCATATATATGAAGTTTTTGTGACATTTTTTATCCATAATTTTGATATTTCGAGAAGACAAATTTGAGAGAATTAGTGAAATTTAGGTGCTTATCTGAAAGAAAAATCTCATCTTTAAGTCAAAAGTGCACCCCGTGTAGGTACCAAGAAAACTAATAAGGTCAAACAGCACAAAATCCACCAGTAATCGTGTAGTTGGAGGACTCTAATAATCTTTCGCAGCACCAAGAAGTAAACCCATCCATGATCACGAATTCACGATCTCATCATGATGATTCGCTTCGTGTTGTCGTTTATCTGAAGCGCAGGTGGACCGGAGAAGAAGATGGACACGGAGCAAGAATCGCGGTGGCTGGCGGCGCAGAGGATCGCGATCGGCGTGAACATCGTCCCGGCAGCGCTGCGGCAGCTGGAGTTCCTCGCGGCGGTGGACCGCCGGCGGTGGCTCTACGAGGGCCCGCTGCTCGAGAGGGCCATACACAGGTATGGATGGGCACAATCTTGGCTTTTCAAGAACGCAAGAGGCGTTTGCGTGTGGAATAGTAGGATAGGAGAGATTTTTTTCTAAGGTCTTTGGTGAGGTGTTTGATCACGTCATCTCCTTTGTTTGGGGATGCTTACTCTCTAGGGCATGTTGGGATAGGAAATTCTGGGAAATTGGTGCCCAATTTCGATGAACTCTTGTCTGAATTTCAGGATAGAAGTGCGATCTAGATATCGAATTTTCAGTATTAGATCGGGAATGTTGTCCATGTCTCTGAATTGACACACCCGCTTGAGAAAATAGGATCTTGACGTAAAATTGTATGAGTAAACTACCAATTTACCACCTTAATATCAGTTGAGGAAGGTAAATCGCAAATATTTTGATTCAGTTGTGAGGAATGACATAGGCAGAATTTTCTGAAACCAACTTCTGACTTATCCTGGGGTTAGAACTCTGGCCTTATCTGGAAAATTTGACATGAAAAACAAGATGCCTATTGCATTCAAAGTCTCTATCACGCTGAAATTATTGATAAATTTCTATCCTAATGTCTGTTATGAGATGTATACCCTTTGACTTTTTGGTTTTGCTGTTATTGTAGGTACAAAACTTGCTGGCTTCCCCTTCTAGCCAAACACACGCAGGCTGTTGTTGTAGATGGGCCTTTGGTTGTCCCTCTTGATTGCGAATGGATATGGCACTGCCATCGGCTTAACCCGGTATGGGTTTTTACTTATGATCATTTGTAATTTAGTATGTTACCCAGCCGATGTATGGGATTGGACGCTCTGAACAGTACATTAGGATCTTTTAGATAATAGTGTCCATGGTTGGAAATGTCTGTATGCAAGGATCCTGTACTGGTGATGCTATGCAGAGAACTAATTATCAAAATTTACATTTTTCAGGCTCAATACATAAAAGACTGCAAGAGATTATATGGTAGAATACTAAACAATGACAATGTCGAGTCTTCCATTGGAACAAAATCTAAGCATCAGGCTGAGAAAGTTTGGACTGAATTATACCTTAGGGAGCCCTTTGAGTTGGAGCATACAACACCTTCTGACAATTCCATTTATGCGAACACTGGAGCTTCAGGGGACATTTCCTATGATTTGGTGTCAGCTGTTAAGAGGCAGACTTCTTTCTGCTACCAGGTAGTTACATAGACAATATTGGGTCCTATGTATCATCTACCCCTCTATGCTAAGTGCTTGATAGCTCTAGAACATTCTATGTCAATTGAAATGTCATATCATTATGCACAGAAACATGAGTTATGCTTTCAGACAACACACTAGAGATTTTTCGCCTAATTTAACCATTCTAGTCAATACAAGTGATAGTTATCAAACATTTTCGTTGATGCTCCATACTGGACCAAAATTGATATGTACAGAAAGTAAAAATCTCCTTTCTAAAAATCTCCTTTCTATCTGGCAGGTTGGTACACCAACCATGAATGATCGCCGTTTTCTTGAAGAAGCTTTAGCTCGATACAAAGGGTTTTTGTATCTGATCAAGACAAATCAGGAGAAAGGAATGAAGCTCTTTCGTGTACCGACCTATGATGTGGATCTCATGTGGCACACTCACCAACTGCACCCTGTTAGCTACTGCAATGACATGCTGAAGCTCCTTGGAAGAGTTCTGGAGCATGATGACACTGACGATGATCGATCTGAAGGAAAGAAGCTTGATGTTGGATTTTCTGGGACTACTGAACAGTTCGAGGATACCTTTGGTGTAAGATACTGGAAGGCTGGTGCTATGTATCATGGCAACTTGCCGTCTCCTGTGACATCCATTCCTCAGATATTTAGTAGTGAGGTTGATAATGGGTTTGGTGTTGGCAAAGCTGAGAAGCATCTTACTATTCTTGAAACAACAGTTATAGAGGTATGATACTCTATTCGCGTCTTATTATTCTTGAAGCACCAGTTACAGAAATACGATAATTGTAGTTTGCATGGTCTGATCTGACAATATAATCCAAAATGTGGAATGATATACTACTAAGTACTACTATTTCCGAAAACGTACTTGATATGGAAATGCGGTATCTAATATCTGAATAAGCAATTCTTTTGCCAAGTTTTTTCTAATTTCTACTAAATTTATAGACTTGAACATTTCTGTCCTTTGCAGTTATTTTTACAAATTGTGGACATCAAGAATTTGCCATCCGCGATTCCAAAGGAAAGTGTGTACATATGTTTCACAAAGAATCAACCAGACGAGTTCATCAGTGATGGCGGCAAGTTGGGTATTTCAACACAAATAGGGAAGACGATCGGCGCTGGTTTGCAATGTGAACCAACTGGTGAACTCATTCTGACAGTAATGGTTGATCAGGCATTATCATCAAAGAAATCAGAACCAATTGGGAAGGTTTCTATCTCTCTTCAAGAGTTTACACAGCCTGATTCTAAGCTCTCTTTTGAGAGGTGGTTTGAATTGAAAAATCATGGTGGAAATGCCAGTTCCCCTCCTATCAGTCTTCGTGTTGCTGCCTCTTCTACTGTCCCGAGACGGGCTCCGCATGTGCTTAGCATGATCAGTATGGAACCTTTCTCTCTGAAGACGTGTCTTTTGCCACCTTCCATTAAGGATCAAAAGATGAGCTGTTGGACTCGCTTTGTGTATGACTCTGGTGTTGAACTTATCCGTCTCCAGATAAGGTAAATTTCTGCCCTTGTGGAATTAATAGATTCTCTCTGTTCCTAGTAACCTATGGGAGAACAGTACATTGAGTCAAGAAATGCATTTGTATGCTGATTAGTGCTACATAATACCGTGTAAATGGGTATTTGCAGTAGGAACTGATGTCCAACTTATGTGGCGGTATTTAACTATTCCTTCAAACCAGATCTAAATAATTTCAGTTGACAGAAGGAAGATTTTTTTTTCTTGAAGACTGTTTAAGAACAATATATCAATTGCTTCTGGTGTGAAGCCCTCTTGGCTTGCGGTCTTGCTAATGAGGAATACCTCCCCTTTACTTCAGGCAGCACAAGGCAAAGAACGACTTGGCTCTTGTTACGGAATTAGTTGGAGTAACAAAGTCATCAAGAAAGTCATTTCAGCTAGCAGAATTCAATGAAAACAAATGGTGTTTTAACAACTCCAACTTATCCATCACTGATGACCTCAAACCAAACCAGGATGGCTGCGTGCTCGAGCTCAAAGGTGACAACAAACTGGTAAGCATAACTAAAGTCTACATCTCATTTCATAGTGATACCACTAACTTGTATACATAACCATACTGTCTATGCATGTGTCATACTCAAACTTCTGATACTTCTTGGACAAACCAGATCAAACTATACTGGGGAAGGAGACTAGAATATGAACTCAAATGTTGCAGTCGTCATGCTGAGGATGCTTCAGCAGTTACTGCTGTGAAGTTCTCTGCTGAACACCCATACGGCAAAGCAGTTGCATTACTTGACACTGAATCTGAGTTGATCATGGTACAGTGTTAGTTGTAATGTTGTATCCTTTTATAAAAAAAAATAATTTGTCTTCTATCTCCTAACATACTCATGCTGTTCTTTCTTAGGTGAATGAGGATTGGTTTCTTCTTCCCTGGATCACAATATCGTTCTTGTTCCTGAATGCCATTGGCAAAGACGGTGCAAAGCTACTGAAAGGTGCCACAGTTCAGAAGGGTGCAATGTCTGACACTACCATGGCGTCTAAAACAGTGACAGTTGGAGCAGCAGGCGCCACGGCCGCTCCTGCGAGCTGTGGAACTTGTAGCACAGCCTGTGGTGGCATGGTCGTTGCAAGCGGCAAGGAGGCTGATTCTAAGTGTGGCGGTTGCGGATCAGGCTGTGGCGGCGGCTGCAGCTCCATGGTCAACGTGAGCTCCAAAGATGGTCATGCGAGCTGTGGCGCTTGCGGTGCGGTCTTCGCAAGCGGTGGGAATGGCCATGTTGAGTCTGCTGGGTGTGGCTCAGGATGTGGTGGAGGCTGTGGCAACATTGTCATTGAAAGCTCCAAGGCCGGAAATGCCAGGTCAGGTGGCTGTGGTTCGGGCTGTGGTGGCGGCTGTGGCGGTGGCTGTGGTGCCATGGTCATTGAGAGCTCCAAGGCCGGTATTGCCAAGTCCGGCGGCTGTGGATCGGGTTGCGGCGGCGGTTGCGGCGCCATGGTCATTGAAGGCTCCAAGACCAGCCACGCCAAGTCCGGAGGCTGCGGTTCAGGCTGTGGCTCTGGCTGCGGTGGCGATTGCGGCTCCATGGTCGTTGAAGTCTCCAAGACCAGCCACGCCAAGTCCGGAGGCTGCGGTTCAGGCTGTGGCTCTGGCTGCGGTGGCGGTTGCGGCTCCATGGTCGTTGAAGTCTCCAAGACCAGCCACGCCAAGTCCGGCGGCTGCGGTTCAGGCTGCGGCGGTGGTTGCGGCGCCATGGTCATTGAAGGCTCCAAGACCAGTCACACCATGTCCGGCGGCTGTGGTGCAGGCTGTGGCTCCGGCTGCGGAGGAGGTTGCGGCACCATGTTCAACTCGAGCTCCTAAGCGCGGTGGCTGCCGGTAATGGCGTGCGGTTCGTCCTTGCCAACTGAGATTCTTTTCGTCGGAGGTGAAGTGGTCTTGCAATAAAAGTACAGCACTTGTGCAGCTCGTCGTGTTGATATCGATAGTGGTACTACGTATGTTTGTGGTGTGAAATCGATTCCAAAACAAACAAACAAAATTGTGTTGTGATAAAAGTTGTGCTGAACCTGTAAGATAAATAAAGGAGTGTATCCCTTACTTAGCCTTACCTGTCGTCTGGGTTCCACGCCCAGTGGTGTTCTGTCAAACAAATGTGTTCTGTTTGTTGTTATATACGTGTGATGTCATTCATCGACGACGATGATGATGCAATCCCAAGTAAATTATATTAGTATGATTATCTTGGTGCCATGTGTTCTTGTCCATTTTCTTCTGTTTGCTTTGCCCCCCATGTAATGTTCCAATCTAGTGCGCGTAGGTCCCTGGTTCCTCTACTTTCTCAGTACAAGACAACTAAAAGTGCTCCTGCAAGAAACGGTGCCAGTGTGCCGCTTGTGCAATTGGGACCGCCTGACCAATTTTCAGACGGATGCGAGAACCAGACTGGGATCATCGAGGCTCCAAACGTTATCTGTCACCGCTTAGGTCCTCGTAAATATCGTCGGTAGATTAGATTATCCTCAGTGTCACAGTTGTCTTCTATCTCGGCATCATTAGCTTACTGACCAGAGGCAACACCAAGAAACGATATCTCAACCACCTTGTACTATCATACTTTTTTTAAGTAGTGGTTCAATACAGTTATACAAATATTAAAGTATGAATAAATAGTAGATAGTAATTACTTACTATTTCGATTGATGCAAGATTTGTGCAACTTATATGGGAAAGAAAAGCATTGAACACTGCTCTACTTTTTAATGTTTTGTGCAAATCAGTCGAATTCCCCATCATCGGACCGCACTGAGATTCGTGCACCTCAACGGTTCGATGGCGGTGACTACTCCGGCGAGGAATCCGCGCGCTGAATGATACCTCTGGCTCAGGGGAGCTGGGCCAGCGTCTCTGATCCTCTCTGTATCTGCACGTTTTCTTTTACTTTTTTTAGATTACGCAGAAGTGCGTATGTTCCATCGAACAGGAGTTTCCATGCGGTACTCATGCCTAAGGTAGAACTGAGATTGTCGCCTAGGGGCGAAACCAACACGAGAGTTTCATTAGGCTTGAGTGTACCTTCCACACTATACATCGATGCTCGAACACCTCTTTGGTCCACGTAAGTTCTAACGCCCATGGCCAAGTTGCCGATTTATAGAAGAGGGAGAGAAGAAAGAAATGGCTAGCCCCTTGGCCGGACAAAGGATCTGAGGACCTTTGTTGAAGGTCACAAGTTCCAACTGCGGCTCACAGTCTTATATACACCCTGCCACTCATTCTCTACTCCAATCGATCGAGAAGAGCGACCACGAGGCGAGACTAACAAGACACGCCTGAGGGGTTGGGTTGAGGAAGAAACCCTAGGGTGACGAGCGGTGGTGCGGCGCGACGAGGAGGGGAGGTGGTGGAGAAACCAAGGAGGTGGTGGCGCGAGGAGCCAAGGAGGGGAGCCGATGAGCCGTGCCCGAGGCAGCGAACGTGAGGAGCCTAGATGAGTAGGAGGAGGGCACCAGCTGAGCGACGACGCAACAAGGTGTGAGCACGTGGCTGTGGCAGCAAAGTGACGAACTATGATCTAGGGCGGCCTGACGATACTCTTCTGTGTGGATTTGAGGAGGTTGGTTCTTTCCAATCTTGATTTGTCTCCCTTGTTTTTAGGCGAGAACTAGCATTTGGACGTCCGATTCCCGAGTGTTGCGTCGGACGCTCGGTGCAATATTTTTTTCAACGTGTGCAACATTTTTTTTTCGTGTGCACATTTTTGTTGTTATCGAAGGAAAATGTTTCACGTATAGAAAAAAATGTTTCAAGTGTAGGGAAAAAAATTGCAAAGCGTCCGAAAAAATCATACGTCTAACTGCTAGCAATTCCGTTGTTGTTTTTAACGGTGAGGAGTTTCACAAGATTCAGTGTGCTAATGGGTGATGGCAATGTTTTCGTTGTTGGTGGTGATTTGTGCAGCGATAGATTAGGCGGCCGTGGCGGGCACCGTGCTGGTCACTGTCATGGCCTCCATCGGCAACTTGCTGCAAGGGTGGGACTAGACCTGTGCATTGGGCTGCCCCGTGGTGTAGCAGGTACGGCACGGCTAAAGCACAGCACGGCACGCATGCACACAACTTGAATCGGCACGACACGAATGACAGGGTCGTGGTAGGCCTCGCGGTTGAGTACAATGCGCGGTACGGCATGACACACTTGCATGGGTTGTGCTTGGGCCGGCACAGTACGAAACAACCCCGATTGCCTCAAAACAGGCATAACACACGACAAGGCACTCTACCGCGATATTGCATCATATTGTAGCTCGCCCTACGACTGGCACCATTTTGCGGATCTCGCATGCGGAGAAAGGAGGAACAACGAAGATACTAAAAGGTGAAAAATGAAAACTGGAGAGTGCATGCTCACTAACATCGAGAGCAGGCACCGAGCTGCTCCGTACTAGAGTACCCCCACACTGAGTGTAAGGTTTTTAACGAAGGAGTAACTCTGTACTTATTCAAAAATGAATAAAATTTAGTTCTTTTTCCTTCAATATTTGTGTCCACTGCCTCAGCTCTGTATGTCTCTAGCTTCTTTTCTCTTGTTGCAATAGTGCAAATAGACCAGGCTTGAGCCAGCACGGCACGAAACCAACACAAATCGCAAACAGATCGTACCTGAGCTCGTCAAAGACGAGCAGAGCCGACACGATACGATAGACCTGTTAGACCGTAACAGCACGACATAATTTAGAGACGTGCGGTCATGATCGTGCCGATAATGCAACCATTGCACGTAACTCATGTTAAAAAAAATGAATCTTTTGACACAGTTGCATGCATGCCAGGTCTTTATGTTGCACTAGGGCCCCTGTTAGGCAGCAATTATTGGGATTCTTGTCGAGATCATGATGGATTCGGTGGAATTGCTTATAGTAAAATAGTTTCTTTCTTTTTTTCGATCTTGAATTGACCGAGCAACGGAAATTCTCACAAGAATTTAAAGTCTTTTCTGAATGGGATTAAATGAGTTTTAAGGAACTGCTTTTTTTGCTATACTTTTCTTTTACTTATGTATGAATGTAAATTACACAAGACTATACTTATCTTAATTTAACTTAGGGCCGGTTTGTTTTGCTTTTGATTCTGTATTCTGATCCCAAAAGCAGAATAAAAAACAAACAACCTGATTCTAGGAATCGATTCTCATAATCCAATCCACCCATATACAGTAGAATTCACAAGTCACTTTATATGTTCTTTTGGATTCCAGTTTTTAGAAAATCAGCTTCTCTAAAACCACAATCCAGAATCAGATATTAGAGAATATAAAGCAAAAACAAATAGGTCCTTAGTCTTTAAAAACTAGCTTTATTTTTAGGCGAACACTATGAGCCGGACGTCCGATCGCTGAATGTTTCGTCGGACGGTCAGTGCAACATTTTTTTCAACGTCTGTAATATTTTTTTTCAACGTCTATAATATTTTTTTCACGCGCGCATTTCTACTGTTATCGAAGGAAAATGTTTCGCGCGCAGCGAAAAAATGTTTCACGCGTAGAAAAAAAATATTGCAGCGATCCGGATGGATATGTCTACTGTTATCGAAGAAAAATATTACACGCGTAGAAAACAAATATTTTACACGTAGAAAAAAAATGTTACAGCGTCCGAAAAATCAGTGGTCGACTCCTAATAATTCCGTTATTTTTACCTAGCTTTATCACTGTTGCCGCTCCACACAATAGAGGCGGCGGCCCCGCTAGGACACCACATTCAATCCACCGCACCGCACGGCACGGCACGGCATGGCACACCCGTCGCGTCGTGCCTCCGTCCGTGCCCCTCGCGCCGCACAAGGACCTCGGCTCCTCCTACAGCACACTACTACCGAGAATAGCGCAGAGCGCTCTGCCGTCTGCTCCCACTGGTGTACTGTTCCGAGGCGGCAGCGCAAACGACAAATTAAGCAAACCAACGGAGCAGAGTAGCTAGCTGCTGCCTGCAGCAGGGGAGTCGGAGGAGGAGATCCCAGAGCAGAGCCGCCTGCAACCACCGCGCCGCTGCGCATCGATCCCATCACGCACCAACTCCAACGCCTCCTCTCTCTCTCTCTCTCTCTCTCTCTACTTACACACGGTCCACACGGATCGCTACTGCCTACTGCTACAGTTTAGACCGGAGAGAGCGAGAGAGGAGGAGAAGTTAACGAGTAGCCATCGTTCATCGCCCGAGAAAAGGTGGAGCAGAGGAGCCAGAAAGCAAGATCTCATCACTCACTCACGTACGTGCATAGATCTCTCTCTCTCTCCCCTCCGCTTTACGCTTCTCTGGCGTATGATCCCGTCACCCTTTCTCATCCCATCATAAAACAATGATTCGGTCTCTCCCTGCAGCAGCCTCCCGCCATTAGATCACTCGTCGTCGTCATCGCCAGCTCCTCTTAGCTGCAGCTTTCAAAGGTACGTGTGGTGCGCTGCTGCGCACACCCAATTCTTGATCGTTGTCTCTCAATGATGCTTCTCAAAAGTCAAACCTTTGATCAGATCTCATTGTCTTCCTCTACTTCGCTAGCGTCCTAAAGATTTGATTTTTACTTTTGATCCCTGAGATGATAACGAGCTAACGATACGGCAACGCTAATCCAACAGCTCGGAGGAGGAGGAGGAGGAGCATAGCATGCAGGGGCGGTCTCAGCCACCCATTCTCCGAGACGGAGAAGTCAACGCGGGCGCCGGCCGGTGATTCCCTCTAGATCCGAGGGCAAACTCGGCAACCCAACAAAGGAACCAATCAGCTCAACCCGGCCGGCCTCTCCGTCTCCGGCCCCGGCACGTGTCGATGGGCTCGTTCAAGGGGCACGTGCTGCCGGGGACGCTGTTCCTGGCGGTGGGCGCTTGGCACGTCTGGGCGGCCGCCGCGCGCTTCGCCGCCGACCCGGGCGGGTTCCGCCTCCGCGTGTGGAACCCCGTGGAGGCGCCCTTCCTGGGCGGCAAGGCGCGGCACCTCGAGCTGTACGTGGTCGCCGGCGGGGCCTTCCTGGACATGTGCGTGGAGGTGCTCTACTCGACGCACCTCCGCGTCTTCGACGGCGGCGGGGTCAACCCGGCGCACCTCAACGACCTCGAGCACGGCGGCATGCTGCTCATGTTCTTCCTCTTCGGCGCCCTTGCCCTCCTCTCCCAAAAGCCAAGGTCTTCATCACGCACTCCACCACCATTCTTGAAACTTGATATGATCCTAAATCCATTCTTTTAGCATGCTATCAATTTATGGTCACTTAATTCCTAAAAAAAATCCATTCTCTATTCAATAGGGACAATCAAATTTCTAAAACTTGATTTACAATCAATTAGGCTTTAAATCTAGGATGAACTCTCGTCTGGTCTAACTGCTTTGCTGCGGCTGTCGTACATGTGAGACTTGAAGAAAAGGTGAGATGTTGGTTGGATTAGTTGGTTGGTGTAGAAGATGTAGGATTCTTTTCTTCTTCCTTGCGGCGAATGGTTTTTGACAATTTTTTAATGGCTTTTGACAATTGGGGTGTCGCATCTGGAACGTCACAAGGACGGACATTGGCTGCTCCAGCCTAAGCCATGTGGTCTCTAGCTCACACAACCTGGTCCAACTTGGCCAGTGCTAGTGCTACTTACATCCTAGTACTAGTACAATTTTGGCTGCGTAAAATGGAATGTTGTTCTCAAGGCACCCAATAGCCTGCCTAAGTTTGCAAAAAAGAAAAAAGGTTTGTAGTATGTACCACAAACAACATGCTATGCTTGCCAGCTTCGAGTGAGGGGCAGCAAGGGTGAGCATTTTTAAACCGAAACCGAATTACCAAACCGAACTGAATTAACCGATTATTTCGGTTTATTCGGTTTTCGGTTCGGTTTTTGTTTTGGTATAATTCGGTTTTCGGTGTTCGGATCGGTTTTTGACTTCCAAAAACCGAAATAACCGAATAGCCCATATACAATACCATTTTTATAATATTCTTCCTAAAATTACTAAACAATTCTCATATTCTAATACATTTATGTATATGTTTGGTATATTCACATGTTCTATGATACTTATATTGTAATAATCTATGGGTATTGTGTAGGTTTAACCCTACTCTATGTTGCGATATGAGAAGGACTAAATCTAATCTACCTAGTGTTTATTCATATTTCGGTTAATCAAAAAACCGAATTAACCGAACCGAAATATTTTAGTTAATTCGGTTCGGTTTTTTATTTTGATCTAAGAAATTTGGTTGCTAGTTTTTAAAAACCGAATTATTTTAAAACTGAACCGATCAAACCGAAAAAACCGAATGCCCACCCATAGGGGCAGCACATCATTGGATAAACCTGATTTATATGTGTATATATGAAGCAGCCTGTTAGCACTTGGTGGTAGTGTAAGAGTGAAGAGATTCTTCTCAGTGGCCATTGCTTTCAGCACAAAGCTGATCGGTATTCACATGATGACATGAATAGACCAAAAGCTTGTCATCTGATCGCACTTGAGCTGGACAAAAAGAAAGCTCATGGAGATGTTTCATCTCTTTACTTTACTGTACTTTCCTTCTCTTCAGCAGTGGGAGGTGGGGGCCATGTCTGTCATTCTGTGTGCGCAATAGCAATTAGCAAATGCGATACTCTTTCGGATTCGATTGTTGGGGCCCATCTTGGGCTCAGTGGAATTCCTGTGTAACTTTTTCCCCTGCAATCATATTGCCATTTTGTTTTATCTTGCCCCTGCAGCCATTGTTTAACAAAAAGCAGTGGTGCATCTCATTGCAAAGTACACTGCAATCATCACCAGTTACCCTGTGGGAGAAATAGAAAGCATCAACAGTTTTCAGTGCAAGGAACATAACTGAGCAGCGATAGCCTGTTGCCCTGTTCAAGGGAATTTTGCAAGAATCAGAACATTCTCTCCAGAATTCCTGTTAAATTTCTACGCTACGAAAGGCAGAGTGAGGCATAAGTGTGACAATGGTCGATTTCTTTACATAATCCGTTGCAAGAGGTCTTGTTTTTGTCCTTAATTACCATTCGGTTTCAGTTAATTTACGAACCTCCCTACTTTTTATTGTCATTTACAAGAATTTGATCAGTTTAGCAGTCAAAGCTGACTCATCTCAGATCTCAGAGAGTTAACATGGAGTGACATCAGCTTGCAATGGCGATCACCGCAGGTACCTGCCGTTGCCGGAAGGCGCGCTGTGCCTGGTCGCGGCGACGGCGTTCACGGCGGAGTTCCTGCTCTTCTACTTCCACTCCACCACCCACCAGGGGCTGGAGGGCTACTACCACTACCTCCTCGTTGTCCTCATCGGGCTCTGCATCGTTACCACCGTCCTCGGCGCTCTCCTCCCGGCGAGCTTCCCCGTCGACCTCGCCAGCGGCGCGCTCATCACCCTGCAGGGCCTGTGGTTCTACCAGACGGCATTCACGCTCTACGGGCCCATGCTCCCCGCGGGGTGCCACCGCGACGCCGACGGGCACCTCGAGTGCCACACCCACGCCGCCCAGGAGCGCGCCGAGCAGCTCGCCAACTTCCAGCTCTTCGGGCTCGTCTTCCTCGTCTCCGCCTACATCCTCGTCTGCTACGCCGTCGCAGCGGCAAGGTACGGGCACCCGGACCTGAAGACGATGCACGCCGCGCACGTTGCCGCGATGGAATGCCGCGGCGATGACAGCGCCGGCACCGCCGAGGGGGATGGGTTCGTCGGCACGGCGCTGCCGCTCGAGGAGCCACGATCTTGCTCTTCTTCTTCTTCTTGATTTGGTATAGGAGTACGTCACATATGGCTGGGCGATTCAGAGTTGAGATCACTACAAGAAGAGTAGGGAAGGAGTGTACATTTGAATTAATTACACCAACTCAACAAAAAGTTTGATCAGTTGCCAAATTTGTTGTGCGAATTGCTGATCTTTTTGTTGTGCTTAATTACACGAGGGATAGAATAAGAGAGTTCCTGCTGAGCGCAAAGGTTTTTCTTTTAGGAAATTGCAATGTGTAGTTGGGATTAATTACGCCAGATGTTGATTACTTTATCAAGTGTCTACAGGGTACTAGGACCATCTGTTCATATAAATATTCACAGTTTTGCTTCTGTGGCATAAAAGCACACGCCGGTGTGGTTCTTCGTTCGTGAATTGTGATGTTCTTTTCTGCAAGGTGATCTTCATGTGACATTTCCTGCAACTGCAAATCGGAGTATATGACCCTCGAGATGAATGGCTTGTGAGGATTTGTTTTCCTTTTTTAAAAAAAAGAAGAAGAAGAAGAAGCGGTGTTGCTGACATGCTGTACAGCACTAAAACGTAAAACCCATAAAAAAATAACTGTAAATTTTGGGAGGGGTGAATCGAGGAAAAATTTGAACGACGCCTGAGAGATTCGAACTCTCGCGGGGAAACCCCATGTACTTAGCAGGCACACGCCTTAACCACTCGGCCAAAGCGTCGTTTGGTGGCCAATCTTGCACAGCTATCTTACTTGGATGTTTAGCTCATGCTATCCTATGTTCTTGTTTTTTTAGTTGTTGATTTCTGGTCTTCGGGCGATATCTTTTCTTTCTCGCGAAAAGCGTACAGATGCATATGTAATTCAAAGCTAAAATCCAATATGTCTCCAACAAATGCGTAGCATCCTCAAAAGCAAAGATTTTGACATGCATACAATAGGGACAGGATCTTTCGTCTCTTGAAAGTTCACACAGGTCGTTAATTCTCCTCCAACTAGAAGAAATATTTACTTAAAGTAATAAGTCCCTAGAGATACGAATGGCATGTTTACCCTCAGGTCCTGATTATTTTTTCTTTCTTCCTTCGTTTCTTTCTATTTTCACTTTTCCTTTCTCTTTGTTTATTTTCCTTTTTTTTCTTGTTACAAATTCAGAGTTTCAGGCCTCGAGTTCACGCACAGCCCAACCATACCCCCTCTCACATTCTTGACAAGTCACCATCCTTGATCAACGGCCAGGATTTGATCACATTCGAGCTCCACATGCATGCGCAACCGTGCGTACACCACGTATCAGTCCTCCGTTGCACCGATGAGTAGTGATCATGACGCGCCGGCGGCGGCGACCTCCTCCACCATCCTAGCCGCCTGCGCCATGCCGGGCCGGCTCTCTGGCTTGGGGTTGGTGCACTCGACGCCGACCCGTAGCAGCCGCACCGCTGCGCCTCCCGCGCCCACAGCGACGATGGGGTCGACGAGCTCCTGCTCGCCGCCCTCGGCCACCGCCGACGCTGCCCACTGCACGACGTCTGTGCCGCCGCGCGCGTTGAGGAGGTACTGCGAGGGGAACCTCCCCGTGACTAGCTCGAGGAGCACGACGCCGAGGCAGTACACGTCGGACCTGGCCGACACGGCGGCGTGGTGGTGCTGCTGCTGCGGGTGCGCGCCGGCCTCGGGCGACCGGAACGCGAACATGGCGTGAGGCGCCTGCGCCGTGTTGACGAGAGGGAAGAAGCCGTAGTCCACGAGCCGCGGCTCCAGGTCGGCGTCGAGGAGGATGTTCCCCGACTTGAGGTTCCCGTGCGGCGGCGGCGGCGGCGGCCCGTCGAAATCGGCGCCGTCCATGCTCACGAGCCGCATCGCCGGGATGCCGAGCTTCTCGTGGAGGTACGCCATGCCGCGCGCCACGCCGACGGCGATCCTCAACCTCGCCGGCCAGTCCAAGATCACCCTGTTCGGGCTCTGATCCCCTGCACCACCAACACATTTAAGTGATTAATTAGCACTAACTATGCAATTAACTACTATTAATTGGAGATTAGTTGTGAAATTACCGTGAAGGACGTAGAGGAGGCTGCCACGTGGCATGTACTCGGAGACGATGAGCTTCTCCTCCTTGCGGTAGTGGTAGCCGATGGGCGGGAGCACGTTGGGGTGGCGGAGCTCGCCGAGCATCTGCAGGTGCTCCTCGAACTCCTTGCGGCCGACGCGGTTCATGTCGCGCATGCGCTTCACGGCGACGGTGACGCCGTTGAGCATGGCCGCCTTGTACGCCGACCCGAGCGTGCCGTTACCGAGCACCTCCGCCGACGCTTTCATCAGCTCCGGCAGCCCGAACTCGCCGCTGATCTCGCTCATCAGGACGAACTCGCCCATCCGCCGGCCGCCACCGCCTGATCCGCCGCGGGAGCCCTGGCTGCTGCCACCGTGGCTGGAGCCGCCACCGGCGCCGCCCAGTTCCACCGCCACCATCTCCGCGGCGCGCGGTGCAGTTGACACTGCCATGGCCTTGTCTGAGCTGGCGCTGCTGCCGGCGTGGTCGAACCTCGGCGCGTTGTTCCTCTCGTCTTGCCGCAGCATGAGCACCATGGCGCCGGTGACCAGCGCGATCACGAGCACGATGATGCCAATCACCACGACCACGCTGGTCTCCTCCTCGACGGCAACGTAATCAACCGCGCTGGCTGGAGGCATGGACGACGCCTCGGCCCCCGGCGCTGCCGCTGCGCACGCCGCGGCTTCGCTGCCCGGAGCTCCGCACAGGCCAGGGTTTCCGGCAAACGCGGACTCGTTGAAGCGCGTGGCGACGGCATGCGGTAACACGCCGGTGAGGCGGTTGTGCGACACGTTGAACAGCCGGAGAGACGCCGGGAGAAAGGAAGGGACGGACCCCTCGATCTGGTTGTGCTCTAGGTGGAGCTCGAGGAGGCGCGGGGCAATGGCGATGGCGTCGGCCGGCAGCGCGCCGGAGAGGTCGTTGTTGTCGAGGTAGAGCTTCTTGAGCCACCGCATGGAGGTGAACACGTCGCCGGGGACCGGCCCGGTGAACGCGTTGTGCGACAGGTACAGGGCGCGGAGGCTGCGCACGCTGGCGAGGCTCGCCGGCAGCGGGCTGGAGAATGCGTTGCGCTTGAGGTTGATGGAGTGGAGCCCTGGGAGGTGCGCGAGCGCGGCGAAGTCGAAGGTGCCGGAGAGGTTGAGGTGCGCGAGCCGGAGGCCGATGAGGATGCCCTTGTAGCACTGCACCCGGGGCCACGGGCTGGTGGCATTGCACGGCACCGATGGCGACGACGGCGACCACGCCTCTAGCGCGTTGGTCGGGTCCGAGAACGACGACTTGAGGCGCAGGAGCGCCGCTGCCTCGGTGCCGGGGGCTGCCCCATCAGGGCTGGCGGTGGCGGCCGGGCCGGCGAGGACGTTCAGGAGGAGGAGGAGGAGAATGGAGAGCCGGAAGGCGAGGAGGAGGATGACCATGACCATTTGGTGGAGGTCAGAGCCTTTCCTCTAGTTTTCTTCCAGCTTCCTCTAATGATTCCTGCCTTTCTCGGCCTTGCCTCTTCTGCTTTTGTCGATGCCCCTTCTGCTCCAGTGGTTAGGCAGGCGGCTTTAGGAGCTAAAAGTAGGAATATACAGCTGAGAGCCTGAGACAACAGGTGATCAATGGAGATGATGCATTGCAACAGGTAAGGCAATGGCAGGTTTGCCTGGTTCTTCAAAACAGAAGTGTAAATGTGTAATGGAGTGTTAACTGGATAACAGGATGGCCTGTGTTGTTTCCTTTTCCCTGAAAAAATGAGGGAAGTATATTGCAGTTGGCTCTGCAAATCAGCTCTAAAAATAGTAAAGGTGGCAGATTAGGCAAAGATTAAATTAGTAAACTGAAACAGCTTCTTGCTCCTGTTTTCATGTATCTATTATGTATAACATGATGGGAATCAAATGCAAGGTGTTCTGCTCTCAAATGAGATATGTTACTGCTGCAAATAGCATGAAAATGTCATACGAGTGCTTATTTACCCTGTTGCATGCAAAAATTAGGCTGAGATGACATGTCAATGTTGTTTAACTTTGTTTAGGAATAACCACAGGTAATTTTATCTGTACACAACAGCCCCATGCATTCTCTTCAGTGTCACAAAAGAATCATGTAATGAAACTTTCTTGCTGTATCTCCTGTTGAGAAATATGCAATGCATACTTGATGTTTCTAGAATGGTTAGGAAATTTACATGAGGTAGATATTATCTTAGGAAGTTACTAAAATAAATTGTTTTGTCATGCTTCATAATGAAATAAAGAAATATCTACAAACTAGATATTAGGAAAGAAGAATGTAGGAACTTAGATATTTTGAGAATAGAATTCTAGATATGAGATATTTGTAGTTATAGGTTTTAGATAGTTGCCATTTGACACTAATCCAATAGCCATGTAATCCTATACATAGAGATGCCTTCCACCTCTAGCGTATGTGCCATATGTGTGCCATAGATGAGTCATATGAGCTATCAAAGGCCACAAACCACCATGAGTCTAGAATGTTAGAGAGAGCTATGAGAGGTGGCACATAGATAAAGTAATAGAGCATCCGCCAAGAATGTTAAGTTGTGTTGTACTAAAGTGTGTAGTAGTGAATAAAGAGTTCAGTTCTTGTGTATAAGAGTTGGTCGTGAGTATTGAGGATCCACCCCCGGATTTCCTAACATCTCTAATGCATAAGAGGTAGATAAACGACTACAAAAACTATCACCAATCCTCCTAACTAGCCAAAAAATACAACATCCATCCTACATTTGTCATATGTAAACACATTAGAGCAAGCACTCATGCAACACTTAGACTGGGTCACCTTCAATTCTAAACATTATGTATTTCTGCTACACACATTCTTGCCTCGAAAATTTGAAGACCTTTGAAATGAGCTCCAAGGGGAAGACCTTTTGTCTCCGGCACTCTGAAGTAGATGAACAGATAAACAATAAAGCACACAAATGCGTAGACACCGCATACTCGGCGAGCCCAAAGGATCATCATTGGAAAGCAGTATGTTGAAAGCAATCCTCCAAACCAGAAGGAAATTGAACAAAAACTTGCACAGGTTGCACGGGCCCTCGTTGGAAACATCTCAGAGTAGAGAATATTGGGTATCGGGCCCAAACCAATGATATAAGAGCATAAGCAAATGGTTAATGTGAGGTGGAAGAGGATCGCATGCATTAAAGTTTCCATCTTCACTATGTTGAACAAAGACATATTACTGAGTGATAATAGTAGGATAGGAGTAATGACACTAGGAGAAGAACACTACATTAATGTACAAAGGTCTTAATCTGGAGTATTTCTTAAAAACATGCATTGAATTTTTTCTTCAAAATCATGAGTATCACATGTTGAGCTTGTTGTTAGATAGGATAGCAAAATGAGATGTTGATAGACAATGTTAGCAAGATTTTCGTAAGATGGTTAGGATAAAATAGATTTTAGTTAAGAAGTAAGAACATAATGTTTGGCTAGAGAGTAGGCTAGAGATTACCGCTACAAATACACAAGAAAATATTCAACATAGAGACCACAACTATGAAAATGGCATACAACTATTGGAATTCAACAATGATGCTATGTAATGGTGAAATGGCAATAAAATGTACCGACACTTCCTTCTAATTGTAAATAATTTTTTTGAATACTTAAGTAGTCTTAGAGTAAACCTTCTTCCACATACATCCATCAGCATCATTGTAACATTACACTAGGAAGCATCAGCAAATCATTAAGAGCATTTATGAGGATTGATGTTGAATGAAAACCAAGTCCAATGTCTGAAAACCAACTCACTAGTCCAACATGTTAAGAATTTGAGTAGTGTACTGGAGAAGGCCATTGATTCCTGCAGACTACATTTTGAAGAGAGGGCAGATAGTAAACAAACTATTAGGATAATTAGCATGCTCGGTAATTGTCAATGTAGAAGATTGTGAACTAAGCTTCGTGCTTAAATTATGTACACCAAAGCTTATGGGTGACAGAGAGAATTGCACTTGCTAAAGAGCTTGAATTAACATGCCACAACACAAAGCATGCCTGACTCTGGTCAAGAAGTATCCTCCATTTAGGCTTTATATCATCTATTTCAGATAGCCAGACTATTGGTTGTCTGAATATATGTCTCCTTATATTTTCCACATCACGAAGTGCAGGCTGATGAGTTAATGTTGCCCCATTGATTTCTTCTTCTTCTTTAATGTCACGATCATGTAAAGAAGCTATAAAGTCTTGCACAAGTTTTAATGTACCATGCCTCGGTAAATACGAAGATCTCCGTTATTGCTGTCTAAAAACAGAGAAGCCCACAAACCATCTCATGATTTGAATTTGAACCCTTATCACAAAAATTCCCAAAGAAATCCTCCTCATCCAAACACCCACTAATTAGTTTATACTCCCTATGTTTCTGAATATATGACATTTTAGGATTTCGCACTTCAACCAAGACAATTATAGAAATGACCAAATCACCCTCTTTCATTAGCTCACTTAATGCCCTTGGATGGTGTTTATTACTATATTCCATACTAATAAATAACATTATGAATAATGAATGGTAGTGGTATACAAAGGAAAATACAGTTAAAAGTTGTCTCAAAATTGTAGAATGACATGTATTTAGGAACAAAATTTAAAAGCTATAATGACTTGTATTCAGGAATGGGGTAGTATCATTAGTAGTTTCCACACTATAAAGTTTTCATATCTATTATATATTAAAAGCTCATGAAGAGTTGCTAAGAAAAAAAGAAAAATAGGCTAGAAATTCTCACAAAAAAGCAAAACATCTAGCACTTAATTTGGTGGACCCTAAATACAACCGTCATCGGATCTTTCTAATAATATGCTAGAAATTCTCAAAAAGAAAAACATCTAGTCCTTAATTTAGTGGACCATAACTAAGTTGAACTATAGTAGCCATTGAATATTATTATTTAAAGAAAAATATCTAACCATCTATTTAGCGGACCCAAGTTATAACTACTTAGATTAAAAGAAAGAGTCCATGTAGAGTATAATAAAAAATAACATAATTTCAGAATAAAAAATAAAAAGAAATTATCCATTTGATTTTCATATGAACTCCAAATTAAAACCAATACATAGATAAATTTAAGAATAAAAGTTAGATAAATTTAGCAGTTCTATTTGTATATCAAATCTAACCTAAAACTAATATTCGAATTTAAATAAAAAACAATAAAATTAATGGCTTGGATCAAAAGAAAGAGTCCATACCAAACACAATAAAAAACAAAAATTTGTTTAGAATGAAAAAATAAAAGGAAATTAGCCATTTAGCTTTCATACGAACTCCAAATTAAAACATGTACATAGCTGACCTAGGTTATAATAGCTTAGATTAAAAGAAAAGGTCCATGCTAAGTACAATAAAAAATAATAGAAATTTAGAATAAAAAATAAAAGAGAAATTATCCATTTGATTTTCATACGAACTCCAAATTAAACCCCATACATAGCTAAAATTTGAAATAAAATTTAGCAATTGTATTTGTATATCAAATCTAACCTAAAACTAATATTTGAATTTAAATAAATAAAATAAAATTAATGGTTTGGATTAGAAGAAAGAGTCCACACCAAGGTTTCAAATTTCAGTTTCGGAATGAATTTCGTCCCGGGCCGAAACGCGAAATTTCGGAAATATTTTGGATGAAATTTGAATTTGAAAATTCAAATCCGGTCCATTCTGGAAAAAAAAAACCGAAATTCAGCGGAAAAACCAGAAATTTCAGGCGAAATTTCCGAAATTTTGGGTTTTTTGCACTGGCTGAAAAATTGTCTAAACATTATCGAAATTTTTTGAAATTTCGTTTGGAGGTTTCTGACATATTGCTGATATTCTCAAAAAAATTTCAGCAGATTATCGCATCTGAGGAATTTTTAAAAATTCGGAGAGTGGTACTATCGTGATAAAATACTGACGGACAAGTCTGATCCGAATGGAAAATGGTACAAATAAAGTTATAAACTGTTGAAATTTTTTGTACATGGTTATAATCCATAACTAATGTTCTAAAAAAATTTCAGCTGATTATCACATGTGAGGAATTTTTAAAAATTCGGAGAGTGGCACTGTCGTGATAGAACACTGATCGACAAGTTTGATCCGAAGAGAAAATGGTACAAATGAAGTTAGAAACTGTTGAAATTTTTTGTGCATGGTTATTATCCATAACTAATGTTCTCACAAAAATTTTAGATGATTATCAAGCTTCGTGAATTTTTAAAAATTTGAACAGTGTTACTGTCCTATTAAAAAGGCTTACCCGCACATTGAAACATAATGAAAAATTATGTTAACGACACATTGAAACAAAATGAAAAAATATTTTAACGACATTAGAATTTTTTGAAAATTTTGGTAGATGGTCTTGATGTAACATTAATATTCGTATAAAATTTTGAGGTGTTAATCAAATTTAAAGAATTTCTAAAAATTTTGTGAAGTTAGAAATTTGTGAGATGTTGATCAAATTGAGTTTGAGAGTAACAATTCGACACAATCAATGCATATTTGCATGAAAATTAATAGACACGAAATAAAATTGATACATATGAGAATTTGAATTTATTGCATATTTGCATCACAATGCCTAAGACTACCATGGGCTACGCGAGGCAGGTGCTTGTTGTAATGCTTCTGGGTAAGAGTGCTATATGACCACCGTATGCATGCCAAGTCCAGCCAACATGATCAAATTTCGTCACTCTAACCTTCAAACGAAAAGGGTCTAATTAATTCTTCAAGTGTACCAACAAATGCTAAGCCTTTGAGAGACCATTGCATATGAGAATAAAATTAATATATATTTGCATGATGTACCTACGAGTAGTAGTAGGCCTGTGGTTGAAACTCCACCTCCGCGTTGTCAACAATGTTCCTAGCCATTAGGTTTTCTTTCAAATTTCGTTTCTCATAGTTATAAGTACGAAATATAAATGGAAAAAATTTTGGACGTTCGTAAAGCATTGATCATATTCTCATAAAATTTTGACATCATGATAAACCATAAAAAAATCTCAAACTATATGAAAGTGCTACTTGACATTACATTTTTTTGGAATAGTTTCGAGCATGAAAAAATTATAAAAAAATTTGTACATAGTTGGAAGGCATCGATGATATTCTCATAAAATTTTGAGATCATGATCAAACATGAAAAAATTCCCAAGAAATGTGAATGTCGTACTTCCCAGTTTTCGGACGTCAGAGCGCGTGTTTATATCGTTTACAATTTTTGATTGAGTAGCCAAAACAGGTTCAAATTTTCTAAAACTTTTACAGAAGGGTTATGAGAGAATTACTAACTTCTCATAAAAATTTAAGGTGATGATCAAACATGAATAAATTTATAAAGTTCTAACACTGTTATTGCCTTGTTAAAGCTAATTCTGTTTTTTATTTTTATAACATAACAAACGAAGTTAAAATATTTTCAAAAAATTTATGTATGATCCTAGGTGTCTTATTATGGTACCATAAATTTTTCATAGCATGAAAAGGCTTCCTCAATTTTATACAATTCTGACAATGTTTCTGTCCAAACTTTAAAATGTCTCAAAAATTAACTTTTTGGACAAATTATCATTGAAGATCACTTTCTTATATGTTATTGATGCCATTTCGGTCAAATCCGGCCACAAAACATGCAAAATCGGTCAATAAACCCGAAAGTTCGCCGGTTTTCCCAAAATTTTCGAAATCACTGTAGCATTTTCAAAAAAAATCAAAAGTTTAAATTTATCCGGTATTTCCAATCTCGAGGGGTCCAAAACCCAAAATTTTGGCGAAATTTTGCCGAATTTTTTAACCCTGGTCCACACCAAGTACAATAAAAAACAAAAAATTGGAATGAAAAATAAAAGGAAGTCAACCATTTAGCTTTCATATGAACTCCAAATTAAAATATGTACATAGCTGAAATTCAGAATAAAAATTGGCAGTTTAGATTTGTATATCAATTCTAACTTAAAATTGACATGTTAAATTAAATGCAAAATAACAATGAAAATTAACATAAATTCAGAATAAACAAAAAAAGAAGTTAGCTATTTGATTTTAAGTCTAAATAAAAAACATGAAATTTGAAATTAAATAAAAAATAATAGAAGAATAAAAATAAAAGGAAATTAGTGATTGTTTTTAATTCCACACTAAGGGAAAAATATAAATTTTGATTTTATTCAGAATTAAAACACTAGAAATATGCTAAGTTGTGAAAAAATAAAATAAGGTAAAGAATTTGATATATATATATATATATATAACAGTTATGTAATAAAAGTCGATGACAGGTTTTTATAGTCGCTAAAAAATATAGAATAAGTTGAAAATTCTAAAAAAAAGAAAATGTCTTGACTACTTATTTGGTGGACCTCCACGGAATTTAGAGATTAAAAGTGTGATACATCGAGAGTTGTTCACTCAGCTATACTAGTATAACTAATGTGATGTCCACTAAAAGAAGTACGAAAAGAAAGAGATAAGGATTACAATATGAAATTAAGAGATGATAATGTAAATGAAAAATGCTATGTTATGCTACGTTTACTGTTTTGTTATATAAGTATTTAGAGAAGAAAGTTTCGATCACACATGACAAGTATTGTGAAACAGAGTGACTATGTTTTCTCCTATAACATATAATATCAAAATATCATAATGGAGTTCTGCAACGATTTATTTTTCGAAAAGCAAAATCACATATGTATTACCAAGCCATTTAAATATGTTTTAAGGATGATACACGCGCAAGTGCATAGGCCACCTTGCTAGTTACATAAAGAAATTGTATTATGGGTTTTAAAGATAAACAAAAACTAAAGAAAAGTTCCGACTTCCGAAATGCCTTTCTCCTCCGGGTTCTCCCTTCTCCATGTATTTTCTTGCTGGACACCACGGCGAGGAAAGAGCCTCGCATGGTGGACAAGACAGCACCACCACCGATACCCACCACGATAATCTACGTCCATTAGCTATTCCACAATTCAACCCATAAAAACAATATTTTCCAAGCTGCAGATGTAGTTCGTATTGTCATGCTGTCAGATGTCAATCCCAACTAGATATTTCTCTAGTAACGAAGTTCGTGACTATATGTAGTAACTAATTTTCCCTATTGACAATTCACAGCTAACCATCTTCAGCAGAAACAGTAAAATGTGAATACATCTTTGAAGCTGATGGCAGCATTCTCACCTGAAACATCATCCTTCCCTCCAAGTACTGTAGAGAAACTCTGGCCTCACTAAATTTTCCATCGCTTACAGGCCACCTAGGTGACTCTGGCAAGTAGAACACCAGTAAAGCAAAGTAGAGACAATGGAAGGGCAAAGTTTGCACCAATCATAACTCTCCAGTTAGGTGAAAACATCAGTGTCATCCAAAATAACATGCAATAGGAAAATGCTATTCCTACAAAGAACATGAACTGCGGCATAGGTCCCAATGATCCCCTCATATCTGGAGAGGTTTCGGATATATAAATTGGGACACAGGTGAAAATCAAACCACTTCCTGATCCAACAATTAGCCTAGCTAGAAGTAGAATGTAGATGTTAGGAGACCACAGCATTAGGAGGCCACCGGAAAATAATAGCAGCGATGGGTGGATCAATACAGCACGTTTGTCGAGTCAATATGACAGTGATCCAGAGAATATAGTGACATGCCTCTTTAAAATGGAGAAAATTGAGTTTTTATTCAGAGGTAGAGTCTTAAGTTTAATACTTCATCAAACAATTAGTCTCTCATGACAAATCAAACCAAAGTATAAGAATTTACCTATAACTGTTGTGAAATCCCATCCAAGTAACATATAACCGATAGAAACAGCAACTGCAGAAAACATTGTGGACTTCATCATTTTATCAAGTACTATAGCCCTTCCCAAATAATTTGTGTATCCGAAAAATATGGATACTTGTGAGAAACACTTGCTTAAAAATAGAATCCAATCAAACTATGTTTTAGGGTAACCAATCAAATTTCTGCTTCCTAAAATAACCATTTTAGACGTACAGTCAGATGCTTAGGATCTCTCAATGCCTGTCAGTTAATCCCATGGGCTATTTCACTTGTGTTGTAACATAGGAACCTCTTATGTATCACTACAGAATTATAAAAAGACTAGTGCGTTAGTTATGTCATAAATTCATGTGCCATTTCATTCTTCATTCGCTATTCGCCATGAAGAACTACAACCAATGATCCCGTATCTAGAGAAAGCATATTTGATTGATATTGGAAAAGGCACTCCGAAAGGCAGCAATGCAGCATCTATGATTAAATGCGCTATAAGCCGAATGGAATGTGATTATCAAAAATGGGTGTTCTTCATCACTGTGCAATTACAAGACTAGTTACTCAATCATTACTAGGTTGAAACAGAATATTTATCCACTATCCTTTTAGTTTTAGTTAGCAGTAGGATACATTCAGCACTAAACGGAACATAAAAAACAAATAATTGAAGAGATAAAAAACAGAATCGCACCCAATGTAATCACTGCTATCTCTCAAAGCACCATCAGTTGTAGGTTGCCAGAAACAGGAACTCCGAACCTTCCATGCTTTACATTAGACCTCTCGCTTGCAGGTTCAACTGCAAAGAAAAGTGAAAGTGAACACTTAACAGTTTCCAGAAATAGAAGGCGTGAAGTGGATTGGATGCCAAAGTGGGGAAAGGTGAATTGGGAATCTTTTTGAATTTTTGGCCAAAGCGGGTTTTTGCAATACATCAGCATACATGATCGATCGATCGAGCCCTCTTTTCCTGCCTGTTCTTCAGGAGTTCAAATGTTGGATCAATTGAAGTGCAGCGGTTGCAGCGATTAGTTCGCGTGCAAAGTTGATTGCATAAGGTAGGTAAAGATCTACGGTAGTGCAATAATTCTGAAGTTAAATGTAGCCGTCGCTTCGTACATACATGCATGCCAGAATAACATCTGAACATGCACAACAGTGCAATTCTGAAGTTAAACGTTGACTGCATAAGATTATGCTTAATTAAAGCTTTCCGCAATTAAGTGTTTTTAGGAAAGCATAGAAGAACCCGTTGCTGTTGTTTTAGATCCATGTTCCGCATACAATGATCCAACATGTAGAACCTTTAATTTGGCGAAGCAATTAAGGTAGTGTTTGGTTGAAAGCTGAGCTAGAATGAAGATTATCGAATTTGCACATGTAGACGAGACGACGCCACATATTCGCATGCATGCTTAACGTTGAACAACATATATATATATATAAAGGCAACATATACGAGTGTTTTTTTGTGAGTACTTAATTTTTCTCCCATAAAGTACTCAAATATAAAGAGAGGAGGCAAATTGATTCCATCATCAATTGTTGCGCTCAAAATTTGAGTGCTAATATAACAAGAAAACACTAAGGTGCTCCCTATACACCCCATATATAATAGCGAGACAAATAGAGGCAGTTTACTGACATGAGTAGGTAAATCACAGGTTGACAGTCCATTTATTCATGCGACAGCAACAGCATGCATCGTTGCATTACATTGTGCATGATCTAGCCAAAGTCACGCAGCACAAGGTAGCATATATATGTATATATATGCACGCACGCAGGCTAGACGAGAGCGAGCGTGCAGGCTAGCTAGCTAAGCTTAGGTGCAGCGCGGCATGGGGAGGCGGCAGACGGCGAAGAGGCGCGCGGCGTTGGGGCTGCGGATGTAGCTGCCGTAGTTGGGGCTGTTCGCGTACCCGCACAGGCACCCCTGCTGCGCCCGCAGCTGCTCGCAGCACGCCGCCGGAACCGGCCCACCGAACAGCGCCGGCCCCGCGCACGGCGTCAGCAGCGACGGGTTGCACGCCGGCCCCGCCGCCTCGACGGTCCCGACAGCGGCCATCGTCACGAGAGCGAAGGCGAGGACGAGAACGGCGGCCACCGACGACGACGACCTCATCGATCTCGCGTCCGGTGGTTCTTGTCCACTACTCCTATGTCAGTCAGTGTACGTACGTGTGTTTGTAATGGATGCGGATATACGTTGTGGATGCGGGGCTGATATTTATAGCGGCCATCGACGGCGTGGTTGGTGAGGGGCGCGGCGCGCGCGGCGCGATGGCGTGCACGAACCGAGCAAGCTAGCTCGGGGATCGAACACCATGCGCGCATGCACGCGGGTACGTGTCGACGATGACGTACGCGCGGCGCCCTGCTGGATGCAAGCATGCTCGCGCCGGCGGAACGGGGAGATCGGTGCATGATCGAATCGAATAGGCTTGATCGATTGTACATGTGTTAGCTTTCTTTTTTTCCCATTTTTCTTGAGACCACTTTGTTAACTTTCTTTGACCTGTCTACTTAACAGTTAACATGCGATGCGAGGGTTTTTGGCAGAGAAGCCAGTCGAATTTTGGACCATCGGCTTAGGTTTCTCTCCCTCCCCAATGTCCCTCGCAACTCTAATGCTCTCAATGGCGGACAGGGATTCGTGGGGACCGCTGTTACTCCCCGTTCAATTGAGCCATCTGACCCAATGAATCGATGGTTCAGATCGTTCCAAAAATTGTCTGTATGTTTTGTCAATTAAGTTTTTTTTACATGAAAGATAAAGAAGGAGATAGAGTATGTTGGTTTTTAGCCCGGATTAACATACACGTATGACGGCAAAAAATCAAGCACAATAACTCACGAACACATGTATTTTGACAACACGACATAACTTGCACTTTTTCTTATTTTTTTGCTCTTACTTTTCTCATGCTTATAAACCTCGGAACTATCTAAGAATTTATACCATTAACCTACAACTTTAAGGATCATAAATGGATTCAAGTAATCAAATCAGAAACAAAATTCTTTTCTTTATCCTACTCGGTTCGGACCAAGTCCGATTAGTCCAACAATCTCCCCCTAAGATAGACTTGGTTGCACGAAATCTCTGACACAACTCTAACTTGTTCAAGTAGTCGATCTCAACTACGACTTACTCAACATTAACTCGACACAAGACGACGAACACATCTCCTCAACGTCCTGAACATATTTTCGACAAACTCAACTTAGAACGACAAACACATCTTCTCAATGTCCTGGACTTATCTACCAACGGACTTCACTTAGGACGCCGAACACATCTCTTCAACGTCCCGGACTCCTCTTGATCTTCTCATGCACTATGATATCTTTTGATACGCACGGCATCTCTAGAGGAACTCGCACACATTTACCTTATGGATACAACTCACACAAGAACTTACTTAATCACACACAATATCTTGTGGAAACAACTAGCACAAGAACGTGTAGCTTTGACAGCCTTTTCGACGAGACACACAGATGGCTGCCAATATCGTCTTATCACATCGTTGTCGACAGTGCTCGTCAATAGCGGGTATCAGGAAGACACACCTCTTTCACCCTTCGCTGCTACATCTTTGCCGCTGCCATTTCATCACCGGTGACATGACTTGTCGGTGATTTCAGTCTTTACGACCTTAGCTCTTTTTGCAACGATGGCCTCTACGTCATCGTTGTCACTTCTTTGCTGCTGATGAGACAACTTATTATACAACATCTCCTCACGTCGATTCTCCCCGCTCGTGACACAACTTCGACAGCATGAAGACTTTGATGAGAGCTTTACACACGTGAGCACTTGGACACACACTCGCAAGTACTCACTCACATATGAGACACAAACACAATGATCTGAATACATGCACGCATATATACCGCATATTGTGTACAATACGTACCTCGACGACGACTAGCTACCTCATCGTCTTCTTGTCGTAGAGTCACATGCACCATTGCAGCCATGCTCGATGCACCGTCAGATCCCGCTCAACACTACATTGCTCAGCGATGATAGCATGCCCCGAGGCGCATCAGTGGTGGCGCCCTTCTCTGGGGGCAAGTGTGACACCAAGATCAGACCCTCACTCTGATACCAATTGTTAGTTTTAGTCTGAATCAGCACACCCGTACGACGATGACAAAATAAAGCACAAGAACTTTTTAGTCTGAATCAGCAAACCCGTACGACGATGACAAAATAAAGCAAAAGAACTTACGAACACAAGTATTTTGATGGTACGACACAACTAACACTTTTCTTATTTTCTTGCTCTCTTGCATTTCTCATGCCTACAAACCTCGGGATTACATAGGAATTTATACCTTTAACCCACAACTCTAAGAATCAGAAACGAATTCAAATAACCAAATCAGAAACAGACTCTTTTTCTTTATCCTACTCGATTCGGACCAAGTCTGATTAGTTCAAGAGAGTATAGCTGTCTCTTCATGAAGAGACGACCATATGGATAGCATAAAACATCATTACGTGAGTTATTATCTATAATAAACATATTTTCATACTATAATTAACATATTATAGAATCTTATAAAGACAACATAAAATATCATCTATTATAGAAGCTATCTTTAGTTTTATCTTTAGATGACATGCATGGAGGAGTATGTAGAAACAGTCGACTATACTATTGTACATACTCTAATATTCATATTTGTATCTTTAGAAAGAGAAGCCAATAGAAATAAATAGCGACAATAAGATTTCCTACTCATGACGGTCATGATAGATTTCCCATTTTAACGTAGTCTCTTCCCATATAACATGCTACTTGATAGGATGTTGGAGTTAGATGTACCACTCCACTCACTAGTGTTTAAATTATAAGTGAGTCCGCTTTAGTAGGAAGTTAGTGAGATCACGAATTTATCCTCGACATTTGTCTATTTAAACATGTGCTAAGAGAAAAAATATCGTATATATATAGAATAACTAAGAAATGTCTTGTTGCACATGAAAAGCTCAAACTATCGTGATACTACAAAAACAGAAGAGAATATGCCACGCTTTTAAATATCCTCATACTGAGTTGTTCCCATAGGGCGACTCAGGAGGGGACTCCATAGGGCGACTCGAGAGTCCCCAACCACCGTACTCCTCTCCTTGCTGCCACCGCTGGTGATCAAAGTGAGCTCTTTCATAGCATCCTCTCGTCTCTAGATCTACGGGTCCGTGCTCCTAGAGAAGGTGGCATAGCAGGTGGACCCCTAGGCGCGTAGCTTCTGGCGTGACTTCTTGCTCGACATTGAGCAAAGCACAGTCAAGCAAGGTGCTCGCCCACGGTTGCTTCATGGACGCGACGGAGGCAATGGGACCCAAACAACAGTTCAATCCGGCTATGAGATCTAGTTGAAATCTGGAGCAGATGGCTCGGTCACGGGTGTCTCTTAGGCGTTCTTGAAGCAGATTAAGGGAAAACCGTAGCGGACGCCAACTTGAGTCAATGCGAGCGAGACAGCCCAAAGGTTGGAGCGGGGCAAGCCTCGGGGGTCGGAGGTCGGCGCAGCGGGTCTGGAGCTTGGGGTGGCCGGCGATCTGGCATCGCTAGGTGGAGGCGGCGCGCAGCCTGCGGCATCGCAGGCCGAGGCGATTTGGAGTCGGCCGGAGATGGCGGCCGGGAAGGAGACAATCCAAGTTAGCTGAAGAGGATCGCCAAGGTGCGAACAGTCGAAGTGTCGAGATCGGCCTCGAAAGCCAAGAAGGCGACACGGGCCTACGTTGAAGACGAGCGTGAATGGCAAGGGTCGGCCAAGGCGGCTGGAGAGGCTTGGGAGGAGGTTGTGTGCCGCATGACAATGCGGGTTACGCTGCTTGGACTGGCCGAAGGCGGGGTTGGGATGCGACTGCCAAAGGTGACAGGTGACGAGGTCAGGCTGGGGATTGAGGGTCATATTTTTGTCGTCGCTCCACAAGGTGTTGGCCTAGCTGTTGCATGTGGTGTCATGGGGGAGCTTATAGGTTTATGGCTTATTTCCCAATGTTGGTGTCTCCCCTGTTATGACTGAGGATCAGTATCTATATAATTGCCTCTTCAGAGACTACTGTTATATTCTCTTCTTCTAATATAAATAGCAGAGCTCCTGCCCTTGGTTTTTTTAAAAAATATCCTCGTACTAATATAAATCCTTTAAAATAGTTGGATCGTGGGAGTTTCCATCGATTTCTTCAATAAAATTCGTGCGTTTCATGTGGGCCAGAGTGTAGTCCCCACAAGGACTGCAACTTAAGCGATCCTTATAGGCGTGGACCGTCCGATCGAAGCGACGGCCCAAATCGGATGCAAACGAGATGAACAGTGTTGGCTACAATATGATAAATAGTGTTAGACACAATAAAGAGATTGCATCGCACTTTTAGCCGATCTAGAACAACTATTTTTGATCGGACAGTACCCGAGAACTAATTAACTTGCTGTCCCCTCCATCCTGGGAGAGAGAGGCGTCGTTTGCAACGTCCACGGGACCGCGGCCCATAGATCACCCAACCAAGCGAGAAAGCGACCATAGCAGGGGACACGGAGTCTGACACGCAGCAGATCCTGCCCGTCCTCCAACCCAATCCTATCCACCCCAGACCAGCCCTCCCCGTGCTCCTCGTCCACAAACACCGCCACCATCTCTCCCCCGTCCCTGCGGAGTGGGCCACCCAGATCTCCCACTTCCCACCCAACCACACCCCACCGAACCGCCACGTCAGCACAGGCGCACCAACACCGCGTCCTTCCGCCTCGCTCCACTGTAGCGCCCGTGCACCCCAGCCCAGTAAAGCCACATTCCTACTAGCCCCTCCAACTTTCCACACGGTCACAGCCACCGCCCCCGCGCCAATCATTAGCGGTCGCTTTCTTCGCGTACGAGTACGGTTAGGAAATTGAGAAGTAGTGAAGGGGGTGAATCGTAAAAGTTTCTTTCCTCCATGAAAATATCCCTTCGTCCCCGGCTCGCCCACCTCCACTTCGCCTTCCGCCTCGCCCCTCGGCTTCGAGGGTTTATTTTCTTTGTTTTTTTCCTTTTATTTTCTTCTTTTTTGTTTCTGTTTTTCTTTTCCTTTTGGGTTGGCTTCCCCAACCAAACCCTAATAATCCGTCGCTGACCCGAGCGGACGAGGAACCGATCGATTCGATCGCCATGCAGCAGCAGCAGCGGATGAAGCAGGCGGTGGCGGCGCAGCAGCAGCAGCTGATGCAGCAGGCGCTGCTCATGCAGCAGCAGGCGGCGGCGGCGGCGGCGGCCGCTGCGGCGCAGCAGCAGCCGCCCATGTTCCCGCCGCACCACCCGCACCCGGGCCTCCTCGCCGCGCCGCAGGTGGGCTCCCCGCGCTTCCTCCTTTCTTCGGTTTGGTTCGATCGCTCTGGTTGGTGGTTTTGGGGGTGTGTGCGGGGATCGATTTAGGGAGATTCGGTGGTACCAAGGGGGTGGGTGGGAGTTAGGGGTTTCGGTGGCATGATTCGTGTTCTACGGTTGAGGTCTCTGGGTTGGGTTAGTCGGTGGAATTTTGGGGATTTCGTTATTTCGCGGTTGGGATTTGTCAAATTTGCTGCCTTTTCCGCAGGATTTTGTCGTTAAGGCATGCTTGTGCATGAAAGTTTGGATTTTTTGTAGGGTTTGTGGATTAGGGTTTTCGACGGATTGGGTCGTCTCTGGGTGCTTTTATTTGAGTGGATTTCAGATCTTTTTTGTATTGTTAGTTACAAGTTGCTATTTTTACCGACTATTGCGTTTTCCGAGTGTTTGTGATTAAATGTTAGTTTTTTTTTGTGGGTTTGGTATGTATGCTCGGGGTGCTCACATGATCAATTCGGTGATTCTGCTTGAGTGTGCTTTGTGGAATTAGATGTAAATGTTGGATTATGTCTAGAGTGAGGGTTGCTGCTTAGTAAATGAGGCACCATTGAAGCTTTGCAAACTGCAACCTTCTCCGGGAACTGTAGTTTTACTGGAGTTTTATGTATTGTTGTAGGCGTTATTGTGTTTAATGTGTTTGTGCTTTCGTGCTAAATTCTTAACTTCGAAGTGGACAGTTTGCAGTGGGAACTGTAAATGAGTTCCTGCGAAGGTCAGCTGACATTACTAAATTAGTCTGGTGATGGTTAAATCAGTCACCATTAAAGGATGTGGTTTACGTTTTGGTTGTATTTGATCATAAATTAGTGCACATCGACTGATGTCATAATTATGCTGAAATTCCTTCTCCTTTTTCATCCTGTTGGTCTATTCAGTTGGCACTGTAGTCCTAAATTTTATTCCGTAGGTTGCGTTCATGCTAAACTCCATTTGTTCTGTTAGTTTTGGAGGTCTATGGTAGTCTTGATATGACCAGTGTCCTTATGTACCAATCCCCCTTTCGGCTAGGATAGGGAAGTTTTGTGTTGATTATTCATGTACCAGCTTTAAATGCTAACTAGGGAATATGATTGCTCCATTAAACAATGCAACGTTCTGCTAAACATGTAAATTAAATGCAATTTTGAATATTGTGAATGTGGTCTTTCACTTGAGTACAGCATACATGTTGACCTTATTCTATAGCTGTTCCATTCAGTTTGTCTCCGCTCATAATTCAGTCAGTGCAAGAATTGACATACACAAGCAAAATTAAGTGCTTTGCTTAAAATGAATGAAATCACTGAGCACAATGGAAGAAATGATGGATCCTAGTTCACTTTATCACGTAGCCTCTCAACTAGCTGGATGTTCTTTGCATACCTTATCACATTCATATTATTTATATGATTTTGATGTTTGATTCTTACATATTTTTTTTACCTTTACTGTTTGCTTGATGACGATTTCTTTTAAAAAATTTGGAACTGTAACTGAATTTGCGACATTTTTTTTTTGCAGATAGAGCCCATTGTTAGTGGAAACTTGCCTCCCGGGTTTGATTCAAGTACATGCCGCAGCGTGTAAGAGTTGGGAATTTGTTTCTTTCTGTTATCTTATACCCTAAGGACTGCTTTACTGCTAAAAGTGTTTTTTTAAATAAAAAAGATACTTATCTGTAAAATGCAGCTACACTCTCAAATAGTCAACTCCATGTCTCCACATTGAATATGTTCTTAGCATAGAAAGTCATGCACCTAGTGTTCTGAATCAAGTTCTCTTCTGTATGTTCCACATAAAATTGTTGAATAGCTTTCCCAGTTTCATTCTTTCTGGTACTCATCATTGACGTTCTGAACAGGTATGTTGGCAATATCCATCTTCAAGTAACGGATTCACTACTGCAGGAGGTCTTCCAAAGTATTGGTCCAGTAGAAGGGTGCAAGCTCATCAGAAAAGAAAAGGTTGAACTTGTGCCCTTTCAAACAAAATTAACTTAAGATTGTTTTTTTGGTCATAGAAACTATGTTTTCAATAGATCCTTTTTATTACTTTGAAAACATTGCAAGTTTTAATGCATTATTATCAACAAGGCTGTTCTGAGTACCTTGGACTTGTTTAGTTTGAGCAAATCAGTAACGTCAGTGCAGTATTTCACCAATTTCTCTTTCATTGAAAAAGCACATCTTTGTTGCACTTGCGCACAAGTCTCAAACTTATCTAATTAACTAGGTTGGCACATGAAACTATTAGTTACTGTAATTAATATGAAATAAATTGATGTATTCATTTGCCCATTTGTGTCTTGGGCAGTGGTGTTACTCGGACACTCATGTCCAACAAAATTTGCCGAATCGGACATCTCGAATCCGAGTCGGATTCCGATATCAATTTTTTTTGCCGAATTGGACACCCAAATCCGAGTTGGATTCCGACTCCCTTGTCCGTGCCCAAGTAACACTGGCTTTGGGTTGAGAGCAGTATGACGCAGATCAGTACCCTAATACCAAATGTATTATCATCAGACAACTTGTATGCGATATGTTACTTTCTTGCATGGCACAGACAGCTTGTCATGATGCATGCTCCTGGACAAAAAGGAATGGTATCATAGAAAAGTATAGTTCAAATGCATACTAGAGTTTATTTTTGTGCATAATTGTTAAAACTTAGAACCCTTCTGCGATGAAGCTGGAATTGACTGGAGTATTTGGTTCCTTTGGATTGGCATGGTGGATAAGGGTTGGATAAATGCCCTACTTAAAGGAAGGTTTCAAATGTTCCTTGTGTTTAATTAACTAATATTCACATAGGCCAGATAGGTAAATGACTCAATTCTGCTTTTGGTAGGACTATAGGGTTCCTGTGTACAAATACTTGTCTGCTCTCTTGAGAAAGCTTCAACATGCTGCATTTGTGTGTTGCATTTGTTAGATTGCTTGTATTAATATGTTATTTACCTTTTCCATTTTATCTTGCAGTCATCCTTTGGTTTTGTTGACTATTATGACCGTAGATATGCTGCACTTGCAATTATATCACTCAACGGTAGACAACTGTAAGTGTTTTGGTCTTCTCAATGCTAATTTCTATGAATAAATCCTAATGTCCTACTTTTTCACATTAATATCTTCTGATACTGAATAACCAGGTTTGGCCAGCCAATTAAAGTCAATTGGGCATATGCAAGTACTCAGAGAGAGGATACATCAGGTTTGGAACTGAAAGATGGTTTAAATGTTCTATTTTATTTACTTGTTCTATCCATTGTTTGTGCATGCATGTGCATGTGAATGTGAGATTGTTGAAACTGAGCTTCCCCCATGGCTGTTCGTTCGTGCAGGTCATTTTAATATTTTTGTCGGGGATCTTTGCCCAGAGGTCACTGATGCTGCTCTATTTGCTTTTTTCTCTGGATATTCCAGCTGCTCGTAAGTGTTTCATAGCTCTGTGTATTTCCCCCATTTTCTTACTGTGCCAACTATGACATTGAACTCGAATAGTTTGCCAGTTGTACAGTATATGTATTCTCTGTCTTACCAGTTTAGCTTGGCAACTTCTGCAGAGATGCCAGGGTTATGTGGGATCAGAAAACTGGACGATCTAGAGGGTTTGGTTTTGTTTCTTTCAGGAATCAGCAGGTAGTGTCATCATGACAATTAAAATCTTATTTTGTACTTTTTTTTTAACTGCCGTTTCGTCATCTTACTTTGTTCTTCATTGACAGGATGCACAAAGTGCCATAAATGAATTGAATGGTGCGCTCTCTGTTCCTTGTTTCTAGCTATGTTTCATTCTGGAGGCATCAGGTTTCTTTAGTTATGTTATTATGGTTGCTTGTTTTTCTTTTGTGCAGGGAAGTGGCTTGGCAACCGCCAAATTCGTTGCAATTGGGCAACAAAGGGTGCAACTTCCGGTGAAGAGAAACAAACTACAGACTCCAAGGGTATGGTGGAGTTGACAAATGGATCATCAGGTGAATATACGTGCCTTTTGTTCCTGAGATGCTTGTTTTATTTCATGTCAATATATGATTGTATAATATGCAACAATTAATTGAGCCATAGCTCTATGGTTCACCTTTTAGTGGTAGGTTTTTAATTTATCATTGCTCTTTAGAGTTGAATTTATCTCTGAGTTGTGTCTGCTACATTTGGAGCTCTATCCATTTCAAAATGTGGGTTTCAGAGTTCTAATTCTTAGACAGGCCGGGAATTATAATAATGTTTTACTTCTCACGTAGTCGGTCTACACAAATTCATGAAGCTCCTTTTGTTGTACACTTTATTTAATGGAAATAAACTACTAACCAACAAAGTATTTTCATTGTTTTCTGTTATGCAGAAGGCGGAAAGGAGAATGCAAACGAAGATGGTCCTGAAAATAATCCTCAGTATACAACTGTTTATGTTGGCAATCTTCCTCATGATGTAATATCTCTCATTCTTGCTCACAAACAAATGTGTGTGTTTTTAATTTTGCATATTGTACTTGCTATTTCTTTTGGCTTGTTAATTAGTTTGATGGTTCTTATCTACTTCTAGGTCAATAGCAATGATGTGCATCGATTTTTCCATTCACTTTCGGTTGGCTCAATTGAGGAGGTCCGTGTAACACGCGATAAAGGATTTGGTTTTGTGAGGTACAGCACCCATGAGGAAGCTGCACTAGCAATTCAGATGGGTAGTGGCCAACTTATTGGCGGGAGGCCGATCAAGGTACTTCATCTTCAGATGTTAAAATTTCGATATATAAATTTATGTGTATAGAATATTTTAGTTAGTAAATATACAGTATAAAGATAGCTTGGGACCGTTTATCTCTGTGCACACTTGGTATTACGTCAATAATTGGAACAGAACTAAATTTGTTTGTCATTTATTACAATGTTTATAAAAGACAGATCTAGACAAGTAGATACCTCTGCAAATTTCATTTTCATCGAGTGACTAAAGTACATCAGATAGACTAGGGGATGCGATCTAGTAATGGTGATAGTGATTGAATCCCCATCTTTGTCCAAATTTTGTAGTGTTCTTGGGGAAGCAAGCCAACTCCACCAGGGACAGCATCTGCACCGTTGCCTCCTCCGGCACCAGCACCATTCACCTCCGGCGTGTCGGCGACTGACCTCCTGGCCTATGAGCGCTCCCTTGCGCTGAGCAAGATGGCCGCCAATCCGGCCCTGATGGGTCAGCATGCCGCCCTGAAGCAGGCCGCGATGGGGATGAGCGCCGGAGCTAGCCAGGCTATCTATGACGGCGGCTACCAGAGTGTTAATGGCGCCGCACAGCAGCAGCAGCTCATGTACTACTAGAGTGACGGCTCCATGAAGCACCACCAACCACTACGCAGACGACGAGGATGCCCCCCCTCCTAATATATACATAGTAGATGAAGCAGCCTTACCATGGCCTCTTTCTTTTCTAATCCTTGTTATTGCCATCCAGTAATTTATCCTTTGGCTGCTACTACCTTTTTCTCATCTGGTTCGGGATGCTCGGCTATATATATATATATATATATATATAGTACTACTGTAGAACATTTGTATTCCTAGAGACAAGGAAAGAGTTTGGGTGGCTCCCTGGCTTACATTACTACTATTATGTCCTGTGTTTGCATTCTAGTCGATTCGATAGCTTTTCAGTTGCGAGTACCTTTTCTCCAACGAATCGTTCTGTTCATTGCTAATTCCTTGCCGTACGAGGTTGGTAGCAATGGACTCGGATCCGATGCAGTAATGGCTGCAGCAACCCTAGTTGAATATTTGGTCTGACCTTGTTGATCTTGATCGGACGATGGGCATGATATACGCAGACGACATGGTACAACTGGCTGATCGTTCTGGCCCATCTGCATGATTCGAACGTAGCACCGGCCCAACAATCCGACACGTCAGGTGGTGGCCCAAAGACAGGCGGCGCGCTCGAGGCCCGCCTACTCCTCTCTCTGCCGCCATGTCCGCGCCCTCCCTCCTCTCCGCCATCCACTCCCACGTCTGCTCCTTCGCCCTGCTGCGGCCCCTCATTCACTCTCTCTCTCTCGGCACCCCTAGCTGTCTGTCGCGCGCGCACCACCGTGACGCGTATCTCTTGTCAAAGCTGCGGGGCGCGAGCATGCTGCCGGCGGTGAACTTGGCGGGGGACGTGGTGGCGGTCGACAGTGTCAGCGCGCGGCTCGGGCTGGTGGAGCCCGGGGACGTCGTGCTCCTGATCTCGCCGGAGAACCCGCGCAAGATGGGAGCGAGGGCGAGGGCCACGGCGTCACCTACCTCGTCGACCCGGGCAACAGCGAGGCGTCCAAGACGGTCGTGGTGAGTAGCAGCTCTGTAGCAGGATCCAAAGGGCTAAAGAAAGCTTGGGTTCGAATGTTTGATGTTAGCATGAGCCCCGTTTTGGTGCTGTAAAATTTGGGATTTGGTTGTGTGGCCCTGTGCACTAATGCTAGAGGCAACGGCAGAGTCGGCTAATTTTGGAAGCCTAGATAAATCTAACTACAGCTAAGAGCATATTTGAGAAGACACAACTTTCATGGTAACTGTCAGTAGTTACCGAGCTTATCGAACTGAGCTCGAGCTTAAGTCGAGGCTTGAACCCTAACTTGAGCTTGGCTCAAACTTTACCTGAAGGGACAGGCTCGCTCGAGCTCAACTCGTTTACAGCCCTACCCCCCGCATTGCCAACGAGGAGAGCAAGGCCGCGGACATGGGCAACCGAGCGACCTCTAGCTAATTTTGGAAGCCTAGATAAATCTAACTATAGCTAAGAGCATACTTGAGAAGACACAGCTTTGACACAGCTTTCATGGTAACTATCAGCAGTTGGATAATATTAAACTTCCACTCTTTGTCGGTGAGCTAAGACATTCACTTACCTTGCTCAGCAGATGGCTCCGCTCCCTGGCTAGAGGATTGGATTCCAGATGCTTAACATCGTACCATCAACTGTTGTCGGGTGATTAACTGAACTGTTTATAGTTACCTTTTGTACGGTGATGTTTAAATGCAAATAGAAGAGCAAGTAAATCAAGCTCAATTACAACTCACTTGATCAAATAGCACTCAGGTATAGGATTTTCAGCAGAAAGGTAGCCTTGCTCTCGCTTCTTTACCCTTGTACGCACAAATCTAGCTCATAGCAGCACTTTCTAGTTCGATTACTTAAGTATAGAGATTGAAACAACTTAGTGCGGAAGTTCCATATCTTGCCTTAGCCTCGCCTCACCTATTTCCTCATAACAAGATCACACCGAAATAGAATAGATCACACTGAAATAGAATGGAATCTAGTCTTAACCACCGTGGTTTGTTGTGTTCATTTCTTAAGATACGACTCCGATGAATTCACATTTCCTAGTTTTACGAGCACCTTCGGTATTCACTCGGTATGAGATACGGTGCTTCTAACCCTAAAAGACAATCACTATTGATATGGTCAGATATTTGCTGAACTAGGATTGGATTCATGCTGATAAGACGCTAGCACTATCACCCTATCAGAAGATGCAGCTCTTATGTTTCAAATAGAGGTGGGCACTCGGGGCGTGCCTTTGTGGGTCGGCCCGATCCAAAGCACGCTCCGGCACGAACTGGGCCGTGTCGGGCTAGCCAATCGCTGTTCTTCAGGCCGTACCGGGCCGAGAAACCGGGCATGGTGAGCGGCACGCCCGGCACGGCCGTGGGCTCGCGGCAGGGCATGCCGACCACAGCAGGGATGTGGGAGAGGGGGATAGTGGTTACCTGGGGAGCCGTCGCGTCGTCGTCGTGCTGCCGAGCCGTCAAGGCGCCACGCCGGGCCACCGAGTTGCCGCACCCGCCATGCTTCCCGCGTGACCGCTACGCCTCCCTCCTCCTGCGGTCGCTCCGCCTCCCACCTCCCGCGCAGTCACTCACCTCCCGTGCTGCGGCCGCCTCTCCTCCCTCTCCGTCCACGCCGCAGCCGCTTGCCTCACTCGCCCCCGCAGCCAGTCCCCTCCCCTCGCCTCACTCACCCTCGCGGCCGCTCGCCTCCCTCGCCTTGCTCGCCACGCTGTCTCGGCTCCCCTGTTGCCTCAGCTCTCGCATCGCGACGCCTCGGCCCCTCCGATCCACCTCGCGCATGTGGGGTAGGCAAAGGGCGGCAAGCGGAGAGGCGAGAGATAACTGAGAGAGATTGAAAAAGACGGGAGAGAGAGCGCTGGGAAAGATTAAGAAAGACAGGCGAGCGAGAGAGTGGTGAGAGAGAGCTGAGAGAGATTGAGAGACGGTGCAAGAAGTTGCTCTCTCCCTCAATCTCTCTCTCTCTCTCTCTCTCTCTCTCTCGCCTATCTCTCACAATCTCTCTCGCTTGTCTGCCTCACTCTTTTTCTCGCCCATTGTCCCCCCTCTCGTCCGTATTCAACACATATCTCTCGCTTTATGTAACTATTTAAGAATAAATATTTTTTTTCACATAATATTTATGTCCACTATCTCAACTCCATACGTCTCTGGCTCATTTTCTCTTGTCGTAATAGTGCAAATGGACCGGATCTGAACCGGTACGGCACGAAGTGCAAATGGATTGTGCCTGAGCTCACCAAAGACGAGTCAGGTACGACGGGCCGTCGCAGCCCGGCACGATTCAGACATGAAGTATGATGGCTCCGTACCGGCCCGGCACGACGCCTACCTTTAGTTTCAAATGACGATCAATACAGAAAATCTAGCTCGTTGAGTTTTGGCTGTCAAGAGAGTATCTAAATGACATTCCTGTTGTAAAAGACTGAAACTCATTTCTATTTTTGTTCGTTGCGTGGCGGGCGCCAGCGGCGCAGGCTGCGGATTCCAAAAAAGAGAGAGGAAAGGAACCTATTCGGATTCGGGTAACACGTCGGCCACTTCGGGTCTCGGGTGGCCTAACTTGGGGCTCCGCTCGTTTGTTATTATGGAGCCAGGCCGAAATGAAATAATATAATCTCAATAACAAAAGTAAAAAACCTGGGCCTGATTTTAATATGTAGCCGCAAAAGGGCGCCTGAATATTCCTTCTTTCTGATTTTAATATGCCCAAATTTTGCATTATTGGATGTTTCAAGTTCAAAAATAAAACTGAACTAAAATGGTACTTTATGCATTTTCCCTGTGCTTGTGCATGATATTTTTATTTTTATTTTCTCAATAGGGCATGGACTGCTGGCTAGTAGTGTAGTCATCTTAAGGCTCATAATTCACGACTGATGGGATTAGATCCTGAGAAATCATGATAGAAAAGCCATGCAAATAATCTACTAAAACATAGTTGGCGTGAATTGAGTTGTGGTCATCAACCAGAGACACAAAGCACCACAGAGCTATGCAACAGTTTGCTAAGATCATTTTTTTAATTGGTTGTGTTCACACTGTATCCATTGAGGAAAGTAAAAGGACAGCTATCTAAACATTTCAAAGCCCTATATCAATTTTTATTTATTAAAAGAGGTTAATTAGTTGTTGTATATCATAATATAAAGACATAAATTGCCAAATTTTACCAACACTTTCTTACGGGTGCGTTTACATTAACATATGATTTCTAGACTTGTAATATTGCAAAACAGAGAGCACAAATATTTTAGGCAAATAACAAGTGATTTAGGGGGTGTTTGGTTGGGAGCCAAACATTACCGCACTAGCATTAGGCATGTTTGATCGAGTAAATTTAATGTGTGGTTTGATGGCATAATTATAGTGCACCATATTTTCTTAGCCACTTGATCCACTGTTCATATACTAATGTATATACTAAAACTTACCACAATTGTGACCAGTGATTTATCTACCATAAAATGTGTGGCATAACATGCCAACGAAACAAGACCTTAGAATTGAACCACCGGAAACAACATTTATTCCCCCAAATGCCTTATTGTCAATTAAATTTAAGTGTATTTATTTTCTTGTAGAGGAGTTTGAGGCATTTTTTGGGCCAGCACAACAGACAAAAGAACTAGTTATCCACCTGGCTTGTATACTTTGTCCTCCGCTTTTTTGCCGGCACCTTTTTCTTCTGATTTGGGCTAAAGGTATGTTTAGTTTATATACTAAAGTTATCGTATCTTGTTTATATTTTTTTTTGTCAAACAGATCTAAGATTAGGTCATTAAAATTATAGTCGTACTTCGGCCTATAAAAATGAGTCTTGTCACACCTTTTTTTTAAGTCACTCACATATAAAATCCAGATAACATAAAAAGAATCTTACCCCATATTTGACTATGAACCAAATAATTATCTAAATCGATCAAACTCACTTGACACAATGTTGGATAACTTATAATAAAATATAGCGTCTTGAGCGGACGTGTTCTCCACCCTGCCAGACTTCTGCCCTTTTTCCCCACCTACACGCCATACTCTACTCTCACCCCCCTTTCTCTCTCTACCTTCGACGCGAGAAATGCTCTCCCAGATTTGCTCCAAGGTATGTATGCTTCTGCAGTACTGTGTTCTGTAACTATGTAGTGCCCATGTGGCGTGGATGGCAAGGCAGAAAGAATAATAACACAAAGGCAGGCAGATGATTATTATTTTGATCAGTGGTAATTATTATTTATAATACGTACAAACATCCATGTGTTTGTGCATGCTTGCATATCCAGCAATACATGGGTGTTTTTTTTATTGTGCCTTGGCTTTTTGGGGGTTTCTCTTTTCTTTCCTGTACTTCTACAGGAAGGATCAATTCCTGTTTGGGTGGTAGGCCAAGTGGTTGGTGGGTGGAGTCCTCTCGTCTCCCCTAATTCAGCAATTAAATATTGGCAGTCTTGGGATGAAATCCAGGATTAGAGCCCTCTTTTGGCTAGTAATTCTTGGGGAATTCCTTTACTTGGCCATGCCTTTGTTCCCATTCATGGCACCAGTACCACAAGAATTTCAACCACTGTTGGGACTTGGGAGTATCATAGAGTTGAAGCTGTTGAGCTGTCACTAGAGGTATCATCAAAGATCCAATCTTTGTTGGGTTGTTTGGGTTTTTGAGGGAATTGCTCATTTATTTGGTGGCTGGCTTCCTTTCTTGCATTTGGATGGGTTGATTAACTTGTTCCCCTTCCTTCCATGGAAGCGCAGGCGAGCGGCTTCTCCTTCTCCAACTCCTGTCTCTATCTTGTTTGGAGTAATCCAGCTGGTTTTTTATTTGGTTTCTGCTTCAGTTCCCATTCTTGGCATCATTCATTCCCCCACAAAGGGCAGACGCGGCTCCTGTGCGGTTGCTGCTCCTGGCAAGATTGGATGATTATGGGGTGATTAATATCTTGTTTTGGTGCATGCAAATGTGGGCAGAAACCAACATAGGGAGGGGGCAATACAATAGGGTCATATCTTTATGGAACTGGGGCCAGCTTTTGGTGATTAGAAAAGCTTTGCTTGTCCTCTTGATCCCTCCTCCATCTTTTCTGTACCTTCTCTGGTTCTGTGTTTGTGTGTGTGTGTGTGAGAGAGAGAGAGGGGAGGAGAAGGATAGAGAATAAAAGATGGGCATGGAGATGGCCACTGGCCATGATTTCACCTCAGGCTCAGACTCAGGCTCAGGCCCCTCCTCCTCTCTCCCATGCCCTCTCTCCCCAAACACTTCCCAATAGATTCCATTCCCTCTCTATCATCCTTGGTATCCACCCCCTTTTCTGTTCTTAATTGCAAAGGTTTCTGCAGGATAACATTTGTTGGGTAAGTCCTATAGAATCGTTCCCTTCTTTTTATGTTGCTTTTCTCCCCTCCCCTCCTATTTAAGTTCTTTGATTGCTGCATGCCAACAATGGTGAGTAGCAGTAACTGCTAGTTCCAGTAGAGTCTCCTGCTGCCCTTGATGCTTGTGTTTTCTAGGAGGAGGCTGAGAGAGGTGAATCCTCCTGTTTAAAGCCCATGCTTTGTTTGCTTGTTTTTACCTCTTATCCAAGTTCAGTTCTTGAATTTTACCTTCACAGTGTTTAATTCATATGCAGATTTTTTTACCCTCTGCTTGGATTTCATGATATTGTACCTATCCATTAAATCGTTATACTATATGTTCTTGATGAGCCTTTAATTGTTTTGTAGTACAATCCAAACACCTCATAAATGCAGATTTTAATTTATGGCTTACAAGTCTGAAGTGAGAAGTGAACCATCATGTATCTGTATCTTCTTCTTCCATCTCCACCCACTGACCCCATCTAGCTGAATGAACTGTTTTCTGCTCAATTTAGGACTCTAGGTAGCTCTGGTGTGTGACAACTGACAAGTGAAGAACCAGGAGAGTTTTGAGGCTGAGGGGGAGAGGGAGAGATGGAAGGTGACAGCTTCTCAGGGATGGCCAATGGCGGCCAGGTGGACAACAAGCTGATCCAGACGTTCCACAAGAGCTTCGTGCAGGTGCAGAGCATCCTGGACCAGAACCGGCTGCTCATCAACGAGATCAACCAGAACCACGAGTCCCGGGCGCCGGACAACCTCACCCGGAACGTCGGCCTCATCCGGGAGCTCAACAACAACATCCGCCGCGTTGTCGGCCTCTACGCCGACCTCTCGGTGTCGTTTGCGCGCACCATGGACGCGTCGTCGGAGGGCGACTCGTCGGGAACGTTCCGCTCCTCCGACGGCGTCGGCCGGGCCGGCCAGAAGCGCGTCCGGCCCGGCTGAGTTAGGACTATGCCATTCTTGGCATTGCCATGCCATTGTGACTCTTGAGGGCTTCTTCTCTAGTGCTGTGTAGCAACTAGCAGGCAGGCTATGTGTTACTGAGGTGTTAGTGTTACTACTAGTTTAGTTCTTTCTTGCTGTTCTTCTTCTACCTTTCTACAAGTGCTTCTGCATGAGTGTATCATTAGGGGAGAAGCAAAACCTTTATGTAGAAGTTCCTATGATGATGAGAAAGAAACGGCATTGTAGTAGTTCTTGACAATATGTTCACGTTGGCATTTAGTTATTATTTCCTGGCTGGTTTCAGGTAGCACATGGAGCATATCTGCATATGCATGCAGTGTTGTATCACTGCAGGTGGGCCAGATAGGCAGTTCATCTCATTGGAAAGATTTTGAGGGCTCTCAGTTATTATCTCTTACATTGCTACTATTTTTTTATTTTATTTTTTTAGCTGGTTTCTGATGAGTGCATCACTTTGATGAGTTCACAGTATTTTTGCCTTTGGAATGGATCATTCTTTTGTGTGCGTGAGAGTAAATGGTGGCTCATGTGAGCCTGAAAATTCTCATGTACTGATGCAAAGTGCAAAGCTTTACAGCTTTACCAATCTGCTGCTGCTCCTCATCCCCTGTCATTTTTCTTTTTGTCCTGATGAGTTATGATGAAAAGTTTGATGACCAAACTACTTGTGCCCTAATTCCCTCCTTTTCCTCTAAAAAATATTCCCTCCCTTTTCTTGCCCCACTTTTCATTCTTGTTCCTACTACTACTCAGGCAGGCAGGCTCACTTGAGTTGGTGTAATTTAGATAAGGCTCTCCTTTTCTGCATGCCAAAGGAGAGAAAAAAAGAAGGGAGTCTAGTGGGCATCTGCAAGATGCTGGACAGCATCAGCAACAGGAGGACAGAAAAAGCTTCAATAATTTTTTGGCTGCCAATCATAGTGTAGAACATGGCCAGAATCTTATTTGAGAGAGCGGTGTGTCTCTCAGTCTCTTGTGTGTGAATTCTCACCTTTTATATATATATATATATATATATCTAAGTGTGAACCTTTTTGACCACTGACTTGGCCAGCTGGACAGTGTTAATGGGTCCTCGTTGTTCTCTGTCTACAGTCTTAACACTGTCTCAACTAATTAACGAAGGTGCCATCAAAGAAACACAAGGAGGAATGTAGGAAGAGAAGGCTATGTTTGGAGCGTTGAAATTTCGTAGAAAATAGTTCGATGCATAAACTTCTTGCGTTTCAAGCTGGCCTAAGTTCCAATTTGCATATTTGAAACCTTGAACATTATTGAAGGGCATATAATTCCCAAGAAGTTATGGTGGTGTGTCTTTATCCTCTTTCGAAAAGGTAAGATCTGCAATCCTATACAAATAGAATCATAGTAACCATACCAAAAGGGTGTTGGGTGCTTCATATATGAAAAATAAAAGAACATGGAAAGTGACTTGCCTTAAACAGGAGCATGAAGATAATTTGAAGTTAGATTTGACTAAAAAATTTCCTTTGTAGGAAGCTTTTCCATAGGAATCCAAAGTTGTCGGTCCTTTGTTCAAACACCTAATTAGAAATTTTCCTACAGGATCGAGTCATTTAAAATTCCTCCATTCCAAGTAGGACAAGTGTTGAACGTCGCTATAGCAATATGCACTAAATAAAAATAATAAATATATTTAACCCATGCCACAATTACCTCTCAGTGAGCAAGGTCGATGGTTGAACAATGCTGCTAGTACTTACCAGAAAGTAAAAAACTGAACTTGTTAGTATAGGTCTAATCCAGCAATAAAATGCACAGATGACACCCTATCAAAGATATGTAAATAGGTAAGAGAAGAAAACCTGTAGCGATGGATGCATGACTTGGAACAAGGTAGGACGGGGAGCTGGCATGTGACCGAAATCAGCCCATGAACATGATTTAGCTGTTGTTTCGTGCCTAGAGATAATTCCTACTGCCAAAAATATGACGGCTACTTGACTTACCATAGTAGTAGATCCGCCCTTAAGCGGAAGGAACGGATGAAAGTGCGGTGGGGTGCAGTGGTGTACGCAAGGAGGGGGCGCAAAGGGATTAGAGCACCGGCTTTGACCTCGTACTCTTGGTATCCCTTAGTTTTTTCAGTAGTTTTCAAGTCGCCGCATCGGCTGCCCACCATGAACACAAGAAAATACAGTAATACTGTGCACCTCCTCTATTTTTCTCTAGTGGTGTGTGTGTGTGGTGGGGGGTGGTGGTGGTTGTGCTTAGGGTTAGAGGGTGTGTGTTGGGATGGAGGCCTTTCAACATTTGCTGACCCTTGAGTTTGGGCGTACATGTTTGTGCGCCTAAGTGTTGTTGGTTAGGTTATTTCTGAAGCTCTTACGAAAAGTTAAAATTATTTGAGGTATCTGGAGTTGTATGCTTAAAAAAAGGCATATGCAGTTGGCTCTTCTAGGCAATGCTAATGAGTAATGTTATGCTCATTCGTTTCCAATAATTTCTGCATCCATCATTTCACATGTTGCCTTGCTCCTAAATTGTAATATTTCTAAGTACTGATCCTCCCCCCATCCCCATTAAATATATCTGATGGACATGTCAAAGGACTACTTGTAAAATAAAACAGCCAAGATGGCACGAGCAAAAGCACCAGAGAATATCACCAGAACAATCGAAGCACAGTGTGCCCCTAACAGGGAGGACAAGCTGGGGGAGGCCCACAGGGGAGGAGAGGCTGTTTCTTGTGATTGGTAGCCCTCTTCAAATGCGTATCCCCTCTGAGTCTGTCTAGAGCTAGAGGATCTTTTGTTCCCTTTCTCCATCAAACTACATTAGAATGCAGGAAAATGCCATAGTCATTACTCAGAGACTGCACTTGATAGGGTCCAGACAAGCTACACCCACTCAAACAAAACACATCAGTTTTGGGATCACAGCTGTGGGAACTGGCCAAATTTTTGGGCCCCACAACAATTCAACATAGCTCGGTAGCCTTGGTTAACAAAAGTATTTTCTTAATTGCTAAGGCCATCCATGTCCTTTAATCCTTGGTAGCCTGGTAGTACATGAAGCAATCGATCTGTTGTAGTAAATTTCCTCAACAAAACTGTTGTTGTAAATGAATTCAGTTTCTGCCCATCCAAATGCTCTTTTACTGATACAATACTGACGTTAGGCAAAATCAAGAATTCACAAATCCTTATATCAATTTCCTAGTTCATGTTTAGTTTGAAGCCTCTTATCTATCATTCTTTAGGAAATCATGGGTGACAGAACAATTAGTATCGCATGTCCATTGAATTTCACAAAAATTCAGATACAGTCATGGTTGGTAAAATAGTAACAGTTGATGAACACTGTATACAGTACACTGAGATATCATGCCACTATTTTTCAATTATTGTAGTGAAGAGGTGTAGAAATTGTCTTTTATTGACAGTAACACAGTCTTACAAAAGGTCCCGAATTTGGAGGGCAAACATGTGGTCTTGCCAGAGATGGTGTGGGCAGATGCAGTGCAACTGTATGCTGCATGATTAATAAGGTAAACAATTGTTTGCTCCAGGACTTGCATGGATAATCAGAAGAAAAGGCTGTACCCTACCTACATGTATTAATAAAGTTGTGATAGATTCCCTTCTGTACTTCAAAATTAGTGCTAAGCTGTAAATCATCATAGGGTTGATCACTGTATCTTGGTGTTTGCATTTCAGGAATCACTCATATAAATATGTGCTGAGAAGCTGTAGCCCCCTTGCTATTTTTGTTGTTGTTGTTGTACTAAAGATGGAGTAAATTTTCCCTCAAAAAACAAAAGATGGAGTAATTTAATTATTTTTCATGAGTTGAGAACCTCCCAATCTTCGGTAGAGAATCGAACTCAAGTTCAGCCTTCTAGACAGATCCTTTAATCAGCTCAAGAAATTTGCTTGGCTGTTGGTTGTGCCCAACTGGTTGCTATGATTGTCAGATGAGCAACTTGCGCATAACTTACACTGTGCATGTACTTTCATTTGTCCTTCCGAAGTGATAGATTCATTTCCAGCTACTTCTGCAGCATAATCAAAGTCAAAAGTTTCAGCTCCTTTTCATACTCCCGGAATTTTATCTGAACAAATGCAGTTTCACCGTGTCACAAGTATTTCAATAAGCAGAGAAATAAAGCAGGTGATTCACATGTAATCCTTGACAAGACTGTTAAAACCAGTACAACATTGGATACTGCAGTATCACACTAACAGCAGTTCTATGCACAAAACAGAAGGGGAGTTAAGGATTTGAAGAGTGAAAAGAACACCATGAAGTCAAGTCCTACAACTTCATCAAATAAAAAGAAGAGTCTTATAATACTTGTGGATAGCAAATGTTCTATATTCGCTAGTTAATGCCACCACTGAGACTTGTGGAGGATTAGGTGGTTTTCTAGCAGATCTGATACGCTCTCAGCTGATTGTCTCCACTACAATGAAATCCGATACATCATCAACAATTATGTTATGCTCTGTAGTAGGTATGTGGAGCTGTTGGATTTGGGAAAAATAATTGGGAGAGGACCACCTCACACTGAGCGCAAAGTGTTCATTGTTTGGCAGGACCACTGATTAATGCAATGATAGGGATGTTAATTAGGCTTATCATGTATCATTAACTTATGTGCTTTTGAGCATTGGAAGTATCCATTTTCATCCAAAAATCTAGAGAAAGGGCTCTCCTTTTCCTTTTCCTTAAAAGTATCCCCCAAGGATGCTTGTCCCTACTCCCTAGGGTGCATGAGCATAAGAGGCCTTTTACAACTTATATACTCCATCATTTGTTAAAAGAGAAACAATGGGCACAAATTAAAAGGAACTTTCTTTGAAAATTTCACTAATGTTAAGATTTGCATGCGGATGGGTCTAATCAGGCTCTAAAATATAATATTTAACTCTACAAATCTAATTTATTTCAGCTGACCTTGTTTTTGGCTAATCATCTGTTGGTATGACCTTGTTTAGAATTACCAAATACTTCATTGGAAGTGCATAGACATCAGACGTTCAGGCATATGTTTCTTTTCATAAAATCAGTCATGCTTTATACATCTCATAAAACAAGCTACTTGCCGCACAAAAAGAAGAAGAATTCACCAGTTATATTCTACAAGAACAAAAAAAAGGATGTTTGTTCCAACAAGTTTCCTTATTTATTCACATTTGTAATTCTATTTTCAGGTGACTACATTCTTGTGCACCAATCAGCAGCGCATCCTTTCAAGTTCACCTTTTTATCTTCTTGCAGGTAGCCAATCACACAAGTCCACATCAATGTATCAGATCTAGACTTAGATGTTTCGAAAATGATGTGAAGAGACAGTACTAATCCTCATGTCATGCCTAAGTTGGAGCCTAGGATGCAGACATTCCATCATATTCACCATCAACACTACATAGTACATGCAGTGCATGAAATAATTTCTAACAACAATGTTTATCAAATCTTAAGGGTATGTTTGTAGCTTCAAAAGGAAGAAAACAGTTCAATTACAGCAGGAATCTGAAAAAATTTCCGTGTTTCAAATGTGACCTAAACCCAGGATTTTTTTTATTTTTTGCTTGGCTTAACTGATTACTCCAAAACGTGTCTTACCAGTTGCACTACAAAGTGGTAACTTTTTTGTGTGTTGCTTTCAAGAAGAAACAAGGTGGTTTGGCTGTTAAATTTCTCTAAACCAACAAGGTTAGGACCACAAAAAGGCACGAAAGAAATAAAAGAACATGCTATCACTCCTGGGTCCGGGCATGATGCAACAGCAGCACTAAAAAAGACACAAAAAGAGGCAGATAATCTATTATCTCTCTCCGTGTGGAACTCGGCCTTAGCCAAAACGCAAGCGGGATTGCTCCTTTTTAAAAGACTTCAACAAATGGGGCTACTAGTTGCTGCTGCCATCTGAAACTAGAAAAAAAAACAATGTCCTTTTCCTGAAAGCAACAGCATCAAAACCTTGGTGATTTGTTTGTTTAAGCTGTCAGTGTAGTGCAGCAGCAAATACGCATTGGAACAGCACAGATGCTGCGATAACCTTTGCCTTTTTGCTTAGACAATCAGGACAAGCATCTTCTTAGTTGGCATAATACCAGCATGATAATTCTTTACAATCACATAACGTGCATTTGTAGAATGACACATGGTGGTATAGTTTGCAAGATGGAAAAAAATGATGCTATTCCCTCGTGACCAGATCACAAGGAGATATTTGCAGAAAGAGCTTGGCATATCAGATTTTTGCTAGCTCTACAAGAAAACTGTAGAATCAAATAAAAGGAAATGAGTAGAAAAATGGAAGGCAGGATATTTAGATTATATCTTTGGTAGTCTCTACTTAAGGGTTCAGGAGTACAACTGGACAGCTAGGGAAACACTGTGAAACAGACTCTGGTCCCACCTGGATGCACTCCTGTGATTCTAACGAGTTATTGACAAAGTAACTTAGTGCCTTGACGATGTTTTGTATGACCTTTTCTTTGATTGCTGACTTAACATCTATCAGAGGATATGACCATCCTAAGCCACTGCTTTGCAATACTCTAAAGGATTTCAGCTTGGTGGCTGGTGAGGAAAATATTATCCACCAGTACAAGGAATTCTTCCACATCTTGAGTTAGTGCAGGCAAATGCTTGCCTGAAAGAGCAGAGGCTCAGGTGAATCTCTACGAGTAAATTTGATGCATATTAGCAACAGCGTACCAGCAATTAAGAACTCCAGTACATTCAGAATCAAAATCTCAGGAGTAAATCTGCGTATCAGATCCAGTGCCAGTACTGGCAGGTTCTCTTACCTGTGCTAAATGCAGTACTCTGAAAATTTCAACTATTTCAGTCCCAGCACCAGGGCAGGACCATCAGGGCATGATACCAGTACAAATATGATTGAATGATACAGCGCATTTATTGGTTTTCATGACAAAGATGAACCCAAAACAAACGTATTCACGAAAAGGAATGGCCTACTAAATAACAAACGCAAGGAAAAAGGACCACAACTGAGAGGACACTTGCCTACATGAAGAAATGAAGTAAAAATTTAAGACGATTTTTGTTCTCAAATTCTTACAGACAAGAATGGGGTATGCGATATCCTGACCTTTTGTTGGGCACCATTCTCGATATTTTATGATAATACTGCACCAAATTGCTACCTTCTGGTGCTACTGTGTGGTTGCAGTTGATAATTGGTCTTTATTCTTTAATGATCAACAATGTGAAGTAGACTCATCTGTTCAACAACAAAGCTAGTAGCAGTAAAATGATTTATCCAAAAGCCAAGCATGCAGCACTAAAAGCAAAAAATGCTGCAGAGGTTGTGTGTCGGACATGTGGTTCCAAAAATTGAATATTGAGAGTGTACTGGTTGCCTTCCTAAGTATAGGATCTTGGTTATCAGACGATAAAGAAGACAGCAGAATTAATACGCAGCATCTCTGGATCATTAGTTTGTTTGAATGTTGCAACTCAGAAAAGTAAATTTTGCTACATAAACTACAGTACAAGTGTAGACGCCTGTACAATATTATTAGCATTCACTATTTTAGTTTTAATGCTGCTCATTGTCGAGGGGAGGCGGGTCATAACAGTAACAGTTTTTGCTGCTAGATACAGTAGAAAGTCCCTGATTGAAAAGAACACAAGTATGTTCTCAGCACATGAGCAGTCACTCATCCCAACTAACAAACAAGCTATATCATCTGATTGGAGTATTGAAAGGCGCAATCATTCAAAACATGTGGAGCTTATGCAGCCACCAAGATCTACAGACGGAATCAGACAGGAAAACAGGATCAGAATATATGTCTAAAGCAGCCTACTGCTAGTCCAAATAGTTTCTGAAATAGATGTCATGCAAACAATCAACGACGCCACCAATACCTCCTATTCAATATAATCTTATACGTACGAAAAATAGTATCCTGCATGCCCCACTAGAGGGTTATTTGGGATGATTGAAGCTCGATTAACCACAAAGGAACACATTTGCAACAACAATAACTGGCCGACTAGTAGGCATATTATTCAGGCAATCAGGCAAGCCAAGATGCAAGAGCACGCAATACACCAAATGTTGGGATGATCTATAAAACACTCAGCTAACCCCTCATCAAGTCTCTTCTCCTATCTTAGTCTAAAAAGGTCTCTTGTCTCACTGCATTCTCCTAAAGAAGCTCACTGGAGTCTGGACTCGTACAAAAATTTGAGAACATCACGCTAACCATAGAACATATCAGGACCCAATTCGTAGAAATGCACGAAGATTGTAAAGCCATATACATGAATCCACCTTTATAAGGGGTTCTTTACTTCTTCTCTTAGGTGATTATGTGTTCAGAAACGGTGGGAGTGGGAGGAGGCCACATTACCTTGGATGGACATTGAGGCAGCACGGAAGAGGACAGATAGAGGCGTGATTCGTATGCAACGAGGACGGCGATGGCTACGCCGCCGCCGGAGCTCGCCGTAGCCAACCTTCGCCGCCGCAGCGTCTTGAAGGGGGAGGTAATGGGTGGAATACGAAGTAGTTCCAGGGTCTCGATGCAAATATGCTACTGTCAGTTCGTTAGATGCATAAATCAGTGGCTAAATGATTAATACGAACTAATATGAGGCACGAAAACATTACTTGGAAATACTTAGGCCATCCTAATCTGGACCACCTATATTCTATCGGACGGTTTATACCGATCCACGTGTTCGTTCGAAACGAATAATCGCGATCCAAATCTTTTACTTCGTACAGAAAAACAAATTAATCCGAGGTCTAGTATTCAAATATACCCTCTCCTACTCGTTCTGCCCCGAGTTGGACCGCCTATGTTCCATCAGACGGTTAAAATAGATCCACGTGTGATCGCAAGAATAATCGCCCTCACGCTTTTTACTATTTCTTTGAATACAAATTACTCCGAGGGGTATTACAAAAATGTCACCTCAGTTACCTCTCCGATATCTGGACCACCTATGTTTGATCAGACGGTTGTAAGTGGTCCACGTGTTGTCGCGCAGAATAATCGCGATCGTATTTTAAACGTATGTTAAAAATAAATTAATCCGAGGTCTAGTATGCAAATATCTGGGCCGGCTATGCTTGATCGGACGGTTAGCGGTAGTCCAAGTGTGATCGTATTTTTTACATATTGTGAAAACAAACTAGTCCGAGATCTGGTATGCAAATATCTCATCAACTACTTATTCCTCCTCAATCTGCCCCGCCTATATTTGATCGTACGGTCAAAACATATCCACGTGTGAGTAGCGGATAACTACGGCGAATTTAATTTCTGTCCTCTGACCTTTCTCTCTCTCTCTCTCTCTCATCTCCTCGTCGCTCCTACCTCGACGTCGTCGAACGCGACGGCGGAGGCGCCCACCTCGCCGCCGTAGTTATGGCCGTGCGCTTCCGCTACCGGAGCTCCCCACGCTTCGAGTCCCTCGACCTCGCGGGCGCCGGCGCCATCTCCGTCCGCGACCTCCGCGCCCGCATCCTCGGCCCCGCGCTCCGCCGTCACTTCGACCTCGTCATCTCTGACGCCGCATCCAACCGCCGTACAGCCTCTTCATCCTCACCCTATAGGCTCTATCCCTGTGCCAAAGCTGCCCGAACCCTTCAATTTGACTCCCGTTTTGTCCCACGCAGCTTTCGACGACGACGCGCTGCTCATCCCCGTCGGCTCCGACGTCGTCGTCAAGCGCGTGCCCATCGTCTCCTTGGGGGATGGCGGCGGAGAATCATCAAATCCTCATAAGACGTGCGTAGCTAGTGAGGGAGCTGCTGTTTGTGTTGGGATTGGGTGGGTTTCGGTGCTTATTACTGTGTTGGATTGTGTGATAGGGCTGAGGAGCAGCAGGGTTGCGGCCGCAGCGACCGAGGCGAGGGAATTGGGTCATTTCCGTCTCCTTTGGACAAATTTGATGACCCCATCAATGTGCTTTGTCCTGGTTTAGAGGCAGAGTTATCAGAATCATGTGCTGATGATGTAAAATTAGAACAAAGCTTCAATAAAAGGTAAAATCCAGAGCTTAATTTTTCCACTGATAGTTGGGTAAATCACCTCTAGGAATAGCTTCAGTCTTTATGACCTATGACCTATCCACTATCTAGGTATAGATCATTCCAAACGCTTGGAGCCTTAGACAGTGTTGTATTGTGTAAATTAGAATATGTTGTTCATATTCCTTATTTGACTTCTATTTATTTGCTGTATACCTCAGATTTGTGATTGCTTCTTGTTGTTCATGCACAGTTGGATGAATCTTAGAAGTTTTGAATAGGAAGCAGATTTTGTGACCAATTACTCCACCCAGACAGAGTTGCCATGAGCCCACGATAGGCAAAATTACATAACCATCCTATGTCCTTTAGCAACTGCAATTTGTGACTGAGGGAGTAGTAAAGGGCTAGAATACAACTTAGGAAAAGGATCTCAAGTAACCACATGGCATTCAACATACCACTTTATGACCTTGCATGCATTCCTTTCATATGAAATTTTATTATGTTTACTGATGTTGATGCTCTGAGATGTCTTGTCCAAGATATCTGAACATTGAAGGAAGTGGTCTTAGTGAGGCCATGCCCAAAGGTGAATAAGCAACATCATCTTGTTAGTTCTTTCTAGACCATTGTTGAAAACTTTTTTGTGTGCTATTGGATGACAGAAGTTGTCGTGGATAATTCTACTGAAGAACTTGATTTGGAAGAAGGAAAAAGGGAAATCAAAACAATTTCCAAGGCTAGGGAATGCAAAAAGATGGAACAGTAATATCTTATTTCTTTTTCTACATAAACCGTTCCATGTACTTACCAACTAATCGCACTGTAATTTATAATTTATGTATTTTATGAAATTAACATAATATGGTTTGTTGCTTGTCTTAGGAATGTTGCTAAATCCTCACAAGTTATTCCCAATGTGGGTGTGCCAGCAGAATTGAGATGCTTCCTTTGTAAAACAATATTCGAAGATGCTGTGATGATACCATGTTGCCAGCATAGTTTTTGCAACAAATGTAAGTCATTTAAAGAACTAAACATCTCTCACTGTTTTTATAAGAGACCATCTTCTTTTCACCTCCTCTTGCATATAACCATGTTCATCGTTATCGAAAGACTCTTGCAATATTACTAGCTTGCAGTAAGGCTTGCTCTGCATGGCTATGCTTAGACCCCTGAGTGCTCAGCTCCTAATTTGAACTTTTATATTAACTCGATCCATCTTGTTAAGATTTTTGTTTGTAATAGCAGACAAGGTTTTCAGACTGATTAAATCTCCAAAGTTGTACAAGCCAGTGCGGTGCATATAAACAATGATTCAAAATACTTTTATATGTCTGAACATCTTCCAATGGACATTTTCAGTGACATGCCAGTAGTGTGCTACATGTATCTGCCAATGCCAATACATGCCAGACACAAGGGAATGGGATAATTGATCTGACTTGTTCTTACTTGACATGTGCCACATTGAGTAGCTTTGTTTTTTCTAATAAGTTTTCTGTTGGACTCTTGGGAGGAGGCCATTGTGGTTTTTCACTGCAGCCCATGCGGTCCATTGTCGTAGTGAATTTTGTTTGCCTTGTTAGGTTTCAATATTGCTGATCCAGAATTTGACAAATTTCTCAGCTCCTCTAATAATAGATGTCCACACCTAGAATATTCAAGACATACAGTTTATTTTTTATGATAACAAATAATTGCACATTCTAAATTTTCTATTTTTTTCCCCATTGACATTGAAATCTTTAGATTGTTTTCCGGTACTGCAGGTATAGTTTCTGCTTTGGCTGAGATGAAAAAATGTCCGAAGTGTTCATCCACGAGGTGCACTATTAATGATCTCTTACCAAATTTGTCACTTCGTAAGGCCATTGAACATTTTCTTGAGACACAACCAGCTGGTGTTGTTGGATTTGATGATCCGGGACCTATGTATGCACCTGGTATGTTGAAACTCACTACCTTGTTTCAGACGATATCTTTCTTCTGAAATCTGAACTACTGCTGAATACACATTTCTTGTCTGTAAGCTCAGATGTAGAATCAGGTATAGAAGCAAAAGAGGCATCATTTGCCCTGTCAATTCACCAACAAGAACTAAAGTTGCCCTGTTCTCCATCTGCCACGGGAAAAGATTCCAATCAGATCTTGCAAAATCCTGCAAAGGAGATTAAAAGAAGCTCCAGTATTAAGATTTGTCTAGATGGAAATAAACCAACTGAAAAAGCTTCCGCACTCAATAGAAATGGCCCCCGAGAAGCATCTAGAAATGCCGATTTTCAAGGAAGTGCAAGCTCCTCAAAGGTGTACCAAAATATTGCAGAAGAGAATGGTACAATCTTGCACGATACGTCAGTTGCTGTTGGCTTGCTTTTATAGTAATTGTGGCTTAGTTTTCTTTACTTTGCATTCCCAGATGAGTTGCCTACCCTGGAAGCCAAAGCACTCAGGAAATCTTTGGGTATTCGCTTCCTTTAGCTCTTTATTTGTCATTCGCTTATCCACAGTTCCACTTAGTCAATTACAATTTATTTCTTTTACATGCAGATGGAAGTGGATTTGCAGCACCGGCAATGAGGACAAGAAAGGTGCATTATCATTTTTTCCCCCTGATGAGAGTGCTTCCTTTAACTCATTGACTTAGCAAGATACCTGTTGGCATACAGTAGTATGTTTGGAGGAAGGAAACCATGTTTTAGGAGTGCTGGGGGCTTACTAGTTTGTTCTATGAGAACCATTAGTGTACATTACCACACTTCTCTGGAGTATAGTGACATCATAAGGTGGTTGTACATAGAGAAGCCTTAGTAGTTTCCAAAGAGACAGTGTGGAACTTGCCCACCCCATTAATATGTTGAGTTAGTAAATCCCCAAGGAATTTTTTTACCAGGGCTTACATTCGCACCAATTATGTCCTTATCGTAGAGAAAAGTTAATGCATGATGCATGTAGAGCAGCATGCTTTTGGTGACTTGATTGGAGTTAGGTGCAGGTCTGTCTATTCTGCTTAAGAGAATCTCTATATTTTATACTATAATGCCTACCTCAAGATTCCTTTTGGATAAGCAGGGTGGGCGAACTTGTTACATGTGTGGTTCTCCAAACCACCTGATCAGAGATTGTCCAGTTGCATCAAATGTACATTCAGGTAAGCTGAGCATATCATAATTCATACCCTTCTATCTTGCCCCCTGGTTTTAGTTTTCCCTTTAGGTGTACTTCAATATTCCTTACATGCAGAAGATAGTGCATTCCATGGAGATGCATATGGTCCACCTAATTGGCAGGGATCTATGTTTCACCCTCTTCAGCCTTATGGAAATATCTATGGCACACCTGGGATCATTCCATTTGATCCAGGAGTTGTCCCAGTCTCACCTTTTGGAATGCCTTCATACATGCCACCATTTTATGGAGGCATCAAGAATCCATAGTAAGTAACTTTTTTCCTTTCTATTGGTATTCCTCTGAGCTTCTGCTGGTAATAGCAGCAATTTAACCAATCATACCCACCTCAAAGTGTGTTTATCTTGACCCCTAAATGACCTTGCAGTGCTTTTATGGGGATGGGAGGTATGCCATATCCAGTGCTACCTGGAGTACAACAACCCTTATCACAGACCGGATTCATGGGTCTTCATGGTAATGTTAAGAGCCATAAAGCTCCAAGTGGAAGGGGAGTAAGGTAACATGCCTAAACTCCAAAGCGTCAGCTTGAAACTAATTCATCATGTATCTTCTTTTCTTCACTGGAAAATTCAACTTTAACTGGTGATGTGCCTATCATAGAGTTATTGAACACTAAGAAGTTTGTCCGTTGCACTCTAAACTTTGTCCCTTTTTTTTGTCAGTCTAATGTTGTAGATTATGATAGTAACTGTTGTATATGCATGGTTTGATTTTGGTCTCAAACATGTTAGCTTTAGGCCTTTCAGTGTTTATGTTTGGACTGCTTTAAATCACGTTCATTTGGTCATTTGACATTGGCATCTTAGTGCTACTATATGGCCAGGTTTAATATTAAAGAAATATAATCTTATAAAAATCGTCTGGATTTGATAATGCTCAAGAGGGCTACTTTGCTATCTGTATGGAATGTTTCATACAATCTCGCGAATTATAATTTTCATGGTTTTCATTTAGATGTCCACAGTAGATGTAGAGCTCATTGAACTTGCTATAAGATTGTCTTTCATACCAATACGCCTTTTTTGGTTCAGCTAATGTGAAATTATATGGATTAATATCTAGTGAATATGTGTTTCTTCAGGGACTATGACTATGATAGTAGTTCAGATGATTGTCATGATGAGGATGGTAGAAGAATATCACATAAGCAATATCAAACAGAAAAGAGATCTGAAAGGTTTTATGATGAAGGTAGCACAAGGGTTAAAAAAACACACTGCAAGGACAAATTTTGTGGCCCTATTCATGACAAGTGTTGTTATTCATCAGATGAAGAATTAGTTGATCAGAAACATCGAAAGGAGTTTGATACATATGGAAGAGAAAGGAGGAACCATTACGCTGAGCAGTCTGCTTCTCAACTGCATGACATGTCTGACAACTCTATCCAGGATACTAAACAGAGGAGTAAGCAGCATTATAGAAGTATTTCAGGAAAAAGAGATGAAAGTGGTGCAAAATACAAAAGTGAATACAGTGAAAAGACTCGTAGTCAAAGTCGTAAAGAAAAGAGTCACACGGAGAGGGCTGATGATGGGCACAAGTCCAGTAAGAACACATACACTCATAAACATTGGGACCATGAAACTGATCACTTGACAGACAAGTGTGGCAGCAAGGTAAAAGTATCCAGCCAGAATTCAAGACATGTCAAACCAAAAGTCGCTTCTTTAGATGGCCTCCTGGAAAGTGACAGATGGGAGATGGTTGATGGCCCAGATGATTACGATAGAAGGGATCACTACCGTCACAAGAGGAAGGGAATCCATTAACAAATCCAAGTTCAGGTCTATCTGTGTAACCTGTGTTCCATTTGCAGCGACCAAAAAGAAAAAAAATCCATGTGAATCAATAAAACAGTTGGCAGTGTCAACTATGTATCAGAGGTATTGCTTGTCCTGAAATTTATCATCTGCAGTTGTACCCAGTGTTGTTTTTATTCGCTGTAAATCTTGTTAGGAATGATTGCTAGGTGTAGTTCTACAGATCTTCCTTCTTTCGGCCACAAGTATAGGAATGTAAGAGTGGTATGCTGTTGATACATAGACAGAGAACATGGAGATTTCATAGTCATGTATAGAATTTGTTGTTCACTCTGTTGCGCAGATTGACTTTGATTTCCTGGTTATCTGAGTTAGTGTAGACCGTTTTTAGACAAACTGTTAATGATGAATTTCTTTTTTTGCTAAAAATGCACTTCTTCTAGATGAGCAAGCACAAGCTTTTTTTTTCATCAGTTAATGATGAATTGTTTTTGCTGAAAATGCACCTCTTCTAGAAGAGCAAGCACAAGCGTTTTTTCATTCCAAGGATGAAATTTCTTGGAGACTTCATGAGGATGGGGGATTACTGAATACAAGATACAGAGACTGGAATATAATGCATTCAACTATCATACTACAGTTGTCAGATGAAATTGTACTCACTATGTTTAGGAAAGGTACAGGTAACCGATGAAAAGGCAGATATTGCATTTGATCAGCTCCCCCAAACTCTAGGTTCGTCCAGCTTCCGAATCCCACTGGTTTATGGCATACTCCATAGCATTAAGGTTCGCTGGTGCTCTGAGGCTCACGAAGTAAAATTATCACTTGATGCTGCAGCATCCAGAGGGTGTGGCAGCTGGAAAGAACACAAAAAGTAGATATCAAACACTTGCATTAGTTTTTTGATGCCATAGTTGCATCATATCATCAACAATTAAACATTATAGGTCCTTGTTCTAACTACAGTGGTACTGGTATTGTAGTACTGATGTGATATCTGACATGCCGAGCTGAATAGACCGGGCAAATTGTAGCTCGACAGTAACGAGCTAGTTTGGAGCAGATGAATTGCATCATCTAATGCATGGCCCCGACAGCTCTCAGATTCTGGCACTAGTGTTTTCTTACCGTGTGGATGGAAATACTGGTCGCAAACTTCCCCATGTCTTCCAAGCCTACGCCGCAACACACCGAGAGCCAGAGGTAATGCTTTGCTCCAGAGGCATTGCTTAAGCTTCTCTTCAATGGATCCTTCTTGCACCTTGTGGTATCTACAGCCAACTGTTCTCAATTGCTGCTCTGAAAAATGAAAATTCGACAACTCTTGCTTTATTTGTCTCAACAACTCCCTACTTATTGGGATCGATTAAAAGCGGTATCTGGCTGAGTGATTGTGAGGTACGATTCAACCAGAATGCATGAATAAAGAAGTTGCTTCCTGCAGGTATATCCTTGATAATGACTAGTGACAGTCTTGTGTACTAGCGCATCGCCTATAACATTGAAGCAGTGCCGTATTTTCCAAGAAGCCACCGGCCGGAGAAGCTCTGATCAAGCCTTCACAGATAGAACCAAATTCTTCTGCCATGTACAGAAACTGGCATGGAGATATTACATTTACAAGATAAAATTTTTGTGCGATGAAGACAGCTTCCAGGTTGAGCACAACAAACCATGATCATGATCCATCTCCTGCAACAAAATGCAGGGTTTATCCTGGAAGCTCGCTCGGCGCTGAACATTCTGCACGGACAACAACTCCAGAAAGCGCATCCACGAGTGTAGATATATAGGACCTTCATGATATGGAGGATCATGTGTGTGCAACAGTGTGATTCTGGACCAAGACAGGAGTCTAGGATGGAGTTGTGACCTTCAAGTTTAGAGTAGCTCATTAGGTGTTAGACAAGGTAGAAGTTTACTATACATTTGTAAGATAAATTCGTACAAGAAATTAATGCTACTGTCGTCGTTGCTAGCTAGCTCTTACATTTTCCTTGCAAATGCTTTTTGTGAATTTTGAGCATCGAACTCTACATGAGAACAGATGAGGTGCTATATTCAAAAGCTAGATTTACTTACGTTAGTTACGATAATCATTAGATGGATATTTCCGATGTATCCCAAGCCCAAGTTTTGGGTGCTAATATAAGTAAAGGTGCCATGTGGAGTGCCTAGTGTAAGTAGTGGTGCTTCGGTTGTGCTGCATGCTCTGAAGTCTGAAGTCTGAATATGTAACGCGAGCAGTGCCATGTTTCTTGGTTATTTCACCCTTCTGTCATAACATAGCTGCGTCTAAATATCCAGTTGTTCTGGTCTGATGGAAAGGTCAGCTTGAATGAAAGTTAAAATACATAATAGTCTCTGCTTTAATTCTCTTGCCTACCATTTTGAATATGTTGAGTCAACAGCTACAGTTGAGTTAGACTCAGCAATTCAACACACGGATACAAAAGTCTGTAGATTAGAACATATTTCATGTAAATCAGAGTAGTACTACATGCCCCACATATATTCACAGCAATGCTGACTTGACACCAATGTATCACCTCCCACATAATTTGCTTAAAGCACGGCATAATTACTAAGAAATTTACAGGAGGATGATATACATCCTATAAATTGTAGCCAAACTAATATGCTTTACAGAAATTGATCCTGATTACACAAACAGAGACATATACAATCTATGCTTTGTTTGCAAGCACAGAAATCAATGTTTAATACTACAACTAACCATTCCATTCTTAAGGTTGAAGAATGCATTTGCGATCGACGTGATTTCTTTTGACCATTTTAAATAGACTTTTCTTTCTTTATTCATGAAGCCAAGAACACAACATACAAGATTTCTATGCTTGGGAGCTGTTATTTGCCCGGTATGTACCAACACGATCTGATCTTACATCAGAATCTCCAAGATGCAAGGCCCTAAATAGACTTTTCTTTCTTTATTCATGAAGCCAAGAACAGCTAGTGATGCATTCACATACTGCTAATTGGCCAGTAGGATACATGGAAAAGCACCACTACTCTTACTTATTCTTTGAATATTCCTGATGCACCCCAAGCCCAAGTTCAAATGCTGGGGTTTCATCCACTTGCATGTAGAAGAGCTAGTAGCAAACTAGCAACTGTGCTTGTGCTGCTCTGAATTATTGTAAGCTATGCAGTCTCCTTGCACCTCATGTGCTATATATAGCTAGCCAAGTATCAATGCATCACTACTTATACGTCCTTGGTACGGTGGTTTGTGGTTACTATGCAGTATGCAAGCTGTTAAATCCATCACCACTTATCTGACCTTAGTATATTGTGGTTGACCTTAGTATACGGTGGCTTCTCTATGGAAACTGCTAAATCCAGCAGCATTAAACTGACCTTAATATGTTGGTTATTAGGCTATGCAAGCTTTTGAGTGCATCAGTACTTGATTATCTGAACTTAATTACTATGGATGGTTATGAATAGCACTTGTTATCAATATGAGGCTAATGGGCCAGAATATACAGTGTTACATGAGGGTACAAAAGGAAAGCCTATACAAGACAATACGTACAAAAGGAAAGCCTATACAAGACAATACAAGATACTAGCAATCTCTATACAAGGTAAGTACATGATACTGTCTAACCCCCCCTCAAACTCATGGTGTATCAACAACACTGAGTTTGAAGAGATAAAAGCTATGATGAGCTCTAATCTGTGTCTTCGTGAAGAAATCTGCCAACTGAAGCTCTAAAGGCACATACTGAAGAGTCACAACTTGATCATGTACCTGTGAGCGCATGTAGGACACATCAACACCGATATGCTTGGTGAGCTCATGCTTCATTGGGTCTCGAACAATACTAATATCATCTATACTGTCAGATAAAAGAGGAGTCGGTGTAGAAATAGAAACACCAAAATCCTCAAGTAATCACCGTAGCCAGATAATCTCTGTTGTCAAAAGAGCCATAGCTCGCAACTCAGCCTCAACACTAGAACGAGAAACTGCTGTCTGTTTCTTAGTCTTCCAAGCAATGAGAGAACTACCAAGAAAAACGCAGTAACCAGAAAGAGACCGACGATCAGAGTGATCACTAGCCTAAGTAGCATCAGAGTATGCCTGAAGCTGTAAAGAGATGGAGCGTGGAAAGAAAAGAAGGCGAGAGATAGTTCTACGAAGATATCACAGAACACGAAGAAGATGACTATAGTGGAGCTGAGTGGGAGCAGAAACGAACTGACTCAATATATGAACATGATACGAAATATCAGGACGAGTGACATCAAGGTAAACAAGACTCACAACAAGATAACTATAGCGAGTAGGATTCTCAAGAGGTTCACCATCAGTAGACCGAAGGTGAACATTAAGCTCCATGGGAGTCTCTGCTATGCGATGGCCAGTAAGAGAAGCACGATCAAGAAGACCCTGAATATACTTCTCTTGCAATAAATAGAAACCCTCAGGTGTAGAAGAAACTTCAATCCCAAGGAAGTAGCGGAGGGGACCATATCAGATATGAGAAACTGCACACTGAGACGTGCCTTTACAAAGGCAATATACTGTGAATCATCTCCAATAATGATCATGTCATTGACATATAGAAGAAGAAGAGTCCGATCACGAAACGAAGTGTGAACAAAGAGCGCAGGATCATGAGTACTAGCAGAAAAGCCAGCAGCAGTGACCACAGAAGAAAAATGCTCAAACCAAGCACTAGAGGCTTTCTTAAGCCTATAAAGAGAGCAACGAAGCCGACAAACCATGCCCTCGGGAACAAAATACCCCGGTGGTGACTGCATATAGACTTCCTCACGCAGCTCACCATTAGGAAAGGCCTTCCTGACATCAAGCTGAGAGATAGACCACGCACGAACAGATGTCACAATAAGAAGAGTGTGAACAGTGGTCATGTAAGTCACAGGAGCAAAAGTCTTATAAGAATGAACAAGATCAAAGGAATGCTAGGATATCAACTCACTGGAAGGATATAAGAATTGTAGCTGTTTACCAAGTTTACAACCCGCACAATCTAAAGAGGTATTACCAGACACAGATCCTAAAAGGCCACGACGAACTAAAGAAGACAGACGTGACCCTCAAAAATGTCCTAACCGGTGATACCATATTATAAATAGCACTTGTTGTCGGAGCCAAAAGAGCTAAAAACGATCCAAAAGCCGAACAGCCAGTACCGATAGAAAGAACCGAAGAGCCGAAGGAGCCTAAACGGCTTCATGCTATACCAAGACGGGCGAGCAGAGGCAAGTCCAATTTATTAGCTCAAATCAATTTGATGGTACCATATTATTTGTACGATTTGATTCTCTAAAGGACTGTCTTGTTCTACGCACATGCATGCAGGGTTCACAAAACCGCGAAAAATCGTTCGGTTTTCGCGGTTTTTGACTTTACCGTACCGACTCGAGATCCAAAATCGTTCGATAAACCGATCTAATTCAAAAAAATTTAAAGATTTTTTTTGTTGAAAACCGCTCGAAAACTGTTGAAAAACCGCGGTTTTCGCAAAAAAAAAACCGCTCGAAAAACCGTTTTTGAGGAACATTCAATTGGTCGGCTGGTTTTTCGCGAAAACAGCGGTTTTTGGTAAACCGCGAAAGCCGAGCGGTTTTCGATTTTTTCGAATTTTTTTCAAACTTTTTTGATTTCTTAACCCTTCGGTTTCTACGGTTTTCAAGCGGTTTTTTGAGTCGAATGGAAGGCGTGGTTTTGCAACCACACAAGTTCTCACGGTTTCGGTTTTGGGTATTGTTTTCACGGTTTCGGTTTTGTGAACATTTTGTAACTGCATGCATGCATGGTTGCTTAACTTACCTCCAAATTAAAAGGACTGTCTCTGCATGCATGGTTGCTTAACTTACCTCCAAATTGATTGATCTCTAAAATGCCGAAGACCTTTTATGGCACGCATACATAGGGAAGCAACACAACATTACACCAGAAGTTTGCTTGACTCTAGAACTTTTTTTTTTGGCTTCTTGAACCTTGATGGATGCAACAGAACGTCCACATCGTCTTTCGTCAAAGTACTTTTGATGAAGTTATGTACGTACATGGGACGTCGATGGTTCTAAATATGAAGTTTTGATGTACACATTATATATTTTTCTGAAGTACTAACTGATACATTTTTTAGAGACAATTACGTTTACGTGTGAAACAAAATAACCCAAAGAGAACATGAATCATATCACAAAACGGGCTACATCATGGATAGGCCTATTTTTAATAGAATGCAGGAGAACTGCGCCTACTTTGTTAGGAGAGAGGAGTAGAACCCATACACCCAAGTGAGATTGAAAATAGGGAGAAAAAAATGCTCCTGCACACTGACTGCACTTTGTTGGCATCTGCTGAAATGCACCGAAAATTGATAATTTGCTGATGAACAAATATGCTCCTAGCTAGTTGGGCGCTACAATCTGGCCAGCTCTGCTCAGCGTGTTTTCTCTGTTAATATTTACTAATGATTCCACTATTGTGCACTTAAAAACTCAAACTGAGGGATGATTTTACCAGTGCATTGAGCTACTCTCTCTACCTTTTGCGAAGCCTTAGGGGGCAGCTAGCAGCCAAGCATCTCTGAGTAGTAATCATCTCCTGCAATGACAAGTATCAGGTTAATTACGAGCTACAGTGCAGCATCATATCTTGCAGAAATAACCAAGCAAGCACAACTACACAAGAGCCTATGAAGCAGAACATGCAAAGCGGTTAATTCATTTACTGACGTACGTATACCTGCAGAAATCGACTAATATTAGCTAGAAAGGAGCAACATGCCATTCATGGATGACTTCCATCCATCGTCCTCGTAGCACATTTCTCGGTGCCTCCGACTCCTACGTACGTTATATATCTGCCCAATCATTGTGTGTAAAGCTAGTGAATCTCACGTATAACAATGGCAAGCACCTCCATTCTCCGCTTCTCAAATCTTTTTGAGCAGACAAGCATGTGAGCTGATTCAATATACTGGGACTGAGAGTTAAGCTAGCTCCCCCAATACTATCCCATGGCAGCCTCTTATATATACGCCCAACAACAAAAATACCGTGCAATTATTTCTTGGTACATTATGTATCGTTGCTATCTCCAATTTATCGACTCAATCCAATCCCGTGATACCACATCGCACGATTTGATTCTCTGAAGGATCGCCTCGTACCATGTAAGTTGTTGTTCTTTGCAACATCGATCGGCCGACGGCGGAGACGGCACCAAAAGCTCGCCGCTTCCCCGGCTTGGTAGTGTGGGTACTGCTTAATTATCTGAACCCAGTATGGTGGTTTCTATAAGGACCTTGTGCTAGAACACCTTACGATCGTCCTCTTGAAAATCTCAAGAGGTTTAAATTAGCTCCACCTCGAATAGCAACTGCATGCTGTTTTGTATGAAACGTGTTCATCGGACTCCACTCTACACGTGGCTTTGCACAACGCCATTGGGTGCAGCTGCAAAGCATGAAAGACCATGTGGAGGTCTACCTATGTTTGTGATGAGTTATTGACATTGTTTAAGCTAGTAGTGCTTGAGTTTGAGGGAGATTTAAAGTTTTATTTGAGTAGGGATGTTGCCAGGTCGAGCGGTGGGTTCGTTCAAACGCTTGGTTGATTACTGTCAAGTTCTGGCTTGGTCGAGTAATGCCCCGTCAACTTGTAGTCGAATGATTCGAGTAGAAGTATCGAGTAGGGATGGCAGGAGCACTTGGTCGATTGCCAAGTTCTGGCTCGGTCGAGTAATGTCCCGAGACTTGTGATCAAATTATTCAAGTAGATTAGGACTTGCTAAGTATCGAGTAGGGATGTTGCCAGGTCGAGCAGGAGCACTTGGTCGATTGCCAAGGTCTGGCTTGATCGAGTAATGCCCCGCCGACTTGTGGTCGAATGATAGATTTCGAATCAAGTAGGGATGTGGTCGGGTCGAGCGCCCGCCATAAGCTCGTCTCGAGTCCTTGGGTTAGCCGCATATTACTCGATACTCGATGTCGACTCATCGACTCGACGTTGAGCAAAGCTTTATTGTATATCTTTTGAACATTGATATGTGATGTGTTTCCGTGTTTTTGATGGTTGCAGGACGTTGGTGCTCGATCATGGTGAGGCGGAGGATGACCGGGACTAGGCGAGGTGTGCGGAGATCTAGACGGCCGAGGATCATTGGAAGATGATCGGAGACAGAGTCTTGGCAAGCCTAGAAGACAAGAAACGGATGAGATGTTAACTAGAGCTACTCAGATCAAGGAGGGCCGTTGGATCACGGTCTAGGTGATAGAGTAGCGGGTCTAGTTAGTGTGCTTTGAGAACTGTGCAAAAAAACCCGATATACTTGTTGGGTTTCGGGTTAGCGCATGTATGGCTGTGTGTGGGAGTCATCCTAACCCTTGATGGTAGTCTTTAGGGTAGAAGGAACTCATTCAAGGGTGAGGGTGACTCAAGAGTAGTATAAATAGAGGGAAGGAGTGACTTTACTCCTCTTGAAGGTTTTAGAGTTTTTTTGGCTCCTTTGAGCTTTTGCCCACCTTGTTGTGAGGTTTTGGAAATCTCCTTCTAGAAATACAAATCAATTTCTCTCATGCTTGAATTTACTTTACTAAATTCAATATTTAAATTCCGCACTTACATTCTTGCAATTTACATTCAAGTAATTTGGATTTGCCTCCTCTCCTTCTATATGCTACTGATTCTTGTGTCAAGGATGATGATTGATGGATGAATCTCCTTTCTATTTTACCTCAATCATCTAGGCAATTCATATGTTTTCTTGCAAGAAACTGATCTTATGTTCTTGAGTGAATCATTCTCTTAGATCGCTTTTGTGGGGTTTTTGACTTGTGTTCTTGCTTGTTGTGACATGTGAGAGATTATTCAAGATCATCTTGATCATCAAAACCCCACGAGCAAGTCCAAGATCAAGTTCTTGAGTTTTGCTCAAACTTGATGTGTTCTTCTTTCAAGGTGAAAAAGGTCGAAACTTTGATGTCAATCCTTGCGATTGAAGGTTGTAATAACTTCCTGACATCCTTAGGAGTACATCTACTAAGTTTCGTGAGTTTTTATCTAGCCAATCAAAAGATCCTTCAAATTTTGCTTTTGAAGTTCGTGCTGGTTCTTCAGCTGTTCTTGAGCCCGATGCTACCGCCTCCTGCGCGGTACTACCAGCCTCCGGTGCTACCGGCCTTCCAGCGGTAGCACCGCTCTTAAAGAACAGTTTGTTCTATCTTATTCTCTCCGGTTGATTATTTTGTTTGTAGGTTTAGTCGATTCATTTTGAGTGAGAGATGATTTTATTTGGGATCATTCACTCCTCTCTGATCGTCATCTCGATCCTTCAAAGCATCTCTTCCTTGTTGCACTGCCATAGTAGCAGTCATTTCCTGCCACAGAAATAATCATATCACGAGCTAGACTACAGTACCATTACTTGCACAAACAAATGAACCCACAGACCTACACGAGCCTAGAACTAGAACATGGCAAAGCAGTAAGTTTATTTGCTCGTCTACTACATAGATAATCAGAAGACTAGCTAGGAGCTACGTACTGAACTTGGAAGATATCCATAGAACATTGTCATAGCACATTTCCCAGCGTCTCCAACTCCTATACTAAAGTACTCCTATGTATTTTCTCGATCATCAAGTGCATGAAGCTTGTCAATCTGACGTACCATGCGCCTCCGTTCTCCACTCTCCCCAAGGACCCAACACTACTACTTATCTTTTTGAGGCGGGCGAGCTGGAGTGCTGCTTTTAATGAGCTCTTTATGGTACATAAAATTTATGGATCATTTATTCTTTTTATCTAATAGATTATGTTAGGTAGTATTTATTTATACTTCCTTAATAGTAGAGTGATAGGAATACCCTCAATAAATCAATGATTAAATCTAATTTCTATTGTCCACTATATACTATTAGCATAATAAAACTGCAATATTTCTCTTAATATGTTAGAAAGAGAGATAATGACAGAGCTAACTAGCACTCCATGGTGGTATCTTATTATACATCTATTAGCAAAAATCCGTGCAATTATTTCTTGTTACTTCTGTTGTGGGATCAATTGACTCCATAGCGCGCGCTCTCTCTGATAATGAAAATAGCCAATACATCTCACACGCTTTGTCATAGTAATTAAAATTATCACACGGACTATGATCCAAGAAATTTGGTGTTGTTTATCACTTCAAACTTATATATGTTGGGGGCATGATAACTAGATAAACATTGAACTTCGAAAAAAAATGTTGTGAAATTTTGACATCCACCTTGAGGGGCCTCAAGCATGATTGTGAAAAGTTGTTTTCGTTGCTTTGGGAGGCCATTCAAGTAGAACTCTCAGTAAGTCACTCCCAACATATACCTTCCAAGCCTAGAATAAGAAGCATGATATCCACCATGCACCTCATGCATAATGGTTCGTTACATGGATGAGTTGAGACCAACAAACAGATGATCCTCAGCAGAACCTCCATGTGGACAAAATGCTCGATCGTCATCTCTTTACGGCCATGCCAAATCGCCGTCTTTTATAGCCTGAGGCACCATACAGGCATACACTTGTGTTGTGCACATGACTTTTTGCTGCTTTGTACGACAGTAAGGTATCAAAGCCGGCAAAAGTAGTACTAATATTCACAAACCCAACCGAGTCAAAAGTAAAGCAGATAAAAGTTTCATTTATACAATTTGAACTCACACAATTCTACTTTTAACTATGGACCATACAATTACTATCACAAGAAAATGTTTAGTTTCCTAGAAACGGGGGTGATCTCTATTGTAGAAACTAAAGAGTGTTCTGCAGGATGGCGTATCAGCATAAGAGTTTAGACAACACCCAGATTACAGAACAACGAAGGAGTTTATGGCCTTGAGGCTTTAACCAAAATGTATGCAAGTATGCAACATAAGCTAGAGTTCATACACCACTATACACATTATCTATCTCCCAAACACGATGCTGGAAGGAGTCAAATGTCATCATAGATATATCTAACCATTAAAAAGTTTATTTTGCAATATCCTCATTACTGATCATCACAGCAACGTCTATAGCCATAGTGAAAGGAGCAATGTCACTGGAAGGCAGTTTGAAAACATTATTATTTTTATACTACATTGTCCATCATTGCTAAGTATTCCCGATGCCTTTCATGTCTATATAATAAGCAACATATATATATATATTGCCTATCGCCTTGTGCACGACTGTTCTTGGCATGAATGCATAGAAAACAAAAATGTACATGATCATCAGCAGCACATCATGCTGCTTCTCTCCCTCTTTGGCCCGAAGAATTCTCACTGGCTTCACATTCTTAAACTACTTATTTTAATGGCATACTGCGCGACTCACATATGCAGTAAATTTGTAATGTGGACATGGTCTTCTCTGTTGCTTTCACAAGCATCAGGACTAGTAATATTCCACCAGTTCTGTAGTGTGATAAATAAGGCAGGTGAAGAATTCATTGACACGATAATATCGATCTTAGAGATGTTACTACGTTCAGTACTCCTTCGGTTGAAAAATATAAGATGTATTTTAATTTTGCACAAGGATTAAGATGGTGAAATTAAGAAAGGTGAGATAGAAAATGACTTAGATACCCCTCCTAATTATCTTTGGAAAGATGAGAGAATATTTTGTGTGGGTAGCAATAAATAAACATATATAGTTGGCGATGACCACGGTAACATTAACTAATACACTTCATCTTGATGAACAGATAAATGCATGTTAAAGAGATTGCTAGTAGCTTTTTAATTCACAGAATTAGTAGGCGAGAGATCTACTGTAAAATATAATCATAGGCATTGTTTGGTATAGCTCCTACTCCCAGCTTATCGTCCAAATCTCATGAAGCGGCACCAAACACCTAGCTTCCCAAAATGACTCGATTCTGCTTCTCGGAAGGAGTTGACTTGGAAATGAACTAGCAATGAGAAGCAACCCTTCCCACCTATTACATGTGCTCGCTGAGAATACTAGAAACAATGTTCAACAATATTGATAGAGCAAGAAAACATTGTCTATGGTGTGGCTCGGATCTCAACAAGAAGGGAGGAAATCTAGCAGCTTGGGAATTGGTTTGTCAACCAAAGAACAAAGGGGTCTAGGTGTTATTAAACTCCAAACTCAAAATGGGGCTTTTCTATTGAAAAACCTTCACAAATTTTACAACAGACATGATCTTCCATGGGTAAATTTTATTTGGTCCACCTATTATAGGGATAAAATCCCTCACTGTTCAAGAATACAAGGATCTTTCTGGTGAAGAGATATTTTGAAATACAGCAATTCTTATAGAGGTATTACTATGGTTTTAGTGGGAACAAGAACATCAACATTATTTTGGATAGATATTTGGAATCACAACATTTATTGCCTGAGATTTCCAGCTTTATATGCTTTTGCCAAAAAGAAAGAGAGCTCGATATCACAAGTTTTAAACAACTCAGGCATAAGACATAACTTCAATCTACCGCTCTCTAATGATGCTTTTCATGAGTTCAATATGTTAATTGATGATATTCAAAGGTTCTTACCCTTGAATAATTGCTCGGATGCTTGGACATACATTTGGAATACGCACATTTACGGTCACAAAAGTTCTATCAATATTCATTTCATACAATGGTGGTACCAAAACCCTTTAAGTGTATTTGGCAAAGTAAATGTGTGATGAAGCTCAAAATGTTCACTTGGTTATTGATTTTGGATAGATTGAACACTAAAGATATGCTTAATAGAAAACATTTTCAAATAGGTGATGACCTTTTTGTGTACTATGCCATGATCAACATGTGGAGATAGCACATCATCTTTTCTTTAGTTGCTCCTTCAGTGTCGAATGCTGGAATATTATTGGGATGCTATGGGATAATACACATGATATTGTCTTAAAGGTTGAACGTTCCAAGAACAACTTTGATTCTATCTTTTACATGGAAATTATTACTATTGCAGCTTGGGAAATATGGAAGCAACGAAATGATTGGATATTCCAGAATATTGCCCCAAGCTTATTGAATTGGAAAAGACTTATTAAGAATGAGCTCACACTGCATGTGCACCGTGTGAAAGAGCAGCATAAACAACAATTATTAATTTGGCTAGAGACTCTTTCTTGATGTCTATCTCATTTTGAGATTGTAATTTTCCGTTAAAACCTTTAACCTTTGTACATAACTTTTCCCTTTTTCTTACCTATATATATATATATATATATATATATATGTATATATATATATATATATATATATATATATATATATATATATAAAGCCTTTTAAATACTCAGGAGTACATACTATATTTTATACTCCTTTATCACTTTTGTATATTGAAAAAATTTCACGAACATTTTGTTTTTTTGCTACATACCATTTTCCATATGTAAAAGGAATATATAAACAAATTATGCTATAAAGGGTGGGTTTGATGAAATTTTTCGTGGAACTCACTTTGGATATTATAATCAGTATTAGAGTATACTCAAAAGGATATGTATACATATATATGTATCATTTTCCTATGTATATATATATATATATATGTGTGTGTGTGTATGTATATGTGTATGTATATATATATATATATGTATATGTGTGTATGTATGTATGTATGTATGTATAAATATATGTATGTGTATGTATGTATATATGCGTGAGGTCTTTCCTACTGCTACCACTAAAAAAAATGAGGAGCAACCTTCCTGTAGAATTCTCGTGGGGAGCCAATCGAATTGAAACGAAGTAACCTTTGAAGTTGATGTTATTTACCCGCAAGATGCCACTCAATTACCCTCTCGCCCCCTTCGACCCCTAGCACCACACGTATTGGTTGGCTTCACCTCTAATCCTCTCTTTTAGGATTTTGGGAGCCAACCTCTTACCAAATGTTTCACTCAGGTAGCTTTAGATTCTTAAGGAAGAGGATTCTTGGAGATTCAGGAGCCAAAGTTACAAAATTAGAATCTAGAGATCTACCAAACTGGCACATAGTAGTTGTATTAATAATAATAACGCAAAAGGATCAAGGTAAAAAAAAATTCAAGCCACAGGCTCTAAACATACACAATCTCTAGCCTTAACATAGAAACAGGGTTAAAGAAAGTGACAGAAATGTGGCTCATCCTGCAAACCGAAGCATCGATCACTGAATTAATTAACCCCGTTACCTTCCAAGATTGATACGTAGCTAACCTGTATTAGTGGAAATTATAGGCAGAAAGGTTGTTCAGTTGCTTAGATGCAACGTTGATACGGTGCCTTACAAAATCCCTATGCTTTCCAAGCCTGTGCCTCGTGCATATCATATTCTGGAAGGTGTTCTTCACATGTCGACGATGACATGTTCCCCCCTTGTTGCTCCTCGGGTAACACTCAGTGCTCATCCCTTTGTCTACATATACGCATTTGCACTTGCTCAAACGGAGACCAGGCAATTGAAATAATGCATGATGCCAAACGAACTATATATATTTGGTGCTGCTGTTCAAGTTTCTCTGCTGCTGCTGTTGATGTTGTTGTGCAGTGTTCATGGCTTCAACTCTGTGCTTTGGCACGCCGGTACCCATGTACCTTGCCTGCAACAGGAATGCTCCACCGACCACTTTGAGAATTACTACTTGAGATTCGCACGTTACTATCCAGACATGACCACATCGCACATTCCAGGCACATGCACTAGTAGATTTTGCTTGGTGCTGAGGGTTCAGAGCTGCAGCTGAAACCCAGCTCATATTAATCTTTTCTTACTTTTGTGAAGAGTTGATCAAGAGCTAACCGATATATTTTGCGAAGTTTAAATATTCGAGTTGTTGATTCCGATGATTTTGCTTCAAATTCAAGTCATACAATTTTAAATTACACAACTCTACTCTTACCTGTGGACTGCATAATTACTACCACAACAAAATGTTCAGTTCTCTAGAAACAGGGGTAATATCCATCATAGAAACTAGAGTTAACAGTGTTTTAAAGAAAGGCATACCAGCAAAGTCCAGGGTGAGTGAACATTCACCACCCAGATTGCATAGCAACAAAAAGAGCTAATAGCCTTGAGCCCACAATCTTTGTGCATACTGACGATAAGATCTGCCCAACAATACACCCATCAATGCTGCAGTAAACCTTCACACAACGCCAAGTATTCCCGATGCCTTCCAAGCCTATAGAATAATCGATATAATGTCCACCGCCTTCTGCACATTGATCTTGAGGCATGAATGCATAGATACCAAAATGTAGATGATTCTCAGCAGCGCATCATGTTGATTCTCTCCCTCGTTGATCTGAAGAGTCCTCGCTTCTACACTCCTCACATATTCATGATCTGAATACTCCTAGCAAAGCTGGCACGAGTAGTCGAGTAGTAATATTCCACCAACTCTGCAGTGTGATAAACAAGGCAGATGAACAGTTCATTTACACGATGACGTCTTTGAAACTTGCTGTATCCCGAGTATGTTCTAACCAAACACATTATACGATCATATCTTGGACGCAGGCTACAGGTGCCTTCAGTTTTTTTTTTATTTTTTTGGAAGACGCAAGCAGCGCCCATTCGATTAAAAATAGAAAAGTGAGGTACAAAAGATCTGGATAGTCCAAAGGAGTTTGCCAACCAAGAGATCCGAATAGCTCACATACAACAAAAGTTAGAACCATCACCGCAACAGAGGAAGAAAGAAAACACAACACTAACAGGCCTCCCCAAAGTTGAGGCTAAATTTGTAAACTAGTCGGCGGTTTGGAAAGATAGCGCTCTCCTGCGATCCTGGGTAATTAGGTTAAAAACTGATTTCGGTAGGTATTCTCGAAAATTCTTCTGTTCCTTTCCTTCCATAGGTTCCAGAACGCTTAGATGAGAGCTCCATCGATTTCTGCTCTCCGTTGATTCGGCGTGTTAAGACGGATGTTCCGCCACCATTGGGACGTGGTAACTCCGTTGGTGTCTATATGAAAGAAGGAGATCGCTATGTTTAACCAATGGAACACCTTGCCCCAAACCTATCTTGCAAAAGGGCATGAAAGGAAGAGGTAGTCAGCTGATTCAGGCTCGAATCCGCATAGAGAGCATGAAGTGCTATGCGGCCATCCTCTTATCACTAGCCTGTTGCCTCTCAGTAAGCGTCTGTGAATAAGTAGCCACGCGAAGAATTTTCACCTGTTTTATGTGCTAGCTCACCATATAACATTGTAGTCTTGTTCCGATATAGAACCATATAATTGTACATTGTAAGCCGTTTGCGCTGAGTATTCTCCATGGGTTGTCCACTTCCATATAATGTCATCACGCACCTGTGGCTGTAAGATGACCTGCTGGATAGCCCGCCATAGGGCAACGTATTCCTGTAACCGTTCAGACGTGCTTATTCTTCGCAACTGTTTGATCCAATTTCTATTTGTGAGCTCACATTGGACTGTTGAGTTGCCATTAATCCACCTAGTTGTCCATAACTTGGCTATCATGCCATCTCCTATAATGACCCTGGTACTTGCATCAAAGAGGCTCCTGTTTGTTGCATCACAAGGCACCTCCATGCCAACCCATGGTCTTTGCCTATCTTTCCACACATACCAAAGCCACTGGAGCCTTAGGGCCCTTCCCAGCGTACCAAGGTCCTTAACCCCCAAGTCACCTAGTTCTTTCAGTCTACATACTTTTTTTCAATTTACCAGGCAATGGTCCCACCCCCATCCTGCCTACCTGTCCAAATAAAGTTCCGTCTTAACCTGTCCACCTTTTTTGATGCCCATTTATTCATCGAGAACATTGTGAGAAAATAAATTGTGAGGGAAGTGAGCACTGAGTTCACTAAAGTTAGTCTGCTAGCCCTCGAAAGGACCTTCCCTTTCCATCCTGCCGATCTTGTTCCAACCTTGTCGATGATTGGTTGTACGCCAACCCTTTTTAGTTTGGTTGTTCATAGTGGGAGTCCTAGGTACCTACAGGGAAATTCCTGTAAGGTGTACGTGGGGTCTAAGCCCGACATCTAATTGTGTAGACCTCAATCTTTTGGAAGTTTGCCTGTAATCCTGCCGCTCCCGCAAACATTGTTAGGATCATTCGAATTGCCCGAAGTTTCTCCTTGTCTGGATTGGCGAAGATGGCTGCATCATCTGCATACATTGAGATCCGAAGTTTTGCTGACCGAGAGAATCGGTTTATAAACTTAATAGTGAATTAAATCGCTAAATTGTCTAGTAGCCAGTTGAGCAGCGAGTGCTAAAGGTAACAGAAGAGTAAAAGAACAGCTCAAGGCCATGTAAAAATTATTGAAAATGACTGTTGAACAAATTAACTTCATAATTTAACTAGCACTAACTTTGGTTTCTCGAGATGACATACTCTTTACGCGTGGCATAGTCCATCCGGTCCTGACATTTGTGTAGATCAGATATTATGACATAATATTGTATTGATTCCGTATTATAAAAATGAAAGCTAGTCCTCTTGAATTTAGGAATACCTTTTTCTTCTCCGTAGGGTTACATCCCGAGTTATTGCGAAAAAAGAGATTATGGAAGTCAATATTCTCGCATTTATTACTACTAAAATGCCGACCTTGTATGATCCTTTCGAATGGAAAAATCCAATTCAATGAGGATTTGATTCCCCCCACACATATCCGTCATGAGCAGCCTGCTTTTCTATGCTATATAGACTTGCATGTAACTATTCAGAGTGAGGAATAAAATCGGTTTGGCTTTTTCTGTTGGAAGAACCAATGAGCCATCTCTTCTCACCCACTCTACACGATCGCTCCAAGCTCGTCTCTGCGCTTTTGTGACTGTCACACCATCGCTGGAGGCGTCGAGTGTTGTGGCTGCATGCGACGGCGACGGCGTGGTGGAGGATTGTTGCGAGACGGCGGAGGGCCAGCGAGCGTAGGAGGCTGTTCGGTTAGCCTACCTAGTATCAGTCAAAACAATAGGCAGAGAGGCTGTTTGGTTGCTGAATTGCCACATTTATATTTTGCCAGGTGGATTCCCTACGCCTCCTATACCAAGGGTAATTTAATGACAAGTTACAGAACGATGATAAAAATTCTCGTGTTGTATATCCTCCAAGGAATGGAAGTTGTGCTTTACACGTGTGGACCATGACATATACGATGTTTCTCCTCTAAAGACCATCCCCGTATCTACCCATGCACTTTGCGCTTGCTCAACAAACGGAAAAGACCATGAATGTATGTGAAATGCATATCATATATGGTACCGAACGACTTATATACCCTTGGTGCTGCCTATGTTTATGTGTACACCGCTACGTCGTGCAATAACTGAGCTAGAAAATTTTAGAAGCTTATATAAACCTAACTACTTTACGGTCTAGAGTGAAAACTTGCCAGAAAAAACTTTAGTTTCATAGCGTTTGTAACGATGGAGTTGTACTGTAACTCTATGGCTAGTCATTGGGTAGTCTAGGCAGTCATCATCCTGCTCTGCTGAGAAGATGGATCCGTTGGTGGGTACGAGCAATAACAATACTCCACCTACCACTTTCGAGGAACCAGGATTACTACTTGAGATACGCACAGCACCATTATTCAGTGCATCGAGTCTAAGATGCAGAGTGAGTTTCTCGCGAAGAGAGAGAGAGAGAGTTCGTGAGCTAGTTTGCAAAAGGGCGACGTGTCAGGACTGATATATCATGTGCTGCTTTTGCTTGCTTCAAAGGAATAACGACTTGTTTACGAGTCTTGCAACTTAACTTTCCTCGCTGATTACGTTATTGTCCTTCCTTCAGCAGCAAGACTAGCTTGTTGTAGACTAGCAATGCTCCTGTGCTAGGTATCTCAGAGGATCAGGACTTTTTCCTTCAGCATATGCATAGATAGTTTAAGAAAAACTCTCTAAAAATGTCTATGCTTATTGAATAGTGTAGAGAAATATCCCTATATATATATAACCTAAACTGATCTAGCAATGCTCCTGTGCTAGGTATCTCAGAGGATCAGGACCCAAAAGCTCTTTTCATAGCATGCATTTGGTTACTTGTACCAAATGGTATATGCATAAGATAGTTTAAGAAAAAGTCATTCATGTGTTTGGTTGGTTGAATAGAACCAATCCATATTGAATAGTGGGATATAAATTTGAGAAATATCCCTATATATATATATAGATACTGAACCATTCTATTCACCTAAAATAGTGGAACCAAATGGTACAAAATTATCCCTTCCGATCCACCTCATCTCACTGACCAAACACATCCTAGATACCAGTATGGTCCGTGCAATTGTGCAACAGGGAGACAGTAGCAGAGCTTTGGCTTAAAATCAGAGGAGGCTCCGGACTAAACAATATATGAATTAGACAATCTAGACGTGGCCATTCTTAAGCCTAATCACTAAAGTAGCTTAAATACTGCTACCTTCCGTCACAAATAGTTATCATTTTGAATATAAGTGCAGTTAAACTTTCAAAACTTTGATTATCAATATCTTTTTAAATATTTAGATTAGATACATAAAAATCATGTGTAGAATTATCTCGAAAGGTATTCTTATAATATTATAATTTCATTAGATTTTATAAATATATTAAATAAAAATTAGTTATGAAAGCTATATTTTAAAGTCCATATCAATGTCCGAGATGACTTATTACTACCTGTACTTGGCCTCCATAAAACTCCGCCCCTGAGAGAATACATTCCGTGAGCTCGCCTTCCTGGCAACTTGACGGCACCAACCAAACTAGAACCAGGACAACACCAAACTTTTCTCAGAAGGAACCGCAAGGATGGAGTGCACGCATAGCTAGCTTAATTCCCATCTTTGATTTCTTTTTTAAGGCTCCTATACTACATGGGGTGCTGCTGCAAATTATATAACGCATTAATATAGGACTAAGCAGAATTACATTTTTTGGAGATGCTTCTATACATCATTATTTAAAAATTATAGAAATCGTGAAGCATGAATGAAGGTTTATCGTGATTACCCTTCTTTTGCTTCAAGATTTATATAACTTATACTAAGAGAGTAATACATAAAAGCACCGCTCACACTCTTTCTTTCTTTAAAACTGCTGCGCAATTTCTCCGTTCTGAACAGAAAATCATGTAAATCACAAGAATATATTTTAGCCATCTGATCAAATTTAAAGCACAGCGCCTATAATAATGTAATGAAAGATGGGGATGATCAAGAAACAAATTACTTCGTCTCCATTCTCTATCTACGTACCCTCCGCTCACGTTTTCTCTACGAACTGTACATACGGTTTCTACTCTTATCAAAATAGACTGCGAATTTTTGCCTAGCGCGGTAAATAGGCCGAACTCGTGCGAGCCTAATATGTTAGGCTCGTTTGATATAAGCTCAAGCAAGCCACAAGTCGAGTTTCGTGACGAGAGTTAGCTAGTTTCGAGCTTCGGTCTACCAAAGCTGTACTTTCTAAAAAATATTGGACAAAGCTTGCGTAAGCTCGAGCTCGACTAAAAAAAAAGCTCGACAACTACATTTTAATGCAACATCTTCTATAAAAAAACTCGGTCAAAGCTAAGCTCGAAAAAACTTGGTAACTACACTTTAATATTGGAATGAAAAGTAAAAACGAGTCTTGATCACACTATTCAATCTCGAGCTCATTAGGCTCATGAGCTTAGATCAAAGCTTAATCTCAACTCGTTTGGAGCTTGACCCGAACATAAATCAAACTTAGAGCAAACCAAACTTGAAGTGATCACTATTCTGGCCCCTCCTCCTTTTTTTTTTGCAAAAATACCTTATCTGAATAGAATTGCAAATCTAGCTCTCTATCCATCACGAAAGGTACCTTCCACGCTGTCCCTCCGAGGTGTCCCCTCGGCGTGATTCGTGCCCACTCCCATGCACGCCTCCTCCGCTCCCGTGCTCCCCTTCCGCGGCTCAGCCCCCTTCCACGTCTCCAGAGTGCCGCCTGCTGCTGTGCTCTGAAATATGCGAAATCCCTAGTTATTGTACCGACTAGTGTAAAGTTGGTTGGAACTTTCACTAGAAGATTTGATGAAATATGCGAAATCATTTCTTTTTAGCCTCTTCCGTCTCATTTTTTACAAATTTAGCTTATCCATAAATGTATTTTAGATTTAGCCCTCTTCTCACCGTGGAAGACGCTCCTACACCTAGGGAGCACGAGAGCCGCTGAAGCGGGACCACCGCTTCCACGCCCAGAGACAGACACGGGAGGCGTCGATCTGTGGCGTGGAGCGCACAAGGCGCTTTGCCGTGATTCGACGACCTTCCGTGGTAGAGAAGCGTGGAAGGTGACACATGTCACCTTTCAGCGTCTTCCACGGTCGGAATGGAGCCAAATCTGCAACTGTGTTGGGGGGCTAAATTTCAAAAAAAAAAGAGCTAGAAGATGCTAAAAAGGAATGACTTGAAATATACGACATGGTTTTCAACCCTCCACTTTTTAGGGTATAAGATGGATGCACACAACCACTATACTCACGTATTACATACACACGTGTACACGTCCTCTACACACGTTAAGTAATTAATTGAAAGCTCTACAACCTTCGGAGCGCGGTATGCGCTACTCTACTTAACACACATGTGCGTATACCCATTTTTATTTGATGAACACCCACATTGAACTAAAGGTTCGAACGCAGGTGAGCAGCGTACATATCGGCATCGCTTGCCAACTGAGCTGCGACTAGGGGTGAAAGCGAATCGGATTTTATTCATCCGATCCGGATTTAGATCTGGTCGGGACCAGATTCGGGATGGATTTTAGATATCCGGTCGAATCCGGATACCGGATCGGATTCGGAGCACGAAGTATCCGGGAAATATAGGTTAGAACCCGGATATCGGATATGTGACCATTCAGATATCTGTTTTGATCTAGCCCATCCAGCCATCTGGATTCGGCCCACCCCATGCGAGTGGCGACTGGCGACCTGGGCTCCTGGTCCATTCCTAAACCCTAATGGCCATGCGACATCAGACTTCAGACATGCATGGCTCAGGGCCTCAGGCTGGCTGCGACTGCGAGGGCTGCGTGACCGGCCACCCTAGCACCCCCACCCGGACACCCCTGGCGGCGTGACTGGCGTCTCGGCTCGCCCCACCCCTCGACGGACGGTGGCATCTCCCTCCTCCCCCAGCGGCATCTCCCTCCACCCCGGCACGGCGGCTCCCTCCACCCCATCACGGCGGCTCCCCTAGCGGCGTATCCCTCCACTCCCCCTCCCCGACGGCTCCCTCCACCCCTGGCACAGCGCCGTCTCCCTCCACCCCGGCACGGCGGCTCCCCTAGCGGCGTCTCCGTCCACTCCACCCCTGGCACGGCGGCGTCTCCCTCCACCCCAGCACGGCAGCTCCCCCAGCGCCGTCTCCCTCCACACCCCCCGGCGGCATCTCCCAGATCTGATCTCCCTTGGGCGGTAAAAGTCCATTCTTTCTTTCTTTCTGATCTTCCCCGGGCGGTAATAGATAATAACCTCTAAAATGACCTTCCATGTTGATGAAATTCCCACAGGAAGTTTTTGCCATTGCGATGAAAACTGAAGTTCAAAATGGGGATTGAACTTCTCAACTTCATGTTAATGTTCATGTAACCGGGCGACAAAGTGGAGCTGGTGTTCTCCTTATCTTCTAATTTTGCCATTTTAATGAAGCTAGCCAGTTGGGCTTATACAATTTGCATGGTGTGGTCTACTATACTACATATACTCCTAATCTTACACAGCTCAGACTCTTCATTTTGGGGGTCAAAAATTGGGAATGGAGCTCATCAAACCATGTAGCTGAGTATGTATAGACAGATTGCTCATATCATAATTCTCCGCATGTAGTAACAATATGATGCTGTCACTGCTAGCTGCAGGATTTCAAAATAGGCCTGACTTCGTAGCTCCTAAGTTTCAAGTAGTTGCTTTTTTTTGGAGGCTTTTCTTAGCGTCAGTTAGCACCAGTTTTGTAAATCAGATTGCTCGGAAATTTTCGAAAATCATTTTCTTAGCATCAGTTAGCACCGGTTTTGGAAATTAGATTGCTCTGACATTTTCTTAGCATCACTTAGTACTATGAAAATCATTTATTTTAGATTTGATAATAGATATATGTATCTCAGTTGTATGCTCAAATCAGCTTATATAAAGAGATTCCTTTTGTTGGGCCTCAGGTTGGATGGGCAGATAATAAAGTTTCAATCAATTATCCGTATATCTTTATCCGTTCCAGATCCGAATCCGTTATATATCCGACCCGTGTCCGTATCCCGAATTATCCACATTCGTATCCGGATCCGCTAGTCCATATCCGATTCTGAATCCAGAAAAAAATATGAGTTAAGATACGGGAAAAGTGATATCCGTCCGTATCCGACTTGTTTTCACCCCTAGGTGCGGCTTAGGCCTCTTCAACCATCTTAACTTATTGACTTCGGTCAATTTGCCTTTCAAAGAAAAAACCTCACTGTCAGGAGGATGGTGGAAAAAGAAGCAATATTGAAAATGATTGTTCAACAAATTAACTTCATGAAAATTAATACATACAGAACACGTTTTTGTTAATCTATTTTGGTATTTCGATCTGAAATCTCACTCCCACACAATTTAGTAGAAATTAATTGCGAGCCTCATTCTTCCTTCTTTTTTCCGAACTTACGAGTCTCATTCTTTCCTTGGTGCAATTTGTATATATAAGTTAGTATACACAAGGCTGGTGGCAAGCTGGAATCAGCTGAGCATATAAAATTGGTCACAACTCACAACCCTGAATTGGTCAACACAATAACTTCAACAATGAAGATATAGTAATAAATCCCAAAACTTAGGACTGTAAAATTAATTAATTACTCACCTCCAAATCAAGAACGGTTGGTTGCATACAGAAATACGTTACTGCTCCCTTCTTATACTTGACGCAGCCTTGTTAATGCAGCAATTGTGAGTTTCCTAGAATGACCGCTCGTACATTACTACGTACCTGAATTGTTTTGAAGGTATTGCTGCCTCGAACATGCATGGATTCTCTGAATCAAGTGTGTGCATTGCCCGTTTCATCACCGCAATTTTCATCATTTCACACTGTTCGAGAGTACTAAGCGGAGCTAGATCGAAGCATACACCGTAGGTCGTCGATCAAATCCCGGAAAACCCAAGGTTAATCTGAGAAACAACCTTTGTTTTCAAGAGATCGTCGGAGAACTGAGCTTAGCTCAGGTGGCCAAGAGCTCGCTCTGTACTCACTGGTGTTCGACTCTAGCTCTCATCAATTAAAAAACAGGTACACGTACATGTTAAGTGGGTAAGCATGTACCACTACCACGTTTTAAAGGACGTAAAATATCTAATTAATTTCTTAGCGTGCGTTCGCCTTGTACTAAAAAAACTTGTACTATCAACGGTTGACTTCACACTTCATACATTATATAACTTGGTAGTGTACGTAAACTCCTCGCGTACGTGACTACGTCTGTATCAACATATGTACACGCACCGTATACTACTTTTCGGAGCCAATACTGCACGCAGTTGCAAGTACGCGCGCATGTACACGTATCGGGATATACGATACGTGTTTTAATTTGTTGCCCTCATCAGGCCATGACTGCCATGTCAACGCGATGAGGTTAATTAGGAGGGATCGCTCTTCCTAGACGTGCGGCCATGTGATTAATTAGACGATGGGCGCCTAGCATGGCCGCCTCTTATTTACGTACGCCTCCTCCCTCTCCTCTTCACACTGCCCCCAACATGTATGAAACAGAATGGCAGAGAAGGTGAGCTCTCTCTCTCTCTCTCTCTGGTTTGCAAATTGCAAGACGGCACGGGTTGTTCGTTCTACAGGTTTGTGTTTATGTTGCATGGATCATTGGTGTCGATCTCTCCCTAGAGATCAATTCTGGATGCATTCGTCGTCAGAAATTACAAGAAACGAAGGGGAGCCAAGTGTATATTCTACAAGTTTCTGTGTAATATCCAACTATATCTTCAGTTTTTTTTCCCGTGAAGACGGTTTCTATTGGGAACAAGAACTCTAAACTCAGAGATGCTATGTAGCTCAGTTGCATTGCTATATGAGTAGTATATGGCAGAGTGAAGATTCGATTGGTGTGGGAATTACTCTCTTAAATTGTTTGTTTTCTAATTTTCAGAAATAAGTTATTTGTGTTCTAAATGAAAATTACTAACTTTTGCGTCCTTGATTTTTCGCATCTGTTGGAGTTAGTGTACTTGACAATGTTTCACAATGTTTTAAGAAAGGTCTAAAATATCATTTCCTTTTCTTGTTATAGCTCCATGACAATGTTGTACAATGTTTTAAGGAAGGCCAAAATATTAATTTCTTTCGACGTGATCTCTCCACCGATTTTTGATGTCTCCTAACTTCAGTGCTGTCAAATGAACAATATCAAATTCACTAATGCTGCTGTCAACACAGATCTCCACGCTAATCTTAAAGGTTGACCTTGATTGCCACCAATGCTACAAAAAAATCCGCAAGATTCTATGCAGGCTCCAAGGTAAAACCTCTGCTCAATGTAGTACTACTATTGTTCATCCATCTCGATGACCAAGAAACACTCAACATTAGCTTAGCAAGCACACAATCACTCACTCGTAATTCTGACTGGTGCAGATCAGAAGACGATCAGGACCATCTCCTACGACAACAAGAGCAGCACGATCGCGATCGTCGGGCCGTTCGATCCGCACGAGCTCTCCTGCAAGATCAGATGCAAGGGAGGCAAGGTGATCAAGGACATCCAAATCATGGACGGCGGCAAACCGGCAAGAATGGCTGAGCCACCGCCGCCGCCAGTCAGCAACGGAAAGCAGAAGCCGAAGGAAAAGCCGCCCGTGGCTGAGCCACCGCCGCCGGCGGCTCAGCCGGCTCCCCCTGACAGAGAGATATCAGCGCCAGTGCCGACGATCATCGAGAAGGAGAAGCCGAAGGAGCCTCCGGCCGAGCTCGAGCCGCCGAAGGAGAAGCCTATTGACATGCCAGTAGTAGCAGCGGTGGAGGAGGAGAAGCCGAGAGAGAGGCCGCCGCCTGCTTGGAAGCCCGACCCGCCACCCGATGTGACGCCGATAGTGGAGATCCCGTCGTGGCCGGCGTCGCCGCCGATGGCGGGAGTGGGACCAGGGGGGCCGTGCGGCTGCTCGTGCTGCGCGCCGTGCTACCAGGGGTACTACGAGGGGTGCAGGTGCTGCCACTGCGGCAGGGTGTACGGCTACGCCGTCGGCCCACCGGCGGGGTGCCACGGTGGCACCGGCGCGCCCTACGGCGGCGCGTACAGGGGATGCCAGCTGGAGGACCCGACGACCGCTTGCACCATCGTGTGATCTGCCTTGTTTTTCTTCCTGGATTTTTCAGATGCTTTGCACAGCGCCTATGTCTATTGGAGTTCAGTAGCTTTACACAGCTTGCATAAATTAATTGGAGTTCAGTAGTTTTGCATAACTTCCATCGGAATTCAGTAGTTTTTGCACAGATTGAGGTTTGTACAAATTGTTTTCTGCCTTTCTGTACATTTAATTTCACTCATGCAAATTTCAGAGCATCACAATCTTTATTCGAGTGGCAAAACACTGATACAGATTGTCCATAGTAGATAGTGGCTACATCTCCTCGTCAACTGTGATACTACTGCAAGACAAACAGAATACTGTTCTACCGCAATCATAAAAGGGATGCCTGTGGAAAGTATTCTCTCGACCATTGGTAGTCCTTTGCCTGGCTTCATGCACGCGTCTGACTGACACAAATCATAGAATGGCAGAAGCCAATGAAAAAACATCGAAACTGTTTTGAACCTTACAGAGTTCCATTGTCAGTCCTTCATAAGTGTTGTATTTGTGTAGCTCTTTGCAGTACTGACTTTGTTAATGAGCATATGACTTGCAAGAAGAGTCTCAACTCTCAACATGTAACAAGTCCTCAGGAAGAAAGAAGACAGTAAAGCAGTAAAGAAGAGTCTATAAATTAGCACAGCTAGATGCAGTGGTGTACGCAGGATAAAAATACAAAGGTGCTTATGGATATGTTCCTCGTTACGTCGACCAATGCTGCGCTATGGAGAGCACTAGAAAATGGCCGACGGCCTTAGAAATAGTACCAGGACGCCGCGGCCGGAGCGCTAGCCCCGGTGCACCCGCATGGTGTGTCCGCCACTGGCTGGAGGAACCGTATGCTGTTCTGTGTGGTGCAGAACAGAGACCAGTGCTTCAATCATACCATGATCCGCGAACTTGCGGTTGTAGTGAACCGGTTTCGTTGGCGTTGATTTGGAGGATCTGATGATGCCACAATAAGTGGAAAAAGCCATGATCCATGATATGCTAAGCATTTTTTTTTGAAAAGCAGCTGGCGCTGTGAATGATTATATTAGGGGTAGAAGGTGAGCATACAATGTGCAAAGGACTGCATGTTAATTCTATTTGTGATTTTTATATATATGATGATTACTTTGACAACAATGTAATATATGTGTGATGATTTATAGATAACAATATTTGTTATGGAACAAGGTATTGTGAAGGGTTGTTTTATTTGTGACAGGAACATGAAGTGCAACGTAGGGACGCGAGATGCACGTTGCAGCGCAGGCGGACGTACACTGCAGGATGGGGAGAATCCGCGCAGGTGGCGCGTAGCCTGAGAGCAGCACACGCGAAGGTCGCAGAGGTGCAAGCGTAGCACACGAGGTCGCAGAGGTGCAGGTGGCACGCGAAATCACAGGTGCAAGAGGCGCAGCACGCGAAGGACGCAGGTGCAGTGAGACGGGACGCGTAGAGGTCTACGCAAACGGATGACGCAGTGTGGCGGCCAGCGGGCCATGCAGACAAGTGAGTCATGTGAGTGACAGGTGGGCCGTACGCATGCATGTGTGAGTTTTGGGTATATGCATGTATTAGGCTAAGTGTAATTGGGCCAAAAAGATATACATGTATGCAGTTAATTAAAGAGAATAGATTAGGGTTAACCAACCTGAGGTATAAAAGGTCAGGGAGTCCTACGGCGTGAGTAGCCGGACAAAAGAAAAGATGCCGCACAAGAAAAGAAAAAAGCCAGAGGCGGCTGACGGCACTGAGAAGAAAAGAATACGGCGGCCGTAGCGATTCAAGCGAAGGCTTCGGTGCTACAGTGCTCGTGCTACAGGATCACGCTACAGTGCTGCGCTGAGGAGAAGTTGAGCTCTCGGTAGTGCTGCGCAGAGAAAAGAAATAAGAGAGAGATTAGAGAGATTTAGAAAGAGAAAGAAAAAGGTAATTAAGGTTTGTATGGAACTCATGTATTGATTTAATCAATGGATGCGGGTTCATGCTCTAGCATACATGTTTAATCTAGTTTTTCTTTCATGTATTAGATTATTTATCATAGATTGATTCTTTAAGTTTGGTCATTATTTTGTTAATTTCTAGAATTAATAAAAACACATAAAAAATTAGGTTTAGGTGTTAGTTTGCACCAATTCACCCTCCTCTTGGTGCGTCTCGATCCTACACTGCACCATAAAGAAGGAAGAAAATATAACTCGGAGGATGAGCTAAAGGGTTATCAGGGGGAGAGAATAAGGAAAAAAAAAACAGGAGGAGAAAGATAGAAGAATGAGCTCTCTCAATTTTGCGCTTGGACGAGTTTTTTTAGCTCTTTGCTCCGGCGGCAATCCAGTTTGCAAGTATGCCCTCGTTGGCTTTCCACTTGTTTTGGAAAACTCTGTTGTTGCGTTCTTTCCACCATTGACATCATTTAAGGATAATCAATGTTTTTTAGACCTTTTCGTAGTCTCATCTGACGGTTTAGCTGTTGCAAGCTCCGTTGCTCCAGGGTTGCGGCTGCTTCCCATCAGTCCGAAGTAATTATTCCAATCAGGCCCATTGGGCTATGGCTTACCATAAGCGCCGAATTTGAGGGCAATCTATGAAAAGGTGATTAGCGGTTTTTAGATTCCGGCAACACATTTGACAAAAATACTGATTAGGATATCTGCGTCGTCTATATCCGATTTTGCTGTGCGAGCCAAAGGAAAATTTTACATTGCGACGGTGCCCATGCTGACCAGATTTTAGCATGGAATGGTTTATAGGTGCATCCTGCAAATTGCATGTGGTAGGCCGAGTTTGATGTGTAGACCCCATTGGAGGTTTGCATCCAGATTACTTCGTCCTCCACTTCTGGTCGTAGATGCACCAATTGTATTTTCAACCATAGTTGCATGTATTCAGCAAGAAGGTGGGCAGTTAGGTTGTGTCGAATGTCGTGAATCTAGTTGTTGTTTAGCAAGGCATTGGCCACCGATCTTGCCTTCCGCTTGGAGTGTCTGTAATGGTCCAACGCAAGCTATGAAGGTGCTATACCATATAGCCATCTGGAAGTCCAAAGGGTCATCGTTTGACCCTTGCCAATGGTAATTTTGGTGACCGTGGAGAAGAGGGACTGGTCGGTTAGGTCACATGATGTTGGCATCTCGTGCCATGGCCTATCCGGCTCTGCCCCCTTGAACCATAGCATTTCAAGCAGATCTTAGTAGCTTCTTCTGAACTGCTGTTGGAAGTTAGAGCTGATAGGTATAAAGCCTTTGAAAACGAGCATTCGGTTGGCCCAGATGTAGCTCTGTAAATACTGTAAACATTACTCGTCGTGTATTATGGAGAACCATCCTTATTACGAATGGCACTGCATCAACAGTTTAATACAAAAGGTTCGGCCCTCAATGATGAGAATAATATCAGAATCCAGCCTTGATCAAAACCATTTGACATTTGCTAATATAGTAAGCAGGTATCTATTTCAATCTGGATGAAGGCCAAAGCCCGCAAGGAAAAAGAGACCATCAGAGCATTGGAAGTTTGGAACTTGAGTACAATAAAAGTGATAATAGCAGTTCATATTGAATTTGAGTAACAGAAGATTTTGTCAAGTGAATTATCAACCTTGTAGCACTTGTGTCATTGCTTTCAAGGAACTTGTCAGCTGTCACGCACCAAGCCACCTCAAATGCACACAACAGATGAGCCTCTAGGGCTGCTGCAACTGAGGTGAAAACTAAAGAGATCATAGCGGTGACAGTCATCTAACCTTGTTTACGAATAATGTCAATTTCTCCATCTCTTGAAGCCCTTGCTGGTCACTACCATGCTTATGGATGAAGCATCTACATAGCTTGAGTATTATAGTTTGAGCAACCCGAGGGCCGAATGCCGGCATCTAGACAGAGATCAGGTGAAGTTTGAATGGGGTCTGTGCAGTCCCCATTCGCTAGAGCCGTTGGATCGAGCGAATCGACGGACCAAATCGAAAACGTTTCGCTACAGTGTGTTGCTACAGTGATTTGGCTGCATCGCTTGCTACAGTGCTCGGAAAAATCTCGCGCGCCGGGCCTCAGTCCAATGGTCGGATGGAGACTGCTAAACTTGCGGTCCCGTTCAACCCATTTTTGTGAAACAAAATTACAAGCAGCCTCCTAATGAAAGTGCCTTTCCAATTTCCATACATAACTAACCACGAAAGCGAGACTGCACATGCGATTGGCATCTCTCTTTGATCTTACTTCTTGACCAACTTCGAAACATCCACTCAATCGATTCTCTCTTTCTTTGAATGGCATATGACAAGGCACATAACGGGAAGTTGGTGACAGCGTATAATCGTAACTTAATCACATAAAATGACTTAGATTCAGTATGTAGTTTCCAGAAAGCTGAAGCTCCTAAAAGAGGTAATGAATAACTTGAGCATCTACCAGCTTGCCTAAGATCCGAATTGGATTGCAAAGCTTTCGTTTGGCTGTGTTGGTTTGTTTGGGCTTGTGTCATGTGAATAAGAGAAGAAGTCAAGAGGAAGATGACCTTGCTTTGAGATTGGTATTGCCATATGACACTTGTGGTACTTGTCTTAAGGTGTTACACAAGTAATATGGCATGCACCACCTTCTTAATTTTCCTTTTTCTTTTTCTTTTGTGCGATGCTTGATCTTGAAATTTTACATGGATGTATATCATCCCCTCCTGTAGCTCTGGTAATTTTTTTGAGAATTTTTCCGAAACTTCTAGATTGATTTTCACAGCATTTGCAACACCTAGCTAGCCTATTTGCACAGGACGATCGACGGGCCTCTTCACACGTGAGAAAAGCAAGACATATCGAATCATACTGTACACAAATGCAGGCAACGTCGCTACGCAGGTACATAGGAATATATGCTTGATCGAGCACGTCCGAATAATATATAGGGCTGTTTCTCTGTTGCCGCACTCATCAAGCATCGCACTGCGCGCACTCGTATCCTATGCAGCATTGCAGTGCCATTTCTTCGATCTCTTCGGCCCAAGAGTTAGATATTAAAGCACCAAAAGAGTCCGATCTTCTTCTTAAAAAAGGGGGGAGCCCGCTTTTCACAGAGAAAAGCATGGCAGAGAAGGTGAGCTCTCTCTCTCTCTCTCTCTCAAACACAAACACAAATTTGCAAGTGTTCCAAGATTTATTAGTTACTAGTATGCTTTTACTGAATGACACACACACACACACACATAAATTTTGGTTGCGTAGCAAGTATTATGATTGTGCGTGTTGCCTTTCGATCGATCGATCTCTTTAAAAGACTCTCTAGATCTCTCTCTCACACACGCATAATATATAAGGTTTGTGAGTTTTATTATTGTGTTGCATGATCTCTCAGAGTTAACCGAACTCTTTAAAAAGGACTCTTTTTAGGCAGATCTTTTTTTTTTTGGCAAATCATTTTTTAGGAATCTATGTTCCAAGTATGTTTATACAAATGGAGGAAAACATGCTAGCTTCTACGTGTATTTTAATTTAGAATATAGGTGCATAACCAACAAATCTTACAGTATGCCCCTTCTTTTCTTGGGAAGATCATTTTTATAGGGTGCAAGAATAATTAATATCTATCGACTTTGGAGAAAGTATGAATCTGTTTAATTAGAACGAGTACCTGCTTGAAGCTTTTCAGAGTTCTAATAATTTTTTCCTAGGCATGTCGGAAATCGTGTGGTTTAGTCGATGATGAACCTTCTGCTTCCAGAATTAGAAAGCGCAAATTACCATTGCTTAACTTGTTACTAAATGTTGTAAATCCCGTGAAAATTTAAAAAGTTTAATGTGTGCATTCTAAAACGTCACTTATGTTCTTTTAACTGAAGGAGGTGGCACTGGCAGTGGTACTAAACACACATTTTGTGATGCCTCCAGTCACTGATTTTGTTGTCCTCCTCGTTTTGAGCTGCGAAAACTTTTAGTTGGTTCGCTAATGCTGCTGTCAACACAGACCACCACGCTGATCGTGAAGGTTGACCTTGATTGCCCACGGTGTAACAGACAGATCCGCAAGGTCCTTTGCAAGCTCCAAGGTAAGAAGAAAAATAAAAACAATTAATTCGGTGCATGCACATCTCAATATATACGCCTGCAAATTGGTACTGTTTCCCTCCATGATTTTCTCCAGCTACCGCCGATCAAGAGGAATCAGGACGATCTCCTTCAACGGCAAGAGCCAGATCTCCATCTCCGGGGCTTTCGACCCGCTTCAGTTATGCGGCAAGATCAGATGCATGGGAGGCAAGGTGATCAAGGACATCCAGATCAAGCCGCCTCCGCCTCCGCCGCCGCCGCCGCCGCCGCCGTGTAATACCCGGGACATCGAGCAACTGAAATTGAGAATGATGGATGTCGAGGAACAACAGCAGATTTGTGTAGATAAGAACCGGGACATCGACCAAATGAAAACGAAAATGGCGGATCTCCAGGGACAAGCGCGGATCTGTGTGGCCCAGAGCCGGGATATTGAGCAACTGAAACTGAACGTGACGGAGCTCGAGAAACAGAGGCAGCAATGTGCAGGCCAGAGACGCAACGGAAGGCCATGCCAGCCGACCGACGATGACACGCCGGTGCAAATCCCGTCGTCCGGCTGCTCGGGGCGGTACGAAGGGTGCAGGTGCGGGTGCGGCAGGGTGCAGTACGGTTATGCCGTCGTCGGGTCCACGCCGGTGGGGTGCCCGTGCCACGGTGGCGCCCCCTACTGTGGCTGCTACAGGGGCTGCCACTTCACCGAGGAGGACGCATCCCTGGCTGCAGCGTCATGTGATTTTTGCCCTGTTTCTCTCTCTGGAGTTCACTGCACTATACATATGTCGATTTTTAGCAGAACCGGTCAAGATTTATTTTTCGGTCTGGATTTGAATCGTATAAATAAAAAAAAGGTTTGTTTTGTGTTTAATTTGGCCTTTGAATTGTAAATCGGTTCCAAATTCAAATGAAAGTTTACTACTTTTGGACGGGTTTTTTTCTTCTTCCCAAATTTTCGCTGTTACCAGATTTACCAGATTTCTGTTATTTTGTTTTCGAGCCAGTTAGATTTTTTTAATAGTCTATAGTATTAAATGATATAACTTATATACTTAATCGCATTTATGCTGGCGCTGGATTTTTTTTTAACAGTCTGTAGTATTAAATTATATAATTTATATACTTAATAATATATTAACGTATTTTGTAGACTATTTAGGTTTTTAAGATATTATAAACATTAGAAATGACAATAGAAGCTTGAAGAAAAATTCAACTTAATGAATGTAATTGAAGTAAAAGTTTTGATGGAAGAAAATCATTAAGAATAAAAAGTTGTTGGGGGATCTATTATTATATGATAAAAGCTCGTGGTACGTGATCAAAAGCTTTAATAAAAAAGATAGAAATTTAAGAAATTCTCATCAAAAAAATAAAATATCTAGCTTTTAATTTGGTGACCCTTAATTGTAACATCCGTTGGATCTTTCTAACAAAAAAAAAAGATAGAAATTTCAAAAAATACTCACAAAAAAACAAAACATCTGGCTATTGATTCAGTGGTCCCTACACGAATCTACGCACAAATCCATAACCTGATCCGCGCGGTGGCCTCCTGGCCCGCCTTGAGGAGCTTGGTGATGTCCCTCCACATCTGGCGCAACTGTAGCTCCTGCCGGCTCCGCAGCAGCTTTATACAGGGATCATCAGCTTCAGCAACGTCTTGCTGTTCACGCGGATCAAGAAACCAACGCACACTAAATCAAACTAATACCACACCGCCACCTTCCCAAGGAAGAATCAACCAATTTGCAGACCAAGAAACCGCGTGTACCACTTCGCGCTGCGGAAGCCGCTGCCGCCCTTGCTGAAGAATGCATCCAGCATCGACATGGCGCCCAATCGACCGGTGCAAGCAAAAGGGAAGTGGCTGCTTAATAAAAAAAAACTCATTAAGAGTTAATACAAGTTAAACCAACAACTCATTAGGATATGGTCGTACTATCTATTTCTCATTGTCGCTGATTTCATCTATTATATATTAAAAAAACGCATTAAGAGTTGCTAAGAAAAAAGATAAATAGATTAAAAATTCTCACAAAAAGCAAAATATCTAGCCTTTAATTTGGTGGACCCTAATTGTAACAGCCATTGGATCTTTCTAACAAAAAAATATAGAAATTCAAGGAATTCTCACAAAAAAGCAAAACATCCGATCGTTGATTCGGTGGTCCCTATTTATATATAACAAATTACAACCGATGGATGTTGGCCGTATACAACAACTCATCTAATTGATAAAAACTGAAAAAGCATACAACTCTATCTTTAATGAACTGAAAAGGCCACATGCAACTCTTTCTCTCTGTCAATCACAACTAATATATGCAGGCCATACACAACAACTCATCCATGATTGAAATTGAAGGCATACAAACTGCAAATTCCATCACACAAACTCATGAAACAATTCACAGAAATCGCGGGCTCATAGCTCCACTCGCTTTCCTCCAAAACTAATTGAAAAAACCCCCGAAAATCGGACAACTAGATCACACACAAATCACAGACTTCTCATCTAAGCATGCATCCATCTGCGGACAAATATGCACGGCCATACCTTTGGGCTTCTTGGTCTCGAGGCTCTGGCCCCGCAGGAAATCCATGGCTGATGACCTCCCTCCCACGTCGTTGTCTCCCTCACAACGCCTCGGAACCAGTGGCCGGTTTGGTTGGGTTGCGTTGTGGGGTTTGGTAACAGATTTTAGAGATGGCTGGTGTCGGCGTTTCATGCACCGGCAAGTAAATTTGTAAGTCGGTGGGGCCGCGCGTTCCCTCTCCTCGAATGGTTAGACTCAGGAGCCCAAGAAGTATACTGGTTCGGGCTGAATGTCCCTACTCCAGTTCGTGAGGTGGTGTCGTGTTGCCTTGGATGCAAATGGCTGCACAGCGTTTACAAGCGAGAGTCAGGGGAGCACAGGAGCGTATGCTGCCTGTTCGTCAAGACTTAACGGGAAAAACCAGAGCCCCCTCTCCCAAAGGACCCTGCCTCCCTTTATACAGTCGGAGGGGGCAGGTTACATGGAGAATTGGGAGAGGGAAGGATGGAGAGATCTACGTCGGGGGCCTTAGTACTTCGTCTTAGTGATTGGTCGCCATCCTGCTTCGTCCACGCCGAGTTGGTAGACTCGCTGAGCAGAGTAGCTCGCCGTCTCCTTGGGAAACAGCGCACCTGCCCTGTCAGGTGCTGACGTTGCAATGCGTGGCCCTGGCGCTGCCTCGGGAGGGAGCGTATCCCCATACTTCGCGTGACTGGACGATGGGACCGGAGTTTTGACTTGGGCAACCTTCATGGCGCCTCGGAAGGGGCCACCTGCCCCTGTACGGTCACATCAAGCGGTCGTGATCGTAGGGCGCGTGGCTAACAGCCTGCGGAGGGCCCGATGCTTAGCCCTTGGTGGAGATTGCCTCAGGCTGGTCGGAGGTCGGGGGAGTCCAACCCGCAACGGGGGTCGGACGCCTTACTAGGTCGGGGGCGAGCTGAGGCAGCTCGCTGGGTCGAGGCGAGCGTTCCTCGTAGCCCCGCAGGTCCTTCGGTCGGAGCTGGGCCCGAGGCGGCCCGTTCGTCATCCTGGGCCGTTGGGGTATCCCTGGTATGAGTATTCGTCAGCTGGGGAGGCGAGGTGGGCTGCATAGGTAGGTGTGTGTGGGAGGAAGACAGGATGGTGGTGGCAGAGATTGTGTGGCCTTCTTCGTATTTCACTTTTGAGCAGTGTAATAAAGAGATTAACAGAGTAATATATGTATTCACTGACCTATACTAAAAAAAAGCAATATGATGTGCACTAAAATAAGTACTAAAGAAAAAGACAAACATTGCAATAATAAAATTAATAGATGATATGTAAATAGAAAATGTAATGCTACCATTCTGCAATGCAAGTATTTGGGGAAGAAAGTTTACTTCACATGTGACAACTATTGCGAAACGACATGGATATATGTTCTCCCATAATATATAATATAAAAATATTAAAAATGGAGTTCTTCAACATCTATTTTTTAAAAAGCAAAATAACATATGTATTGCCAACTCATTTAAATTAGCTCTAAGGATTATGTGCGTGCAAGTTATTTTTAAGATTGCACAATAGATACCCTTTAGACTATAAATACAATTATTAAGATGATACACGCGTACACACATGGGCCCACTTGCTAGTTCTTAGAAATGTAGCAATTCTTCATCTTGCATAGAATATATAGCTATATGCCCTTTGTTCTTTCTCCATTAGTAACATTTTAAAAAAATATATGCAATACATGTACCTCTATTTAATCTCAAGTAATACGCTGGTTATTTTACATGGTATTAGAGTACATTACTCACATATACATTGATACATCATGGGCGACTTTGAACGTATCTTCCTCACACGTTGGCTGCCCCATAGAATCATATGTCTTATCTTTTATTGATCGCCCCATAACTTTTCTGCTTCAACCGTCAATAGCAAGCCTAATTTTTTATCAATCCCTTTCAACTGCTACCCTTTTAATGCAACACTCTATCGTATAACTATCTTCTATTTCTCTTCAATTATTACTTAATGCTAAACGTTACGACATCAACATGCAATGCATACATGTACAAGTATTGCTTATCTGTACCGAGGACACCCGTCATACTCTCACCAGTGGCCCCAAGTCAATTTCATAGAGTAACTCCATCTCTACTTTGAGTTTTTTGTAACTTGTTTTGATTCAAACAAATTCATGTATGCATATACACATGCAAGATATTATACGTGCTTGATTTACGCTTGTCCCATATCAGTCACTTCTCTTATTTGATGTTTGCCAACTCAACGATGTTGTTTCCTCACTAACGCGGTGACCTTCCATCTTATATGATGCTAGCATGTTTGCTTTTGTCGTTATCTAACAATATGAAGAATTTTCCTACCATCGTGTGTGATGTCATGTCCCTCATTAGCGATGGCATGTTTCTAGCTACGTAATGGATATATATCCTCTGTAGCTTGTCCTTAATGCAAAGCTTCTTCTCCTCTCTACCAGGGCCTCCCCGTCATCAAGTTTCTTTTGCTACTAACTTCTTCAACAATGCAGATGCACAACACTCGTCATCGCGGTTTTTGGCTCCTTCGTCTTTGACCTTTCTCTTTTTATTTTATTTTTATTTCAAATTTCTATTAAATTTTGTGTGTTGTTGGATCATACATGACATAGATTTTTTTTAATATAGTTTTAGGTTGGAATCGTATACAAATCCAATTGGTATTTTTTATTTCATTTTTATTGCAAACTTAAGCTATTTAGGGATTTTATTTTAGAGTTCATATGGAAATTAAATTGCTAATTTTATTTTGTTTTGTATTTGAAATTTTAGTTTAGGTTGGTATTAATATACAAATCCAATTACTAATTTTCAATTGATTTTTGTTTCAAAATTTATTTTTATTTTGATGTTCGTATGGAAATCAAATTGCTACTTTTATTTTATTTTTACAGGGAATTTTGGTTTTTTATTGTACTTGGTGTGAACTCTTTATTTTGATGCTCGTATGGAAATCAAATTCCTATTTTTTATTTTTCATTCCAAATTTCAGTTTTTTATGTTGGAATTCGTACACAAATCCAACTACTAATTTTTATTCTAAATTTAAGCTTTATTTTGATGTTTGTATAGAAATCAGATTACTAATTATATTTTGTTTTTTATTCTGGTTTTTAAAAAAAAATTATTCCGAATTTAATTTTATTTTGATATTCGTATGGAAATTAGATTATTAATTATCTGTTATTTTTTGTTTCAATTTTTTTTATTGTACTTGAACTCTTTCTTTTAATCGTATGGAATTCAAATTTCTGATTTTATTTTATTTTTTTCTAAATTTCAGTTATTTTTGTATTATATATAACACAAACTCCTGTATTGTACATGACACAAACTCTTGTATTAATTGTATATGACACAAACTCTTTCATTTAACCTAGACCGTTATAATCTGGACCCATCATGATCAATGGTGTAGATCTTTCTCTTTTTTTTCTTTGATTAATGTAAGAATTTCTAGTCTTAAGAGCGAACGTTGTGGCTTCTTTTGCCTCTACTTTAATAATATTATAATAGATAGATGTATTCCTGCTCAGTGGTAATCTTGGACACGTAGAATGGAATGGACGTGCATATGAACGCGATGCATCGTCAGCTTGAGTTCGCGAGTAATTTTGAGCAGGTTAGTTTGTACAACATGTTCAGTGTCATGCAGCTCCCACTCGGAGTGGTGCAATGCTGTCTTGTCAACTGTGATAACTAGTGCAATAATACAGGCAGAATCAGGTTCTGCTGCAATCACTGCAATCATAAAAGGGATGCTTGTGGAAAGGCAGGAATGGCAACAGGAACGTTCCGGCTAGGAGGGGGTGGTACATCACTGTTTCTGAGAGGAGGGAAATCTCCTTTATTCTGGCCTGATCGCAGCATCAGGGGCCGCTTTCGCTCCGTTCATCGATCCTGTCCTCGTGGGGAGTTATATCCAATAATATGGTACATACAAGATACAAAAATAACAACAAGATTCATAAATCGAGAATATAGTCATGAACTGAAAATTTGTATAAATAATATCAAGAAAAATTGTCTACAAATAATATGGGTAACAGAGACAAGGAGTGGTGGAACACCCTCACACCCGCTTCCTCAACCGGGACAAATTTTTGCCGTTAGTTGCCTCGTAAGAAAAAACTCTCCTATCTCTACCCCAAATAGAGGAATTCCCAGGCAAGAAACAGGGAATGGGGCCATTACCATCCCTACTCTCGGGTCATTAGCAGTGCTTAGACTGGCCTCATGCACATCGGTCACTGACACATACAAGTCATAGAATGAAAAAAACATCTGAAACATCAGGATTTGTTGTCCAAAATTGTTCTCCAGTTGAGAGAGTTCCTCGGTCAAGTGCCATGCAGCTCTGCACAGTACTGACTCTGTGAGGCAGTGTATGACCTGGCTCTGCACAGCCCTGTGATACGTTCCGATTGGGCCTACAATTCACATGACATAGGGCTTACTACACCATATAAACTAGCATATCTGGAGGAATCGTATGGTGTTCTGTGTGGTGTGGTGCAAAACTGAGACAGGTGTGCTTCGATCGTACCATGATTCGCGAACTTGCAGTTGTGGTGGACCGATTTGGTTGGCGTTCGAATAAGATAGGATCTCATGATTCCAAACTGGGGGGAAAAGACATGCACATCCATGATATTATGCTTTTCAAGCATATCTTAGTAGCTGCTCCTGAACTGCTCTTGGAACTGTAGGTATGAAGTCTTTCACAGCAAGCATTCGGTTGGCACAGATGTAACTCTGTTAATAGCGTAAATATTCCTCGCCATATATTATGGAGAATCGTCCTGATTAAGTATGCCTCAATGGTTAAATACAAAAGGTGCAGCCCTCAATGCTGATAATAATATCAGGACATCTCCCGCCTTTGGAAGAACTGCAAGGTTCTTGTGGATTCCACAAAAGAGACTGAAGAAGACAACTGACAACGGTAGAAGAGCTGCCTTTAAAAAAAAAGACAACGGTAGAAGAGCAGTTCAAGTACCAAACCAGTTCGAAGATGAGGAGTAGCAGATTAGGATGTGGAATTTAACTCTTGAGAAGAACTTGTGTTGTTATTATGCTGCTGCCTGTACGTACTTAACGTGCGACGAAAAGCACCTACGTTGGACTCGCAACCTTATATGAGTTTACGCATGCCTAAATTCTGCAGGCAGTGACTCTATATTTGTGCGCTTGCTGCTTATTTTATTTTGGTTTTTGTTGCTTGCTGGATAACAGGCTGTGTAGGCTGCATGTATTCACCTCACAAAAATGAGATGTTGATTAGCAGAAGTAACCTTACTTCTCAATGTAGTACGGCATATAACAAACTGGCCACACACTGTTCAGGTCGTAACTGGAAAAAACCCACTTCAAACACATACCCTGAGCTAGGCTTTACTGAAAACAGATTGGACTCACCTTAAATGTCATAGTCGACACCGAAGAATACGGATCCCCGCATGTAATTAGAGGCGCGGCTCAAGTACACTCAATAATCATAAGAAAAAAGCGTACAGAAAATCTAGAGCATCCTGAAAGTGAAAGGAAAATTTTCGTTTATGCTATTAGTTAGGTCCACTTCTCACTTTTACGCTAAATTTTTCGGCCACTCACTCCGATTAGATACATGTTTGGTTTTGCCATTGCCGGTCAATTCCCAACTGTTGGAATTATTGGGCTAGAGGCCTATTAGTTTACAAATAATTCTTGAAAAATCTTAAAGAACCGTTAGATGAAAGATAGGTAAAAATGCAATAGTCACATATTGTTAGTGGAGGTGGATGAAGACCACCTTATAAGAGAAGGTTCCTCCACCATGCTTGAGCATGAGAAAAAGAAGAGAACACACGTGCGTGCTCGCTCGCCTCGCCACGCCAAATCGGATCCGATGGCTTGCGCAGGCGCAGTTCTCTTTTGTAGTTTTTGCAGCGTGGGACTAAGTAGTCAATACGGTTACGTTAACATGGTATTAACTGCGCGAACTTATCCGTAACTGACTCGAATCTGCAGAACAGATATCAGATCAATCTCTCGAACCTTTTGCCTTCCCGAAGTACTGCACTGCCTCCATCTTCCCCGTCCCTTCACCGGCGTGCATTGACTGTTGGGAGAGCAGGTCTCCGAAACGTCCGCCCTTGAGATCCTGCACCGGGAGAGGACGAATCACGTTTGTGGGAAGCGTCTTCACGTGATTGCTCGCTGATTTCTTCACCGACGGTCAACTTCGCCTACATCGCCTTCTGATCTTCATCGGCATCTGCTACCGGTTCGATCACGTCTTCGCGTCATCTCGGTAATGCACACGAACCTCATCTATATTTTGTTTATCTAATAATATGGATGAGATAGACATTGCAATCGCCATATTGCTTCTGTCTAGTTTATTTATTTCATCTGTTCCAGCTTCAATTATCGTCATATCTTATTTTCGGAATAGATTCATCATTAATATGCCTAATTATCCAACACCAACAAGCCAAATGATTTAACCATTAAGAAAATTGCAAACAAATTAGGAAAAAGAGAAAAATACAAAAATAGAAAATAAAAAAGTATTGGGGTATGCAGAAAAATTCATGGTTCATTTGTAACAAAAAAAACTTCAATTTTGTGAAAAATTTATGGGAACATTTGTAAAATTTTATACCTGGTAAAACCTTTCAATCTTTCTCGGCATTTAAGGGAACGTTCTTAAAATTTTGCTAGTGTAGAACTTTTTGCGAAATTATAAGAATTTTGTTCAGAAGTGATTCTGATATTATTTTTCTTCTGAATTTTCTATAATTTATGGGTTTATTTTTCTTGAGTTTATATTTCTTAATGGTCCAACGACGCTGCTGACGGAATGAGGCCGGTATGGCAAAACCAAATGTGTACCTAACGGAACAGTGGCGTAAGTGAGAGGTCAAAAATTTAGCGGTAAAAGTGAGAGGTAGGTTGAAACTAATGGTATAAATGCAAATTTCCTACAGTGAATTTGCCAGTGTTCACGATACTACTTAACGTTAGAACTAAAGACCATCATCAATACGGGACCATTTGAAATCGCAAATGAAAGAATGCATAACTTTCTTTTTTTTAAAAGGACGCACGCACACTCACGCACATCTTACACGAACTCCACGTGCACATGCATACACACGGAAATATTGAGAGTCTCTAACTAACTATCTTACTGAACGCACACGTGTGTATGTATCAATCCTAATTTTAATTTTGGGTGAGGCCCACGAGTCGATCACCAGGATCAAACTCGCGACCGCCCAAAAGCACTCTCGCTCCTGAACCAACTGGGCTACTGCATGTCCTCATGCATAACTTTGTTTGTTCTATGCTCTGGTGAGTTACTGTCAATAATTCGATATAGGTGAGAACCACCTCCCGTGGGGTGTATCTATGAGTCTACGACTTCACCTACTAAGTCTTAAATCTTGGTGTCCACATATTATGTGTTTATGAGTGTGTGAATTTTGTGAGGTTGTGAATTTATCTCTGGTGTCTATTTGTTTAGGCGTGTGCTAAGACAGCACACTCGCATGTGTGTGCGTATCTTCTTGTAATTGCAAAAAACAAAAGATATAGGTGAAAACTTGCTGATAGTGCTTTTATATTTTTTCTCTCAATATAAATTGCACAAATCTTGAAACAAGCAAAAGACTAAATAATCACCATCTACACTTTATTCATACTTTAATATATATACAAATTTAAAAAGAAAAACATCTTCAAACTTAATATATAAGAACCGGTGAAAATCGGTAGAAGGTTAACGTCTAAGATACTCCAAGCGTAATATAGTAACAATGGGCGGCTTAGATTTGTTGAGGTCCACTAGATCGACGTTGCCGAACGCATCGCAAGTCTCCTAGAAGCAGCCAGGCCATCGAATCCGATCTCCCCAAGCTAACAGTTGACGTCCGAGTTCCGACTCGAAGCCCGTCCGAGACGCCGGCGATCTTCCCTTCCGGTGCCGGCGACCTTCCTCGGCCGCCTTCTCCGGAGAATCCCTCCATCTCTCCTCTCCCAACTCTGACGCCGCCATGGTAATCACTGCGATCACATCTGATCCTGACTGCTTGCATCTTTACCACTTTAGATTGTACTAGTATCTATCTGTGGATCATCAGATCCCACTCTGATTTCCACTGTTTTGGTCCAGAATTACATTATTGGCGCCTTCAAGCCGCCCTGCGACATCTTCGTCACCTTCTCCGATGAGAGGACCCGGAAGCAGGTAGGATCCTGCGCGTTCTTGGTGCTACAGACCATTACCCGATAGGCTGTTAGATTGGTTGACTCCTTGGTCTTGTGATTCTTGCAGGTCTCGATCAAAAAGGACAATGGGAAGACGGTGATGGTGCCGGCCTTCCAGAGCCTGGAGACGATAGCTGGAGAGGTAGTGCCGGTGGTGTTCCTTGCCGTGTGTTTTACTCTGGTATGTGAGGTTCAGTCAGTGTGACATTAAGTCGTGATGAAATGATGTGCAGGTGTCGATTGCGCCGGTTCCGGGTAAAAGGATCGAGCACACGGGTGTTAAGATCGAGCTGCTGGGTCAGATAGGTACAGGCTATGCTCCTCCCTCAAATGCTTCCTTTCTCTGATTGATTCTGTACATAGATTCCCTAGTCGGCTAGTCCCTATGATGACTGCATCTATAGGATGCTGTATTCCGCTATTAGCATGCTTATTGTTTCAAGTTGTTGAATGCACTATTTGTTTGTAGAAAAACCAATTTGAACAATCAGGTTTTGTTGTGCTGGAGATTCATTGCGTTATTCTTCCAGCCAATGTTATTGTGAATTTTCACTAACATGATAAAGTATAGGATTTCATTGCTGGAGAAACTGCAAAAAAAGATTGTTCCTGAGCACTGCTCTTTCTGTTGTTTATATTTGTCCATTGATACACTACCACTAGTCTCCCCATCAATACTTCATGCCCTGCTAGGTCCTAACAATATTGTTTGTGATCATTTTCATTTCAGAGCTGTATTTCGACAGAGGCAACTTCTACGACTTCACTTCATTGGGTAGGTTCTCTCTTGGAGTCATTTTGAAGATACTATTGTACGATAGGCCAATAACTTTTCCATTGAGATATTCATGTAGCATTTTGGAATTCTTGTTGTCTGTTCCTTTTTCCTTTTGTTTGCCTAGCATGCTTGAAACCTTGCTAAAGTTTTGGACTTTACATTGTTAACTAATCCTATAAACACCATCTTGAAATTCCTCTGAAAACTGCGCCTTCTGAAATATTTCGCTGTTCTCATAGCACTGTTTTATGTATAATCTGCTCACTAAAGCATTAGTAAGTTGCCCAAGGTTTATGCATAACTTAGCACCATTTCATTTAAATTAGCTATTGTTTATGTGGAAATCTATTTCATCACCTGAAGTACTCTTTTGTCTATGCAGTGCGTGAATTAGATGTTCCTGGCGAAATCTATGAAAGAAAGACATATCCATTTGAGTTTTCTACAGTTGAAATGCCATATGAGTCATATAATGGAACGAATGTCAGATTGAGGTAAGAAAGACATTTTGCAATGCTTGCATTATGCTTTGCACAGTTCATAACAAGAATAGCTTGCATGATTTGCAGCATCGACAATTTAATTAACACTATCTCTGAAGCCTGAACCGCATGCTTGTTATGCTTGCAGGTACATCCTGAAAGTGACGATTGGTAGAAATTATGTTGGCAATATTGTGGAATGTCGGGATTTCTGTGTAAGTCTAAACTTCACCTCATTGATCTTCCATGTGTAGCATTCAGCATAACTTTGGTAGCTCCAACTTGGAACCATCAGAATCTTAATTTGGTGATCTTAGGCAAATTGAATGTCACATGATGTACATTTTTTTGGGGGCTATATTCCACCCTTTTCGAAATGTTCTTCAATGGTTCCATGGGAATGCATTGCAGGATTTATCATTGATATTTTTTCTGGATTATTTAGTTATTTTTCTTTTTATTTTCAGGTAAGAAACTACTCTCCTGTTCCTACGATCAACAACAGTATCAAGGTTAGTCTAGTAACCATATGGCTTAACTTATTCTAAAAGGTTACAAACTTACAGTTTAACCTGTCTTGATTTTTTTTTTGGGTGATAAGTGACGCTTGTAAAATCGGTCAATTTTGGCTTAACCATGGTGCACGTACCGATTCACATACTGAAGGTGTTGCATGTTCGAAATTGTGTTCAAAAAATTTTGAAGTACCATTTAGCCAAGTTTTCGGAAAAAATTCTGGTAACATTAAATAGCTTAAGAGAGGGAGGGAGATCACATCTTAGTATATTTTTTAAGGCTCACATCTTAGTAGCTTACCTGATGAAATGGTGATAGCACTAGTTCAACATCATTCTTGGAGTCACAGTGGTCTACTTGAAAACCATGTGCTTTCCAGGCAGCAGTTGATGCCAAACAAGAGGGGGCAACAGGTTTCACTAGTGTGCAAACAGGGCTGTCCGTTCTGATGTTCATGTTCCTCATGTAAATAAATTTGTTATCTACTAAAATTTTGTTTGTGTTTTGATGGTCTTACTTTAACAAGCTGGTTGCTGGAGAGACTGGAGTTCTTAGTTGACCAACTTTGATCAAATGCAACATCTAATATTAGTTGTCATAGCTCATTTCCCCCTATATTCTCTCAAATGGCAATAAGCTAGTCACTTCTCTACATCCTTCTTGCATGACTTTTGTTGTTCAATGTGCTGGGGTTACATGTACATAGACCTCGTAATGTGATCACTGGAACTGATCATTCCTTTTCAGATGGAAGTTGGAATTGAAGATTGCTTGCATATTGAATTTGAGTACAGCAAAAGCAAGTAAGTTCAGTACCATATGCTAATTTGGCAGTATGTTCTGATATGTCACCCAGCTTGGCAGGTCCAGAATGCTGATCATCTTTCTCGTGGATCAAACCTTATTCAGGTACCATCTCAAGGATGTGATTGTAGGAAAGATCTATTTTCTTCTAGTCAGAATAAAGATAAAAAACATGGAGCTTGAGATTCGCCGTCGGGAATCAACAGGATCAGGTCCTAATACATATGTTGAGACGGAGACACTTGCAAAGTTTGAGCTGATGGATGGTGCCCCAGTTAGAGGTATATTACACATTTTTCTGCACATTTTTCAATGGATTATGCCTATGATAAATTCATAATTACCTATTAAAAAGACTCTCCTTACCGGGTGCTGAGGTTATTGAAAACCATTTTTGTAGGAGAATCTATTCCAGTAAGGCTATTCTTGACGCCATATGAGTTGACCCCGACTTACCGCAACATAAACAATAAGTTCAGCGTCAAGTACTACCTGAACCTGGTCCTTGTCGATGAGGAAGACCGGAGGTACTTCAAGCAGCAAGAGATCACGATGTACCGCCTTCTAGAAACCCCTCAGTCTTCATAGACTCCTATTCCTGGGACCTGGAACCAGCCTGAGGCGTTGCGACTTTCTGGCACAAGAGGGCGCCAGTGGTAGCATAGCATCTTGGCATATGATGTGCCTTCCTGTATATAACTCTCCAGAAGAGCAATGCAGTCCCTATGTACCGTATGCTGTTTGTTGCCTTTATCCCCTCATTTTACTCCTTCAATCTGCTTAGCATACAACCATGAGATTCTTGGTATTTATATCCTTTAACCTTCGTCATTTCTCATTTCTTGCAAGGCATCTTAGGATAAGCATGTGTGTTGAGATTTCATTCATGGCTGTAGTTCAATTGAACGAACACTTTTTGGGTGTGATTTGTGTCCTAAATCTAAGCTTTTGCATTCACGACTCCTTGCCCATACATTTTTTTTAGAGTAGTATTATTGCACGCTATACTGTTGGAATTGATTTTAATGGTATAGCATGTTTCACTGGGTTTCAATCATGTTATCCATGTTTTGTAGGTTTCATAAGAGTTTCAAACGGGTTTTATAAATGTTTCAACATGTCACAACAAATTTCAATGAGTTTTTAATATGAAACTACAAGTTTTGTCCAGTTTTAAATCTGAAACTTGATTTAAAACGAGATTCAAAATTTTTTAACTGAGTTTCAAGAGGCTAACTTCAAAATTTCACAAGTTCCAGGGAAAAGCAAATGAAAACCAATTTCATATGAGTTTCATGAGATTCGCCAAATATTCAAAAAAATCAAGTGTGTTTTATAGGGTTCGCATATCTGGCTGAAACACTAAAAAACCTGAAGGAACTTATATGTGAAACTTAGCCCTGAAACACGAACTACTGAAACATAGTCGTGCAGACTATCAATATATGATGAAAATGTAAACTTAGACTTGAAACTTTGTGATAAAATCTCATGAAATGTATTAATGAAATGTTTGTAGAACGTCATGAAATTTATCCATAAAAAGTTATGATACTTGAACATATTTTAACTTATGAAATATCATGAAACTTATTCCGTGAAATTTTATGAAACTTATCTGTGAAATGTTGTGAAACTTAACCGTTAACTCATGAAACCTTGGAAAACTTGAACATAAAATCCACTAAAACATAGTTGTAAAAACTATCAAATACCTGATAAAAGTATAAACTTAGACGTGAAACTTCATAAAACGTATTAATGAAACATCATAGAACTTAGTACTAAATCTTCCTGAAAATTCATGAAACCTAACGAACTTAACGAAACATCAATCTAGATTACAAAAAAATGAACCAATCCATCACAGAACAACCAATCGTCACCAACAGCTCAACCCCATTAATTTCTGATTAATATATGTACCAATTAGACGTGTAAATTAGCTAGGACTTGGCCGACAAGTTGCTATATACTGGCCAGAAAGAATGAGACAATCATTAATACGTTTCATCAGGTATCCTACAGATCACGACACACACCACTTTGTCAATCTGCATTTACAAGATCAGTAGATACAAAGCTAAAACAAAAAAACTTAATTGCGAACATCTCAAAGTGAAGCAGTAGAAGTGAGAGCACAACAACGTTAGTAAGAGTGGAATACTCCTCTATGCTACTGGCCATAGTACTGATAGTATTTCTGTTTTTTTTTATTCCATTAGCACCTGCGTTGACGCATGACACCTATAGGCTGTAATACCAGTATGGTTCTGTCACATGCTCTAGTTGAATAAAGTTTCTGAGTTCCCTATTATTCTCATCTCTGTATTCACTTCGAGGTTTGCGACTCTTATAGTATGAACGGAACGTGACAACATGTAGCTAGTGATTGATGAGAAATTTGTTAAAAATGAGAAAAGAGGCAATTCTTGTGAATCATGGAGAAGCTTTAGATAGAGGGGGTTCTTTTGTGTTCATAAAGGAGGACATTATGGGGCATCATAATTTAACATGCACTCTTAAACAAAAGGACCATCTTGTGAAAAGTGAATGGAGATTATGATCAGATGATTCACACAGACTTATTGCCAAATCGGAATCTCTACGATCTCAGATTTGCATTCCTGAGCAACAGCATTGGCATGTGAGCGTTTGCATGTGTCTGATATGCAATGCATACTTGTATAATGTTTGTTGGCGCATGTGAAGAGTAGTTGATTTCGGTTAATCATCCGCACGAGTTCCACAATAGGTTGGATGAGGTTCCTTGAACACGCATGTGTAAAGAATCAATTCGTTTTTGAATGTGGATTTATGAATAGGTATTCGGTGTGCTACGAACAGTGTCGACTGTTGAATATATAGAGGATGGGAAGGTGGATAGGTTGAAAATTTATTGAAAAAAATATCAAAGGTTTGGAAGAGCAAAAAAAAATTCTCTCACACATTATCCTCCATCTAGGTAGGGGAGAAGCAGCTACATTGGTGTCGGTGTTGGCTGGGCAAATGTTTCGGACTAACTTAAAAAAAAGGGAGTTTTTCACTAAATTTAATATGATTCGTTCATTTTTTTTTATCCAATAGATCAAATTAGCTAGTATTTAAATGTACTATTGTATTTAGGCCTTCTTTTTTTTTCATCGACTCACATAGAATCTACCACCATACATGCACTCTCCGACCACACATCATACCACAGAATCCGATCAAGCTCACATGGTAACCATAAACAGTCTCTTACAAAAGGACCATGCACACTTATCCATGGGGCTATCAGAAAAGCTCGAGCACGACAAGCTGCTTAAGCTCTTTCAAGCATGACGAGTCTGTACCAAAGCGCGATCTAATTAATGAGCCAATCAAAGTTATGAATTCCATAATTTTTTTGGCTCGGTTGTATTCTCCTGTGGCCTAAAATCATATTTAATTTGAAACTGGAACCCTAACCAAAGCTTGCTTGAGTACAAATCAAACCTAACTAAACTCGTTTAAACTCGGCTTATTGACAGCCCTACCAATTATCCTCCATTATCAATCCTAATAGAAGAACGTTTCACCGCGACGCAGTCTAACATTTATTAACACAACATCGTTCTCGGTGTGTCACTGACACTACAGGTCCACAGTGCCGGCGCTTAACGGGTCTACCAACCCGCTGCAGATCGGATCTTCTGCGGAGGGGCCCGATAAGGCTGCCTCTGTCTCCTACCACCTCCGTGTTGTCGACAATGATCTCGTGGTACCTCCTCTCGTGTTGTTGCTTGTATTCCTCCCGTGTCATGTCTCGTGGTAGCCGTGGACTTCCAATCTTGTAATGAGACTCCAGTGTCGATCGTTTCTGATGGTGAAGGTACATGACATTGGCGGATGAGTGCCGTCGTGTATGGATCGACATATGGATCATTGTAGTCAAATGGCAAAGAGATGCTCGATCCATCATAACTCTGCTCAGAATCGTACCCACCCCGATCCCATCCGTACCCTTTGATCCCATCCATACGGCATTTGACTATACCCGTATGCTCAATGGAATGCCCAAATGGTTTGGAGGACTCATTGCTACACCATGATTGAGCACCATCACGTGGTTGTCTTTTGCAAGCGTCCACCCCCACCACGCGATGTGCCCTTCCGCTCTCATGGGTCTGCGCCAAGTCACCTCTCGGGCGGTACCCTCGATGCAATCCTCCTGCGGTGATTGTGATTGTGGGCGGTCGGAGGAGTACCGGTCGACTTCCGTCCGTCATCGCCGGAGAGTCATCGCGATCATTGAGCTACTCTTGAGGTATCGCACATTATGAGAAGGTGTTGCCGTGTCGTCCTCATCGCCGGCAATAGGCTCATCATCAATTCGCCTTTTCCTTTTCCTTACCACTCTGCTGCCCGATAACTTTTGTAATCCGCCTAAAGCTTCGCTAGAGTGTCGTCATCCTCGGCGTCGAGCACGCTTTCTCTTCCCGTGTGCGTGTCTCCGATGTTCCACTCCGCCCAATCTGGGAGGCTCTTCCTCTGTGGCCAATTAGAAGTAAGGTTAACATTGTTCTCGGGTTTGGACATACATGGTTAAAAGTGGAATGGAAAACAATTGCATTGTTTACTGTTGCCTCATACATCTCTTCCATTGGGATGGAGTCAACCACGAATCTCATTTGGGAGGGTGGGTCGTCATGTTGCCTCGTCGAGTAGAGGCTCCCAGTGAGACTGGATGAGTCGAACCACTCTGCAATTGGGTCATGCCGGGATGCATCGCATCCTCGATCGAGCGATCCACGGGGTCTTCGTCTTGGAGTGCGGCGAGTGGATTCATAGTCTCGGCGAAGTCGCGGGTTGTAGTGCGAACACGAGCCGTTGGAGCTTCGCATAACTTAAACGGTTTCAGTGGCTGCGTGTGCACCAAAGCAAATGTGCTTCAATTGCGTTCACACCCACTCGACGATCGCCTTTGGGACACCAACCTCAAGGCGAACTTTTGCAGCGCTGGCGTCTCATTCCCGAAGGCCATCCACCATTGAGCTGTGAACAACACGAAAAAAGAAAAGTCAGTGAGTGCTACACAACAACATACCAACCAACCTCAGTTTATGTACTTACCGCCGTCATTTGGTTATCGACGGCGCTTGATCTGCGGTAATTTGGTGGCAAAACGTCCCGTCTAAGGCGGTATGTATCTGCTTCTCGTAGAGCCTTCACCGCAGTAGCATCGTCATCACCATAATGCTTAGTGCGATCGAGCGCTCCATGTATCTTGGAGTCTTTGCATATGTTGTATGAGAACTGGGACTTGGGTCGGGACGGAGGCGCAATTGATGAAAAGATTGCATAGTTAGTATAATAGATGCGAACATTGCATACTTAGCATAATAGAACTGAACATGTTAATTTCACTTACCAGCTTGCACAAATGTGGTTTCCCTTATTTGGCAAATCTCTTTTCCATGACTTGTAGGAATATCTTGTCTTCATTCTCCATGCTCCGTAAGTTATTGTTGTACTCATTCCGTGCAATTGCGTCTTGCATCATTACACCGCGATTGTTGGTAACTTGTCTTGATCCGCGAACCTCAACAACTTGTACAAGGGTTCTCGCCACCACGGTCCACTCCACCCATGTCCAGAAATCCACCTTGCAGGTGGTCATATGCGTGCTTGCCTCCGCCATTTCATTACCTACTACCTATCCGGTCGGGATGTGTCATCCATCTTTGGAACTTTTCCTTTTTCAAGAAGCTATCAAGGAAAACAAAGGTCGTCCCAAATCTAGTGGCATTTGGCCTCACCAACTCTCCACCAATATGTTGCCTCATCTGCGCATGTAGATTCTTGTGGTTGTATAAAAATCTGCAGATTCTCTTGGCACATGCCACAATATCTTTGATACATTCATCCTCGCACACGTCTTTTAGCATAAGATTTACGGTGTGTGCCAAGCAAAACTGCCATACTATCGAGGGTCTTGCACTCGTAACATCAGCATGCTTTCTTGAAGTTGGCACCATTGTCGGTAACCACACACAACATGCTCCACCCCAATCTCCTCGGCCACCACCTTTGTTATCTCGGCTAGTAGGTATTTGTGGTTTTGGACCTTAGCTGCGAATGAGCAAGCAAGAATTTAGTACGTGTGGCAATAAAGATCATACGGAATAGGAAAAAATGAATTTTGTACTGTGGCATTTACGGTCTTATGGAAGAACATCATCCCATTGCGATATACCATGAAGTTGATGATACTCTGTTGTGTAGGTCCGTCGAGCGTCGCACATCATCAGTAACACCAAAGGTGGCCCGATCGTCCCTGAACCTCGAAGGTACTTCACAATCTCCCGCTCATTCGCGTCCAAGTACTTACCGTCTATTGTGGTTTCCCTTATTTGGCAAATCTCTTTTCCATGACTTGTAGGAATATCTTGTCTTATTCTCCATGCTCCCGTAAGTTATTGTTGTACTCATTCCGTGCAATTGCGTACTGCATCATTACACCGCTGATTGTTGGTAACTTGTCTTGATCCGCGAACCTCAACAACTTGTACAAGGGTTCTACGGCCACCACGGTCCACTCCACCCATGTCCGAAATCCACCTTGCAGGTGGTCATATGCGTGCTTGCCCTCCGCCATTTCACCCACCTACTACCTATCCGGTCGATGTGTCATCCACTGCTGGAACTTTTCCTTTTTCAAGAAGCTATCAAGGAAAACAAAGGTCGTCCCAAATCTAGTGGCATTTGGCCTCACCAACTCTCCACCAATATGTTGCCTCATCTGCGCATGTAGATTCTTGTGGTTGTATAAAAATCTGCGATTCTCTTGGCACGTGCCACAATATCTTTGATACATTCATCCTCGCACACGTCTTTTAGCATAAGATTTACGGTGTGTGCCAAGCAAAGCTGCCATACTATCACGAGGGTTTGCACTCGTAACATCCGCATGCTTTCTTGAAGTTGGCACCATTGTCGATAACCACCGCACAACATGCTCCACCCCAATCTCCTCGGCCACCACCTTTGTTATCTCGGCTAGTAGGTATTTGTGGTTTTGGACCTTAGCTGCGAATGAGCAAGCAAGAATTTAGTACGTGTGGCAATAAAGATCATACGGAATAGGAAAAAATGAATTTTGTACTGTGGCATTTACGGTCTTATGGAAGAACATCATCCCATTGCAGATACCATGAAGTTGATGATACTGCTGTGTAGGTCCCGTCCAGGCGTCGCACATCACTGTAACACCAAAGGTGGCCCAGTCGTCCCTGAACCTCCGAAGGTACTTCACAATCTCCTGCTCATTCGCGTCCAAGTACTTACCGTCTATCTCGTATCCTCGTGGTGCACGAACCCACAGGCCTAGCTCTGCGTCGACAATTGCGGCTTTGACCGCATGCACAAGAGATTAGTACAATCATCACACGACGTGTAACTTACAAACACACAAGAGATTCGTGCTGTGAAATACTGGCGATCCACCTTCCTTCCGGAATTGCATTAGCATGTAACCACTTTGACCATCCTCCCTAGCTTCTCCCGCTTCCCTGCGGAATGCGGTGTCAATCTGAGGTTCTTTGCAGGGCACGGGCCCGTGCAAGGTCGACATCCATGGAGGCATGGCTTTCCGTGTCGATTTGGACCGACCAAACATTTCTTGATAGTCGATGAATTGAAGACTTCCGTGCACCACTCCGGAACCCAACCTTGCGCCAAACCTTGGCTCCTCGGTAGGCCTCTTGTTTAGAGGCTTTTATGGCCATCTTAAGCTGCTCGTCCTCCGTGCCCATGGTGGCCCATTCGGTGCAAGCCTCCTCTGACGCAGCGACCGAATCGCTGCTTCTCTTCTTCACACGGCCACCACGAGGTCCGCGATCATGGCTCGCCTAATCACTTTAGGCACGCGTTAGGTGAGCCTTCACATCACCGCGCGGCCGATAAATGTTCCTTAAGGCGGGTCGCCTCCACCCTTCATAACATCGCGCGATGGTTGCACCTCGACCACAACCGTCGCTCCCCCGTGGTCCCATACGGTACCGAGGCTCCGCCATCACAACGACCTCACACTGCATCATTACGAACAAATGCATGATATATAAGCTTGTATGGCCATGTGCTTGTTTGCATGTAGTCAACAATCTTAACTCAGCGATGTTTGCTAAAATGCATGATATATGCCTTTCGTTGTGAGGCTTACTAGCTGTACCATACTACCATAAGTGACCAAGTGAGTAAGTGACATGGAATTTTGAGTTTTGAATACATACTGACATATGAATCCCAATTCCCAAATGAGTACATGCATTGTTAGTTCTTACTAGACTATATCCCACATGAATACATGTCTAAATAAGCAAGAAAATTACAGCTACACTTAAAATCCAACAAATCAATTTGTTCATACCAATTTTTTTGGAAGCCCGAAATTTCGCCTTCAAGAACCGAAATATCGCCTTCAAGAATCAAATCTCGCCACGAGAGGCGAGATTTGCCTCTGAGCCTTAGATCTGGCCGGATTGGCGGAGCTTGGCGGACAGAGAGGAGGAGGTGGAGAAGTGAAATGCGCAGGAAAGTGAAATGGCGAGAGAGCCTCTCGGTGGAATGAGTTGTGAAGGAACTTCAATGATTGACGATGTATTAAAGCCTCCGACAGCCGGTACATGACTTGAAAGGAAAGGAAAAAGGAGAAAGAGTCTTGAAGATTTTTAATCAAGGTTAAAAGACCTCTCAGTAGGTTAGAAACAGTGTTGAGTTATTTTTAAGAGGAATAGTGCCTAAGATCTTGATTTAATCCTAAGTGTGAAATGACTCAAAATCATACCTTGAAATCATGCTAGTTGCATTTGGAACAAAGTTTTAAATGTTACATTTTTTACCTAAGATTTTTACCTAAGTTTTTACCTAAGTTGCATTTAGAACAAAGTTTTAAATGTTCATTTTTACCTAAGTTTTTACCTAAGTTTTAGCAATTTCAATTTTTTCCGGATTTTTCCATCCGCAAAAAACCTCGTTCACGGGACCACTTGAAGTAGTCCGGCGCAAAAGTCGTTCACGCGGACTACTTCCAAGTGGTCCTGGCGTGAACTACTTTATCCTATTTCGATTTTTATTTTTAAAACATAACAAATGATGTCAAAATATTTTCATAAATTTTATGTATTATCCTACATATCTTATGATACTCCCATAAATTTTTCATAGCATGAAAATGCATTCTCAATTTTTAAAATTGAGAGTGTTTCTGCAAAGTGCCAAAAGTCTAAAAATAAACTTTTTGAAACATTATCATTGAAGATCACTTCACGAGAACTTATTGATATAATTCGGTCAGATCCGCCAAAAAATTCAAATTCGGTTTAAAATTCGAAATCTCGTAGGTTTTAAAATCTCATGAAAAAATAAAAATTCGAAATTTACTGTAGCAATTTCAATTTTTTCGGATTTTCCATCCGTATAACAGCTCGTTCACGCGGACCACTTGAAGTAGTCCGGCGCAAAGGTCGTTCACGCGGACTACTTCCAAGTGGTCCGGCGTGAACCGACTTTTTTTAATCCTATTTACGATTTTTATTTTTAAAACATAACAAATGATGTCAAAATATTTTCATAAATTTTATGTATTATCCTACATATCTTATGATACTCCCATAAATTTTCATAGCATGAAAATGCATTCTCAATTTTTAAAATTCAGAGTGTTTTCAGAATATAAACGTGTACTGCGAATGGAACAAAGGAAGAGCAAGAACAGCAGAGGGCAAAGCCAATCCCCAAATTTGGCCTGCCTGCCTGTCCTGGGATCTTTCCACGGTTGCCTTTCCTTGGCCTATCGGTCAGCGCAAGGGATATCGTTGGCGGTTGTTCTTGGATTCTTCGGCTCGTCCTCGAAGCTTCCGTAAACCCACCATCATCATCATCATCACCTGTAGGTGAATCTGTTGTAGTCCTTTCTTCTTTACCCCGATCCTTGTTGGTTCTTGATTTTGTGGGGAATTGGGATTTTGTTGTGAGAGGAGGCGAGAGGTGGAGTGATCGCAGAAAGGTGGGGTTCTGGTCCTTGTTTGAGAGATTTTGCGGGGTTCTGTTGCGTGAAATTGGATGTTAAGGGTTTGGTGGTGTTCTTGAGTAGGGAAAATTGTGCATGTTCTTTCAATTCGGAGTGTGGGTGTGTTCTGTGTTCCTCTATTGGTGGGTAATCTGGTGATTTTCTGTGGAATGAGCTGAATAATTTGAGGTACTACTCGATTTTGGGTTCAGTCCTGGTCGATTCTACCTTCAAATTGGGTGGATGGTGTTCGTATCCTATTTGTTTGTATAATTTCTTTTAAAAACTTCGCTGTAATTTTGGTAGATGCATTTGTCCAGGAACTTCTCATAAACGATGACCTGATTTGCTGCCATTGATAGGTATCGACGAGTGCTTGCTTCATTTTGATCCCTCTTGTTATTGAAGAAATCGGCGTCTCGGAACACCTCGTTTGAGCATTTGGTGCTACCCTGTCGGGCTCATTGATTGCACCATCCTGATTCAAGGAACTCTTTTGTGGGCTTTCCTTGGATTATGGGAGCTTTCTGTTCATGTTTGCAAGCTGATTATTCCGACCACCATGGAAATCATGCTTCCTCCGCGTATAGAAATTGCATGTGCCTCAGATGTTTTACCCAGCAGCTCATCAATGCGGTATGCCTCGTCCTGGCTGCTTGATTTCTTCCGTATTTTTTATATGTTGTCCTGTTTACTGTGAGCAGACCATAGAGTTGATGTGAGAAAGATTAGTTCATAAGTTCATATTTCAGATTAGCCATCATTTTATCATACAGGCAGGGAAGTTTATTAACTAATCTGTTAAACGGTATCTCTTACTAGATATTTCCAGGAAAAAATAATGACCATATAATCATGTATCAATAATTGTTGAGAACTCATAGGTTATACTGATCTCATCGGTACCAATGTGTTCTTCATTACAGTTACTTCGAAAAGATTGATAGTACTATGCTAACAAAAAAAAAATCTAATGTGTGTCGTTGCCCAGTTTAGATAGTCCCATAGTTCTCTAGTAACTAGTCCTTTGTAATGAATACTTGGCGTGAATGACATGCTGATAGAAACAGTGAGGCAACTACTACTACAACAAAAATAAATGTTCCATTGAATTATAATGAGTCAATCTCTCTTCGAAAAAATTATTTTAACATAAATTGAGCTGATACAGGTAGGAAGTTGTTAAATTTTGATCATCCTTCTTTTCTACAGTACACTGTTTTATTCCGAGTTGGAGCGGTGCATCCTGTTTCTCAGGCTATAGAAGCCACTCCTGTTGATTCAACTGAAAGTTCATTTGATACATATCGTTCACCCCCAAGGCCGCTGCCCTATGACGATCCTAGGTTTTCCCCTCCTCAGCGTGACTGGTTTGTGTCAAGGCGTGAGCCTTCAAGTCATTCTCCAGAGGAATCAGAACCACTTAGAGCAAATGACGATGAGGAAATAGAAACACTGAGTTCAATAGACAAGTCAAGTAAAACAAACTATGACACAAAAATGAAAAGATGCAGTTCAGCTTATGGAGAGAAGCTGTCACCAAAGGAACCTGGAAATTACTTCACTTACTTTTCCCCATTTGCTGAAGATGAAGATGTCTGCCCAACATGTCTTGAAGGTATTACTCACTAATCTTCAGTGCGTTACAAAGATGTTTTCAGTAAATTTTACAAAATGCAGTAATCTTCAGAATGTGGGCCACGTGGCAGTAGCACAGAATTGAAAACATAAATATGAGTCTTGTGCGCTGCATGGCAAAGAATGACATCAAGATTGATTGATTCGCTACTTTCATGATTTTATCTTTAACTTATGTTGCACTAATTTCTTGGGTGCACTAGTTTGACCAATCTTACATTGCACACATGTTCCATTGGTACTTACTTTTGCAAAACATGGTGGATGATGCACAGATTCTCCTAAACATTGATGAATTTATAGTCATTAAGTTCATGCTGCTCAATTGAAATATACTCTCAAATATCAAATAAACTGATGTCAGCATTATTAATATTTTTATTTATTTAACATTTTATACTTGTGTTCCCACTGTTGTTATATCGTTATCTATCTAAATTGCAGATTATACTTCTGAGAATCCTAGGATAGTAATGCAGTGCTCACACCATTTCCACCTCGGCTGTATTTATGAGTGGATGGAAAGAAGTGAGGCTTGCCCTGTTTGTGGTAAGGTAATTTTGTTTTTGCTCCTTATCCTTCTTTATCCTTGTGATTTGTTAGTACCACTTCAATATGATTTTACACTTTGTTCTACTATGAGCTCAGTAGCCCGAATTACCTATTATGAGGTTACACTTTGTCGGTTTGTTTCACATAGTGGTATTCACTAATTTCCAAAAAGAATTGGGGGTACAGTTCCATGCACATTCTCAGGTCTTCCCACATGAGAAGAGGCTTATGCTTTAAGCTCAATCCTCAATAAATGGGTTGTTAATCTTCTCCTGCATCAGAATATCCCAAGATATGGTGACAGTCTGAGATTCCTCAGTTCCTCAGTCTCATGCGGAATCTGACAACCCACGGCATGGCGCGTGGGTTACTGCAGCTGCTGCTGTGACTTACAGTGACACGGTGACTGTTAAGCTTCTTAGGACAAGATGATTTGCAACATGAAAATTCTCTATGCGCATAGACAATATTTTTGCTGGGAAGGGGGAACTGCACTTCTACATTGGACCAACACAGAGAGGAAAGGGGATGTTGTTTTTGGCAGAAGAATGCCTACCAATTCAGATGTTAACTATTTAGTTTTTTGACTATGTAATTGGTAAAAACTAAAGAAGCAGGACAGTTGTGGTCGAAAGATGGGAAGCAGACACTTGTTGAGTTGTTGTGATCGATTTTCGTGGATTAGTAAGCTGACCTTTGTTTTCTCAGGTTTTGTACAGTAGTAACCGCCAATAAATTTACATATGTAGCTGATAGACATCACAATATATTTTACTCTTCTGTTTCACACCATATTTTCCTTGTATTGACTCTTAATTGATCTTTTGCTTTCTCATAATCCTCTACAGAAGATGGAGTTTGACGAGACAACTTAATCCTCAGGCTGGACTCTATAATCTATATTTTGGATTATCAACCTCTCACATGGTGATCTGAAAATACAGGTGCTCTAGTCCAGCAAATACTCTGTATATACACCCTGTAAATATTGAATCAGTAGCACACTCCTCTTTGCGATACCGGTATTCTTGAAATGCTGGAACGGTGCACATAAACATTCTTTTCTATTTTTTTTTTCCAAATAGCCAGCAGGGGTGGGTTGTTTGCCCCCATGGTCTGTGTGCCTCCGCGCTGTTGAGACTCAGTGGCGCTTTGATCATGTATTGATAGTGCCACTGGAAAGCTGTAAATGGATGACCTGTGTTTATATAATAATATGAAATTCCATGGTTCTGGGGGAACTTCTTGTTTCTTCCCAAACTTGCGTGGCCCTGGAAAGCGAGTTACTTTTTTTTTGAGTAAATTTTATAAAACTCTAGATTTTTTTATACAAACTATCAGAAAACTACAGATTTTACTGTTTCGGTTTCTATTTCATAACACTATAGATTTTAGGAGAAATTGTCACAAAACTACAAATTTTAGAGCTGGTTTGTAACGGATCTAACAGTGTGGGTCTACATGTCATCCTCATGCCCGAGTGAAATAGGAAATAGGGGCGTTTGAGGCAGCTTCTATGTGGGGCCACATTGTTAGATTCGTTATAAGGAACGGTCAATTCTAAAACTTATAGTTTTGTGACACAAGTTCTCCTAAAATATAGAGTTTTGTGAAATATGAGGTAATATATGTTTTTTTAGCAGTACTTCAATGTTTTTTCTCTCAATACAAGTTACACAAATCTTAAAGTAAGCGAAAGGATAAATAATCACTATTTACCATTCATTTATGCTTTAATATTTGTGCAACTGTCAAAAAAAATAATGGAAGCACCTCTTTTTTTAAGAGTTTGTGAAAAAAAAACTTGTAGTTTTGTGAAATTGACTCTATTTTTTTTAAAAAAATCGATCATATTCCATAGGACTATTTTCTCCGTGCGATCTTTTCTCCCCAAATGCTTGTGCCTGTTATGGTAGGCAAGCAGGTGTGTCTGCTGACTGAAATATTGTATGCTGGCTGGTGTCCCGGTACACCAACCTACCATGGCAAACAATGTTATTTCCTTACTGCACACACTAACAAGTTGGTGGTACTCTCTTCGGTATAGTCGTTTTAGATATTGACATGGTCTTTAAAAAACAACTTTGACCACTAATTTATATTATAACTAGCAGGGTGATCCGCGCATTTGCGCAGCTAGATTTTTTAATAGTTTGTAATATCAAATGATATAACTTGTATGTTTGAGAATATATTCACGTATTTTGTAGACTATTTAGATTTTTAAGATATCATAAACATTAGAAATGACAATAGAAGCTTAAAAAAAATTCAATATAAGAGATGTAATTGAAATAAAAGCTTTGATGGAAGAAAATATACCTTGTTCTTTCTCCATTAGTAACTCTTTTCTCAAAATATATGCAATACATGTACATTTATTTAGTCTTAAGTAATACGCTGATTATTTTACATGGTATTAGAATACATTGCTCACGTATACACTGATACATCATGGGCGATTTACTTTGAATGTATCTTCCTCATACGTTGGCTGCCCCGCAGAACCATATGTCTTATATCTCTTATTGATTGTCTCACAACTTTTCTGCTTTAACCGCCAATAGCAAGCCTAATTTTTTTATCGATCCCTCTCAACTACTACCCTTTTAATGCAATACTCATTGTATAACTATCTTCTATTTCTCTTCAATTATTACTTAATGCTGAACGTTACAACATCAACATGCAATGCATACATGTACAAGTATTGCTTATCCCTACCGGAGACACTTGTCATGCTCTCACTAGTGGCCTCAAGCCTATTCTATAGAGCAGCGTCATCTCTACTCTGAGTTTTTTTGTAACTTGTTTTGATTCAAACGAATCCATGCATGCATATATACATGCAAGATATTATGCATGCTTGATTTAGGCTTGTCCCATATCGGTCACTCCTCTTATTCGATATTCACCAACTTAACGATGTTGCTTCCACACTAACACGGCGACCTCCCATCTTCTATGATACTATCATGTTTGCTTTAGTCGTTATCTAACAATATGAAGAATTTTCCCACCATCGTGTGTGATGTCATGTCCCTCAACAGCGATGGCATATTTCTAGCTACCTAATGAATATATATATCCTCTGTAACTTGTTTTCTATGCAAAGATTCATCTCCTCTCTATCAGAGCCTTCCCATCATCAAGCTTCTTTTGCTTCTGACTTCTTCAATAATGCAGACACACACCACTCGTCATCGCGGCTTTTGGCTCATTCGGATTTGGTTTTTCTTTTTTTATTCTAAATTTTAGTTATTTTTTATTGAATTCAGACAGAAATCTAATAGGTAATGTTTCTTTAATTTTTATGATGAATTATATTTATTTAGGTATTTTATTTAGAAATTCATATGAAAATTGAATTGGAATTCTTGTGCAAAACAAATTAGCATTTTAGTTTGTTTGTATTCCAAATTATATTTGTGTGTTGTTGGATCATATATGACATAGATTTTTTTAATTTAGTTTAAGGTTGGAATCATATACAAATCTAATTGGTATTTTTTTATTTTATTTTTATTTCAAATTTAAGCTATTTGGGGATTTTACTTTAGAGTTTGTATGGAAATTAAATTGCTAATTTTATTTTGTTTTTTATTCTAAATTTTAGTTTTAGGTTGGTATTCGTATAAAAATCCAATTACTAATTTTCTATTGATTTTTGTTTGTATTTTGATGTTCGTAGGAAATCAAATTGTTAATTTTATTTTATTTTTTACAGGGAATTTTGGTTTTTTTATTGTACGTGACACACAAGACTAATTACACAGCCACACACACAAATACACGCGCACGCGCGCACACGAACAACTCGTTGAACATGCAAGCCGTACGTACGTAGAACAAGCAGGTTATGCGTTGAGGTCGGATTAATGGTGAATCTTGACTCCGCTCAAATGATGAACGCATTTGCTACTTGCCACCTCCGCTGCCGCCGAAGAGGTAGTCGAGCGAGGAGCAGCCGCCTGGAGCAGCATGCACCTTGGTCGATGGACGATCCTGTGTTCAACAATTAATACAACCATTCAGCACAATGTGGATTCATGGTTCAGAGGCTTAAGAAAAATATTCAGTGTCTTTCCACTCTTCTAGACTCCAATCCAAAATGATGCTTTGGGAGATCGGTTTCACAAGGTTAATTTTGAATGAGTAAATTGGGTCAGAAAAACAATGACTGAATCATGCAGTAAATTCCATTTCAACAGCAGAGTGTTCATTTCATGCATGAGTAGTAGATGAAAAGGCATGCACTCACCGTGAGGAAGTTCCCGCAGTTCTGGCCCTGCGCCCGGAAGTAGTTGTTGGGCTGGGTGCGCTGGATGCCGGCCGGGATCTCCTTGAGCTTCTCCGCGGCGGAGGGCGAAGGCGCCGGCTTCTGCACCGTCGCCGCCGGCTTCTCAGCCGCCGACTTCGGCGCCTCGCCGCTGCCGAACAGGTAGCCCAGCGAGCTCTGCCCTCCCCCGTAGCTCACGCCACGGCCCATCTCTGCTCTCTGCCCTGAAAAAGCCAGCCGAAGAAAATTCAGAGCCAGCACATAATCATCTCGTTTCATCCCAGTGAGCTCAAAGAGCAAAAGCAATCAACTCAAAAACCCATATTTAGACTCCGAAGAAATCCTTTTAATCTATAGAATTACGCATCAGATTTCCCCTGTTTCCTTCTCTGTTTCGGCAAGAAAGAAGAGAGCAGAAATGCAGAAGCCAGAATATAGGAGAAAGAACACCAAGAACAGCAGAATCGGAGCTCGAAATGTCCGGAGGAGATGTCGAATGGATTTGGGAAAATTCATACCTTTGGATTCTACGGACGGATGCAAATGAGGAGGGGGAGGCGAGCGACTGGGTTCGTTCGTCTGCCTGCCCCGGTCGGCGAGGCGCTTATTACTCGCGAGCACAGATTTTTCACCGAAAACCCTGACTAATATAAAATCTCTTGGTAGTGTTTCAGCGAAGGTGATTTGTCAATTTGTACACCCTCTACGCAAATACGTGAATGCATCGGGTCGAATCAGAAAAACGGTTTTGCTATTAATTGAAGCGACGTGTCGCTTCATCGCAGCCGTCGGATTCCCTTTCCATCCGTCTCCGGGCCGCATCGGACGGCGCGGGTTACGCGTCGGTGGGGTGGGGTGCGTGCACCGTGCACGCACGCACAAAGGGGAGTAAAGAAAGGGGTTGGCGGCAAATCAACTAATTTGGCATTTGCTTAGGCGACGAGCCGAGATTAGGGCGAGAATGATTGGGAAATGATGAGCTTGCCCTGGTTGGTGTCATGTCATGCACCAAATCCACATGCGAAAATAGTGCTACTTGTACCGTGTTTCCAATGAAAATATTGCGTCTACTCGTCAATATAACTAGGTAGAAAGGACACGCGATGTCGCGCGGCGAGAAAAAATTTTGGTACAAGCTTTTCGCAAGCCAAATTTGCGGAACCATAGTTTTTTTTTTGCAAAATAATCGGTGGAAGGGCCTGCTCTCAAATTCAATTTTTTTTTAAATCTTTTGGGTTGAAAGAACCGGCGCTCATGTTGAATTTGCGAAACTACGGGGTCTTCTTTGCAAAATAACCGGTGGAAAGACCTGTTCGCGATTTTAAAATTGTCTAAATCTTTCGGGTCAAAATAACCGGAATTTGTGGAACTACGGAGTCCTTTTTGCAAAATAACCGGTGGAAGAACCTGGTCGCGATTTCTAATTTACCGTGGAAGGACCTGTTCGCGATTTTCAATTTTTCGGGGGTTCTGAAAAATGATGACGTGGATGCTCTCCTTGCGACTGAATTCTTTCGGGATTAAGGTATACTAGATGCGTACGCATAGCGACACGCCGCGCACTTGCACCGCGACGCTGTGGGAAGGTAAGTTTCCGGGTAATCAGTGAAATTTAAATGCAGCAGTAGCACTGTCAGAATTCTTCAAAATCGCACAAGTTTGATCATGCTTTGAAATTTTTATGGTAGTTTATGCATGCTCTCGGGGCCCTCCTCAAAAAGTTTAAAAAAGTTGCAACATGCTTTAACAGGTCAACTAAATAAGTGAAGTTGCTTTAAATGCATTAGCACTATTGTCAGATTTTTTTTTAAAAAAATCATAACTTCAATCATGGTCCAATTTTTTTATGGTAGCTTATGCATGCTCTCAGAACCCTTATAAAAAAGTTTAAAAAATTTCCAACATGATCTATTATCTCAATTAAATCAGTGGAGTTGCTTTGAATGCATTAGTAGCATTGTCGAAATGTGTTAACAACTGTACAAGTTTGATCATGATCCGAATTTTTTGTGGTAGCTTAGGAATGCTCTGTGGACCCTTTATAGAAAAGTTTCAAAAATTTACAACATTATTTGGTAGCTCAATTAAATCAGCAACAAAATTGCCTCAACCGGTGAAAGGATCTAAATGTAATTACGTATTTTTTTAGATGCTTTCATGGAGGAAGGACATGTGGAGGGCTCCCTGGCAAGTAACTCTATGGAGTATAATAAAGATAGTATAATATTATTTCAAGTGGGGGCTAAGCTAACCAACCCTCTCGCCCTAGATTTCGAAATAGGGACGGACTCAAATGGGGCAGATAGGGGGGCGAGACCGTGAGACATCTGCTATCGCCGAACGAACCCTGAGTACCTACCTCTAATAGCACTAATGGTAAAAAAAAAGATTAAGATATTGTGAGCTCCCCTTTTTATTTTAATCCTGAATTCGTCGCTGGTTCGTGACAAAATGTCGTATGCACTGTATGTAAATGGTGCAGGGAATAAAGGACGGACAGTAAGTAGAATGTACTTACTCCTCGAAGGACATAATTTGCAATTGGTGGGACCTTAGGGGGGTCATGCGAAAGCGATGAATTATGGCTAAAACACCCTGGTCACTTACTGTCCGTAGGATCTGATAATATACCTATTTTGGTGCTAAAATAGAAACAGAAAAAAAAATCCAATCCGGTTGTCGATGGACAGTTGGACACTACTACCATATCGATCTGCGAGGTGATGAAGGTGGCCAAATCTCCATCATGTGGTCGAGTACGGAATAAAATGATACGGCAAATTCCCGACTGCAAAACCTGTGGCTACTAGCTTGCGGTTGAAGAAAGCATCGTGACGAAAGGCCAGGCAATAAGCTGTACAAAAGGAATGCAATTTTCGGAAAAAGAAAAAAAAAGGTCGTCGAAAGGGATGTAGCAGCTGCTAGCTAGCATCTGATGCTAGGCAACGAAGAACGATGCAAACACAAGGTTCATAAAACTTGGGACAGGTTAGATGGAGGAATTTTCTTTGCTGATTGGGACTACCTAATGTACACATCATCGATGCACAATAGCCGAACTTCTATGCATCACCCTTTAATATAAATTGTATAAATTTTAAAGCAAGCGAATAGATAAATAATCACTATCTATCTTTTACTCATTAGCCGAACTTCTATGCATCACCCTTTAATATAAATTGTATAAATTTTAAAGCAAACGAATAGATAAATAATCACTACCTATCTTTCACTCATGCTTTAATATTTTGTGTAACTTTTAAAAAATGATGTATAAAAGTACCTCTTGATGTCTCAATGATATCAAGAAGATCGGGACTTATTGTTTGCAGGCTTTCATCTCCTGAGTTCTGACTCGGCAGACATTCGAGAAATTTTGGATTCAATGGTTTAAAGAGGGCCTTTAATTATTCTTTCAGGAGAAAATGCAGTAGCCTACAGCCCAGGTTAAAAAGAGATTAATTGAGCTTGAGCTATGTGATGATTCACTGCAATTCGGGCCAGCCATGGACCTTACAAGAACTATCTTCTGAATTTTGAGCACAACAAGTACGGGGACAAACATCAACACGAGGCAATACGCATTCCAAATATTAGCACCCGCACAGCATGATACATTTGTTTTAGGGCATGCAGTGCTTACCAAATTCGGTGCAAACATTGTTGGATGATAATGGCAAAAAAAAAAAGACACGCTTAAATTCTGGCAGTCCCCAGTAATTGCTTGCAAGATACTTCACTCACAAACCATCAAATTTAAGGTTTAGGAATAATCATCACCTAAAAAAAAGGAAGCAAGGAGTAGGAAAGATGGAAATAAGAATTACTTACAGTTTATAATGTGATAAAATGCATACATGCCTGTGAAATCTACATCTTGAATAACAGCTACAATTATTTGCACTCAGAGGGAACAATGCAAGATTCAGAATTGCTGGGAGGAATCAAACTATGGCAATTAGGAAATTAGCTCTTGAAATTCAAAGACGACCCAGTCGGCTTTTTCTGCAACTGCTTCTCTCATCTGGACACCAGCGTAACAGATGAACAAATCTGCTCCACCAGGTTGCCGAGCCTGCAGAGACACAGTTAAGTAAATGTAGCTATATACATCTTTGTGCATTTTCATATAAAGAACACTTCTTTGTGGTATTAAAAGCTAAATCACTATAAACTCATTTATCAGTTAAGTCATTATGCTGCTTATATAGGGCATCATTCCTGAATTTTTCCTTCAATGAAATATTGACAAAAATTAACTGTCATGTGTCAATAGCCTGACACCTTTGTGTTTTAACAGGCCCTTAAGCAGCACTATTCATTATCATGGACCTCTTTGACTCATTGTTACAGCATGGTAAATCAATAGCTATATCTGTTGAAATGCCTAATGAACCAACAGCTTTGCCCTACTCCTGAATGGTGCATCAATGTAGCACGAGCTTTCAGATCTGAACTTTAGCTCCTTTTGGTTTTGCTAGCGCATTCTTTGGTAGAAGTTCAGTCTCCTGTTATTTCTATACACAAACAACATGAAAAGATTTGCACATCTCATCAATGAAGCAAATCAGGCAATTGGCTACTTTTATATCTTTTCTGACCATAGCATTAGAAAAATGAACTGTCAGTAGCTACCCTTTACACCAACAAACATATTTATTTGATCTCTGTTGTCGGGAGAGAAGTTTCAAGGCATTATCCAGCTATATACCTCAAGATCAGTTGCACCATCACCAATCATAACGACTGTCTTGTAACCACGGTCCTGAACACCAAAAAAAAGAAAAAAAGGAAGCTAAGTAATGTGGCAAGAAGTGAGAAGTGCAATACCAAATGTTACACAGTTACACCAGACCTGTCTTATTTGTTGGACTGCTAGTGCTTTACCTCCACTTCGTGAAGTGGGCTCTGTGGGATCAAATCCAGCATACTCTCCAGAAGTTCCAAATAGCAGTTGGTTTGCAATGATGTTTTCACGAGGAATACCAAGGTCAAATGCCACAGGCTGGAAACAAAGCAAATAGAAAACTGAGGACTGCTTTGTGGTTTACCAAATAGCAAATTAGAACCATTCAATGATTAAAAAATCAGCAGTACATAATATTCAACAAAGCTTAATAGAAGAAACATATCCTTGTTTATTATTGCAAAAAGTAATATAGGTTGAAGCGGTTCAACTCGTGTCTAAATTCAAACTGTAGACACCTTTAAAAGTAAAGCTTGGTGTGGCGTCAGAGTATAACATGAATAAAATTTAAAAAAAATTAAAAGAGGCAAAAATGAACCATGTTCTGATATTCCAGAACTACCAGAAGTGCAACCTTAGAGTAGAGTGATGTACCTTGATCATTTGCCGGAAACCTCCTGACACAAGGAATACATCAGTATTATTACCTTTCAGCTTCTTAATCAAATCAGCAATTCCGGGAGAAATCCTGCAGACCAAAAATCATTGTTTTTGGTAATCCTGTGAGCGAACTAAGCAAACAAACAGTGTTTGTAACACAAGATTACATCTGTTACAATGCTGAACAATTGGCTAATGAGTTCTATCTTGGCTTTGTTCTGTAGTCGGAGAAATCTTAGGGTATCTCTACATAAGACATGAGGTGAATTAGTCAATAGGGTTATCTTGTGGTTGCTTGCATATATTCCACTGTAGCTACAAAAAAAATTTAATGGCATAAAAAGAGAAACTGAGTAAAATAGCTTAGTGTTCGTAAGCACATTCTGGTATGTTTAGTTACATAAAAAACAAACAGGAAGGGACATATCCAAGTTTCCCAAAAATTAAATAGCACAAGTGCAGAACCAGACAAGATCCAAAAAATGAAAAATGAAATACTGCTGTAAAATAGTAAGTTGGTAACTAAAATCTCTGTTAGCTTGAAATTGGGACATGGGTGAGCTTACCTCGGTGGCCTCTTCTCCAAACAGTCCTCAACTTGGGACAGAGATGGTTTGATTAAAGACAGTCTGGCAGCTAGTGCCTCCTCAAATGGAACAGACCCCGTCATTGCCCTGAGAAGTGAGAACATTAAGCCGAGGTTAGCCTTGCAACGAAATTACATGCACTAAACCACTAATTCACCCCAGATGAATCAGTCAACAAAACGTGGCATTTACCTTGCTGTCCACTCGGCAACAGCCTGCCCAGCCCCGCAGAAATCTGCAAGCTCATCAATACCCTCATCCAGGCAAACCGTGCTATCCACATCGAAGCACACCGCATCGGCATAGCGCCATGTCTCAAGAGCCTCTGGACATAAGAAGGCAAAACACAAATCATTGCGTAAGCTAATCTTACAACGTTGGTTCTTTTCAGAGGCACAATGATAAACGGATAAAAGGACTTCTCAGTAACCGCTAACCTTTGGAAGGCTGGCGGTTGGCCAAACCAGAAGAGGAGGGGCCCTTTGAGACCTCCATTGCTGCGGCCACCAAAGGGCCGGGCTTACAGAGTTTAGTACAAGGAAACAACGGATTTGCAGCTCTTGTCGCTAACTGTGAAGCCTGTGGTGATCGGACTGAAGATGGCTGAGGAACAGACAGGGAATGCCTCGGACTGGCGCGCACGCTAATCAGACCGGCCATACCATACACGCCTGCCTGAAAATCCAAATGCTAAACCAAATTACCAACACGCAAGAACTCAATTGCTCAACAACGTAATTCATTAACGCTTCATCAAGAAAGCCCTGGACCGGAATCATCCCCGGCCAATACGAACACCAAGATAGAGAGAAAAATGACAGCATTCGCAGTGACTGGCGCAAGAACACGCTCCCAGGTGGGGCTCGAGCCACTGGGGCAAACCGTCGAACATCTTATGCGCATGCGTGCAGTGTGAAACAACACCCCTGACGAATGAAATCCAGAAGAGGGCGGCATGATTTGGAGGGTAAGAAGGAATAGGAGATTGGATCGAGAACTCACCTTTGCAAAAAAAATAAAAAAAAATATCGCGCTGGCGATGGGCGCCCAGGCAAGAATAGGATTGGGGAGGCTCTGCTCGTAAAAATCCAAGAGGGGGAGAACGAATGGTTTGGTTGGTGACAACGTTTTCAGAGTGTTTTCCATTTTCCTCACCAACCACTACGACTACCTCAATTCTCTCGTCACCAAAAAAGAAAAAAGAAAAAAAATCTCTTGTTACCATCCAATGACAAGTGCGTCCACGACTTGGTTGGTGGAAAAGTGCAGCATCCTCCCAGAATGCAACATCAAATATTGGCATTTACGCCATCTGAGACAACGTATCTACGGCCCAAGGCAATCTTCTCTTGGAACACCAGAATTTCACGGTGATTTTACAGAAATTTCGCTGCGAATAGTTCGGTTATTACACGAAACGGCTAAATTCCCGTATTCCAGATAGGCCTCAGCGAGCTCTCCGGAGTCCGGCCTCCCGTGGCTCCGACCATACTGCATTGTTAGAGATCTAGAGTTCGGTGACAGGGTGTGTTTTGCTTCAGAAACTAATCAAGCGTCGGGGGATGCATCACTCTCCCAAAATACTGATAGCACGAATCCTCCGTCTACTAAAGATTGTGGAAATGCCGATCCCAGATGCGTTTGAGCCATGGAAGAGCCGGGTCGGCTCGCGGCTCGAGCCGAGCCGGCAATTTTTTTTGCGTTCAGGTCCTTTTTCGAAAAAAAAATTACGATTAGGTCTTTTTTAAAAAAAAGAAAATATATTACGTTTAGGTCCTTTATGCGTTTTTAAGTATTGCGCTCAGGTCTTTTTACTAAAAATCAAAATTACGATTAGTTTCTTTTAGGGGAAAAACGTTTAGGTCCTTTTTTTTTGAAAAAAAATATATATTTCATTTAGGTCCTTTTTTGCATTTTTCTAGCATTACATTTAAGCCCTTTTATGGAAAACAAAAAATTCTTTTTAGGTCATTTTCGCGTGTTTCCTCGATTTGCTCCTGTAGGGAGCGTCATTCACACGTTTTCTCCATTTGCTCGCGTAAGGAGCGGCGCCCGCGACGTGACACGCCGCGTATGGTTGGCTAGTTTTAAAATAATAGTAGAGATAAGTAATCACAGTCAGGGGCGCAGCCAACATGAGGGCTTTATTGGGCTTGAGTCAACCCTCTGGCCGCTAGACCTTAACTACCCTTTTAGCACCGATGCTTAGTTTTTGGCATAGCGACGGCGAATACATAGGCGCTCGGGCCCAACTGAGTAAAAAGAAGCTTTGCTAGGTGGGTGAGCTACTTGTGCCATGTGACTTGCTGGGCTGCTATTTATTGGAAGCCTAATTTGATAATCGGTGGTTTTGCTTGTTGCACAATAGGACTCGAGCCCTAGACACACGCGAAGACCATAGAGAGGACGCGGCTCGACGCCTTTCCTTCACGAGGACATGGTAGTTCATCGAGCCTAAGGCTGCTTGACGCGCATCGCAGGGAGTCGATAAGCAATCCACCACGATGATGGCGAGCGGACATGGAAGTTGGCGAGTGGCTGAGCAGCTGAGTGGACTGACCACAATAGCAAATAGGCAATGTGAGTCCGTCTTCTGATTCATGATGTTTTTTGTATCAATTGTAACCGTGTCAATGGATTAAATAGAGACAAAAGCCAATTTGTTTGTTTACAAAAGTTTGGCAAGCGAACGTTGCACAAGTATTTCTCAAATAATAAAATACTCCCTCCGTCCTGAAAAGTAAGGGACAGAAGAAATTTTAGGACAGATTATGGTTTCTGCCAAAAGACTCTAATACTCCTACTTAATACTGTATCTCTATTAATTGGCAACATGCATGCATTAATTAATCACAATTATAGAGAATGACGTGCCGCGTTTTTGTTTTGGAATATGTGTGGTTGCATGTATCTGCGTGCATCTGCATGCATGGGCACAATTTGAGGACACAATTTAAAGAGGGAGAGCTCTCAATCCCTAATATTAGAGAACACAATTTGAACGCTTCTCTCCCTTACTTTCAAGGACGGAGGGAGTACTAGTAATAACCCTTTGAAAACAAGCTATTTAATATAGTTGTCTTAATTTAGCCTAATAATTTGAGCTCATCCTCTATTTTTATTCTGGTTTAGCCACTGATTACCATCCACGGTTCATTCATACTTTAATATTTACGGAAGTTTTCAATTAGTGATGTATAGAAGCATATTGAGGAGTGTTTGCTTCTGAAAAAGTATCTGGAGTGATTTAGATTGGATAAATAGTTTAGATGGGATCCTACAATATTGGACAGATAGCTTATGAATGCGATTAGGAGATTATACCTTGGATGAGATCCTATGTGTGCTGGCACATTGGAAGTATAAAATTTTAGTGCTTTGTGTGTGTCTATGCTTTAGCTTTGGTACGATATCCAATAAAAAAATATCAGGTATCGTATCAATTTCGTTCTGTATTCGCTTAGAATTCGTGACCGATATTATCCGCGTCGTATTTATATCCAGCACTATCTGTATCTGACTCCGAATCTGATAAAAAAATATGGTTTAGGATAAAAAAAAACGATATCCGATCGAATCCAAGTTGATTGCACCTCTACCGCTAGCAAACAATGGTTACGTTACTGTGGAACCAAGACTCGACTAACCACACGGTTTTGAAAGGAAGAAGAAACAAAGTGTCAACAGAATCCTTCCAGGAGGAGATAAGGAGAGAAGGTGGGGAAAGAAAATTTACTTTTATGCGAAAGATAATCTAATTACATAAACCAATGCAAATAGTGACGAGGTGTAAGGGAAAAACATGATAAAAATAACATAAAACAACTAGATGAATGGTTTTAGAGATAAACTATTGAAGATGTTATCTCTATTGCCGTCTTCAGGTGAACGAGAATTCGAGAGACAACACTGGGAGATGGACTGCTGTATATGCCCTGGAGTGCCCTCTGAAAGATTGCCAAAACGCACCGTCCCTGAACGGGATCCAGTTCCATATATATAGAAGAGCTCAGATACAGAGTTAGTTACATGATCTGCGGATCCATGATCCGGAATGGCAGGACATTCCTACATGCACGCTAGAACGGGCGACATGCTCGAACGCGTAGTGCTCGCCGCAACAAGTCTGCCCACTAACTAACTATCGCTACAACGGCACAAACTCATCCTAATACATGATTTCTATCACCCTCAATCACAACGGAATCTTGGACGTTGAGATTGCGACGATTGACAACAAATAGAGCCTTTGATAGTGCTTTGGTCGAATATCGCTATCCGATCTCTAGATGAGATGGACCGTACCTCCATTGCCTTGCGTGCTACTTGCTCTCGAACAAAATGGAAGTCGACTTCAATGTGCTTGGTTCTTGCATGGAACATAGGATTGGTAGTCAGATAAGTAGCTCCAAGGTTATCACACCAGAGTTGTGGAGGTTTGTGCTGAAATACACCAAGCTCCTTAAGTAATGACTAAACCCAAATGATTTCTGCAGTGACATTTGCAATCGCCTTGTATTCGGCCTCTGTGCTTGATCTTGATACGATTGCCTGTTTTCTGGAGCTCCATGACACAAGGTTTGTGCCTATAAACACTGCAAACCCACTGGTTGATCGTCAGTCATCAGGACATCCAGCCCAATCCGCATCAGAGAAACCTGAAATTACTATACTTGACGACTTCTGAATTTTCAGACCAAGTTCGATTGTACCCTTGACATACCGAAGAATTCGCTTTACAGCAGCCCAATGTTGATCTGTAGGACACTGAATAAACTGGCATACTCGATTTACTGCAAAAGCCAGGTCAGGTCTAGTCATTGTTAAGTATTGCAATCCACCCACAGTGCTTCTATACTTGAATTGTTCTTCCCCAGACAATAGGGTTCCCTGATCCTTGGACAGTTTTTCCGTGGAAGACATTGGTGTGGAAATTGACTTGCACTTGTCCATGTTAACCTTCTTTAGGAAATCCAGTGCATACCTCTTCTGTGACAACATTATTCCACTTTTCTCCTGCTTAACCTCAATTCCCAGGAAGTACTCAAGTGAACCTAAATCCTTGACAAAGAAAATCCTTATTCAAACACGAATCGGTTTGTCGGTTGCCACTTGAGAGGAGCTGACAATTATGATGTCATCTACATATATCAACATATAGATGGTCACACCTCCTTCTCTGAACACAAACAGAGAAGTATCTGCCACTGAAGACCTGAAGCCCAATTCCTACAGTTTACTTGTCAGCTGAGAATGCCAGGCCTTGGGGGCTTGTTTCAGTCCATAAAGGGCTTTCTTGAGATGACATACATAACTCGGTGGATGTTAGGATCCTCATATCCAGCCGGTTGCTTCATGTACACTTCCTCTTGCAGCACACCATGTAAGAAGGCATTTTGAATATCAATCTGCCTCATGCTCCACCCTTGTGCAACAGCTAGAGACAGAATGATCCGAATGGTGGAGAATTTTATCACTGGACTATAGGTGTCAAAATAATCAACTCCATACCTTTGTTTGAATCCCTTAGCCACCACCTCGCTTTAAATCATCAACCGATCCATCGACCTTTCTCTTCACTTTATATACCCATTTGCTATCTATGAGATTAATTCCTTTTCTTGGAGGCACGGATCCTGTGTTTTGTTCTTCATCAATGCTGAGTATTCGAGATCCATTGCTGCTTCCACTCTGGGTAGCTAATGCTTCTGAGCGATTTGGTTCGACTGCATGCATGCATGCATGCGCAATCGAGGCTATTGTCGGATTTTCGCTACCACAAAGAACATAAAGGTGCGTGCATTGGTTGCATACCTGGTAGTTCCATCAGTGAACTCCTTGGGTTGAACAATGTTGTTGCGAAGGCGTGTTTGCATTGGATGTTGTCTAGGGACTTCGGGCGGAGGAGATGCACGGCAGTCTTTGCCTCATTATCACCGGAATCGATCTTTGTGTGCAGTCCTGCCGACTCTCTGATGACCAATCAAGTACTGCAGAAGGTGATCTACTGCCTGAAGGATCAGCATCGACAACCAGATTAGTCTGATCATTACTCATATGAACATTATCAACAGCTGGTTCTACTTGAGTTTGGGTGTCAGTGTTGTGTGGGATTATGAGAGAGTCTTCAGTGTAGAGAGTGCTTTTGGCTAATGTGGGCAAAATGGTGGGATGATGTGAGTTCTTTGGTGTGTGAGCTTCTGATGATAAAGGAGTCGAAAAGGGAAAGACAGATTCATCGAACACAACATCACGTGAAATGTAGATCCGTCCTGTGGTTCGATCAAAGCATTTGTAACCCTTATGTGAGGAACTATAGCCTAAGAAGACACACTGTTTGGTTCTGAAATTCAACTTCCTATCATTGTAGGCACGCAAATTAGGCCAGCAGGCACAACCAAATACACGAAGCTTTGAGTAATCTGGTTGGGTGCCAAGAAGTTTATGCAGAGGTGTATCATGGTCAATAGTGCGGCTGGGCATCCTATTTATAAGATAGCAGGCTGTGTTGAATGCTTCATCCCAGAACCTTAGAGGCATTTGGGCTTGAGCAAGCAGGGATAGACTAGTTTCAACAACATGTCTATGCTTTCTCTCTGCTAGCCCATTTTGCTGATGTGTGTGAGGACAAGCAATATGATGATCAATACCAGAAGCTTGGAAATAGTTATGTAAACGTTGGTATTCTCCTCCCCAATCAGATTGGACCGAGCGAATTTTGGAATCCAGCATGTGTTCTACATGCCTCTGAAATTGAAGGAACACAGCCTCTACATCAGATTTGCATTTCAGAAAGTAAACCCACGCATATCTACTGGAGTCATCAATAAAAGAAACATAATACTTTGAATTATTCACTGATGGGAGTGCTGGTCCCCAAAATGCAAAGAAGGATTAAAAGGAAGCTGATGTGCCTTTCCTTGTTGACAGGCATTACAAACAGAAGAAGAAGAAATATTTGTGTCTACAGCTATCTTATTGTTCTGAAGAATGCGAAGAGTGACAGGGAAAGCAGGATGCCCAAGTCTTTGGTGCCACTGTTCTTGAGATATCTTGGTTGTCAACAAGGCTTGGTGATTATTCATGGGAAGAACATAAAGGCCATTCCTACATCTGCCTGTGAGAAGGATGTTCTTCGTGGCTCGGTCCTTAACACAAAAAGAGTCGGGATGAAACTCAACAAAAGCATCATTATCATGGGCTAATTTTCGAACAGAAATTAGATGTTTGTTGATCTTTGGTGCATAAAGAATATGGTTCAGATATAAAGGACGAGTAAAACCAGCAATTGAAGAATGTCCAATATGAGAGATAGACAGACCTGCACCGTTTGCGACTTGCACTTGATCACCTCCTCCATAGCGCTCCTTGAGGGTGAGACGATCAAGATCATTGGTGATGTGGTCTGTAGCTCCGGTGTCAATACACCAATTCACATCATTGGTGACGACGGCAGCTTGCTTGATGATGTCATCAGCCTGATAGGCTTGATCAAACCTATGCCAGCACTGTAGTGCGTCATGATTTGGCTTGCCACAGATCTGGCACAGACCACTGCTGTTGTTGACGCCCTGATTGGTTTGTTTCCTCTGCGGTGGACGAGATGTACGTCCCCCTTGAGTGCGTCCACCACCATTGCTACGGCCACCTCGACCACGGCCACCATGACCTCCATTGTTGCCGCCTCTGTTGGCGTTCCTGTTGACATTATTAGTCGAAGATACCTGAACAACAGTGTTGTGGTGCTCCTGCCTCATCTCATAGTTGAGCATATGGGCATAAACATCGCTGATGGAGTAGGAGTCAGGGCGCGTGGTGATGCTTGTCACCAGTGGATCGTAGTCGGGGCCGAGGCCGCGCAGCATGTACGAGATGAGTTCTTCATCTTCCATCCACTTGCCAATGGCAGCAAGCGTGTCGCTGAGCCATTTGACCTTGCGGAAGTACTCGGCGATGCTGAGGTCCTTCTTCTGGATGGTGGCGAGTTGCATGCGGATTTGCGTGATGCGTGCTCGCGAAGTCGATGCGAACATCTTCTCCAGAGTGCTCCACGCGTCACGAGCAGTGGTGACGCCCACCATGGTGGCGAGGATGTCCTCGGTGAGGGAGGCGTTGAGGAGGCTGAGAATGAGCTGGTCTTGGTGGTACCAGGTCGTGTACTCGGGGTTGACGGCGATGCGGCGACCACCATTGTCGTCAGTTGGAGTGATGGTGATGGTCTGGCTAGGAGCGGGCAGTGATTCGTCGACATAGCCGACAAGACCTTGGCTCCTGAGGTACGGCAAGACCTGTGCCGCCCAAAGCAGGTAATTTTCCTGCGTGAGCTTGACGCTGATCACATGGCTAATTGAGGGCGTCGGCATGACGAATTGGTTTGAGGTAGTGGTGTTGCTGGTGGATGTTTGCGGAGTGTTGAACATGGCGGATAGCGGTGATTGTGGATGTATGGCTCTGATACCATGAAAGATTGCCAAAACGCACGGTCCCTGAACGGGATCCAGTTCCATATATATATAGAAGAGCTCAGATACAGAGTTAGTTACATGATCTGCGGATCCATGATCCGGAATGGCAGGACATTCCTGCATGCACGCTAGAACGGACGACGTGCTCTGGAACGCGTAGTGCTCGCTGCAACAAGTCTGCCCAGCTAACTAACTATCGTTACAACGGCACAAACTCATCCTAATACATGATTTCTATCACCCTCATGGATGGAAGGAAGGTATGGGATTTGGCACTCTTTCCATGGGTCAAGCTTAGAGAAATGCATGCCTTAACGCAGGTTATATATGGCTTGCACCGCGCCGATGGCCAAGACATTTACAGCCACGAACACATACAGGTTTCGCACGTAATATCCGGCGAGCGGATACTGCCGTCCGACGCGCCTCATGACATGCCGCCGCCCCGCCGGGAAGCTGCGCCACAGGAACCTCAATCCGGCGCTCCACGGCGCCGCCTTGTCCAGAGTCGTCATCGTGACGACCAACACATAGATGCCGAAGTATATGACCCAGTACACCATGATGTTGACCATCACATTTCCGCCGGTCACGGCGACAACGGCGGCGTAGAAGGCCAGCACCATGCTGACCAGCGACACCCAGATGCAGTGCAGGGAGAAGATCAGGGCCTTCAACGAGCCGGCGGAGCGCGACGCCTTCCCGTGCACGAGCAGGATCACCGCGATCACGGAGGATACCATGGCGATGGTGTCGAGCACCAGGAACGCCCTGTAGATGCTCTCCCCCCTGAGGTTCGCCGTCCCGTCGGCGCCGTACGACCCCGGCACGTTGAACGCGGCGGAGAAGGCGACGGTGGCGATCAGCACGGCGACCACCGCGAGGCTGTCGAACATCGTCTCGCTCCAGGGCGTCACGTCCCAGTGGTTCCACCTGTGTACGTGGTCCTGCCGTCGTGGCCCGAACTGCGCGCCGGAGACGGACAAGACCACCACCAGACTCACCATGGGGAAGAAACCGGTCAATTTCTCCGCGAGGTCGAAGGGGGTGTGCCCATCGTTGTTCGTGACATCGGCGCGCACTCTGCCGCTCGATACCAGGCGGTGCGCAACACCGGAGTTTCCTCCGGCCACCGCCAGATGGAGCGGCGTGTTGCCATCGTTGTCCTGCGCGTTCAGAACGCTGTCGAGCACGACACGGTCCTTCTTGAGGGCGCGTGACACGACCGAGGAGTGCCCTTCCTTGGCCGCGGCGTGGAGGAAGGTCCTGCCGCGGCCGTCGCGGAGCTCGGCGGCGTCGGGGCAGGCCGCTAGCAGCTCCTCGGCGACGCCGGCGTGGTCCATCAGCGCCGCGACGTGGAGGGCCGAGAGGCCCTCCGAGTCCTGCAGGTACGCCGTGCTTGGCGGCGCATGAGCACGTAGGATCGCCCGCACGATGGCACGGTTGCCGTCGGACGAGGCGAAGTGCAGCGGGCTGCTCCTGCCGTCATCGACTTCGCCAGCCAGCGCCGGCTTCCATCGCAGCAGCATCGAAACCATCTCTGACAATGTTCAGATGGAACAATGAGCATTGTGCTGCAGGTTAATCGGAATTCCAACGAAACACTGTTCAACAAAGGTAATGAACCTGGGCTCTGGAAGACGGCGGCGTGCAGAGCATTCTGCGAGCTCGGGCCAACAGCCGACGCGTCCCTGCACCGGACGATCGCTGTCATGGCGCGCGCGGACCCGCCCGTAACAGCCAGGTACAGCGGCGACTCGCCGGTGCTGTTCAGCTCCGACGACAACCCCGGCGACGCTGACACTACCGCCTCCACCGCGGCGCCGTGCCCGTGCCTCGCCGCGACATGCAGGGCGGTGTCCCCCGCTCCGTTCTTGCCGCCGAGGACGCAGCCGACTTCTTGGCAGTCCCGAGCCAGCCGGACGAGGAGCCACACGGCGTCGCCGCGCCCCGCCCTCGCCGCGCAGTGCAGCGGCGTGTCGTGCGCCGCGTTTCGGGAAGACAGGAGGCTCCTGTCCATGGAGCAGAGCTCACTGACCAGCTCCCCGTGCCCTTGCTCGGCGGCTATGTGAACAGCCGTGTTCCCCGCAGCGGTGGCCTCGTGCACGTCACATCGTCCGTTTTGAGCACCTGAAAGAACATGTTAACAGCGTGCTATACTCAGCGGCGATGGCGTCCCTGAACCGCAAAGAACACTGAGTGATTCATCACCTGTGACTCGAGCCGACGCTGCCGTGGCGGCGCCACCGTCGTGTCGCAGCAGCGCGATAACCTCCTGCGCGTGCCCTTTGCACGCGGCGACGTAGAGAACAGGGCACATGAACAGGCGTCCATTCGGGCGCGTCGCATCTGCAGCTGAACCAGGAGCGTGAGGATGATCCATTGATCAGCGATCAAACTAGTATAACCTACCAGCGATTGTATGTACCCGTAGCTGTAACTGTAAGCGAGAAAAGACGAGGCTCCCCAGCCGGTCACGTCGTGACTGTTGAATTGATTTCGTGTTTGACCGAGAGTTTCAGCCTCAAACCGACACGGGTAAACAGCAGCACAAACCACGGACTACTTTTCTCTTTCAAATGCGTCACCTTATTGCCGCGAGAGCCGGAACCGAGCCTCATCTCTTCAACTCTCCTCCACGATCGCAGGAGTACTTGCTCAGCCTTATCTCTTCGTGCTTCTCACCGGTCGGTCACCAACCAAACAGGAAACAAGAAGAACACACCACAACACTTCACCCATCGAGAAGGTACCAAACCGGTGGTCACTGCCACGCAGGTTTACAGTAACCAATTGAGTTTAAAATTCGAAGATTGGGCGGCACCGATTTATCGCAAAAATTGAATGAAAATCGTTAAAAACCAATGAGTTTTGAAATCAAATGGTTTGAAAAAATTTCAAAAAGCGATCGGTTTTCTCGAAAATCGGTCAATTTTTTTATTTTCAACGAAAATCGATAGGTGAATTGAAATTTTCTTGCGGTCGATTTCTCAATTTTCACTGATTCTCAACTGGTTTACATGATATAATTTTTTTTTCAAATTTTTGATTTTTTTTTAATTTGACTGGTTTATCGATCGGTTTAAAGTTACAAACCAACTTGATTGATTTTCGTTAATTTTGTTAATCCGGCTGCCATGTTAGTGCTTACCAAGCCCAAAGGACAGGACCAACAACTAATGACAAAGAATCCAGCCAGACCCCCTCTTGATCAGGAAACTACTAGGCAGTGGCAATGTGGCATCAAGATTTGAATTCGGGGGAGCATACTACCTTTATTATACTCCATAGAGCTATCGCCAGGGAGCCCACCACTTGTCCTCCCTTTATGAAAGCCTCTAAAAAATTATGTAATTACGTTTAGGTCCTTTCATCGGTTGAGGTAATTTTATTGCTGATTTAATTGAGCTATCAAATAATGTTAGAAAAATTTGAAACTTTTTGATATGGGTCCTCATAGCATGCATAAGCTACCATAAAAACTTTGAATCATGATCAAACTTCTTAAAATTCTGACAATGCTACTAATGCATTTAGAGCAACTCCACTTATTTAATTGAGATAATAAATCATGTTGGAAATTTTTAAAACTTTTTTATAAGGGTCCTGAGAGCATACATAAGATACCATAAAAAAAGCGGACCATGATTAAACATATTAAATTTTTAAAAATTCTGAATGCATTTAAGTTTGGTTTTTTTTTTGTTTTCCAGAGCCATCAAACGAATTTGATTTTTAAATTTTTTTTAGAAGGGTTCTGAGAGCATGAATAAGCTACCATAAAATTTTCAAATTATGATCAAACTTGTGCAATTTTTACAAAATCTGAAAATGATGCTAATGCATTTAAAGCAATTTCACTGATTTAGTTAACCTATTAAAGCATGTTGCAAATTTTTGAAACTTTTTTAGGAGGGTCCTGAGAGAATTTCTAAGCTATCATAAAAATTTCAAAGCATGATCAAACATGTGTGATTTTTAAGAATTATGACAATGCTACTGATGCATTTAAATTTCACTGATTACCTGGAAACTAACCTTTGCGCGGCGTCGTGACGCAAGTGCCCGGTATGTCGCCGCGCGTACGCATCTAGAAATGTCAAGAGGCCAAAGACCAAGAGCTCTTCCAAGCTAGATCAAACACGCAGAGAAGGCAGTAGCCGGCTGGAGGATGAAGCCCGGAGACGCTGTGCTCTCGAAGGATCAGTCAGCGGTAGCTCTGAGGGGCCTGCGCGGTGCAGATGATCGGTGGATGGTGACGGAGGCTATCGAGCAGGAGCGGAGAGGGCCAACGGGTGAGGGCGACGCGGAGGTTGCGGCTTTCCGGTGCAGGCGCCCAAGGCATGGCCGGCTGAAGCGGGACCCCGCAGAGGCCCACGGACCCGGGAGGAGGTCGGCGCGACCGAGGCCGGCATGGAGATGTCGGCTGGCGGTGTATTGAGAGTGGGCGTCGTGACAACCTGTGGTGAGGTGGAGGATCGGGGGCTGGTGATTCGGATATCTAAGTATTTTTTTTTGGATATATCCAAAAATCATCTCGAAATATACCGATTCGACGAATAGTAATCTCCTGAATCTAAATCCAAATTCAAAAATAATATCTGAAACCGAATTCGAATCCTACAATTATCTGAAATAATTATCTGAATCCGATCCAAATACATCTGGTCAATCAATCGGTCAAAAACTATTTGAACGGATTTCACCCCTAGCTAGTGACCTCATTGGCCAACAACATCGCGGATGTATTTCTTAGCTTGGCTTGAACGCAAAAGTTTACTCAGAGCAAGCTTTTTTTCGCATTGGTGACAAATACTCATAAAACAGGGGTGCACCAACGGCCCAATTGCAACAAGCAAAGCCCAGAGCAGCAAGCAGGCGGCCTCGAATACGGCCCCAGCCTAAACAGGCCGTCCCCGGCCTGCTACCCAAATGCCTACGAGACCATTCAGGGAGACCATTCCCGACCGGTCCCGACTCCGACTCAGCAGGGTTCCCGACCCCCGCAGCGGGACGGGATCCCCGACTCGACTTCAGCGAGGTTCCCGACCCCGCGCGCGGGGCGGGATCCCCGACTCGACTTCAGCGGGGTTCCGACCCCGCGCGGGGGGCGGATCCCCGCTCCGACCGAACCATGATAATCCCGCCGAGGGCAGCGTCGCCGCGACGAGTCCGTGTCAACCTAAGGCCACGTGCCCCACGAACGGTCATTAGTGGGATCGAGCGAGGCGGTGGTCCCTTCCCAAGACGGTTTGATAGGCTGCTGAAGCCCGTCTCCGTCCCATCACCACCACCCACGGTGCAAGGACACGCCTCTCCGAGGCAACTCCAACATCACACGCGACTACGTCGGCACCCACATGGATCACGAGAGCGGCTCGCCACTTCGGAGGATTACCTAACCACTCGACCAGCTAGACCACCGACCAAAGATAGGCTCGCAGCGGCGACGGTCGGCGGAGCAAGCGACCGATCGGCGAACGGTTGGCGACGGCGGACAAGACCAAGCCCCTAGAAGTAGCTCGCTGGCACTTCGCCAATTCTCGATGTAACCTGCCCTTCAGATTGAATAAAAGGAGGCAGGAACCTCCTAACAGGGCAAGGGAGTAAGAGCTACAAGAGAGCTTTTCCTCTTCTTCCTCTTCTTCTTTTTCTTCTCCTTACGAGAGCTAAGTTTAGATCATTCTAGTGTTGAGGCTCCACCTCTCGCTTGTAAAAACTTCGGTGCGATCATCCGCACCCAGTGAATACAACACCAACGCACGAATCGGGTAGGGACCTTGGCCCGAACCAATACATCTTGGACTCTGTGGTCTAACCATTCGGGGAGCGGAACGCGCGCAGCCTTTAGACTTACAAATTTACTTGCCGGCGCCGAACGCCGGCGGTTAGCTAGCGCGCTGTAGGGGACTTCGCGTCTTGGCGGATCTCGGATTCCCATTCGTCTCCTTGATGGCATTCTTCTCCAACGACGGCATGGCGTGTTCGGGAGCGATCCGCCGGCTCCTCGGCTTCACCGTCACCTCGGAGGAAGCTCACGCCATCCTCAGCGCCGCCGGGGGCGGCGCTGCGGGAGCTCGACACCATCTCCGGCGGCCGTCCCACTCGGCTTGAGCGCCCGCGGCCCCAAAGCGGAACACGAGGAGCGCTATACCTCCTTTGGCGAAGCCCCTCCGGCCCGCGCAGAGATCCGTCACCTCCCGCTTGCTCACGATTTGTAGCTATGGTGGCTACATGCCAACCTCCGTCCACGAGTTCTTTGGAAGACTCTTCCGACCACGGCTCCAGCTCCGACACGAGTATCCGCCGCCAGCGGCACTCGCGAGTGCAACGTGGCGGGCCTGGCCGATTGGCCGTAGCCACCGCTGCTACGACGGTCCCGTCCCGCGACCGAGGCACGGGAGGGGAATACCAGCGGCGCGCCTGAACGCGCCTTCGGGCTCGCCGCCCGAGCTCCAACGGCAACGCGAGAGCTGGAGGAGCGAAGGTCGAGCTCGGCCGGCTCGAGCCAACTCGAGGCGGGGCGAGCCCGAGCCCGCGCAAGTCTTTGGCGCGACGCGCGCGCGCGCGCCAAGAGCACCACAAGTTGGGGCGAATCCGGCGCCCCGCTTTTTCCCTCACGCAAGCCAAAGCGTGGCTGCGGCCGCAATCTTGCTCGAGGCCTTCGGAGCCCGCAAACCCGAGGCGAGCTACCTACCGAACCTTGGTGGTGGAGCGCGTGCCGTCACGGCAAATCATGAGCCTCGGCTCCTACCACACGCGCGCTTACTTCCGCCACCGGGCCAGCACCTGGCCCGCGCGAAGCCGGTGGTGCGCCAAGACCGCACCCGCCATGAACCACCCGGGCCTCACGCACCCGGTGCGCGGCGCCTCGGTAATGCCTCGACATCCGCGCCACCTCGGCGCGAAGAAAGATGGCGGAGGACGCCGCCACTCACGTGTTGCGGATGGTGGCGCCACTACGCGGCCCGAGCCACGATGGTCCCGGACCACGGGCTTTTTGCGAGATCCGCCAGTGATTTCCCGCCCGATTCGGCGCCTACCAACATTGCCAAGTACACCGGCCACCAACCTGTGTGTCGGCTCAAGATTACGGCTCTCGCGTCGGCGGTGGGAGCGACGGATGATCTCTTCATCATCGAAGACCTCCCATCTACCTCGCGGACTCGGCTCGAGCACGGCTCGAGTACTGCCTCAAAAGCGTCGAACGGGGCCGACTTGAAGAATCTCTTCGTCGGTAACTTCCGGGCACTTATAAGCGCCACGGTAACTCCTGGGACACGAAGGCTGCAGCGGCGGCCGGGAGACTCTCGGGACTACATCCGGAGGTTTTCCGCCGGTGCAATGAGCTCCCGACATCTCCGACGCCGATGTCGTGGGAGCCTTCATCTGGCACCTCTCCCGCAAGGCCTTGGTGCACAAGTGAGGCCCTCAAGCCCAGACCACCAAGGAGCTCCTCGACATCGCCACCAACCACGCCTCCGCGAGGAGGCCGTAGGGGCTATTTTCGAAGGAGGAAAGGCCCAGCGAGCCCGGCGTCAAGCGGGTCTCCTCCGACCGCCGACAAGCGAAAGCGGCGGGAAGCGATCCGTGAGACCCAAGTGGTCGCCACGGCCGATCGCCGCTGCCAAGCGGCGGCGCGGCCGCCGTCGCCCGACCACTTCGAGAAATTGATGGACGGCCCATGCGAACCATGGATTCTCCGTCAAGCACAAATCGGGGCTGCGAAGTCCCGAGGCGCTATCTCTAACGTCCCCACCACGCCGCGAAGCAAAGGAAAGAAGCCCGCCGCGGCCGCGAACAGCGGAGAAGAAGGCGACGACGAGTTCCCGAGCCCGACGGCCGCCTCATGATCTTCGGAGGATCGGCTTGCTACGCCGACAAGCGTCGGCTCAAGCTCGCTTCGCGAGGTCCACATCGTGCGTCGGGCGTCCCCAATATCTTCGGTGGTGGAGTTCGATCACCTTTGATCGGACCGATCACCCGATCGCGTCCACACCGGGAGGTACCGGCGGTGGTCGACCGTCGTCGAACGGCGCCTCACGAAGGTCTTGATGGGCGAAGCGGCGGCCTTAACATCCTCGTTGAGGCGTTCGACGCTATGGGGTCCCGCGCTCAAGCCTCCGGCCAAGCAAGGCACCTTTCCATGGCGTCATCCGGCCAACAAGCCCATCCGCTCGGCGGTCGACTGCCGTCACCTTCGAGGCCGGAAACTTCCGCGAGACCCTCACCTTCGAGTCGTGGATTTCCGGCGCCTACCACGCCATCTGGGAGGCCATGCTACGCCAAGTTCATGGCGATCCCACTCGCCTACCTCAAGTGAAGATGCGGGCCGCATGGAGTCATTACGCGGCATCGTCTTTCCAACTTGCCTTCAGCTGCGAGCGCGGCAGTGCGAGCTCGCCTCAGCGATCGTTGCCTCTACGAACTCAACAAGCTCGGGAGGAAGCGCGAGTCCGTCCTCGAATCCGGCAAATCGGGGCGGGATCCTTCAAATCCGCCGAGGACACGAAGGAGGTCACGGTCGATCCACGTGATCCGACCAAGACCGTCTTGGTCGGAGCCACGCTCCCGCCAAATAGGAAGCGCGCTCGTCGACTTCCTCCGCACTAACAAAGATGTCTTCGCATGGAGGTCCTCCGACATGCGGGCATTCAAAGGAGGTCGCCGAGCACTCCTTGAGCGTTCGACCGGGCTCAAAGCCGGTCGCCCAACGCTGCGCCGCTCGACGAGGAAAGGCGCGGGGTTATAGGAGAGAGATCGCCAAACTCTTGGCGGCAAGGTTAAGTAAAGAGGTGCGCCACCACTGAGTGGCTAGCCAACCTCAGACTTGTAAAAAGAAGAGCGGGCAATGGAGAATGTGTGTTGACTATACGAGTCTCAACAAAGCATGTCCCAAGGACCCATTCCCTTACCTCGCATCGACCAAGTCATCGACTCCACGGCTGGGTGCGAGTCTCTTTCCTTTCGGATGCCTACCGGGCTACCACCAGTTGCGCTAAAGGAGTCCGACCATTTCGCGACTTCCTTCATCACTCCGTTCGGCTCGTTACGCTATGTCACAATGCCCTTCTACGAAGAACGCGGGCGCTACATACCAGCCGATGTATGCAAACGTGCTTCAATGACCGGATCGGCCGCAGCGTTGAGGCGTATGTCAACGATATTGTCGTAAAGACCGGGAAGGTGGCGACCTTATCGCCGACCTAGAAGAGACTTTGCGAACCTTCGACGGTTTCGCATAAAGCTCAACCAGAGAAGTGCGTCTTGGGTCCCCAAAGGAAAGCTCTTAGGCTTCATCGTCTCTGAGCGAGGCATCGAGGCCAATCGGGGAGAAGATCTCGGCGATCGCAAGGATGGGCCCGTCGGCAACCTCAAAGGGGTCCAGAGGCCGACCGGTGCTGGCGGCTTTGAGCTGTTTCGTGTCTCGCCTCGCGAACGCGAATGCCGCTCTGGTGCTCAAGAAATCCGACCGCTTGATTGGACACCGAGGCTCGGGAGGCCCTCACCCGCTTGAGGCCTTCTGTCCTCGCCTCGATCTGTCGCCGGCACCCGGTGAACCGTTGCTCCTCTACATCACGCCACTACCCAAGTCGTCGCGTTGCCCTCGTGGTGGAGCGGCGGAAGAAGGCCGTGAGCTCAAGGTACAACGGCGGTCTACTTCATCGATGAGTACTTTCCGAGTCAAGACTCGGTACCCACAGTCGCGAAGTTACTCTGCGCGGTGCTCATCGCAAAGAGGAAACTCGTTCACTACTTCGATCGAGACGCCATCACCGTGGTGACCACGTCCCACTGGCGAGATCATCCACAATCGCGATGCCTCGGGAAGGATAGCCAAATGGGCGCTCGAGCTTAGCGGCCATGGCATAATATCGTCCCTCGACGGCGATCAAGTCGCGAGCTCGCCGACCGTCGCCGAGTGGACCAAGCCGAGCACCACCGGTGGTCGAAGACCCGAGTATTGGACAATGCACTTCGACGGGTCTTACACCAAGAATGGCGCGGCGCGGAGTCGCCATCATCTCCCCACTCGAGAGCAGGCTTCAATCGCCATTAGGTTGCTCTTCGACGCGACCAACAACATTGCCGAGCACGAGGCTCGTCAACGGTCTCGGATCGCTGCCGACCTCGGTGCCCGCCGGCTCGTCCACGGGACTCCAAGCTTGTCGTCGACCAAGTCATGAAGGCTGCGGGCCCCGAGACGCCGCGTGGCAGCGTCTTGTCGAGAAATGCGCCGGCTCGAGGAGCGTTCAAGGGTTTCGAGCTTCACCATAGCTACCGACGCTACAATGGCGAGGCCGATCACTGGCCAATCTTGCCTCCAGCGAGAGCCCATCCCCGCGGGATCTTCGTCTCGACCTCCTGCGGCCTTGTCGGTGGACTCGGCGGTGGCGGCCACCCGACCAATCGGCCACGGTCACCCCGGCCGACGCCAGCGGTCGGGCGTAGACTTGGCGGATCGCCAGCGGTGTGCTAGCACTTGAGTCCGACCGAGGAGGCCCTACATCGACCGTTTGTGGACGGGTCACTTCCCAAACCGGCCAGGGCCGGCGCCTGCGCCCGGGCAAAATCTTCGTCTGATCGGCGGACCTCTACAAAAGGAGTCCCTCCGGGGTCCTCCAAAAATGTATCTTGACCGACCAAGGAAAACAGCTGCTGGACGACATACACAGCGGAGTCTGCGGTCACCACGCAGCACCCCGATCTCTTGTGGGAAAGGCCTTTCGACAAGGTTTCTACTGGCCAACCGCTGTGTCAGACGCCGAGCATATCGTACGCACCTGCGAAGGATGCCAGTTCTTTGCTCGTGAGACGATCGCCAAAGCTTGCTGAGCGATCCCCATCACGTGGCCTTTTGCCGTCACGGGGACTCGATTTGGTCGGGCCTTCGAGAAAGCGCCCGGGGCTTCACCCACTGCTCGTCGCGGTAGATAAGTTCACCAAGTGGATAGAGGCCAAGCGGTCGTGGCGTCACGTCGGTACAAGCGGCCATCTTCTTCCGCGACATCGTTTTTAGGTTTGGAGTCCCAAACTCCATCATCACCGGCAACGGAACACAGTTCACGGGAAGGAATTTCGAGTTACGTGGCGACTTCAACATCCGTGTCGATTGGGCGTGATAGCCCATCCGCGGACTAACGGCCGGTCGAGCGCACTAACGGCATGATCCTTCAAGGATTCAAGCGCGGATCTTGATCGGCTCAAGCATTTCGCGGTATTGGGTAGCCGAGCGCCCTCCGTCCTCTGGAGTCTGCGGACCACGCCGACCGGGCGGCGGGTTCACACCTTCTTTATGGTGTTCGGCGCCGGCCGCTTTTGCCCATCGACACGGAATCGGCTCCCGAGATTGCAAGCCGATGAGGCTCGGGGCTCGCCTGCAACAAGACGCCATCGACCACCGGCGAGGCGCGCGGCGTGGCGTCTGCGGTCGGCGGATATCAACAAGCCTGCGCGCTACCACGGCCGCCAAGTTCGAGGATCGATCCTTGGCCACCGGCGACTTGGTTCTGCGTCGGGTCGGACAACCAAAGATAAGCACAAGGTGGCGCCCCGTGGAGGGTCCTTTCACCGTCGTGGAAGTTCTCGGACCGGCACCTTCGACTCAAGGACACCGATGGTCGCATCCTCCTAATGCCCGGAACATTGAAAAGTTAAGGCGATTCTATCCCTAAGCTCTTTTCTTTTTCCCCGTATAAGTCTTTGCCTTTCTCCCAACCGAGCACACGGTCGCCACGCGACGACTCGGGCCGCCGTGGCGCCCGTTTAGGCGCGCTCGGATGGTGTCTGTGCGGTCGGTGACCCACCGACCACGAGGTCTATCGGCGGTAACCCTCTCGACCGAGTGCTACGGCCTCGCCCGGCCGGCTCACGGTTGCCCGATAGCACTCCGCGGAAGAAGGAAGCACCGAGTGGGATGACCTTACGGTCGATTGGGAACAATCTTCCCCACACGAACTCGGCTAACTCACGTACTCATGTGGGTCGGTGACCCGACTAGTCCGAGTCTATCCCGGCGGTAACCCTCTCGACCCGGCGCTACGGCCTCGCCCGGCGGCTATGGTTGCTAAGTAGCACTTTGCGAGAAGAAGAAGTGCCCGAGTGGAAAAACCCTTGGCCGATCGGGAACACTCAAACCCCATGAGTGCGCGTAACTACCGCATAAACAAGACTCCTATCCTCTTGACCCTCTCAAATTGACCCGACCTCGCATAAGCGACCCGTGGTCCTTGAGGCTATGGTCGGTCAAACCCAAACGCAAAGGAGAGCAAAGAGGCAAGCCGAGCTTACAATTACTTACGATCGTTTACACAGTCTTTGCAAAAAAAAAGGGGGCTAACTTCTTTCTTCCTCTTCTTCACGGTGGCGGCCGCACGGGAGGAGGAGGACACAGCATCTTGGAGGCGACCTCGGGCGGGGCGTGGTGGCGATCTCCGAGCATGCGGCTCGACACGGAGCTCGAACACCGCCGACCTCGTCGTCGGTCGGTTCGGCGATGCCGCTTACTCACCATCGCGAGGTCGATCTGTCATAGTGCGAGACGGTGTTGACGGTCGGGACAAGCTCCCAGTAGCTGCGCCCGCAATCACACCGCCTCCACAAGCCCGGCACTCGGGCGGTAGCGAGGCAAGTGCGCTCGGGCTGCCCTGTGCCCAAGACTTGGGCGCGAACCTCTGGCCGACCCTCGAAGGCTTCGATTCGGCGCCCATCTCGCCCTACCATCCTCGGAGACCCTCGCCGCCAGAGCCTTGTCCTCGGCGCGATCGCCACGTCGCGGTCTCGCCGCCGCATTCGAGCCTCCATGGCGGCGCTCGAGTTTTTCGCACCTCTGCGAGTTTTGGCGTCTCGGATGAGTCTCCTCTACGGGTTACCCCAACCAAAGAAATCAATGGAGGAGTTGAGATACTTACGATCGCAGAGTCGATCAGTGCCGACTTCCCCTACGAGACTCTCGTGGGGCGTCCTCAAGGAAGCCGGCTCGCCGAGCAGTCTCTGCTCGGACCGAGCTTGTTCGGCGTCCTCCGGGCCCGATCCCTCCCGCCGTGAGATGGGTCGCTCGCTTGTGCCACCCCCTCAACGGTGGCGCGCGTCCTTGGCCTCGGTGACCTCCGCCAGGAGGATTCAAGCTCCACCACCCTTGCCCTCAAGGCCTCGGCCCCAAGCGCTCGTCGTAAAGGGCCTTTGAGGCCTCCTCCACCCTAGGCGGAGTTTTTCGCCTCCGTCCGCCCAATGTTCAAAGCCTCTTGGGCAAGATTTAAACTCAAGCGCATGGTGACCACTTTCTTCCATGCGGCCACCACGAGCATCCGGCGGCGAAGGAGCCTCGGCTTTGGCGCTTCAACAGGCCCGCAAATCTTTGCACAACACGGACATTTCGTCAAATCGCGTAAGCATATCGAGAGTTACAAAGTACGACTCCTTCGCTCGGCTTACCAAACTTACGGGTTGAATCCCAGGCCATCACCTCCGGCGCCTGTTGAAGACTCTAAGGCTAGGGTCGGACCCTTATGGATCAACCCTATCTCCTCCTCAACCGTGGCGCCTGCCGAAGGGCGCCCACTCGCTCTCGGCCGGGTCCATGGATCCGGCCACGGGCCACATCCGGCAGCAGACCTTCGCCGCATGCGCCGGAGGAGCGGCGCCCGACCGAGCGCCATGGCGAGGCGATGAAGTCGGCCTCCTCGAGCCCTTGGGGCGGGGGTCGGACGCCTCGGCATCGGCGCCGCCCGGCCGGCGCCGCCGCCAGCTACCGCCGACCCCTCCGTGACACTATCTCGGCCGGCACCGCCGTGGGTCAGCGATCGCTCCCCTCTTCCGCCGCGCCCTTCGATCGGGCGCAATGGCCAGGCAGTCGCCGTCCCTCCTCCGGAAGACCCTCGCGTCGGCGGCATCCCGCGCGGGCGTGCGGGAGCTCTTCGCCGGCCTCGATCTCTCCTCCTCAAAGGAGGCGCGTCCTGATCGCGTGCTCCATAGCGCCGACGTCGGTACCACGAGCCGCCGTGACCGCCACTTGAGAAGTGGCTGCGGCCGCCAAATCCACGCCCGTGTAAGCGCCGCACGTCCACGATATTTAAAAGTCGCCGGCGGCTTTGCTACAAAAATGTTCCAAGCAGAAGGAAGAAATACTTGCGAGCGGAGCGAGTCGCGGCTGCGCGCGCTCTTCATCGGCCCCACCAAGGGGCGGTCGGCCGCCGCTTCCCGGCTACCACGGTCGGGCGCGTCGACAAGCTGCGGCCGCAGATCGCCCTTCGCTGAGGGACCGCGGCGCGGGCTGGCTGTCGAGCCAACTCTCGAGCCACCACTCACCGGAGGGTCGGGAAGGAATGCGGCGTAGTCGGAAGCTCCCCACTATCGGTGAAGTCGTCCCCACCGCGGTGGACTCCGACACGTCCTCGCGCGCGTGCCTTGCCGCACGCTCCTTTCGCTTCTTCTTCCTCCTCTCCTCCTTACGCGCTTTTGCGGGAATCGGCCTCGGCGGTCTTCGCCAGAGGCGCCCTCGTTCTTTCTCCCGGGAGCGGTGCGGGAGGACATGCCTCTGAGCCCCTAGAGGATACAAAAGCGACCGATCCAGTCGACGCTAAGAGCGAAGAAGAAAGAAGCGAAAGAAAAATCCCACAAACTCACGGTTTTGGGGCGGCCGACGAGAAAGGCCGGGTGGCGCCCGCGCCACCGTGGCGCTTCCTCCGATAATCGCCGCCACCGGCCTCCACCTCGGACGCGCCAACTCGGCCACCTCCATCCTTGCCCTGGTCGGATGGCCCTCATACTGAACATGGGGTGCGGCCTAAGCGAGGGGTGCACGCGCATCCTCATGAAGGCGTGCACGACAACATCCCCGGTCAGCCCCCGTTTCCTCAGAGCCCTGATCTCCTCCACGATCAGGGCCACCTTGTTCTTTTCCCTCTTCTCGGCGCCCCAGGTCCATTGCTCCACTGCGACAGGGAGCTCGCCAGAAAAGCCTGGGGCGCTGTTTTCAACGTTCCGGACATAGATCCATTCGGAGCGCCATCCCTTGTTAGAGGACGGCAGCTTGATGTCCGGTACTCGAACTCCGGCCGCTCGTTGGTGGAGGGCCAGGCCGCCCATGGGCGCCGTCGCGTCAGACGGCCTGTCTTTCCAAAGCCTCGCCTGGAAGAAGTGCCGCCACAGCGCCCAATGCGGCTCAATCCCTAAGAAGGCCTCGCACAGGGTAATGAAAATGGCGATGTGAAGGACCCCGTTAGGGTTGAGGTGGTGCACCTCCACCTTGTAATGGAAAAGAAGCCCCTGGGCGAAAGGGTGGAGCGGCGAGCGGCCGCTCAAAAAACGAGGCGGGGACCACAACCTCGTCGCTCTGCGGCGCCGGGATAACGGCCCCGGTCGGCACCCTCCAGCCAGAGGTGCCCTGCGCCGGGAGGAAGCCCTTCTTCACTAGGCCGAGCGCGCGACTCTCCTGTGCGGAGCACTCCGTCCACGACATCTTCGCGGGGAAGCGACGGAAAGGTGAGAAGAAGAGGGGCTGAGGTTTCCTTCTCTGGCTCTCTGGCGTTTTTCTTGCTTTAGGGACGGGAGACGAAGAAGGCGAGAAAGCGTGGCTACCCGAGGCACCCCAACAACGTACTTATAGGAGGCGGCGGGGACGCCGACGAACGGACGCCTCCTCGAGCGAATCGTCGCGTCGCCCTCGTCATCACGCCGGCACAGTAACTCCGATTTCCAATTCCACTCGCATTTAATCTGTCGCGTCGGGTTGCGAGCCATAAAGACGCCGCCCGAACAGCGTGTCCGTTACCTCTTGGTCTCCGCCTTTTGGCCGGACGATTGTTCGGCGCGCGAGGCCCAGTGGGCGGCTGCGGTCCCAAGATGGCAAAAAGCTTTGTGGCTTGCGCCAGGGGCCCAGCCGAAAGCTGTGGGTTCAAAAGGCCTAACCCACCGGATGGGCGTAGGGCGCCCGTGAAACTTGAGCGAGGGGCAAGTCGAGTGAGCCCCGGTGGGTCCCGGTTGGGTCGGTGGACGACCAGTCCACCTCTACTCGCGTCCGAGACCATACTTCACACTCTCCCGGAGCTCATCGATGGCGACGGCCGGTACCGTGCTCTGGGTCGGTGACGACCCGTGGTTCATCTGGGATTGAGTAAAGAAAGGTTTCTTATGGGTCGCCCCACAGAGGCGGGACACCCTACTGCGGGACCGTCGCTCGGAAGGGTCCCCTTGGGCGGGACCTCCCAGGACCCACTCGGACTACCGTTACTAGCTCCAAGAGCACGGCGTTCAAACCAGCGCAGTAAACGCGTCGCTCACCCCTCCGGGTCCCACACTGCGGATGGGGTAAACTTGTGGGATAGGCGGCGGCTACTCCTCTCGCAGCTTCCCTCGCGGGACGGGGACTGGGATGGATACCCGCGTCCAGCTACGACGTTAAACGAGCACTCGGACACCGAACCTCGCGGAGGCATCCGGTCGTCCTTGCCGACCAAGGCACTCGGACACCGGAACCTCGCGGAGGCATCCGGTGCCTTGCCGACCAAGCGGCGTCCGGCTACGACGTTAAGCGAGCACTCGGACACCGGAACCTCGCGGAGGCATCCGGTCGTCCTTGCCGACCAAGGCACTCGGACACCGGAACCTCGCGGAGGCATCCGGTCGTCCCTTGCCGACCAAGCGGCGTCCGGCTCACGACGTTAAGCGAGCACTCGGACACCGGAACCTCGCGGAGGCATCCGGCGTCCTTGCCGACCAAGGCACTCGGACACCGGAACCTCGCGGAGGCATCCGATCGTCCTTGCCGACCAAGGCACTCGGACACCGGAACCTCGCGGAGGCATCCGGCCGTCCTTGCCGACCAAGGCGTCCGGCTCTGACGTTAAATGAGCACTCGGACACGGAACCTCGCGGAGGCATCCGGTCGTCCTTGCCGACCAAGGCACTCGGACACCGGAACCTCGCGGAGGCATCCGGTCGTCCTTGCCGACCAAGGCACTCGGACACCGGAACCTCGCGGAGGCATCCGGTCGTCCTTGCCGACTAAGGCAGCGTCCAGCTACGACGTTAAATGAGCACTCGGACACCGGAACCTCGCGGAGGCATCCGATCGTCCTTGCCGACCAAGGCACTCGGACACCGGAACCTCGCGGAGGCATCCGGTCGTCCTTGCCGACCAAGGCACTCGGACACCGGAACCTCGCGGAGGCATCCGGTGCGCCGACTTAAGCCAAGCGGCGTCCGCTCTGACGTTAAATGAGCACTCGGACACCGGAACCTCGCGGAGGCATCCGGTCGTCCTTGCCGACCAAGGCACTCGGACACCGGAACCTCGCGGAGGCATCCGGTCGTCCTTGCCGACTAAGGCAGCGTCCAGCTACGACGTTAAACGAGCACTCGGACACCGGAACCTCGCGGAGGCATCCGGTCGTCCTTGCCGACTAAGACAGCGTCCAGCTACGACGTTAAACGAGCACTCGGACACCGGAACCTCGCGGAGGCATCCGGTCGTCCTTGCCGACCAAGGCACTCGAACCTGAAACTTAGAAGACATCCGCTCATCCTTGCCGACCAAGGCGCCGACTAGCTACGGCACGAAACGAGCGCAAAGGAAGATTTCTTGAGGAACAAACCGCGAGTTCGCACGTCCACCACTCGAAACCAATCGCCGAACTTCCTAGCGCCGAGCTGATCAAAGCAGAACAAGCAAAGCTAACTCCTTCATGAAGTCATTCATAGAGAAAAAAAAGGATTTCATTAAAAAGCCGGCAGGCTCAAAAACTTTACACCATTTTACATGAGGCACACGCAAGACTCTCTATCTACACCTGACTCCTAAAACTCCCTACGACAACGCCGACGGTAGGCCCTTGCACGGCCGACGGGACGGACAACAAGGGTCGGTGGACTGAGGTCATGGAGATGACTTCTTTGGTAGGCCTTGCCCGGTCGTCAAGGTGAAGCCACACCATGCGGAATGGCATCATGCCGCTGCTGCTGCTCAATGACATCGACGCGCGCCGCTCTCGCAATCGGCGCCCTCGCGCCATTGCCTCTAGGAGGGCCCCTTGCCACTCCAAGCCTCGGATCGCTGAAGTAGCGCGTCAGCGGCAACAACGTCGCGAGCTACTTCTTCTCTCTTTGGGAGTTCGGCTATCGCTGATCATACTCAACCCAAAGCTCGTTCAAAGGGTCTTCCTCTTCCACCACGATGTCATCACCAAATCAAGACTAAAGGGTGTCTTGAACACATTTCAAGAAGGAAAGGATTCTCATCTAAGAGTCTGCCGCTCGAGCAACCCGTGGCGCCCTTATATACCCATTGAAGGAAGATCAAGCGACTCGGAATAAATCTGCGCGCAGAAAAAGCGGCCACCACCACCGAACCCGAAGCGGTCAAGAAGACGAACGAGCAAAAACACACCTAGCGTGTGCGCGCGCTACAACGCAATTAAGAGGCTCCGGCGGTTCGCATACCTCGAGAACGTAATCCCGGGCGGGCGTCGAATGCGTTAGGGCACGCCCGGCAAAAAGCGGTAGGCCCGTTGGCCCACCTAGTTGAACGGATCGATCAAGCTCAACCCCAATCGAGTTTGCGAACTCGATTGGAGGTTCGAGGCTCTTGGCGAATACTCATAAAACGAGGTGCACCAACGGCCCAATTGCAACAAGCAAAGCCCAGGCGGCAAGCGGCGGCCTCGAATACGGCCCACCTAAGCAGCCGTCCCGGCCTGCTACCCAAATGCCTACGAGACCATTCGGAGACCATTCCCGACCGGTCCCGACTCCGACTCAGCGAGGTTCCCGACCCCGCAGTGGGGCGGATCCCCGACTCCGACTCGGCGGGTTCCGACCCCGCGGCGGGGCGGGATCCCCGGCTCCGACCGAACCATGATAATCCCGCCGAGGGCGCGTCGCTGCGCGCCAGTCCGTGTCAACCTAAGGCCACGTGCCCCGAACGGTCATTCGAAGTGGAGGCGAGGCGGTGGTCCTTCCCAAACGGTTTGATAGGCTGCTGAAGCCACGTCTCTGTCCCATCACCACCACCCACAAAGTGCAAGGACACGCTCTCCCGAGGCAACTCCAACGTCACACGCGACTCGTCGGCACCCACATGGATCACGAGAGCGGCTCGCCACTTCCGGAGGATTACCTAACCACTCGACCAGCTAGACCACCGACCCGGCATAGGCTCAAGAAAGCGGCGACCGATCGGCGAACAAGCGACCGATCGGCGGAGCAGTTGGCGACGGCGGACAAGACCAAGCCCCTAGAAGTAGCTCGCCGGCACTTCGCCAATTCTCGATGTAACACGCCCCTTCAGATCAAATAAAGGAGGCGGAACCTCCTAACGAGGCAAGGAGTAAGAGCTACAAGAGAGCTTTTCCTCTTCTTCCTCTTCTTCTTTTTCTTCTCCTTACGAGCTAAGTTTAGATCATTCTAGTGTTGAGGCTCCACCTCTCGCTTGTAAAAACTCGGTGCGATCATCCGCACTTTGATGAATACAACACCAACGCCGAATGGGTAGGACCTTGGCCCGAACCAGTATACATCTTGGACTCCAGGGTCTAACCATTCAGGGAGCGAGAACGCGCAGCCCCTTAGACTTACAAATTTACTTGCCGGCGCTCGAAACGCCGACAATTGGCATCTAGAGATGGCCAAACGGGCCGGTTCAAGGCACGATACTGTTGGCCCGGCCCGAGCACAACACGGCCCACGTGCCCGTGCCGTGCTTGGGCCAGCACTACAGCACGGCCCGCGAGTGGCCCGGCCCGTTTAAAGTAGGCACGGCCCGTTTAGCCCATTACGGCCTGTTTAGTTTGAAAAATAGTCGTTTTATAGCCGGCATGACCGTTTATTAGTCGGATCAAAACGGGCCATGTCTAAATAGACCGTACTCTACTAATCGGGCTAAACTGTACCGAACCATCCATTTGGCCATCTCTAAATGGCATCTTGTGTGTTGCGTGGAAGAAAAATTATCATTATTCTCTCTCTTAGGCTTAGTTATCCTATCAATTAAAGCAACACTGCATTCCGTCCTCTCTTCTCTACTAAATCACCCCCCCCCAACCCAACCCCCCGAGAGAATCTTTGGCCACACCATTATTATACAGGTATTTTTACCGTACACTAAACTCAATATAAAATCTACATTCTTTTCGATCCAGTAGATCAGATTAGTTTATCTGATGGTAGAGTAATAGAAATACTCTTAACAAATTAATTGTTAGATCTGATTTCTACTACCCACTGTTTACTCCAGTATAATATACCATAAAATTTCTCTTATTATATTGTCCATTAGCCAGCGTTAGGCCATGGCCATGGAACAACATGAGGTACCAACTTTCAACTATGCCATGAATTTTGTTCTTGATTTCCCATGAACATATGTAGTTCATGAGTGTATTTTTCAGAGAGCTGAATCACCTTGAGAAACTGTCCTTGGCAGCAGCAACTAACTTTGAGCTCATTGCTTTTCTAGCCCGTCGTTTTCTTTCTTTCAAATCTAACTTCTTCATATGTGAATTTGTAAATTTAGTCCCCTCCTTCACCGCAAAAAATACGGCAAGTGGCACGTGTCCCAGGGAGCGTGGGAGGAGACCACCCCACGGCAGCGCACAGGTGCGAGAGCGCACAGAAGACTAACGTATATTATTGGTCTCAAATTGAGTAAACGCATGCAATAAGTTGCAACATCTGCAGTGTGTTGTGATACTCTTGATAGGAACGGTATTCAGAACTGTTGGTGATTGGTTTAGTGATCAGTGATTTTCCTGCATGATTGTTGGCGTTGCATTTCATCATCGCGGCCACAACTGTTGCAAATCCGTCGAATAGAAGGTGCTATCTACTATTTTTCCTCTGTATCTACTTAATGTGCTGATCGACATGAAGCTGCACTAACAGAGGATGGAAACAGATTAATCACATATATAACCCATGGACCTGGTACTCCATTCATAGAACATATGAGTAGGAATATACAGAAAAATGAGAAATAGCCGAACTTTTAATTTCATCGAGTGACTAAGTACAAAGGTCAACAAGCTTGGCCACAAGCTCCTTGAAAATATAGGGGCAGCATGTCATGAGATGCTCATAACCATCTGTATCCATGACCGCTTTCATATTCTGAGGTAAGCTGAGGAACTTGAATATCGCCTTCTTAAGCCCATGACAATGATGCTGCTCGGCCAAGGCCATTGTGGTCGCCGCCATCTTCACGTCGAGGCACTTGCATAGCTTGTCCTCGCACATCAACTTCAACCTCTTCATGTCGTACCTGTCCGCTGCTACAAGCAAATGCTGAGCTGCTACGGCTGCATCTTCCTCGTCTATCTCTGGCAATTCATCAGTGTATAAGAAACCGGGATGTGTGTCGGTACGATGGCACTGCCCTCCCAGCGCTGTCGAGAAGAGCGATCTGGAACTCGGTGTCGACGCCGCCCTCCATTGGAGTGACATGTTCGAGGAAGACGGATATGCAATCGGCGCACTCTTCCGTGATGCCGTTGATATAGTATCTAATACACCACGTATAACCTCCTACCTCAAAAGTGCGTGACTTGATGATGATGCCTGTGCTGATGGCCTCCTTGCTCCGGGAGTAGCCGTCGATGGTGAGCACGTGGTACCCTCTCGCCAAGGCGGCGACGGCGATGGTGGACGCCGAACGTGACAGAACGGGTGCATCGTCTCCGGCAGTGGATAAATTGATCGCTTTTCTAACTTTTTTTTATAGAATTGGCTCTTTTTTGAATGTATTCGTAAATCTAGCCATCTTCCTCATCGCGAAAGACACGATATGTGACACATGTCAACTGTCACACCTCGGGAGCGCAGCTGACAGCAAGCGCGGTAGCAGGCAGTGAGCGAGGGAGCAGGCGATTACCACGCCTCTGGAGCGCGGGCCGGTGCAGCCATGGCAGGCGAGTGCGGGAGCGGAGGTGCCGTGGCCGAAGAGCGTGGAAGGTGGCTTCCGTAGTGAGGAAGGAGCTAGATTTACAACTCTATTCGGAAATGAGCTAAATTTGCAAAAACAAATGAGGAGAAGGAGCTATAAACCGATCAATTCGCAGCGAATGGTGTCGAGGCCGTCATGACATGACTGGATCAAAGTGTTGCAAAGCAGAAGACGTTGAAACGGGTACTAAGGACTTGTTTGGAAGACTTTAAGCTAGTTTCAGCTTCTAAAAAGCCAATAAGCCCCTAAATAGCTTATCTTTTAAATGGCTTTTAGTATAAAATAGAAGTTGTATATAACTAGCAAAAACTAAGAACTGGGTTGGACTGTTTTTGCATCTTATTATTGAGAGAAATTAACTTAACTATTTGTCAAACGGTTTTTTATAAAAAAAATATAGCTATTTTTCAACCTAAGAAACAAAAAAATAACCAGTTTTTTAGCCTACAAATCTGAAAAAACAAATTTTCAAAAAAAGCTACTACTTTCTCAAATATGTCCTAAATGTTTTATTAACGAGTAGTGGGATTCTGATGGAAACTTACGTACGTAAGAAACATGGAATGTTATGATTGCTGTTGGAGAGAGTTGTATCAGGTGACAGGGTTCACCTGCAGTTGAATGGGGAAAAGCAGTCACCATTCAACTTCGATAAAAAAGCAGCGTCCAAGATCTTTCGCTGGTATTGCAGCATTGTTGGTAGGGGTGAAAACGGGACGGATAGTTCCCGCCCGATCCGAAGCCGGATCCGATTAGAACCGGATCCGGGAAGTAAATCGGATATCGGGTCGGATTCGGATCCGGATCCGGATATCTGAAAACGGATATCGGATCGGATTCGGAGTGTACAATATCCGGCAAATGTGGGTCGGGAACCGGATATCGGGTAATAGGTAAATCGGATATCCGAATTTCTCGGTCCGTAACTTACCGCGCGCATTTGCGCCCAGGCGACCAGGCCCAACGGGCAACGGCCCAACCCCCTCCGGTGTCCACTCCCGTGATCCCGTCCCACTCCCATCTTGACTCGGCGACAACCTGCTGGATCGGATCCCGAACTCGAAGGTCCTCCCAGCGCTCCGTCCCGCCCGGCGGCCGGCTGCCACGAGCTCTCCGGCCGGTGCTCCCCCTCCCTCGAGCCTCGGCAGCATCTCCCTCCTCCGACTAGCGCCTTCCTCCCTTCCGACCCGTCCGGCCGACGCTCGTCAGCGGTGACTCCCACCGACAGGCGCTCCCCTCCCCCTCCGACGGCGCTTCCCCTGGCCAGCACTCCCCCTCCACCGGGCCCCGACAGCATCTCCCTCCCCTGACATCTTCTCGTGGATACTTTTTCGCCACCGCCCATTGCTCCACCTGCAGGCCGTGACCGTGAGCTCTGCCTCCTCAGGACCCCTGCGGCCCTGCCCTCCTCGCCGACCCCAGCCTCGCCACCGTCTGCGGCGACATCACCGGTTGGTTTACCTCCTCCTCCACCCAATTGCTGATATTTGTTTTGTTGTAAAATATGTCTTAGTATGTTTTGCTAGTCTGTATATTGTGTATCTAGTCAGAACTTCAAAACAAATTGTTTTTTTGAACAGAATGGTAGCACATACGAACCTGATAACTGGAATTTTAACAAAGAAAAACTCATGCTAATGCTATTTATGTAACTATGCAATTACCTTGTAAGCTTTTACTTTGTTAAAATTTCAGATTCAACTGTTCAATTTCATATTCAATCTGCACAGCAGAGGCGTATCAGCCATCATAATATGAGGCCATAGCATTGGAAAACAGGAAACCAAGTTTCATATTTAAGGATGCCAGATATTGTACTCTTGTAAATAAAGTATGGCTTTTGGATGACAGTAGTACACTAAATAACTGCAAATACTACATTCAGGCTGAGTAGTAATTGTGGATATGATGTATTTAGGAAGGCAATTGCAAAAGATCCTTATCAGGCATACATAGAAGTGAGCAGAGCAAATGGCTAAAGAGGACTTGAATGTTATCATGCTTGTACAATGCAAATGGCTAGTGCTAACTACAATGTCTTTATTTAAATGGCAATGCAAAATGTCTGAATTTCTTCTGACCTAGACCTTAATATTGTTGTGTAATGACTGCATTGTAATGAGTAATGACTGCATTTTGTTTCCTGAATTGGTGCTTGATCTGTGGCATACTGTGGCTTTTATTACTTCATCAAGATTTACTTTGGGCTACCGATATGAAGTGTCGATTGGCGACTGCTTTTGTTGATATATAACTTGCTATAATTGATATTTATTTATGTGATTTGATTCACCATATATTACTCAATGTATGCGTGTGTTATCCGTGTATCTCTATCCGTTCCCGATCCGAATCCGTCACATATCCGCCTCGTATCCGTATCCCGAATTATCCGGATTCGTATCCGGATTCAGCTAGCCCGTATCCGATTCCGAATCCGAAAAAAAATATGGGTTAGGATACAGGAAGAGTAATATCCGCCCGTATCCGACCCGTTTTCACCCCTAATTGTTGGTGTAATTTACTGTAGCATACTTTTTTTTTAATGATCTGAATCGTTGATTCGCTGGATCGAACGACTATGTTAAATAAGGACTGTTTAACTTGCAATCCGGTTCAAAATGTAGGTGAACACTGTCCGTATCCAGGACTCGGTGATTGCTTTTGTGATCTTCATGTACGGCGGGCACATTTTGCCTTTCATCGCCCCTAGCGTAACAAATCCAACAAACATCAGATGTATAACTGCTTATTATTTATTGGCTCGCTGAGACTTTATATCATCTCTAAAATAAATTAAAATTTACATTGAGTTAGTACCAATAAAATGATAAAAAAAATCTATGAACAGTTACCGTACTATATCAGGATCCGCAACGATTCATGGTCAGTGAATTGGTATCCTGCAAGGTAATGGGCTAGGAATAAGATTGATTAGGTGTTCTCGAGACTAATGTAAACAGTAATCAGTCTACTCTTTACAGTAAGCAAGCATACCATATTTTTTATGATACAATATTTTAGGAATTTGCTAAATGGTTCAACTTAAGCATGCCCTCCATTTAGTTGATATTAATTGAATATTGTGAGTACTCGATTTTTTTATTAGATATTCACTACTACAGAACAGCACATCACTGCCGGTTCCAAAACCCCATCACCGCCGGTCATTGGCGTCGGCAGTGATTGGTCGGCAGTGATACTCGAGGATTATCACTGCCGGCTCAGGAACCGGCAGTGATAAGGATTATCACTGCCGTTCTACCTACAACGGCGGTGATCTTTGAACTATCACTGCGGATCAAACCAAAATCCGGCGGTGATAAGGATTATCACTGCCGTTCTATCTACAACCGGCGGTGATGATAATTATCACTGCCGGTTATATATAAAACCAACGGTGATATTGTACTAGCACCGCCGGTTGTACCATAATCCGACGATGATAGACACATATCACTGCCGTTTTCTCCAAGAACCGCGATGACAAGCTTGCATATTTTTGTACAATATATATATATATTTATATAATTGTTTACGATGTCCATATGTAGTATATAAAGCATCGTTCAAATCATAATTCAAATATATGCATGTATCGACTAAGCATCGTTAAAATCATAATTCAAATATATTAAATTACGCATCACATAATTTGTTTTACAATGATTTATTTACAAATGTAGCTCGACTACATGTCATCCCGTTCGCTTTGATTTTACAAAGAGTCGAAGTAGACATGTCACGCGTCTAGGCCGTAGGAATGAGGGCGATGAGGCTACTCGTGGAACTCGCCATTTGGATTGATGATCTCATCATGAATGAATCCGGCGATCTGTTCTTGAATTGCTATAATTTCACAAGAATAACTTATTGGTTCTCAGTTTGGAGCGCTGTTTTTGAACAAAAAAGGAAGTTACTTAATGATGACATTTGTTAAATAAAAAAGGGCATCAAAGTGTAATTACGTACCATGGCTTCGTTATAGCCGACACTCTCCGTGACAATTGAATGCATATTTGTACATACATAGAATGCACATAAATTGTTTCCGGGTTCCTGCTTCATGCATGAAAAGTCATTTATTATTTCAAAATTTTTCCTGTATGGACGATACCGAACACTTTTCTTGCAGTACCGTGCGAAAGCCCTGTGAATGATTTTGAATAGTAATTAAACTTAAATGCAATAGAATGGAATTTTGCTAGAGTAATAACGCAACGATCGAGTTTACCTGTTCAGCATGTCCCAAAGGTCTTGGTACAGATTAGTTTGTTTTCTCCTGGAGTCCAAGACAAAAATCCTGCTAGCATCTAACTGGATGACGAGGAGGACCCAGTGAAACCTGCACATATATGTCAACGTAGTCAATTACTCCCACATCGTACGTGTTACGCAAAAATAGTAAAACGATATTAGAAGTCAGGAGATACGTACTTGAAGTTATAGGGTAAAAGTACGGAGGTTTTGTATTGCAGCTTCAAAAAAGTATTAAATAAATAGTCTTCAACGAACTGTGGATTGTCGTTCACAAGTTTCGTTGATGAGCCCGGATCTAGGAATGCTAGATTGTCATTGTTATTTCTTCTACATGTCTGTACCTCCATTCTACATAAGAAAGAAGTTAGAGATGCAATTAAGCGATGCAGAAATGCTCAGCGATATACGGACGGACTTACAAAGTCTATAGTCTAAGTATGTTCACGTCCGGGCATCTTCTTTGGTACAACATATACAGACTCAGTGAAAAGAACCCAGCAGATGTTATCCCCATTGTGAAAATCTTGCTCGTGTATCGGATCGAACGCCTCCATACCATCGTTGGATCACTGCATGTACCAGCGATGGACGCTACCGCAGATTGAGTTGTAAGGTTGTCGAAATGAGCTGGTTCAACCAACGGTTTTCCCATAACGAACTTCCACCGAGACCTTGCGCCGAGCATCTAGTTGAACATCATCCGCTTGAGCATCCCGCTTTAGCGATGTCGGCACTAGCCTTTGCAAGTATTGCTTTACGGATATCGCTCGTAGTCCGATATTTTGCAAGGTTGAAGCTTTGCCCGTCTTTTGCACTTTTGCCATACTCAAGAAAAACTTTTGCGCGTCGGCATCAACTTTAGTCTTCTTACTTGATGGCACCTTTTAAAGTGAGATGCTACGCAGCGCTTACATGCTTTTTCCGCTCTTCCTCGGTCATGTCGGTGATAGTTTCTTTTGTGGTTGTCCCGGGTTCACGGATGGTTGAGATTTCTTCGAGGACGGTGCCGATCGCCGAGATGTTCCCGTTGTTCGATTCTTTACGCTTTTTGGCGGAGGAGTCGGGCTTTTACGGTTGGTGCCGACGGAGGAGTTGGACTTTTCTGGTTGGCGGCGAAAGGGCGGAGGTCTCGTGTGGAGAGTGCGGTGATCATCATCGTCGCCGCCCTCATCGTCCGAGCCAAACTTAATCAAGCTCTTGCGCCACGCGAGAAGCCATTCACGTTTTCTCCTAGCTTTTGTTCCCATCCTCGCCAGGATCTCTACCTCCATTTTTCGGTATTGGCGGATGACACCGCCCACCTCGACTCGCGAATCCCTACGGTGTCGGGCGGCGATTGCAAAGTCCGTGACTCTGGCATGGCCAAGCCCTCCCTCGGCCACCTTTATGGTAATGCCATGTGCGGCCAAATGTAGCTTGCGGTGTCGGTTCTTTGATGTCATCCACAGAAAACGCATCCATGCTCTTGAGGAATCCACAGGGCGCGCACCGCTCTTACGAGCACCGGACCGATGAGCTCGGGGCTTTCACGGGTGGCGGTCGTGAGTGAGAGCTTTACATGCGGCTTGCTCCACGGCCTTATCTAGTTCCGATCTTTGTTCCTCTAGCGCTCGCGACAAAGATCTTTTATCGGCGTTCCATCGATCTTCTCTTAATCTCTTTGAGCGTTTGTACATCCATGCGTCTCACGGGAAGGCTTCTTTCCACGTGACCAAACCAACCCTCTACAGTGCGACTGGATGCTCCTTGTTACCTGTGGCTATGGTTAGCTCGTCATTCTCCCTTCGTGGCGCGAAAGATCCTTGGGAAGACCGCGTGTGAGCATCGTGATTCTCGCAAACACTTCACGCTCTCTATCGCTTCTAAAGCTTAAGCTGCCATCATCGGAGATAGAAGCACCCTCCCAAGCAACGATTAGCTTCGATTGTTCGCTTAAGCGGCCGTTGCGAGAATTATACCCTTGCGGGTTATTTCTTCTTGGACCGATCCCATGCTGGTATTTTCTTCACGTACCCTCAGTTCCTAGTTTGTGAGGTGAATATTCTTATCCGCGTTTGCTTTGTTCCTTTGACTTACTATGTGAGCTTCTTGGACCTCTTATGCGCCACAAATCCATCCCGAACTCCCTTAACTTTGGGTGCGTGTCAAAATTGGCGTTTCATTCTTTTCACATAATTCTTGTTTAGTGTTGTCTTCCAATTCTTCCACGCAATGGCACATGATGCAGAGTGCTCGTTTCTTTGCAACCAGCTCGGTCCCTTGGGGAACTGGAAAACTTGTTTCACTTGTCCCATAATGAGTTCTTGGTCATTGGGTACCACCCATGGGTCACCTCCGCGCCAATCCATGTTCTATAGCCGATGGGCACATCATCCCTAGCAATAATAACGCAGTCGTCTGTCTGACGCCCCAATGATGACTCGCATAGCAGTTTCCCGATTGCCGAGAGCTCCACTATGTTAAAAATTCCTTAGGCATCTTGTTCGGACCACGACTTGCGCTTGCGCTTCGTTGATCGACGTCGAGCCTACAAATTGATCTTCTACATTATTAGTCGTCGGGCCTACCATGTTTTGGGAACCACGATGTACTAAAACTTTACCTCGCTTACGTGAGTATCGTCGAGTTGGTCCATGGTCGGATCCTGCGCAGTTCGAGATAGGACGTTGGGCTATTATTCGGCTACCCTTCCTCCTTCGTCCATATTTGAGGGCCCAACTCCCTCCGGCACTTGTCCTTCGTCGGAGGCCATTCCTAGCAAGTTTGTTGAAAATTTCCAATTAACAAGGTCATTTTGAAAGACACATACAAGCGAGGATTGACATTAAAGTTAATCCGTGAAAGGATGTTTACATATCCTGGATACATACACATATACATCTTTACATTAATATTGTAGAGAACTACTTGAAATTGAGAATGGTCAGTTGAAGTGTTGCCCTCTTTCATTTTTCTTTAATATTGTAGGATACATACACATATACATCTTTTTTTGAATCTGCATTCTCTAGAATATTTTGACCATGAACACAAATATAAGCATACACGTACACAACATATATACACATCTGCAGGAGATGTACACATACATATATACTTTGTCGATGTGTTAGCACATATTTCACATGAAAGGAAAAAAATTATACAATGAAATTTATTAAAAATGCAATACAAAGAATAAAGTCTGTGACTTCTCCACAATGTCTAAAGAATAAAGTCTTCACATGAATGTCATTCGAATACACTACATGTTTATAATTATGTATGGCCTCACAAGTATGTACTTCGTTGGTGTTATGGTTCGGTTAATTCAAATTCAAATAATTGTGCATAAAAATGGTTAAATTGTGCATAGAAATATATGGACAAATAATTGTGCATAAAAATATATGGACAAATAATTGTGCATAAAAGGATAGACAGTTTCGTTGAACGCGAGTTTGGGGTTGAGGCTTGAGGGAACTTTGATCACGCTGTGAACTACACCCGATACTAGATTAATGGTGATGCTATTTTTTTCTATAAACCATATTAATGATAATGCTAGAATAAAAAGGATGACTTGAAGCCTAACTGAGCTGCGGCATAGGCAAAGTTACTTTTTAGAAGTGGACAAAGACAGTTAGTTGACAAGCCTAAAGCGTGATGAGCGGAATTCTTGGTGTAATTGGAAGTCCTACATATGAATCTGGTGGGATTGGATTAAACAATTTGTTACCCCATGTTGATTGATCTACCTAAATCACATGCACATACACACATCGACCTACCCAAAGAACCACCCTCACCAAATTTTCCTATTTATATCAAAAGTTGCTTAAAATCGAATCATTTAGAAGAGTTTATTGGTTTTTCATAAGTTAAAACGACTTTAAGCCTCGGGACCTTAGGCTACTTACATGAGCTCGTCGCTCAAACTCCATCAAGGCTAATGAAAAACTAATCGCATGTGATTCCGCACACCAAACTCCAATCTTAACCTAATTAAAGCCACGCACGCGTCGATTCCGAGTCCAAACACCATGCCACTTGCATTGGATGCCCGTGACGGTTCGGCCGACGTCTCACCGCGATGAAGCCGTTGCCGCTTATTCCTTGCCATCGACGCACCCCAACGGCCGGCGGAGGACGCCAGACGCCGACGCGGCCATGGCATTCGGATCTAGTCACCTCCGATTTGAAGCAAAAAAATGAAAAGAAAGTCACCTCCGATTTGAAGCGACGGCGGGCGGTGAGGTCCGGCGGTGGGGCGGTGAGGTCCGGCGGTGAGTCGAGACGACGGCGGGCGATGCGAAGCGACGGCGAAGCGTCGAGAGGAGACGGCGGCGGCGTCGAGTTGAAGTGGAAATGAGGGGCCGAGTGGCGCGGCGTTAATTTATAGGGTTAGAGTATCACCGCCGGTCACCACAAAACCGGCAAGGATACACTATCACCGCCGGATAATAAAGAGAACCGCGGTGATAGTTGAATTATCACCGCCGGTTCAAGCTCAACCGGCGGTGAAAGTTTATCACCGCGGTTCAAGCTCAACCCGAAGGTGAAAGTTTTATCACCGCCGGTTCAATCTCAACCCGACAGTAATAATACATTATCACTGCCGGTTGTATCTACACCCGGCAGTGAAAGTATTTATCACTGCCGGTTCAAAACAAAAATCGGCAGTAATACTTGATTATCACTGTCGGGTTAATACTAGAAACCGCGGTGATAAAGCACTTCACCGCGGCTTAACGAGACAACCGCAGTGATAAGCTCCATCAATTATGTCAAAGTTTTCAAAGGATGATTGCTTTGGGAGTTTTAAATCCTATCAATTTTTATCCAAATTTTCTTGCAAATTTTTGGAGGAATACTTCAGGACATGTAATATTTGATTTAAATATGTCCCCTAAGTTTTGACAAAGTTGTAAAATTATAAAAATCCAGATTGCTCACTGTTTTCATAGTTTTAATATTTCAAAATAAAAAAATTCAAATTGCTCACTGTTTTGAAATCCTATCAATTTTTATCCAAATTTTCTGGAAATTTTTGGAAGAATACTTCAGGACATGTAATATTTGATTTAAATTCAAACAAATGCAGTAGACCAACCATCGCTTCAAAAATTCACACAAATACAAAAAAACACACAGATGAAGTTGAATTCACACAAATTGATACATATGACAAAAGAATACATTAATTGTTACATATGAGAAAATAAAATGTATTTAATTAGGACAACTAAGCTACGATTCGACCTTCGTCATGATCGCGGCGTATGTATGTAACTTCGTCCTCACTCTCTTCCATGAGACCGAGGTCAACGTCCTCTCCGAAAGGAGGAAGCTCATCGAATTGGTTGTACTCTTCCTCGTCGACAACATTCTCAACCCCGACAATCCTTCTTTTTCCTTGAATAACCACGTGGCGCTCCTTGTTAGCTGGATCGGTTACAAAAAGATTTGTGTAACACAATTAGCAAGTACGAATGGTTCTTCTCTGTATCCGACCAGTTTTAGGTCCACGGTAGTGATACCGTACTTGTCGATGTTCATGCCCCTTGGAAGTCTTACCCATTGGCACCGAAAGAGAGGGACCTTCAAAGGTCCGTAATCAAGCTCCCAAATCTCTTCTATGAATCCGTAGTAGGTTTTTCTATCTCCGTTGCTGTCGTAGGCATCTGTATGGATACCGCTGTTTTGGTTGGTGCTCTTTTTATCTTGTGCTCTTGTATAAAAAGTAAAACCATTTATATCGTATCCTTGGAATGTCCGAATTGTAGTGGACGGTCCCTGAGCCAACACTTTCAACTGAAGCGCACTATGTCTCCGTATGCATCATGTGCCTACGCAACCAATCGCCGGTTATGTCTATGCTCTCTCGCGATCCAACCTCGACTTCGTTGGGTTTGTTCTAGATAGCATGCTCTTGTGCATGTTAACATACGGGCCACCACAACCGATTGTCCCAATCGCTGCGAAATGTGCTTGTGTGAATGAAGCTAGATTGTTTGTACGGAGTGATTTCTCGCCCAGTGTCCCTTTTCCCTGTAGCCTACCCTCATGTCGTGATGTAGGCACACCAATCGGTTTGAGATCCATGTAATCAACCCGAACTCAATGACCTCCTCGGTTCCCCAACCATCTGCAATGCAACCTTCCTACCGATGTCGGTTATTTAACATATTTCTTTATGACCCCATGAACCTCTCAAAAGGATACATCGATGTAGAAACACGGATCGAGAATCAGTATCTCTTTCACGATGTGAACAATGAGATGGACCATAATATCAAAAAGATGGAGGAAACACATCTCGAGCCTGCAGAGAGTGGACCACGTCTTCCTGTAGCTTATCTAGTTTCAATGGATCGATGGCCTTATGTGAAATCGCGTTGAAGAATGAACACAACTTCACAATTGGGTCTCGAACTTTCTCTGGCAGAACACCCCTAACTGCAATTGGAAGCATCTGCGTCATCATCATGTGGCAATCGTGAGACTTCATACCAATTAATTTTAAGTCTTTCATTGAGACTAGTCTCTTTATGTTGGCAGAGTATCCGGACGGAACTTTCACTCCGTGCAAGCATTCGCACAGGCTAATTTTTTCTTTCTTGCTCAGAGTGTAGGAGGTGCGGGAAGGTACTTTTTCCTGTATCCATGTCTCGTGATGCGGCTCCTTCCTGAGTTTCATATCTTCAAGGTCCATCCGTGCTTGGAGAGTATCTTTTGTTTTGCTAGGTATATCCAGTAAGATACCAAGCAAGCTGTCACACACGTTCTTCTCTATGTGCATGACGTCGATTGCGTGTCGCACTTCTAAGTGCTGCCAGTAAGGTAGGACCCAAAATACTGATCTCTTTTTCCACAAAGGAGCCTTATCACGGAACTCGGGATAGATGTACTTGGCTGCTCCCTTTCCGTGGATAATTTTAAGATCCCTTACAGCTGCAAATATCTCTCTCCCAATGTGATTCTTCGGAGCTAAAGCGGTCTCCTTTGTCCCATCAAAAGCTTTCTTATTATTGCGGTATGGGTGATCCTTGCGGAGGAACCTACGATGCCGCATGTAAGACATTTTTCGACAGTTCTTCAGCCACCGACTAGCTGTACCATCTAAGCATTGGACGCATCCATTGAAGCCTTTTGTCGTCTGGCCCGACAGGTTACCAAGGGCAGGGTAATCATTGATGGTTACGAACAACAATGCGCGTAGGATAAAGTTCTCTCTTTTATACTCATCCCATACCCGTACTCCATCGTTCCACAAGATTAGAAGATCTTCAACCAATGGTTTGAGGTACACATCGATATCGTTGCCAGGTTGCCGGGGCCTTGGAATCAGTAGTGGCATCATAATGTACTTCCGCTTCATACAAAGCCAAGGAGGAAGGTTGTAGTACATAGAGTTACCGGCCAAGTGCTATGACGACTGCTCATGTTACCGAAAGGATTCATCCCATCCGTACTCAACCCGAACCTTATATCCCTTATATCATATGCAAAGTGCTTCTTATATTTTCTGTCGATGTTCCTCCATTGCACAGAGTCAGCAGGGTGTCTGAGCATTCCATCGTTCTTACGCTCTTCGGCGTGCCATCGTAGCAATTGGGCATGCCTTTTGTTCGCAAACAATCGATTCAGACGGGGAATTATAGGAAAATACCACACCACCTTACGGGGAGATCTCATCTTCTTACGCTTCACCCCGACATCTTCATTATCGATGTCATTATCGTTGCCCTTATACCGCTTTGCTTTGCAAACAGCACATACATCCAAGTCCGCAAACTCATTGCGATACAACATGCAATCGTTTGGACATGCGTGTATCCTTTGTACTTCCAATCCCAACGGGCAGACAACCTGCTTGGCCCGGTACGTACTTGTAGGCAACACGTTACCCTCTGGAAGCAAATCCCCCAAGAGACATAAGAGCTCAGTGAAGCTCTTATCGGACCAACCATTGCTTGCCTTCAACTGCAGTAGTGTAAGCACGGTCTGCAATTTTTTGTGCTCCTCCTTGCAGCCTGGGTACAATGGTGTCGTGGAGTCCTGTACCATATGTTGGAACTTTTGAAACTCTCTTTCTGAAAGGACAGGGGATGTCGCCTAGAGGGGGGGTGAATAGGCGGATTAAAAACTTTGTAACTTAAATGCAGCGGAATAAAATATGCAGCTAAATAAAATCTCCCGAGTTTCCCGAACAATCCGGAGTGTCCGGATACTCCGGATAGTCCGATCCCGAGGGTCCTAATCTGGAGTGTCCGGGGTATTCAATCCGGATACTCCGGATTATCCGGACTGTCCGGGGTATTCAATCCGGATACTCCGGATAGTCCAATCCCGAGGGTCCTAACCCGGAGTGTCCGGGGTATTCAATCCGGATACTCCGGATTATCCGGACTGTCCGGGTTCAGGGATTCGGATACTCCGGATTGAGGATCTCGAAGAGAGATTTTAAATCTTTGCAATTTTTCAACAATCTACTTGAATACAAATGATCTAAATGCTATCAGGTACATGGGGATGATGAAGATCTAGAGCCAAACACAACAATAGAGTAGATCGGGCAATTTCAAGATTCAAAATCAAATGCTAAAGCAAGAGAAAGAAGCAAACTTGGAGACGATGATTTTTCACCCGAAGTTCGGATCCTTGAGGGGATCCTACGTCTCCGTTGAGGCGGCTCGGTCACACTTGAGCCGGGGTCTCTTTCAACCCTCTTCCTCCCGGTGTTGCACAAATGCACTCGCCGGTCTTCACTCCTTTGATTCCTTCCCTTACGGAGGCGGAACCGGCCTTCACAAACTTCCCACGGCCAACCACACAAAGCTCCGGTGGCTCGTGGCGACCTCCTAGCCGCCTAGGAGTCCTCAACCTCCAAGAGTAACAAATGCTCACGAAGAACAAGCTTGGAGATGAAATCAAGTGCTCAATCAACTCAAATCTCACTCCCCAAACTCTTCCCAACCCTTCTCACAAGGGGATCACTTAGATCTAAGGGTAAAAGCTCTCTCAAAGCCCCCCACACAGCCCCTCAAAAATCCACTCCAAAAGCCTCTTCAAAAAGAGGAGGAAGGGCTATAAATAGACCTCCCAAAAACTAGCCGTTGGGGCAGATCGCGCACAATCCGGAGACTCGGTTTCAATCCGGATACTCGGATTGACCGAGAAAGGCTAAGAGAGACTCAACCCGAGAGTCCGGATGAATGTCCGGATACTCCGGATTATTCGGATAGTCCGGACTAACTCCGGATAGTCCGAATCAACACTGAGCAAATCGACGTAAACGAGCATAACTTTTGACTCGGACTCGATTTCAGAGATTTTGGACTCTCCCGAAAGCTAAGAACGAGGGCTACACAAATAACAAGGTCTCACTACCCAAAACTAAAAGGATAACCACAGATTTCACAAAGAAACCAAGAGAGACCTACAACCCTCACTTTCCCAAGACTACCAACACCACTCTCTTTCTAAGATTAACAAGGATGGATCACTTGAGCACTTGACACATCTAAAAGTCATTCGACATCGCATCCCTCTTAATAGTACGGCAATCCTTAGACTCAAATTAAATCAAAGATAATATAAGTCTAGAACTAGTCACTTGCCGTCTTCTTTCTTGATGTCGATGCATGAAGACCTTCACCATATAATTGATGACATCTTCGCCTTGTCCAACTCGACTCGATTCACCTCATGAGACTCTCGTCCTATCAACCTTGACTTGATCATCCTCTCTGACGATCTCCACGCCAAGTCGCTCTTGACTTAGTCCTCAACTCTTGGTGACACCGCCGTCTTGTTGACCTCAGCTTAATGATCATCCTCCAAGATACCTTGGTCATCATACACAGACGGGACCTAATTCTTTCCAAACTACTCATGAAAGACATTAGTCCCAAAAGCTCAATAGATATGAATAAAGTTGATATTTTGTGAGCAGTTGATTACAACAAGTGTTTCATATAAAGAAGCACAATATAAATGGAAACACTTGACATAAGAAATGTTCTCTACTAAGTACATCATGATGAATATGTAATTGATCTATATGCACTAGTGAGATAATTGCCAATATGATGAATCAATTAAATCATGGCAAGGATCACAGACTTTACTTAAATGAAGCACATGATAGAATATACACGAATTGTACATGTGCAAATAATATTTGGAGTAAGAGTAAATATGTGATCCAACACTAGATAAACTTCACTAAGAGAATTGCATGAGAAGATATACAAATAAAACATGCATGCACCAAGTCAATCTATAGCAATATGAAGTTTAACTCTAGTTAATACATGCATACTATAATGAACTCAAATGAATATATATGCACAAATAAATATGACATGAACCAATGTGCATATATAAAATCAACATGCTACTTGGAGTTCACTATGCATTTGCACGAAAGGAATGCAATAACAAATATAGAATAGATACCAAAATTGCATACCTTATCTTTGCTTAACCTTCCTATTTGATTTTCCTCTAAATAGATGAGACTGATACTCAACTAGGCAATAACAAGTTAGTCTCATAGCAATATAATCATATTAGAGGTTTGTCATTTGCTAAGCACTAAGTTAAGCATTTACTTAATTTACATAGATTGTCATTATGAGTATTTGTCATTAATCACCAAAATAACATTCATTAATCACCAAAATAACATAAGTGCCTAGATGCACTTTCACTTTCACTCGTGAAGTCTCCTTCCCCATCATGCAACATTTGATCCAGATCGCCGCCGTGGTCATATAAACGTATCTTCAATCGCCACATACCGTTGTCTCCGCCATCTTCAATAATGTGTTGCCCTTCATGTACAATCTCATCTTCGCCGTGCTTGGTCCAACAGTATAGCCACCTTGAAACCTCTTCAAGCAAGTGTGCACGACGACTCTATGGTAGAAAACATCTTCTAATTTTTGCAAATAACGATGGACAGCACATGTAGTCCGCCAGATTCTTCGACTTGCGCGCGCAGCCACGTTTAGAAAATAACTCACACCATTAAAAACTCGCCCCACAACGGTCCGTGTCATACATCCACCTTCGGTCCATCTACAATTAATTAAATCAAACATTACATACGATATAATTGCAAATAACAAATAATTGTAAACGATTAGATTTAAAAACATATGTAGCAATTTTGACTATATTAAAATACATCAACCTTTTTCCGTTATGTAAATATCCATATAGCAATTTTTAGTATTGTAAAAATGAAAATAATTGTAATAGTTAGGATATATTTAGACTATATCAAAATATATCAATCTTTTTTCATTGCGTCAATATCCATCTTGCAATTCCTTATTATTTACAAATTTGGAAAAATTGTAAGTACTTAGGATATACTTTGAGTACATTAAAATATATCAACATTTTTTATTAGGTAAATATCCATCTAACAAGTTTTTATTATTTCAACATTTGAAAATACACCTTTTTCATTATGTAAAATCCACGTGGCAATTTTTATTATTTACAAAAATAGAGATCAAATTACTAACCTCGAAAAGAAGTACAATACAAATTTTAACAAATTTTTCGATGCAGATCGTTGCAATCTACAAATCGAGCAAAGACAGAGCGCCTCTCTTCTTTTGCTCGACGGTCGGGAGGAAGGGGTCTCAGTTATACAATTAATTAAATCAAACATTACATACGCATATAATGTGCACGAAAAACATATTGCGCGGGAAGATAATATCACTGCCGGTTCGCTTTAACCCGGCAGTGAAAATGCAAATATCACTTCGGTTTAAGAACGACCGGCGAGAGATATATCTCTCACGGTTGTTGTCTCAAACCGGCAAAGGATATCTGCTTTTACCGCGGTTGGTTGCATGAACCGGCGAAGATAAGTTCTCCCAACTTAACTTTTCGAACCGGCGCAGAGATACGTTATCATCGCTGCTCGGTCCTAACCGGCGAGTGATATGCCGCAAGGATTGACTGCTCGTAGTGGTGATTGCTTTGTGATTCACGTTGTGTTTTATAGTTTTGTCTCTGTAATTTCTATCTTCGTGTGAAAAATGTGATAAGGGAGTAATCAATTAATTTAGGGTGGTCGGAAGCTGTAACATAAGCAAACAAGTGGATTTTTGTTTGTTTTGTTTGTTTTGTTTTTTATACTTTGTTTTGTTCCATCGTCATTTGTGCCGTGTTGGTCCAGCCCACGTGCATGCATGCCGTCTTTCGTACTTGGCCGTACCATGCCACAGCACCGGCCCAAAAAAGACCAATCTAGTGCCCAAATATAGCCAAGGGTAAGTTAGTGTGTGTATGGGAGGCTAGAAATGTATAGGGTGTTTTATGGTAATTCCATAAGTGAACTACTAAACGAATGTACCAATGTACTATGGGTGATACTAGCAATCGTTTATTTCTCGGACGTTGTCGTGCAATATTTTTTCACGCCAGAACATTGTTTTTCAACGCTCGCAACATATTGTTTCCACGGATATTTTTATTGTTATCGAAGGAAAATGTTGCATGCGTGGGAAGAAAATGTTTCACACATGGGAAAAAAAATGTTGCAAGCATCCGAAAAAACGGACGTCCAAACACAAGTCATTCCGATGTACTATCACCTTTTTATAATTATGGGAGATACTAGCAATCGGACGTCCGACACTATTCATTTTATCGACGCGTCTTGCAATATTTTTTTTCTCACGCGTGCAATATTTTTCTCAACGCCTACAATATTTTGTTTTACGCGAACATTTCTATCTGTTATCGAAGGAAAAATGTTGCACGCAGCGTCTAAGAAAATGTTTCATACGTGCAAAAAAAATGTTGCAGAGCGTCCGAAAAAATCAGACTTCCGATCCTAAATCATTCCGTATAATTATTGGAGTTAGGATGAGAAATAGCCATCCTTTAGTTCTATATAAAAGCCCTAAGGGGCATGTGAGACGCAAATCTCACTCATTGCTTACTACTAGATCTCTCTTAAGTGGTTTGTGTTCTTTAGCTTTTTTATTTTTGTGTTCCCAAAGAAGGGAATCAAGGGATATTCTATACTTAAGGCTCCTTAACCATAACACTAGCCAAATTAGAAAATATCAATTAATCAACAGATCAAAAACAGGAACACTTATCAAGCACATATACACTAGGCAAACCAATTCACTTAATTCAAACAAATAATACGAAAGGAGAGGAAGCTGGAAAAGGAAGAAGAACATGTAACAAATCAAGCTTAGCAATGTTTTGCACGGGATCAAATACATGAACAGCTACGGCTGCCTTAATATATTTTCTTTAGATTCAGACACAATGGACACCGTGAAAGCACCTGCACAACACACATTCCCAATGCCTCCTAAACCTACATGCGTGCCAACCATTGCGCCTGCTGATTGTTCAGTATCTAGCAATTCATCCATGGTGTCTGCCTGCCCCCAACCCCACAAAAAAATAAAATAAAGCCCAAAGAAAGATCAAGTCTTGAATTAAATAATACAAACATTTCAGTCACCCCATCCTTGCACCTCCTATTTATAGCTGAAAGATGAAAGCATGTCTTGTAGAACAGTTTGATACATCAAATAACTCGGTAGTCATCACTCACTGATCGACTCCGTCAGCACACGGTGCTTTTCATGTTTTTCATCCGCAACTCAGAAATTCAAACGGAGCACAGCTACTCTCTGCACAACACTTTCAATGTGAATATAACGATATAAGTAGATGCAATAAGAGATCATACTTACAAGTCATCCCTTTTTGTCAATCGATTAGGGGACAATTGATAAATCCATAAATTCTCCCCCTTTTGTCATTAATCCCAAAAAGGTGCTTAAAAGATTCTTATTGTTTATTCAATAAAAGCTGTTCTCCCCCTTGATTGCACACTCAATAAAAAGATTAGGGAGAAAATAAAATAAAGATAAGGAGCTAGTAATATAACAATAATATTAAGCTCCCCCTAAATCTAGGCAAGATATGATACCAATTATTTCCAAGATTTAGGTAATAGATTTTTCTAGTTATACCAAATTAAAGAAGTCATGATTCTTAGGATATAAGTGATGCTTAAACATGACACACGAATATGATTTCACATATTCTTTAAACATCAAGATCATATAGCAAATTTATATAATTTAAGCACATGCTCATGATCAAATCAAATTCTAACAATCAAGATCATATAAAGAAGATTACACAAGTAGGAATTGCTTATATGATCACAAGATGTATACAAGATCATGAATCAAGGTTGTATAAGTAAGATGCACTTTCATGATCAAGAATTTTATAAACTTATCAAGGGTATACCTCTTTGCAATGTGTCACCCATATGTACCTTTTAGTTCTTGATAATGCCGAATGCAAGTTAGATGACACTTCAAAACAATTTAGGATTAGAGGATACCTCTTGAAAGATACCAATTAATCATACCAATTGAAAAATACAACACCATTTAGAATACCACAATTTAGCATAATGGTGTGCACAGACATTATTGAATATGGTCAGAAAAGAAACACGTCCCTTTGTCGATTCTTGTCCACCGCATGTTCGAATTGGTCATGATCACCGCGCCGGTCTTAGATCCTCGTACTATGGAGCTCCTCTCCATTTCCTTCATCCCACCGTCGAAGATGACCCTTTTCCAATACCTTGAACATCAATAGACAAGCACACGATTTTCGGAACAAATATCTTTTAATTTGACCCAAGTTAGTTTGATAATGTCTAAGTACAACATGCATGATATATATGATATACAAGACAATACTCTTTGCATGCAATTTAAGACAATTCAAGATATCAATTAAAGATTTTATTACATCACTTTATAATGAAAATATTTGAAACTCATTCAAATTTAATCTTGACACCCACTTGTAAGAGAGACAATGAGTAAAACACATTCAAACTCACTCTTGAGCTTACAAGGGAAATTTTCTCCTTTCCATAATAAACTCGAAGTTATGCAAGAGAGAAAACATTTTGAGGCTAAGTTACAATTAAATCCAATTTCCAAAATAACTTAGCCAAAATATGCACTTTCATTGGAATGAAAACTTAAATAGATATGCTCCACTTAGAAGCTTGGAGCAATGAATAAGTTCACTTAGTTTTCATCTTGAAAGGCTTGCCAAGATTCCAATTTAAAACTCTTAAAGTCTCAACAGACGCAAATAGCAGCACAAAATCGATTATAGCTTTTAAACCATTGCTCAAATGCAAAAATCATCAACGCGGAACAGATCCGACTCGAAATCCTCTTGAGGGCTATGAAGACCTAATATTGATTTGAGCAAAGGAGAAACCCCAAAAATAGGATGAACAAGATATTGCAAGAAAGTGTAGATAGCAATTTCAGAATTTGGGCGAGCGGACAACCCGGATACTCCGGTGTTTTTGATCCGGAGTGTCGGATAATCCGGATACTCGGATATATTACCCGGATACTCGGGTTGTTCACTTCATCCCTAAAATCGAACATTTTTGAATTTGGATCAAATCTTGATCAAATGAAGTCCAATAGCCATAAGATTTTGCGAAATGATCCATGAACATCCAAGAGACTTTTTCAAAAGGATTTTCTCAAATATCACCCTCCAATAAAAATTAGATCAAAAGAAGCATTGAGGTTTAGTTTTGACACTAAGTCAAATAAAGTCAACAATCTCGCAAATGAGTTCAAATAAATTTGAGAATTTTTCAGATATGAACTCCATATGTGAGAGAAGGTTTTCTAACAAAGATTTTCAATAAATAAATTTTACTTTGAGAAATGTGGTGAAATTTGCATATGAAACACATAAAAGATTAAGATTTTCACCAAATCCTCAAAATAGAACCAAATGAGTTTTGAATGGTAATATGCAATTATATGGCTTCATATGATTTAGAGAGATGTTTATAAGCCTATTTGCATGATCAAATCCATTCAAATCGTAAAATCCAACTTAATGCAAGAGTATGCCAAATAAGATCGAAAGAGAGAAAAAGGCATAACTATTTCAAATTAAGTTGAAATTATTTGAAATTAGGCATAAACATTATTTAGACTCCCAAAAAACTTTTCCAAAAAGAATTTTCCAAAAAAAGAGTCTCCAATCAAAGGATATGCCAAATTTTGCTTTGTAGGCATGATTTTTACTCAAAGAGAAGAAAAGTCAAAACTTTTTCAAATTGAGTCCAAATGATTTGAAACTTTCCAGAAATAAACATTGGACTATTTATAAGGTTTCCCAAAAAGAATTTCATTAAAAGGAATTTTCGTTCAAAATATATGACAAAGTGCGCTTTGAAGGTTTGAAAAGAAATTGAATTTTCACCAAATGCTCAAAATGCATTCCGGATTGAAATTTATGGAGATTTGAACTTTCATAGCTTTGTATGAGTTAGAAATACTGTTTCAATCCAAGATATGCAAATAAATCCAATTCAAATAGCGAAATCCACAAAATGCAACAACGGGTCATTTTGGGTGAAATGGATGATTTTGGCCAAATTCAAATGGCTATAACTTTTGAACGGTTGGTCGTTTGGAAAAACTTTGAACTAAAGAAATGCTTAAAATGACCAACCCTATGAGTTTTGTATTGACCACTTTTTCAAACTCCAAATAGATTTTGCTTTAGAAAAATTTGAAGTTAAATGCAAAAGCAAGATCACAAAGATCTTTTTAAGCCAAAGTTTGACTTTTAGCTTCTAGCCAAGGGTTAGATACTTGAAAACATTTGAAATGCATTTGAAAACATTTTAGAAGACTATTTTCATAAGATTTTGCATTTCAAACAAATATTTTGCTTTTAACCCTTTTTGAAGCAAGTTAAATAGGAAATAGTTTTTCATAAAAAGCCTTAAAATACAACTCAATTTGGATTTCATGCAATTTCAATTTCCATGGCTTAGAATTGATTATCAAGATGGTTTCTAGCCAACATTTATAATGAAATCCAACTTGAATGCTAAGATTTGAGCAAAATGCTTGAATAAGCTATTTTAGTTCAAACCAAAAACTTTTCGGGCTAAAATTGATTTCAATATAGAATTTTCATTTTGAAAGCTTGTAAAACATTTGAAATACATATTAGAATACTTTTACAAAGCTTTTCACAATTTTGGGCCTTTTAAACATAAGATTTGACTTTTGACCAAAATGGTCCTTTTGAAATAGCTATTTGTAAAACAAAGCCAAATATTTCAACACAAGATTCAAATGAAGAATAAGATGAGATATAGAGATTTGAATTTTGTGTATGAGTCTAAGATACCATTTTGAACCAAGATACTACACAAGATCCGGTCCAAACGGAAAAACTCACTAAGTGCAATAATATGACAATTATGGGTCAAATATAGTTTTTCGGCGAGTTTCAAAATCAAATAACTTTCACTAGGTTGGTCTTTTGAAAGTCTTTTGAACACAAGAATTGTTAAGAATGACCAACTCTAGGATTTTCGTTTTGGAATTACTTTCAAATTCATTTTACAGTTAATACTATGAAAATTATAAGTTTAAATCCAAAACAAGATACTACTATCTAGATTTTGATCATGAAACTCATTTTCTTTTCAAAATAGATTTTGTGAAGCCAAAACCTTTGAAAAACGTTTCAAATATATTTGTATACATTTTGCAACTAGTTTTTCACAAGAATACTAATGGTATACAAAATTTTGACTTTTGGCTAAATGGCTTGATTTTGAAAATATATATTTGCACTTATATAAATATGGGCACATGTAGGGATGTAATATACATGGTTATGATTTAGCACTCCCCCTTAATGTGCCACAATCCCAAACTTACTCAAGATTGCAATCAGAACAACTAATAAGCATGAGCAAGCATATAATCAAGCAATCTAAATTGATTTTCATGAATAATGCAATATAACCTACACAAGGCTATAAGCTATAAGAATCAAATTAGATACTTGTTACCCGAGATGGCATTGGTTTATGATTGAAGTGAATGTCTTCAAGCTTGGCTTCTTTTTGCACATGATGGAATCATTCTCTTGATAAGCCAAAACTTCCAATGCATCTCCAAGCACCTACAATTCTTTTAGGCGCTTTTTGGTACCCAATTTTTGTTGGGTCCAACAATGTTAGTCACAATAGATTTTGGAACCCAAATGGTCCTAATTTGGATATTATTGAATTGACTAACATAATTAGAAATAGGTTTGCAATAATTATTCCTCCTAGGCAAATGATTGGCATTTTTATGAAAAGGCTTAGGAGAGCAATGATATTTTGCAAAACCATTTCTAGTTTGATCTCTTCTAAGCATATGATAATTGAAATTATGCATTGGCTTAGAGGATCTAGCAAATCTAGCAAATGGTTTGCTATTGTTATCTTTTCTAAGCACATGATCAACATGATTTTTCTTGGTCTTAGGAAGTCTAGCATTTTGAGCAAACACATTTCTAGATTCATCTCTCCTAAGCAATTTAATATCATAATTTTGCAAATACTTGGGAGAATCGACAAACTTGGCAAACACATTGCCATTTTTGTCTTTCCTAAGCAAATAATGATCATTGACAATAATTGGCTTAGGAGTAATACCTTTGGGACAATCCTTACCGATGTGTCCCTTTTTCCGACAGTTGTAGCAAGTAGGCTTTGAGCGTCTCTTCTTCTTCTTGACTTGCTCTTTGTCGGTTTGCCTCATTGTTGATGATTGTGGCTTGATCTCCACTTTATTAGGGCACACGGAGGCGAAGTGTCCCTTCTTGTTGCAAGCAAAGCACTTGATGGTCTTCGAAAGTCTTTCGTTGTGCCTTGTCTTGCTAGTCTCCTCTTGGAGATGTAGCCGAGTCCTCGCTATCTTGAGGCGCCTTGGCTTGCTCAAGATCTCGTCGAGAACGGCTTTTCCTTGATGCACTTCTTCAAGTCATTTTCTAATCTAATGACTTTGGCCTTGAGCTCATTGTTTTCCTCTACAAGATTAGTCTCAATATGCATAGAGGAAGTGGAAATATTTGAATTTGAGCAACAAGGTAAATCATTGCAAGAGGTGGATATGTCAAATTTTGATGAAATATTAGGATTAACATTTAAGCAAGACATTTCATCAATTAAATCACATGAGATTCCTATATCCACCTTAGGCTTATGAATTTCTTTGGAAAGGAGGGATTCATGATTTTCTTGAAGCATATTATAATCATTTCGAAGTGATTCATGTTCAAGCTTCAAAATTTTATATTTCTTTTTCTCCTTTCCAAGACATTTATTGAGCTCCTCAAGCAAATTCATAAGTTCATTATAAGAGAGCTCATCATCGTCATTATCATCACTTACCTCATTCTTACCTTTCGCCATGAAGCAACGGATTTGTGATGGAAGAGCATCTTCATCGTCACTTGAGGCGGAGGTTGAGGTTGATGGAGATGTCGGTTCTTCATCACTTGAGCTTGAGGTGGAGCTTGATGTTTCATCTCCCGACATCTCTTCCTTAATGCAATCCTCAATAGAAGTGGATGATTCAAATAGTTCTTGAAGCTTTATCCACATTTCATGAGCGCTCTTGAGATTGCATATTCTATCAAAAATTTCATCGCTCACAACACAAAATAAAACATTAGTAGCTTGAGCGTCGAGATGTAGGCATTTCCTTTCTCCTTCAGTTGGAGCAACTTCATTCAATGGAGAGGAAAAGCCGACATCTACGATCCACCATATTTGGGGGCTCATGGATTTAAAATGAGAAGTCATAATTAATTTCCATGAAGCATAATTTGTGCCATCTAACACAAGTGGTTCATGAGAGTGCACTAATCCTCTAGTCGACATCCTTTACTCTCTAGATGGTTAAGTCTAATAAAGGAGAGACCTTGCTCTGATACCAATTGAAAGGACAGGGGATGTCGCCTAGAGGGGGGGTGAATAGGTGGATTAAAAACTTTGTAACTTAAATGCAGCGGAATAAAATATGCAGCTAAATAAAATCTCCGAGTTTCGAACAATCCGGAGTGTCCGGATATTCAATCCGGATACTCGGATAGTCCGATCCCGAGGGTCCTAATCCGAGTGTCCGGTATTCAATCCGGATACTCGGATTATCCGGATCGTCCGGTATTCAATCCGGATACTCGGATAGTCCAATCCCGAGGGTCCTAACCCGAGTGTCCGGTATTCAATCCGGATATCGGATTATCCGGACTGTCCGGGTTCAGGGATTCGGATACTCCGGATTGAGGATCTCGAAGAGAGATTTTAAATCTTTGCAATTTTTCAACAATCTACTTGAATACAAATGATCTAAATGCTATCAGGTACATGGGGATGATGAAGATCTAGAGCCAAACACAACAATAGAGTAGATCGGGCAATTTCAAGATTCAAAATCAAATGCTAAAGCAAGAGAAAGAAGCAAACTTGGAGACGATGATTTTTCACCCGAAGTTCGGATCCTTGAGGGGATCCTACGTCTCCGTTGAGGCGGCTCGGTCACACTTGAGCCGGGGTCTCTTTCAACCCTCTTCCTCCCGGTGTTGCACAAATGCACTCGCGGTCTTCACTCCTTTGATTCCTTCCCTTACGGAGGCGGAACCGCCTTCACAAACTTCCCACGGCCAACCACACAAAGCTCCGGTGGCTCGTGGCGACCTCCTAGCCGCCTAGGAGTCCTCAACCTCCAAGAGTAACAAATGCTCACGAAGAACAAGCTTGGAGATGAAATCAAGTGCTCAATCAACTCAAATCTCACTCCCAAACTCTTCCCAACCCTTCTCACAAGGGGATCACTTAGATCTAAGGGTAAAAGCTCTCTCAAAGCCCCCACACAGCCCTCAAAATCCACTCCAAAAGCCTCTTCAAAAGAGGAGGAAGGGCTATAAATAGACCTCCCAAAACTAGCCGTTGGGGCAGATCGCGCACAATCCGGAGACTCGGATTTCAATCCGGATACTCGGATTGACTGAGAAAGGCTAACAGAGAGACTCAACCCGAGAGTCCGGATGAATGTCCGGATACTCGGATTATCCGGATAGTCCGGACTAACTCCGGATAGTCCGAATCAGACTGAGCAGCTCGACAAAACGAGCATAACTTTTGACTCGGACTCGATTTCAGAGATTTTGGACTCTCCCAAAGCTAAGAACGAGGGCTACACAAATAACAAGGTCTCACTACCCAAAACTAAAAGGATAACCACAGATTTCACAAAGAAACCAAGAGAGACCTACAACCCTCACTTTCCCAAGCACTACCAACACCACTCTCTTTCTAAGATTAACAAGGATGGATCACTTGAGCACTTGACACATCTAAAAGTCATTCGACATCGCATCCCTCTTAATAGTACGGCAATCCTTAGACTCAAATTAAATCAAAGATAATATAAGTCTAGAACTAGTCACTTGTCGTCTTCTTTCTTGATGTCGATGCATGAAGACCTTCACCATATAATTGATGACATCTTCGCCTTGTCCAACTCGACTCGATTCACCTCATGAGACTCTCGTCCTATCAACCTTGACTTGATCATCCTCTCGACGATCTCCACGCCAAGTCGCTCTTGACTTAGTCCTCAACTCTTGGTGACACCGCCGCCTTGTTGACCTCGACTTAATGATCATCCTCCAAGATACCTTGGTCATCATACACAGACGGGACCTAATTCTTTCCAAACTACTCATGAAAGACATTAGTCCCAAAAGCTCAATAGATATGAATAAAGTTGATATTTTGTGAGCAGTTGATTACAACAAGTGTTTCATATAAAGAAGCACAATATAAATGGAAACACTTGACATAAGAAATGTTCTCTACTAAGTACATCATGATGAATATGTAATTGATCTATATGCACTAGTGAGATAATTGCCAATATGATGAATCAATTAAATCATGGCAAGGATCACAGACTTTACTTAAATGAAGCACATGATAGAATATACACGAATTGTACATGTGCAAATAATATTTGGAGTAAGAGTAAATATGTGATCCAACACTAGATAAACTTCACTACGAGAATTGCATGAGAAGATATACAAATAAAACATGCATGCACCAAGTCAATCTATAGCAATATGAAGTTTAACTCTAGTTAATACATGCATACTATAATGAACTCAAATGAATATATATGCACAAATAAATATGACATGAACCAATGTGCATATATAAAATCAACATGCTACTTGGAGTTCACTATGCATTTGCACGAAAGGAATGCAATAACAAATATAGAATAGATACCAAAATTGCATACCTTATCTTTGCTTAACCTTCCTATTTGATTTTCCTCTAAATAGATGAGACTGATACTCAACTAGGCAATAACAAGTTAGTCTCATAGCAATATAATCATATTAGAGGTTTGTCATTTGCTAAGCACTAAGTTAAGCATTTACTTAATTTACATAGATTGTCATTATGAGTATTTGTCATTAATCACCAAAATAACATTCATTAATCATCAAAATAACATAAGTGCCTAGATGCACTTTCACTTTCACTCGTGAAGTCTCCCTCCCCATCATGCAACATTTGATCCAGATCGTCGTCGTGGCTGTCGACAAACGTATCTTCAACTGCCGTCATACCGTTGTCTCCGTCATCTTCAATAATGTGTTGCCCTTCATGTACAATCTCATCTTCGCCGTGCTTGGTCCAACAGGTATAGCCAGCCTTGAAACCTCTTCGAAGCAAGTGTGCACGTATCGACTCTATGGTAGAAAACATCTTCTAATTTTTGCAGTCAACGCATGGACAGCACATGTAGTCCGCCAGATTCTTCGACTTATGCGCCGCAGCCACGTTTAGAAAATAACTCACACCATTAAAAAACTCTGCCCCACAACGGTCCGTGTCATACATCCACCTTCGGTCCATCTACAATTAATTAAATCAAACATTACATACGCATATAATTGCAAATAACAAATAATTGTAAACGATTAGATTTAAAAACATATGTAGCAATTTTGACTATATTAAAATACATCAACCTTTTCCGTTATGTAAATATCCATATAGCAATTTTTTAGTATTGTAAAAAATGAAAATAATTGTAAATAGTTAGGATATATTTAGACTATATCAAAATATATCAATCTTTTTTCATTGCGTCAATATCCATCTTGCAATTCCTTATTATTTACAAATTTGGAAAAAATTGTAAGTACTTAGGATATACTTTGAGTACATTAAAATATATCAACATTTTTTATTAGGTAAATATCCATCTAACAAGTTTTTATTATTTCAACATTTGAAAATACACCTTTTTTCATTATGTAAAAATCCACGTGGCAATTTTTTATTATTTACAAAAATAGAGATCAAATTACTAACCTCGAAAAGAAGTACAATACAAATTTTAACAAATTTTTCGGTAGCAGATCGTTGCAATCTACAAATCGAGCAAAGACAGAGCGCCTCTCTGTCTTTGCTCGATCGGTCGGGAGGCAGGGGTCTCAGTTATACAATTAATTAAATCAAACATTACATACGCATATAATGTGCACGAAAAACATATTGCGCGGGAAGATAATATCACTGCCGGTTCTCGCTTTAACCCGGCAGTGAAAATGCAAGTATCACTGCCGGTTTAAGAACGACCCGGCAGAGATATATCTCTGCCGGTTGTTGTCTCAAACCGGCAGTGATATCTTGCTTTTTACTGCCGGTTGGTTGCATGAACCGGCAGTGATAAGTTCTCCCCCCAACTTAACTTTCGAACCGGCAGAGATATGTTATCACTGCCGACTCGGTCCTAACCGGCAGTGATATGCCGGCAAGGATTGACTGTTCTGTAGTGGTGATTGCTTTGTGATTCACGTTGTGTTTTATAGTTTTGTCTCTGTAATTTCTATCTTCGTGTGAAAAATGTGATAAGGGAGTAATCAATTAATTTAGGGTGGTCGGAAGCTGTAACATAAGCAAACAAGTGGATTTTTGTTTGTTTTGTTTGTTTTGTTTTTTATACTTTGTTTTGTTCCATCGTCATTTGTGCCGTGTTGGTCCAGCCCACGTGCATGCATGCCGTGCTGTACTTCAGTCGTACCATGCCACAGACCGGCCCAAAAAAGACCAATCTAGTGCCCAAATATAGCCAAGGGTAAGTTAGTGTGTGTATGGGAGGCTAGAAATGTATAGGGTGTTTTATGGTAATTCCATAAGTGAACTACTAAACGAATGTACCAATGTACTATGGGTGATACTAGCAATCGTTTATTTCCTCGGACGCGTCGTGCAATATTTTTTTTCACGCCTGTAACATTGTTTTTCAACGTCTGCAACATATTGTTTCCCACGGATATTTTTATTGTTATCGAAGGAAAATGTTGCATGCGTGGGAAGAAAATGTTTCACACATGGGAAAAAAAATGTTGCAAGCATCCGAAAAAACGGACGTCCAAACACAAGTCATTCCGATGTACTATCACCTTTTTATAATTATGGGAGATACTAGCAATCGGACGTCCGATTACTATTCATTTTATCGGACGCGTCTTGCAATATTTTTTTTTCTCACGCGTGCAATATTTTTTCTCAACGTCTACAATATTTTGTTTTACGCGAACATTTCTACTGTTATCGAAGGAAAAATGTTGCACGCGTACGAAGAAAATGTTTCATACGTGCAAAAAAAATGTTGCAGAGCGTCCGAAAAAATCAGACTTCCGATCCTAAATCATTCCGTATAATTATTGGAGTTAGGATGAGAAATAGCCATCCTTTAGTTCTATATAAAAGCCCTAAGGGGCATGTGAGACGCAAATCTCACTCATTGCTTACTACTAGATCTCTCTTAAGTGGTTTGTGTTCTTTAGCTTTTTTATTTTTGTGTTCCCAAAGAAGGGAATCAAGGGATATTCTATACTTAAGGCTCCTTAACCATAACACTAGCCAAATTAGAAAATATCAATTAATCAACAGATCAAAAACAGGAACACTTATCAAGCACATATACACTAGGCAAACCAATTCACTTAATTCAAACAAATAATACGAAAGGAGAGGAAGCTGGAAAAGGAAGAAGAACATGTAACAAATCAAGCTTAGCAATGTTTTGCACGGGATCAAATACATGAACAGCTACGGCTGCCTTAATATATTTTCTTTTAGATTCAGACACAATGGACACCGTGAAAGCACCTGCACAACACACATTCCCAATGCCTCCTAAACCTACATGCGTGCCAACCATTGCGCCTGCTGATTGTTCAGTATCTAGCAATTCATCCATGGTGTCTGCCTGCCCCCAACCCCACAAAAAAATAAAATAAAGCCCAAAGAAAGATCAAGTCTTGAATTAAATAATACAAACATTTCAGTCACCCCATCCTTGCACCTCCTATTTATAGCTGAAAGATGAAAGCATGTCTTGTAGAACAGTTTGATACATCAAATAACTCGGTAGTCATCACTCACTGATCGACTCCGTCAGCACACGGTGCTTTTCATGTTTTTCATCCGCAACTCAGAAATTCAAACGGAGCACAGCTACTCTCTGCACAACACTTTCAATGTGAATATAACGATATAAGTAGATGCGTTGCATTTGCATCTTTACTGTTATAAAAGAAGGGAGCGGTGGCGATTCATCTGCTATCCCATCACCGTCTCCTCTCACAAGGCAATATGTGGGTTCGGTATATAGGTTTACAGGATGTAAAGTAATTAGGAAGAATATGGAGCAAAACTTGCTAACCTCCTAACAGACTATGCACGGAACATGGAGTAAAACTTACTACCTTCCTAATGAGTTAGCCAATTTTTGTTGTATGGAACAATATATCATAAGTTTATTAAATTTTACATGCACATTGTTGATCGAAGACAACATATTTACTATTATAAAAAGAAGGTAGTTGTGGTGGTTTATATGCCATTCCACCACCACCACCTCCTCTCACAAGGCAATAGGTGTCGACGTATAGATCTGGCCTGTAGGTCTACAGGATGTGAAGCAATTGGGAGAACGCGAAGCAAAACTTACTAACCTCCTATCAAACTGTGCACAAAACATAGATCAAAACTTGCTGCCCTCCTAACGAGTTGGCTGATGTTAGTTATATGAAACAATATATCATGAGTTTATTAAATTTTATATTTATATTGTTGATTGAAGACCAGCATGGAGGATAAAAATAGTAAATCTCAATTCAAGTGGTGTTTGTTGTTTAAGATATTAGAGTTACACTGTACTGAAAAAAATTATATGTGTATATATATACACACACAAACAAACCATCGTGTGAGCCTAGCGTTTTCCTCAAACAAAGAAGCTATGATCTTTCTAAGAAATTTTCTGTGAAATAGAACTATATCATGCAACATATTGTTTAAAAATTGATCACATCACATCTGCAAGTCTAAGCCTGCCATGCTCTTATATAAAACATGTGAAAGGAAAGGTAAAGCATGGAGCAATGATTGAAATTTCGTTTTCGGTTCACATCTTGGAGGCGGAAAAAATTCAAAATTTCGATGAAATATTGGAATTTTAGATAAAATCCAGTCAAAATTCAAAAGAAAAATTTGAAATCAAGAAATTTTGAACCGAAATTGCCAGCGAAATTCAACAAAGTGAAAAATGGTCATAACGATGTTAAATTTTTTTTAAAACTTTTGTGATGGTTCTGACACATAACTAATGTTTCCATAAAAATTTCAGATGATGATCAAGTCTGAGGAATTTTTAAAAATTCTAACAGTGGTATAAAAGACTAACCAGCAAATTTGAACCGAATGAAAATAGAACAACCATGTTAGAAAACTGTGTATACAATTCTACCGAGCCTTTCTTCTCGGAAGAAATAGATCGACTGTAATGTTTTGGATGTCTTTGCATTTCTTTCAATGAAATGTTAATGCTATCCGTCCAATACTAATTAGAAACATTGAACCTGGTAGGCACCAATCGACCATACTTGGCGATGTACCTTGGACTTCAGCAAAACAAAATCGATCTAGTAAGCATGAAATTTATACTTCTGCGTGCAAGTAACTGAAGACTATCGTTTATTACTTGTAGCTAGAAAAATTAGAAACACAAGATTAGATGACTAACAAATGAAGAACAGTATCAATTACCTAGCACACAGTAGATCAAGTACTGCACTTCTTTCAAACAAATATTATAAGAGGAAGAAGTTGCAACGGGAAGAACACAACAAAATTAACAAACCACTTTCCTAAAAGTTCTGAACTGCCCTTCGATCACGCATTGTATCAGTTATTTCTCCTCCTACCAATGGAATTTGCGCAGCTCTCCTGCGTATTTCAAAAAAAAAAAAAAAGTTCTGAACCAAGACCATTGCATTATTCAAAACGCAGCAAGCTTTGCAACGAGTTCCATCACGGAATCAGATCGACGGACATCTGCTACTGCTCTCAGATCTGCAGGCACCCGAAGAGCCTGCGACGGCGCTGCGGCGTCGAGAAGGCAGCGGCGGCCTCCGCGGTGCCCGCGTGGAGACGCTTGCACAGTTCTTCCTTGCAGGTGCAGAGCAGGCCGAGCCTCTCCAGCTCGCGCGCCTGGACAACCGGCGCCGCCGCGCCCGGCTTGCTCAGGACGGTGACGTCGCACCGAACGGCGAGGCAGTCGTCGTCGCCGAGGTACGCCGACTTCTGGAGCGCCTCCCTTCTGATGAAGTCCTCGAGCACGCAGTGCGACTGCTTTTTCTCAAATGTGACCGTGTAGGCGCCCTGGTACTTCGGCGTCGTCGCCGGCGCCGGCCCGCCGCGGGGCCGGAGCAGGAGCAGCGTGAACCGGAGCTCGGCGCGGACGTTCTTGGCGCTGCCGCTGGCGAGCTCGAGGGCGAGGGAGACGAAGCCGGCGTACTTCGCTTGCCGCCCGTTGGGGTAGCACCGGACGCGCCAGGCGTGCCCTCCCGCGTGGAACTCGCACGACTTGAGGCACTTGCCATTGGCCAGCATCCCGGCGCGCGAGAAGGAGTCGATCCTGAACACGTGCGACCCGGTCGCCACGGTGGCGGCAACGGTCGAGGCGGACAGCGCCAGCGGGACGTCCGTCGTCGACATGGCGGCGGTGACGGTGGATCGTCGGTCGTGTGCTGGACAGGTCGCCGGCTAGTTGAGGGAAAATATATAGATCGGATGCGACCTAGCAAGATAGCCTCGTGTATTTATGCTCCTACGTTAGGATAAATCTTAACAATTATCTTTAACGAATTAATCAGCTTTTGCCATTTTGTACGTGTTCTGTTGCTTTTCCGTTAACTAAGTTGTTACTAGCTGGTTAGTTTGTGTACCGCTCCTCAACAAGGATGCATGCATCACCTGAAAAGCCTGCGTTGATTTTATTCTCTCTCTTTTTTTCTTCACCCATCTGGTTGGTGCAGTATCTTACGCCATGTAATCCTCTAATTTCTTCTATCTAATATAAACCACAGCCCAGCTATCTTTTAGAAAAGCAAGGACGCATGCATCATGCATTGTATTCCATAGATCACGCATTGTATTCCATAGATCAGACCGTAAGAAGAGCAACTGCAGGCACAAGATGATACATCATCTAAAACTTATGAGTACAGAGTATTAATATGTATATATAAAGGCTGAGGAAGAAGAGTCATGAATAGACAAGAAAACCAAGTTAGAGTCGGTTGCGTTAGCAAGTATCAACACGTGTTGGACGCCAGTCCCTAGCACCGTCTTGGTCAACGCACGTATCCGGTACGGCCGATGACCATGCAAGTATATATGCAACAGAGCACCGTTGATAACAAATCTTAATATATATCGTATCACACTACTTCCTTACGTTAGGTACGGATTGTTGGATCGGATCGAACTTCAAAAACCTTTGACCTAAATTTCTTTTTATTACTTCTCGTTCTGTTCGTTTACAAAACTCAGGTCTACCGGTGTATTTATACTTAAAACTACAACCCTATAAAACGGAATAGGATTCTACTTCTTTATTCTAATTCAACTCCTTGTCCTAAAATTTCTTAATAAAAACTTTCTAAACTAAAGCTTTTCTAAGTCCAACTCGCGTGTACTCGTTACCGAATTCTAATACCTCGTTCATCGTCGCGTTCTGCGCTGCAACACTTGGCCGCCATACGCGTCATGGTGATCTCGACGCCGCCGTCCGCCGCTGGAGACAACGGTGCCCCCCTCCTCTCAGGTTCCACGTCCACCGTCGTCACCACCGAGGCGAAAGGGTCCCACGTGCTCAACATCGATGGCTACTCCCGGATCAAGAAGGCCATGGGCACCACAAGCTGCACCCACTCGTGCACTTTCGACGTAGGAGGTCATCAATGGCGTATCAAATATTATCCCAACGGCAACAGCGCAGACAACAGCATTTACATATCCGTCTACCTCGAGCATGTCAGTCCTGATAGGGACGTCGACACCGAGTTTCAGTTCCATCTGCTCAACGCCGGCGGGAAGGTGGTGCCGTCGTTCCAGCGCACAACCAGGCACACCTTCACCAAGCTTGAGCCAAACTGGGGCTGGGGACGGTTCATCGGAAGGGAGGAGCTAGAGAAATCGGATCATCTCAAGAAGGATCGCTTCACCATCCGGTGCGACCTCACCGTCGACCTTATGGAGCTACGCTTGGAGGAGCCGGTGGAGGAGTCGTTCGTCAAGGTGCCATCGTCTGACATGCACCGGCATCTCGGCGATCTCCTCCAGACTCAAGAGGGGGCCGACGTGAAGTTCAAGGTTGGCCAGAAGACGTTTGCCGCGCATCGGTATGTGCTCGCCGCTCGGTCGCCGGTGTTGAAGGCGGAGTTGTTTCGTTGCATGAAGGAGAAGGATGTCATATCCATATGTATTAACGACATGGACGCCACTGTGTTCAAGGCCATGCTTCACTTTATATACACTGACGAGTTGCCAGAGATAAACGAGGAGGATGCAGCAGTAATAACACAACATTTACTTGTAGCAGCGGATAGGTACGACCTGGGGAGGCTGAAGTTGATGTGCGAGGACAAGCTATGCAAGTGCCTTGACGTGAAGATGGCAGCGACCACATTGGCCTTGGCCGAGCAGCGCCATTGCCATGGGCTCAAGAAGGCGATATTCAGGTTCCTTAGCTTACCTCGGAATATGAAAGCAGTCATGGCAGCCGATGGTTATGATTACCTCATGGCAAGCTGCCCGTCTGTTTGCAAGGAGCTTACGGCCAAGCTTTCTGACCTTTGGATGTAGTCACTCAAGATGAAATGAAAAGTTAGATCGAGCTATTTCTCATTTTCCTGTATATCCATCTGATCTATTAATGGTGTAATAGTTCCACATAGGTTATTTATGTTCACTAATCCTAAAGTTTTCTCTTCTTACAATAATAGTTTTGTCTAGTCAAATAATAAAAATTGTTTGGTTAGATGAGAGTTATAGTTTTGTATGTTCACTAATACTAATTTTTTTGTCATCTACAATCACGACTTTTGTCTGGAAAATTCTTCAATTTTCTTTCAATAGCCATTGGTCCCAATGGCATTACCCTTTTGTAATTGTTCTATAGAAAGTGTATGGCTCGAAAATGGAGTTTTGTTTCCCTACTTTTCGGAACAACAAGAAATTATTCAAAGTTTTGTATGGTTGCCTAACAGTCAAAGGATTTGTTTTTGTCAGTTTTCAGTTTCGAATGATTACTTAAAATTGTTTTGCCATTTTGAACCTCCATCTGAAGTCTGAAATTATTTCCACTTTGTCTGGTGGTACAAATATCAATCTGAAACCAATAGTCAGAAATTTATAGGTTTGGTAGAATTTGTAAATGTCATTTCATTTGGTGGTTAGTTGAGCCACTAGCAAGTTTTGTGATGCTTTTCAATGAGAAATTAAATAAGTTTCAACAGTACATGTTATCTCATAATTCTTCAATCAGATCCGGTTACTAATTATAATAGCTTTCTCAGTTGTAAGCATGATAATATATGTTTTCAATTCAATGTCCATTTCAGTCATAAGCCTCTTGTTTTTTTAACCAGTTGTATGCTAAAGAAGATGGTTTATCAAAGTACTTAGTTTCTGAAACGAGCAGGATACTAATTCTATTTATTTATTTTTACTATAAGCAAATCTTGACTATTTCTGAAATCAGTTGTACGCTAAAGTAGCATACAAGATACAACCAGAATTTTCAGAAAAAAAAATTGTGTACATTGTGTTCACTAGCATTACTTATTTTGCACTAGTCCAAACATATATCTTGTATATGTGTTTCGGCTCTGGTCATGCCCAAGTACAGAGGAGCATAATTTGCAAATGTACGCACACCTAAGAGGACCATGTAAGCAACTCTATGCTAGTAGTTGCTTCGAAGTGCATGTGAACCAGCCAGCGTGGCTTGTAGATGCTAACCACACCATATTGTTGAAGAAAATAGATCATCTTCTGCATAGATTGATCTATTTTGGTTCTGTTCTTTTTGCCTTTCTTATATCAGATTGAAGTTTTCATCAACCAATTTGATTTATATTCAATGATAGGCCAATTCATTTTGGTTGATCACATTTTTCTTAGGTCCACAGTTCCTGGATTTTACTCTAGAAATAGGTGAGAAAATGGAAGCAGTTCTTCCATATATTTTTTGAAAGAAGACACAGCACGAGCGCTGCCTTGCATTTTAAAGGATAGAAAGACATAGTATGAGGAAGAAAGCCATAGAGAATGACAGAACAACAGAGAAGAAGGACCTAGCTAACAGAATTAGCTAAAGTCTTCCATATATTTTTTCACAGATCTTTTTTTAGTGCTTCATAGATGGTTTTGATGCTTCTATAAGCCTCTTTCTGTTTTCGTCTTTGCTTGGCCATGTAGGTTCAGGTTGGGTGCACGTAGAAACTGCGTGTGAAGCCTGTGTTTTTCCGTCCCGTTCTGTGATTTTGTTGTTAGGTTATTGAATTTGGATTCGTTTAACGATTTCATCAACAGAAGACAACGTGAAGCGCACATACACGAACGGAAGGTGGGATTGGGAGTTGGGACTCCATCGGACGATAGCTGTAATATCTAAGGGCCCAAGATTTGAATGTTTTTTAGAACAAAACATCCGGGAGTTGTGTAGACACTAGGCACTCCCTTAATATTATGAAAATTTTCTTATCAGCATCAAGCAATGCAATCAGAAGAACTAATTTTCCTTCCTAATAGAAAATTATCTGCGTTAAAAATTAGAATGTGTGAATGAAGAGTAATATTCCCTGCATTAAAATATTGTCTCATGGCTTGTGACAAGTACTCATACCATGGGTACCCCAACGGCCCGGAGTGGCGAATGGGCTACCCTAAACCCGGCTCCGACCAAAGGCCCCACGGGGCTACGAAGGACGATCGACCCCGACCTAACGAGCTGCCTCAAGCTCGTCCCCGACCCAATGGGGCGTCCGACCCTCGCAGGTCGGACTCCCCACGATCTCCGACCAAGCTGAGGCGATCTCCGCCGAGGGCCAAATGTCGGGCCTCCACCGGCCATTAGCCACGTGCCCTACGGACACGATAGCTCAGAGTGACTGTGCGGGGGCAGGTGGCCCCTTCTCGAGGTGGTAAGGAGATTGCCGAAGTCAAGCTCCGGTCTCATCGTCCAGACGCGCACGGCATGAGGACGCGCTCCCTCCCGAGGCAACGTCAGCGCCTGACAGGATTGCAGAGGGCAGGTGCGCTATTTCCCGGTGAAACGGCAAACTGCTCTGCTCAGTGAGTCCACCAACCCGGCGTGGGGGGAAGCAGACGCTGTTCGATCGCCAAGACGAAGGATCAGAGCTCCTAGCATAGATCACCTCATCCTTTCCTCTCCCAACTTCCCATGTAACCTGCCCCTTCTGGCTATATAAAGGGAGGCAGGATCCTCCGGGAGAGGGGGGACTTCCTCCTCTCGATCTTTACGAACAGGCTGTTTTCACTCTCACCCATTCGAGCCCTCAGCTTCCGCTTGTAAAAACTGTGCAGTCATCTGCACCTAAGGCAATACACCACCAATCGCCAACGGCGCTTGAAGACCCCGAGTACTGGACAATGTACTTCGATGGGTCCTACACCAAGAACGGCGCGGGCGTGGGAGTCGTCATCGTTTCCCCGCTCAGAAACAAGCTCCAGTACGCCATTCGGCTACTATTCGATGCCACCAACAACGTCGTCGAGTACGAGGCCCTCGTCAATATTCTCCGGATCGCTGCCGACCTCGGTGCTCGCCGACTCTACGTCCACGGAGACTCCAAACTTGTCGTCGACCAAGTCATGAAGGCCGCGGAGCCCCGAGACGCCCACATGGCAGCATACTGTCGGGAAGTGCGCAAGCTCGAGGAAAGGTTCAAAGCTTTTGAGCTTCACCATAGCTACAGACGCTACAATGGTGAGGTCGATTACCTAGCCAATCTCGCTTCCGGAAGAGGTCTGATCCCACCTGGGATCTTCATTTGTGATCTTCGATAGCCTTCCGTCCAACTGGACTCGGCGACCGAGCGGCCGTCCGACCTGCCCGATGCGACCACTCCGACCGCCAATCGGTCAGACGTAGGGTCGCCCGGGTCGGGCCACGACGTGCTGATGACCGATTCCGACTGGAGGAAGCCCTTCGTCAACCGACTGACTGACGGATCGCTCCCCACCGACTCAACCGAGGCACGGCGCCTCACTCGTCGGGCGAAATCTTTCGTCTTGGTCGGACAAGACCTCTACAAAAGGAGTCCCTCTGGAGTCCTCCAGAAATGCGTTCTGGCCGACCAAGGGAGGCGTCTGCTGCTCGATATCCATGGTGGTGTCTGTGGTCACCACGCCGCACCTCGGTCCCGAGTAGGAAAAGCCATCCGGCAAGGCTTCTACTGGTCGACCGCCGTGTCCGATGCCGAGCAAATCGTACGCACCTGCGAGGGATGCCAATTCTTCGCCCGGCAAATGCATCTTCCGGCATAGGCCTTACAGACGATCCTCATCGCGTGGCCATTCGCAGTCTGGGGACTCGATCTGGTCGGGCTCTTCAAAAAGGCGCCCGGGGGCTTTACCCACCTCCTTGTCGCGGTGGACAAGCTCACCAAGTGGATAAAGGCCAAGCCAGTCGCCAGCATCACATCGGTGCAGGCGGCCACTTTCTTCCGTGACATTGTTTTTCGGTTCGGAGTCCCGAACTCCATCATTACCGATAACGGCACGCAGTTCATAAGGAAGGAATTCCTCGAGTTCTGCGACGATTTCAACATCTGCGTCGATTGGGCAGCCGTGGCCCATCCGCGGACCAACAGCCAGGTCGAGCGGGCAAACAGCATGATTCTCCAAGGGCTCAAGCCACAGATCTTCAGTCAACTGAAGAAATTTGCAGGACGATGGGCGGCTGAGTTACCCTTCGTCCTCTGGAGCCTGCGGACCACACCGACCCGGGCGATCGGGTTTACACCATTCTTCATGGTGTTCGGTGCCGAAGCTGTCTTGCCGAACGATCTGGAATACGGCGCCCCGAGACTACAAGCCTTTGACGAGGCACGGGGGCTCGTCTCGCAACAAAACGCTATCGACCAGTTCGACGAGGCGCGTGACGTGGCCATTCTACGATCGGCCAAGTACCAGCAAGCACTGTGATGCTACCACAGTCGTCAGGTCCGAGACCGGTCCTTCAACGTGGCGATCCGGTCTGCGCGCCAGTTCATCCAAAGAAAGACAGCACAAGCTCTCACTGCCATGGGAAGGCCCCTTCACCGTCGTGGAGGTTCTCCGACCCGGCACTTTCCGACTCAAGGACACGGATGGCAACGTTGTCTCCAACGCGTGGAACATAGAAAAGTTAAGGCGATTCTATCCCTAAAACTCTTCCTTGTCCCTCGCTCTCTTTTTTACCCTTCTACCGAGTACCCGGTCGCCGCGCGGCACTCGGGGGCCACCGGTTGGCACACTCGTATGGGTCGCTTTCAGTCGGCGCACTCACATGGGTCGGTGACCCGACCAACCACAGGGTTCCTCCTAAAACGGTAACCCTCTCGACCCAAGTGCTACGGCCTACGCCCCAGCGGCTACGGTTGCTAAGTATCGCTTTGCGGAAGAAGGAAGTGCCCATACGGAGCAACCCTCGGTTGGTCAGGAACACTCCTTTCCCGCGCGAGTGCAGCCTGTTCACGCACTCACGCGGGTCGGTGACTCGGCCGACCACAGGTTTCCTCCTAAAACGGTAACCCTCTCGACCCAAGTGCTACGGCCTACGCCCCAGCGGCTACGGTTGCTAAGTAGCGCTTTGCGGAAGAAGGAAGTGCCCACACGGAGCGACCCTTGGTCGGTCGGGAACACTCCTGTCCCGAGCAAGTGCGCATGAATGCTTCGTAACTAAGTTCCTATCCTCTTCACGTTTCCCTCGCAAATGGTAACGCACCGACCAACGCTTGACCAAACCCTGCGGTTTCTAGAGCTATGGTCGCCGAGCATTCATCACAGCAGGAAAGTGCAAAAGACAGATTGGAACTTGCCAAACTTCAGTTTATTACATATTAAAATTTCTAACTTTCCTCCTACTCTCGGTGGAGGATGCTCTGGGGCGGTATCCGGTCAGCAATCACCCGGGCGTACGGTTCGACTTGGGGCTCGAACCTGTCGATCTCCTCCTCGGTCTGATTCCCAGTGATCCCGCTGCTGACGGTGGCGAGGTTGATACCATCAAAATGGGAGATGGTGCAGACGTGCGCCGAGGAGGCTCCAAGCACGACGCCCTCGCTCACCGAGCTATTGACGTTCTCGGGCACGTGGGCTAGCTCGGTGGTGAGCGAGCTCGGGCCCGACACGGTCCCGAGCACTCGGTCGCAGACGTCCTGGCCAGCCTCTCGGACGGTCGTCAGCTTAGCCACCAGCTCAGCCGGATCTCCCTCTGCCAGCTGCTGCGACGTCAAGGCCACGTCGCGCGCCACGACCGCCACGTCGCCCTCCTCCACCGCCGATCTCCGCGCCTCGACAGCGTCGCTAAAGTTCTTCTGCAGTTCTGCAGACCAAAACAGCGTCAAGCAAGCACACCTCGCGTGCCGCAATCGCGAAGTTGACTGCAAGAGTTGCGTTACTTACCAGCCTTGGAGTCCTTTAGAGCGCGGAGATCCTCTTGGGCCCGCTCCTGCAGCGCCCTCACCGAAGCCAGCTCCTTCCGAGCGGCGTCCCGCTCGAAACGCGCTTGTTCAACACCCTTCTGGGCCAAGTCGCGCTCGCCTTGGAGGCGGGATGCTTCCGACCGCGCGGTCTCCTCCGCGACAACGGCAGCGTCCTTGGCGTTGTTGGATCTCGCCAGGAGGGACTCGAGCTCAGCAACCCTCGCCCTCAAGGATCGGTCTGTCCTACGCACATCTTGCAAGACCCCGGCGACTTGGCTCAGCTCTTGGCGGACCTTCCCTGCCTCCTCCCTCTCGTGAAGACACCGCTTCGAGTAGCGCACCCTATGACCCCTCGGTCTTCGCCTTCGGGCCGGGTCGGCTGCTCCGAGGCACGTGCGAAAGGCCCGCTGGGCCGCTGTGGCCCCAAAGTGGCAAAAGAGCTCTATAGCTCGCGCCCAGGGCCCAGTCAATAGCTGCGGGTTCCAAAGGCATAATCCACCAAGTGGACTCAAGCCGCCCCAGCAGAAAATTGAGTAAGGGGCAAGGACAAGGCGAGCCCCCAGTGGGCCTCTAGTTGGGTCGACGGACGACCCAATCGCCTTAACTCGTGTCCGAGATCATACTTCACGCTCTCCCGTAGAACCCATCAATGGGTGACAGCCAGCTGTGCTCTGGGTCGGCGGACGGTCCAGAGTCCGATACGGGATTGAGTAAAGATAGGTTTCTCATGGGTCGCCCCCAGTGGGCCGGACACCCTACGCTGGGATCGTCCGCTTGTAAAGGTCCCCCTTGGGAGGGATCTCCAGGTTCCACTCGGATCACCCGTTACTAGCTCCACGAGCACGGCGTTCAAACCGACGCAGGTAAACGCGTGTTTTGCTCACCCCCTCCAGGTCCCACACCTGCGGACAGGGCGTACACGTGGGATAGATAGCGGCCTATCCTCTCGCAGATGCCCTCACTAGATGAGGACTCGGGATGGACGCCCTCCGCCAAGCTACGGCGTAAAATCAGCCCCGAGCAAAATTTGAGCAAGGGACGAGCACAAGGCGAGCCCCAAGTGGGCCTCTAGTTGGGTTGGCGGACGACCCAATCGCCTTAACTCGTGTCCGAGACCATACTTCACGCTCTCCCGCGGAACCCATCGATGGGTGACAGCCAACTGTGCTTTGGGTGGGCGGACGGCCCAGAGTCCGATACGGGATCGAGTAAAGAAAGGTTTCTCATGGGTCGCCCCCAGTGGGACGGACACCCTACGCTGGGATCGTCCGCTTGAAAAGGTCCCCCTTGGGAGGTATCTCCAGGTCCCACTCGGATCACCCGTTACTAGCTCCACGAGCACGGCGTTCAAACCGACGCAGGTAAACGCGTGTTCGCTCACCCTCTCCAGGTCCCACACCTGCGGACGGGGCGTACACATGGGATAAACAGTGGCCACTCCTCTCGCAACTACCCTATCCAGGTGGGGACTCGGGATGGACGCCCTACGTCCAGCTACGACGTAAAACGGGCACACGTCCAGCTACGACGTAAAACGGGCACTCGTCCAGCTACGACGTTAAACGGGCACTCGTCCAGCTACGACGTAAAATGGGCACTCGTCTAGCTACGACGTAAAACGGGCACTCGGACACTAGAACCTCCCGAGAGGCATCTGGTCGTCTGCGCCGACCAAGGCCGCGTCCAGCTACGACGTAAAACGAGCACTCGGACACCAGAACCTCCCGAGAGGCATCTGGTCGTCCGCGTCGACCAAGGCCACGTCCAGCTGCGACGTAAAACGAGCACTCGGACACTAGAACCTCCCGAGAGGCATCTGGTCGTCCGCGCCGCCAAGGCCGCGTCCAGCTACGACGTAAAACGAGCACTCGGACACCAGAACCTCCCGAGAGGCGTCTGGTCGTCCGCGCCGACCAAGGCGAAGGCCGCGTCTAGCTACGATGTACCGTGCCAACCAAGGCGGCGCATAAGGCATCTGGATACCCGTGCTTCAAAGAAGCGGGCACGTATCGACTGCTAACCCTCAGGGGCTTAAGTAGTCTGGGAAAGCGCCTAAAACGAAGTTATCACACAGATACAGCGATCAAAAAGAAAGAGAAAATTTTATTACAGACCCCCTGGTGTGGAATATAAGAACCCAGATACCCTCATGACAGGCCCAAGAGGGAGGCCCAGAAGATACTCCCCGCGTCAGGCCCCGCTGCCATGCGCAAAGGGACATATCATAAAGGAAGTTGAACTTATGTTTAGATATGATAGATACGGTTGTAATCCGAGTCGTTAATAGGGTAGATAAAGATGTAAACTCTATCCTGTAACCGACTAGAATCTTGTAACCGATCGAAATCTCTTAACCGATCAGGACTCTGTAAGCCACCCCACCCCCGCTATATAAGGGAGAGGGCGGGCAACGACAGAAGGATCCGATCATCCAAGCATAGAGCGATCAAGCCATAGAGCATAGCACACCTCATATCGCCCAGAGCATATTGCGCTTTGAGCAATCTTAGATCCAAGAAATCTGCATAATCCCAGCACACAGGATTAGGGTATTACCTCCATCGCTGAGGGCCTGAACCTGTCTAAACCCCTTGTCTTGTGTGACCATCGAGTTTGAGATCCAGCGCCTACCCCATAAATTTATTGCCGACTACAAAAGTCGACACCTGGTTTGAACTTTACACAATGCTATGAAAGAACCTAAGGTCTACGTCCGGCGCGCACGCCCTACTACTTCGATGAGGGCGCTCCTCGCCTTGAATAGCCATGGAACAACCTCAAGCAGCACGTCGACGGCGGCATTATCACGGGCCACGGCCTCCTCCTCCGCAAGTTCGGCCATCGCCCGGTCGCGATGTGCCCAATGCTCGGCCAAGGGATCCTCCTCCTCCACTTCATCGTCATCACCAAAGCTACAAACCAGCGGATGCGGCGAAGCCATCGAGAGGTTGCGAAGGAGGATTCTGAGCTAGGGACAACCGTTCAAGCGAGCGGTCATATCCTTATATACCCAAATGAAGGAAGGTCAAACGGTTCCGAGTAAATGCGAGCGCGGGAAGACGAAGCGGCCTTCGCCAGATTCCGAAGCGGCTCAGAAGACGTATGGTCAAAACATGCCAAACCATGCGCAGCACGCGCAACGAAGCAGTTAAAGGCTTCCGGTGGCAGAGATACCCCTGCCCAGTCCTCCGACAGCTGCCGGATGCGCTCGAGCACACCAGGCTGGAACCAACCGACCAGGTCAGTCGAATCGGCCGACCAAGTCTGGTCGCCGCACTCGACCATGTTTCACCGACCAAGCTAAACCCCCGACCGTATCTAACGAACTCGCTCGGGAGTTCGGGGACTACTAACGAGTACTCATACCATGGGTACCCCAACTGCCCGGAGTGGCAAATGGGCTGCCCCAAGCCCGGTTCCGACCAAAGGCCCCACGGGGCCACGAAGGACGATCGACCCCGGCCTAACAAGCTGCCTCAAGCTCGTCCCCGACCCAATGGGGCGTTCGACCCCCGCAGGTCGGACTCCCCATGATCTCCGACCAAGCTGAGGCGATCTCCGCCGAGGGCCAAATGTCAGGCCTCCACCGGCCATTAGCCACGTGCCCTACGGACACGATAGCTCGAGTGATGTGCGGGGCGGTGGCCCTTCCCGAGGTGGTAAGGAGATTGCCGAAGTCAATCTCCGGTCTCATCGTCCAGACGCGCACGGCATGAGGACGCGCTCCCTCCCGAGGCAACGTCAGCGCCTGACAGGATTGCAGAGGGCAGGTGCGCTATTTCCCGGTGAAACGGCAAACTGCTCTGCTCAGTGAGTCCACCAACCCCGCGTGGGGGGAAGCAGACGCTGTCCGATCGCCAAGACGAAGGACCATAGCTCCTAGCATAGATGACCTCATCCTTTCCTCTCCCAACTTCCCATGTAACCTGCCCCCTCTGGCTATATAAAGGGAGGCAGGATCCTCTGGGAGAGGGGGGACTTCCTCCTCTCGATCTTTACGAACAGGCTGTTTTCACTCTCACCCATTCGAGCCCTCAGCTCCCGCTTGTAAAAACTGTGCAGTCATCTGCACCTAAGGCAATACACCACCATCACACGAACTGGAGTAGGGACATTCGGCCCGAACCAGTATACATCTTGGACTCTTGAGTCTAACCATTCAAGGAGAGAGAACACGCGGCCCCTTAGACTTAAAAATTCACTCGCCGGTGCCCGAAACGCCGACAGGTTGTGAAAGAAAAAAAAAATCGTACGTGTGCTTACTGTATATTTGAGTAGACTGATACTGTTTGCATTAGGCTGATCTGGAGAACACCTACTCAATCCTATGGCAAAGCAAGCTAGGGGGTGTAAATTAAATCAGAAAAGTTGTATATGCCTAGTCCATTACCTTGCAGGATACCGATTCATGAATCGTTGCGGTTCCTGATATAGTACGGGTAACTGATAAATACGACGCAAGGAAAGACGAGACGAGACGCATGCTATGCTGCCGTACGTACAGATCACAAAAGCAATCACCGAGAGTCCTGAATACAACACTCGATCTCCAACAGAAGTCATAACATACCTGGTTCCTGACGTACGTAAGTTTCCATCAGAATCCCACTACTCGTTAATAAAAATGTTAGTACCGGCCCGGTTCATCGTCTTCTGCATACTTTGCAACACTTGGATCCGGCCGTGCCATGGCGGCCTCGACACAGTCCGATGACGGAGACGATGCACCCGTTCTGTCACGTTCCGCGTCCACCATCGCTGTCGCCGCCTTGGGGAGAGGGTACCACGTGTTCAAGATCGACGGCTACTCCAGAACCAAGGCCACCATCATCAAGTCACCCGCTTTTGAGGTAGGAGGTTATACATGGTGTATGAGATGCCATATCAACGGCATTACGCAAGGCTGCGTCGCCGATTGCATGTCCGTGTTCCTCGAACATGTCAGTCCAGTCGAGGACGTCGACACCGAGTTCCAGATCGCTCTGCTCGACAGCGATGGGAGGGCAGCGCCATCGTACCGCTACACTTGCAAGCATACTTTCAAGGAGCATGAAGCCACTATGCGATGGTGGTGGTTCATAACAAGGGAGGAGCTAGAGAAATCAGATCTTGTCAAGGAGGACAGCTTCACCATCCGGTGCGATCTCACCGTCCTTAAGGAGCTACGCGTCAAGGAGCCGGCCGCGGAGGAGTCGTTCGTCGAGGTGCCACCGTCTAACATGCCCTGGAATCTCCGCGATCTCCTCCGTACGCAGCAGGGGGCGGACGCCACGTTCAAGGCTGGTGAGGAGAAGTTTGCTGCGCATCGGTTTGTGCTCGCCTCACGGTCGCCAGTCCTCAAGGCGGAGCTGTTTGGTTCCATGAAGAAGAAAGATGCGAGATGCATGTGTCTCAATGACATGGACGCCACTGTGTTCAAGGCGCTGCTTCACTTTATCTACACTGATGAGTTGCCAGAGATAAACGACGAAGATGCAGTAGTAATAGCTCAGCATCTACTTGTGGCCGCGGACAGGTACGGCATGGGGAGGCTGAAGTTGATCTGCGAGGACAAGTTATGCAGGTTCCTCGACGTGAAGACGGCGGCGACCACACTGGCCTTGGCCGAGCAGCATCATTGCCATGGGCTCAAGAAGGCGATATTCAAGTTCCTCGGCTTACCTAGGAATATGAAAGCAGTCATGGCAACAGATGGTTATGAGCATCTCATGAGAAGTTGCCCCTCTGTTTGCAAGGAGCTTATGTCCAAGCTTGTTGGCCATTGGATTTAGTCCCTGATGAAATTAAAAGTTTGGTTATTTCTTCTTCTTTTTTTCCTGTCGCTCTGCATGTGATGCAACTTAGTGCTTGTGGCTACTCGATTTGATCGTGAAAAAAGTTATTCGCTTACAAATCTCTCTTGAGACCAATCATGTACGTTAATTGTAGCGTACATGAATTAACATTCTTGAATCTCTGTTTGGTTTTCTCATCGAGATTTTTCCATAGGCGCAACAAAGTGCAGCATGGTTATGAAAGTTGTTGCACTACGTGTTGCCAGCCTGCATCACATCGCCGTGCTGCAACACCAGACGAACTCAATCAGATGTGCTTCGAAATCAGGCAAATTATGATATGCATGGTGGGTTAAGCATCCGGCCGTCTCTAGTGTTGAGTAGGTATCCTCATTACGAGTTGCATGCTTGGAAGAATTACTATACGAAGAACATATGAAAGTAACTCTTAACAATATGAGCACTACTACTTAACCCTATATCATTGGAATTGATTTCAACGGTATAGCAGGTTTCACAGCTAAGTTTCACCCCAAGGTTTCATGTTGTTTCGTCTAGATAGGTTTTATATTGTTTCACAGTTAAGTTTCACCAGGTTTCGTAGTGTACTTATAAGTTCCGTAACGTTTCAGTTTCGTAGGTTTCATTAGGTTTCGTATGTTTCATTAGGTTATAAAAGATTTTCAAATAGATTTTATAAATATTTTAGTATATCTCAATAAATTTCTATGAGTTTCTAATATGAAACTACAAAGTTTCGTCAAGTTTCAAATCTGAAACTTGATTTAAAACGAAATTCAAAATAATTTTAACTGAGTTTCAAGAGGCTAACTTCAAAGTTTCACAAGTTCCTTAGAAAAACAAATGAAAACCAGTTTTATATGAGTTTCATGAGATTTGTCAAATAATAAAAAAATCAAGCGTATTTCACAGGGTTCGTATATTTGGATGAAACACTATGAAACCTCATGAAACTTATGTGTGAAACTAAATTACACGTGTTTCTAGAATATTTCAAGTTTTACCAAATTTCAACCTATGAGTTTCAACAAGTTTCATAGTATGTTTCATAGGTTTCAGAGCAGGTTTGAGAGCATGTTTCAGGCCATTAATTGATTCAGGAGTTTCACAACGTTTCATAGATAGGTTTCATGTTGTTTCATAATTAAGTTTCACCAGGTTTTATAGTGTACTTATAAGTTTCATAACGTTTCAGTTTCATCAAGCATAATTTAACAGATATGTGTCTGTGAAACATCGTGAAACTTTAATGTAAACACTATGAAACTTGGTGGAACTAATTTGTGAAAAATCATGAAACCTAAGTTTTAGAGCGACTAATTAAACCTGACGTACAAAGATAGTGACTCCTAATATCTCCGATCAGTTTATCCCAGCCTCTACCACAGTATACCATATGTATATTGATATATATCGCACATTGTAAACTCGTACTCCTGTCACATTCTATATATGTTTATCCTCACCGCTCCCAGCACAACTCTCACTCTCACGTGACCGCCCTCCTCCCCCTACACACACCACTTCTCGGCGTCCCACTCCATCCGTCATGGAAGCGTGGCTACACTACTCGAGGCCACTCCTCCTCCTCCTGGCGCCAACGGCAAGCCCGTCGTCCGCATCTGTTGCGGCGCCCGGTGTTCCTGACACCCGGTCGGCCGCTGCCGACGCCAAGCGCGCCTTCACTTGGCTGGACACCAATGCCATCATTGTGCTTGCGCTCCTCATCTGTGGCCTCGTCGCCGCGATCGCGCTCCACGTCGTGCTCCAGTGAGCGCTTCGTGTCGTGCGTCGCGCGTGCTACTGGCCGGCGACGTCTGCGCAGAGCCGCGCGCGCGCGAAGAGGCCACGCTAAGCGAGCGCAAGCACGGCAGCGGGGAGGAGGAAGGGGTGGGGGAAGCTGGTCCAGGCTCTCCCGTGCCTGGCATACTCGGCGGGGCTCGAGCTGGCAGGGTCGTCGCGGAATTAGGAGTCGCTATCTTTTGGAATACACGAGAATTCCTCCCTCTATATAGCGGCTGAATGCTATACCGTACAAACGGTATACCGTTTGATAGTCTTTCTCTAACAATATATATACTATGCACGCCTAAATACAATTGCTGCAGTAATTTAAATACCAAAAGGTAAAAACATGAAAACAAATTAAAACCTATATATAGTCACAGCGATAGATGGTTATGAGCATCTAATGATAAGTTGCCATTCTGTTTGCAAGGAACCTATTGCAATGCTTAGTACCATTCGGGCTTAGTCACCTAGATGGTTAGATTAAAGAAAGTTCATGGTCATTATTATCTTAATTATAATCTAAGAGATAGTTTCTTGGCTAGTAGTAATTTCAATTTCTCGGTGTAATCATCTGCTCGGTAAAATGGAACAGTAGTTCCTTGGATTATTTACACACATTGTTTCTGTAAATCTGATTAGTTAATTTGTCGGATTTGCTATAGTAGTGGCGACGAAGGGCAAAAACGTGAGGAAAAAGACGCGGCGCTTGCTAATGCTGCCGTACGTGCAGGCAGGCGATCGAGCTCATGCAGCAAATCACCGAGAGTTCTGAAGACAAGTCTCCAACAGAATTCGTATCGTAAAATACCAGGTTTCTTACGAACGTAAGTTTCCATCAGAATCCAACTACTCGTTAACAAACAAAGTTTCCATCAGAATCCAAGTACTCGTTAACAAACAAAGTTTGCATCAGAATCCAACTACTCGTTAACAAACAAAGTTTCCATCAGAATCCAACATCTACTACTCGTTAATACGTACAAATTTAGTGCCCGATTCATCGCGTTCTGCTTTGCAACACTTGGATCCGGCCGTGCCATGGCGAACTGGACACCGTCCGCCGCCGGAGACGATGCACCCGTTCTGTCACGTTCGGCGTCCACCATCGCTGTCGCCGCCTTGGCGAGAGGGTACCACGTGCTCACTATCGACGGCTACTCCCGGAGCAAGGAGGCCATCAGCACGGGCATCATCACCAAGTCATGCACTTTTGAGGTAGGAGGTTATACGTGGTGTATTAGATACTATATCAACGGCATCACGGAAGAGTGCGCCGATTGCATATCCGTCTTCCTCGAACATGCCACTCCAATGGAGGGCGGCGTCGACACCGAGTTCCAGATCGCTCTTCTCGACAGCGCTGGGAGGGCAGTGCCATCGTACCGACACACATCCCAGCGTACTTTCAAGGAGTATAAGGCCACGTGGGGATGGTGGAGGTTCATCACAAGGGAGGAGCTAGAGAAATCAGATCATCTCAAGAACGACCGCTTCACCATCCGGTGTGACCTCACCGTCATTAAGGAGCTACGCGTCGAGGAGCCGGCAGCGGAGGAGTCGTTCGTCGAGGTGCCACCGTCTAACTTGCACCGGCATCTCGGCGATCTCCTCTATACGCGACAGGGGGCGGACGTGACGTTCAAGATTGGCCGGAAGAAGTTTGCTGCCCATCGGTATGTGCTCGCCGCTCGGTCGCCTGTCTTCAAGGCGGAGCTATTTGGTTCCATGAAGGAGAACAGTGCAAGATCCATATGCATTGACGACATGAATGCCAATGTGTTCGAGGCGCTGCTTCACTTCATATACACTGATGAGTTGCCAGAGATAGACGAGGAAGATGCAGCAGTAGCAGCTCAGCATTTGCTTGTAGCAGCGGACAGGTACGACATGGAGAGGTTGAAGTTGATGTGCGAGGACAAGCTATGCAAGTGTCTCGACGTGAAGATGGCAGCGACCACATTGGCCTTGGCCGAGCAGCATCATTGTCATGGGCTTAAGAAGGCGATATTCAAGTTCCTCAGCTTACCTCAGAACATGAAAGCAGTCATGGCAACAGATGGTTATGAGCATCTCATGACATGCTGCCCCTATATTTTCAAGGAGCTTGTGGCCAAGCTTGTTGACCTTTGTACTTAGTCACTCGATGAAATTAAAAGTTCTGCTATTTCTCATTTTTCTGTATATTCTTATTCATATGTTCTATGAATGGAGTACCAGTTCCATGGGTTATATATGTGATTAATCTGTTTCCATCCTCTGTTAGTGCAGCTTCATGTCGATCAGCACATTAAGTAGATACAGAGGAAAAATAGTAGATAGCACCTTCTATTTGACGGATTTGCTACAGTTGTGGCGATGATGAAATGCAATGCCAACGTTCATGCAGGAAAATCACTGATCACTAACCAGTGAACAACAGTTCTGAATACCATTTCTTGATAGTTTTTACCATCCTTGAGAGGTTCCTACAGAGTATCACAACACTCTGCACGTGTTGCAACTTGTTGCATGTGGTTACTCATTTTGATCGTGAAGCAAAGTTAAAGGATGCTTGTTTTTGCTTTTGATTCTCGATTATGACCCCAAAAGCAAAATAAAAAACAAACAGCTTTTAGATTCCAGCTCTTGAAGAATCAGCTTCTCTACGGTCACAATCCAAAATCAGTTTTTAGAGAATCCAAAGCAAAAACAAGTAAGCCTAAGTCGCTCACACATCTCTATCGAGACTAATAATATATGTTAGTTGATATACATGAATTAATATTCTTGGATTTTTTTCAGTCGAGAATCCTGGATTTCCATTACTTGTAACGGAAACAAATTACAGAGTTTTGGGCTTTCAAGGCGCCGAGCTCCTCTTCTTTGGCAGGATTCAAATCTACTAATTAATCATTCACTTGATTGAATTGCTAATTAATCGATTTCGTTATTTAATCACTTGATTAACTAGTCAGTGTACTGCTGTCGCCGGTCCTTCGATGCACAGCCCTTGGTAGGTAGCTGACGAGCGGGAGTGCTTCCCTTGCTTGGCATCTTCCTGCTAAGCTCTTTTGGTGCGGCAAGTGACTAGTGTCACCTACTATGCCTTTCGAGCTCACCAAGAGACTAGTTTTATAAATTCAAACAAAAGAGAGCTAAATTGTCAAAAATGAATTTTAGAGGGCTTGAAAAGGCTTCCAGGTAACACAGGTGTGTTTGAAGCATTGGCTTGAATTTAGTGTTTTACGATTGTAGTGTGACAAACATGAGCAGACCATGTGCTTTTTAGATCAAAGGCAACAGCAGAACATGAGCTTTCTGGATATATAAACATCTATGTATTCCCTATTTCGACAATGGGGTGTTTAGCATAGCTCCCGCTCCTTCAAAATCCGTAGAGTTGGTGGAATAGGGTATTCCTAACTTTAGAAATTTATAGAGCTGGAGCTGTGGGTACATTAAAAGTGTAGAGAAATGAAACAAGAATGTAAATGAAGAACATTTCATTTCTGGAAGGGAGGTTTACAAAGCCTCACAACAAAGTGGGCAAAACTCAAATGAGCAAGAAAATCCTCAGAACCTTCAAAGAGGGAGGCTGCCCTACCCTCTATTTATAGTGACTCGGATCAATTCCCACGCTTGGATGTCCTGCTTCAATCCTAAGCCAACATCAAAGAGTCGAGGATTTAATCCTCACTGACATCGTCTCTCAACAACTCTCAACTACTCACGTACACTTTCCTCACTTGCTCACCCCCAAGGAGACACCCTCTCACTGTCTATTCATAGCGTGCTTGGAACACCTACCACACCCTTGGATGAGCCTCTAAACCCTAGAGCACTCCATCAAGAGCTGAGATTTTACCCACTCCACAAAGCTATGCATGGCTCACTGAAACCCAATAACACAACGGGTTTTGCACGCTTCAACTCACACATGCTTGACCCGCTACTCTATCTTCCCGACCATGATCCAACGGTCCTTCTTGATCAGATCAGGCACCAGGTTAGCATCTCATCCATTCCTTTGTCTTCTACGGCTTGCGGCTACTCCTGGCCTCCAATCATCTTTGGCGACACCTTGATCATCACGGACTCTCTTCTCCCTGACCCCACCATCCCGAGTCCCCTTGCTTCACCATGACCTAGCTCAAGTCTCCACCAACCATCACCAACAAGGAAACCACATCACATAGCAATGTCCAGCAACACATATCCATCTCATGAGAGAAAGATATACTATCATGCCGACCAAGCAAAACCGACACCACGTGATCTCACCCTCGGGTCTCCATCCGGGCCACCTTGGTCTCGACCATCGGTCTCCATCAGGACCAACCGTAGTCTCGACCATCGATCTCAATCCCGACCACTCGAGGTGCGACCCTTTGGTCTCCATCAGGACCACCCCATGATCCGACCAGCTGGTCTCCATCCCGACCATTTCGAGAGTCGACCACTGATCTCCGACTCAATCACTTTCAGTCTCAACCACTCGAGTCGGACGACCCAACCACTCGGGGTCGGACGGTCGGTCTTCAACCCAAAGCCCGACCACTCGGTCGGACGACCCGACCACTCGGGGTCGGACGGTGATCTGCAACACACCAAAGCCCGACCACTCAGGTCGGACGACCCGACCACTCGGGGTCGGACGGTGGTCTCCAACCAACCAAAGCCCGACCACTCGGGGTCGGACGACGATCAGTCTCCAACCCGATAACTCAAATTGCTCTAGCTCGAAAAACAATCCAAATCAAACTCAAACTTGAGTACACCTTGCTCAAATAAAGTCAAATACTCATCACAAACATGGATGGACCTCCACATGGTCCTTCAATCTCCCCCTTGATGAGTATATTGACAAACCACACAAAAGGCATAAATTTGAGTTTGAATGAGAGAAGAAGAAAGCAATTTGATTGCAAAGCCAAACTTGGTCCAGAGAGTAAGATATAAAATTATGACCAAGTTGGCAGAAAGAATTTAGAGCAAGACCATGAAAAGAGCAAGTTTTCAACAAAAGCTCTTAAAACCAATCATAAGTGTCAAATGTGATTATGATCCATAAGAGATAGCAAAGATTTACAAAATCATAAGAACCAACAAGCTTTCACATTTCTATCTCCACCTTTTCTACATTTTAAATGATGCCTTTTCTACATTTTCTCCCCTTTGGCAATATAGGCATCAAAAGAATTTTCTCCCTCTTTTATGTATGCATGAAATGCAACCTAAAGGAGCTTTGAAGATTATCAAATGATCATAATGACAAGATATGACACCAAGCTTATCAATCTCGGATAATGACCAAACTAAGACATGTCCAAGTGCAAATAACAAATTTTGCTCATAAGCGAAGTTTTGAAAATTTATCATTTTTAGCAAGATTTGACAAGTGCAAAACTTAGCAAAGTTTCAAAACTAGAAGCAAAACCACTCAGGGATCAAATGGAAAACCTAGAGTTCAACCTACTCAACACTTTGGGGAATTTTGAAGTGCATATAAGGTCCTTGAGCCCATTTTCAATTTATGCAAATTTTCTTTAAGACTTCGAAAAACATAGCGGGGTGCAAATGTTTGACATTATTTGCATTCTTTACCCACTTATGTGTTTGATATTTGCATTTTTTGTTGATTGACTCAAGCCATTTTCGATCATCTCAAGAGTAACTCTTAAGAGAATGATCTTGGTCATACACAATATATTCCAAGTTCATCCCAAATGCAATGGGAGGCAGTCTCGAGAATATAAAGTGCTGAAATCAATTTTGCACAAAAGTGTCAATTTTTTAATTTTCAATTTAGCACATATAAGCAATTCTGAAGGACTCAAATATGGATCAAGCAAATTTCACCCAAGTTGCTATAGGGACTCTAGAGAATTCCAAAATTTCACAATTCATGGTAAAAGCTCTTAGAGAAGAAACTTAGTAAGTAAAAGCAACATGTTTCATCAAGTTTTCATTTAAAGCTTTTAAGTTTTGATTTCAATGAACATTAGCTTGATAAATGAACTGGACATGTCTAAACTAGTGATTTTCTTGAAAATGTAGCATGTCTATTTCACGAAAGATTGAGTCAAATGCATAATAGACCAAAGCTCATAAAGGAAAATGCGATGTAAATGCATACGAGCAGTTCGAACTCCCTCAATTGAATCAATTTTAGCTCAAATCTGGTTAAAGTTGGGTTACTATCAAGATTAGGCATAAAGAAAACCGAATGAACTCAATATTAACTAGAAAAAGAATGAGGAGGAAAACGAAAGCGCAAAGCTGGATGGCTATGGAGCATAGAAAAGATATAAAACTCACCTGTTTGGGCTAAGCTCTTATCTTCCCCAAATAGTGACACAGGAAGCGACTCTAGAATCTGACTAAGGAGTGCACACAGGACCTGTCTACCCGGAGAATTCAAAACACTAGACTTAAAAACGTGAGGAACTCAACCTAGAGAGAAAGAAAACGATAATCGCATGATTCTTAGCCTAAAGCACAAGATAAAGTCCATCGAGGCATGCGGTAGAGGTCTAGTGAAACTCAACAAAAAACAAGCCCAAGACACCGGAAAGAAGAAAATGCTGGAAGAGAATATATAGTACATAATATACAAACCGGCTGCGCTCGAGAATAAAGCTTCCATGTGACTCTTTTAAACCCATGCCCAAATCTCCACAGACACACTCTAAACTCTCTCACAAGAGTGGGTAGAAAGCTAGAGGAGAAGAGATAAGATCCTAAAACCACATAATTTCTGAAACAGAAGGCTCAATGTAAACAACCTAACTATACTCGGGTCAACCAAAGACTGTAGACAAGCGAAACACAGCTCTACCTACAAAGAACCACAACCTCCCTAAGAGACCCATCACTATCATCAACATTTTGAATTGCTTATCTCTGCTTGTCGATTAGAAAGGTAAAAGTAGTGTAAATGACACAGTGTATCCAAGCAAGAGGAGAAGAAGACTTAGGAATATTCTAGGATGATGGTCTCCTCTTTTGAAAACCCTTGCACATGCATCCAACAAATCTATGCTTCCCGAGAAGCTGGGGTTGGCGGGATCGGTTCCCACAGCCACGAATGGACAAGATCGGGAAAAATGCCGTAAGCAGTCATCACAGGCATGAACATAGTGCGAAATGTAGATCATGTATCACAACCAAGCTAAAGATAGCATCAAGATCCATATATCCATAGACAGCAGTGAAAACATATCCCATGATAAGCGATGACAGGTGCATCACTAACTTTGTCATCTTTGGCGAAGAAATCGCAGGTGCATCACGACAACTAATACTTAGGGGATCATGCAAGCCTAGAATATGGATCAAGGGCCCTACCTAAACATGGCAATGAGAGCTTAAATGAGGAAATACCACAATGAAGCACAACAACATGCTACTAGATATAACATGAAGCAAGATGAATGAAAACTGACGAAGAGGATCATGCAAGTAAAACAAACCCGGAGTTAGCAACATCAAAGATCCATTTATCCATAGTCTCCAATAACAATATTTACTTCTTTGAGGCAATCAAAGAAGACCAAACAAAAGGTCATGAGGACAAAATGACATGAAAGTAAATGATGATCATGGACGTAAAAGATGAGAAACTACTTAGCCTTTTCTAGCCATGATGATGAGTACATACCATGAATGAAGAACACAACTCACCTTTAAAATAGGTATAAGCATATAAGCATGAAGGACAATAATTGATCTAAACAATATAAGTCATACATTGCGGCTAGATCATATAACCCTAATCTCATAGAAAGAGACTCGCATGTAGCACAAATCGACAAACAAAGATCCTAAACAAGGCCCAATCATGGATGTAATAGAAAACGGGGTCCTTATAAACTGAATCTTACTCATGACAAATAAAAGTAATGATAGATAAACGTGCCTAGTTAATACAAATGCTCATACAATGAACAATGTCCATGGACAAAGATAAAAAACAAGAAAATCACATCTTAAGGAAAGAAACTTTCTTAATTTGGATACAATACATGAGCACAAAGATGCGTGGGGAAAACATGCCATGGCACAAAACAAGGCAGACAAAAACAACAAGACCTGGCAAAGTACATATAATGCAGCAAGCAAAACAATCCCATATCATAAAATGGTGATGCAAAGTATCGCAAACATGAGGTATGAGATAGCTCACCATAGATGGAAGTCTGTCTTTGTTATCATTTCAGCACTTTTGGAAGCGAAACAATAGCAACAAATTTGAAAATACATGCGAGGTTAACATGATGCTCATGATAGTCATCGGGAAGATCGATCCTCAAGACAAGCGCAAGAGCGGCTGATTCTGTCAGTGCCAGCCGATTTAATGACGGGCAAATCTGAATGAAGAGATTAGTAAAGATCAACGCAGCCAACATAGCCGCACAACTCTTCTTGAAAGTGGGTACCTCGAGGAAGCGAGGTCCACCATATGCGCGATGAAGATGATGCCTGGGACAACTCATGGATGAAATCGAACTAAGGAAGGCAAGTTCACAAGATGATCGAATCCATTCACTAAGCGGTGATCATCCTCGAGCTAACACTCAAATACGACTCATGCCATGAAAAGGCTGAAGGCGCAAAGCATCATTGCATATGACGCGGCACCAAGAATACGACACAAGGGAAAGATGACTCGATGCTGGGATGAGTGAAGACTTGAACCCAATCTTGAACCCTCAGCGCCTCAGTACCGTGCTGAAAGGCCCGGACAAGGTACCTCTCGGCGTTTAACTTAAGCAGATCGTTGCACCTCTATTAGGCGATCTAGGGTAAGCTGGGTTAGCTATAACGTAATTTGGCGAACCACTCGGTGGTACACAAAACTCCTACGAGAAAATGCCCCTCGTCTTGCGATATCTACCTCGATGAAAAACGAGGAATATCAAAGACGGTGACCCGACTTCTGAACACTCCAAGACTAAACTTCGAGAGCCGAGCATGAAAACGAGTCTGAGTATTTGCCCCGAAAGCAGGCGACTCTCTAGCTTTGTCTAAGCGGTGGCAGTGCCTTGGGAGCACTCAAAGTCGGGGATGACCACAGGGCACTAAAAGGCGACGCTGCGCTCACTGAGGAGTGTCTTGGCGCACTGACGAGAAATCTGCTAGGTGACCATCCTTCTTACGAAGGTGCATGTGCCGCCTTGCTGAAGCAACAAGGTAACACCCTTGGTCAAAAGTTCTATGGACAACCCCAGCGGACCTAAACACGGTGGTGCTTTCCTTTGGGAGCTACCACAATCTCACCACTCTTGGGCAATGGGGTGTTTAGCACAGCTAGAGCTGTGGTACATTAAGAGTGTTTAGGTGGGTCAACTTTGTTTATATTTTAGACTAAAAATATAAACTTAATTTACTTTATTTTAGCCTACAAGCTCTAGATCTGAGATGGATCTGGAATTTGGAGCTCTACTAAACAGAGCCTAAGCTGTCTTGCAGAAAATTTATAGAGCTAGAGCTGTGGGTACATTAAGAGTGTTTAGGTGGGTCAACTTTGTTTATATTTTAGACTAAAAATATAAACTTAATTTACTTTATTTTAGCCTACAAGCTCTAGATCTGAGATGGATCTGGAATTTGGAGCTCTACTAAACAGAGCCTAAGCTGTCTTGCAGTAGTATTATGATAAATATTTCCGAAGTGATTTGGCAAAACTTCTAGGCCAAATGTCTCAACTGATAACCTTCCACTTGGACTTGAGGCCCATTCCTGCAGAGATGGTTAAAACATTGGCAAAGATGCCTCATCTGGTTGAGATTCACCTCGATCGATTCGAGGTGCTCGATAGGCTCCCTGAGAGCCAACTGTTCCGCAAAACCTTCGAGAGCTTGTTCTGATTGCTGAGGTCTTGAAAGAAGACCCGACGCCGATCCTGGAGGAGCTTCGATGTCTTATGGTGCTTCGGTTGCAGGGATATGAAGGCCGGACCAGGTCTTGCTCTACCCATGGCTTCCAACAGCTGCAAGAGTTGGAACTCAAGTGGTTTTCCATTGACGAGTGGAGGATGGAGGTCGGGACAATGCCAAAGCTCTCCTACCTTACTCTTCGACGCTGCGAGGAGATGAGGAAGCTCCCCGTGGGGTTGCTGAACCTGCCGTTCCTCGAGGAGTTGAAATTGGAGGGATTTCTAGCGACCAAAGTACTTACCAAGATCTTCAGAGGAAAGGGTGCAAGGTCAGTGACTAGGTTTTTTCCCCCTCCTTTTGTTTGTTTTAGAAATCCTTGTTTCAATTGGCCATTTACATTGTGACATTGATGCTTGCTCATGATTAGCCCATCAATTAAAATGGCTAGTCCGTTTTCTTCGTTCGTATACTACCAAACTTTATGCACCATGCAAATATTTGCCGTATAAGGAAACGAGGTCTCGTGCTCTGTTTGTGGGTTTGACCCAACTTGATAAACAAGCATTAGTATGATCAACCAGTGTTCTAAATAGCCAATTATAGCTATATTATAGCTTTTTTGACCCTAAATGCGAAGCTACAGGCCAATATTCCACTATATTAACTACAAACACTATAGTAAACAATAGCTACGACAGGGAGTGATCTCTCAATGTGTCACGCCTGCGCGAAGCTATTCTGGACCAGTGCGTGAATGCGGGACTCTCCACGACACTAATTTAGCTGTGCCAAGTGCTAATGACCCGTTGCCTTAATGTTTACAACGTCATTTAGTTTTCTTACTAGCTAGTCAATGATGATAGTGTATATATATATATATTTTTTTTTCTTTTGAAAAAAAAACGAGAGTTCTGCCAATGCATTAAAAGAGGTGATTAGAGTTATTATATATATATTTCATACACTACATATATTGTACAAGTTTACATGTACCTTATAAACATACTTCTTCCCAAGTATATTAATTCAAGCAACAATATATCCCTTTTTCCTTAGAGGAATATTCATGCGCTAATTAACAGCTAGCTCCGCTTTAGGATGCCTGCATTGGAGAGCAAGGCCCAGAGATGCGTCACAAACTCTCCGCCCTTCGCGAGCCGCTCGATGTGCGCGGCGACGTTGTCGGACGGTGCAACGTAGAGCAGCGTCTCGGCCCAGAAATCCGCGGTCACCTTCCAGCGCTCGTCGTCATCCAGCTCCTCGAGCTGCCTCCCAAGCTTTGTGCCCATCTCGAACACCGTCTCCTCGAAGAGCAGCAAGCTCTTCATCCTCTCGTACTTCTCTTGAGCTGAGCTTGCTCTTCCCAGTAGCATTCTTGCCTCCCAAAGCACTTCTTGGAATACGACCGTAGCAGTTACACTGTGATCCGTGAGCAATTCAGGGGCAAATGCTACCAGGTATGCGCAATACTTCGACAATTTCGTCGCGGCGTCGCGGTAAGGAGAAACTTCTTGGCCGCCTTGGCTGTTCGTCTCATGATCACCGCACGGCGCCATTTCACAGTAAGAAGTTGCTATGTGCCATATCAGAATGGTGTGAGCATGAGTTGGTTGGCTGCATGTCCATGCCAAATCATCTGAAACTCCATTTCTGCCCAGTGACACGGCGCCATTGGTAATCCTGCCTTCACTCTGCACGAGTGCAGCGACAACCGATTTCTTCACATCGGCAGGCAAGCTCACGGCTTCGTCTTCTAGTGGGTAGTGTCTTATGAAATCTGTCGTTTCATGGAAGACAAAGGCCTGTAATCGAGCCAGGATGGCCTTCCTGGCGGAGCCGCGGGCATAATCATCAAGAAGTGAGTACTGCCCAATCTTATTCTGCCAGTACTGGTGTCTAAACAACAAGCTAACAATCCGTCGAAAGCGCGAAGGCTTGTCGAAATCGCCATTGACGGCCGCCATCTTGCGCCAGTCTGACGCCAAGTAGTGCATGACTTCCAGTGACTTTATTACCAGGAGAACGGCCAATACTACAACAGTGAAAGCAGTGTGTGCGCTTCGAGCTCCCGTTTTGTTTGCAGAGACCAGCATTGTGTGAAATGAAGTGTAGATGAGTTTCACCGTGTGCCAGATATGGTTCTTCAAGGATGGGTGGTATGAGGTGAAGAAGTGGTCGTGGAGGAAAGCCAGCTGTGCCTCGACCACCGTGAATCCTCTCCATCCTGCAGAGGCATCGTCGTCTGATGATAGCATCACCTTGAGCACGAGATCTCGCACCCTTGGATCGCCCTCCTCGGCGCAATCGAACCCGAAGTAACGCCGCTTTAGCATATGAAAGAAGGCGTAGGAGAGGCAAAGCTCTTGAAGCTCCGCCTTGCACACGTGATCCGGCATATCACGCTGCATCATGTCCTTGATCCTCACTTGCTTCCTGCTACTGGTTGGAAGTTCTGATGGATGAGCAGAAGGATTGATCAAGTACTTGCAGCTCGTCAGATAGACACTATTGCCACCATCAAAGAATGGTTCACCGGACTCAGACTCCAGCTTCATGTAGTCGGCGACCACCTTGCTCTGGAACGACGACGACGACATGGTGGCCACAGGGCCTCTGCCGTCATGGTCTTTGGGAAAGGTCCACAGAACGTAGTAAGTAGCGACAAGCGACCCCCAGGAGAACATCGTCTCTGTTGGAACATAAGGCCAAAATTTTGAGATAATTTTCTCTTTTATTACTTCTTGCTCTATTCGTTTATAAAACTCAAGCCCTCCGAATTCATACCCAAAACTAAAGCCCTAAGAAACGAAATAGGATTCTACTTTCTTGTCCTAATCCACCTCTTCATCCTAATCAGACTCTTAATCAAAACTCCTAAACTGATTAGGAGATTACCTCTGACAGTCTCCGGTGAGCTCCGGTAGGCGGTGACAGCGACGTTGATGAGGTAGAGGCAGTAATAGAGCCGCTGCGCGTAGCGCCTGCCGTCGTGCAGCCTGTCGGCGAGCGCGTAGGCCGTCATGTTGGCCGTGCGCTCCATGGCGTGGTAGAGCATGAGGCACCACGGCAGGAGGTAGAACTGCTCGCTGGAGGAGTCGCGCATGATGACCGCGGCCGTGCTGGCGAGCGGGAACGGGAGGTAGTAAGCCGCCCACGCGCCGTACTGGAGGAGCCAGTGGGTGGAGTGGCGGCGAGCCGGGGCGAGGACGCACTGGAGGACGCGGAGAAGCAGCCCGGCAGCGACCAGGGAGGCCACCCGGATGGGCGGGTCTATTGCTCTTTCCCAGAACCAGGTTGACAACGCGGCCAAGATGGCGGCGACGGCTGCCAGCTGCCCGGCGAGCTGCTTCGACTCCGTGAGCAACCGCATCTTGATTGTGATAGAGTTAATCTTATTTTTTTTTGGAAAGTTCTTAGACGTCCGAGTAGTATACTGAGTTGTAGCCGAGTCGGCCGTGGAGCCGGGTCTTTGAGCGTGCAGTATTGTCCTGTAAGCAAACATAGGTTTTGAGAAGAAGCAATGTAAGTTAAGAAGGGCTTCATAGCTCAGTGGTTTGTTTGTTGTTTCTTGAGACCGAAGGCCACCGGTTTGAGTTGACTTTTTTTTGTTGATTTCTTTTTTTGTTTTAATAATTAGTATTAGAGCCTGAGTTTTTGATCCATTGTCCGAGATGATGTCGCACTCTCTGAGAAGTGGTGTCACCGGTGAAGAGTCAACGTCAGGTGTGATGGCGAAAGAGAGTTGCTGTGTGGGAGGCATTGAAGACAATGCATCTTGACGCCGATCGTGTAAAGGAGGCAAAGGTACAGACCCTCAAAACTGATTTCGAGAAGTTGCGCATGATGGAGACGGAGTCGGTCAACGATTACGACATCTGGTTAATGACAATCATCAACAAAATCAAAGGGTTTGGCAACAAGATAGAGGAAAGTTACGTGGTAAGAAAATTCATTCGTGCAGTCCCTGACAAGTTCTTGAGAACCATCTCCACCATTGAGTAGTTCGGAGACCTCAAGGTGATAACGATCGAGGAGGTAATCGGTCGATTGAAGGCTCACGAGGAACGGATTAAGGGATCCGACAGGGGTGAAGATGAGCACCTACTCCTAGCGCGCGCCGAATGGGAGGCCCGATCGTCGAGGCGTGGCGGCGAGGGCTCCTTCGATGGCTCGAAAGGCGATGATCGACGAGGCGACATGAATCAGAAATTTGACAAGACAAAAGTGAGATGCTATAATTGTAATGATTATAAGCATTTTGCTTCGGAGTGCCACAAGCTGAAGGAGGTGAAAAAAGCGCTTCTTGCTGAAGCTCTAAGTAACGACAAACCGGCACTACTTTGACGCAGTGTCAAGTAAGAGGTTTAAGTCCATGACGTTGAAGAGGTGTGTTCGTCGTTCTAAGTCGAGTCCGTTAAAGTTGACTCCGGAACATTGAGTAGATGAGTTCACCGTCCAAAGTTATGTCTGTCAAAGATGAGACCAAGATGTTAAGGAGATGTGTTCGCCGTCTTGTTTTAGGTAAGTTGAGTCCGGGATGTTGAGGAGTTGTGTTTCTCCATCCTGTATTATGTAAATGTTGGGTAAGTCATAGTTAAGATCGACTACCTCAACAAGTTAGGATTATGTTACAAGATTAAGAAAATGATTGATAGAGTTAGGGAGTGTTTGGTACAGTTCCAGGTTCACCAAAATCCGTAGAGTTGGTGGAACAAGGTATTCCTAACTCCAGAAATTTATAGGGCTGGAGTTGTGGGTACATTAATAGTGTTTAGATGGGTCATCTTGTTTACATTTTAGACTAAAAATATAAATTTAATTCACTTTATTTTAGCCTACAAACTCTAGATATGAGGTGAATCTGAAGCTCTGACAAACAGGACCTTAATCTAATTTTTTAGAAAATTCTTAGACGTCCGAGTAGTATATTGATTTGTAGCCGAGTCAGCCGTGGAGTCCGGTCTTTGAGCGTGTATAAAGATACAGTATTGTCCTGTAAGCAAGCATAGGTTTCATTAAAAAAAGAAGCAATGTAAGTCAAGCATAGGTTTCGAGAAAAAACAATGTAAGTCAAGAAGAGCTTGATGGTGTTTCTGGAAACGAGGTCACCGGTTCGAGCCCTCAGACCGCACATTTTTTGTTGACTTCTTTTTATGTTCCAACAGATTGGTATGGGTAATAACATGGATTTGTTCATTGCAGTTTGCAGCATGTGGACTTGTGTGTTGGGTTAACCATCATGACGTTGTGGAAAAGGCAACTAATTAGCACTTGGAACAACTATATTTGGTTATGGATTACATCTTGGAAAAAACCACAAATAACCAAATCATTATGATAATATTGGTGGAAATATAACACTAGGCTGTTTGAGATACTAAAGTTGGCTTGACTAGCAAACAATTGCGATTGGAACGTTGCGCACCTTATTTTCAAAAACCTAGACCACACTGTTCGCATCATTGTTCTTCTCACGCGCTCTGTCAGAGGAGCCGCAGGTGCTGAATTTGGAGAGAAAAAACGTGGATAGTTTACATCCGCGTAGACTGATGGACAGTGGCACAAAAACTGAACAAAGATGAAGGTGCTTCTTTGAAAGTACTGTAACGTTTTAATATAACCAATGGTCAAGTTCAGGACTTCCACACTACTCGCATCATTGTTCTTCTCACGCGCTCTGTCAGAGGAGCCGCAAGTGCTGAATTTGGAGAGAGAAAACGTGGATGGTTTACATCCGCGTAGACTGATGGACAGTGGCACAAAAATTCAACAAAGATGACGGTGCTTCTTTAAAAGTACTGTAATTTTTTAATATAACCAATGGTCGGGTTCAAGACTTCCGATCTATATGTTTTCTCTGGGAACGAGGAGACTATCCAACAAAAAAAAGCTAGATCTAATTTCTATTACCCACTATGTGTTATCAATATAATACACCGTCAAATTTCTCAAAGAAAAAAGTGAAGAACACCCTAGAATACTTATAGTCAAACAGTATTAATGGGAGTAATCTTTCATCACGGTTTAGCTTCTTTAATAGCCTCAAGGGCCACCGAGGTTATCGGTGAGCAAGTTGGAGGATCGAAAATAGCGACAAGAGGAGTGAATAAGAGCTATATAAAATTTACTCTTGAAAATTTAAACCACATCCGTAGGGAAAAAAAGCAGATCGGATGAACAGTATCAGGGCAAATAGTGTTGGATGAACAGTAGTCGATGGATAGGGGTAGATAAACAGCGTTCGGTGACAGCGGTAGAATGAACGGTAGTCGAGTGAATAGTAATCGATCTCAAATCCACCCAGTAGCTAGCTAGCCTGGTGCCGCAAGCTCACAATCTCCTGCTGCTGCTGCAGAAATAGTACTCGTCACCGATTATGCTGGTAGAGGCCCTCGCGGTGCTGGTGCTGGTCATTCGTCTTCTTCCGTTCATCGTCCTTCCTGCCCGCCGCCGATCAAGCCACTGGCTCGTGCAGCGCGGCGCATGGGCGGGCAGCCATCCGTCTTCTTTGCTTGTTACGTACTTATTCCCCGTCGCCGTGTCATTCTCCTCGAAATGGCGGCAGCACAGCATGATACACAGCATGTTTCTGCAAGACGCCCAGGTATGCAGTAGCCGCATGAGCTACGATGTCCGCCGAGGAGTGCCCCTTAAGTCGGCCGGATACTTCAGGGATGTGCAGGCTTTCATCGCCATGTTGCTGTTTTCTGGCTCATCCGTCTTCTTCCCTACCGACTTTGTGATACTAATAACTTTTGCGCTGTTCAATACCGTCGCCATCGTCGCACTAGAAATACGTGAATGCAAGTGGCGTGGGAGCAGGACGCTGCAGCTGGCGACGGAGCAAAGCGAGCTAGTCGCTGAGCACATGAAGGCCGAGGCCGAACAAGTTGCGGATCACCCCTACTTCACCGCTTCTTCAGCTGCCGTCGGCATGGCGGCGAGGTGCAAGTATCTGGTCAATCTTCTCGACGGTCATTCGCAGCTCCATCACGCAGTTCCTCCAAGCTACAGGCTTCGAGCCCACGGAGCGGATGCACATCGGCGATGGATCACGGTCAGGGACGTGTGGCGCAGCGACCTCGGAGTCCGGAGCTGCGCGCGCAGGTCGTTGATCCGGGACTCTTGCCTTTCGCTTGCCTTCGCTCGTCTGATCACGCGCCGCTATTACGGAATCCCCTGCACGGAGGAGAATGATCCTAATATCCGTGATTTCGTCCTGCGAGAGCTCTTGTCTGAAGAAGACGACTACATGCGAGCTTTCAGGATCGTCCAGGTAGAGCTGAATTTCCTACATGACTACTTCCACTTCTCGGAGTATTATCACGGCATCGACCACACGTTCAAAACCAGTGCCTGCAGGTTAGCGTTCCTGCTTCTGTTTGTACCGTGTATGGAGTACGGCGACCAACTTTTCGGAGTATCATGGAACAACGAAGATACTGCTACGGCTCGTCCTCCTCCTCTTACTGATAGTGTTACATTACTAGTATCATTGGTGATCCTGGCAATACCAGAATTGTTATGGCTCATGTCTCATAGTGCGTCACACTGGTCTGAGGTATCCTACGCGTCGCACTACATCGATGGCCATTTCTGGAAGGCGTCCATCATCAAGTGGTGCATCGATCACCTGGAACGGTTCAGCTTGTACAAGCACCAGCACTGGCAGAACAAGATCGGCCAGTTCTCGCTGCTCGAAGACTTTGATCGTTACCCGGGGAAACCGCTGCAGCACTCTATGATCGGTTTGCATGATGACGTGAAGAGGGCCGTCGGCCGCGCTCTCGTGCGGAGCGAGGGCAGGCTGACGAACGGTGTCTCCTCGCTTGGACGGAACGGGGTTCTGGATATGTTTTCGTGGGCGTGCACGCAGCAACACCCCACCCATGAAATCGTTCTGATATGGCACATTGCAACCAGCTACTGTGAAATATCGGAGGCGTCTAGCCGTGGCACGGATGGGGAGGATGATCAGGGGCAGCAGAGATGCCACTTCGACGTCGCGAGGAATTTATCGAGGTATTGCGCGTATCTGGTGGCGTTTGCTCCCAAGTTCCTTCCGGGTGATTCCTCGGAGGCGACAGTCAAGCTCAAGGAAGCCATCGTCGAGGCAGAGCAGTTGCTGGGACGGAGCACATCGAGGCGAGACAAGTACGACAAATTAAGAAGCCTAGAATTGCCAGGAGGAGGGACAGAAACCATGCTTCGAAACGGTGTCGAGCTTGGCAGGATGCTTTCCGAAGAGGTTCCGAGCAGCCGGCGACGCTGGGAGGTGCTCGCGGACCTGTGGGCGGAGGTGATGCTGCACGTCGCGCCGTCCGACGACGCGAACCACCATGTGGAGCACCTGGCCAGAGGCGGGGAGTTTGTGACCCATCTGTGGGCCTTGCTCTCCAACGCCGGGATCCTGGAGCGAGACCAGCTTCGTGCTGACTGCTGAAGCAAGGTACGAGTATGATGTGTACCACCAGTTCACCTCCAGATGAAGATAGCCTATCAAGGATTTGTAGTACCCTTGTATGATTGTCTCTGTTGTATGCATGTATTGACTCTTCCCCAACCCATCTGCTTTCTCTCCATTTCCCAATCGAAAATTACTCTGCTTCCCAATCCTATCACGAAAGTGCCGGAAGCCCGGAGTATTGGGCGTTGCAATCCGTCAGCCGGCCGGAATCGCACGGACAACCTGCCGTTCGGGCGGGCGTTGCTGGAAGTGGAACTGGACTTCGTGGGCGCCGGCTGGTGTTGTCCTGTTTGTTTGTGCTTTTTCACCGGTTTAAAAGCCAAAAAAATCAAAACCTAAATAAATTATTAGTTTTTTATTTGTGCTTTTTCAAAAACTAGAAGTCTCCGTTTAACTAAAACCTAAAACCCAAAAGTCACGAAGGAGAGGTTTTGTTGGTTTATTGAGGATTGATTTTAAACTAATATAATTAAAGTTATGATAAAATTATCCACTTTTATTATATATATATAAGTTGATAATTTTTTAAGCTGTTTAAATCCAAAAGCTAGCTTTAAGCTATAAACAAAAAAAAACTTAAATAAACAGGCTATTGGCGGCACTGGGCGCGTCAAACAGGCTCGGCTGGGTTGCTGGTTTTGCACCGGAAGCATGTTTTCTTCCCTCTGCTCTGGCCCTGCAAATATTACAGTACTTACATAGATTTGACAGAGATTTGTATTATTAGGGATCCGACTGAATAAATTAAATACGCACATAGAAACAAGAGTATGACTCGCATGATAACCTGGTAAAATGCATGATCACAAGCAGTTAACAATCAACAGTACATGAGCACGCTGTTTTGTTCTATTGTTTGGCTGCTTCCATTGTATATATTGTACCCTATGCTAATCTTCAGAATATGGATTTCAAATTATCCATATTCGTATGCCTCACCTCCACCGAGCGCGGGAGAAGCAGCCCAAAGGCATCGACGACTGCTTGCGGGCTGCTTCAAATTATCCAAGCTACAGAAGTTGTGTGAGAAGCACATACATATATATATATATAGTAGACAGCTGTTTATATACTTCTCTATGTTATCTAAAAGCAAAACTAAAGACAATTTTTATAATAGATATTATCTTAAGGTTGTCTCTATGATATTCTACAATCTTTTAATTATGATATGAAAAAGTATTTATTATAGATAGTAACTCATGTAATGGTGTTTTACGCTGTCTACATGGTCGTCTCTTCACGAAGAAACAGGTATACTCTCTCTCCTCCTTCTCTCTTCTATATCAGCAAAAATCATATATGGTAAAACATATACATGGTAAAACATACAGCGAGGGCATCAACTCCTACCCCCACCTCCTCATGCTGTGGGCATCCACTCTTTCTTCCACCTCTCACCTGCCATTTTGAACTGCCTCACGTATGTACTGTTAGCATAAACTTAGGGTTCTTAAGCCATTAAACAACATTAATCAATACCCAAAACTTGAATACCAAAATGCGGAAGAAATATACTGTTCGGTGAAGCCATTAGAAATGGATCGGCGGTGATGGAGAGGTGGAAGCAGCGATCGCTGACGGTGACGTAGAAGGAAGAAGCCGTCGGTAGATGATCTTCAAGCTGATCCGGTGCACGCTAAGGATCGATTCTTAGTTCAATAGGTATGTCAGGAGATTTAGTCTTTTGCGTTTTCTTAGAGATGATCACAAAAGCTAGCCTCTCCTCCCTTTTTATATGCGCACCGCACGACCTGGGATCACAACCATCTCTCGGTTGCGCCCCCGATCAAAGCGCAAGAGATGGGATCTCATCCCCTAATTTTCGGAATTTGTTAGTTGGGTGGTTAGCCCAAGAATAATTCCAACATTCTCCCACTTAATCGTAAGGCTAACATAAGTCCACACTTAATCAAAACAGCACACCAAGATAATGCGTTTACAGCAGTCAATTAATGCCACTGAAACCCCATCATCTATAGTATACTATTCCATCTCGATAGGATAGCCACTTAAACTTAACGGGAGTCGATTTATTTTCTTATGGTCCTAATTTTCCAGGATCAGATTCTGAATTCTTATCATAATTAATTCAGAATCATAGGCTCTCCAATAAACCCATGCTAGCAACATGTTCTCGAAAGATACTGGGTGGTAAGCCTTTAGTGAGCGGATCCGCAAGCATAGACTTAGTGCTTACATGCTTAACATTGATAGTATGATCCTGGATTCTATCTTTCACAACATGATACTTAACGTCAATATGCTTGGCAGCACCACTTGACTTGTTGTTACTCGAATAGAAAACTGCGGCTAAATTATCGCAGAATATCGTAAGTGGTTTTGATATCTTGTCAACCACCATTAGTCGAGAATAAAATTCTTAAGCCATCTGACTGTCCTGTAGCCTCATAACATGCCACAAACTCAGCTTGCATCGTTGAAGATGCCGTAAGGGTTTGTTTGGAGCTTTCCATGAAATGGCTCCCCCCGCAAGAGTGAAGACATAACCTGATGTGGATTTCTTAGAGTCAACACATCCTGCGAAGTCAGCGTCTGAATAACCCATAACCTCAAGGTCATCAGACTTCTTATATGTGAGCATGTAGTTCTTAGTGCCCTGCAAATAACGCAAGACTTTCTTAACAGCTCTCCAGTGGTCCAAACCTGGATTAGATTGATATCTGCCAAGCATCCCGGTTACGAATGCTAAGTCAGGGCGAGTACATACTTGAGCATACATAATGCTTCCGACAGCTGAAGCGTAAGGAATCGACTTCATTTGATCAATTTCTAATTGATTCCTTGGACTTTGGAATAAACCAAACTTATCGCCCTTAACAATTGGGGCAGGCGTAGCAGAACAGTTATGCATATTATATCTCTTAAGCACTTTGTCAATGTATGACCTTTGTGATAAGCCTAATACACCTTTGGACCTGTTTCGGTGTATTTCTATGCCCAGAACATAAGAAGCATCACCAAGATCCTTCATGTCAAAATTAGAGGATAGAAATCTCTTGGTTTCATACAGCATATTCTTATCGCTGCTAGCCAATAAGATATCATCCACATAGAGCACTAAAATAATGAATTTGCTCTCTTTAGTCTTAATGTAGATACAATTATCCACCTCATTTTCTTTAAAGCCAAATTTCCTTATTACTTCATCAAACTTAAAGTACCACTGTCTGGACGCTTGTTTTAGTCCATAGATGGATTTCTTAAGGTAACATCCCATTTGTTCCTTGCCTTCCACGACGAAACCTTCTGGTTGAGCCATGTATACATTTTCATGCAAGTCACCGTTAAGGAATGCAGTTTTACATCCATCGATGCGACTCCAAATCATAATGAGCGACAAGTGCCATGACAATTCTTAATGAGTCTTTCTTAGACACGGAGAGAAGGTATCAACATAGTCAATCCCCTCTCTGTGTAAAACCTTTAGCTACAAGCCTAGCTTTGAATCTTTCAACGTTTCCCTTGGAGTCATGCTTAGTTTTATAGACCCACTTACGACCTATTACTTTGACTCCATCGGTATGTCTACTAAATCCGGACATCATTAATGCTCATAGATTTCAATTCATCCTCCATGGCCTCGAGCCATTTATGCGAATCCTTATTACTTATGGCTTCTTTAAATGAGATGGGATCATCCACCTTCCTATATCGTTAACATCTTCATTCATGTACACGACATAGTCACTTGGAATGGCTGATCTTCTAACCCATTGTGATCTTCTTAAGGTTTCATCAGGTATCACAGATGGTTGTTGAAGTTCTTCATTAATTGCTGATGTAGGTTCATCATCAGGAGCAATATTACTAATCCCAGAATCATTAGCTGGGGTTACAACACCAGGGTTATCATTTAGAGGTGTCATTATTTGCGGCACATTAATAAAAGTCTCTTGGATTATCGGTGATGGAACATGAGTCCGAATCTCCTCGAGATCTATATTTCTGGCCTTTGAGCTCCCACTGATTTGACCATTCTCCATAAACACAGCATGTCTAGTTTCTACAAATTTAGTATGATGATCTGGGTAGTAAAATCGGTATCCCTTAGATCTATCAGGGTATCCGATAAAATGGCAGCTCACTGTTTTAGAGTCTAATTTCCCAATATGTGGGTTAAAGACTTTAGCTTCAACAGGATAGCCCCACACTCGTAAGTATTTTAAGCTCGATTTTCTGCCAGTCCAGATTTCATAAGGTGTCTTAGGGACTGATTTGCTAGGAACCCGATTAAGTATGTGGGCAGCTGTTTTAATGCTTCCATCCATAAGGTTCTTGTAAACCGGAATAGTGAGCATGCTTTGCACCATATCCATAAGTGTGCGATTTCTTCTTTCACTACACCATTTCTTTGAGGTTCACCAGGAGTTGAGTATTGAGCTACTATGCCATTTTCTTGAAGATATTTAGCAAAGGGACCAGGAATTTGTCCATAAGGAGCATGTCTACCATAATATTCTCCTCCTTGATCTGATCGCATCACTTTAATCTTTGGATTGTCTGATTTTCTATTTCACCTTAAATATTTTAAATTTATCGGCGATTGGACCGATCACGAATGGGAAAATATAACCATAACGGGAGTAATCATCGATGAATGTAATAAAAGAATCAAAACCATCCATCGATGTCACGGAAAAGGTCCACAAATATCAGTGTGGATTAATTCTAATATCCCTGTGCTTCGGGTAGCCCCTTTCTTAATTTGTTTTACGTATTTACCCTTAATGCAATCATGCAGGGTTTTGAGTCTGAGAAATCAAGCGGGTGGAGTATCTCTTACTTAATGAGACGTTCCATTCTCCCCTTCGAAATGTGGCCTAACCGACAGTGCCATAATTTCGATGAAGTCTCATCATCAATTCTTTTGTGCTTATTTGTGCCATCACATACATTCATTAACACAGGCGATTCTTTAAGGGAAAGAACATAAAGCTTGTCTCGTTTTATAGCAAGACCAATATCATTAGATTTAAACTTTATTATGCATTGGCGTTCCCAAACTTACAATAAAAACCTTCATCATCTAATAAAGAAACTGAAATAAGGTTCCTTCTTAAACTAGGAACATAAAGAGCATTATTTAGATGAAGTACAAAGCCATTTTCTAATACTAATGGTAAGGTCCCAATGGCTTCAACTTCAGCCTCCTCCCCATTAGCGACTCTAAGGCTTCGCTCCCCCTTTCTTAGCGTCTTCACGGAAAGGAATCCCTGTAAAGAATTTGAAATATGTATAGAGGCACTTGAGTCAATCCACTAAGAATTAGGAGAAAAATCAGCATAAAGAGATTCCTCAATAAAGGTGATTTCATCATTACCCTTCTTCGCGAGCCACTTCAGAAATCCTGGGCAATTTTTCTGAATATGCCCATCTTTCTTGCAGAAGCGACATATGACGTTGTTGGATGAAGTGGGTGTTGCAGGAGCTTTTCCTTTATGCTCCACCTTATTTGACTCAGTTTTGGGAGAGAAATTGATTTTCTTCTTGGACTTATGGTCTCCCTGGAATTTTCTCTTCTTATTGCCAACAAGGTGGACAACGTCCTTCTTATTGGCCTTCAGTCTTTCCTCCTCCTGAACGCACATGGCAATTAATTCGCTCATGGTCCACTTCTCCTTTTGAGTATTGTAATTGATCTTAAAAGGATCAAACTCATAAGGTAAAGAAGTCATTATGAAATGAACCAAAAAGCCTTCTGAAATAGCCATGTCCATTCCTTTAAGCTTGGAAGCCATATCGGTCATCATCATGATATGCTCCCTGACACTGCCCTGTCCCTCATACTTGGAAGTGAGCATTTTCATGATTAATGTACTGGCATAGACTTTTGAGGAGCCTTTGAATTGCTCCTCTACTGAAGCCAGATACATCTTAGCATCTTCGGAGTCGAGGATTGCTCCCCTAATTCTTACTGATATTGTGCTCTTCATTATCATCAAGGACATGCGGTTAGACTGCTCCCATTTCTCTGCTGCAGTTTCATAGGACTTCTTTAACTCAGAGAAGTTCTCATCATCGCAGATAGGAGGAGTGGGAGCGACCTCACGAGTGCAAGGTCCAAATCCATTATTCCAAGAGTTATGAGCGATTTTCCTTCCAGAGGAAGTTATTACGAAAGTCGTTCCATGCTATTTAAGGTCTTGGCAATGTTTGTAGTGGTCATAGCTGAATAAAATATATACAAATATTAGTAAGCAATTTTAATATACGGCACAAAATTAACCCTATGTTGGTGCAGTTAATAATATGCTAATGTGATTCTAATTCATAATCACCGTTAGGCGAGAATATGAAAAGAACTTAACTTTTAATTTAAATGGGTATGACTCATGAATATAATTGTCGGCGTTTGAGCGCAAGGCAAGTAAATTTGTAAGTCTAAGGGGCTGCGCGTTCGCTCCTGAATGGTTAGACCACAGAGTCCAAGATGTATCTTGGTTCGGTCGAAGGTCCCTACTCGATTAAATGCGTTGGTGTTGTATTCATCAGGAGTGCGGATGATCGCACGAGTTTTTACAAGCGAGAGGTGGAGCCTCAACACTAGAATGATCTAAACTTAGCTCTCGAAGGAGAAGAAAAGAAGAAGAGGAAAAGCTCTCTTGTAGCTCTTACTCCTGTCTGTTAGGAGGTTCCCGCCTCCTTTATTCAAATCTGAAGGCAGGTTACATCGAGAATTGGCGAAGTGCCAGCGAGCTACTTCTAGGGCTTGGTCTTGCCCGCCGTCGGCCAATCGTTCCGCCGACCGTCGCTGCTCCGCCGACCGGTCGCCGCTGCTGAGCCTATCTTTGGGTCGGTGGTCTAGCTGGTTAGGCGGTTAGGTAATCCTCCGGAAGTGGCGTAGGCGCTCTCTGTGATCCATGTGGGTCTTGGCGTGGTCGCGTGTGACGCGTTAGGTGCCTCGGGAGAGGCGTGTCCTTGCACCGTGGGTGGTGGGTGATGGGACGGGAGGCGTGGCTTCAGCACTATCAAGCGTCTTGGGAAGGACCACCGCCTCGCTCGATCCGCCGAATGACCGTTCGTGGGGCACGTGGCCTTAGGTTGACACGGGACTCCGATGCGCGCGACCTGCGGCCCTCGGCGGGGATTATCATGGTTCGGTCGGGCCGGGGATCCGTCTGCTGCGGGGTCGGGAACCTCTTTGAGTCGGTCGGGGATCCGTCCCCTGCGAAGTCGGGAACCTGCTTGATCGGAGTCGGGACCGGTCGGGAATGGTCTCCTGAATGGTCTCGTAGGCATTTGGGTAGCGGTAGGGGGGCGGTCTGTTTAGGTGAGCCGTATTCGAGGCCGCTTTGCTTGTTGCTCTGGGCTTTGCTTGTTGCAATTGGGCCGTTTGGTGCACCCCTGTTTTATGAGTATTCGTCAGTAGCCCCCGAACCTCCAATCGAGTTCGGCAGACTCGGTTGGGGGTTGAGCTTGACTGGATCCGTTCAACTAGGTGGGCCAACGGGGCCTACCAGTTTTTGCCGGGCGTGTCCCCAACGCATCCGACGTCTGCCCGGGATTACGTTCCTGAGGTATGCGAACCGCCGGGAGCCTCTTAATTGCTTCGTTGTGCTTTGATCAGCTCGGCGCTAGAAAGTTCGGCGATCGGTTTCCGAGTGGTCGGACGTGCGAACTCGCGGTTTGTTCCTCAAGAAATCTTCCTTTGCGCTCGTTTCGGCGCCGTAGCTAGTCGGTGCCTTGGTCGGCAAGGATGAGCGGATGCCTTCGGAAGTTTTAGTGCCCGAGTGCCTTGGTTTGGCAAGGGCGGCCGGATGCCTCGCGAGGTTCCGTGTCCGAGTGCTCGTTAACGTCGTAGGCGGGGCCGCCTTAGTCGGCAGGGCGGCCGGATGCCTCCGCGAGGTTCCGATGTCCGAGTGCCTTGGTCGGCAAGGACGGCCGGATGCCTCCGCGAGGTTCGGTGTCCGAGTGCCTTGGTCGGCAGGGCGACCGGATGCCTCCGCGAGGTTCGGTGTCCGAGTGCTCGCTTAACGTCGTAGCTAGACGCCGCCTTAGTCGGCAAGGCGGCCGGATGCCTCCGCGAGGTTCCGGTGTCCGAGTGCCTTAATCGGCAAGGGCGGCCGGATGCCTCCGCGAGGTTCCGGTGTCCGAGTGCTCGCTTAACGTCGTGGCTGGGCGCCGCCTTAGTCGGCAGGGCGGCCGGATGCCTCCGCGAGGTTCCGGTGTCCGAGTGCCTTGTCGGCAGGGCGGCCGGATGCCTCCGCGAGGTTCCGTGTCCGAGTGCTCGTTGCGTCGTAGCCGGACGCCGCCTTAGTCGGCAAGGACGGCCGGATGCCTCGCGCGAGGTTCCGATGTCCGAGTGCCTTGGTCGGCAGGGCGGCCGGATGCCCCGCGAGGTTCCGGTGTCCGAGTGCTCGTTTAACGTCGTAGCTAGACGCCGCCTTAGTCGGCAAGGGCGGCCGGATGCCTCGCGAGGTTCCGGTGTCCGAGTGCCTTGGTCGGCAGGGCGGCCGAATGCCCCGCGAGTTCCGGTGTCCGAGTGCTCGTTTAACGTCGTAGCTAGACGCTGCCTTAGTCGGCAAGGACGACCGGATGCCTCCGCGAGGTTCCGGTGTCCGAGTGCCTTGGTCGGCAAGGCGACCGGATGCCCCCGCGAGGTTCCGGTGTCCGAGTGCTCGTTTAACGTCGTAGCTAGACGCTGCCTTAGTCGGCAAGGACGACCGGATGCCTCCGCGAGGTTCCGATGTCCGAGTGCCTTGGTCGGCAGGGCGGCCGGATGCCCCGCGAGGTTCCGGTGTCCGAGTGCTCGTTTAACGTCGTAGCTAGACGCTGCCTTAGTCGGCAGGGCGGCCGGATGCCTCCGCGAGGTTCCGGTGTCCGAGTGCCTTGGTCGGCAGGGCGGCCGGATGCCTCCGCGAGGTTCCGGTGTCCGAGTGCTCGTTAACGTCGTAGCTAGATCTTTGCCTTAGTCGGCAGGGCGACCGGATGCCTCCGCGAGGTTCCGGTGTCCGAGTGCCTTGGTCGGCAGGGCGGCCGGATGCCTCCGCGAGGTTCCGGTGTCCGAGTGCTCGTTAACGTCGTAGCTAGACGCTGCCTTAGTCGGCAAGGATGACCGGATGCCTCGCGAGGTTCCGGTGTCCGAGTGCTTTGGTCGGCAAGGCGGCCGGATGCCTCCGCGAGGTTCCGGCGTCCGAGTGCCTTGGTCGGCAAGGACGGCCGGATGCTCCAGCGAGGTTCCGGTGTCCGAGTGCCCGCTTAACGTCGTGAGCCGGACGCGGGGTATCCATCCCGAGTCCCCGTCCGTGAGGGAAGCTGCGAGAGGAGTAGCTGCCGTCTATCCCACAAGTTTACCCCATCCGCAGGTGTGGGACTGGAGGGGTGAGCGACGCGTTTACTGCGTTGGTTTGAGCGCTGTGCTCTTGGAGCTAGTAACGGGTAGTCAGTGGGTCTGGGAGGTCCCGCCCAGGGGGACCTTTCGAGCGAGACGGTCCCGCAGTAGGGTGTCTGGCCTGGCGTGGGGCGACCCATAAGAAACCTTTCTTTACTCAATCCCAGATGGACCACAGGTCGTCGGTGACCCGAGCACACCGGTGGTGTCGCTCATCGATGAGCTCCCGGGAGAGTGTGAAGTATGGTCTCGGACGCGAGTAGAGGTGGCTGGGTCGTCAGCCGACCCAACCGGGGACCCACCGTGGGGCTCACCTCGACTTGCCCCTTGCTCAAGTTTATTGGGCGGCCTACGCCCATCCGGTGGGTTAGGCCTTTTGAACCCACAGCTTTCGGCTGGGCCCCTGGCGCAAGCCACAAAGCTTTTTGCCATCTTGGGACCGCAGCGGCCCAATGGGCCTCTCGCGCGCGCCCCGGAACAACCGTCCCGGCCAAAAGGCGGAGACCAAGAGGTAACGGGACACGCTGTCCGGGGGCGGCGTCTTTATGACTCTGCAACCTGACGCGACAGGATTAAATGCGAGTGGAATTGGAAATCGGGAGTTACCAGCCGGCGTGGTGATGCGAGGCGGGCGCGACGATCGTTCGAGGAGTCCGTTCGGTCGGCGTCGCCTCGCCTCCTATAAGTGCGTTGTTGGGGTGCCTCGGGTAGCCACGCTTTCGCCCTTCTTCGTCTCCCGTCCTAAAGCAAGAAAAACGCCAGAGAGCGAGAAGGAAACCTCGGCCTCTTCTTCTCACCTTTACGCCGCTTCCCCGAAGATGTCGTGGACGGAGTGCTCCGCGACAGAGAGTCGCGCTTCGGCCTAGTGAAGAAGGGCTTCCTCCCGCGCAGGCACCTCTGGGCCGGAGAGTGCCGACCGGGGCGTTATCCGGCGCCGCAGAGCGACGAGGTTGTGGTCCCCGCCTCGTTTTTGAGCGCGCCGGCTGCCGCTCCACCCTTTCGTCCGGGGCTTCTTTTCCATTACAAGGTGGAGGTGGTCGTGATTGCAGCGCGACCGATGGAGCCCGTCCGCCTTTGGTCAACACCGCCTCGCACTATGACGGTGATCGACCTCGCGATGGTGAGTAGCGGCATCGCCGAACCGGACCGGCGACGAGGTCGGCGAGGTTCGAGCTCGTGTCGAGCCGCATGCTCGGGAGATCGCCACCACGTCCCGCCCGAGGTCGCCTTCAAGATGCGAGTCCTCCTCCTCCGTGCTTGGCCGCCACCGGGAAGAAGAGGAAGAAAGAAGTTAGCCCCCTTTTTTTTTCTTTTCTTGCAAAGATCATTGTAAACGATCGTAAGTAATTGTAAGCTCGGTTTGCCTCTTTGCTCTCCTTTGCGTTTGGGTTTGACCGACCATAGCCTCAAGGACCACGGGTCGCTTATGCGTAGGTCGGGTCAATTTGAGAGGGCGAAGAGGATAGGAGTCTTGTTTATCACGTGATTACGCGCACTCATGGGGTTCGGAGTGTTCCCGATCGGCCAAGGGTTTTCCACTCGGGCACTTCCTTCTTCCGCAAAGTGCTACTTAGCAACCATAGCCGCTGGGCGTGGCCGTGGCGCTCGGGTCGAGAGGGTTACCGCCGGGATAGACTCTGTGACTAGTCGGTCACCGACCCACATGAGTACGTGAGTTAGCCGAGTTCGTGTGGGGAAGATTGTTCCCAATCGACGGTAAGGTCATCCCACTCGGTGCTTCCTTCTTCGCTGAGTGCTCTGGGCAACCATAGCCCGGTGGCGTGGCGTAGCACTCGGTCGAGAGGGTTACCGCTCGGGATAGACCTCGTGGTCGGTGGGTCACCGACCATACACGACACCATCCGAGCGGCACGAGCGGGCGCCCACGGGCAGCCCAGAGTCGCCACGTGGCGACTGTGTGCTCGGTTGGGAGAAAGGTAAAGACTTATACCAGGAAAAAAGAAAAGAGCTTAGGGATAGAATCGCCTTAACTTTTCAATGTTCCGGCATTAGGGAGGATCGACCATCGGCGTCCTTGAGCCGAAGGTGCGGTCGGAGAACTTCCACGACGGTGAAAGGACCCTCCCAGGGGGGCGTCGGCTTGTGCTTATCTTTGGTTGTCTGGACCCGACGCAGAACCAAGTCGCCAGCGCTGAAGGATCGTCCTCGAACTTGGCGGCTGTGGTAGCGGCGCAGGCTTGTTGATATCGGCCGATCCGCAGATTTGCCACGTCGCTACGCGCCGAAATGGGTCGATGGCGTCTTGTTGCGGCGAGCCCCGAGTCCTCATCGAAGGCTTGCAATCTCGGGAGCCGTATTCCGTCGATGGGCAAAATGGCTTCAGCACGAACACCATAAAGAAGGGTGAACCCGTCCGCCGGTCGGCGTGGTCCGCAGACTCAGAGGACGGAGGCGCTCGGCTACCCAATACCTGCGAAATGCTTGAGCCGATCGAAGATCCGCGGCAGAGTCCTTGAAGGATCATGCCGTTAGTGCGCTCGACACGGCCGTTAGTCCGCGGATGGGCTCTCACGCCAATCGACACGGATGTTGAAGTCGCCACAGAACTCGAAATTCCTTCCCGTGAACCGTGTTCCGTTGTCGGTGATGATGGAGTTTGGGACTCCAAACCTAAAAACGATGTCGCGGAAGAAGATGGCCGCTTGTATCGACGTGGCGCTCACGACCAGCTTGGCCTCTATCCACTTGGTGAACTTATCTACCGCGACGGCGGTGGGTGAAGCCCCGGCGCTTTCTGAAAGGCTCGACCAAATCGAGTCCCAGACGGCAAAAGGCCACGTGATGGGGATCGCTCAGAAGCTTGGCTGGCGGATCGTCTGCGAGCAAAGAATCGCATCCTTCGCAGTCGCGAACGATATGCTCGGCGTCGACACACGGTTGGCGAAGAGAAACCTTGTCGAAAGGCCTTTCCCACAAGAGATCGGGGTGCTGCGTGGTGACCGCAGACTCCGCTGTGTATGTCGTCCAGCAGCTGTTTTCCTTGGTCGGTCAAGATACATTTTTGGAGGACCGGAGGACTCCTTTGTAGAGGTCCAGGCGATCGGGCGAAAGATTTTGCCGCCCGGCGAGGCGCCGGGCCTCGGTCGGGTCGAAGTGACCCGTCCACAAGCGGTCGATGTAGGGCCTCCTCGATCGGACTCAAGTGCAAGCACACCGCGGGCGATCCGGCCAAGTCTACGCCGATCGCGCGTCGGCCGGGGTGACCGTCTTCGGATTGGTCGGGTGGCCGCCACCGCCGAGTCCACCGACAATGGGCGCAGGAGGTCGGAGACGAAGATCCGGGCGGGACAGGCTCTCTGGAGGCAAGATTGGCGGTGATCGGCCTCGCCATTGTAGCGTCGGTAGCTATGGTGAAGCTCGAAACCCTTGAACCGCTCCTCGAGCCGGCGTACTTCTCGACGATGCACGGCCATGCGAGCGTCTCGGGCTCCGCAGCCTTCATGACTTGGTCGACGACAAGCTTGGAGTCCCGTGGGCGTAGAGCCGCGGGCACCGAGGTCGGCAGCGATCCGGAGACCGTTGGCGAGCCTCGTGCTCGGCAATGTTGTTGGTCGCGTCGAAGAGCAACCTAATGGCGTATTGAAGCTCGTTCGGCGGGAGATGATGGCGACTCCGCGCGCGCCATTCTTGGTGTAAGACCCGTCGAAGTACATTGTCGATGCTCGGGGTCTTCACCACCGGTGGTGCACGGGCTTGGTCCACTCGGCGAAGGTCGGCGAACTGCGACTTGATCGCCGTCCGAGGGGCGTATATTATGCCATGGCCGCTAAGCTCGGCGCCCATTTGGCTATCCTTCACGAGGCATCGCGATTGTGGATGATCTCGCCTAGTGGGGACGTGGTCACCACAAAGTGATGGCGTCTTGATCGAAGTAGTGAGCGAGTTTCCTCTTTGCGATGAGCACGCGTGAGTAACTTCGCACTGTGGGTACCGAGTCTTGGACTCGGAAAGTACCTCATCGATGAAGTAGACCGGCCGTTGTACCTTGAGCTCACGGCCTTCTTCCGCCGCTCCACCACGAGGGCCGCGGACGACTTGGGTAGTGGCGATGTAGAGGAGCAAGTTCACCGGTGCCGGGCGACGGGATCGGAGGCGGGGCAGGAAGGCCTTCAAGCGGGTGAGGCCTCCACGAGCCTCAGTGTCAAACGAAGCGGTCGGTTTCTTGGCGGCTGTAGGCGGCATTCGCGTTCGCCGAGGCGAGACGACACGAACGGCTCAAAGCCGGGCACCCGGTCGACCTCTGGACCCTTTGAGGTTGCCGGCCGGGCCCATCCTTGCGATCGCCGAGATCTTCTCCTGATTGGCCTCGATGCCTCGCCCAGAGACGATGAAGCCTAAGAGCTTTCCTTTGGGGACCCCGAAGACGCACTTCTCTGGGTTGAGCTTTATGCGAAACCGTCGAAGGTTCGCGAAAGTCTCTTCTAGGTCGGCGATAAGGTCGTCAGCCTTCCTGGTCTTTACGACAATATCGTCGACATACGCCTCAACGTTGCGGCCGATCTGGTCATTGAAGCACGTTTGCATACATCGCTGGTATGTAGCGCCCGCGTTCTTTAGGCCGAAGGGCATTGTGACATAGCAGAACGAGCCGAACGGAGTGATGAAGGAAGTCGCGAAATGGTCGGACTCCTTTAGCGCAATCGGTGGTAGCCCGAGTAGGCATCGAGAAGGAAAGAGACTCGCACCCGGTGGAGTCGATGACTTGGTCGATCGCGAGTAAGGGAATGGGTCCTTGGGACATGCTTTGTTGAGACTCGTATAGTCAACACACATTCTCCATTGCCTGTTCTTCTTTTTACAAGTCTGAGGTTGGCTAGCCACTCGGGGTGGCGCACCTCTTTACAAACCCCGCCGCCAAGAGTTTGGCGATCTCTCCTATAACCTGCGCCTTTCCTCGTCGAGCGGCGCGGCGTTGGCGACCGGCTTTGAGCACAGTCGGACGCTCAAGGAGTGCTCGGCGACCTCCTTTGGAATGCCGGCATGTCGGAGGACCTCCATGCGAAGACATCTTTGTTAGTGCGGAGGAAGTCGGCGAGCGCTTTCCTATTTGGCGGGGCGTGGCTCCGACCAAGACGGTCTTGGTCGGATCACGTGGATCGACCGTGACCTCCTTCGTGTCCTCGGATTTGAAGGATCCCGCCCCATTTCTTTAGATTCGAGGGCCGGACTCGGCGGCTTCCCTCCGAGCTTGTTGAGTTCCGCGAGGCAACGACCGCCGAGGCGAGCTCGCGGTGCCGCTTTCGCGATTGAAGGCAAGCCGGAAAGACGATGCCGCGGTAATGACTCCATGCGGTCCGGGCATCTTCACGAGGTAGGCGTGGTGGGGATCGCCATGAACTTGGCGTAGCATGGCCTCCCGAGGATGGCGTGGTAGGCGCCGGAAATCCACGACCTCGAAGGTGAGGTCTCGGTCGCGAAAGTTTCCGGCCTCGAAGGTGACGGGCGGTCGACTGCCCGAGCGGATGGGCTTCTTGGCGGGATGACGCCATGGAAAGGTGCCTTGCTTGGCCGGAGGCTTGAGCGCGGACCCCATAGCGTCGAACGTCTCAACGTAGAGGATGTTAAGGCCGCCCCGTCCATCGGCACCTTCGTGGTAGGCGCCGTTCGACGACGGTGACCACCGCCGGTACCTCCCGGTACTGGGGCCGCGATCGGGTGATCGGTCCGATCAAAGGTGATCGAACTCGACCACCGAAGATATTGGGGACGCCCGTGCGACGGTGTGGACCTCGCGATGCGAAGCTTGAGCCGACGCTTGTCGGCGTAGCAAGTGCCGGCCTCCGAAGATCATGAGGCAACCGTCGGGCTCGGGAACTCGTGCGTCGCTTCTTCTCTGCCGTTCGCGGGGGCGCGGCGGGCTTCTTTCCTTTAGCCATGGCGTGGTGGGGACGCTAGAAAGATAGCGCCTCGGACTTCGCGATCCGGTATTTGTGCTTGACGGAGAACCCATGGTTCGGGCATGGGCCGTCCATCAATTTCGAAGTGGTGGGCGCGACGGCCGGCGCTACGCGCTGCTATAGCGTAGGCGGTCGACCGTGGCGACCACTTGGGTCTCACGGATGCGCTTCTCGTGCCGCCTGCTTTGTCGAAGCGGTCGGAAGGAGACCGGTTTGACGCCGGGCTCTGCTGGCCTTTCCTCCTTCGAAAATAGCCCTACGGCCTCCTCGCCGGGCGTGGTTGGTGGCGATGTCGAGGAGCTCCTTGGTGGTCCCGGGCTTGAGGCGCCCGGCTTGTGCACCAAGGCCTTGCGGGAGGTGCCGTAGATGAAGGCTCCCACGACATCGGCGTCGGAGATGTCGGGAGCTCGTTACCTTGGCGGAAAACCTCCGGATATAGTCCCGAGAGTCTCCCGGCTGCGCTTGCACCTTCCAGTCCCAGGAGTTACCGGGCGCTTATAAGTGCCCCGAAGTTACCGACGAAGAGATTCTTCAAGTCACCCAGCCTCGGCGCTTTGAGGCGGTACTCGAGCCGTGCTCGAGCCGAGTCCGCGAGGTAGATGGGGAGGTCTTGGATGATGAAGAGATCATCCGTCGCTTCCCCGACCGAAGACGCGAGCCGCAGAATCTTGAGCGGACACCGGGTTGGTGGCCCCTGTACTTGGCAATGTTGGTAGGCGCCGGAATCGGGCGGAAATCCGCTGGCGGATCCCTTGGCAAAAAGCCCGTGGTCGGGACCATCGTGGCTCGGCCGCGTAGTGGCGCTCACCATCCGCAACACGTGAGTGGCGGCGTCCTCCGCCATCTTTCTTCGCGCCTCGAGGTGGCGCGGATGTCGAGGCATTACCGAGGCGCCGCGCACCGGTGCGTGAGGCCTGGTGGGTTCATGGTGGTGCGGTCTTGGCGCGCTGCAACCGGCTCATGGCGGCGATGCAGGCCCGTGGCCGGAAGTAGCGCCGGTGTGGTAGGAGCCGGAGGCTGCATGTCTTTGCGGCGGCGCGCGGCTCCACCAGCCGAGGTTTCCGTAGGTAGCTCGCCTCCGGGTTTGCGGGCTCCGGAAGGCCTCGGAGCGAGATTGCGGCCGCAGACCACGTTTTGGCTTGCGTGAGGGAAAAAGCGGGGCGCCGATTCTCGCCCCAACTTGTGGTGCTCTTGGCGCGCGCGCCCGTGCGCGTCGCCCGGCACTTGCGCGGGCTCGGGCTCGTCCTGCTCCAGGTTGGCCTGGAGCCGGTCGAGCTCAGCCTTTCGCTCCTCCAGCTCTCCGCGTTGCCGTTGGAGCTCAGCAGCGAGCTCGGCGCGTTCGCCAGCCTTCGCGGCTGTATTCCCCCTCCTGTGCCTCAGTGCGCCGGACGGGGACCGTCGTAGCCGCGGTGGCTACGGCCAAATCGGCTGTGCCCGCCACGTTGCACTCGCGAGTGTGCCGCCTTGCGGGCGGGATACTCCGTGTCGGAGCTGAGCCGTGGTGGAAGAGTCTTCCAAAGAACTCGTGGACGGAGGTTGGCATGTAGCCGACCATAGCTACAAGTCGTGGCGCAGCGGGAGGTGGCGGGATCTCCGCGCGTTCCGGAGGGGCTTTCGCCAAAGGAGGTATAGCGCTCCTCGGGTTCGGCTTTGGGGCCCGTGAGGCGCTCAAGCCGAGTGGGACGGCTGCCGGAGATGGTGTCCAGCTCCCGCGGCGCGCCCCTCCGGCAGCGGGGATGAGCGTGAGCTCTCCTCCGAGGTGACGGTGAAGCGAGGAGCCGGCGGATCCGCTCCCGAACACGATCATCTGCCGTCGTTGGAGAAGAATGCCATCAAGGAGACGAATGGGAATCGGAGATGTTTGCTGAAGACGCGAAGCCCCTACAGGCGCTAGCTAGCCGGCGTTTGGCCCGGCAAGTAAATTTGTAAGTCTAAGAGGCTGCGCGTTCCCGCCTCTGAATGGTTAGACCTTGAGTCCAAGATGTATCTTGGTTCGGGCGAAGGTCCTACTCCGATTCGTGCGTTGGTGTTGTATTCAGCTGGGTGCGGATGATCGCCAGAGATTTTTACAAGCGAGAGGTGGAGCCTCAACACTAGAATGATCTAAACTTAGCTCTCGGAAGGAGAAGAAAAAGAAGAAGAGGAAGAAGAGGAAAAGCTCTCTTGTAGCTCTTACTCCTGTCTGTTAGGAGGTTCCTGCCTCCTTTATTCAATCTGAAGGCGCGTGTTACATCGAGAATTGGCGAAGTGCAGGCGAGCTACTTCTAGGGCTTGATCTTGCCGCCGTCGCCAATCGTTCGCCGATCGGTCGCTTGCTCGCCGACCGGTCGCCGCTCTTTGAGCCTATCTTTGGTCGGTGGTCTAGCCGGTCGAGCGGTTAGGTAATCCTCCGGAAGTGGCGTAGCGCTCTCGTGATCCATGTGGGTGCCGACGTAGTCGCGTGTGACGCGTTAGAGTTGCCTCGGGAGAGCGTGTCCTTACCTTGTGGTGGTGGTGATGGGACGGGAGACGTGGCTTCAGCAGCCTATCAAATCGTCTTGGGAAGGGACCACCGCCTCGCTCGATCCTTCAATGACCGTTCGTGGGGCACGTGGCCTTAGGTTGACACGGACTCCGATCGCGCTGCGACGCCCTCGGCGGGGATTATCATGGTTCGGTCGGAGCCGGGGGATCCCGTCCTGCTGCGGGGGTCGGGAACCCTGCTGAGTCGGAGTCGGGGGATCCCGTCCCGCTGCGGGGGTCGGGAACCCTGCTGAGTCGGAGTCGGGACCGGTCGGGAATGGTCTCCGAATGGTCTCGTAGGCATTTGGGTAGCGGTAGGGACGGTCTGCTTAGGTACGGGGCAGTATTCGAGGCCGCCGCTTGTTGCTCTGGGCTTTGCTTGTTGCAATTGGGCCGTTGGTGCACCCCTGTTTTATGAGTATTCGTCAATAATCAACTTTGGTCAGAATATAATCATGATCATAAAATTAATCCCAAAACATTATTTAAATCTCTAATCAAGATTTCTCGTTGGTTCCATCTTAATTAGAGACAACTTAATTAAATATTTTATCCAGCAATTTACACTCTTAAAACAGTCCAATCATCATATTAAAAGAATAATCAGCATTTAAATTATGAGAATATGCTGTAAATTAAACTAATCCCACAAAAGTCTAATTTTCGGACAAAATACCGCAAACATCAATTCATAAAAGAAAACAACATTTAAATACATAAGAAAATGCTGTAAAATAAAGAAGCCCAAAACTTAGACCATTTCGGCCCAAAGCACAACGGCCCATTCGGGCGCTGAGCCCACGCCCACGGCCCAGCGAAACGATGCGCGGCCCAAGCAAAAAAATAGCGGCCCAAGCGAATGTGAAGGACCATGTGGAGGTCCATCCATATTTGTGATGAGTATTTGACTTTATTTGAGCAAGGTGTGCTCAAGTTTGAGTTTGATTTGGATTGATTTTCAAGCTAGAGCAATCCGAGTGGTTGAGTCGGAGACGTCGTCGACTCGTGGTTAGTCGAGACCCCCGTGGTCGTCTTTGGTTGAGTCGGAGACCAGTCGTCCGACTCCGAGTGGTTGGTCGGAGACCAGTCGTCCGACCCCGAGTGGTCTGGGCTTTGGCTGGTCGGAGACCAGTGATCAGACCACGTGTGATCGGGGTTTTGCTGGTCAGAGTAATGTATTTCTTTCTGTTGAGATGGATATGTGTTGTTGGATATTGCTATGTGATGTGGTTTCCTTGTCTATGATGGTTGCAGGACTTTGGAGCTAGGTCATGGTGAGGCGAAGGGGATCAGGACTAGGCCGGAGAGCTAAGGTCGGATGATCAAGGTGTCGCCAAAGATGACTGAGGCTAGGAGTAGCTGCAAGCCGAGAAGACAAAGGAATGGATGAGATGCTAACTTGGGCTGCTCGATCTAGGAGGACCGTTGGATCGCGGTCAGGAAGATAGAGTAGCGGGTCAAGTTAGTGTGAGTTGAAAAGCGTGCAAAACCCGTTGTGTTGTTGGGTTTCGGGTGAGCCCATGCATAGCTTTGTGAGTGGGTAAAATCTCAGCCCTTGATGGAGTGCTCTAGGGTTTAGAGGCTCATCCAAGGGTGGTAGGTGTTCCAAGCATGCTATAAATAGACAGGGAGAAGGGTGTCTCTCTGGGTGGGTGTGTGAAGAGCATGTGAGGAAAGTGTGCGTGAGTAGGTGAGATTGCTCTAGAGGCCTCTGTGCTCCTGAAGCTTTGCCCACTTTGTAGTGAGGCTTTGTAAACCTACCCTCTGGAAATAAAAGACTGCTTTCCCCATCTTTGAGTTCACTTTCCTCATTTACATTATGTTTTAAATTCAACATTTAATTTCATGCACTTTACCTTCTGTATGGTTGGATTTTCTTCCTCTCCTTCTAAGTGCTTTTGGATTTTATGCCAAGGATGAAAGATTGCTGGATGAATCTTCTATAAATCATATCCCAATCATCTAGGCAATCTACAACCTCTTCTATTCAGTTTTGCAAGAAACCAATTTTTGTGCCTAGTAGAAGAAAGTGCTTTCAGATCGTGTTTCTATTTGTTTGAAGGATTGTTTCTTTATGTACTTACTTGCTACGATTTGTGGAGAGTCATCCAAGGATATTCTAACCATCAACTACCACCAGCAAGTTAGGGGTGAGATCTGTGTTCGTGACTCTGTGTTTGGTGTTGCATTTGTTAACCTGAAAAGGGACGGAACCTTGGTATCAATTCCTTCAATTGATGTTTCAAATAGGTTTCTGACATCCTTAGGGAGGTGCACACCAATTTTCACTGTTTTTGGATCAACCGATCAAAAGTTACATCGATTTCTGTTTTTAAGTTTGTGCTGATTTTACTGTTCACCCGAACACTATTCACCCCGAGTACTGTCCATCCGACCTCTTCATGTCGGGAGCACTGTTCATCCGACCTTTGTAGGTTGGGAGTACTGTTCATCCGACCTCTGTAGGTCGGAGTCTTCATCCATCCGAGGTCGGAGTCTTTATTCATCGATCGGCCAAGATGGTCGAGGTATTGTTCATCTCGAGCACTGTTCATCCGACCAGAGCTACCTGACCAGTGCAGTTTTTACTGTTCACCCGACCTTAGCTGGTAGGTGCCTCTGTTCATGCAATTGCCTGATCGATGGTTCAGTTCCTTCTTTCTGGTCTCTTGGTGGTTTGAATTCTAAGGGGAAAGTTTATTCGAAATTTTTTTTTGGGATCGTTCACCCCCCCCCCTCTGATTGCCATTTCGATCTTTCAATTGGTATCAGAGCCGGTTTTGCTCTTCCATATATCTTAACCGGTCTCAAGAGCCATGGCGATGGACAAGTATTCCACCAAGCCTCCCATTTTTGCTGGAGTTGATTTTCCGTTTTGGAAATCGCGGATGGAGTCATACATCACTGCCCAGGGCTTCCTGATATGGCAGAAGGTGAAACTCCCGTATGAGGTTCTTGGATGAAAACGTCACGGTAGGAAATATGGTCGTTGAGGCGAACGCTAAGGCAACGAACATCCTCATACAGGGTCTTAGCCGCAGTGAGTATGATAGGATTTCTTACCTTCGTTCTGCTCATGAGATTTGGGTGACCCTCGATGCTTACCATGAGGGCACTACCCAAATCAAGACGGTTCGACAGGACCAATTCAAGCGTGAGTTCAACAAGTTTGAACGACATCTTTGGTGAGAGTCTTGACGAGTGTTTTGGTCGGTTCACGAAGATTTTGAGCGACCTCAAGCGATCGATGCATATACCTCGACTCGGATAATGCTCGACATTTCTTGACCGCACTCGATCTTCGTGTTTGGGAAATGAAAGTGACCACCATCAAGGACACCACCGACACATCGACCTTGACACTTGACGGGCTTTATTCCGCCTCAAGACTCATGAGATCGATGTCGTCTCGCGGAAGACGAAGTCTCGATCGATGGCTTTGGTCACCGATCCCATTGGATCCTCTCTTCCCGATTCTTACGTTGGTTTCTCTCTCTCGCCCTTTGCGAGCTAGCGATGACCAACTGGAAAAATTTCCAGAAAATGAGCTTACTCTTCTCGCTTGCAAATTTTCATATGCATTCAAGAGAGTGAGAGAGAGGAAGAGAGGTGGGATGATCACCTGTTTCGAGTGTGGTGGCCCCAACCACATTCGATCAAACTGTCCCAAGCTGGAAAAGGGCAAAAACGAACAAGGCGGTTCGGGCAAGAACGACTACACCGACAAGAACCGCAGCAAGAAGACCCCAGCTCGTGAGCCGGCGAAGAAGAAGTACCACAACTTTGCCAAGAACAAGAAGCTCTTTCACGGGTCCTCGCCGCTAGATGATATCGAGCTCTCAGGCTCGGAGACATGGAGCGGCGAAGGCGAGGATGAACCGCAAGTGAAGAAGAGCGGCGATGACTTCTCGGCATGTGCTTCATGGCGGCGCCATTGAAACAAGCGACTCATTTGTCTGTGACACGGATGAGGTACCCACCTACGACGAGTTAAATGTCGCCTACGTAAATTAGGCCAGTTTCATGCTAAGGCTAGGTCGAGGTGTTCTAAGTTAGAGAAGGAAGTAGGTATCTTGACTCGGGAGTTAGCTTCACTTAGATCTTCTCCCTCCCGAGTCACTGATGACTGTGTTCTCTGTGATGCTTTGTTCTTGTGGAGTTGGAGAACCTAAGGACCATACATGATAGTGTGCTTCTTGAACTTGATGGTCTTAGGTTGAAGAATGCTAGCACTAGTTATGTTGATGCTATTCCTATTGAGGCTAGTTTTCTTCATGCTCACTCCACTCCATCATGCTCTAATTGCCCTAAATTGCTTGCTGAAATTGATGCCATGAGTTCACACCTTAAGAAGCTTTCTGCTAGAAATGATGAACTTGAATTGCATGCTTCTAAGGACCTAGTCAGCTCATGTGAGGGCTGCAGGCAACTAAAACTTGACAATGATGCTTTGAATGTCAAGTGTGATGAACTTGCTAAGGACTTACTAGTTAAGTCAAAATCAGTTACTCTTTGTGTCTTTGGGGTTAAGGATGATGTGGATCAAATCCATGTCGAGCTTAGGAAGAAGTTAAAAGACCAAACCCTTAGGATTAGAGATGCTCCTTCCGTTTCGTGTGAGGCCCTCAAGATTGAGGCAGCCGTGCTAAGGGAACAAAAAGCACATGCTGAGAGATCTTCTCTTTTTGGTTCTTCTTCTTCTTCTTCTTCCCCTTCCCCCTGTTCTTCTTGTGCCTCTTTCTTTCGAGATTGCCAGTATCTTATGAGCACTCTCGAGAAGTTTGTAGGAGGCAAGAAGTTCAATCTTATTCTAGACCAATCCAAGATTAGTAGATTCAATCAAGGTCTAGGATTTGATCCCTTGGAGCACGCTCGGGCGCATCCTCCCACCATTGTGTGCGGCTCCAAGAGTGGTAAGATTGTTGTAGCTCCTAGAGTGAGCACCACCGTGTTTAGGTCTACTGAGGTTGTCCATAGGACTCCTGACCAGAAGGGTGTTACTCCTGTTGCTTCTGTCTCTAGCAAGGCGAAGTACACATGCACCTTCTGTAAGAAGGATGATCACCTAGTAGATTTCTGCTTCAGGCGCGCCAAGGTCACTCGGCGTGAGCGTGTTGCTGCTCTTAGGGATATTCAGGGTCATCCCCAGACTTTGGGTGCTCCTAAGGTACACACTGCTTCTAGACAGGTTAGAGAGTCGCCTGTTTTTGGGCAGCGTCCAGGACTCGATTTTCATGCTAGTTCCTTGAGTTTTAGTCCTGGAGCTGTTCGTAGTCAGTCTTTCCGCCGTCCTTTTGATATTCCTCATTTTTCCCATCGAGATAGATATCAGCGGCGTGAGGTGTTTTCTGGTAGGAGATTTAGGAAACCTCATTGGGGTAGTTCGGCTTTTGCACCACGGCGTGCTAACCCAGTTTCAGCTCCTAGATCATCTACTAGAGTTGCTACTGATCTTGTTAGGGATAAACGTCAGAGAGACACTCGAGTCCAGTCTTCTTCTGTGATTGGTACTCTAAGGCGTCGTGTGATTCAGTATTGGGTTCCCAAGTCTTCACTCTATCCCAGTACTGAGTCATCTTTCTCTCTTGTGTCTCGATCAGGTTCGTCGGATGGGGAAGGGAGATGTTTGGATTGTCGACTCCGGTTGTTCTCGTCATATGACCGGAGATTCTCGATGGTTCTCTTCCCTAGTCCGAGCCCCCGGTGATGAGTTGATCACTTTCGGGGATGCTTCTTCAGGTAGAGTCATTGCTAAAGGTATCATTTGCATTAATGACAATTTCATTCTTAAAGATGTTGCCTTAGTAAGTAAGTCGCAATACAATCGCTCTCTATTTCTCGACTTATCGATGACTCTTTGAGGTAAGCTTCAAGAGTAATGCTGTAGAATCCTTGATTCATCAAGAGGGTTAGTTTATGGATTTCTAGATTTAGGAGAGTCTTTCGTGCTAATTTTTACGCTTGTTCGGAGACTCTCTTCGATGTTTGATTGCTTCGAGTCCCGTGATCTCTCCTTCTGGCATAGGAGACTTGGTCACATTGGTTTTGATCATTTAACCCGAGTTAGCAGCCACGATCTCATTCGGGGTTTGCCCAAACTCAAATGGTCAAAGACTTAGTTTGCTCTCCTTGCCGACATGGCAAGATGGTTACTGCTTCTCATCCTCCAGTCACCATAGTGATGACTGATGCACCGTGACAGCTTTTACATATGGACACCTTTGTTGGTCGGCTAGAGTGCGATCGGCGGGAGGGAAGTGGTATGTTCTTGTCATCGTTGATGATTTTTCTAGATTCTCTTGGGTATTCTTCATGGCCTCGAAGGATGAGACTTTTTCTCACTTTAGGGGTTTGGTCAGTAGGTTGTCTATTGAGCTCCCATGTGCATTACGAGCTATACGCAGTGATAATGGCACGAAGTTCAAGAATTCCTACTTTGAAAGTTTTTGCGTGGAGTCTGGTTTAGAGCATCAGTTCTCTTCTCCCTATGCCCCTCAGCAGAATGGCGTAGTGGAAAGGAAGAACAGGACCCTGGTTGAGATGGCTAGGACGATGCTAGATGAGTACAGTACTCCTAGGAAGTTTTGGGCTGAGGTTATAGCTACTGCTTGCCATGTTTCTAATCGCGTGTTTTTGAGAGCACATTTGCATCGCACTTCTTATGAGTTGAGGTATGGGCGAAAGCCCAATGTGTCTCATTTCCGCGTTTTTGGTTGCAAGTGTTTTATCTTGAAGTCTGGTAACCTAGATAAGTTTGAGTCTCGCTCTTCTGATGGTATCTTTCTAGGTTACTCGTCTTCTTCTCGTAGCTATAGGGTCTAGAGTGTTGATGCGCATAGGATCATAGAGACTTGTGATGTGACCTTTGATGAGGCTAGCCCAGGAGCTAGACCTGATGTTTCAGGCTCTTCTTATTCCTCTGAGATCATCTTTGAAGAAGATAAGGATGATGGAGATGATGGTGTTCCACCGGATCCAGTCCCCTCTTCACCTGAGGTGCCTCCTGTTTCTATTTCTGCACCTCAGGGAGACCAGCCCTTGCCTTCCGAGTCTCCTTCAGTGAGTGGCTCTGCTCCTACCTCTTCTGTTCAAGAGGTAGAGGCCACTTCTGCTTCTGATCCTCCCCGTCATATTCAGAGACGTCATCCTCCTGATCAGATGATTGGCGATTTGTTCGAGCGTGTCACACGCTCAAGAACGGGTCTGTCCTCCTTCTGTCTTCACTCTGCCTTCGTTGCCTCCTTTGAGCCGAAGGATGTTTCTCATGCATTATCCGATGAGTCGTGGATTAATGCTATGCATGAGAACTTGAGAACTTTGAGAGGAACAAGGTATGGCGGCTTGTCAAGCCCCATCTGGTCATAATGTCATTGGGACCAAGTGGGTGTTCAAAAAAGCAGCAGTGAGGATAGGGTTGTAGTTAGAAACAAGGCTAGACTAGTTGCACAGGGCTTTTCTCAGGTTGAGGGTCTTGACTTTTAGGAGACCTTTGCTCCTGTAGCTAGGCTAGAGGCTATCCGAATCCTGCTTGCATTTTCTGTATCCAAAGGCTTCAAGCTTTATCAAATGGATGTCAAGAGTGCATTCCTCAATGGATATATTGAGGAAGTGGTTTATGTCAAGCAACCTCCAGGATTCGAGAACCCCAAGTTTCCGAGTCATGTATACAAGCTTTCCAAAGCTCTGTATGGACTCAAGCAGGCCCCCAGAGCATGGTATGAGAGGCTCAAGTCTTATCTTCTCAACCATGACTTTAAAATGGGCATAGTAGACAAAACTCTGTTCATCCGACACCATGAGTCTCATTTTCTTCTTGTCCGGTTTATGTGGGCGATATCATTTTTTGTGGCTCGTCTCATTCTCTTGTCTCTCGGTTTTACGATGTGATGAGTCTGAGTTTGAGATGAGTATGATGGCGAGTTGAGCTACTTTCTTGGCTTCCAAATCAAGCGGACTCGGGAGGGTACTTTCTTGCATCAAGGCAAATATACGTGACCTCTGGAGGCGCTTGATATATCGATGGAAAGCGAAATGACTCTATGGCCACCATGCTATCCTCGAGCCCGATGAGGATGGTGAGCTGGCGATCAAAAGGAGTTTGAGCATGATCGGCTCCTCTTGTACCTCAACGCTGAGGCCGGACACACATTTATTTGTGTGTGCATGCGCTCGATTCAAGCTTCTCCTCGCGCCTCTCACCGCCAGCGATCAAGCGCATCTTCGAGTACCTTCGTGCTACCACCGATTATGGTATTTGGTACTCTTCGTCTTCTTGTCTATCTCTTAGAGCCTTTTCCGATGCCGACTTTCTTTGTTGTAGGATAGATAGGAAGAAACACTTCGGCCCTTGCCAATTTATTGGCACTTCTCTTGTTTCTTGGTCATCTAGGAAGCAGTCCGGAGTTGCACAGTCCACCGCTGAGGCCGAGTATGTTGCTTTGCGACCGATTCTTTGTAGCAGTGCTCTGGATGAGATCGACCTTACGGGACTTTGGATTAGAGATAGAGAGTGTGCCACTTTTTTGTGACAACACTTCTGCTATTTGCGTTGCTAAAAACCCAGTGCAACATTCCCGGACCAAGCACATTGATATTAGATATCACTTCCTTAGAGACCATGTGGAGAAGGGAGATGTCGCGCTTCAGTTTGTAGAGAGTGACCTCCAGTTAGCCGATATCTTCACCAAGCCTTTGGATAGCTCTAGGTTTGTTGCCTTGAGGAGTGAGTTTGGAGTCGTGAGCCCATACGGCTTATCTTGAGGGGGAGCTGGTTTGTATATTATGTACTATATATTTTCTTCCAGCATTTCCTTTCTTCTTCTGGGTGACTTTGGGCTTGTTTTCTTGAGTTGAGTTCACTCACTTAGACTTCTGGCATGCCTTGCATGGTCCTCTTATCTTGTGCTTTAGGTTGCTATCATGCGTGATTAGCTGTTCTCTCTTCTCTCTAGGTTGAGTTCCCTCACGTCTTATAAGTCTAGCGGTTTTGGGGCCTCCTGGGTAGACAGAGTGCATGTGCACTCCTTAGTTGGGATCTAGAGTCGACTTCCTATGTCGGTCTCTGGTGAAGATAAGAGCGAGTCTGAGCCGTAGTAAGTCTCTTCTATCTTATCTATGCTCAATAGCCATCCAATTTTGAAGTTTTCTCTACTTCCTCTCTTCATTCTGTATTTTTGGTTTCGACTGAGTTCATTTGGGTCTTTCTTGAACTTAATTCTGCTAATAACTCAACTTGAACTAAATTTGTGCTTAAATTGACTCATATGCTGAGGGGGAGTTTTGGAATCTGTTCATGCATTGCATATAGACTGCATTTCCTGTTTAATGAGCTTTGTCTATTATGTAATTGATTTCTTCTTCATGCTATACACCATGCTGCATCATATAGAGGAAATCACTAGCTCAGATATGTCCAAGTTCATTTAACTTGCTAAGCTTTAAAATGAAAAAGTTTTAAATGAAAAACTTGATGAAACTTGTTGCTTTTACTTGCTAGGTTTCTTCTCTAGAGGTTTGTGCCATAATTTGAGAAATGTTGGAGTTCTCTAGAGTCCCTATAGCAACTTGGGTGAAACTAGTTTGATCCATGCTAGAGTCCTTCAATTGCTCATGAATCATTGTGCTAAAAATGAAAATTAAACAAAATTGACTCTTCTTGTGCACATACGACTCAACACCTTACATTCACAAGACCGCTTCCCATTGCACTTGGGATGAACTTGGAATACATCGTGTTTGACCTAGATCATCCTCTTAAGAGTTCATCTTGAGATGGTCGCATACGGCTTGAGTCAATTGGTTGTCAAAACAAAATGCAAATAATTTAAAAACAAAGATATATGTGGGTAAAGAATGCAAATAATGTCAAACATTTGCACCCCGCTATGTCTTGTATGATGATAAATCAAAATTTGCATTAATTGATAAATGAGCCCGAAGGACCTTGTATGCTCTTCTAGATTCCCCAAAGTGTTGAGTAGGTTGAACTCTAGGTTTTCCTTTTGCTCCTTAGAGTGGCTATTCTTCTATTTTTTGAAGCTAAAGCTAAGTGTTGCACTTGTCAAATCTTGATAAAAATGAAATATTCAAATCTAAGCTTGTATTTGCACTTGGACATGTCTTAGACTAGTCTAATCTAAAAATTGACTAGCTTGGTGTCATATCTTGTCATTGTGATCAATTGGATAATCTTCAAAGCTCCCTTAGGTTGCATTTCATGCATACATAAAAAGAAGGAGAAAATTCCATTTTGATGCCTATATTGCCAAAAGGGGGAGAAAATGTAGAAAATGCATCATTAAAAAAAAGATAAAAATGTGAAAGCTTTTTGGTTCTTATGATCTTTGTAAATCTTTGCTATTTCTTATGGATCATAATCACATTTGGCATTTATGATTGGTTCTTAGAGCTTTTGTGGAAAACTTGCTCTTTTCATGGTCTTGCTCTAAATTCTTTCTGCCAACTTGGTCATGATTTTATATCTTTCTCTCTGGACCAAGTTTGGCTTTGCAATCAAATTGCTTTCTTCTTCTCTCATTCAAACTTAAATTTATGCCTTTTGATGTGGTTTGTCAATATACTCATCAAGGGGGAGATTGAAGGACCATGTGGAGGTCCATCCATATTTGTGATGAGTATTTGACTTTATTTGAGCAAGGTGTGCTCAAGTTTGAGTTTGATTTGGATTGATTTTCAAGCTAGAGCAATCCGAGTGGTTGAGTCGGAGACCAGTCGTCCAACTCCGAGTGGTTGAGTCGGAGACCAATCGTCTGACCCCGAGTGGTCAGGTCTTTGGTTGAGTCGGAGACCAGTCGTCCGACTCCGAGTGGTTGGTCGGAGACCAGTCGTCCGACCCCGAGTGGTCTGGGCTTTGGCTGGTCGGAGACCAGTGATCAGACCTCGAGTGGTCGGGTTGGAGACCAGTGGTCAGACCACGTGTGGTCGAGGTTTTGCTGGTCAAAGTAATGTATTTCTTTCTGTTGAGATGGATATATGTTGTTGGACATTGCTATGTGATGTGGTTTCCTTGTCTATGATGGTTGCAGGACTTTGGAGCTAGGTCATGGTGAGGCGAAGGGGATCAGGACTAGGCTGGGAGAGCTGAGGTCCAGATGATCAAGGTGTCGCCAAAGATGACTGAGGCCAGGGAGTAGCTGCAAGCCGAGAAGACAAAGGAATGGATGAGATGCTAACTTGGAGCTGCTCTGATCTAGGAGGACCGTTGGATCGCGGTCAGGAAGATAGAGTAGCGGTCAAGTTAGTGTGAGTTAAAAGTGCAAAACCCGTTGTGTTGTTGGGTTTCGGGTGAGCCCATGCATAGCTTTGTGAGTGGGTAAAATCTCAGCCCTTGATGGAGTGCTCTAGGGTTTAGAGGCTCATCCAAGGGTGGTAGGTGTTCCAAGCATGCTATAAATAGACAGGGAGAAGGGTGTCTCTCTGGGTGGGTGTGTGAAGAGCATGTGAGGAAAGTGTGCGTGAGTAGGTGAGATTGCTCTAGAGGCCTCTGTGCTCCTGAAGCTTTGCCCACTTTGTAGTGAGGCTTTGTAAACCTACCCTCTGGAAATGAAAGACTGCTTTCCCCATCTTTGAGTTCACTTTCCTCATTTACATTATGTTTTGAATTCAACATTTAATTTCATGCACTTTACCTTCTGTATGGTTGGATTTTCTTCCTCTCCTTCTAAGTGCTTTTGGATTTTATGCCAAGGATGAAAGATTGCTGGATGAATCTTCTATAGATCATATCCCAATCATCTAGGCAATCTACAACCTCTTCTATTCAGTTTTGCAAGAAACCAATTTTTGTGCCTAGTAGAAGAAAGTGCTTTCAGATCGTGTTTCTATTTGTTTGAAGGGTTGTTTCTTTGTGTACTTACTTGCTACGATTTGTGGAGAGTCATCCAAGGATATTCGACCATCAACTCCCACCGACAAGTTAGGGTGAGATCTGTGTTCGTGACTCGTGTTTGGTGTTGCATTTGTTAACTGAAAAGGGACGGAACCTTGGTATCAATTCCTTCAATTGATGTTTGAAATAGGTTCCTGACATCCTTAGGGAGGTGCACACCAATTTTCACTGTTTTTGGATCAGCCGATCAAAAGTTACATCGATTTCTGTTTTTAAATCTGTGATGCTTTTACTGTTCACCCCGAGTACTATCCATCCGACCTCTGCAGGTCGGGAGTACTGTTCATCCGACCTCTGTAGGTCGAGAGTACTGTTCATCCGAAAAGTACTAGTCGGGGGGTACTGTTCATCTCGAGCATTGTTCATCCGACCAGAGCTACCTGACCAGTGCAGTTTTTACTGTTCACCCGACCTTAACTGGTAGGTGCCTCTATTCATGCAATTGCCTGATCGATGGTTCAGTTCCTTCTTTCTGGTCTTTTGGTGGTTTGAATTCTAGGGGGAAAGTTTATTCGAAAATTTTTTTTTGGATCATTCACCCCCTCCGATCGTCATTTCAATCTTTCAGAACGCACGCCTTGGTGGCCAGCGACGCCGCGCGTGTCCCGCGCTGAGAGACAAGGCGGCCCACGCGCGAGAAGCGGCGGCACTGCGCAGGAGGCGAGGCGACGCGCGAGAAGCGGCGACGGCCGCGGAGGCGAGGCGACGACCGCGGATCCGAGTGGACGGACGGCTCAGATGGATTCAAGCCGCAACAAAATCGCGCGGCGGCGGAAAACCTAATCCATTCGCCTGTCTCCCGAAAACCACGCAGCGCAGCGAAGTCGCGAGAGAGCGACGCGCGCGCAAGGCGGTGAAGCGGAGGCGGCGATGGCGAGCACACGCGGTGGAGCGGAGGCCTCGCGAGGCTCCGACGAAACGGAGGCAAGGCGACCGGCGGGCTAAAGCGCGCTTCCTACGCAAGCGCACAAGACGTCGCGGCCAAGACCAGCGGCTAAAGGCAACCAACGGCGCTCGGAAGCGGTGACGGACGGGCCTTGGCGATGGCGAGAGCGCCAAAGGTAAGCCCGAAACCCCTTCTTTAGACATTAGGTTTTGCTTGATTTGGGGATTATTGTTCGGGTTCATCAAGATTCAATTGGGGATTTTGGTTCTTAGGGTTTTCCGAAACTCATCTCCTTCTTAATGCTTAAACCGAAACCAAAAACACATAAATCTGGAGTTAATCACCACCTAACCGAATCAAGGTCATATGAATTAATCGGTTCAAGAAAAGCTATTGGTGGCTCTGATACCAAATGTTAGCATAAACTTAGGGTTCTTAAGCCATTAAACATTAATCAATAGCCAAAACTTGAACACCAAAATGCGGAAGAAATATACCGTTCGGTGAAGCCATTAGAAATGGATCGGCGGTGATGGAGAGGTGGAAGCAGCGATCGCCGACGGTGACGTAGAAGGAAGAAGCCGTCGGTAGATGATCTTCAAGCCGATCCGGTGCGCGCTAAGGATCGATTCTTAGTTCAATAGGTATGTCAGGAGATTTAGTCTTTTGCATTTTCTTAGAGATGATCACAAAAGCTAGCCTCTCCTCCCTTTTTATATGCGCACCGCACGACCTGGGATCACAACCATCTCCCGGTTGCGCCCCCGATCAAAGCGCAAGAGATGGGATCTCATCCCCTAATTTTCGGAATTTGTTAGTTGGGTGGTTAGCCCAAGATTAATTCCAACATGTACGATATGTGAATAGGGTTCTAACAGCAACAATCAAGATAGAAATGAGACTTCCCAAGGATGGTAAAAAATACAGCGAAGTAAAGAGAGGGCAAGAGGCGGGTTTGATTTGCATATGGGCCAACTTGACCAGATGCGTTGGTTCCGCACTGCACTGCCTCGAACACAAACAACGGCCGGCAATTGGCTTGACACGCTTGGTTGGCGCACACTGATCTTGCTCGCTTTGTTGGGCTATCTCACGACAGCCCGGTTCATCAGGCGGCCTAATGGCCTGTACATGTGGGGACGACGATGCCACGCATATGTGCTTTTATCGATGTAGCAGCAGCAGTACAGTTACAACGTACAAACGATGGCGTTGCATTGATCTTCCATTGTGAAAACGATTTGTCCATTGCAGAATGTGGAATTAATTGCAGTTATCAATTAGTAGTGTGGTATTCCACGCATAAGAAAAATCAAGAACACGAGGCAATTCTGTCCATTACCACTTGCTGCAACAAATTAGCTCTGTGATCTGATGTACGTGTAACGACATCTCTCCTCTCCCTCTCTGTCTCTGCAATCTACAACCCCAGTCGATCCTTAGCTATTTCAGTCCTCACGCCATCCTCAGGCTCAGGCACTGGTGCAGCCATGGAGACTGGTTCATCTCGTCGGCAAGCCTCCTGCTCTCGCTCTGAAACCTCGCCGTCGTCACGTCGAACTCCTTGAACTGCGCCAGCTCGGAATCAGTCGACGTCGACGACACCGCCGTCCCGGAGTCTGAGTTGGAGGACTTCACTTGCTTGCCCTTCTGGCTTCTGCTGCTGCTCCCGGTTGCTAGAGTCAGCTCAAGGTTGCATTCGTCCGCAGAGGCAGGGGCCATGCTGTTTGGGAAGCTGTATAATTGCTGATGATTGGTAGCCCTCTCGTCGCGCAACAGCTCAAGTTTTGGTTTTGTGTCAACGTCGTCGACGATTGCCTGAGCTCGGTTCAATCCGGCCATCTCCATCTCCCTCATCAGCTGTTTCTGAACATGGTACACTCGGTGCAACTCGTGAACCTGGTTCAAGCAAGAAGCAGGGATTGGTAAGAGATTTTGTTAGCCCATGCTCATCAGAATTTTTGTTATGAATGGAAAGCGCATTCGATGTTGCATCGAAAGCAGCGGATTCTACTCAGAAGAATAGGATTTCCTTGCGTGCGTTGCCTCACCTGTTGTCTGAATGTCCGTTCTTGCTTCAGGATGGCCATCCTCATCTGCTCTCTATCCATCTCTTTGAAAAGCTAAGCTGCAAAACTCTTTTGCTTCTATGTCTCTCTCTTGACTCTCTCGCCTATTTGTTTCATGAAAACATGAGAGTGGGTACGGCATGCAGTTACTGTTGCAAATGGCAAAAGGATCTGCATTGCAAATATCGAAAAATTTCTCCATAAGCTTTGTTTCAAATAATTGTCTACTGGAGTGCCTATGTTTTCTGGGGTCATTTACTGGAGTGAAGCATCTCTGAAGAAAAGCTACAAGATTGCTGTTTGTAGACAGAGAAGCGATTTTGTTCTCAATTATCAGCTTCTAGTAAGGCTTATAGGGAATCAAACTTGTATATATGCAGAACAAAAAAAATCAAAATAAAATTTTTAATTCAGAATATTAAGATGTAATAGGCTGAGATCCTGAGACATCATCGAAGTCTGACTTTTTTTTTGGTCAGATCTGGCAGAGCTGCAATTTCAGTTTAGCACCGTTTGATGATGGCCACTTATCATACTGTATATGGAGTTATACTTTAGCTTTTGCTAATTAAATGAATCAGCACAAATCATATATCCTTGCAGGCATTGGTCACGTAATCACCTCCTTAGACATTGAAACAGCATGCATGCCATAACGCTTCCAAGAACAACTTTAAAATAGTTCTTTATATAGCAGTTTGTCAAAAGATTATTAGAGCTACAAAGGGAACAAGAGAAACACCAAGCTATAATGCATTTTCAGGCTGAAACAAGCCATTAGGCCTTCCCAAAGGACCAAGAACAGTTCACTGCAAAAGACAGAACTATACAAGACAGGAACACTGGAAGAAACACAGAGATCTGCATACTCTGAACTCTGAAGCATGCTGCCACACATGTGCCATGTAAGAAGAAAGAAACAAGATAAAGAAGATCAGAAGAACCTCACGCTCACCTCTATTTAGGATTCCAGCAGCCAAAATCCCTGAGAAGCAAGGAAGGAAGGCACCCCTCTTCTTCTCACAAAGAAGCTCTCTTTGTAGTTTCTTTCCTAGCAAGGCCAAACTCAAGAGCTTTGATTCTTCTGAGAAGCGAACAGGTTGGCACGCGTGTATGATGATATCTAGTGAGGCAGCAGGGAGGAGGGGGTTCTAAGATTCTCACCTGTCATGAGTTTCACATACAGCCCATGGTGGGGCCTTTTGTAGGCATGCCAAACAAATCCAAGTCCCTTTGGCTAATGAGTTCATGTATCTTAATGTGTGAAAGATGCTTCCATGTAGAGCCAAGAAAAGGATAGGCCTAAGATAACAAGCCCCAACTATTATATTCCCACCTTCAACCTTAAAAGCTTATGTCTCCCCTGATATCTCTACAAGTACTACTGAATTCTATACCGTTAGAATTGATTCGAACGGTATAGCAGGTTTCACAGGTTTCAGAGATTTCACCGGCGGTAAAAATGGTATACCGTACATACGTTAGTTTTTCTGTATGGTTATACTATGGTATACTAGCTGTAGTTCAGTCGATAAAGAAACCGGTTTTCTGTACTAATATTAAGGTTTCATCATACGAATATTTTCTAGCAGCCAATCTTCAATGTTTCTTATACACTGTCAAATATGCTGAGTGTACGTGCTTTAGGCGAGCTTTTCTATGCTTGACATGCATTTACGCATATGCATACGCAAATCTCGTCAACGCTATATTGGTTCTTGATATATCGCGTGGTTTTTGTTGTATTTGTTGTTTCACAAGTTTTCTGAATGTTTATGTGGATCACTTTCGCAAGAATCATTGAGCAGACAACTCGACAGTCGACATGCAGTGTGTTTAGATCTCTCGATTTCACATGCGCAGCGGATTAGACTATGATTACCAGTTGTCCGAACCCTAATATATCGCTTATATTACTGTCATTCTAAGTCAAACATATCAGCTTCGTATGAAAAATAAAGCTACCGAACGATTGAGACAGGTCCTGTAATTAAATATTAGTGTAGAAGCTGTCATGCTTTTACCAGGATAACTCTAGTTTCTACTTTCTAACCCTAAGTACTCCGTACGAATTTTCCTTGACTTAAAAATCCAGAAAAAGAAAATCCAACTGTGGCTAAGGAAAACCACTTATTACTACGATTACCTATGTTAGCTAAGAGCAGCATCTGGTAAAGTACGTCAAAGGGATTCAGAATATAAAAAAAAAGTCAAAGATTTTTTTTTTATTTTTCGAGTACTACCTGTATAAAAGATGAGGTTCCGACCCAACCAGCCCTCCCCGTCATCACTCGCTCAAAAGCTCTCCGTAAATTCCAAAATTGCGTTTAGGTTCTCCTATCGGTTCTTTTGCAAAAAGGTCATTCGGAAATTCCGAAATTGCGTTTAAAGCTCTCCAAAAATTCCAAATTTGCGTTTAATTCCTCCACCGGCTCTTTGGCAAAAACCTTTTCGAAAATTCTGAAAATATGTTTAGGTCATCCCGTCTCCTCTTTTGAAAAAAAACTTGTGATTCCGCAAGTTTGAGTCTAATTCCTTCTCGAGCCATTTGCAAAAAAAAAAAAAAATCCACGGCCTTCGAAAATTTCATCTCGCCCGAACTACGCCCTTTTGCAAAAAGAGCAAGGTTTCAGAAAATTGCGTCCAGTTTTGAATCGAAATTCGCTTGGCACGGCGTATGCCACGCGGTTCTACCGGGTGATGTTACTCTCGCACGTAACGTTACCCTCGCACGGCGTGGCGCCACACGTCTGTATCTAGTTAGACTAATTTACGCACAATTTTAATTTATCTTGATACCAACATAAAGATGCGAGTCCCTAGGCCTTTCGTTAGTGACACGCTGATATATATATATATAGGAAGCCTTTTTCGTACTCCCAGGAGTACATACTTCCACATCTAATATACCACTTAAATGAATATTATACACCTTTATCACTTTCGGTATACTCCAATAATAATTCTAATATACTCCAATGCAACATGGTTGAAAAAAATTCATCAGAGCACATTTTTTTTCTATATACCCTTTTCCATATGTAAAACGAATATATAAACAAATTATGCTATAAATGGTGGACTTTAATGAAATTTTTCATGGAACTCACTTTGGAGTATCTTATAATCAGTATTAGAGTATACTCAAAAGGATAAAGAGGTATAACAACATCATTTAAACGGTATACTAGAGGTGGGAGTACGTACACCCAGGAGTATGGAATCATTTTCCTATATATATATATATATATATATATATATATATATATATATATGTGTGTGTGTGTGTGTGTTTTAAACCGTGTAATCTAGAGTTATTCAACAATTTTCTATTTTAACAATTTAGCCAATTTTGTGCATTATTCTTGTAAGTACCAAAACAACTAGTTTTTCCTTCGCAATTATCTAGCATGATCATGTTTGCTAATTGGATATACATCATTTGGTCATAGTCATACATTGGTGCAGGCCACCAAGTAGTATATACAGACAATTGAGACTTAAACTGATCAGATTCACAATATAAATTGTGCCCTGATTGGTCTATATACAATTCGAGGTTCCTAAATGTGATTGGATTGTCATGACTCATGAGTTAATGTAGTAGTTGGCCGGTGATATGCATTGACCCATTTGACCTAGCCCTCTCAGATTTGAGAGGAAATGCAAACTAATCTACTCCATGATTAGTTCCAAACACTCCATGATTAGTTCCAAAGCATGCATGACGTCAGCCATGTCACTGTCTGTATATCTTATTAATTAGTTGGCTTTGCTTGTCCCTTCCCATCATTTTCTAGCTGTTTTGTAGACTTGTGATTTACTTTGTGTTGAGCAACGATTTGGTTTGGTTGGTTTGATGCATTCATCCTTTGGCTGCTTGATAGCCACAAGTTGCTGCCTACCTAACCCATCTATACCCCTTTATAATGCACCTAAGCATTCTTTTCTACGTCCACCCTAAATAATACACCCCACTAGAGATGGCCCAACCTTCATGCACCCAGCGAAACGTCCCCAGAAACTTGCCTCTATCAAAATTAACCTCTCAGACCTTTCCTCAGCTTTACTCACCCACATCCGATGGCCATTGTTTAATGCGTCTAACTCATCCCTGTGGTCCACAACAGATCTCCCCCCACCTCCAGCATCATCTCAAGGAAAAGGAAACGAATATACTGGAATTAAGGAAAAGGAAACAAAAGTTTTAGAAAAGGAAAATATCATATATTACGTGCTGAGAAAAGGAAATCGGAAGACAGGGCACTATACTAGTGTTATTGGAACGCGGGTTTAATTTGTTTGATAATTTCTCATTTTGAGTAGTCATTCAACGCATTACTTTTCTAATACAAATTGCATAAAACTTGAAGCAAGCGAAAGAATATGTAATCACTTGTGACGACCCTCATAATTAGCCTAGGATATCGACAGGAACACTGCCATCACTCTAGGGTAATTACAAGAATCTCGGCATACTAGCTAATCAAAACATCGAGCGCACTCGATATTTTATCAATTAGTACACCATGATCAAAGTGTTGTAGCAGAATAATAATTAAAGACTAAATATAAATATATTACAAACCAAACCACGCAGGGCTATATGTCCAGTACCATAATTATACATCAAATCCAAGTACAACAAAAATATAATACAGAGATACTAATTACACAAAAGAATGACGAAGCCGATACATGGCTACTCATCCCTTCTAACCCTCTTGGTAGAACTCAGCCACTTCGTCAAACCAACCAGACGCTTGAGCACCGAAGCCATTCTCTAGAAAGGGGAGATTTAGCGAGAGTAAGTACAGAAGTACTCAACAAGCATTATTAGCAAAATGCAATAGATGAATTTTCTCTCAATCCAGCCAAAGTCCAACTAATGTTCACCTTCCTTCAAAATCCATTTTTACAGAAATTAGGTTTTGGTTTTCTTTAATGGTCATCTATTTTAATTATGAAAACAACTACTAGCACTCGTATATAAGGCAGACTTAGCTTCCGTAGCCTCCAATTCAGGAGACACATGAATTCATGATTTTAACCCTTCGCATGTTCGTATCATTTTTAGCCATAACGACCCCATCCTGTGAGGCCCCAGAACGTTTATCACTAATTTAGCATTAGATCTCCAACCCTGGTAGCTAACGAGTAGTAGTGTCCTCGACTGTTCCCCACCTACTCTCAACGTACCAGTTGTACCATGCTACCACAGCAGCACTGATACTCAACCATAGGCTTTGAATATAGCGCCTGATCAACCGCAGCTGATTTCAGTGTCCTTCACTGGGACTCCCAGCATATCTAGCTTTACACTCCTAATTATCTACCTATTTCCCAATGTGAAGATCATAATACCTTCATAGGATATATTTTTTTGACCGATTTTACTCACTATGGTTAATACTAGAATATGGCTCATTGCCCGAGTGTAGTTGTTTAACCTTATATTATAGCCTATGTAGAGGATCCCACCGGCTACTCCCTTCTCATCAGCGCCCTCTATCCACCATACATAGAAATACTCCACTACCCTTCTCACAAATCAACAATTCCCAACATTGCCTCAACATTTCATCAACCTACCATTTCAACAATTCAACTCCATACCATTTTACCAACTACAACCGATTTAGATTTTCATCATAGAAGATACTTTTCCCATGCATTAATGATATCACATATATCTGAAAACATTTGAAAGCAATTTAATAAATATGATCAAAGGAAGCTTGCCTGAATTATGATTGATATACTCAAAAATCACTCGGATTTGGAAAGTGTCCTTCTAATGGATTCAGTTCAGATCCTGAAATCATAGAGTATTAAATCTATGGTAATTAATTTGAATGTCATTTATGGTGTCCAACCATTTTCAACAGTTGCAATATTATTTAGAAAAAGGGTGTTAATTCTTATTTTAATTGTTCATGTATTTATAAGGTTATATCTAAGTGCTTATTTACTATCTTTTTTATTTTCTCAGGCGTACAGCTAAATGATCATCTAAACTAATCACGGTTCGCGACGATCAACCCATTTTTTATAATTTTTCACAACTCTTTTCTTTTCTCTTCTCTCTTCTTTTCTTTTCTCTCTTCTCTTTTCTCCTCTTTTCTTCCCCTCTTTTTCTTTTTCTCTCCCTCTCTTTTCTCTCCCTCTCCTCTCTTTTTTCTCTCCATCCGGCTGAAAATCTCGGTTGCTCTCTCGGTTTCTTCTCCCGTCCCTTTGGCTCTCGGTTCCACCTGGCCTCCATCCAGCTCCTTCCCGCCCTGATCCGCCGCCCTGCCTGTCTGCTGCCTGCCCCTGCTCCGCCACCCACTCCCCTCCTCTCTCTCCCTCCTCAGAGCACCCCAAGCCAGACCTCACCGTGCCGCGCGCAAGGGTCGCACCCGCCCCGCCTCTGGTCTGACTCCAATTCCCGAAATCCTTACTTTTTGTTACTCCTACTTTACTGTTTTACTATGCATAATATTGGTTATCAAGTTTAATTGCCCATTATCTTCTTGATTAAATGCTTAACGATTTTATTTTCTTAGTTTAAGTTTCAGGATCCTTACATCATTATATACTCTTTATTTATGCTTTAATATTTATGTAACTTTTAAAAGTGATGCATAGAATCATCTTCCATATTTTTTCATTAGTTTGTCATGGTATTAATAGTGCGCATTGCGTGTGTATACGTGCGTATGCGTCTACTTTGTAAACGAAAAAAAAGGAAAAATGGATCCAAGAGGTCATCTTGGAGCATATGACCTCCTGGATCCGTTATTTTTTGTCACTGTATGAAAAAAAAAAAGCTCGACTTGGCATCCAACTATCCAAACAAGAAATTCTTGGTTCTAGAACCATATGACTTGTTTTGTTTGACGATATTTCCCCCCACTATTTCTGGTATCTGAAGTACTATGTATCCAGCGTTGAATTTTGCAGCAACTTGAACAGTTGAATGTATCTGGGAAGCTCAATCTAGCCTTCAATTTTGGATCAGTCTGGTCAGAACTTTTGCCTCTTTTTTTTGAGGGGGGGAACTTTGACAATTTGCCGCATGGAAATCATGCCATCATTTAACTACCAACCAACCATGCACATCAAAGGACATCACCTACAGTCTTATGTCCTAACCAACATGGCCTAATTCTGTATCGAAGATTTGATAGGTTTTGATGGGTCTAATTAATCTTTTTGTTTAGAATTAGGAGCACTAAAATACAATGTTGGTTGGATGTGATCATCGAAAGCGATGGAGCATATATACGTGCAAAAGTAAAACAAAATAGCAATCTATCTATCTCTTACGTACGAGTTAAGATTCCCCTGCTAACGTTGACTGATTGCTTTCTAGACCTTAATTTACTTCGAGATGGCTTGCCATAACACGTGACACAAAAGTCGCAGCAGAAAACTGTAGATAAATTATCTTGAAGGCACCGTAGAATCGTCGAGTAGTTAAGCTGAGACACCCCCCAACATCCTTTAGATATGCTTGGAGAGATTTGAGTTTGTGAATAAGTGATCGTCGTATACTCGTAACAGCCAACCATCATCGATTAGTCTAACTAGTGTGGTACCTCATTTTTCTGGCTAGCTACCTTCTTCCGCGAGAAAAAGAATTAAACAGCTTAATTTGTGAGAAATTTTACAGCGGATAATATAGATAGTATGTAGTGGTAGTAGAAATCAAATCTATTCATCTATTCCTCAAGAGTATTTTAGACTTTTCCTATCCATTCATCAGGGGTATTTTAGACTTTTTGTAATTCGTTCACAGTTTTGGATTCACCGAATACATGGTGATCTTCAGAGGCTTTTTATCCATTCATATGTCATTCATCAAGATCACATGACGTGTTTTACCGTAGAGGACAAATAGTATAACGGAATTTTTTACCATTTTACCCCTCTCTGAATTTTACTATCAATACTACAGATGATAGTATAACTAGATCTAAATTGATTTTAACTACTATTAGATTCAAAGGAATGGATGACTTATATTGATTTTAATCCAAGGTAAAGGAGCTCTAATTTGTAACTTTGCACAATAGGCTTAAGATCTACTATGTCGACTAAACTAACGTATCTTAAGAAATAAAAACTAAGGTTACAATGTAAGATGCATGCATGCATACATAACAAGACCATTTTAGAAGTCACTCTGAAGCTATCTCGTTTTAAAGAGCTTAAGCTTAATTAATTCCTCCTGGTGTCTCATGCGACATGCGATTGGAACTATGCTCTCTTGTAATTATGTCAGTATATGATTGTGTCATGTCATCATCTCAATATATATATATACATGACACAAACACACAAATGCAAAGGGTGCCCTGTCAAACTGATCCTCCTTGTGTTTTGGCGCAAGCTAGAGAACAAGAAAACGTCTAGATGTACCTCTCGTCCTCTACCTACCGCGTTTCTCACAAACAATTGTGAACGCATGCACATGCATGGATTCTCCTAATGCATGTGCTTAATTCTCTTAGCTAGATATATCATATATATACATGTTCCTGTGATTATCAGCTCCATGCTGAATCCATGCATGCATGTGCTTAATTCTCTTAGATATATTATATATATGTTCCTGCGATGATCAGCTCCATGCTTGGAAATCTTTGTATGATAGGAGGTTCAAACGTGCACTTAAAGTATGGTGTAGCTAATATATTCTCCTATCTATCTGTAACATCTACGGAAAAGTGTAGACAAGAAGCAAGTGGGCCTTAAAAAATGCAAGACAGCAGATGCAGTTAGACTCTCTAGCTGGGAGCTGGAATATCTAGAAATGCCACTAATAATACCTAAAACCTAATCATTAATAATTGTGGTTGCTTTATAAATCACTAATTGTTTGTGCATATATTTAAGCATATACTCTACTAATTTTTTAATGCCCTTTAGTGCACAAACCTCCTTACCTAGCTAGTATGTTCATCCATCTATAGTAAATTCTAATATATCAAACTATATAGTCTCTGTCCCACAATATAAGTTCAAACCCACCATTATGCATAGAAATATAAGTTCAAACCCACTGCTACGCACAAACCAAGGAGGTACTAAGGCTGTGTTTGGTACAGCTCCAGTTCCACTAGGTTCATAGATCTGGTGGAGCTGGGTATTCCTAACTCCACCAGATCTATGGAGCTGGAGCTGTGGATATATTAAAAGTGTTTAGGTGAGTTATCTTGTTTACATTTTAGACTAAAAATATAAACTTAATTCACTTTATTTTAGCATACAAGTTTTAGATCTGGGATGAAACTGGGATCTAGAGCTCTGCCAAACAGGACCTAAGTCTTAAAAAAAATTGATGTCACTAGATTATTTGCGTACCTATTAAATGACACAATACAATTACTCATCCACCTTTTTAGCATTAAAGTAAAGGTATATAGTAAAAATATTACAATAAGTATATCTTTAATATCTACAATATATTTATATTGTAGAAAGATATTTTCCAAAAAAAAATACGGAGGGAGTATCTGTTGTAGGTACGTAACTGTATCTTAGAATTTGAAAAGTCTCCCATGGATGGAATACTACAAGATAATCCAATTGGATAGCATGGGCAGTGAAAGGCCCACATGCAGTACAGCACACATTGCCGGGGTAGGGAGGCACACTACCATCCATGGTGGGGGCCATTGATTGGGTTGCTTCTACATCTCTACATGATCATGCTATAGTATCATGGATTCATGGGTCCAATGTACCTAGTCCCAAATCCCAATAAACAGATTGAAAAGGAAGAGGGTTGGATGGATCAACACTGAATAGATGAAAAGCGTAGGGTAATTATCCATGTTATATTGAAATAAAAAGGCATCGTACTCCATAAAGGAAGTTTGGCCAAGCAAGGAAAGGATTGGATATGTCCATGAGGGTCTAGTCAAAAGCCAGCCATGATTTAGGTTCTTGCCCTACAGCTCCAAAGTAGCTAGCACTCATCTAACAACATTCTCAAAATGTTTGCTTTTGAATCTCTTTTCTTTTTTAAAAATAGCTCTCTCTCAAATTTTTTTTTGTAAATCTAACATCCTCTCCCACTGTAGAAGAAAAATAGCTCACATTGCTAGGCGGTCAAGGTACCATAGAAGCGTAGCGTGGGAGTGGCCATTGAGCGCGGCAGCAGGCTCGGAAGGAGGCGGAACGCGGTAGACTCTTCAGCGGTAGAGGAGTGTGGAAGGTGTGCCTTTCGTGGTGGGCAGAGCTATTTTTGAAGAAGAAGAGAAGTAAAGAGGCTAGAATAGTGATCACTTCCATTTTCCCGGTTGTTTGTCTTGACACCACAACATCCTAGATTTTGTTCTTTTCAAGGCAAACCTTTACTGTTAATTGGAGTTTCTCCACAACAAAAAGCGGATTGATTGACAAAAATAACATTTCTTATATTTTGGACGTTAATATACATAAAAAGAAATAGATTAGTCAAAGGTGTATATTAGCGTGGCAGTGTCTACAAGGGCATTGATTTTGAATCGGGGGTACTTAATGTGGTGTAGCGAGGAAGAGTTCCCTGAAAATTGAGTGTGCACGTCGATCTACGACTAGATCTGAAGGCAATCAAGCAAATTGGATCCCATCGAGGTTCAAAATTTCGGTGGAATTTCGAAAATTTTGATCGGGATGAGATTTTGGATCACGCTAAATAAAAAAAAAATCAAATTGCTATAGTATTTCTAGAAATTTTGGCAAATCTCACCGAAATCTCGATAATTTTGACTGAATTTCAACTTTTTTGGACTAGATTTGGGTCAATACCCTTAAGAATGTCATATTCCATGAAAATATTTGAAAAAACTAAAATTTTGAGATGTTTATAAATATAAGAGAAACACTGTCAGAATTTTATAAAAATGCACAAACTTGATCATGCTCTGAAAAATTTATAGGACCATATTTAGCAGTCTAGAATTATACAAAAGATTTTTTAAAAGAATTAAACTTTATTTGTTATCTTTAAAAAATCAAAATCAAAATGAACATAAATAAGATAGTAACCTTGTTAGAATTTTATAAATTCCCTTGAGTGTGATAATAATTCAAAAATTTTATTAGAGCTTAATAATTGCCTCACAACATTTATATAAAAATTTCAAAAATTGTAAACTTGTTTTGATTGCTCAATCAAATCTATGGAAGCAATACTTGTAGCACTGTAAAGCTTTTATCAAGACAGTAGCACTGTCATAATTTTTGAAAATTCCTCAGGATTGATCATCATCAAAAAAAATTATTAAAACATTAGTGATGATACAGTACCATCCAAAAAAAATTCAAAAATTTTCTAACGTGGTTTGAACCATTTTTAAATCGGTTAAAATTTGCGGGTCAGCCTTTTATCATGACAGTAGAACTTTCTGAATTTTTGAAAATTCCTCAGGCTTGATAATCATATGAAAATTTTATGAGAACATTATTGATGTGTCAAGACCATAAAAAAAATTTAAAAATTTTCTAAAATGGTTTGAATCATTTTTCATTCGGTTGAAATTTGCCAGTCAGCCTTTTATCACGGCAGTAGCACTTTCAGAATTTTTAAAAATTTCTCAGACTTTATCATCATTTGAAATTTTTGTGGGAACATTAGTGATGTATGAGGACTATCCAAAACAAATTTCAACATTTTCTAACATCGTTTCGATCATTTTCCACTTGGTTGAATTTTACCGAGATTTCAGAAATTTCGGCCGAAATTTTGTTTCAAAAATTATGGATTTCAAATTTTATTTTTGAATTTTGACCGGATTTCATCCGAAATTTTGAGATTTTATCGAACATTTAGATTTCTTCCGCCTCGGAGATGTAAATCGATAACGAAATTTCAAACCCTGCATCCCATCATGTATTACGTCTTAACTAGGACACCCCTATCTAGCCGACATAATGCCACAATATATACAATGGTGACTATACACATGGATTTATATGATTGCAGAGTATTACTAGAGCACTAGGAACACGTCACAACCAAACATGAACACTTCTCTTACTCCTCAATGATGGATATATCTCTCCAACCCAAACAAAAGGTACCCATCGATCGATCAGACACGTAGGATATTCTCGTTGATCCATTCATCCGACCACCCACCAACCCATTCGTGCAAAAATGTTACTAAATTGTTTGTGATCTCATAAGCTCCCGGAAGAGTTGCACGCTAATTAATCCGATTGCTAACCCGGGCAAAAGGAAAGATTAAATAGTGTACTTATCAAAGATTCGCTGAAAAATCAACCAGATGTCTGATCAATCGAGCTTATTACATCAGAGACCATAATAATCCATTTGGCTAGCAAGCCATCCGGCAACACCTAATGATCTAGTTTGGCCCATGCTTAGCTTTGCTGGTCCTTCACCGGACAATGCTTAAATCACAATACTATGTTAAGTACAGTGGCAAAAAGCTATGTCAATGCGTCGTTCCATAGCCAAGTAGTGGCTAGCCAAATCGGTGCGGCACTATGTTGGTCCAGTTCATTTCAGTTTTTGATTGTGCAGATTATAGATCAGCTATGTAGAGAAGCAGTTACCTGAAAAATTTGTTGGCTTGAGAATCCTTCCGTTCGGCATATCTGATTGTTGGCAGCTTCAGGCAGCGGCACAGGAGGGGCATCGGGTGGAGGGCGGAGGACGTTGGGGCGTCGACGGAGGGGCGCCGGAGCCACGCGATGCGAGCGGAGGGGCCTCGGGCCTTGGGCGGAGGGGCCTCGGGCCTTGGGCGGAGGGGCGATGGGCCGACCGCCGAAGGGAGGAGCGGAGGAGCTCGGGCGGACGGCGAAGGGGCCTCGAGCGGAGGGTGAAGGGAGGAGTGGAGGAGCTTGGGTGAAGGGTGGAGGGCGGAGGAGCTCGGGAGGAGAATAGCTGATTCCGTGGGAGAAGCGGCACGATGGGCACTTCTGATTTTACATTATCTGGTGGTGAGTCATTGATTCTGATTATCTAAAAAGCTGTTTAGAATCCTACCGTTCAGCTCATAATCCGCTTTTATTTTAAGCAGAAATTGAAAATAAGCTGAAACGAAGTGCCGTTGTTGCCAAGGTTCGATTCCTACCGATTGCATTTGATCTTACGAGTCGTGAACTTTCAGTTGTTTAGTCTTAGGATAGCTATGTTAACCAGGAGTCTATTTGGAGCTTTGTCGTAACAGGAGCCTAACACGCCACATTGTCGTACATGGAAACTCCCAAGATCACTGCAAAACGGAGAAGAAGTAACCAAGACCTTGTAATTTTTCGGCCTAAAATTGTCGACATCCTAGGCTGCAGATGAATCGCACTTGCAGAAAGATGATGGCCTCCGAATACTTTGGGTCCAGATCGGATGCATCTCATCTCGTCTCAACACTGGCATGAGAGAGACCGACGTGACATCAGCCGTTCCTGAGACGACCCAGGCCTGCAAGCATCAACGGACGGCCTGCATGTGTTTGTACCTGATAAAGATCGATCCTTTTGTACACTTGAAGCAAAGGTTTTGGCTTTGGTTCAGTTGCTGACGTGGACGCCCGACCTCGCAGGTCGAGCCGTCGAGGAGGGTACGTGGAGCGTCTAGACAGATCTTCTTTGATTCTTGCAGCCACTCAACAGTAGTAGACGAGCAGCTCAGCAACTACTACAGATCCATGTCCAACATAGCGCACAACAACACCACAATTATTCGGTCCCAGCAATCAATTTGATCGAACCGACAGCCTGAGCAAGATTGACGCTTGCATCATTAACAGCAGGTGCACGTGTCGCCATACGGTTTGCACACTTGGCACATCACCATCTTCCAACTCCCCAAGACTAGCATGTATGCAAGTGACAGTGAAAGAAGAGATACTTCCAAAACCCCAAAAACCTGATTGGGCAACCAGGCAGACAAAGGTTAGGCAATTGGCAAATTGCTAGCTAGCTAGGCATCGCCATCACCAAGGAGAATAAAACTGCAGAAGGCAGCATGTATCACACAAACACACGAACAAAGAGCATTCCACTGCAAACGTCTGCATCACCCTGCAAAAGGACAGGGGACAAGTTCCATCGCAGTATTTATCCCCTCTCGAGCACACAAGTTCGATTGATTGGTTGAAGCTAATCAGCTAACCTTTTGCAGATCGATGCGGAAGTGCAGATGCAGCGAATTTCCCCCCGTAGTTTGTCATTTTCAGAGTGCCCAAGTTGGCCCGAGATCTTCTTTCCTGGAACTGGAATTGCAGCGACTACTAACCAAACCTAAAATGCACAAGAGGCTAAGCAAAGAAGTGAAAACCGGCCATTTATCCTGCCACTACTACTAGTAAGAGCTCCGTACTTATGCCGACGGGTTTTCGCAGAATGATGTACAGCTAAATATCTTCTATATACTTTCAAGCAAGCATAGCATAAAATTCGGCCGATCTGAGTAAAATGGTAAGAAAACCGCAGCCGATTACCTGCTATTCTTTGCAATCATAGCTGTGAACTGATTCACCATCTCAAGTTGGTTTGAGGCTTAAGCCCGAAGTGAAAGCTAAGGAATAACAAGAGAGCAGTTTCTATGCTTTTGTTTTTTAAAGTTGCACAAATATTACTTACCCTTTCCTCGCTAAAAATCTTCTCATGGCTTCTAGTGGGCAGGACAATTAAAGTGGATCGGTGACTGCAACTAAAGGTACTTGTATTTGTTCATCACAGCTAGCTGAAGACTTTTCTTGGTATCCTTTTCACAGTTGTCTACACTGATTTACCATGCATGTGAAAAGGCGAAAGAAGAAGAGATACGTACACTTTGTCGTCCCTCAGTTGCACGCCTAACACGACAAAGGAATATGACTTTAGTTGACCATCCAGAAGCAGCCACAAGCTAGCTACTAGTTAAAAGTGAACAATTAATATCACTTCAGTTCAGGATTCCTTCAGCTCATTGGAGTCCTCACAAGTAATTAAAAGTGAACAGGATCACTTCATTAGTTCATACAAATCAAGGATTCGGTTTCGTCTAGTTTAGTTCTTCCTACTAAGAGGTGAAATCGTCTTGTTTTTGCGACGGGCTTTCTCATGCCAGTGAAAGAACATGGTGGCAAAAGCAAAATTGACTGTAGATTAAGAACAGTTCCTTTTCAATCATGCATTGGGCATCATGGTGTTGTGGGCATCGGATCTGATCTAGAAGCTCACTTTCAGAAAAGGGGAAAAGCTGGCGTGCATCTTGCCGAATCAGAACTATGGTTTACAAAGTTCGTTCAGTTTGGTAGTGGTAAAGAGTAGGAAGTAAAGTGCATGTATGGCATCGTATTCTCCACTGATCAGCTCGAGTGAACCGTGCATGTCGATCTTGCATGGAACTGGATGAGATTCTCATTCCTTTAGGTTCTTGATAGATACTGTCCTAGTTGCACCTGCATGATCCCATTTGCAGGAATGGAACATGCTACCGCTTCACTTTGGAGCTTGGAACCATGCATCATTCGAGAAGCGTCGAGACCAATTTGATTAACGCAAGGACCAAGAAGACCAAAGATGAAACTATTAGTAGATAACCAAGGTAAGTATACGTGTTGTTGTGGCTCGTGAAATGTGCTGTGCATGTAGCAAACTGGAGCAAATTCTGTCAGAGAGGAAGGAGAAGAGGAAGAAGAAAGAAACATAGAAAGAAAGAGCAAACTCAGAGAGATTCAAATGGGCCGACCTTGATCCTGACAGAGATCAGAGCCCAAGATGAAAGAAAATTCGTGTAAAAAATCGATGAAAGGCAAGAGAAAAGCCCATTACTTTAGCCCAGATAAGGCCCATCTGAACCCGCGAGTGACCGAGCTAGGGTTCCAAGCCTCCCGCTCCCTATATAGCCTCACCACCACCTCGCGCCGCAGCCTCCTCCTCCTCCTCCTCCGCGCTTCCAGCTCCCGCGCCTCCACGCCCTTCTCCGTCTCGCTCTCCTCGTCGCGCTCACCGAGAAGGAAGGAAGGAAGGAAGGAGACGAGATGGGTCACTCCAACGTGTGGAATTCCCATCCCAAGAACTACGGCCCCGGTTCCCGCGTCTGGTGATTGATCCCTCTTTACCGCTCGCTAAGTCTCTTGGTCCTTCCCGTGTGCGACTTGTGAATCACGAAGCTAGTAGCTGCGCCTGAGTCGGATTTGTAGGGTGGTAGATAGGTTATGGGTTCTTGATGCCTTTGTGTAGCTGAGCAGACGGTGCTTGGTTGTGATGGCGATGTCGAGGGATCTGGAACAGTCTTTGCTGCGACGCATGATTAGTTACCTTAAATGATATTGGCTACCCTTATTAGCATGGTTCGAATATTCGATGCTGTGTACTTGTGTATATATGTCGTGATTTAGGGCCCTAGGTTCTTGAAGTGGAGGTGCCTGATTAGAAAATTTTCATGTCTGCTATTGCTAGTGTTCAGTAATGCCATGTCGAGATGTTTGCTCTGCTTTTTTTTTGTTATATATACACTGGTAGGAGTAGTCGGTATGGACCCCTAATCTGATCTTGTTTACTGACGATTAGTGCCAGCCCTGCGTCTGTTCCTGTGATACAATATCTGGTTTTATTTGTGACCCCATTGTTGAAGAGGTTTGCTGTTTAAGTTTTATTATCGTAGTGCGATGTAGATAATTGCATGAAGTGTTCTCTGTAATCATTTTAATCTGTTTGAGCTTTGGTGGTTGGTAGGCCTCAGATAGTTTGCTTCATTTTGCTGTCGTATCTTAAAGTTACCTGTTTTGGTGTAAATGTGCATTTGTTTGGTATTGCTTTGGCCTATGGATCACGTGAGACGCTTCAGGGTTAAACGGCAATTTTTTTTTCAAATCGAATGTGAGGTACTGATATGTCTATACATATCGTCTGAACTCTGAACTGCATTGTTTGAGAGATGTTTTCTAAAAGAATAATCTAGTCAGTATTAGTTTTGTGATAAAGAGTGATTTATTCTACACTGGATAACTGTAGTAACTCCAAGCTTGTTCATTTTGGCAGCCGGGTCTGTGGGAACCCTCACGGGTTGATCAGGAAGTATGGGCTCATGTGCTGCAGGCAATGCTTCCGCAGCAACGCCAAAGATATTGGCTTCATCAAGGTACACTCTAGCCTATTGTCCTTCCGCACGAGCGGTACGCCAACAAGTTTTGATTACGTAGTTCTGTCTAGATCACTTGAAGTGCTTTATCCAAGCATATATTTTGTGTATTTTGATGTTGATTTTTATCCACTGAAACTTGTCCTGTATAATATACTGTTCCAGCAATTCTTGATTCAAGTCAAAATTTATAAAGGTTTTTTTATCATTGCACTAATGCACTGATCTGCATATGGGACTGTTCTGATTGCACGCGCGCGCGCACACACACGTATGTGACTGTAGATGCGTTAACTTCAGACTAATAGGCTCTATCCTTGTAAAATTATTGACTAGAATCTTTCATCCATGAAAAATACTCTCAATGATTTTTGTTCTTTTCCTTGCAGTACCGTTGAAGACATTTTGCGTTGCTGCTGTGGCTGAGAACTTAACCTACATCAAAAGAGATGGACCCTTTAATAGAAGGCTTAATTTATGTGCTTTTGATTCTTGTTAGAGTACTGTACTAGTAAACTTGTTGAAGTTTTTGTTGGGGTCCATTTGGTTGCTGTTTGAAGTTTTTGATGGGATTCTTATCAGAGTACCGTAATGAAAGGTTTAAGTATTTTGTTATAACTTATATGTGATGTCATGGATTGATTGTACTTGTGTTGATGCCTTAAAAGTTATTGTATTGCTTGATCTATTAGCTTGAATAGTTCTTGCTGCATGCCTTCATTGTTGCATGATACTACTGTTGACTACTACAGAGTCACCCCTGGACATCAAATTTCAAATGTGAACACACCTGGACATCAAAATTCAAATGTAATTGTAATTGCTGTTGGATCTATATCATGCGTATCAGTGTATTCACTTAAACAATATATACATACATGATTTTTTACCACGGCAGCGAATGACCATGCTTGTATTCACTGAACGGCAGCAAATAAGGATTGGGATGAATGTTGCTTTCCTGTTATTACGAATTGGCAAACATGGGATGATGCATTGTTGCGTCACGTTTTTTTAAAAAAAATTGATTTTCCAAGATGGTTTCCTCCTTATGCAACAAGATACAATCATGTAGAGGCCCGTGTTGTAAGTATATGATTTTTAGTTCTCTGGGCGGCGACATTCTGGAACAACATTGTTCAGTGCAATTTGCATCAGGGACGGGATATTGTAAATTTGTGATGGTCACCACATAACCATACAATCTATAGCGCCCTCGGCTTGTTGTCTTGCACAATGTTTTGTTAGCTTGTTACCTACTTTCAGTTGAATAAAATGCATTTTGGCGAATTAAATTGATGACTTTGTTTCTTAATATACCTTCTGTATTGTATAATTGCATCTCCTAATTATTCTGTTCTCGCATTTCACAGTGCATGTTAAACTGAGGTCTTGCAAGTTGGCATTGCATTTTTAGTAGTCTTATTTACATTTTTTTCCTGAATTTTTGCAAAATAATACTTTTTAAAATAAAAATACCTTGAATTTTTTTAACAAAAATACACCTATGTCGCTAATTTAATTGGTGACGGAAGGTCGGTCACCAAATGAACTATTGATAGACCTATTTGGCGACATAACCATCAGCCTTGTGGACCAAATGAACCCGCGACAAAACAATTCGTCGGCCAATTCAATCCGTGGCAAAACAAACATCTGTCGTCAATAGAGTTTTTATCTTCAAATGAATTGGCGACAGATCTTTTGTCGTCAATTGAAATGGCAACATAAGTATATTTTTATAATTATTTTTTCGTAGTATTATTTTTGTAAAAATATTTAAAAAATGGTATTATTTAAAAAAATCCTTCTTTCCTGCTATTGTTCTTCTCCCTAGCTATTGCCGGCATAAACAAGTGCAATTTCATATGCAATTATGGATCTCCTTTTCATTCTAGAATTGTCTAAAAGATCTATAATCCTCAGTATGTACTACTCCATCCGTTGATAAATATAAGGCCTATAGTTTGAATAGTCTTGTTGAAAAATATAAGTCGTGCATGTAGATTTAATAAGCCTTTCCACCTATACTCCTATTTATTCTCTCTCAACTATATACATTTATTCATTACTACCTACACAAAGTATTATCTCTCATCTTCCAAGACAATTAAGCGGGATATGTACGTCATTTCCTCTCATATCTTCCTCAATTTCACCATAACCTTAATCCTTGTGCTAAGTCAAAATACGCCTTATATTTATCAACGGAGGGAGTATTATTTAGTTCCATTTGAAACCAGTTCTAATTGATTATTGAAATGAATCAACGATTGTCTATGGGTTATTATATTCCAGATGATGCTTTCTTGGGGTAGTACCCAACTGAAGGGCAGCTAGCATGTGTTCTGAATGGAATTATGAATTTTTCCCATTTAGAGGTACATATTAAAAGCTACATCTTGCGAATCCAGTTGCAAAATCAATTTCTGCAAGTCAATTAATACCAGCTAGGTTGTTGACGCTTACAGAAGCCGTGTTTGCCATGCTTAATACAAAATTAAGTGTGTCTTGAGCTGTCCTAATATGCAAAATACGTGACTTATCTTATTTGCTTAGCTAGAATTTGCGTGAAGCATGTAGATTATCTGGCGTTGTTTTCAGTAGCGAAAAGGCTGCCCATGTACTAATTGCAAGCATGTTTGGCTTCAGGTGTGCTTGTCTATTGTATTGTGTGTAAGGCCTAGACTTGCACAATGTCAATTACTGAATTTTCAGAGTTAGGATTCATGCAACAGAGCATATTTATCAAAGTATTGCAAGGTTTCCTTTACAAAGCAAGAATTTTTTTTGCAAAGTTGCAAACTGAGTTGCTATAATCTTTTATTCTATTCTATTTTAGTGATGACCTTCCAGCACTTCTCCATGACCACCTCCATTCCTAAATTTCTTATTTTAGGCCAGCTCTTAATTTTTTTCTTTCTAATATTATATTTTTGTAACAGTATCATCCGCTGTCGATCTTGTAACTTAATTACTGATCATATGAATCATTTAATGGCATTATACAATTATCATTATTGTTGTTTTTATCTTGTATTATTCATTTATTCTCTTGTACTCCTTGGGGCATCAGTATGATTGCCTCTTTAGATTGCTCAATGGGCAAAAGATTCCCTCTGTGAACTATAGCATTTGGAATGGAAGATCTGAGGGTATGGGGCCTTGCACTTCAGATATAAACTACTGCTGCTTAGTTTTCATTCTAAGAGTATAATGGAACTTGAGTCGAATTTATATCAGCAAAAGATTATCAGAAAACGCAGTATAAATGTGTGCCCCTACCTGCACTGTGCTCACAGAAACATTGCCAAGAGTCCTCACATTAAAATTTAGAAGTTCTAGAAATTAGAACAAAAGGTCTTGATCAACAAAATGGAGGCAGTGTCCGGCCATTTCGAGCTCTGTCGATGCAAGGAGCGAGGAATCTGAGATAATTGCTCACCTGCGGTCCATGTTCTGGTGCAGCAATGATGTTGATGTCACCAGTGTCGTGTCAGTTCTTGTGTCACAGCTAGCACAATGTCCAGTAGCTTGTTCCTTCTTTTTATCGACAGCGAGAGCTATGGCGCAGTGCCATTGGTTAACACTGGCATGGATATGTGTTTTGATCACCAGCATCGGACCTTCACTCCAACGACTAAGGCAGTTACTGGTGACAAGAGGGTACTCCACATGGATGAGCAGACGGAGAAGTATAAGAACCCTACGAAGAAATCCCGGACTGTTCCCTCGGTAGGTTAAGGCTATTATACATTTGCACCACCAAATTAAAGTTTGATTTTGCATTGCCTCTAAGAAAGAATTCGATTTTGTGCTTGAACAGTTCTAACATTCTCCTGTGTGCAATTTATATCAGGTTTCACAGACAAGTTCAAGTGTTCTTGATGATGAGACAAATAAAGAGCTTGTTGGTCAGAGCTGCTCCTCTTGCTGCAGCTCTGAAGAAGATTAAATTGCAACATCTGAGAAATTCATTGTTCTGAAACAAAGTGATCATTCGAGAGCTCGTAAGCAGTCTTCCAAGGTCTCACAAAGCCTTTATGCAAAGGTCAACACTATATTATGTTATTTTTTCTGTGATCCTGGAATCTGAATATCTTTGTTTTCTGATGGCATTTGTGATGCTTTTTTTTAACAGAATAGGAGAGAGAGGGTTAATGAGAGAGTGAAAATATTGCAGCAGCTAATTCCCAATGGCACCAAAGTAAGCTCTTACTGATTAGTTAGTGATTAACTTACTTGTTGGCTAATCAGTAGTCCATCTAAAAAGCATCGTGCATTGATCCTTTAATCTTCTGCATATGCAGGTTGACATCAGCACAATGTTGGAGGAAGCAGTTCAGTACGTCAGTTTTCTGCAGCTACAAATTAAGGTATTTGTTCATGTTTGAGCTAAATCAGATCAACAGAAGAAGAGAGCATAGACATTAGTAGAAAATGTTACTTGAGGATTCTGGCTGTTACTCTTATACATGGTGTATATTAATATTTGTTTCATACGAACTCGAGTCTTAAACAAAAGGTTGTCTGAGTATTGCGCAGAACTTTCAAACAGTTCTACAGTACTTCCAGAATGCAACATATAGAATGCATTACCCATCTAAACATTGTGACAGAAGCGAACTTTGCGTGCTATAAATAATACATTTTGGTCATAGATCTTCCCTTGCTTTGCTGAATAGCTCTTGAGCTCTGATGAAACTTGGATCGGTGGATGTATGCACCCCTTTCCTACAATGGTATGAACATTGATCTCAGTCTGAGTACTGCTGCAGAACAAGAATTACCATCCGAAAGGAATTGGCTAAACTGATCATAATTTCAGAGGGATTTATGCAGGAGCTGTGTTTCTTTTCAATCAAAACAATTGCATGGTGCACTTGTCCTAAGATCTTAACCCTGACTTTACATTAATTCTTGAGTCGCTTCTTGCAAGTTAGAGCAAGGGCTTCCCTAGCCATAGGTAACAAGTCTGATTGTTAATAATAATGAGCATAATGTGGCCTGTGCTCTGAGTTCCGAAGCTCTGAAAGTAGTTCATGGAATTCCTGTAGTTATTCATTTCAGTACATCAAAATTCCAAAATCCCTTTGTGTTGTGTCGCACTCAAATCATGGAAGTTTACAGCAATAATATGTCGCCGTTGTACATGCTCAGAGATGCCCATTGCATTGACTTCTGGAAAATTTATTCTCTATCAAGAAAAAGGGATCTAGATCCTAAAATTAAGAGAAGTCGAGTGGTTTATGTGCATCTGATCATCAGTTATCATTGTGCAACTTTGTTTTATGTGGAGCATGCTATCACTCAAGCCTCTACATATTACTGTATGCTCTGTGTAAATGATTAGCTCACACAAAATCCTGCCTTGCTACATTACCTTTGAAAATAAATAAAAAATATCCCAATTACTTTGACAAAAAGCGTCTTAACACTTTTACAAAGTGCAACTAGATAACAAAGCAATATTTATCCTCAACAAACCTTTTCCTTCGCTTTCTCATCATGGATTAGCTAGGCCTACTCGACAGTTACATGTTCCATTTAGTCACCGTGCCATCTGATGCTAATTGGCCTGTGGTACTCAAAAACTTGTCTTGGATAAGAAGATATTGTTGATGAACCCCATGACAAGTGCTAGTAGCACTATAATAGTGGATCGTGAGTTGCCATTTTGTATGCTACAGTAAGTTTACTGAAGTTGCATCAATCATATATTACTAGGATCTTTTGCCACACTTGATGAGTTGATCCAAATATAATAAATACATGGGTTCCTGCTAAAACTAGGTGTACGTCTCCACTGATCATTTCATTTTGTTTCTAGGACTGAAATTTGTTGGTAGAAATTCTCACCACCAGTTTTACTTTTACATCACTCTTGCCTTGCTAAATAAGAAATTAGTACAATCAAATAGTAAAATTAAGGCGTTTGAAATCCTCTAATTTGGTTTATCAACTAATTTGCAGTGTGTATATTTTGCTTTCACAAGTCACAACATAACTTCTGATTTGTTGGGTGCCCTAGACTTTTATCTAATCGTGAATGAGTTTTCCAATAGCATGGCGTTTTGTCTCTACCGTTGTGGCTTTTGAGTTGAGCAACATTTGGCCGGCGCTAGACGCACACTGCACACATGGCTATGTGGTTGCTGAGTGTTTAGCCACAAAGGAGAGGTTTGATATACTCACACGTCATGTTCCATTCTTGCAACAACCTATTTTTTTGGGGCAAAACTCCAAGCGAGAGTTTAACTAATTGTTCGGCTAGTTATGAGCCGAAATTGATCGTTAAGCATATATTTCATCTTTAGGATACATGTTTATACACTGTTTCAAATACAACTAAGCTTGAGAATCGTATGAAAACTCAGCTACAGTCTTACAGACAGAGAATATCATGATATTTTTACTTGTTCTTGTTTCGTTTTGATCATGCATCTCTATTGAGGAAATTGTGCTATCTCGTTTTGTTTGGACTAGCATGAGTATGAACTCCATACTTAGTCTGACAGGTTAAAATAACAAGGTAGCTAGCCCTATTTAAAAAGACTTCAAAACGACTTCAAGAAATTAGAATGGCTAGAACAGTTGCTCTGCAACAGTACAGATAAGTTGGTAAGGTCCTGTGACCAAAGCATTTTGCATGAACCACCGTTGATTACAACCAAAAAATGGAATCTTTCTTGTGAAAATGGTTCAAAAGCAACTATTCCTACTTAGATTTAATGCCGTTTACTAGAAACCCTTATTAATTTGCTAGTTGATAAGGTAAATATGCAGCTCATTAAATGCTTTAAAGTTTCCCAAAACGCACACTAATCCTTTATTAGCAGTTAACTGGTTGGTGAGATCTGTTACTTCAAATCAAGAAAAATGCCACCCTTATTTACCTACACATGGAAAAGTTGGAAATTGCCTTGGTAGTCCTGAAAACGTCATCATAGGACACAGAAACCATATCATATTGACACCTCAAATATAAAATATGTATTCTATTTTGATCGATGATCTTAGTGGGAATGTCGACGGAAAGAATGGCGAGAGGAGAATGAGTACGTTGCTTTGCAAAAAAGAAAGAGATTGTCCCTTTCCTAAAGCTGGAGAAGTTGGCTTCAAGATAGTATCATGCCAACTTCTAATTATTTCTTAGTGCCTCCGTACTGAGATTGCTTTTCTTCTTTAATGTATGACAGAGCTTCTCAGTTCAAAAAAATAAAAATAGTATCATGCCAGTACAAACTCCTTTTGCTGACTCTGGCTCCAAAAAAATCTGGAGCCTAGGTGTTTCGAACTTGGACAAACAGACAACCCATACTATATATTATTTCTCCACACAACATGGCAACAGTAAGGGGACGGCACAACACCCGACTAAAACGGTCAATTAAACACTGTATTATTTGAGATTTTTGGGAATTTAGTTCAAATAACTCACAAAAAATCCAAAAAGTATCCCCTATCCATCGTCGTCTTCGACGCACTCGAGTGATTCAGCTGCTGGAGGAAGGCGTGCGATCTTCGAACCTCGCCCGATTTGTGGAATCTGCCACCGCACAATGCATTTTGTCATAAATCATAATCTATATATATACTAGCCTTGTCTCTCAAAAAATGACGTGTGTCCTACCTAGAGGGCAGTTGCATCCGCTCAAATATATGCAAACACATGCAGCATTACTTGCAGTAAAAAAGATCATCCATTCAAGAAAAATCCATTTGGAAGTTGGCAACCAATCTACCAGCCAATTACTTCTCAATTTAACGCCACAACCACTCACCTCTACACATTGTTCTCTACCTAGTCTCTTCTCTACAACGAGTACTTATATATGCGCATCCATTTGGACGCAACAAGTGAACACGTAGGGAAGAGAGGAGAGAGTCCTGGGTTCTTGCAGTACAATCAACCATTTTTTCTTACTGTTCATACATAGTACTCATTTCTGATAGTTTTGTTGCATACTTGTTTCATTATCCTAGCTCGGAGATCATCAGCAGGGATGGAGTATACGTATAGTATATAGTCTCGAGTTTTGAGAATGAGCGGCATCAGGAAAACATACTTCACGGAGACACGATGTAAATGGTGAGGATGGTTTTGCGTACAAGTTCATTATCTATATCCAGATCAGTTCAATCAAATAATACATGTAAAGATCATGGAAGAAACAACAAATGTTCATAACAAACTAGAGACAAGCAGCTAATTACAGTGTGCCTACAGAGGTTTCAGAGCTTGCACCCTGTGAAAACGTTGCTGACAACAACAAACTAAAGTTGTTTTTATTCTGCACTATTGTTTTCTGAAGCTGTTATGAAATATAAACTTTTCCCACATATTGTTATAGGAACTTTTGTACCAGAAACAATAATATCTCCAATTATAGCCCCTCTGAGATGTAAAATATACATTTATTTCTGTTTGCCAGGCCTTGTTGAGGCTAATAATCAATGGGACTAGTTTCTATTCTTGCCTATTTTCTCTGAACATTATGTGGAATCCTCTATGACTGCCGATGGTCGTTTTGCAGCAGATGCATGCTTAGAGCTAAAAATCAAGAACTGCATGCAGCTCGCCGGTATTTCCAAGTCGAGATTTCAGCAATGGACGAAAAATCATCATTTTTTCTAACAATAAAATCACCACAAAATTAAGTATGCTTATGTTTTTAACTTGTACAGTAGGAACTAGGGAATGGACAAGCTGAGAAAAGGATAATAATTCAGATGAATCCCAACTGAATCGGGTGCTGACAACTAAGTTTGACGAAACTGAATCCAAATCATGGCAAAAACAACGTATATTCATGTTGAATTAGACACTTGCAGCTAATTTTGACCTTGTGATAACATAATGTTTTTTTAAACTGATATAATCATGTTCTCACGAAGATTAAAAGGGAGAACCCAACCATGTTGTTCCAAACAAAATTAATTGCATCCTAAATTTGTTACGCTGATGAAGTGATTTCAATTGAGTAAATTAACCAGGTATTTGAACTGGTGGAAGCTACTATACAAGACTTTATTGTGTTAGTTCTCTGCAACACTCAAATAATCTCAGGAAACAGACTAACTCACGCAAAGTGCTATGGCTAGGAACAAAACTCACCCAAAGTACTACAAGCAGGATCGAGCAAATTCACTCAACATGTGTAGTCAACTGACAACTAGCACAAGCAGCCATATCCAATAAATTTGCACTATAACACCTCACCTACTTTTCTCCATTCTCATATCCTTCTTTCTTCTCTATCCACATCCTCAAGTACTTACATACATTTATCCATCTGGATGCAAAGAAGGAAGCACACAAGCGAAGGAAGAGAGAAGCAAGTGCTGGGGTCTTGCTTATGTAAAGCTAGAGAAGAGAGGGTCAAGTCCTGAGATAAGAGAGAAGTCTTTTTGTCTGTATGTATGCTAGTCATGGTTAGAGTCTTAGAGATCACGACTCACGAGAGTGACTGTAATTTATGTTTATATATGAAACTAGCAGATTATAGTACAACATGGTTGGGAATGAGCGGCGTCAGGAAACAATGAGTAACAGGGGTGCTGAAGGTTGCAGTGGAGGTGTATTCTCCTTTGAGCATGACAACTGCCGCACGATGCTGCTAAGAAGAGCCGAGGGTATCACATGTTTCTAGACCTCCTATGAAAATTCTTGGCAGACTATGCAGCATCTACAATCTACTAATCGTGTGCGGTAGCCAACACTTTGGACCTGATCTCCGTCCCAGTTCACACAGCGCATGGCCAATCCTATGCGAATCCAACCCTAGCCACCACTCATGGTTTGTAATCAAGCTCGCCCGCTGTAACAGCTCCGGGACCTAAGTGGGAGTGTGCGACAGCATGCTAGCACTCTTTCTTTCTTCGAGTATCAGTATGGAGTCAGAGAAGATTTGCATGAGACTTTTGATTTGTACAGAACTTTTCCTCTTTGTGCCTAGTTTAACATTGATCTTACATGTGCGCCCTAATGCCAAAATCTTATTAGATCTGCCTGATCCATGGAATCAATCAGGCCATGGCCATCCATGGGATCTACAAGACAGTGACATCCATAGGAAACGGGACAAGGAGCATGTTAATTGCAAGGACGGATAAGCTTCTCTAGGGAGTAGGGAGACAATAATTTTTCTCAATTTGAAAGTCATTCTGTGGCAGCTTACGAAATGCTGTTCTTTCTTACTCGGTTCCCCTACCATCAGATAATTCGGCTACGTAATCACAGTGCAATAGGGACCACATCTGGTAGCCATTGGATCTAGCCCTCTTGCCCTCACAGCTGCTGGATCGGGTCTGGTTCAATGGACCATGTCCATTGAAAGCGTGTCATGCACTGGCTGACAGGAACCAAGGCAGGACAACACGTGGGCGGCGGCAAGGATAAAAGGACCTTTATACCCTCAGTCCTGTGGCACTTTAGGAGGGTATTTTGTACCACGTCAACCCTCCATAGCACTATAAATAAGGCCCATCGTCACAATTTGAGGTGGGTTTTTGTCACATTTATACTTGGTCACAGCATAAAGGCAAGAGGCTTGGGCAACACTCATCACTCCGAAGAGGAAGGCAGCCATAGCTTTGGGAGAAAAGCTAAAAGAGATGGCGGGCCACGCCAATTTCGAGGTTGAAGTTGTCGCTACGGTTAAGTCGATCTCGAGTGGTGCGAGGCAAATGTATATCCACCTCGAAAAGGAAGCGAGCACTAGCTCCTAACGAGGAAGGCGGCATGTCCACAGACGCCATCCTCACAGGAAGTGATCGGGCCCTGACATAGCTCGTAGATTGCTAAGCTATTATCCCGTTGGACTTTGGCACGCTCTGGGAAGCCAGGAGGCTCGTGCCTACTGGCTCTGGCACCGTGCCATTGAGGGTTGGCCTACATGGGAATGATATCCTAGCCAATTTTGATAGGATGCCCCCGGGAGCCGCCCTTGTCACCTGGGCCTCCGACACTGTAAGTTCAAGCTCTATTGGTTTTGGTGATTGGTTTAATATTAATGTTTAATCATTGTTTAATGACAAATCTAATCATTATGAGACTAACATGTTTTATTAAGTCTTATTATTATTAGTCTCATACTTGGATGGAAAATGGAAAATCTAAGGTATGCACTCGTATTCATTCTATTATATAAATGCATACTTAGAATTCAAGTTAAAGTATGAACTCTTCCATTGCTTTAGACCAAATATGTGCATTATGTTTTTAATTCATATATACATGAATACACACATCTAGGGGGAGTTTATAATTTAACTTGATGTTTCAATTGTATTGATCCATATCCTCTTGTCATACAATATAAAGGATCAAGACCTTGAAACAATCTTTTGAGTATATATGACTTGTGTAGTTATATGCTCATGTCAATTTAAATGAGTTTAAATTGAGTTCGATTGTCTCTCAATCAATCAAAGAACATTTCATCATGTGTTGATGGTGTTTCCTTGTTGATTAAAGACAAGCGAAAAGTTCTTGAGTATAATGAAACATTAGTTGCATCAAAGTACTCAAGACACAATTAATCATTCAAATTGATTAGGGTTGTGCTCAATTGATCTTAGAGGCATCCATTATGTGTTAATGGAGTGCGGTGATGATTGAGACAACCGTGTTTGTTGGACTAACATCTTCCATGGGTTGTGAAGTAGGTTGAGTCCAAGATGATAAAGAATCGGGAAGATGAAGAAGTCATCATGTGTTGATGAGCTTCAAGAGGTGATCCTGAAGTGAAGAGAAGGGCTAGAGAAGGTTCATCATGTGTTGGTGAACAAGATGAAGAAAATGTGATCCTGGAGAAAAGATGATTGGAAATCATAAAAGCTCCAAGTGGATCGCTAGAGGCAAAGGTATAACTAGCTAGGGCTAAGGATGTGTTCCTAGTCTTTTACCGGTGTCGGTGTTTGGTTGGGAGACCGGGTTGCTAGTTAGGTTGCCGTACTATTAAGAGGGGTTGAGTCTTTTAGCTTGAGCTTCATCATGTGTTGATGAACTCGATCCGATTCACTCTAGCTCACTCTCTTGTTTGGTGTTTGCATGGAGCTAACCATTTGGCATGTGTTGCAAATGGGTGAAGCTTATGCATTGGATTTTGTATGAGCAAAGTATTTGCATGTGTTGAAAATAAGGGTGCTCATACTTGCATCTTATTTGAATCTTATTTGATTTGGTTTTTGCTTGGAGCTAAGTTTTGCATGTGTCGCAAAAGGAGAGAGCTCAAGCAATTTGGTTTAAAGTGGTTGCATGGAGTTAGAGATTTGCATGTGTTGCAAATAGAGAGCTCATGCACTTATATTTGTTGTGGTTGCTTGCATAGTGCTAGAGATTTGCATGTGTTGCAAATAGAGAGCTCATGTTTTGGTATTGCTTAGAGCTAGGTTTTTGCATGTGTTGCAAAGAACAATGCTCAAGCATAAAATTAGTTTAATGTGTATTTGCAAGTTCGTTGTGCGAATAAACCGAGGTCTATGAGTCCGGAATCCCGAGAGCATGTGAGTAGGGCTTGCAACGGGTGTTTGCAAGTTGACTGGGTCTTGTGTTGACCTTCACATGGCTAGGGGGATTAATCTCATAGAGACTCGAGTTTGATTTGCTTAATACGTTTTGCAAATAGATCTTGAGTTGTTTACGAAATGTGTTTTCGTTAGTTGGATTTGTTATTTGCAAATGTGTTTTGCAAATGAACTTGAGATTATGGGTTCCGATCCTAAAGCATGTGAATAGGGTTTGCAAATGTGTTTTGCAAATTGACTTGATCATGTGTTGATCATCACATGGCTAAGAGGATTGATCTCATAAGTTCTTGGTTTATTTGCATATGTGTTTTGCATATAAGTTGTGCTTAATGCGATTCTTTGGAGTATGTGATTAACATGTGCAAATGTGTTTTGCATAGTGCTGTGATCATGTGTTGATCCTCACATAACTCAAAGAATATATCTTGAATGGTTTGGAGAAAAGTTTTGTGAAAAGCAGTGTTTTCTCCCCGAGGCGGCGTCTCATTCAGAAGGCCAGTAGCACGGGTCCGTGCTACCGCAGATTTGGCGGTAGCACCGACGGTCCGGCTACCGCCCCTCGGCGGTGTGGAAATTCCAGAGAGGATGTTTTGGGCGGTCAGGCGGTCGGTGCTACCGCCATGGTAGGCCGGAGCACCGAGGTCCGGTGCAACCGCTCCTCGACCGGTGTGAAAAATCCAGAGGAGGTGTTTTGTGTTCGGCTTGAGTCCGGTGCTACGGGGTGAAGGCCGTGCTACCGCCGAGCGGTAGCACCGCTCCCGGGCTGGCCGGTGCTACCGAAAATCCTGCAACTAGTTTTGTAGCCGTTGGCGAGGCCGGTGCTACTCTACCGGTCCCAGAGAAGCTGTAGCACCGGGTTTCTTTGGATCTTTGCCCATTTCGCCTCCAACGGCTAGTTTTGGCTTGGAGGCTATAAAAGGGGGCCTTGGGGGGGCAAGGGCACAAGGTGGGCTGTAGCTGAGATGAAGTGTGAGTTCTTGGGGGTGTTGTGCATGTGTTGCCTTCTCCCATTTGCTTCTTGAGCTAGTGTGAGCCTCTAATTGCATGTGTTGCAATTAGGAGAGGATTGAGAGCCTCTTGTGGATGTGTTGCACTTGAGGAGGATCCTTGTGCATGAGTTGCATTTGGTGATCACCGGAAGCACATGTGTTATGCTTGGTGAAGTTCAAGCGAGAGGTTTCGGCTTGTTACTCTTGGAGGTTGCCGACTCCTAGACGGTGTAGAGCGTCGTGCGCGGGAGCTCTCAAGGTTGTGAGAAGCCCCGGCAAAGTTTGTGAAGGTTCGGGTTGAGCCTACGCGAAAGCGTGAAAAACCACATCTAGTGGATTCGAGGTGGGTGCTCAATTCGTGGAGCCGGTCCAATTCGTTTGGGCTAACCTCAACGTGGACTAGGGGAGACCGGCAAGTCTCCGATCACCACGGTAAAAAGTATTGTGTCTCTTGTGCTTGCTTTGTTCTCTTTATTTATATTCAAGCAATTTACATTTATAGAATTAAATTGATTGATTGCTTCTCTTTAGTATTGCAATTATTGTTAGAGACATAATTAGTTAGTGCACATAGTGAGTCTAGTTGATTTAGGCTTTAATTGTCAAAACCTTAGTTTATCGCTTCCGTATTATTATTGATAAGGTTTTGGTATAAGGGTAATTAGGGGTGAATTGCTTTGTAGAAATTAGAAAGAGAAAGTTTTTTTTAAAAGCCGCCTATTCACCCCCCTCTAGTCGGCATCCTCGACCTAACAGACACCATGGTGATCATTGCCGACTCTCCAACACCACGATCGGTTACGGTCCATTTCGTTTCATCTTCTGGATTATGGGAGAAGCTGCTTCTGATTGTGGGAGAATCGGGCTGGGCCAGCTGTGACTTCTAGGTTCCAGACTGGGCCAGCGAGAATCAGCAAGAATCAGGTTCCAGCCGTATTCTGATTCTATGTAGAGGGCATCTTCTGATTGTGGGAGAAGCTATCCAGAATTCTACCGTTCGGCAAACAATCTGCTTTTTTTTTAAGTAGAAGCTGTGTAGAAACTAAAACGAACTGGGCCGACCTAAAGGGTGCAACTCCAACATACGAAGCTCTTCATCAAGAGTTGGTGGACCTATAGTGGGCCATCCAGGAGCTCCAGGACCTTCGAGCGGCCCCTAAAGCGTCTATCCTCGCCATGTAGGCATCTTCGCGCCCTAAACCGAGGAAGGCATTTCGGCTATGGCCTTCGACCAGGGCCGGCGACCTGTCAAGGAGGTCGTGTGGGAAGGGATTGGTAGCGAGGATGTGACAATAGTGTGGTCCGCTCCACCATCGCTCTCTGCACCCCGTGAGGTTGGGGTTGGGGTTACAGAGAAGCCCATGGCCCGAAGATTTCAAGATGCCCATCCTAGAGCCTACAAGGGTCACACAGATCTAGAGAGTTCCTTCGTGTATATGAGATAACTGTCGAGGTGACAGAGGGTGACAACTCACCGAAGGCTAAGAGGCTCCCCCATCGCTCTATAGGGGATAGCCCAGTCATGGTTCTTCACCCTTCCTCTAGGCTCCATTTACATTTGGGAGTAGGTCTGCATCCTCATGCACAATAATTTTTTATTTTTGAATTTTGGTCAAGAGTTCTGGCTTGCACTTACAAAGAAGGTGAGCACCCGGGCGAGTCTTGAACTCGAACCCGGGCGGGCTACGTGCTCAACGGCACCGCTAGCCATCCGAGCAAATGCTCGGTCTCCATGCACAACAATTTTCAAGGCAATTATTCAGAGCCCGTGGATGCAGACTCGAGCAAATTAAAATCAGTCCCTTCATAACTATGGCATGTATATTTGTAGGAAGCAACTGCACTTTCTTTACTTATTAGCACCTCTCCAGCAAAAGCACCTGTATATGTCCATTCACGAGAGATAAAATTTTGTTCAACACCGCACCACTCTCTTGGCACTTAAACATCGAAGTGTAGCTCTAGACAAACCACTGGTGTTATAATAGTATACTACTTCTCTTGCAACGCCACGCCTATATATGCATATGAGCAATCTTTGTTTTAGGTGCAACTTTTTTTTAATATGGTTTTAATTTCTATTTCCTTCCTGTTCCCCGCTCAAATTATCCAAGGAAAAGTTGCGATAACTTGCGACTCCATAATTAACGCTAATCAGCATGGCTATGGGAATTAATGAGCAGCATCGGGGGAAAAGAAGACTCATGTGGAAGAAGGCTCTGGTTTCCGCTGTACATGATGTGCTCTCGATCGCCCACCATGGTGCGAGTACTGATTGAAGTACGTACATGCATGTCATGGTCATGGACAAGAGAGAAAACTCAACAAGGTATATTCGCCTTGCGAATGGGGAAACCGAGACAAATAACAATGCCGATGAATATTGTCCATCCGGCCGGCGCCGGCTATGGCTCGCGGTGAAACAAGGGTAGTATATATATTTAGAGACACTTTCTAAGGTGCTTGAGAGTAGTCGTGATAGACATTCATTGCGTAAAATCCGATGATCCATATCTTTAATTAGTCTGAAGGTATTTAAATTGTAGGCCAGGTATTGACTAAAAATTGGTGGAAAGTTATCTAGATAATTTTGTTAGCTTATCAAATTATATGGAGAGTTGTGGATCCATTTTAGTGTTTAGACTTTAGAACCCTGATGCTGATCCTCTTTGTAATTGCTTGTCCCCACGATCAGGGAAACCACGAAGGCTAGAGGCAACACAAGCGCCATATCTAGTCACTCGGCATATGCGAGAAGGGATTATTTGTATGTTGGTGTTGGCGCCCAAAATATGACGAGGAATTTGATCGGCTCAAATACACGTAAACATCGGGTTTAATAGGTCTGAGGCGTGCCAACCGATTTGATCATGCAATCGGCAAGAAAATTATAATCTAAACAGTTGTATGAGCTGATTAGGTTTTCAACGGTGACCTAAGCTAAAGAGCTATTTAGTCGATTAAATCACACGTAACGATAAGCCTAAACAACTCGTTGAAGCTGATTAGATGGTTTTGATAAAGACATATTTTCCCGAAAAAGGCGATGCGCAACAAGATCAGAGAAAAGCAAACCTGGGTAGATTAGCGAAATCGAAGATGATCAATAATCGGCGATGCACAGCTTATTGGTCAAGAATAGATTACAATGTCTAAATTACAAGAGCTACTCCTAACCGATGGAAAATAAATAAAAGTAGATACGAGTTGTTTGGTTGATTGTTGTGTTTTTCAGCTTGCCTCTGTCCCTTTTTACAGGGTATAGACCGATCGTATCCTTCTCTGATCCGTCGTATGAACAGTATCGACCTCCACCTCTTGACAGATAAAGTTCCTTCTTTGAATCAATATCGGCTAGAATTCCAAATTTAACCCAACTTTTCCCTTTTCAAACCAATATAGGTCAGAAATTTCCGATTTTATTCTTAGCATGATAAATTGGTTATACCTTATCAAATTTTGGTGCTAACAGTTGGTTAGCACGCTGTCTAGCTGCTTTATCTGTATGCTAAACTAGAAATATATTACCAGGATGCACTGCAGCAGGAACTACATACGTAAAATGGAGGAAGGTGGCAGTCGGTAGGAGGCAGAGAACGAGAGTCATCAGGAGAAAACAGAGTGCATGTTGAGGAGTTTGTCGAAGCTAGTTCTTGCTAGGTCTCGGTATAAGTAGTCAATAGCTCTGGGTTATTTTGTATACCCAGCGTCCCAGCCCATTTCTATTAGATATTGTTGGCTACCGATTGCTTCTGTACCCATATATAGAGAAAGTATGTGACATACAACAAAATTGCATGTTCAAAGAGGCATCTGCATTGCCTGTGAGCTGCATGTTCGATCGGCCTCTAAAAAGTACTCCATTCTGGGTGCTTGAGCGCCTTTTTTGCATCATTTACATGGACAGTCTCGAACAGATTAAAATTAAGCCCTTCATAACTATGAAGCAACTGCACACAGAGATAAACTTTATTCAACACCACACTACTCTCTTGGCTTGGCACTCAAAAGTCGAAGTGTTGCTCCAGAGAGACTTTTCTTGCAATGCCATGACTATATATGCGTATATGCGATCTTTCTTTGAGGTGGATTTTTTTTTCTGCTTCCTTCCCGTATCCCCGCTTAGATATTAAAAGATATATATATATATATCAATAGGTTGCAATAACTTGCTACTCCGTGATGCTAATCAGCATGGTTACGGGAATGGGCGGCATCCGGAAAAGAATACTCGGGCGGGAAGTGGAAACAAGCTCTGGTTGGACTTCAATTCCAATTCAGCGCAACGATGGTCTGCAGAAATTTTACAGTACAATCTACTTCATAGGGAGGTGGTACTATAAATTAGATCTAGCTGTTGATTAACAAAGAGCAGATTTGACCTTTTGTTTATCTCATTGCAACAGGTGATAACAGAACTATCTTAATTTTCGGAGGGGAAACAATGGAATAGAATTTTTTCTTTCCTATCGCTGGCTTCTTTTCCTTCTTCACGCGACGCCCCACCACAGCATGACGTCGTCGCCCAACAACTCAGCACACCCTAGTGAGAGGATGATCCAAGAGCAATTGGCACTAGATTATTGATCTGATGGTTCTTATGTTTTCTACTCAATGAAGAATCAATAAATCAAATTTTAAGCATGACGGCAAATGATAGTAGATCTATGGTCTTGACATAGCCCAGTTCGTTCATATATGGCCGCTTCTCGCGAAGGCATCAAGTAGATCTATTTCCTGGTTAGTTCTAAAATCCATCAACTGGTTAATTAGTCCCCTGATGTAGGATCTGTACTTATAATCAGCTTTCTTGTACATCAGCAGATCAACGGGAGCGTCATGCAAGATCAGCTCTTTTCTTAGCTCGCGATTCACCCAGGCTTGTGAATAAGGCTGCACGGGATCATGGGAGGTGCGATTTGCGGCAGCGAGATTAGTGAAGTGCATAGGATGTGAGAGTCTAATTCGATTACAATTTTGTTTCTTTGGGAATAATATTATCTTATATTTGGTGGTATAGTGTAACTAAATCCTGACTAATATGATTTGTCGGATCGAAAAGAATAGATAGTACAAGGTAACGTAAAAGAGCTCAAGTGCCAAGCAGAGGCTCTTGTCGCGGCCGCTGCAGCTGCCAACTGGTTGACAGAATAGGCGACCGACCGACCACCAGCCGCAAGTACGCAGCTGCATGCGCGCCTTAACACTGGTCCTACTACTTGTCTGCATACACATGCTATCGATCAGTAACACCCTGGTACAACACTGAGCCCAGAATATCACCTCTACCATTTTCTCTATGAATTAAACTCAAGTTTACCCAAAACATTCGACAATATTTCCCCCAACTATTCCTCCACAAAAAAGCTATTCAAAAATAAACATGATCGATGACAAGGGTAAAAGTAGAACATTTCACAAATATAATTTTGAAACCTCACCCCAAGCATGCCAGGGACTATGTGCCTATGAACGCTCCAGAGTCCAGACCACATGCTCAAGAACATCCAGAACCATACGACTAGAAGCATTCTTACGTTTACGACAATAAAGATTAAGCAATAATCAAGATAACTTAAATAATTCAGTTTTGTCCAACAAAACTTGCGACTATCCGTGTTCCACACAACTATCAATATTCTCTAAATATTTCATTAATTAAATTCCATATAAACGAACTAAATCATTCAGATTGATTAAGGATGACTAGAAATAACTCTCAAATCAATGGTGATGCACGTCGGACGGCGGCGGCGATAGAGACGGTGACGGCTTGGAACGGCGGCGGTGCCCCCCTCTATGCCAGCGGGAGTTCGGGGGGCAGAACGGCCCGCACGCCGAGACCGGGGTGGTCTCTGCTGGGCCTATCTTCCCGACTCAATCTGATCCCTCTCACTTCTTTATTTTCTTTTCCCATACTTCTTTCTTTATATTCCACTTTAGGCCTTTGAAAAAAAAACAGGGTATTACACTTATCAATCTCCATCTACTTTCTTCCTGCCTATTGTTTGCTTGCATATATACATCCACTTGGATGGACAATAAGCAAATACATACGCACCTGATCCAATATTTGTCTTGGTTTCTCTGTTTGGTTCAGTATATATGCAGATATGGATGACGTTGAGAATGAGAGGCACCGGCCGGGAAGAACTGAAGTGCATGCAGTATCCATATATGTCGTGGGATGGTATTTCTCTCTGAGCTTAATTTCCAGCTATCACCTTGCAGGTTTTTTCAAGGTGTGAGGTTTGATCGTTGTTCTGAGAGTGCAGAATATATGGTGTCGCGGTCGATACATTCATCCTTTCCATGTATTGTGTGCACCTTGTTTTTTTCGAGAGAGAGACTGTACATGTGCACAAATTGACTTCCATGTAGCTTGTTAAACGGTAACGATCAAAATACCCTTTTTCTTTCAATTAATTATGTAAGGATAATAATTGAAAAGTGAAAGAGTTGAATTACTCGTGATCACGGCGTATGTGACGAACAATACGACCCAGACTTTCTATTCGGACCATAACGACCGGACCTTTTTCAAGAAAAGTTCAATAGAAGAGCTCAGCTCTCTAAACAGTCTGACTATAACGCTGATCAGCTTAAAGGGGGGGAGAGAGAGAGAGAGAAAAAAGGCAAGTAGTAGTAGTTCAGAGCCAACGGTGAATCTAGCTAGCCCACAACGTCGTCTCTGCCGGTCATGGCAAGAGGTGGGCGCCACACTGGATTTTTTTTTTTGGCTGACCTATGGCATGACGGGTTTAGCCTGGCTCGACATGAAGCAAAATAGGCTGTGCTGGGCTCGGAAATGGAGCATGGCCCGACATAGCCATTTGGATTGGACTCATGCCGGCACGGCACTTGACGGGCACGGTGGCACGAGCCTGGCACAGAGCACGTCCGGCACAGTGGACCTATCGTGGGCCCGCTTTAAAAGCCCAAACACTACTGACCTGTACTACACCTTGCTCTCTTCAGTCTTCACAGCTAGTTATGTTTCTTGCTCTTCCCTGTACGCATGTCAAGTAGACTGACATAAATCCATTTGGATGCAAGAAGCGAGCATGTAAGACAAGTGCAGAAAATTTTCTTTGCTTTCTGAAAATGTGAAGAAAAATTTCCAGGGCATTGGTAAGCGAGAATCTATTAGCCCACATACACATTAGCGGGACTTTGTTTAGTTGTTTCTTAGGAATGAATGGTATCGGAAGAAGATATTCCAGCGGAGACAACGAGAAAAGTGTGGGAACCCTGGGAATCTGCACATCTTGTGGCGCGGAGATGAGAGTGGAGACAGCGAAAGCAGCAGGAGTCTAACGACGGAGACATGGGTGATTGCTACCAGCTTTTACTGTTTATAATTTACATATAGCAGCTTTTACTATTTCTAATTTACTTCTAGTGCCTCGTCAGCAAAAGCAAATATACATATCTATTAACATAAATTTTCTGAAACACCAAACTAGTCGTCTCCGGTTATCATTTTGATTTCCTAACTTCTCCCGGTGTATTTCCTATCCCTAGATGTGCAACAGCCTTGGAATGAGCGGCATCAGGAAATAATATTAATTCCAGTGCATGCTGAGTTTCTAAGAAGGAATGAAATTTCAAAGAAATTGGCTTAATCCAAGTTCTAACCAGATCAACATTACTGAAGGAACAGAACAAGTTGAATAGAAGAACTCCTGATGCACGCTGCTTGGATATAACAATGTATTTTTCTGTCTTTATGAACACTGTCGCTGGTGGTGCCAAGATTGCGCTCGTCAGGCTTCTTCCAGAACCTCACCGACCATGCCAGAGAAAACTATCCAGAGACCATGCCAGAGAAAACTATCCAGAAGGGGTCAACAAGATCCTAGCTAAATGATACGTGCAGAGCTTCGAGCACACCACCTATATAATTTGGAATTCATCCGGATAAAAAAATCTGAAGCTGTCAAATTATTCAAAGCCATCTTTATTTAATTGTTGTTCATGGTTCCTCTATGAGATCATAGAATACAAGAATGAATGTTCTGGTTTCCTATCTCATGTCATTAGTTGCACACGTAAATGGGCTTCACGTAAGCATGAGCACACTATCACAACTGCTGCTCAGAACAGGAGACAGAGAAAATTAAGAACCTGCAAGGAAATAGGAACGCATCACGTAAGAAGCTACACCTGCATGCATCAACTGCCAGTTCTGATATTATTGCATTCTTCAAGCCTCCTATGCTTTCTCCTTCAGCAACTGACTAGGGTATTCATGCATTGCGTACGGTTCACAATTCAGTAATCAAATTGTCTGGTGCTACCCCCAACACATTTCAGCAGAGACACGTGCCCCAACTTACTTGTACTTAAAAGTCCGCACCTACCAACCTGCACATATTGTTGTTGCTTCATGTCTTCTCCTCTCTTTATATATTTGTCTACGCCATTCCATCTAAATTGCCCTTCTTTTTCTCTCCAATTCCCTGACCTACCCTAAGTCTTTGTTTGGAAAGCTCATTCCCAATCGAGATCTCTGCGGATGGGCCAGGAGATGGGCCGGTATTTTAGGCTAAAATCCTGGCTCATCCACAGGGATCTCGGTCGGGAATAGACTTCCCAGACAAGGCCTAAAAGAAACAACTTGCCATCAATCTGATCCGTATCATGGAAGGATCGATCAGCATCATAATAGAAGACTTCAATAGCTGCAAATGATCCAAGTGCCAATCTTTCTTCATGTCCTTTTGCTTTGCTCGACCACTTCTGTCTTAAGGTAAGCTATGAGAAACGGCATGCTATCATGCCGATCAGCGTGTCACCATGGGAATGAGCGATATCAGGACACTATGTTCAAAGAGAAGAACAGTCACGCTATCTTTCTGTTTTCGAAGGTCAGCTAGTAATGGCAGTGGCGGACACAGAACTTTACTATTGGGTGTTCAAAATAAAACATCATAATATCTTTTGAATGTAGCTAAATATAAGTATTTTCATAAAATTATTATTTTTACCATGAAAAACTATGATGTCATTTAAAATAGAATTTAGAGGAATTAATACGCTAAGTATTTAGACAACTCAACTAGCATCCTATGGTTAAAAAATAATATAATTTATTTTAGCACATATCTATTACAAGTCACTAAAAAAGCTAATATCTAGCAATTACACTCGCTTCTTTTCTTATACCTTATCCTAGCATATCTGCATACGAGAAATGAGTTATTTGCTTTATATATAGACTCAATTCATCACCATAGATATAATCTAGTTTGTTTTAAGAAAAAATATCTAAAGCACGTAGATATTTCTAAGTATTTATAAATTTTAAAATTGGATAATCTAGAACCTTCTTGTAAAATTATCTCTCTTTTGATTATAGATAAACTAGTTAGGTGTATACACCTTGTAGGGAATATCGCTGTTTTTTTTCTTTCTACAATATAAGTTTAAACTCATCATACACACAAACCAAGGAGTTACAAAATATAAAAAATGTTATTGAACCATGCTTACCCCTATTGAGCGGTGTGCTACAACTAGTTATCCATTTTTCATCATTAAAGCAGAAGCACAAAGTGAAAATATTGCAATAACTACACCTTTAATCTCCTCAATAGATTTATATTGTGGGACGATGCTTTCCATGAAATAGACTTATATTGCAAGACGAAAGGAGTAACATGGTACGATACATGCTATCGTTCCATATAAAAAATGACACAAAAATAAGAATACACTTTTCTATTATTTACAAAAAAATTGTATAATAGAACTAACTAAACACAAATAGAGCTAAGAAGAGAAATTAATGCAAGCTATATACATAACAATTTCAGAAATATCGTTTATCTTAACTAGTGGTCAAAACCTTATTTATGCAATTTTGAAAAGAGTGCATATAAAAGATATGTAAGATGTGTATTCCTTTCTCAAGCTTTTAATGTGGTGATACAAAATTTTGATATTGATGTATCCAAATGTGTGTTTATATGTGTTTCTATAAACTTATGTGCTAGACCCTAATATATAGTAAAATAAGATTGGAACCTAATTATCTGGTTAAATTAACTATACCATGTTTGTTTATCTATATAGAGTAGCGTGGATAATTATTCAATCTCCACAGCTTTTAACAATTGTTGTGTAAAAGAAGTATATAGATAGAATTGTTGGTTAGATGTTACTCTATTTGATAAAAAAATATATTACTCTATAATTTAAGCAAAATTGTTAAATATTATTCAACTAAAGATCTTAGAAAATAAATCAAATTCCTTACCATTGGATTTGCACCACATTTCTTGCTTAGGCCGACAAGACCTTCGACTTATCCAGCGGTTTGATAGGGGACTAGAGTTCAAGTTCACTTGATTTAGGGTTTGACTTTTTGACGGCCTGATAGCGCTAGTGTTCAAGTTCACTCGATTTAGGATTTGGATTCACTGGAATCTCCAACAATAGAGGGAGGCGGCAAAGTGGCTATGGCGCCGTTAGCCGTGGGTATGTAAGAGTAGGACAAAAGGTGTTAGGGGGATGGGAGGCAATCATGAGTGGCATATTAGGTCTTAGAAAGACGATAGATGGTTGAGATGACAAATCAAATGGCAGAGAGGAGGAATAGCAATTTCCTCTGCAGGACGGGGCCCGTGGGGAAAGTCCTATGGGGTGAGGTGAGAGAGGGAGGAGGGTTGATCTCTTTGCACGGGAGAACAGGGTTTGGCCTCCGTTGCACTAGTGGGGTGGGGGATGTGGTGGTCGTCTTCCCCCACGAGACCCATGGAGATTCGATTAAAATCATAAATACATTATTTTGTTTATAAAATTATTTTCTTATATGTTGGAACTAAAATTTGAATCTATAAATTTGGATACAATTTTTAAAGTTATATTTCAAAAAATAGATAAATACTTATAAATTAATAAATAAAGTCACATTATTTTTTCAAAACATAATTGAACATATTGTTTAAACTATGCGTGTATCTCTGCAGGTTGCCTCCTGGATCAAGGACAAAGTGACGTCCCCCCAGAGGCCTGTTGCTACAGGATAAATGTGTCTTGTAGAGGGGGTCAGAGATGGTGGTGGTGGCTAATTAGGAATATTTAGGATTGCTATAGTTTATAGTTATAATAAGAACGAGTAGGAGCAAGTAAAAAGGTTCGATACAAATTCAATGCTATAATTTTGAGCAACCGATGACTAGTCATTCTCTTTGTTTTGTTTAATTGGAGAAGTATTTTTGTACGAAGAAATCACGCCCAAGCCTCGATATTGTTGAATCGTATCCTCTCCTTTTGTGGTCTAAAAATAAACTTTGTCTTTACTTTGTCCACACCGTCGTTCTGCAGAAGAGGTTAGATTTGTAGGCCAATTGACGAGCGACGACCAGCATCTTTGTTCCTTCCCCTTCCCTTGTGTTTTTCCCATCCATGTTGGCAAGAGCCAAGGTTTCAAATTTCGTTTTCGAATTGCATCTCGAAGGCAGCGAAAATCCAAAATTTTGGGCGAATTCAAAAAGAAAATTTGAAATCAGGTAAATTTGAAACCAAAATTTCCGAAAATCACTGTAGCAATTTGAAATATTTTATAATTTTTCATTTCATCGAGATTTTGGATCTCATCTTGATCGAAATTCAAGATTTTACCGAGATTTTGTGAAATTTGGCGAAATTTTTTTCCCCTGGCAGGAGCTGCTTCGCGTCCAAAGTGAGACGATGCCCTTCTTCCGGACGTCGCTTCGCCCTCCCAAAACGAGCTACCGAGACGTTCCTCCGTCTCTTCTCTTCGTTCCCACCGTTCGCGTCCCCCTTCTCCGGCGGCCGACGCGGTGAGCTCTTCTCCTCCCTTCCTTCGTTTCCACCGTTCTCCGGATCTCCCCTCCCCTTCTCGGTGGTCGGCGCTGCGAGCTTCATGGGAGATCCCCGTCAACATCCTCGTGGGGGATCATCCAAATCTTTCTTTCTACTCCAATCCGTGCAGTTTGTTACGTGCTGAAATACTAATAGCAGTTTATTTTCCAAAAATTTTAGGGGTTCAACTGAACCCGATGCCCCACGATTAGGTCCGCCCCTGAGTAATGGCGCCGCTGGATATAGCTGCGTGGTTCCTCCGAAGAGAAGCGCAGTGTCGACCACGCGGAATTTAACTGGAGCTTCCATTATCATGTCATCAAAATACTCGAAACATGCAGAATCAAGCGACATTTTTAAACTAGTATCTTGTTTAGATTAAAGCGTTAAACAGATATAAGTAATACTAATTTCAAATGGTTTTCTTGAAGATTCTCGACACCTGACCTTATTAGTTCATTTCCAACAACGGCACACACCACCCTTCCATGTTTTGTTTATGAAAAACTACCCTTGTTGTAATCCCGAGCAATGCTCAATCACCGTGAGCACGGCTATTCGAATAGTTTTGACACTCTGCGGAGGTTGTACACTTTACCCACAAGATCTGACCGCCACCACACGGTGATTGTCATAACAAAGCTTTTGGGAACTTCTACCTTAACCAAAGAACCTCTCGGTGTGCCTTTACTATCACTTCCCTCACAGAGCGAAGTATAGGACCGGCCAATCACCGTTGGATGGGCACCAAGCCGTAGCAGTGCGCTCCCCATACAGATACACCCTGTGTCTTGTCACCCCGAGTATCGGAGGAAGATATCGAGAACCCTAGTCAACTAGGTCCATCCCATGTCGGACATGTGGTTGTCACGGTGACTCGAGATCAAAGGCTTGCAAGGTGAAGTCCTTAGCGGCCAAGGCAAGACTTTCAACACTCAACGATGGCACACACCCAATGTGGCACAGACTCATCACTCAACAACCCAATGCCACACAGCCCACAGCACCTGACCTCTTGCCACTTGCCCGATCTAAATCATTTTCCACCCGTTGATTATTGTACAACACATGCGGCAATAACTCAATATCGATGCTGGAACCACACAAAGTTCTTTGTACCTCAATCTCAACATGTGGCATCATCACACCACTTTTCAAAATACATTCAATATGTCTTTAATCAATATTGTAGCATTTTTCCAAAGATCATTCATGATTCACTGCAAGGCTAAGCATCTACTCACGGTCTAGCCTCCGTGTTGGCACAATATTAACATCCAACTAATATAATCGAACTTAGGGTGACAATGATCTAGGCATACAATTAATAATTCAAGGTGGCATAACAAAATGGGTTGATTAACTACATTATCCCAAATTAATTTAAATTCATTTTAAATAATTAGCATGCATAGTTTCAAAGCATAAATTACATTTTAAAATCTGGGATCAAAATGATCAAAGCATCACTTGCCTTCAAAGAGTTGCTGGTGGTGTTCAAGCTTGGTCTTGAGCGACGAATTCTTCCTCGAAACTTCCGGCAAATTCGTCTCTGCGTACAAACAAAGCATACAATAAATAGCCAATACAGAAGACTATATGTCCTCAAGAATTCAAATAAAATTCACCAATAAATAGCTCACAATTTTATGAATTTTTAGAAATTTGAATCACCCAAATCCGAGTTAAAATGCAAAAGTTATAGTCATTTGAAGTTTGAATAAAATCAAAATACGAAAATTAAGAAAATCCGATTTTTCTGAATTATTTTTATACTTGAAATTCACATTTATGACGTCAGCATGCCTCATGATGGCGTCAGCACCGAAATAATTTCCGGCCAAAATATTTTATATATGAAAATATTTATGGCGTCGGCGATAGCGTCGGCCGCGACCGTGTACGCCGAGGTACGCCACGTCGCTCTGATCTATGGGTGAGTCTGGGTTGGCTCGGTCTCTGTGGGCTTAGTTCCGCGAGCGATGCGACCACGCGCAAAATCGGACCGTTCGCTAAAGCCGACGGTCGAGATCCTCACGCGCCGCGCGGCGCCGAGATCGTCGACACGCGTCGCGCGTCGGTGATCGGCCTAAATCCAGCGGTTGGATTCGCACCGACGCGGCGGCGCCTCGATTCCCGCACGGCCACGCGCGTCGCGCATCGAGCGGTGCCCTCGGATCTAACGGCCAAGCACCACACGCCATCTGCGGCGCCTCGGTTTACTCGTAGCCGCAGCGATCGCGATCGCGGCGCGCGCGCAACGGCGGATCGGTCTGCGCTCTGGTCAAACGCCCGCAGCGTCGGCCGCGATTTGGCGAGTGCGGTGCCATCTCCGCCGCTTCGTTCAAATCGAGCAGCGCGAGATCCTTAGGGCAAAACCAGATCCAATCTCTACCGTTCGAGATCTAATCCAGCGGTCCACGGTACGGAGTCATTTCTTCGCTTCATGGTGCGGCGTGGTTCAATCCTCTGGCGTCCACTATCGATCCAGCGGTTAAGACAAAACATATCGCAGACATTAGATCTAATCCAAGCCGTTCGTTCTAGATCTAGCGGTTACGATTCAATCTAAACATCTCTGAGAGATGGAGGCTCGTGGACTCACGAACCGAGCGATGCAAATCGGACGGTCGGCGCGTTCGGCGAGGTTGGCGAAGAAGCGAAGGTTGCGGGTGGGGAAGATGACCTCGGCGGCGGCGCTGCGGGCTTCTCCGGCGAGAAGAAGTGGTCCACTCGATCGTCTTGCTTCGGTGAACTTCGGAGCAGGCGAACGCGGCGGAAAGCGACGACGGCGGCGAGAGAAGCAAAAACAACGGCGGCACAAGGGCGCCTTCTGGCGAGCTTCGCTCGAGCGCTAGAAGAGTCTCGGCGTGCGTCGCGAGAGTCAAAAGCGCAGCGAAGGAGCTCTGCGGACGGCGCTACTCGGTGCACTAAAGGGGCCTCGGCGTGCGCGCTTCTGGTGGCGCGAATGAGGGAGCGGTCGGCGGCATTAGCTCCGGTGATCTCGCGAAGACGGCCGGCGTGGCGCAATCCAGCAGCGTCCGTCGCGGCGACGATCCGAAGGCTCAGCGCGTCGGGCGGCGTGCACACGCGCGAGCGTCGCGATCCGGATCGAGCGGCTTGGTTGGCGGCGCTAGGGTTTCGGCAGCGGATGGGCGGCGACGCGCCGACAATGTGGGCTCGGCCCATTACATTCATAACCACTTTTAAAACCTTTTCAATAAAAATAATTCTAGAAATTCACTTAAATCATTTGGGGCTTTTAAAATAGCGAGAAAAATTCTAGAAAAATTCGAGAAAATACTTTGAGATATTTGGAACTCAAATAAAATATTTTCAATAAAACTTTGCTAGAACTTTTCCATTATTTAATTGTTTTCAAGGAAGGCTAGTTTTGAGTAATTCCAAATAAATTTCAATAAATTCCCAAAAATTCACAAAATCAAAAATACTCTCAAAATTTAAATTAGAGCAAAAATTAGGGTGTTACAAACCTCCCCATATGAGAATCTCGTCCACAGAGATTGAGTATCTATAAAAGCAGGTTAGGGAACTCCTTCTTGAGATCTTCTTCACGTTCCCACGTTGCTTCACTTTCCGAATGGTTGCTCCTTGAACTCTGCGAAGCGCGTTGACTTGTTCCTTGTCTCTCTATCCATTCGTCCGAATCTTCATTGGATGTTCTTTGTAAGTCAGATCTTCTTGCAGCTCAATTGCCTCCAAAGGTGTTTGCTCTTCCGGTACTCGAAGACACTTCTTCAGTTGAGACACATGGAATACGTCATGCACTCCTGCCAAAGACTGCGGTAACTCAATTGATCGCAACTTCACCTCTACGGCTCAAGATTTTGAATGGTCCGACATATCAGGTGCGAGCTTCCTTTTGCATGGAACCTTCTGACTCCTTTGAGTGGTGTTACTCTAAGATACACAAAATCTTCGGGTTCAAAGCTTAGTTCCCTGCGACGGTTGTCAGCATAACTCTTTTGCCTGGATTGTGCAATCTTCAATCTTTCCCTGACCAGGGTGATCGTGCTTCCGCTTCTGAAGAATGCGGTCGAAAACATGTCGTTACTTTGTCTCATTCCAATTCAATGGTGTTCGACAGGACCTACCATCTGAGCTTCAAATGGAGACATTTGTAAACTTGTTGATAAGCATTATTATAGCCGAACTCGGCATAAGGCAAACACTTGTCCCATGAAGTGGAATATGCTAAGGCACATGCCCTCAACATATCTTCAATATCGATTGACTCTCTCGGTTTGTCCATCATCTGCGGATGGTATCTTTGTCTTGAAGTTCAAGCGAGTCCCCATTGCTTCATGAAGCTTACCCCGAATCTGGAGGTAAATTGGGTACCTCATCAAACACTATCTTTTGGCACTCCATGTAAGCAGACAATTACGGACATATAAAGTTACGCTAACGGTCTCGGAATAAGTGGTCTTCTTGGTATGAAATGTGCCACCTTAGTTAAGCGATCTACTATGACCCATATGGAATCATATCCACTTTGCGTTACGGGCAATCCGGTTATAAAATCCATACCAATTTCCTCCCATTTCCATTCGGTATCTTTAAGGGTTGTAATAGCCTGCGTCTGCTTTGGTGCATAGCTTTGACCCTTTGGCATATGTCACATAATGCAACGTATTCGGCGACTTCGTTTCATGCTTGGCCACCAAAATTTTCCTTCAAATCTTGATACATTTCGCACTTCTGGATGAATTGAGTACTTGAGTCATGGGCCTCTCCCAAAATTAAGCGCTTCAACTCCTTTTGTTCGGCACACAAATCGCCCTTTAAACCACATAGTACCTTGTTCATCCAGTTTAAAATCTTTTGCTTTGCCTTCATCCATTTTGCCCTTAATTCTTTTGATCTTATCATCATCTTTACGCCTTCCACGATCGATCTTCCGGGTAGGTCTTACTTCAAGGTTACTAGGAATCCTTTTGGTACCATTTCCAATTCTAGTTTAAAATCCTACACAATGCTGCTGACTTATTTCCAACGACATATTTACAACTGTGGTTCTTTACGCTCAAGGCGTCGCCACCACGTTGGCTTTCCCGGGTGGTAGTGAATTCCCACATTATAATCCTTGATTAACTCTAACCATCTTCTTTGCCTCATATTTAGGTCGACTTGTGAAAATATACTTAAGGCTTTTATGATCGGTATATACTTCACATCTATTTCGATGAGATGATGGCGCCATATTTTTAGTGCATGCACTCGACTAATTCTAAATCATGAGTCGGATAGTTCTCCTCATGTGGTCTCAATTGCCTCGATGCATAGGCAATTACCTTCCTATTTTGCATCAACACGCATCCCAATCCCCGACGCGATGCATCACAATAAATGTCAAAGTCTTGGTGAGCGTCTGGTAAAACTAATACAGTGCGATGTTAACCTCCTTTTCAATTCTGAAAACTCTTCTCACACTCGGTGTCCATAAAAATTTCTTTTCTTTTTCAACAATTGCGTGAGAGGTCTACGCAATCGTAGAGAATCCTTCAATGAATCGACGGTAATACCCGCCATTCCAAGGAAACTACGGTTTGGGTTACCGTCTTGGTATTCCCAATGTAAAACCGTTTCCACTTTCTTTGGATCTCTGACAACTCCTTCTGCTGTCATTATGTGTCCAAGAAATTCCACCTTATCTTTCCGAAATCACATTTGCTAAATTTACAAACAAGCTGTTGTTCCCTCAACTTTTCAAGGACTAGCCTCAAGTGCTCGTGCTCTTCTCTCGTCTTGGAATAGATAAGGATGTCATCTATGAATCTGACGACGAACTTATCCAAGTTTTCCATAAAAACCTTATTCATTAAGTTCATGAAATATCTTTGGTGCATTTATCGGACCAAAAGACATCACTTTGTAAACTCGTAGTGTCCATATCTTGGCGAAAATGCGGTCTTGAATATCCTCGATCGGATCTTGGTGATGGTATCTGATCGAAGATCAATTTTGGAGAATACTCTGCTCCTCTCAATGGTCAAACAAATCATCGATCTGGGTAGCGGATACTTATTCTTTATCGTCACATCATTGAGTGCACGATAGTCTATACACATCCACAAACTTCCGTCCTTCTTCTTAACGAATAAGGCAGTGCTCCCCATGGCGATGAACTAGGTCTTATAAATCCCTTTTCAGCGAGTTCTTCAATTTGCTTCTTCATTTCCACCAATTCCTCTGTGGACATCCTGTAAGGTCTCTTAGCTATTGGGCTGTCCACGGAACTAGTTCTATCACGAACTCGATATCTCTATCTGGCGGCATTCGGTAAATCTTACGGGAAAACATCCGGATATTCATTGACTATGGAGACTTCCTCTGGTGGCAGTCTTCATCTTTGTTGACCATCAATTGTCCATCTCGTCTTGGTTTCGCTTCAAACTCAATTTTCTTTCCATCAGGGCTCTCGTAGATATGACTCTTTTCATGATCCAATCGCCTTGTGATCGGTTAACCAATCCATTCCCGGATAACATCCAAGGTTTGGGTATTAAGGGCGATTAAGTTCGCTAGGAACTCAACTCCATTAATTATTATTCCTACCCCAGAACATCCTACTTTAGATCGGAGTTCTGATCCAGGGGATTGGACTATGAGCACACATTTAAGATTCACTATTTCCATATCATTTTGAACAGCAAAATCTCGGGAAATAAAAGAATGCGAAGCTCCGGAATCAAATAAAACAGTAGCTGGTACTGAGTTTACTAGGAACTTACCCAGTACAACGTCCGAGGCGTTCTGGACTTCATCTGCTGTGATGTGGTTGACTCTGCCTCGTGCAGTTCCTTGGGATGGAGTCGCTGCTGTTGATGCCCCGCGGTTCATGATTAGTGCGGGAGTCCTTGCCGGTGTGTTCCCCAGGTTAAAGCGAACCGGGGTGACACCTCCTTCTTAGAGCGATTGTTGGCAAAATGCCCCATTTCATTGCAATGATAGCAACGTCTTCCCACGGCTGAGAGGTTCCTCGATCATGCCATAGTTAATTGGAGTCTGAACATTTTGACCCATCGGGCGATTTGCCGCGGTGGTGCTCTGTCATTGCCTCTAGGTTGGTGCAGAATAATTTGTTGGGGTGCCGTCCTCTGCCTCTGCCGGCCCTGACGACCTCCTTGTTGCGCCATTCTGCGCTTCCTGTTGTCATCCAACTCTCGGCGCTTGTCCTCTAAGATCAGGGCTTTGTTAACTAACTCTTGAAAGTCAGGGAATGTGTGGGTGATCAGTCCCACCTGCAACCCTGCATTCAATCCCTTCATGAAGCGGGATTATGCGGCCTTATCCGTAGCCACGTCCTGCAGTGCGTAGCGTGCCGGTTAGGTGAACTTGTTCGAGTGTCGGCCAGCGATGGCCGCCTTGCTTGAGCTTGAACTCCTCCTTTTAAGATCCATGATACCCTCGGGTACATGGTAATGCGACGGAAGGCCGAGGTGAACTCCTCCCATGTGATACTCGCGGGTCCTCATGAGGCTGCGCGAAGTTTTCCACCATTCTGCGGCGGTCCTTGAGTTGATGAGAGGCATAGAGTACCCTCTCATGTCCTACACATTGGGTAATGTCGGCTTCCTTTCGATTGTCCTTAGCCAATCGTCGCCTCCATGGATTGGCGTTGCACGAGAAGGTAGGTGGGCGGGTTCTCATAAACTCCGACAACCGTGAGTAGGGTGTGGTCCATGGTTGCCCCGGGTTGAACATTCGCGGCTTGATTGGATATCTCTGCATGGTTTGAACCATCGTGGTCATGAGTTGAGTGCAGGCGTCAAAAGGCTCCCGGAGTTACGCATATCGACTGCGGTGGTTGAGAATCGACTCTTCATTACGGTTGTCCGTCTGGTTAGCTCCACTTCACGGCTCCAACATTTCCACGAGTCCTCACCATCTGTTGCAAGCTTCCATGGTTAAGAAAAGAAGAAAGCATAGGCGAGTAAAAGAACTTATGTGGAAGCAGGTGTAACTTAAATTATTTAGCCACTTTATTGATATAATATAAAGCGGTATGGTTGCTCACAAGTGCCTAAGGGCAATGCAACACATACGTGACACTCATAACCAATAAGCAAACATAGGAATCCAAGACAACTCACACCTAAGGGTGACTACGAAGCAAAGGCGCGACTCGGATATTCGAGTCTCGACACTACACTCTACTACACTCGATCACTCATCGAGCCAACCCGTTGCGGCTTCCCGAGCGCGTGCCGCGGTCTTTGCGGCATTGAGGCGGCCGGTCTGGTGACCTCTGCGGCGGGTGCAAAAGACCCCATCGACTCTGCTGGTCCCGGGTGCTGCTCCTGCTGCTGGCGCCTCTGCTCGGCTCCTCGAATCTGGATCATGTAACTCCGGGCGGTTGGGCTCGGGTCCATATAGAGCCATCTCCAACTCCTGGATCTTATGTATGGCATGAGCTAAGTTCTCCGGTGTTGGGTTCTTGCCTCTATAACCTCGTCGCGGGTCCTCTGCGGCTCTGGTATCTCGTCCAAGCGTCCTCTGGCGATGGCGTATCTCGCCAGTGGGTGATCGTGGCGTCCTCCTCGGCGAGCTCCATCTGTTATATCGGTATCGTCGCGGCGGATGGTGGCGGAAGGCGGTGCCCTCTAACTCTGCGGAGTAAGTGCGGGCAATTTGCCGCATCGCTGACGCGACGTCTCACGAATCCGGCCTCGAAAGAAGACCTCCGGCGGTGATGTAGATAGGGCGACTACGCCTCGTCCTCTCCGAGCATACACTGTGATCTTGGCGTCGAGCGATGTCAAGTCTGCCCGTACCACCAAGTCCCTCGATGCGTGGTCGGTCAAAACCTCCAACAAGCGCATCATCGCCATAACTCCATGGCGTATCCTCGGTGCGCTCTCCATAGGTATGGATCATCCTCATACGCCAAAACAAACCTTGTTTAAATTAAATAGAGAATAATAAAAATTCACATAGGTATGAATAAGGGAGAAGAGATAAGTCGAGATTTCTTTGACATTCTTGCTCAAGTTGATTAGGTCTTTAGAAAATAGTTTTCACCCTCCTAGGCACAACCAAACTAAGGTCAAGGCCTCTGATCGGCTGCTCGATACCACCTCTGTCGGGAACCGAATGCAAAATCCGGACCCTCTGTATTACATGCGATCCGAGATCACGCTAGCACACACCATCATCTGAGGTTGCACATCACGAGACATTCACAAGGATATAAGAATAAATAGTGCAAACATGTATATAAAGCAGGTTGTACAACCTTATGGTCTCCTTACGAGATAAGTCGACCACGCAGGCACATTATTCAAAACAAAGAAATAGCGGCGGAACATAAAAAGTCGTGTAAGCATCCATCTTGCCACGAGGCAACCGGTGGGCTTGCCCCTAGTTGCTCGTGTCCTCGGCGTACTCCTCCTCCCATCTTGGTGTAGTCTCCTCCACCGATGTTGGGGTTGATAAGCAAGGTGGGGTGAGTACACAAGGCACTCAACAAGTAATGCAGAATGCGACACTATTACTATATGCAAAGCTTATTCCAATGGATTGGCTTAATTGATCCTTTTGCATCAAGCGGCATTTTTAAACTAGTATCTTGTTTAGATTAAAGCGTTAAACAGGATATAAGTAATACTAATTTCAAATGGTTTTCTTGAAGATTCTCGGCACATGACCTTATTAGTTCATTTCCAACAACGCACACACCACCCTTCCATGTTTTGTTTATGAAAAACTACCCTTGATTGTAATCCCGAGCAATGCTCAATCACAGTGAGCACGGCTATTCGAATAGTTTTGACACTCTGCGGAGGTTGTACACTTTACCCACAAGATCTGACCGCTCACCACACGGTGATTGTCGCAACAAAGCTTTTAGGGAACTTCTACCTTAACCAAAGAACCTCTCCGGTGTGCCTTTACTATCACTTCCCTCACACAGGCGAAGTATAGGACCGGCCAATCACCGTTGGATGGGCACCAAGCCGTAGCGCAGTGCGCTCCCATACAGATACACCCACGTGTCTTGTCACCCCGAGTATCGGAGGAAGATATCGAACCCTAGTCAACTAGGTCTGTCCCATGTCGGACATGTGGTTGTACGGGTGACTCGGATCAAAGGCTTGCAAGGTGAAGTCCTTAATCGGCCAAGGCAAGACTTTCAACACTCAACAGTGGCACACACCCAATGTAGCACACAGACTCACATCACTCAACAACCCAATGCCACACAGGCCCACTGGCACACGACCTCTTGCCACTTGCCCCAGTCTAAATCATTTTCCACCCGTTGATTATTGTGCAACACATGCCAAGAATAACTCAATATCGATGCGGAACCACAGTTCTTTGTACCTCAATCTCAACATGTGGCATCATCACACCACTTTTCAAAATACATTCAATATGTCTTTAATCAATATTGTAGCATTTTTCCGAAAGATCATTCATGATTCATTTGCAAGGCTAAGCATCTACTCACGGTCTAGCCTCCGTGTTGGCACAATATTAACATCCAACTAATATAATCGAACTTAGGGTGACAATGATCTAGGCATACAATTAATAATTCAAGGTGGCATAACAAAATGGGTTGATTAACTACATTATCCCAAATTAATTTAAATTCATTTTAAATAATTAGCATGCATAGTTTCAAAGCATAAATTACATTTTAAAATCTGGGATCAAAATGATCAAAGCATCACTTGCCTTCAAAGAGTTGCTGGTCGTGTTCCGAAGCTTGGTCTTGAGCGACGAATTCTTCCTCGAAACTTCCGGCAAATTTACGTCTCACGCGTACAAACAAAGCATACAATAAATAGCCAATACAGAAGACTATATGTCCTCAAGAATTCAAATAAAATTCACCAATAAATAGCTCACAATTTTATGAATTTTTAGAAATTTGAATCACCCAAATCCGAGTTAAAATGCAAAAGTTATAGTCATTTGAAGTTTGAATAAAATCAAAATCGAAATTAAGAAAATCCGATTTTTCTGAATTATTTTTATACTTGAAATTCACATTTATGACGTCAGCATGCCTCATGATGACGTCAGCACCGAAATAATTTCCGGCCAAAATATTTTTATATATGAAAATATTTATGGCGTCGCGATAGCGTCGGCCGACGACACGTGTACGCCGAGGCCGCCGCGTCGCTCTGTCTATGGGTGAGTCTACGGGTTGGCTACGGTCTCCGTGGGCTTGGTTCACGAGCAGTGCAGCCACGCGGCAAAATCGGACCGTTCGCTAAAACCGACGGTCGGATCCTCACGCGCGCGCCGCGGCGCGCAGAGATCGTGCGACCGCGCGTCGCGCATCCGGTGATCGGCCTAAATCAGCGGTTGGATTCGCGACCGACGCGGCGGCGCCTCGATTCCGCGGCCACGCGTCGCGCATCGAGCGGTGCCCTCGGATCTAACGGCGGCACCACACCGCCATCGCGGCGCCTCGGTTTACTCGTAGCCACGCGCACGATCGCGGCGCGCCCAAAGCACGGCCGGATCGGTCTGCGCTCGTCAAACGCGCACGCAGCGTCGGCCGCGATTTGGCGAGTGCGGTGCCATCTCCGCCGCTCGTTCAAATCGACAGCGCAGATCCTTAGGGCAAAACCAGATCCAATCTCTACCGTTGGATCTAATCCAACGGTCCACGGTACGGTAGCATTTCTTTGTTCGCCAGTGCGGCGTGGTTCAATCCTCTGCGTCCACTATCGATCCAGCGGTTAAGACAAAAACATATCGCGGACATTAGATCTAATCCAAGCCGTTCGTTCTAGATCTAACGGTTCGATTCAATCTAAACATCTACTGAGATGGAGGCTCGTGGACTCACGAACCGAGCGATGCAAATCGGACGGTGGGTGCGGTCGACGAGGTTGACGCGGCGAAGCGAAGGTTGCGGGTGGGGAAGATGACCTCGGCGGCGGCGCTGGGCTTCTCCGGCGAGAAGAAGTGGTCCACTCGTCGTCTTGCTTGGTGAACTTCGGAGCAGGGCGAACCGCGGAAGCGGCAGACGGCGGCGAGAGAAGCAAAAACAACGGCGGCACAAGGGCGCAACTTCTGGCGAGCTCGCTCGAGCGCTAGAGAGGGTCTCGGCGTGCGTGCGAGGAGTCAAAAGCGCAGTGAAGGAGCTCTGCCGGACGCGCTACTCGGTGCGCAAAGGGGCCTCGGCGTCGCGCTACTGGTGGCGAACGAGCGGGAGCGGTCGGCGGCATTAGCTCCGTGATCTCGCGAAGACGACCGACGTGGCGCAATCCAGCAGCGTCCGTCGCGGCGGCGATCCGAAGGCTCACGCGCGTCGCGGCGACGTGGCTGCACGCGACAGCGTGCGATCCGGATCGAACGGCTTGGTTGGCGGCGCTAGGGTTTCGCGGATGGGCGGCGACAGCGCGATAAGAATGGGCTCGGCCCATTACTGTTCATAACCACTTTAAAACCTTTTCAATAAAAATAATTCTAGAAATTCACTTAAATCATTTGGGGCTTTTAAAATAGCGAGAAAAATTCTAGAAAAATTCGAGAAAATACTTTGAGATATTTGGAACTCAAATAAAATATTTTCAATAAAACTTTGCTAGAACTTTTCCATTATTTAATTGTTTTCAAGGAAGGCTAGTTTTGAGTAATTCCAAATAAATTTCAATAAATTCCCAAAAATTCACAAAAATCAAAAATACTCTCAAAATTTAAATTAGAGCAAAAATTAGGGTGTTACAAGTACACAACTCAATATGCAGAAAATTGGAAGTTGCAGCTTCTGCGTAGCATGTTTTGTAATCGTTTCATCCGCAACTGACTAGTGTGCAATCTTTTCTCGCTTGGCTCCTTGTCTGACGGCCTATAAATTGGCGATCCGTGGTTGATAACACAAGACAAGCTGCTTACTCTGCAACCAGGATCCGGAATCTTTAGACTGTCTATGCAAAGGAAATTTGGGAGAAGATGACTGCTTGGACAACACAGCCGAGTTTCCAAGTACCCACAGGCATTGCAAACACAGCATACCACTGGACAAGCTTCTCTGCTTCAATGTGAAAGAATGACCAGCGGCAATTCAATGCCATCTTCGTCTATGTTTGTAGGAACGTACGGAAGGAGTGAAACAGGAGCACATTCCAACACAAGGCACTCGGCACGCACCATGTATTTGGCCTAATTCAAGAGGAATTCAGCAGTACCAAAGAGCACATTTCCCTCAGGAGTAATCTGCTGTCGCTTGTTGCTAGTTCTTGTTGTGATCGTTTTCAATCGGCTTGTCATTTGTGACCATCCGTTTCTTTTCTTCCTACTTCACTGATTGAGGGCTTCAGAGCCCGGTTGTACCTCATTCTGCTAGAACTTCTCGTTTCTATCTATAATGATTAGAGGAGTTCCTGCTGTGTTTTCAAACAAAAAAAATTGTGCAATCTCGCCATCTCAGCTACCTTCTCGTAACTCGAACAGCAACGGTTCAACCACTGAACGTACGTTGCCGGCGACGGCATCAATGCGAGGGCTTCGGTCAGGTGCGCTAGCTTGATCGCCGGCGCCATCATTTATCTCTCGGAGAACGCTGTCGTGACCCAGTACCACACAACCGTTGCATGTATTATAGTTTGATACTTTTTTTTACGTGCAACAGGCTTTAGATTGGATCGGAGTTGCGAGATATTGTACAAGTGTGCACGGTATCAAAAACGAAGTAGATATAATCTCATAGGGAGAATCAAAATAATGACGATGAAACAATCGCAATGAGAGAGAGATTTTGTGAAGTCGACCATAAATTTCTTAAGTACAATTGAAGCATTTGTACCCCTAATTCGTTTTGGTTTTGGTAATTAATGGCAATTGTAATTAAAGGATTAATATTTTTCTTCAAGCTCAATTGCTAAGGTATAATATTTAAGGACCTTTTCTTAGCTTTTGCTGATCTAATTGGTGTTTTGGAGAAAAGATCGGGTTGCTAGATTTGGTGCCGTACTCCCCCTTGGTTACTAGCTTAATGTGGATCAAGTTTCATAGCTTAAATCATGCTCACACTAAGTCTTAGATGTTTCTCATTGAGTCATTCGAAAAATCTGAAAAAAAATTAGTAAAAGACCAGTACTACCGATCATGTGGAAGCGGTGCTACCGCAAGATCAGTAGCATCGGCTCAAATGGCCGGTATGATTTTAACACAATGCTGATTTTTGGATTTCCGCCTGAACGGTGCTACCGACCATGTGGGAGCGGTACTACCGCATGGTGTGTGTTTTCCAAAGAGCCTATTTTTGGCTGTTTTTCTCTGATCGGTGCTACCGACCATGTGGGAGCATTACTACCGTACGTGCGGTAGTACCGGCCCCAAATGGCGATCTGTTTTTTTTTCAGAAGAGCACCAAAAATCTGCGATCATGTTGATTTTGAGGCCGATGCTACCGGACCTACATGGGCAATAGTACCGGGTCTTTGTAGCAACGGCTACAATTCTTGCATTTAATGCACTATTTCGGCCGTTGAGTTGGGGACCGGTACTACCGATCCTACATGAGCAGTAGTACTAGGTTTGCTGAATATTTCAGAACTTTAACCCCAACGGCTAGATTTGTTGATGGGGGCTATAAATACACCCCCCACCTACAGCAAGGGCAGCTGCTTGGTCATTCATTGCATATTTGTGAGCCGTTGCTGGTCTCTCTTCATTTTTAGTGCATTTAATTCACATTTTGTGAGTTGTTGAGAGAATTCAAGTGTGTACAATCAAGTTGAGCCATTAGATACTTGATCAACCTCAAGCAAGCATCAAAATCTATTCTCTTGAAGGTTGTCGCCTTCTAGACGGCTTGGAGGTGTGAGAACCAATGATCTTCTCAAAGGAGCTTGTGAGAAGGTCTGGTAGATTGTGAAGGTTAGAGCTCACCTACTTGGAGCGGGGAAGAGCTACCACTAGTGATCGAGAGAGAGGCTCATTTGCACAAGGAGCTGGCTTGATTTGTTCAAGCTTCCTCAACGTGGATTAGAGGAGACCGGCAAGTCTCCGAGACCACGAGATAAAATAAAATTCATTTGTTCATCTCTCGTGGTTTGCTCTCTTGTGTTTACTTGTGCAAATTTACATTCCTAGTGTGCTTAGTGTTTGCCCATATATCTAGGATTGTATAATTTGGTTAGACATATCTTGTTGGTGCACTTAGCGAAACATAGAAGTTTTAGGCTTTAATTGTTAAAATCCTTAACTCTAGTATTGCTTAATCATTTATTGTAATTAGAGTCAAAGAATTTTAAAAACTTTCTATTCACCCTCTCTAATCGGTTATCCTTGATCCTACAACAATCTCAAAAGCGCATAAGGGATTATCGCTCTCTCACAACTCTCTCGAACATTTCAGACCCTCGGATCCTTATCCTACACAAAAAACTAGTGCTTAAAAATAACTTAATTAGCCTCTGATACTCTTGTACACCTCTTACTTTGGATAAGTTGCTCTGTGACTTGAATTCTCTATGATCATCCATCACGGCTTTTATAGTGCTTACTAGTTCTCCTCCAAAGTGAAGTTGTAATCCTAATGTTATTAGAATTTATCTATGAATCCTTATAACACCTCCAAGTCCTAGTATGTTAGGATCGGAATCACCTCTTTCTTAACAATCTCCACCTTGACTTTTATCAGTTAAAGTCATTATACTTCTTTAGGAACTCGCTCCATATCAGCTCTATCTTTATTGTTTTTTCCTTTTTCATTTGTTTTTCCTCCCAACTTTCGGAGTGCCCACCACAGGGGTCATACATATCACTGTAATGTACGAGTTGGTGTCCAGGCTTGACTACCCGGGCCCTCAAGCTAAAAGCTCTTTTGTTGTGCAATTTGATTAATTACACATCTTATTCCTACGGTCCTCAATGTCATGGGTTTATACCACCGCCAAGCTCCACCTGCTTATGGAGCTTACTTAGAGTGCCTAATTAGTATAGATAGATAGATAGATAGATAGATAGATAGATAGATAGATTATGTATATTTGTCCACATCGATCCACTACCTTTTCTTTTCTTTTTTCCTTCCCCTTGTGTGCTTCGAATGAAACAATTAGCTTCTTCATTATAGAGCTGATCAGCATTCCAATCCTTTCAAGAAAAATAAGAGAGAGAGATCAGCATTTGCTATATATGGGAATGAGCGGCACCGGAAAAAGAAGTTCTGACGAAAGAAAGGTTTTCTTTTCTTTCCTTGTTTTTTTATTTTCTCTGCAAACCAACCATGGACATCTACCAATATCAGTTTAGTCAATAGGCAACTGGGATTTACATAGGGAATTTTAATCTCGTATAGTTCGCAGCATTTCATATTGGGTTACTTTATGTAAAGACAGTTTGTTCGTACGTCTAATGTCTAACTGAAGACCTTGTTTCTTTTTTCCCCAATGTTGAAGTCCGAGCAAACGGATACAAATGGGCTATCTTTCGAAGTGCTCGATGGGCAGAGTCGAAGTCTGTGCAAAAGAGACGAAACATCCCAGACTAGAGCATTGTACATCCAAAAATCGATTTGTGATTGCATGGAGGTATCAAAATCAGTGGCTGCACACAGTGTTGCCTGTATGTGTAATGTGTTGAAGGATGGCACATGGCAGTACTAATCGTCAAGCATGCAGACAAGCATATTTACGATGGCTGTTGAGCTTGGAAGCTCGAGGGTGAGGGGCTACACATGCACTATCACTGACTTGTGTCGAAAATTGATTGCAGAGCTGTAATGGGTAGAGAGAGAGAGAGAGAGCAGGTAATTAAACAATGATGCTGAGTAAAGATCTAGTTGTAAACTGCTAATTGCGCTACCTGATAACGCTGCAGCGTACATGTTGAGGCTTTTTACAGTGCTTGGGCGTATGAGACTTTACCTACTACGAACTGGTCTTCACACCGAGTTATTGCTTAATTCCCGGCCGGCTTCTACCTTCTCTTCTATCCTCTATATATTTGTCAACAGCGTTCCACTTGAATCGCCTTCTCTTTTAGCCTTTTTCGTTGCCATTTTCCCACTTGACTTAAAGGAAACAATTAGCTTGCCATAATGCTGAGTAGATTTGCAATAGGAATGAGCGGTATCAGGAATACAACAGTTTGTTTAAGCCCACAGATAGGTAGGTGTGCTCACCTGCTCTCCAGCGCCATCACAGTCGCCACTAGCATACCTACCAAATTTTGCAGTGGTGTAGGGTCGCCGCCGTGCCTCACGCTTATGCCGGTGTGCGGTGTGAGTGCAAGCTCGACGGAGCGTGGCGGCCGTCGGCGGAGGAAGCCTACGCTCACGCGAGCTCAATGAATAAGCCGCGCTCTCCTGAGGCTATACATCTTTGCATGCCTCGACAGCAGTGGATCGTGCCCCACATATACGACGCGCCTATGTCTTTTCCCAACTGTCAGATCGCATTGCGCGGCGTAGATCGATCCAAGCGGAGACGCGTGAAGAGCTTCGAGTAAAAATAGGTAATAACATCGGGCTGATTTGGTTCATCGCTCGGGTGAATAACTCTGAATAAGTTGCCGGTTTATCAAGTGGTCTTGTCCCTTGATGGGAAGATTCATAGCAACACATGAATGGTATTTAATTTCGTCTCCCATCTCATGTAACTGAGAATTAGCTGCACACATGGATAATGGCTTTACAGACTAAGGTTCGCTTCGGTTCATCTCTTTTATAAAACTTTAAGAATATTGTTAAAGCAAAGTAGTTAATATTATGTAATGCTAAATCTATACCGACATATAAAAAATAAATCAGATTTAGATTATATGTAGATTATATCTAGCACACCACCTAATTTGTTAGTTCATTTGGATGTGCATATCTGAAGCAGTCAAATCTGTCAAAGGCTAAAAGCCATTTTTATCTCGGTGCTTTTCCCTCGATGAGATCATAAAATACGATGAATCATGAATGTTTTTGTTTCCAATCTCATGACATTTGTTGCACATATAAATGTTTGTACATGTCATTAGTTGCACGTATAATCTCATATCGTTAGTTGCACATATAGTTCACGCCACTGGGCTGGCTGCCGCTGTCTCTCTCGTCGACCGTTCCTGGCATCACCAAATCTAGCCATCCCCGGGCATAGCACTGTCATCGTCTTTCGATCCGACCAAATCCAAATTCGATCGCAGGGACGATGGCAGTTCGGTACAGCGACGACGGTGGCCACAGCAGGACCCTTGGCGACGGCAACCATATGGCCCAGGGTCCCTCTTAACACCATCACATTATGAAAGGGTCATGTTTGAGCCAACACAATATAGAGGGCCGGGCTAGGTGTGTCAGTGGGCCATGTCTAGATTCATCAGAGGCAAGTTGGACTTTATCAGCATGGCCGACAGACTGACCTTGATGGGCCACCAGGTACAGCACGATCTATTGGTCAAGTCTATCCGGAGAGAAGGGTATGTAGCATCGACCACACCAAGGAGTACTCGCTTTGTCACCAACGCGGTCGTAATCGTTAAAGCCTTCATCTGTGCTGGCGGACGGCATGACATTGGGCGGCCGGCCATCCCGGGGGGTGGCGAGGTGTGACTTCACTGCGCTATCATTTGGTACATGAACGGCCAATACTCTTAGCCACTCCATCCTAAACAGATCGTAATTCCAAGAGGCAATTAATTTTTGCGTTTAGTCATACATTTGTCCATTGTTTGTAACACCGGACCATAGTTACTAAAGGTGTGTTTGGTTGCTTGTATCAAATGATCCATGTATAAGATGATTTAAGAAAAAAGTTATCCATATGTTTAGTTCTTGAATGGAACCATTGGAATACTAATTTGAGAAATATTTCTTACAAATGCTGAACCATTCCACACTCAAAATAATAGAACCAAATAGTACAAGATCGGCAATGCCCTCGCGTCAGCATCCATATTTTCCGTCACGAGTTTTTTCATGTGCGGTTTGCATTAGTTAAGTCGTCTATATGGCTTTGACGGCAGCATGCAGCTAGGAAGCATCTACATTCCACGCCAATGTAACGAGGTTTGACGGATTATGCGTCCGAATTCCATCCTCCTCGAACGGTTTTCCCTTCAGCAACAAACATAAAATTTTACACGTTACTCGTGTTAGTAGAGGAGGAATTGTTGAGAAAGATTTTCCATGCGGAAAAAATTTCTTATATTTTCGCATAGTTATTTAAAAAAATGATAGAAATAACACGGCGTACAATAGGATTTGAAGTTTTTAATATAACCCATGTCGCGTAACATACAATATTCCCTCATGAGTTTACTAAGAAACTTCAATTGATGTCATTTTATACATCCCTGCGAGGACAACTAAATTTCCATTGGTGTCAATTTATATCCCCGTGAGAGGTTGAGAACATAGAATGCATCCGCACACATCTAATAATACAGACCTGAAACGCAGAAACAGAGCGCTAACTATTTTTAGACAACGTATCCACTGATTATTAGACAACTGTATCCAACTGATGGTCCTGCAAGAATATCTCCGGATTACATTATATAGCAGTTTAATATGGAAAACTAGATCTGATTCCCAAACTAACATTAAAAAATCCGCCTTATGGGCTTTACAACTCGTAGGATTTTCATTTTAACCGTCGTAATCACCATCAGCAAACTTGTTCTCAGGGTAGAACACAGCAGCCACCTGGTTCTCGCCAAACCTCCTCCCGTTCATCCCTGTCTTCGCCTTGGTCGAGCCGTCAACATCTGCATATTCCAAAAACACCTGCAATGCAGAAAAAAAGTTCGTAAATCAGAATAGCTCCATTTCTGCACAATCCATGTTAATGTCGAATGGAATAAAATCAGGACTCACCTTCCCTACTCCAGCAACAGGAGCACCGCTGGGGTCAGGTCGTGGGATTACAACTTTCACCAAGTTACCTGTCCAAGTGTTAGTGAGTACATGCACAAGATAGATAAAACAATATATGATCAATCAAAACAAAGTGAAAAGAATAGTGTGTCTTCTGTAGGTTAGGCCCGATAGCCAATTTTGCATAAGGTCGGACTATAAAAGAATCTGCAATGGCATTATGTGGGACTACAAAAAAGACACACAAAAAGACAAAACACACAAAAGAAAACCAGTTCAGTAACTGAGCAAAGGCAAACGCAATGATAAGACAGGAATGTAAGAGTTCAAAACAAAGGGATGGCAAAATCTGTGAGTTTCTTGATGTTTACCGTATTTGCGCCCTTCTTCCCTCATGTCTTCCACAATGTCCTCATATTCCTCATCATCTCTCAGTTCATCTGCGGAAACCACCTGGGTCAGGCATACCACCTTAGTCGGTAGGGATCCTCCAACTTGGTACACGAGTCTCTGCTTAGAAAGTAAGTCATTCAGTCAGAAATTGGAAGGCTAATCCAAACTGATTGTTGTTTTATAAAATCATGTCTTTAAGAGCTGAGTTGTACCTGCATTTGCACCTGTTGTTGTGCCTGCAACAGGACGCTTTCTTGCTCTGGCCTAGGTTGAGCAGCTCCTTGGTTTGCTCGCCTAACAGTGAGGGTCTTGTCTCCCATCTTGATACCATTAAGAGCAGCACAGGCAATGTCAGTTACAGTAAGATCCTGGTATACACAGAAGGCATAGCCCTTCGAGTTACCGGTTTCCCTATCCTTCACAAGATCAAATCCTCGAAGAGGTCCAAATGATTCAAGCAACTCCCGCACTTGAGCCTCTGTGAAGTAATAGGGGAGGCCGCCCACAAAAATGCGGTCAGGACCTTCTAAACCTCCAGCTGAGCCAGGTGTTAAGCCAACTGCAGCAAGATTGAGATTGGGGTTTGGCTGGCTTGGACCCAGTGCAGCTGCTAGGGAAGGATTATAGTCTGTTGGCCTTCTAACCTTCACCGGTGCTCCCTCAAACATTATGCCATCTAAGGCCATTGCATTGCTTGCTTCCTCCACAGACCTCATCTCCACAAAAGCAAATTTCTTGTCATGGTTTATGTATACATTAAGGACAGCATCACCTGGACCAGCTGTGTTTCCTCCAATAACAGCCATAACTTGATTGAAGAATATGGCAACTGTCTGCAGAAAAGAAGACCAAAATAATCAGTGGCCACAAAAGAAAAAAAAGAGGCGTCAGGAAAAATAAGCTACTCATAATTACCTGCTCATTAGCAGTTGGAGGAAGTCCACCGACATAAACACGCCGAGCATGCCGAGTAGCCTAAGAAAAGGGTGGTTAATAATAATGCATATCGCAAAGCAATGATAACTCAAGGAAAGTCATACAACTCATACCTGTTGTGTCATGGCTTGTGGCTGAATAACAAGTGGATTGAACTGATGCAAATAAAAGTTAAAATTAGAAAGTAATAGCAAAACATCGAACAAAGATATAAAATAAAGTGTTATATCCAGGCAGTTCATTCTGCCACCACCAGATAAGATGCAAATCAGAGTTAATTAGATTGCCTAGTGATGACAGAATGGACCATCCATATTGTTTTGAGCTCTAGCTACACTGAATCTTAAAAGGAAGATAGTAGTCACCTGTCCTGGAGTGAAATTAAACATGTTGGGAAGCATCCCAGGAATAGCAGCAGGGACTGCAGGTAGTTGACCTGCAATTATCAACAGAGAACTCATAAGAAAAAAAAGAGCAATTTTATTATAGAAATATAAGTGGTTATCGTTAAAAAATTTACACAATCCCACCATTATTGTTAAACTATAACAGGTCTACTTTCCCAAATGTGGAGGAATGTATAACATATGTTCAAGGAGATGAGGACTAAAAGTAATAATTACGTAACTACCAAAATGTAATACTAGCTTCTAGTTAAAGACGAACAAGATATCAAACCAGATTGTTTCTTCCTTGTACATTTAAGCTACAGTAGTCGACTCATTCCATTGGCAGCAGTTGGACAAAGTGACCCAAGATTGCTTTCCTACCCATATGCATAAACAACAAACAAACAAACACCAACAACAACAAACAATAAATCGCTCAGTTCCAGTTGCCAGGTATAATAAAATGCAAATTTATAAGTCCTCTATATAATCATTCACATAGCAACAATTACCATGCCTTCAAGGTATCCAGTGGTACTAGACTGCAGGGTTCCAAATCTTACAATGGGGCTGGTTCCCAGAGCTAAGCCAATTTCTGGTGACAGGCCAGAAGGAGGCCAGTTGCCCATCTTTTCCTAGAGAATCTCAGGCCAAAAAAGAGAGTATATTTTCAATAATTGACTGGGAACCACTGAGATTTGTAAATTGGAACCCTGCTAACACTGCTGAAAGAAAAAAAATGATCACTGGATTTATGAGAAAAATGATTTGAAAAGTTGGTTGTTAAATACAAGTTCATGACAAAGCCATGCCATGAGTATTAATGGCACTATAGTGAAAATGAATGGTTGCACAGAGCAATTCCAGCAGCAGTAATTGTTCATTATAAAGCTTTATGCATAATAACTTCTTGCCAAGTCCGTTGGTGAGCAGCTTTTGAAAGTCCCAACTATAGATAAATATATGCAAGAATGCAAATTGAACCATCAAACTTTGTTGTCTGTCACATACCTGTGGCTGCAACAGGAGCAACTATCGGAATGGCTTGTTGTGGTGGTTGGTCAAATCCGCTCACGCGCTTGCTGTTTCACTAGACATTAGTAAGTAGTTCAACAAATGGAAAATAGCACAATATTACATAAAAATAATAGAATAAAAACCAGCTAATAAGGTATAAAACAAACAACAAATCATGCGCAGAAAGAATTACATCAACTAAACAACATATTATTATCTAAGGTGAACTGCAAAGAAAGAAAGAAACACATGATTGTTCAAAATTGTCTGTTGCAGACTGCCAATTTTCCAAACATACAAAACAAAGAGATAACATCACATGAAAAGCACATTACATGGCAGGTATAAAAAACGCATGTTAATGTCTTCCTCAGATTGATAATTCCAGGAGAACAGGCAAACTTAGTGCCATCGACATCAGAAACCAAACTATATGCAAATAATAAGCCTTTGGAGGGCATTCAATTGCATACCTCTTTGAACGAGAGCGCGAACGAGATCTGGATCTGTGGTCATGACCCTTTGACTGGGAGCGGGAGCGAGAGTGATGCATGTGTTGGCCATCTCTATCACGACCTCTTCTCCTGCATTACCACAGCATACATCAGATTTCAAGTGTAAGCAAAGTAGCAATTTTTTTGCAAAAGATGTTTATTATCAAGATAGAAATAATTTTTGAAGAGCTGACTTTAGCAATTTCTGTCCAAAAATAAGTTGATTACCAGAAGCGATTTACACACCAGTTAAGAATATATAATCATTACTGCTTTGTTATGACCGAATGAGTACATCATCAAGCAACTAGTAACCACCGCAACTAATAGATGACTACACAGCAGCAAAATCCCCTACATTTACCAGTTCCCTAATTCATTAGGTGGCTTAGAGATGCCAATTAAGTTAAATAGCTATAGCTATTGTGTGGAATCATATAGACATAGTACAGTTTCAAGGGACCAATAGTTTTTTACCCTGACTTGAAAACCCGAAAAGCATGTAATAAACATAGCCCAAAAAAAAGCAATAGCAGGGCGTGCACATATTACATCATGCAAATTTTCAGAAGATTCCAAAAGCGGATTACTGAGTTCCAAGGAGATGGCAAAGGGCTATACTTTTTTATGTAATCATTAGTTAAATAAAATACGATTTTTCAATAATTAACTAGCACTTGTAGCAATGGTGTAATACAGATATCATATCAATATATGTGGTCTAGAAAATAGAAATTTAGACCGATTACCTTTCATCATCACGGCTCCGATGACGATCATGATCATCAGAACGATCACGATGCTCCCTTTTTTCACTTCTTTCACGGTGCTCCCTACGGTGGCGATCATGATCCCTATCCCGGTCCCTCTCCCTGTCCCGGTCCCTTTCTCTATCCCTACCACGGTCTCTGTCACGCTTCCTGTCCTTGTCCTTCTCTCGTTCTCTGTCCCTCTCTCTAGATTTCGAGGACCCACCATTATGTGGCTGGGTCTCATGCTGGACAAAGGAAATAACTCATTAGTCAGATTTCTTTAAAAAATGCAGGATTTTTTACTAGTAATTATGAATGACAAAACACATAAATGTAGGAACACATGCGTAATACTTGTTACTTAGAACCATGAACCCACTACCAGCTGCGATTTTCAAAGTAGCGTCAAATAAATGCACCCACAACAAGCACTGAAGCACAATCAAAATTATAACCTCATAACTAATCACACAAACAGTGTCTAATCAGCATAAGGCGGAATTCAAAACTTGCACATAAATCACACCGTATGAGAAAAACCAATTTTAGAAAAGTTGACGTTTCTCCTCATAGTAACCTTCCGGCTCCGGCTCAATTCAATGCACCTAGAAAGGTAATATAAGCGGAAGCTTGTCTACAAAATTGAACAATTTTTTCCCGTAATTCCTCAACCCCAGCAGAAATAAAATCACCAAACAACAATAAGGAACAGTCGCCATCTCACAAACATGCCAGATGCCACACCAAGCAAAACTAAACCGACATTACCCAATTCCCCCGCATCCAAATCAAACCCGCACACCTCGACGCAGATCACCGCATCCGCACGTACAAACGAGCACTAATCCGCCCATACAACACACGCTCGAAACCCCCACCTACTCGCGAAAATTGGCCCACTAGAAGGCTACGCGGATCGGAGACACGCACCTGGGAGCGGCCGTCGGGGTGGTCGGAGAAACCGGTGGGCTTGGGCGGCGGGGACCCCCCAGGGCCGGGGGCGGCGTGGGCGGCGGGGTCGACGTTCCCCTCGTAGCGCTCTTCGTAATCCGCCATGCGACGCTGCGGCGGCGGCGAGTCCGTGCGTGGGGCGTTGGCTCGGTCGGTTTGGATTGGGGATTTCTAGGGTTTTGTTGGATCGCGCTGTGGCGGCGAGGATGGAGAGAGAGAGAGCACGCGACGGGGAGCGGGCGGCTTATATAGGGTGGGGGCTGACGTGCGGGGCCTGGATTCAGATAGTGGGGTCGTGTTGGTTTGGAATTGCGCCTTGGACGGGAGGATTCTCGAGGGGACGGTGCGTTGTGCGAACGAAACCGGATTTGGCCAGAGATCAGGTGCTGCACACACAGTAAGCAACTACACTTGATCTCAACCATCTATTTTTAAACATCTAACAATTTCTTAACTAATAAAAGAAAGAGCTACGTCGAGCACGCGCGCCCAGCGAGCGATCTGCTCTGTCCACCACGATCTTCTTCGCTGGCTTTCTTTTGCCCCCTCTCTCCATCTTCTGCCCCTCAGCCCCGATTCCCTTCGCGTCGCCGACACACGGAAAGAAAGCCGCCCCTCCCTCATCCCCAACTATGACCGGATCCTCATCAAGGCGGCGGGCGGGCGAGCGTGCTGGTGGGGGCACGCGCGGCATATGCTGGGGCACTGCGCTCCATCAGCGATGCGCTCGACGCTGATACACATCACGTTCTCCACCCGACCGCCCGCCTCGCCCCCCGGCCGTGTCCCCCAAGCTAGGTGCCGCCGCCCACACCCACGTCAACGTCCGTCTCTAGGCTTAGATTCGCCCTGGCCTCCAACAACATGATCGTCTCCTCCCTGTATTCGGTGAGATCTCTCTCCCCCTCGCCATCTATGGCTGCTTCGCCATTTTGATCTCGTTGCCTACTTCCGATTTGGTCAAGTTCGTGGAGGTTCGTGTTGGTGGGTTGTAATTTTTGGGCGGAGATTTGTGGTGCTCGTGCCCATTCTAGCTCATTGCGGCTTCCGATTTCGACGCGTTTACTCTGAGGTGAAATTGGGGGAGTCTGTGTCTGCTTGATAGGGTTTTTGCGTCGGATTTGTTCTGCTCCGGCTGCGGCTGTACGGCGCAGACTCGTCTACGCTACAGTTGGAGGCGGCGCTTCTGGACTGCTGCTTCAAGGATGAGTCTGTGGGTCTCGTAGGCGGGTTCTAATGGATCTGTAATAAGGTAGCATAAACGTGTTTGCGATCGGTGATGGGATTGTGTCTTGAATTCACGTGCACGCTGTTTCCTGACATTGGATTATCTCCGTATGCTGAATTCGGGACCAGCTGAAGAGTTATCTGATTATAATCCTCTTAATTTAGTGCCGTGGGGGTCATGATGGCATGAGTCCCAATATGCTGCTTATGCTAATAGCCATATTCCATTGATGAATTCTATATGTATTGTTTGATATAAGTAATTCGTGTCTTCCTGAGAGCCTAAACTTAACAAAACATATATGCTGCATGCAGTTATTTCGACCACAGGTTGCTTGTTTCTGTAATGCTTGGCAGGGCAAATAACGTATGCTGCAGTTTTATATGTGGTTACATTTAGCCTTGTTGGATTGGATTTTTTTTTTTGCTTGATTGCATTCATTCATAATGACATCTTTAAGATAAGCAATCGCCTTGGTTTTAGCTCCATTAGCATTATTAAATATGCAACAAAATTGAAGTAGGAAACTTTGTTGTGGTGCTTCTTTACACTTACACGTAATGTCGATTCTCCTTGTTCTCTAATTTGATTTGGGAACTTCAAAGTCTTAGTCTTTATGCTGTGGGGAATATTTCACAGGTATGACTTGCATTCAGGGGCTCAAGAGACGGTGGGCCTGCACGACGATGTGGTTGCCTGTCAGGAGCGGAACTAGAAAATTTACAGTTTTATAGCATAAATTCATAAAAAATGAAAGAATATCTCTATTCCTCTTCATGTTGGCTGCTCTTGCACTACATTCACAAGAAAGAAATCACAACTTAAATTTCCAATCATCGCATCCCATAAATCCTAAATCAAATTCGTAATTTTCTTAAACAGATTTGTATTTCCCATAAATACTTAAGTTCCTTTACATGTATAAATTTCATGAATTACAAGACACAAGTTAGGATTTAGGAGGAGCTCTGTAACCTCCTTAGTCTTTATACCTCACAGTCGCTGGTTTGTTGTTACCGTCCGTCAGCACCGCTTTCTTTGCTTTTGTTGCCCGACTTGCCGCGTCGTCGCGCTTTAGCCTGGAGCACGGAGCACGGAGGCTCTTGCTGCGGCGCCACGTGCTGGCTCACTTTGCCGGGCCTCTCGCCGGCTTCGCCTCACGTCCACGCCTCTCGCCTCCTGTGACCTGTGGTCCTTGCCCGCGCTGCCTCCCGTCCTGGGCCTCGCCTCCCGCCACCTGATGCTCGAGCCTCCCACCGCCCGTCGCCAGCTCCTCACCCGTGCCTGGATTAGGGATTTAGGGCTTTGTCTGGATGCCTAGCTGTGAGATTTGGAATTTGGGGATATTATCTAATCACTTGAGTTAATGGGCTTTGTCAGAATACTAGATAGTACTAGAGGGGTTTCAAAATGTTTAGGGGTGCCGGTGCGTAGCCGGCACCCCCTCAGTTCCGCCTCTGTTGCCTGCATTGAGTTATCCTAGAGGACTGGTAAGGAACAGTACATAGCCTCGTATTTTGATGATGTGTTGTCTGGTTTCCTGGCTGTTTTCCCCTGGGACTAGGGTTACTGTCCCGTCGTCCTTAAAGAAATTGGTCACCACTCTCTTGATTCATTTGTGTATGCTGTGGCATTGTCAGGATATGAAATAAGAGTTTTATGCTAGGCAGGTTATGCTGGGCTGGAAACAACTGTTTATTTGGGTTTTCACTCCTGGCTGGAAAACAACAGGACGACACCACGTGCTTCATTGCAGCAAAAAAAGAAGCAATGAACCAGTTTACATCGCTTACACCAACATTGAACATGACGAGACAAGGCCGGCTGATTGTAGGCTGGAACAATGGCAAGCTTATAAGCCTTCTTTTCCTTACGTGCGATTATCAGTTTCACCATTCTTTTTCTATTACTTTTTTAAAAAAAATTGGTCAGAAATTCTGGTATTCATTAAATAAGGAGAACAATAGCCCTCTCCCTCGCCCGCCCGCCCGCACCTGGCTCATGAGGCGCCTAGGTCGATACTCTTAACGCGGGCTTGCTTCTTGGCTGCTCAGCGCCTTCACCAGCTGAGCTAGGCTCGCTCCTCCAGTTCCACCATTCTTGCAGTAGCATTTTCTGTGATTTGATGCTGGAACTTTGCCGATAAGCTTTCCATTTTCAAGTATTAAAAATGTTTTATCCTTTGAAATATTCTCTGGCTTTGTGTTAAGACCTCTTGTCAGAACAGCAATACTGTGACGGGATCGGATGTTAGGAAAGCAAGAGAAAATCGAGAGGGTGTTGCATGTAGTTGAATTTGTTGTTGATAAATTAAGATGATGAAGGGTGATGATCTCCTAGTAGCTTGCTTCCTTCAAATCTGGCCAAATCGATAATGTCATCATCGTCATACATAGCAAGCACCATTTAGTTCAGCAAGCCAATTGTTGACCGCTGACTCTTCTATTCTCCTCTACTCAGCGTCATTAAGAAAGCACTGTATTTGTTCCATTCTTCGCTGCAGCTCTTTAATTAAGCTCCTCTCACTCCCAGAACAAGTACTGCCTCATCCGTAGTTATATGTTGCACCTTATTGACGCATGCTCCAGCAAAAGAACCTTATATATATGGTTGCCATGAAACAGCTAGCCTCTCTGTGGAGGAGATCAACAGAAGGATTATGACCAACTTGTTTGCTGCAATGGAAAATGAAAATTAGCTTATTTAGTTTCGAAAATTTTACACGTTTCAGTAGAAAAAAACACCTTGATAATGTCTATGTAGCAGATAACAAGCCAACTTAATTAACACCCCCACCAGAAAAACACTAGAGTAGTACAAACGAAAATGCGTCATTTTACAAGCAGTGACAGAAACTCAGAAAGGAAGTGGCAAATGACAGTACATCTGGTTCATCACAATGCAAGTAATTAACTTCATAACAGAGATGCACATCTATCACTAGTCATAACAGGACCCTGCGTTGATAAATATCTCCGGCAGGGACGAGAACACCTCGCACGAGGAAGCCGGGGAGACCTCGACGGCGTAGGCCGGCGCGACGACGACCGACATGACATTCACGTTGCAGTAGGAGAGTAGCAACGTGGAATACTATCACGTACTGTAGCCACGAGTATGGTGGTCATGAAGGCGAGGATGGCGCAGGCGAAGGCGAACGTGTTCCAGCGCGGCTCGTCGGGCTTTTCCGCCGTGGCGTCGACGGTGGCTTTGTTTTTTCTTCTCGTTGTGTCGCCGGCGAGGACTAAGGAGTGCAACTTCAGATAGCTATGGAGTGCACGGTGTATGAAACTGTCAATGTCAAGAAAATATCATGTGAAGGATGATCTTCTGTTCGTCAGTATAAAGCACCGTACCCCCAATGGATGGTGACAGAGCATAAATGCAAACCAGTGGTCAGTGCTTGTTAGTAGTGCCGGTGCTTGATTAGCTGATGAGAATGACAGTGATTTTTATCTAACACCACGACATGAGGGGCCATACCTGACAAGGATGCCACCAGCTCGGTACTACTGCTGCTGATGGGTCCTGCTAGGAGCATACATGAATAACATGACCACACGGAGTCTTGACTACCAATGCCTTTTGATCAAGGTAACTTGGACAACAGAAGTTACGTCAACAATCACGCTCTAGCAAGTAATAAAAAGCAGTGATGAATCTATACCTCTTTATAATACACCTAAACAATTTTTCTACGTTCATCCTAAATAATACACCTCATTAGAGATGGCCCAATGTTCGTGCACCCAGCAAAACGTCTCCAGAAACTTGTATTCATCAAAATGAATGTCTCAGATCTTTCCTCAGTTTTACTCACCCACATCCGATGGTCATTATTTAGTGTGTCTAATCATCCTTGTGACCCACAACAGACCTCCCCCACCTACATATTTGTAAGAAGAGCGAATCAAACAAGGAAATAAATAAGGAGGATCCGCATGCAAGGAAACTAGATTTGAATTTTTTACTGGCCAAAATTGTACGTACTACATATTTGGAAGGAGGGTGAATCGAACAAGGAAATAAACAGGGAGGATCCGCATGCAAGGAAACAAGACTTAAATTTTTTATTGCCCTGGCATTGTGATCGTATTTTTTTTCGAATATGACCCTTCTCGAGATTTTTTTACGGATCTAGCCCCATATAGCCTAATTTCAGCGCACGGAGAGCGCTGAATTTTTGTTTTCATTTTTTATCTAAGGAACCAAGCATGCGTGAGTCTTGCTTAATTTTTTCAATTTTTCTCACGGAACCCGCGGTAAGCGAAACCTTGTTTCATTTTTATCTTTTTTTCCTTGCGGATCCAGCAGTCGGCGAGCGCAGTTTATTTTTCCATATTTTTCCGAAATCATCCCTGTGGCCCACAACAGACCTTCCCTCACCTCCAGCATTAACAAGGAAAAGGAAACAAACATCCTTGAATCAAGGAAAAGGAAACAAACGTCTCAGAAAAGGAAAGGACCATACATTACGTGCTGGAAAAAGGAAACCAGGAGATGAGGCGTAGCGGCGAGAAAACGCAGTCCGCAATGGCTCCACGGTCGTCATCGGTGGCTTTGCCGACGCAGCGCGAGGTTCTTGGTCGGCGACCTCGCGGGCCGTATCTCTCGGCAAATTTATAATTTAATTTTTTTAAAATAATTTTATTAAGTACAAAATAATCGAAAGTTTTTTGAGAATTTTTCTAGAATTTTTAACCTAATGTGCTATCTTTTCAAAATCCTTCTATATTTAAAAAAATGAAGGCAACTCATATGTAGTTTTTCTAGTCATGAGCCAGACAAAGAAGCTTCTTCTCTTCCTTCCCTCCATTAAAGCAAGAAAGAAGCTCCAAAGCTCCATCAATCCCGCACCAAATCTCCTCTTTTCATCTATGGTGTTAATTCCCCAAATTTCGTGCTCTATTGCCAAAATTTCCTCCCAATCTGATTTGATCCGAAATTATGGTTTCCATAAATATGCTTGTTTCGGTGCTATAAAAGCCGGCGAGCTCTCCTCCACCCCATCGCATTGCGTAAATCCCCAAGTGCTCCCTCTTGTAAAAATCGCAGGATTTTGAACGTAACCCAAGCCATCACTGTCATCTTTTCCGGCGAAATTCACCGCAACCGTGACTCCTCCCCCGCATGCGCCGCACCAGTGCCGACCCATTGCGACCGGTCGACCACCCCTGGCCTTCCCTCCCTCTTGCCTTGGTCAAGCCTAGAGAGCACGTTGTGCTCTATGGGGAAGCTGCAAAAAAAATAATCTAAGATCAGAAAAATCTTTTTTCTTTCTCTTTCTTGATTTAAAATCTTTTGGGAGCCCGTTTTCGCCTATTCGACCTCCATTTAATTCCGTTTTTCTTTCTAAATTCATTTAAAATTCTAAATTTCTCTTTTATTATTAAGTGTTGTATTCATACTTATCTTCTCATTTAATTGATAAGCTGATGTACTGCCGTCGTAGCGTTAGCACAGGCACTATACTAGTCAGGGATTGTTGCTGCAAGTGCAATCTGACTGGACGGGCGACCCAAACTTGACTGCACATCACATCAAGATCGATCACCAACACACGAGTCTCCTCGTCTTGTATATATCACGTCAAGATCACCAGGACAATAAGTCTCCTTGTCCAACAACTGGTAAACCGACAACCGCGCAAGCACGAGCCATTAATTTGGAGGAAGCGTCTCGCTCCCGTTTTTGTAGAGGACTCGTGTCACGTAACACATCGAAAGATTGATTTGAGTTGGCCATCAAAGTTGCGACTACTGAAACTTCAGTACAAGTCATTTGAACCAAGGTTATAAATTTTATTTTCGGTTTACATCTAGGTACCTTTCAAAATTTTAACGAAATCTCGTTATTTCGGAAGAAATTCAAATCCGAAACTCTTTGAATCGAATTTTCCAAAATTTCGGCCAAAAATCCGAAATTGCCGAAATCTCGACAATTTCAACTGAATGAAAAATGGTTTAAACGATATCGAAAATTTTGAAATTTTTTGTGGAGTTTCCTGACACATCAGTGATGTTTCTATAAAAATTTTAGATGATTATCAAGTCTGAGAAATTTTTAAATTTTTGAACATTGCTACTGTTTTGATAAAACACTAACCGGCAAGTTTGAACCGAATGAAAAATGGTACAAACCACGTTAGAAAATTTAGGAATTTTTTTTGCATGGTTCTGATGCATTACTAATATTCCAATAAAAATTTTCAGACGATAATCAAGCTTCATAAATTTTTAAAAATTCGGATAAAGCTATTGTCCTGTTAAAAGCCTTACTAACAAACTTGAACAAAATGAAAAATAGTTCAAACCACGTTAGAAATTTTTGAAATTTTTTGTGGATGGTCCTGATGTATCATTAATATTTCTATGAAATTTTTAGATAATGATCATGCTTCAAGAAGTTTTAAAAATTCTGACTGTTCTACGTTCTGATAAAAAGTCTGATGATCAATACATAGATTTGCTTTAACAATAAAAAAGGTTTAGAATTTTTGAAAATTTTATAGAAGGGTGATAAGAAAATTCTTAAGATCTCGTAAAAATTTTGAATCATAATCACACTTCGGTGAATTTATAAAATTCTTACAAGTCACTGTACCATTTATGTTCTTTCTCTTTTTTATTTTTGAAATATAACAAATGAAGTTCAATACTTATATTGATTTGATTGAGCAAACAAAAATTTTATAGAATGGTAATGAGGCAATTCTTAAGCTCTCATAAAAACTTTAGGTCATGATCAAACTTGAAAATTTTTATAAAATTCCGACACGATTACCACTTCGTTTATGCTAATTCTGTTTTTTATTTTTATAAGATAACAAATGAAGTTAAAATATTTTAAAAAATTATGTATGATCCTAGACTTCTTAAGGTGGTACCATAAATTTTTCATAGCATGACAAAACTTTTTCAATTTTATAAAAGTCCGACAGTGTTTCTGACGAAATTTAAAATGTCTCAAAAAAAATTTTTCCGACAAATTATCATCGAAGATCACTTTCTTATGGGTTATTGATGTAATTCCGGTCAAATCCGGCAATAAAACAGCAAAATCCGGTTGATTTGGGTGAAATCTCGCCAAAAAAAACGAAATTACTATAACAATTTCAGTTTTTTTTATCCGACCTATAATTTGGATCTCGTAGGGGCCCAAGATCCGAGATTTCGGCGAAATTTTGCCAAAATTTGAATCCATGATTTGAACAACACTGGCTCGGCATCAACTAAGGCACCCATCAGTAACGCACAAGCATGAGTACAGGAACTAGAGTAGAAATCAAGAGCTTTTTTCCAACAGGCAGCAGCAAATGTGACTAGAAACCGGGGATCAATAATAAATATATCCATTTAACATTTGTAAGATAGGTAAATCTGTTTACAGTTCTTAAAATATTAGTTTTGGACTCGATACTTCAGAGGAAACTCATACAGAACACTCTCTTTTAGCTGCTACTGCCTCCATGTAGACAAATCTCTGGAATCAGCTCAGTTTTTAAGCCATCCCGCCGCTTGTCGCAGTTCTGATTATCTGAAACAAAGCTGCAAAGACACACGAGGTGTAGGGTGTCAAAAGCGGTGGCAAAATACCTTAACTGTTTCTGTTAACTACAAAGGCTACCAAGAAGACAATTCATGTTGTTGACAAATGCAGAGAGGAAGTAAATCATGTTATACGTGTGCACTGTGCAGTTTTAGATTTGTTGGTTGCATCCTGCACAATCTTAACTATATTGTTCCTTTGTCAGATATAACTGCCAACAGATAACAATTGCCGCACAGAGTCAGTTAATTGATAAAAAAAATCCTATGATATTTTGAAAAACCAGTCCAATTAAAAAATTGCTAGAATGTAACAAAGCCTAAAATTCCAAAAGAAATGACCAGTCAAGAAACTAACCCATTAAATTAGCCATAAAACACACAAAAGGAGTAATTACAAGGGGGAAAAAACAATCACTGTGTAATAGGCTAGATCAATGTCAAGCATAGTACTATTTAGTGCATCTTAACCACTATCAAGTACCAATTCAGGAATCAGGACTCAAGAGAACAATATCTTTTCAGTGTGTCTACATGTGACATAAATGAAGTGTTTATGAACGTTAAAAGCTTAAGTGATAGAAACCATAGCCATTTTTAAAGCAAAAAAAGGCAAACAATATGTTATGGAGGTATACATGATCAAACAGAAAAAAAATTAGTGCTTCTAATGGACTACAGTACAAGTGGTAGCAAAACAGATCAAACATTAAATAGTTAGATAAGGTTGGAAGGCATACATGATCCAATGACCACAAAGACGAAGAATCCAAGAACTACAGGTCCGACAGGATAGTCATTCCCCTTCTTCACAGTAGTTTCAGGCACTGAACCCCTCTTGGTGATGTTCTTCTGGAACTTTGCAGTCTTCCGGTCAGCAAGGCGCCTTGAAGTAGTCTGTCCATGCAAAAAGCCCACCATTCAGCATATAAACATTCATACTCAATCTGCTAAGTGCTAACTACTATAAACCCATCGTCACATAAATAGCAAATACATTGGTAGCCCACACTGATCTTTTATTTTATTTATTTTTACAAGTTTTGTGAAGTTTTCAGTTAGAAAGGTGAATATCTTAGCAGCTTGGAGTTTCTTTCGTGCTTCATGAAGTTGTCAGATAAGGTAGAAGAATATTAAATAAAACAAGTAACATACTTGCAGAATGCATGATAAAACAAATGATAACTTCCCTACCAGGCTACCACTTGAAATAGTACTACATGAAAAGGATGCACAAAGGTTCAATTTTATGACTTGATCGATTTCTATGACATGTCAAGTCCAGGGCAAGAACTGGATTAACAAGGCTGTCCCCTTCTTTCAAAAGAATATAGCAACCAAAAACAATTTAGTTTACTAATTCCTATTCCCTAACTAGTTGATGGTCCAGTATGCCAAGCGATAATCCACAACAGTGCTATCTCTAGATTACTGGTTGATGGATTAACTTTGTAGTTTCTGAACACTAGCGAAACCTTTTGTAGTCAACTAGTGATAACTTTGATAACAATGTCAATTAATAATATATCCTTGGAATGTTACTAGAAAGGTATTGATTTCCACTAGCGAATTCCCTTGCGAACACTTTGAACTCCTAACTAGTGTTCACAAACTCACCATGAGTCTGGATAACAAGTTGCAAGTGCAGGTTTTCGGTATGCCAATCCTTGCTAGACAGGGTTCAGCACTACAACCCAACAATTCAACTTGATCAAAATTTGGACTATCATGGCTGTTTTAGTTCTTAAAGGTAGCAACGGCTATAATCAATGAGACATGCTTCTCACAAAAGATATGTTAAAGCTGTGACCCATATATAGCTCTGGGTAACTCTATGCAACGTTAGCAGGCTTTACCTAAGACCAGCCCTTGAGAAGAATCAAGGGACCAGTGATATTTCTAATCATGCACTTAATTCCACCGCTCCATCCCCAAGTATGAAGTCTTGTTCATGGATTACCAAATGTAAATATTATATGTATATGGGAGGAATCGTCAGTACTACTACGCTCCTAGTCAACGTTGCTATGTGAGGAAAATCATCACGATCCACTACTGCTATACTCGCAAGTCCCAACAGAGAAGAGGAATCGAAACAGAAGCACTACAGAGACGAAATATTAATCCTTCTGACTACCGATTCCGTTTCACCATCCATCTCGGCTAGGTACTGCGCATCTAACCCGTAAGTCTGCAGTTTCATCCCTCGCTTAGCTCGATCCAATGAGAGCATTAACCACCATTCGAACCAACAGCCCCCGAGATCTGAAGAAAGCAACAGATCATCACGCGGACTCGCAAAAGGCAACAGATTTCTCTACCCCGTGTAGAATCAATCCAGAAAAACGATCAACAGGACGAAGGGACCATAGGAAAGGCGAGATCCTCCGCGCAGATCTCGACTCGATCCGGATCCCAGCATTTCGACCCGAGAAGGAGAGTCGCGGGAAAGGCTCGGATCCTCTTACCATCCTCGAGTCGCTGGTCTCCGGTGAGGCCGCTTCGCCGGAGTGAGGCGACGGGGGCGGAGACGGCGGCGAGGCGAGGCGAGGCCGAGCAATGCAGGAGCAGCACGAGAGTTGGGCTCGGTATAGCAATTTGCCAGTTCGGGACAAGTTGGGGGTGTTTATAGAAAAGTGACGGGCGAGCCGGTCTGCGTGGAGCCGTAAGGCGTTCGGTTTCCGTGGACCCGATCCGTGCGCCGGGAGGATCCGGGCCGTGCGTGTTTCCTCGAGATCTGTGCGCTGCCGCTACTATTGTTAGGTTAGGTTGGCTCTTGTTCGAGTTTTCTTCGAAGGGTAAGTAGAACAGACATGGTGATGGTGCCATGCTGCCACGTCACATTTGTTCACAGGTTAAACAGAACAGAAAATGGAAAAGAATTTGTAGCTCAACATGATGTTTCACCTGGTTCTATGTACAAGTGTACTAGATTGCAGAGTGAGCTTCCGGTGCATAGGGTTGGTGCAGCGAACGGTGGCTGGAACCTTCTCTGCGCTGCACATGAGCTGTCAACGGATTCGGTAAAACCATTGACCTGTTCATGACGACTCAATCCATTGCTTTCTTTAGTTGGTCTCCTTCTCTCTCACCTTTCGCTTCAGCCTTCTTCACGATCAATCTGGTTTCTTCTCGCCGTCGCGGTCGATCAGCCGTGCGCGCGCGCATGCATGTCCGGCGCCGTGACGCAGGCGATGTCCACACGCACACGGCGTCCATGATTTGGGTTGGTTGCCTCTTGCCTGCCTATGCCGGCGGCTATGAATGCGTCCATGGGCACAAAACCCAAAGAAAGAACAGATTTTGCTTCACGACGTTGTAGACTTGTCAATCGACTATTACTGAAGCAGGAAGAGGGCCACATTTGACACCATCACGGTTACATTGCAAGAACTGCAAATACAACGATCCAGTTCGGTATACCTAGGAGGTTTGTTCAGTTACAAGGATTTATATATGATCAGCCCGAGCAGTCACTAAGTAATAAACAAGATTATGACAGCATTACGCTTCTAATACCACTTTACATTGAAGAGACTAAGAACATGGATCACAAGTCACACCGCACACAGCAGCAGCACCTAAAGTTATACAGACCAGGCTTAACTAGGAGAGGAGCTATGGCAGCATTACGCCTGCCGGTGTCATTTCGACTGCTGCCCGTCCGACTTGCCCGACGACATGCTGCGGACGTTCTTCAGCAGGTCCTGGATCTTGGACAGCATCATCATCTGCGACGGTTCGCTGGTGCCGGCTCCGCTGCTGCTCGCTTGGGGCGGCGGTGGTGGCCGGCTCTCCTGCAGCTTGATCCTCTCGAAGATGTACTGCTTCTCTGCCTCGGCGTCCTCCAGGCGGCGCTTCAGGTACAAGCTCGCGTAGTCCTGCTCCGCCTTCTCCGACTTGGCCAGCGCGATGCTCTGCAGCCGCTCAGCCTCCTGATGGGCCTCGTTGGCCTTGAGCTGGAACATCTCCGCCTCCGCCTGCTTCAGCCGCACGATGCTCTCCAGCTCCTCCACCTGCTGCTTCTTTCGCAGCCGCTCCGCCTTGAGTTCCTGGACCTGCCTTGCCTTCTCCTCCAGCTCGTGCTCGCAGGAGTCCACGGCAAGACGAGCCTTCTTAAGCATTCGCATTTTCTCATCGGCCACAATCTCCATCTTTCTGACAGCCTCTTGGACAACCTCAGCGATTCGGTTGCAGGCCTCCTGGGGAGTGATCAGGCGCCCCAACTCTTCATTTTCAGTGATCTTTGGGGAGTCCATCTCAAACTCTGGGAGGGGAAATATAGGAATCGTCAATGTAGCAGTTCAGAATTGCCAATCAGATATACAAACATAAGACAAACATCACATAAATTCAGTAAAATTGACACTTCACATTGAGCTTTTTAATCACGGATACTTCCTTGGCCATCAAACATGATATGTTGACTTCCCATGCCCCCAAACATTGTAGATTGTAACAAGCCAATGAAATATGCAGAAAACCACAACCATCTCACATAACTGAGCACACTTTATGTAGGAACCAAAACCAATGCAGAATGTAGAGCAAACATAGTAGGCTATTCAAAACGGTTGCATCAGTACACTAACAAAGAGTAGCAGGGAGGCCTCTACCACAAAAACATGCCCTAAAAGTAAAACACGCAAGATTACAACATGGAGTACGATTGCGGATGTAATTATCAATGGGGACAGTGGCAGAATTGAGGAGGCGTGATAAATAAATGGTGAAAGGAGTCTAACTCTTAACATCACAATTACATGAAAATTACCAAAAAAAAACTGATCTTGGAACTTTGCTAATCTGACTGACAAAACAATATGCCTAAAAAACAGTTACACAAGATAACCAATTCGATTGCAAGATGAAAATATTCCGATCCCTTCCACTTGGGAATAACAATGAATGTAACAAGTAAACACAATAGTTTCCTTCATCTTATATTGATACAGAGAAACTACGTGTGATGATGGTTTCAATGGAGACTACTATCACTAGAGTAACCATACAGCGCATCTCAAAATTATGGCTGCTTTAGATAGCTGACGAGTAAAAATGCTATTAAGGAGATGATACAAGCAGGATGGCACTAGATGCCATCATGCCAACCAGCCGCACTTCTTTGTGCATGTTAAACAGCACAAAAAAAGAATGTGTATTTACATGATTTTAAGATGGTTAACGTGCCTGTAGAGTTCATAATGGTGGAATAACTTCAGCTCTAGAAGTGTACTCAAAGAACAATTTTACTACAACCATGTGGAAGACAGCCCTATTCTTCAAGGCTTTGAGGTATTGTTCAGAAAGGCCTATTGATTTGCCAAATTCTTATTATTGTCATAATGATATGTACAAGGAGGCCTGCAGTGGATTGAGCTAGTGATTTGCCAAATCCTATGACTGTTATAATGATGTGTACAAGGAAGCCTGCAGTGAATCAATCTACAGCACAAGATGGGAAGCGCACAATTCCAAAGCCTAACAAGAAAGGCTAGGCAAACATAAATCATCTAAAGATCAAAACACGGGTTTGTGTGCGACATGACAAAACACAGAAGGAGTTAATTCAGAAGACGTATTCAAACAAGTAATATTTTTACGTTATCTACGTATAAAGTGCAAAAAAGTACAGAATCGCTAACATAGTCATAGCTGCAAACAAGCACCACAAGAAGCATGGTGTAACTCAGTATAATAAAAGGTGTAACTCAGTATAATAAGATGAGTTTACATAATGGCAGGACTGCAAGTAAGCTATGAGTTAATCACAAACCACATGCAAGTATGGTTTAGTTAACAAAGTGCAATCACCTTGGAGTGCCTGTAGCAGCACTCTAGGACTCATCGATTCAGCAGCACCACTCCTCAATCTTTCAATCAGATCAGCACATTTCCTGAACAATTTCCTCCCTTTGGAGTCCTCACTTAAATGGAATATCTTGCAAACATAGTCAAGTTCTCGTAACAAGGCATCCCTGTCCCAACCAGGAGCGCATTGTTGAAAGACATCCCTAACCCACCCCAGCAACTCGGATGTCCTTTGGCAGGCCTGGCACCGAAAAAGCATCTCTGCATGGCCAATTCCATTCTTAATTGTCTGTCCAGTCCCAATCTGCCCATCACGAATTGCACAATCGGTGTGAGTCCAGTGAGAGCAGACATCACACCCAATCCAGCGGCATGTATTGACTTCAAAATCGAACTTATTGCAGATCACACACATGCAGAGGTTGCAAAAGCCATTCCTATTGCCACATGTATTGCACCTACATTCCTCAGCAGGGAGAACACTCTGGCAAGCAATGTTCCGGCACCTCTTGTACAAGAAAACCTCTGCGAGACGGCTCTGGGTTATGTTAACACTTGGATGCAAAAATGCCTGGATTCCAGTCTTGATGGCAACAAGGATCTCCAGCTGCACATGGTGAGCCATCAAAAGCATGGTTGATGTCAAATCAACCCTACCCTGGACGAGCTTCTGAAGGTACAAGAACTCCTCAATATGGTGCGAACCACCAGTTCCTTCAAGAATCGATCGAAGCTCGGTCTTGATTTCTTCCAAGAGCTCCTCTGGCATAACCCTCATCTTGTCAGCAACCAGGTCAACCCTGTCCCGAGCAACCTCCCTAAGAGTCATCATCCTACCAGCACTTGGGATCCTACGAATGACTTGCAGCTCAGACACACCATTGGTGACAACCTCCTTCTCCTTATCTGCTATTTTCACAGCTGCCGCAGCAGCAGGGCCACTGCTCTTGCTTGGCTCAACAGGCCAGGTCTCACGGGAACTGGCGCTCTCGGTGGCAGAGTCATGCCCTGGATCAGAATTTGACAGCGGCTCCTGCATGTCCGGCGAACCAACTTGCTCCGATGAGGCCAGAGAAAGGGACGTCTGCAGGCCTGGGGCACGGCCATTGTGGCGAGGAGGCGGCATCCCCTGCGGGGACTGCTGATGGAAATTCGCACCTGATGAGGTTCCCATCCGAACTTAAACCTAGACAAAACTACAAGAAACAATAAACTCTATCAATTATTTGCATAAAACTTGCCTCTTCAAACATCAGCTCACATCACAAAATAATAGCAGAGCCTGTTCTCACATCATCGACTTATGTACTGGTGCTAGAGAAACGCAAGAGAACGAATTTCTAAGCTTATTTGCAGAAAACAATCTTAGTCACCAACCAACTTCCTACAAAAAACACCCAATTTTCTCCCTTAAGATCATCGATTCAAGCAACGAACTGCAAACTTGGGCGAAATTGCCCTCCACTTCATCCAACAGAAACCTCAAATAGAACAAACAATCAATTCCTCCTAAAAAAAGAGGAATTTTTACCCAAAAAAAAAGCTCCAACTTATCTAGCTCAGAAGCAGCCCAGGAAAGCCTCAACCCACCCTCCGCAGACCCCATCCACATGAAACCATCCTCCCACCAAACGCCAACGTCTAGCCGAACCAGATCCAACCGCACCCACAAACCCCAGAACAACGGATCAAATCTCAGGTCAAAGATCTCACCTGGGCTGCCGCCCCGGCCAACCAACCAATCGCCGGCGGCAGAGGCTAGGGTTCCGCCTCCGCCGTCGCCTTTGACGAGAAGATATATTTTTTTTTTTGGAAAAGAAAACGAAATGAAATATTGGGACTGGGAGTCCAACTCGAGAGACAGGAGGGGGAAGAATAGAGTGGGGGTGACCGGGTGCTGCCGGTGAGCGGTAACGGAAGTGGGAGAGGGAGCGCGGCGAGCGCCCGGAGCGGTAACGGAATTGACCGGGTGGTGACCGGGCGGTCGGAGGTGAGGTGACCGGGTTGACCGTGCGATGTAATGTTGGAATGGTAAATTGGTACGCGGCGATTTTGACCGTGTCGGGGGATTCTGTAACAATTCTCCGTGACGTCAAGCTGCAGTTACACGTGGCCTACGCGGTGGGACCCTTCGTCAGTGTGTGTGGTTCTGAACACGGGAGTGTGTGTATGTTATCGGGTGAGAAAGCTTGTGATTTCTAGTGATGGCCACGTGGCCGTGTTAAATGGGGTTTGGCACTGTTGGCATAGCTCAAGCACAGCACAAACCGACTATAAATGGGTCATATCGATACAGCTCGGTAGTCTGTGTCGTGTTTGGGCTGGCACCTCGGTACAGCGGGCCGACACGATTACGGTCTAGCACGACACAGTATGACCCAGTCCAGCACGGCCTGTTTATTTGAAAAATCATAATTTTATAGTCGATTTTGGTCGTTGGATGATTTTTTCAAAATCCAAAAAAAAAATCCCAAAAATTTCCCTATAAATAAGGTAGTAGCCCCCTCATTTCCCCCACCAGCAAACATGCAATCTCTTCTCTACATAGATTCTTTTGCTCTTGGTGATAATTTGAAAAAATTCAAAATAGTTTTACAAAAAATCCAAAAATCTGGCTTCCGGCTTTTTTCACGAAATCAAGGTAAGAATTGTAATTTAATTTTTTATATTGTTATTATTATTTTAAATGATATTAAAGTACTAATAGCGTAATTATTTCTTGCAGTTTTCTTTATGGAGCACTAGGATTTTGCGTCCTTCGTAGATTCTGATTTCGGGATTTCACCCGAGGAGCTTCTTGCATCCTATCAAGCTGAAGAAGCTGCAGTACTTGTACCATCCTCAGGCTCTACAAGTGCTACTGCGTCGGTAAGCACCGGGACAAAAAGACCAAGACGCAGTACATCGGGAGTATGGTATGTTATTTGTAAATATTGTAAGCACAAATTAACTATGAAATCTTCAGGTAGAACGAGGCACTTGAAGAGACATGCTGAGAGGTGTACAAGAAAAGTGGGGGTAACTTTGAGACATACGCATGTGCAGTACAACCCCGACGGTACGGTACGTCACTGAAACTACAATCCTGAGGTAGCTCGTGAATCTCTTTGTCATTTAATTGCTTCTCAAGATCTACTTTTAAATTTTGGTGAGTCACCAGCATTTGAAAACTATATTAGGATCACTCATAATCCTAGATTTTCTGCAGTTTCTAGATAGACAACAACTAGAGATCTAATTAAATATTATAATAATTATCATAATAAGCTAAAAGAGCTCTTTAATACCTGTATTTTTTCTGTATCTTTGACATCAAACATATAGAATAGTAGGGCTAAAGAGGATTACCTTAGTGTAGTTGATCATTATGTAAACAATGACTGGCAACTAGAGAAGAGAATTATAAGATTCAAATTAATTGATGTAGCGTACACTGGTGAGAATATAGCTAATTGTATTGTAAAAGTTGTGAAAGATTTTGGCCTCACAGATAAATTTTTTGTAATAACATTAGATAATGCTGCAGCAAACACTTTTGAAATGACCATTCTTACTCCGTTTTTTAATTCATACGCCAAGTCTTTCTTATTACATGAGTGTTGTGATTGCCATATTATTAATCTTATAGTTAAATCTAGTTTGAAGATGTTAAACCAGTACCTTGAACATTTTCGCACTGCAATATCTTTCTTAAATAATTCTAATCAACGATTAGCAGCATATAAGACTTATTGTATTGCAATAGAGGTACATCCACGTAAGTTTGGTTTGGATATGCCTATTAGATGGAACTCTACTTACTTGACGCTTAACACGCACTATCGTAGTCAAGATAGTCAATCGCTACTCACCAACATTAATATGTTGTTGAATAATTGCTGTTATTTTTGGAAATTTTTATGATTCTACTGTTATTTTATCTAGAGTTATGCATCATATTCTAGAAGTTGCTACCCACTTAAGAAACCACGAAAATAATAATATTTTGCGTGAAACTGTTTATGCTATGAAAACTAAAATTTTGAAATATTGGAAAGAAATTTCTATGTTATATGCATTTGCATTTATTTTAGATCCTATAGCTAAAGTTCAAGGATTTGCTAATGTTCTCTCACTTCTAAGTGATGCGGTTTGTACTGATTATTCTAGTTATTTTTCAAATGTTTGTGCTAACTTATCTTAAGTCTATGCTAAGTACGATCAGAAGATTGCTGGAGTTCGCATGCAGCGACCTCCACCAGCACCCACAACAGGTAAGAAGAAAACTGCGTGGAAAAGATATGGGGTGCAGGTAGTTCTACCTCAAGGAGTTCGACTACAACAACGTCAAGTGTGGACATAACAACAAGTAGTGGAGAGCTATCTGCCTATCTCAACAGTGACACTGTCAACTACCAAGAGCAGCAAGAGGAGGACATCGATATTTTGCAGTGGTGGCACGAGCACAAGATAACATAACCGATGCTTCCTATATTAGCACGGGATGTGTTAACAGTTCCTATCTCCACGGTTTCTTCAGTCTGCTTTTAGTATATCCGAAAGAATAATCGAGGAGAGAAGAACAAATCTGACAAGTGAGATAATGAAAATACTTCTCATTGTGAAAGATTGAGAACAAGCTGATTAACGAGCTCAACACACTACAGAAAATGTTGAGCTGGTGACGATGTTTAAAAATCTTTATCTAGATAGTCACGAAGAATAATTGTAATCTTCACTTTTTTTTCCTGTATCACTAAGTTATAGGTTGTACTCTTTTTTCTTTGCTAAGGTTTTCTCATATTGAGTTTTTAATTGGTAAAGTTTTTAATGAGGCAGCCAAACATTAATAAAACTCATTATTTAATCCCAACTATTTGTCTCCTTTTAGAATTTTATTTCATATTTTTTTGCGTTTTCTAATTTACATAGATTTTTTAAAAGTGTTTCGACATTTCTTTCAGTTTTTTGATTACTCTAGATTTGTTCCAAATTTTTTCTGCATTTTTCTTCAAAATCTTACAATTTTCCAATTTTAATATATATATATATATATATATATATATATATATATATATATATATATATATATATATATATATATATTTTGTAGGTTGGCACGGCCCGTCGATCTGTTTGTACCCATAATGGCACAGCACGGCCCGGCAGCCACCCAGATCGTGCTTAAGCTGTGACCTCGACCTATGAGTCGGAACGACACGACCAGTTTAATAGCTGGGCCTAAACGGGCCGTGCCACGTTCAGGCCACCTGTTTGGCCACCACTAGGATTTCTCTGTCTCTTTTCTTTTTGAAAATTTGTGGGAGCTGTGAATTTGTGACGATGTTATTTTAAAATAAATCTTAGATCGACGGGGCAAAATAAAGTTTCTCAAAACTTAGTATTAATTATATCTATATTAAGCCCGGAAGAATCCTCACATAGGGAGAGGTGCCACCTCATGTTTTTTTTGCGAAAAAGTCTTCCACCGGTAATTTTGCAGAAAATGCCCCTTGATTCCGCAGATCTGCGAAGGGGTCCTCCAAGGTAAACCAAAATTACAGATAGGTCCCTCTAATTACGATAGGCCCTACGCCCTTTTTTTGGGATTTTTCCAGAAAGGGTCCCATGGTTTCGTATATTCGCAGACAGGTCCTCCATCATTTTTTCCAATCGCGGATAGGTCCTTCGCCCTTTTTTAATAATTTTTCCAAAAAGGGCCTTGTAGTTTTGGATATTCGCAGACGGGTCCTCCACCTTTTTCAATCAGGATAGGTCCTTTCGCTTTTTTCCCACCGGTTTTTTGCACAAAGAACCCTGTTGTTACGTGCATTCGCCGATGACTCCTAGCCAGTTGATTTTTAAAAAAACACCATGGAGAAAGCCGAAAGTTCCTTTTTCACAAAAAAAAAACTCGGTCCAGATTTTTTTTTCGCACGGCGCGGCATCGCACGTGGTTCTACCTAATAGTTTGGAAGGCGGGTAAAAAAGTTGAATCCAGTGGAGGGTATACCTCTCAATCAGTGTTGCGGAGTGGATTTTGTTCATGCGCGCGAATCATGCTCTCCTTTTGCATAGTTTTTTCACAAGATAAGCCACAAGGAAAGGTTACAAAAAACGCAGGATAACGCCTTTTCCATAACATAATGCGCACATCCTTGATCCTGTGATATCTCACTTTTGTTCAGCGTAAACCGCGTGGCAGTTTTCCTAAAAAATATCCTCCTTTCAGCTGATTAGAGCTGAATTCAACATCTCATACAGTCAAATCAGAAAAAAGGTAGAACATTGGTCAAATCGGAGGGATAAAAAGGTTGCAAGAACAGTGCTCAATGCACATAGGTTCCACAGTTAGTAGACGGGGATGACATCTGAATTCATGATGCAGAAGAAAGTCACTGGCATAAAAGGAGAGACCAAAAGACCGAGGGGTTTGGGTGTGCTAGATCTGAATATTATGAATACTGCTTTGTTTGAAAAAGGCTATGAAAATTAGTAAATGAAGATGGAATATGGCAGGAACTCTTTAGAAACAAATACTTAAGTTCTAAAACTTTGTCTCAAGTGACTTTTAAATCTGGTGACTCTCAATTTTGGGTTGGTCTGATGTCAGTTAAGGATCAATTTCTAAAATATTGCAGAGTCATCTTGGGAAATGAACCCAAAACAAGATTTTGTGAAGATATTTGGTTGGGCAATCAATCTTTCTCTCACAAACACCCTAGGTTATATAATTTGACTTTTAGCAAGAACATCATTGTGGCCGATGTTTTCTCTAAAGGTTGGGAGACTATCACCTTCAGAAGGACTCTCTGGAGTGATACTTTGGCCTCATGGGAAAAATTAAAGGTAGAATGTCAAGGGGTGACACTAAGTGAGGAAGATGATAAGATTGTTTGGAATCTGACTTCTAATAGTTTATTTTCTGTGAAATCTTTTTACTTGTTTATGAAAACCAGAATGTAAATTTTCCTCATAAATTTCTTTGGAAGATTAAGATTCCTCTCAAAGTTAGAGTTTTCATTTGGTTAACGTTGAGGAAAAGCATTTTAACTAAAGATAGACTCTTACAAAGAGGTTAGAAAGGGGATAAGAAATATCAATTTTGTGGTACTAATGAGACAATTGACCATTTGTTTATCTCATGTCTATTGGCAAGATTTATTTGGAATGTGGTGAGATGTGATTTTGGCTTGAGATGTTCACCTGCTAATGTTGAACACCTATTTGGAAATTGGTTGATTCAATTCAGGCATAAATCTAAGAAGTTATTGTTGGTGGGAATTTCAGCATTGTTGTGGACTATTTGGAAAGCGCGTAATGCAGTGTGCTTCATAAACATCATGCCTGTTGATCACACAAAATTAATCTTTGACATAACACATTGGCTCAACATTTGGACTGTTTTGCAGATAAAAAAGGACATAACACAGTGGCTCAACATTTGGACTGTTTTGCAAATAAAAAAGGAGGACAGAGAAGCCATGCTTTGAGGAGGCAAATTGTTGGAACAAGTGGTTACTAATGTGCTCAAGGCGCACAGGGGATAGAGACCAACGGTTGCTAGGATTGCCATCTGAAATAGAAAAAGATGGAGAGGAAAAGAAAGTTTTTGTGTTGGTCCAGAAGTACTAGGACAAAGCGATCCCTATTTTGGTGTTTACGAATGACACTGTAATAGGTTTAGTTCATTTACTTTCTACTTTTGAATCGTGTGTTTGTTTGGACATGAACTTTGCTCTAACTGACTGACTTTATAAGATAGGGTGTAACAGAGAGCTATGTTTCAGTTTTGTTTTTCGCTTTTGCTTTCCTGTAGTGGACTTTTGTGATTTCTGATAATAGAAATTAGGAGTGTTTGTTACCCTTCTATTATTCTAAAAATATATATAACGAGAGACCAAAGCAGTATAATCCTATAAACTGGCAAATGCACATCGTACTTACGGTGAATCCACTAGAAATTGCAACTTCCAAAGAGAGCATCAGTAGCCTTGAGGGCTTCTGGATAGTCAGGGTTAGTCGCTCTTCAACTGTACGCGGCCTGCATTTGCCAGGATATATAGTCATATGATGATGCTAACAAATCTTGATTGCAATCCCTACTCTTAAGTCTCTAAGACAACCTTTTTTAGGGGTCGCTAAGACAGAACTGCTACATTCAAGCCCTTGATTATCTCATGCTCTGGTCCATTTCAAGCACACTTCCCATTTTGGGTTGTCTGTCTGTCTGGCCATTGGCTTCCTTTTCGGTTTCAGTAGGATCCATGCAGAGATGAGCCTGGATTATTCAATATGCCATCGCTAGCAAAACCTTACACAGTGGCAGAGCATACACACACATGAAGTTACCGGCGAACATGGAAATAGTTTGAATACTGTGTGAGAAAAAAAGTGCACGTCATGGAATCTTTAAAGAGTGTTGGCTCCAACTGCCCATCTAAAGTCTTATTCAGAGTCTGATCCATTTTGTTGCTCTGATATGTCACATGATACATGATCACCAACACCAACCAAGTGCTTGTATGATCAGTAATTTCCAAGGCAGATACAAGTACAACCAACCAGAAGCGACACTGCAACTAAAGATCTAGGAGAGCAATAACACAAAAAAGAGAGATTTCTTCAGGGGTTCAGTCTTGAGGGCAAGCAGCCGTAGTGAACTGAGAACAACCATCTACACAATATATATGTGTTCTTGAATTCTTGTTGTCTAAGCCAGGTTACGATCTCAGAATCTCAACCCTATATATGAAAAACAAATCAACAAATACACACAGGTCACACTTACACTTACACACAGCACACTGCTTCTACATCTAAAAGAGCTCTCTAGAGTCTAGACCATTGAGGACTACAAATGTACAGTGTGCTGCTTCTTCCCACTTACAAAGTCGGCACAGGAAGGTAATAGCGCAGCGCGACGGCTGGGCAGCGGCTGACGGCGAAGCTGTTAAGGTTCGAGCTTCAGGGAGACAACTCGGGACTGCCGGTTCCGCTTGGCCACCCTCACGAACACTACTGATAGGCATGATGGTGCCCACCACGGCCTGCGAATTTCTTGCTCCCCTTTCAGGCAGGCAACTGGGGGATAATTTAAGCTAGAGTAAGGGCAGACGATAATTCAAACATTTTGAGATGTACACAACTACATATGCATGACAGATAGGGAATATCAACTTATCTCCAGATTTGAGGAGAAGAGATTATTTGAAAAAAGGGAAGTAAGGATAGAAGCAGAATGGTAGCACTTGTCATACTTCCAAGGATTGAAACAGATTAGTAGCTTTCGTTGCATTTTCTTTTTGCTTTTTGCCTTGCACCCTATGTAATTGCATTTCTCGAAGGTTCGGGATTCAGTAAATAAGTGGTACTTGACATAATATTCTGGGTTATTGTTGCTGTTCTAAATGTACTGAGCTCAAACCACATTCTGAAGATTAGGGATCCAGAAAAGTAAAATAGGCATGTGATTATGTAACTATGATGCTTAATTTGTTGCTGAAGTTTGAAATGGATCATGCTTAATTAAATCCAACTGTGTCTCTCTTTTTTTTGGAGAAGGGAATCACGTTGTTATTGACATAATAAGGATTAATGATAATGCTAAACATGATATAATACCACCATAAAGCTTGTCACACTATAGAAAACTGTCTGACTGGCATTTCTATGCCAGCCATATTTATATACTAATAATTAATGGAAAAGTCACCAAAACAATAGCAAGAAATTTCTTTTTTGATGGGAAACAGGCAAACAGTAAGAAATTTAACAACGCAAGTTGCCAACATGGAATACAATGACTTTGCATCAACATCTATAAGCTTGATAAATGAGCTGCTTAGAGCTTTACTTGGCTATTTTGATTGTTTCAGTATTTCATTCACTGAAAATAGATGACTAATGTTTGGAAAAGAAAATTCATTTTTCAATAGCTGCTTGCCACATGCTTTGTTAACCCAAAATTCAACTGAAAAAGTTTGAACTGTGACAAGAATATGCATAGGCAAAATCTTTCTTGAAAGCTAAAGACTAAAGTAGGCAGCAGAAATTCGAACCTTTAATGCGCCTCAACTCTTTACAAAGTGTGATAAAATCTCCCCATTTCATATGGCACCGCCTGATAAATCGCAGAATCTGCTCTGTTGTAAACATGGACAGGCTTTCTAGGTACTCTCCATTGACACCATTTTCTTCAAATGCTTGGCGATAGCCACCAAGATTTATCTCTTCCAACCATAACCCCACATCCTGCAAGTGAACAATTACTTTATCAGGGGAACACAGATTATCTTCAACTTGAAGTAACTATCTAGAGCTTATGCCATTGAATTTAGCTTTTTTTACTAAGAAATGCTCTATGCTGGTCTATTGTCAATAGAGAAGCACCGTAGCTAGTTAGGTTAAAAAATTAGCGAAAAATTGTGGGAAAACTGGAAATCCAGAGTGTTATTTCAGGCCATATTAGCGATGCTTCTTTTGCACATTAACATAAATTTCTGTCATAAAAGAAGAACCTGCAAGATATGTACAATAATCATCATTTCCACAATGTTCTCCTTGAAAACAACTGCAACATTCAACCCAAAATAGCACATTTTGTTTCTGAAATATACAGGATCATTTCCATTTCAAAATTTGTCTCCTGCTTCTGTATCACTACTGTTGCTGCCAAACAATTTGAAGTTCCAAGAAAGAAATGAACTGAATACTGCTACAAAGACGGAGGGCTCAATGCAACAGCTCGCATGCCACCCTACCCACCCCTACCAGCAATAAAGCGGGAAAGGTAGGCATGCCCATAAGTATGGCAATTGGAGCTTCCCCAAAGTGCAGAACTGCGTATCATCGATAATATTGGACATGTCGTTTCACACTCGAGTAGCCCCATTACACCATGTGTACATTTTTTGTAAAAGCAATTCATGCCTATGAAATTTATAAGGGGTGCAAGATTGGAGGACAGAGTTTGCAGCCAACAAGTTTTGTGGGACATCAAACTTTGGCAAAAAGAATTTTTTCGCACCACTTGTAGCCATTTCTGTCAAGAAAAGAGGGGCATGGCTTGCTCATAAACCACTGTGAATCCAGGATGATCTGGTCACAAAAAAACTTATAAAAAAAGATCTATTCAATACAGCACCAAAATTTTGACAATGCTTAAGCTCTCTATCCCAGCCAGCATTTTTCGTCCAGGACACCTTTTCAATACTAAACCTATAGTTCCCTCTTCCAACTATGCCTTTCTCTACTGCAAATAATTGCCTTGACAAGTAACCATGCTTTTGCAGTTTTTGCCAAATCATCTCATAGTCAGGCAGCATAAAATGTTAGGTAATCTTGTAATCAGTTTAGAAGTTTTGATTAAGAGTCTGATTATGATGAGGAGTTGGATTATGACAAGAAGTAGAATCCTATTCCGTTTATGAGGGCTGTAGTTTTGGGTATAAATTCAGAGGTAGGCCTGAGTTTTGTAAGAGATCAGAGCAAGAAGTAATAAAAGAGAAAATTGTCCTAAAGTTTTTTGGCGTTCTGTTCCTACAATTGGTATCAGAGCCGGTGCAAGTCGGCGCGCGCATCAACCAAGGCAGCGCGCGGAAAAAAGAAGCTCCGTGCGACGCGCAGCACGTGGAAAGAAAAGGCGACACAAGATCAAAGCGGCGACTGCGCAGAGTATTCTCGCCTCAGCGTCAAGTCTGAAGCAAAGCTATCGACAAAATCCGAGTCGATCTCGTCGACACACAACAGCGGATTGCCCGACAATTCCCTCTGTGACAGCGCAAGGAAAAAGTAGCCATGTCCCGTGCGGCTGCAGGAGAAGGCAAGTCACGGGCGACTGCAGAAAAGAAAAAAAGGATCTGATCTAAAAAAATTAGATCCGAAATCTCCACAACGTATCCGAGACGGAGTTGGAGTCCAAGGCTGAGCACTTCAGGTTTCTTGTCGAGGCCGTCGAGAAGAAACAAAACGCGTCGTGCGGCTGCAGGAGCAGAAGCACGTTTACCACGCGTGCGTGGAGAAGCGCTCCGCAGGAGTCGTCACGTGAGAGCAGCGATTCCGGAGCAGCAGCACAGGCATCAGGAGGGCACAGAGGCGCCAGGTGGGTGCAGGTGAAGGCGACTCAGGAGAGGAGGGTGCTGCTTCATGTACGCAGGCGAGGCCGCGCGAAGGAGTTCGTGCGCACGGAACAACGCTTGGAGCAAGCTGGTGTCACATGAAGAAAAACAAGGGAGGAGAGGTGCTCTGTTGCTTCAAGGTGTTCTATTGCTTTACGTAAGCAGGACAAGGCAAGATGCAGATCATGGACGAGAAGGCAGAAGCTCATAGTGGGTCCATATCCCTCCAATACCCTCTCCTGACGTTGACAATTATCCGGTATGGGCAATGAAGATGAAGGCAATCTTGCGCGCCCAGGGTGTCTGGGGTGCAGTCGATCCAAAGAGGAAGGTTGAGGAAGATGACAGTACCAGATTCGATGATGCACCAACTCATCGGGAAGTAGACATCACATGAAGCATGGCTAACGCTTCAGAAGATGCACGTGGGAGTTGACCGCGTGAAGGAGGTGCGACTACAAAATCTACGGAACGAGCTTGAGAATCTCCAGATGGGAGAAACCCAGTCGGTGGATGAATTCGTCGGTAAGCTTACTTCATTATACAACCAGATTACTTCTCTCGGCGACAAGATGAAGGAATCTGTAGCAGTGAAGTACCTGCGAGTGCTACCAGAAAAGTTCGTGCCTATCGTCACCACGCTCATGTACTCCCCTGATCTGGAGAACATGAAAATCGAGAAGATTACCGGCTCGCTCAAGGCGCATGAGCTCTTGAAGGGTATCGATCCGTCTTGGCGAAGTATCGATCCGTAACGGCGGTGTTCTTTGTTAAAGGAGATGCAAGAGGTGATAGCAAGCAGTTCCACAAGGAACCATGGACCAGGGACGGTCATGGCTCATCAAGTAACCGCGGGCGTGGGCTCGGTTACCGAGGAGGCAAAGGTGGCCGAGGAGAAAAGACTAAACAAGACGGTGATAACAGATCACGAGATAAGTCACATATCAAATGTTTTGAATGTGAAAAATATGGTCACTACGCGGCGAAGTGTTGCAGTCACATAAAGTGCTTCAACTGTAGCAAGTACGGGCACTTCGCTTCGGATTGTCCGAACAAGAAGAAGAATGAGGTAAACCTCATCCAAGCCGGTGAAGACGACGAACCGGCTCTACTCCTCTCATTGTGCAAAGAAGAGGAGCCGAACATACTGATGTTGAACGAGGAGAATATAGTTCCTAAACTATGCATGGAGGGAGATAACCACGATCACACTGATTTGTGGTACTTGGACAATGGAGCAAGCAATCACACGACTGGAGATCGCTCCGTGTTTCATGAGCTTGACGAGAAAATTTCAGGAAAAGTCAAATTCGGCAATGGTTCCACGGTACGGATAAGAGGCAAAGGAACGATGATGCTACAATGCAAGAACGGCGATCAAAAGTTGTTCTCTGAAATTTAGTATATACCGAGTTTGTGTAATAACATACTCAGTCTCGGTCAATTGGCAGAAGAATGGTGCAGCGTAGAGCTGCAGGCGGAGTTCTTGCGTGTTTATGACAAGAACAAAGATCTGTTGATGAAGGTCATGAGATCCCCAAACCGGTTGTACAAAATTTTGCTGAAAACTTGTAAGTCAATTTGTCATGAGGCTAGTTTGAAGGGAAAATTTTTAGAGGAAGAAGCTCGTCAACGTATGTTGCAGAAGGAGGCGGACTCCCAGGCGGCAGAGTCGCGGCAACTCCCAGGCGGCAGAGTTGCGGCAAAGGGAAGAAAAGAAACGCGCAGGTGCGATGCGTGAAAAAGAATTCAGAGCGCAGGGCTCTGGCGGCGATGCAAAGAAATCTTGCAGCCGGGCAAGAACCGAAGAAAAAGAGGTAGTGCACGGAAAGGAAAGTGCAAACAGTAACAACGTGAAGACCTCCTGGCGTTTTGACGTGCGAGTTCAGCGGCAAAGTGTGGCAGGTGGAAAGGAAGTCCAATCGGCAACAGTGTAAGCAGTAGGAGGATGCAAGAGAGAGACTGGAAGGAAAACAAAGAGAAGAGAAAGAGAGGAAAATCTGAGAAAAATTTGGAAGATTAGGTAGAGTTGTGTTAGAAATTAAATATTACAAAATTAAGGGGGTAAATGTTAGAGTTAATCTTGTAATCAGTTTAGAAGTTTTGATTAAGAGTCTGATTAGGATGAGGAGTTGGATTAGGACAAGGGATCCTATTCCGTTTATGAGGGTTGGTTTGGGTATAAATTCAAGGGTATGTCTGAGTTTTATAAGAGAACAAAGCAAGAAGTAATAAAAGAGAAAATTGTCCCAAAGTTTTTTGGTGTTGTTCCTACGTAAAAGACTTTGTCCAAGTTGTGCGAGGTATGTATCAGCTCCTTACTTTTTGCCTGCCTAGCTAAAAGCCTCAAACATTTGTACAGTTCAGTAACCAAAAGAGGCCAGTTTTACTTGCCTATCAGGCTATGTAGGCCATTTGTTCTAGGAGAAGCTTGATAAACCGGGAGAGCAGAGCACTAAAATGTGGCTTTCATACCAAAAACAGGAGCGTTCATTTTTCTCTCTCTCAAAGATAGGTTCAAGAGGTGTCATGAACAAGAAAATCAGTTTCAACGTAAGAAATCAAATTTGTTCCAAAATAAAAAGAAAATGACCCATAAGTACCAACATTGCTCGCCCATACATAACTAGAGAACCAAAGAGCTCACCCTGTTAGACTAAGATTCAGCCAGAAGAGGCTAAATTGCCTCCATACTGAAAGACAAAATGAGTAAAGTTGATTCAGGCATTCAGCACATGCACTTTCCCAGCCCCTCTCCCCCTTCCTCCCTCCATTTATGCTAGTGCTACTATTCTCAGACAGCAAGGATAGATAGAATAACGTTTTACGGCAGTGCAATTTATTTAGTTTTAAGTTATTGCACCATTGGCTCTCTGTTTGGGCTATCTATAAGCAGAAAACCTACACTAACACGTCTAAAGGTGAACAAAGAAACAGTTCGTATTATATTACATACGGAAACGTTCCTTGCCAACATCCCAGTTTTGTTAACCTGTAAACCGAAAATTTCTCGTTTTGAAAGTACAGGTTAAGGTGTATCATAGTATGTGAAATTGCACAGTGCAGTAAATCATCCTCATTGCAAGTTAGTAGAAGTTACAGCATGAGCCCTACAGATTAATCAGCAAAAGTCATAGAAAGGACTATTTTCGAATTCTATATCCTAGTCACGCAAGTGCAGAGGCGGAGCCAGCAGGGGGGCTTGGTGGGGCTCCAGCCCCCCTGCCCACCACGAGAAACCCCAGGCAGTCTGTAGATTTTATTTGTCAAATCTCTTCTTTTAGACGGTGGTAATGAAAAGTAATTTTTTCCTCTTGCATATTTACATACTAATACTATATTACATGCATTTAAATTTCAACTATAATATGTCGGCTTAGTAGTTTTTATATTTAGTATATATACTTGTGTTCAGCCCCCCTCTTGAATGAATCATGGCTCCGCCTCTGCGCAAGTCAGGGTTCAAAAAACCGTCGAAAACCGCTCGGTTTTATGAAAACCGCCTGCATCTGAGCCGGTTCGGTAATTAAAACCGCTTCGGAAAACCGGCGGATGAGCAGATAAATTTCAAAAATTTGAAGAAATTTAGCAAACAGTGTCAAAAATTTTTGAAATTTTTTCGTGCGTTCTGAGGTAATCATAATAATTACAGAAAATTTTCAGATTATTATCACATATGTACATTTTTAAAAATTACAGCGGTGATCTTGTCACAATATATGCTCTTGATTTTTATTTTCTAGGGGCACAAAATGAAGTCTAATATTTCTTAAACTTTTTTGTGATGTTATAACGTCATTAAAATGATTATGTAAAATTTTGAGATGATGATCAGATATGTGTATTTTTAAAAATTCGAAAGTGCTATTATCATTGTATATGCTCTTACATTTTGATTTTATATGGGAAATAAATGAAGTCTAATATTTCGAAAATTTTAGTACATGATCCTTTAGAACTATTTATATTTTCATTAAAATTTTAGAATATAATAAATCATTTTACTATTTATAAAAATCGATGATGTATTTGTTCCTTTTCATTAATTTACATTTTAGATTTTTAGAAGAAATAAATGATTTAAAAATTATAAACATTTCTCTTAGGTGTTTTATAGATTAATTGGGATTTTTACATTTTTAATTTTTTGCAATTTTTCAATTTGTTCTTATATTTTCACCATTTTTCCTTCATCATCGGTTTTGATGTTAGTTCATGTAGGTCGAACATGTCATTTTGCGACAATGGAAGAGTGAAGCTATACTTATACCTACTCCACAACTTCAATTTAAATGCATTATAATGTAAATGGTGTTGATAAGTAAATGGTAGTGAAATTGCGAATGATTTTGCTTTGTAGTTATGTAAATGCCGATTTTTGCACTTGTGTGATTGTAGTATTGCAATAAAAGATTACTTATTGACATATTATTGCTAAATACATAACTTACAACTTCTAATTCACTAAAATATAGCAAAGATCATGTCGATTTTTCCAAATTTAGAAGAGATCATTTTGGAATTTTTTCACGTTTTCACATACCTTATTTATATATTTATTACATTTTTACTCAATTTTAACCTTCCCTGTATTTCTACAAATTTTACAATATTTTTTTGTATTTTTTCCTATTTTTTTCGATTTTTTCCCCAATTTTCCAACCTCGGGCGGTTTTTGCGGTTTTCTCCAAAACCGCTCGGTTTTTCGCGAAAACCGTCAAAAACCGCGGTTTTCGGGATTTCATTTGACCAAATTTCAAAATTTTCAAATTTGCAAACCGTTCGGTTTTTCGCGGTTTTCGAGCGGTTTTTCGCGAAAACCGCTACCGCGGGGCTAGCGGTTTTCGCGAGCGAAACGAAATTGTGAACCCTGGCGCAAGTGTGACAACTGACAAGACATAAGCAAAAGCAAAATATGATCTTACTGACTTACTCATCAAGACTGTACTAATTGGAGGAAAGTAAAAGATAAGGCGGAAGGTACTCCAAGTACCATAGACGTATAATGACTATCTCATCTCAATCCCTTAGCTCAAGTGTCACTATCATGAAAAATTGAGGGACATTAAATCTGTAATGCAAAAGAAGACTCAAAGCTAAGGCAAGATAAAGCAACATTCCGAAATCACGGAATTATCTTCAAGAAAAATAATATCAAATGATATATTTCCAAATCGCCCTCAACAAAGTCCCAGACTAAAGCCTATTTTGTTGCCAATACACAAATGAAGGCATTAAATTTCCAAAATAGCATTAAGATAACGGCACAAATACGTAGAACAAATATTAGTGCGTACTGCCAGTCTGCCACCATAATCCATATGAAGAAATCAAACAAACACACGTTTTTAGCATCCAAACAACGACAATAAATTCCTCTACTAAAACATAACTGGAAAGAAAGCACACGTTAAATTTCACACAAAAAAAAAGTACATGTATTTTTTTTAGACCAAAAGGACATCAAAGAAAGTACATGTAATTTACAAGAAAAATCTCAAAAAACTGAAACTAAGAACAAAGAGCACCTCCACAGTCCAGATGAAGAAATCCAGAGGCTCCGGTGACCGTCCCCGACTCATCTCTGCCCTCCTCCCCGACGACGGCGAGGCCCACCACCTGCAAACAGATTACCCCCACCCAGATCAAGAAATGGCTCTCCCAAGAACACCCCAAAAAAACCAATAATAAGAAGAAAGAGCAAGAAAATACCGTTCTTGGACCCGAGAAGATGAAATCTTAGCACTGCACGCTCGATCTCATCTGCCCGGAAGGAAGGGGAGGGAGAGGAGTGCTCGCGTAACTGAATGGCGCGTGGCCGCGTGCAATGGAGCTGCGAGAGGTGGCAAGTAGTGGGCAGCTAGAGAGAGAGAGAGCAATAGCGTGACTTCGCCTTCGTTATGATTGGGGATGAAGAGGAAAAGAGCGGTGAGCCGGTGAGATTGGGCTTCTCATGTTCTTTTGTAGAACTTCTCAGATCTGGGAATTTTGTTTTTTTGTCCGGAAAGTGAAGTTCTCTTCATAAAACTAGCATATTTACCCGCACAATTGTGCGGCTAGATATTACGATTCAATTGATTTTGACATATAATTCTAGTTACTATAATTAAAATGCAATTGTATTTGTTATATAAGTCTGATATCTATATATGATTAATCTATACCGTTATAATCTAGCCTCACCAAAATTAGCGGTGAAGATCTTTCTCCTTTTCTTTCGATTAACGTGAGAATTTCTAGGATTTTTTTTTTTAAGAATATTGTGGGATTTTCTTTCCCTTATAAAACAAATGAGGTGCCTTCAATATCACTCGTTGTTTTTATTTATATAGATTGGATATTTGGATTAATTTCAAAACTGTTATTATGCTTTTTTAGTGAGGATGATTATCATATATGCCGTCTTTTTTCAGAACCTTGTGATTTTATTTAGAATTTTGTCTTGTACTCGAAAGTTCAAACCTTTGCTGTTGAATGTTTGATAGGGATTTCTTTGGATGGAATTTTCTGGTTCGAATTGTCTCTACCGTAGATACCCTTTTGTTATGTATACTATTTGAAGCAAAATGTTGGGGAAACATACCACGTTTTAGGTATCTCGTAAGTGCAATGTACATTCGTTCTTCATTCATCGAATCTGTAGCAAACGCAAATACTTACCTGAGAGGTTCAATGAATTATCCCTAGACCTCTAAACAAAAATGAAACTAGACGGTTAATACACACACCTCAGCTACATTGGATGTATACACTTGGCTCAATACATTGTATTTTTGTGTATTTCTTTGTACTAGATTTGCATGCACAAATACAGTACTACATACTCTAAATATGTTATGACTGCTAGCTAATTTCATTCTTAATTAGGAGGAGAAAAGGATATGAAGAGAGTGATGTGGTCCTTAGGGTTGAAAAGATAAATCAAAGAAAGATGGACACATGAGGCAATGAGAGGGGACTAGAGCTTTGGAATTGATTCTTCAGGGTTTTTCTTTTTCTGACTCTTGGATCCTGAAATTGGTTCCGTAAGGGGGACCATGACCATGAATACTAAGTGAATTTTGACCAAATAACCCATATATTCATTAGACAACAATTAATTTCAGAGAATTTGGGAGAACAACATTGGAGCTAGTTACATGAGGTAGCTAGCTTAGCTAGTACAGAACTATTCTTATATAGCCAAATTGCTTACTCGCGAACTTTGAGACTAGAATACTTCATACATGCTACCTAGCTACTCCATCCATCCGAGTTTATAAGTCGTATATTTTGAATAGTTTTGCGTGTGAATATAGGGTTTATTTCATATTCTCATACAAAAATAGTATGATTGTTCTTTTTATACAACTAATAAATATTCAACTTTACTTTATATTCTATATGCATGAATTGAATATAGTGTTTAAAGATAATAATTTAGGATAGTCTAGTTATTTAGAATAGTCTAATCATTATCAATATCTTTGTAGTCTATGTGCTAAGAGAAAATATGTGCTATAAACTCGACGGATGAAATATTTGTTTACGGTGGTGAGATAGCTGGAACACATTCTTCTCAACTTGGTTAACGGGTATCCATATCGTATTAATGGGTTCTGCCCGTTTACAATACCCTCCAATCATTTATTGACAACGTTGCAGGAGCTTGCATCAAACTTTATTAGCTAGATTTGTCATGCACAGCCTCCATTTAATTATGCAGGTACGACCAAGCTAACCTGTGCATGATAAACTCTGCTGGGCCAATATTTGAAACGATGGAGTTTCAAAGGAATTTTTGCAAGAACGGTATAACTCTTTATTAATTTTTGTGTGGATCATTTGTTCCAACCAGGCCTCATGCAAGTTTCTAACTAAAAGAAATTTGCTCATATTAGAATTGATTTCTTGCCCAAATTATTGTTAATGCATGACTATCTAGCTTGCATGGCATCACTGCAAATATAGCTACTGTATACTACAACTAAACCATCATTCATGCTCAGATCAATTAAGATAGTGACAACACAGAGAGGAAAAATATATATTCAAGGTAGGCCAACGATGCAACTCTTTTGCAAGGCATGCATGATGCCACATGCAAAGGTATGTCCATATATGTCCGAATTCCTTTAAGCTCCAATGATGGAGACCTCAAAAATATCAATCGGGAGTGTAAGGCCGGCTTGGTGCTCGGCTCGCGGCCGCTCCTCGGCCTCCGCCACGTGGCGTCGCCGCCGGATCGCTGCCGGGCCTCCGCCTCGCCGGGTTGCGCCACCACCGCGCGACGAAGAAACCGCCGCCGTCGCCCGAACGCCAAGCGCAAGCGTTGTCGCCGGCAGACCGCCGAGCATGAAGCTCGACCTCGGCGGCGTCGCCTCGGCTTTGTCGCTGTTGCCTCGGCACTCGCCTCATCCGACGCCTCGACAGTAGCTCCCCTCGGTAAGCCAGCGCTCGAAGTCGTCGTCGCCGCTCGCTCTCGCCGCGCGCCTGACGCCACCGCCGCCGGGCCCGGCCGCGAAGCCTCGTCGCCCTGCATCGCACGATATGGCCGCGCGACCGCGACGAGAACCGCCTGAAGCCTCGCCGGGCCTTGGCTGCGCCTCCGTCGCGCTCATGCGCCGCCATCCGCCGGTTCGGCTCGGCCGCCTTCTGCCGCGCCGGCCGCCCGGCCTCGACCCCGCGACCCGCCACGGCCGTCGACCTCTCCACTGCCTTGCCAGCGCCAGCAGCCGTCTCTTTGGCTTCCGCTCGCATGCCGCTCGGTAAAGGCGTCGCCATGCTCGCCTCCTCGGTCGCGGTTGCCGACCTCGCCCGTCGTCGCCGCGTGCAGTATGCCGATTCGGCCAGCGCATTACTCGGTCGTCGCACGGCCCGCAAGAAGAAAACGGCGGCGCCGGGAGGATGTGGCGGCTAGGGTTTTTACCCTAGCCGTCACGCACGCTAAATGGGCCGGAAGGCCCGAGACGACCGTAGAAGGAAAAGAAAAGAAAAGAAAAAAAGAAAAGAAAGGAAAAGAAAAGAAAGAGAAAAAATGCGAATTTTTTGAAAAATTGCGAAAAATCCGAAGATTATTTGGCTCTGTTTTTAATTTTTCTAGCTTTATTTCTCTGTTTTATGAATTTTCTTTATGAATTTTGAATTCATTGCTCTATTTTGAATACTGCAATGCATGGAAATTTATTTTCAGTTCTTTATGCTTATTGCAACCATTTTCTATTAGATTACACGCATAATCTAATGTCGAAATTTTGAAATCATGAATTGTGAATCGTGAGTTTGAAGAATCGGCCCGCCCGGCCGTAACTATCTCACTTGGGCATCGAACGTAAAGATCGTTCTTGGGGCAAGAAGCTCCGCGCGAAATCGGTCTAGGTCCTCGCAGACGCGAAACCTCTGCCGTCGAGCGAACGATCAAACCGCAGACCGCCATTTAAATGCATGAATCGCATTTTCTTTTAGATCATGGTTGTTAGCATTTTCTTTTGAATAATGAATAGTAAGCTCTAGAAGAGCATACTTCTCTCATGAATAAATATGCAATTTATTCTTTATTCCAAGTATTCTCCTTTTTTTTTTTGCAAGTAATATTTGGATTATTTTGCCTCTGTTTGATTGGAATTATATTTCTTTTATTTAGAAATCGTGTAGCGCCCTAATGGAAGAGATATGCATTGTTGATAGTGGCACAACAAATACCATCTTAAGAGAGTCTAAGTATTTCCAGTCGATCACGAAGAACATTTGGAAAGATTACTACGATCGCAGAAGCGACTCATATGTAATCGGCTCGGGAAGAGCCACTATTATATTGCCTATGGGTACAACTTTGGTAATTGAAGAAGCCCTTTTGTACCGGAATCAACGCGCACTCTCTTAAGCTTTAAAGACATCCGCGCCAATGGTTTTCACGTAGAAACCAATGAAGAAAATGGCAAAGAATACTTGTGCATTGTGAAGCCGCGCGGTATGTGGAAAAATGGTATTAGAAAAATGTCCTCATATGAATCTGGGTTGTACTACGAATATTCATGCACCAAGTGTATACTTCCTTGAAGACTGCTTTTAGAAGCTCAATTATTTTCTTTATGGCATGGTAGATTAGGTCATCTGGTCTTAGAATGATGAGAAATATAGTGAACAACTCACGGGGTTATGGCATAAATGTTAAAAATTTCCGAATCATGAAGATTTTGTGTGCCTGCATGTGCCAAGGAAATTAATAACTAGACCCTCTGTCATGAAAGTGCAAAGTGAAATCCTCGCATTCTGGAACGCATCCAGGGGATATTTGCGGTCCGATTCAGCCCTGTCGTAAGCCGTTCGATACTTTATGGTGCTCATCGATGCTTCCTCGAAATGGTCGCATGTATGCTTGTTGTCAACAAGAAACCATGCTTTGCAAAGTCGATCTCGCAGATCATAAGAATTAAGAATGCTTTCACGATCATCGCGTGAAGTCCATCGAATGGACAATGCCGGAGAATTTACTTCAAAGGCATTTGATGATTATTGCACAAGAATGGGGATAGCGATTGAGCACTCCGTCCGCACGTCCATACAGCAGAATGGACTAGCGAAGCACTAATAAAGAGGATTAAGTTCATTGCGGACCACTTTGCGAGTTGTAACTTGCCCAACACTTGTTGGGGACACGCGATCTGCCACGCAGCAGCTCTTATCAATTTTAGACCGTCGGCCTACAACATCCATTCTCCTATGCAACTTGTGCGGGATTATCCCAAGATCTCCCATCTTAGAAAATTTGGGTGTATGGTATATGTACCTATACCACCCCTCGTGGATTGCAATGGGCCCTCTCGCAAGTCCGGGATATACGTTGGTTATGAAAGTGCATCCATAATCGGTATTTGGAACCCATGACTAGAGATTTGCATACTGACCGGTTGATTGCATCTTTGACGAGGATCGCTTCCGTCATTAGGGAGAAATCAACCTTTGGATGAAAAATGCCGGAAATCATATGGCATTCCACCGGATCCCGCACATGACCCCGCACTAATGAAGCAAATCAAGAAGTCCGAAGATAATTGATTTGCATAATTTAGCAAATGAATCGCTGATCATTTTGTGATCCGAAGGGCGTGGTTAAGTCGCATGTACCGCAAGAAATGCACCGAGAGGGTGGAAATACCAAAGAAAATAGAAGGTATCCTCAACTTGCTCAGATGCCTCAAAGAAAAAGAGCAGTAATCGGCTCCTCAAACCCAAAGTACCGGAGGCGTCTGGAGAAAATCGGGCGAGAGGACTTACCACAACCAATCACGAAAATGCCCCAAGGAAAGAAGGGGAGCAGTTGAGACTGCACTGGAAAGAAGCCAAAGGAAAGGCAATTCGGACTTGAATCTTCCACTGCAGAAGTCGCGGGAAATAATGTGTGCGCACACATAGGCGATGAAAGCTAAAGGAACTTGCTCTGCGATAGGGAAAAGGCAAGAGCAAGTAGAAGTGCATGAAGCACCCCATGAAGAAATGGCCATAAACTTTGTAATAACGGAGAATCCACGAATAGAGCAACGACCAACGTTGATGCATACCGCAAAGAAGATTGCCTCGATTATTGATCATGATCCCGAGCTCGCATCTCGCAGAGTGCAAGAAAAGGCTAGATTGGGAAGCATGGAAAAGGCAATCAACTGCAGAGTTAGTCTCTCCAACAAGAGAGAGGTGTTTGAGCCCAGTATCTTTGCACACCTCCCAATATAAACCCGTAGGTCACAAATGGGTCTTTGTTCTAAGAGAAATGAAAACAACGGTTGTAAGGTACAAAGCTAGGCTTGTAGCTCAAGGTTTCACTCAACGTCCCGGAGTTGATTATGAAGAAACCTATTCTCCGGTCATGGGAGGAATTACCTTTAGATATTTGATCTCAATGGCGATCAACTTGAAGTTGAGAATGAAGCTAATGGATGTTGTCATAGCATACCTATATGGAAACTTGGATTCGAGATACACATGAAAGTACCTAAGGAATTCCTATCCCAACCAAGATGGAGCAAATAGAAACACATGCAGTGTGAAATTGGAGAAATCACTTTGTATGGATCAAGCGATCGGAAGAATGTGGTACAATCGCTGAGTGACTTTCTCTCGCAGAAAGGCTACACAAACAAATAAGATTGTCCATGTGTGTTTATACTGATGATCCTCGAATGGATTCGTATAATCTCCGTCTATGTAGATGACTTGAACATCATTGGGACGGATGAAGAAATTGAAGAGGCATGCTCATACTTGAAGTCCGAGTTTGAAATGAAAGATTTAGGTAAAACCAAGTTTTGTTTAGGCTTGCGCTTGAACATGTCCAAGGAGGAATCTTGGTACATCAATCAACCTACACACGAAAGTGTTGGAAAGGTTTGGTTTTGAAAATCATATCTGCAAAGATTCCAATGGTTGGAAGGTCACTCCAAGCGCACCTAGATCCATCTGAGACCTAGAGAAGAGGGGAGGAAGTCACGGGAGCGAAATTCCCATATCCGAGTGCAATTGAGCGCTCATGTACCTTGCAAATAGCACTAGGCTGGACATTGCGTTATTTGTGAATTTGCTAGCTTCGATGCTGATCTAACCCACCAAAAGGCATTGGAAAGGATCAAGGACATCTTCCGTTACCTCCAAGGAAGCAAAGACCTCGATCTGCTTTTTGAAGAAACAATGAATTGAATTTGGTTGGCTACGCCGATCTTTGGGTACCTATCGGACCCACATCTTGGCAAGTCCCAAACCGGCTATGTTTTCCTATGTGGAGGAACAGCAATTTCTTGGAAGTCGTCTAAGCGGACTCTTGTCTCGGCGTCGACAAACCACTCGGAAATCATCGCTTTGTATGAAGCATCTCGTGAATGTGCATGGCTCGGAAGAATGGTTCACCACATCCGTAAGTCATGTGGTTTGAACATTGAGCAAACTCCTACAATAATTTATGAAGATAATGCGACTTGTGTTGCCCAAGCACAAATGGGATATGTGAAGAGCAATCTCACGAAGCATATCAACCCCAAGTTCTTCTATGCTCATGAATTGCATAAGATGAACGAGATCAAGATATTGCATACTAAGTCATGTGAAAATCTTGCAGTTTGTTCACTAAATCACTCCCAAAGATCTACCTTTGAAAGGTGCGTGAAAGGAATTGGGATGATGAGACTTAGAGAAGTGCAGATTCGGGGAGATATGTCATAAGCACAAATGAGTCCACCAAGAGATCTAGGTCAAGCTAGGACGACGTTCCACCCGTAAGTCATTAATATTACTAGTCAGGATCACGCGCTACGCTGCATTGTGCGAAATCTCGTTTTCGTTTGTTTGCATAATCCTGGTTTTCTTGTTTTTTTTAAATGGATCGCTAGGACCCGTCGGCAAATCGGTGGGCTGTTATAAACCGTTGGCGAATCCATAGACTGCTATAAACCACCGACGAATTTGTGGTTTTCGTTTTTTAGTAAAAACAAACGTATTTTTGTTTTTTTGCGTAATTCCGGTTTCAATTTTTTTAAAAGGATCTAAACATAACTTTGGTTTTTCGGATCTAAATGCAAATTCATTTTTTTCCGGGTCTATTTTGCTAAAAACCGTTGGAAGGACCTGACGTAAACAGCGGAGGGACCTAAACATAAATCTGGATTTTTTGAGCCCTTTTTGTTAAAAACCGGCGGAAGGACCTTAACGTAATTTCAAAATTTTCGGAGGACTTTCTCACGAGAATGATGAGGTGGCATGCCTAAGAGGCCCACAAATCTCTCTGCTTTATATAATACTAGAAACTTATACGCGGCGTGCCACGCCGCGCGCCGCTCTCCACGCGAGCAAATCGAGAAAACGCACGATCGACGCTCCACACACGAGCAAATCGAGAAAACGCGCGAAAAGGACCTAAAAAGGATTTTGTGTTTTCCGCAAAAGGGGTTAAACGTAATGCTAGAAAAACGCAACAAAGACCTAAATGCAATGTATATTTTTTCCAAAAAAAAAAGGACCTGAACGCTGTTTTCTTTTACGAAAAGGACCTAATCGTAATTTCTTTTTTTGGTAAAAGGACCCGAGCGCAAGCCTTAAAAACACATAAAGTACCTGGACGTAATATATATTCTTTTTTTCAAAAAAAGGACCTAATCGTATTTTTTTCCCGAAAAAAGGACCTATATGTATTTTTTTCCGAAAAAAGGATCCGGATGTAATTTTTTTTCGGCCGGCTCGGCTCGAGCCGAGCCGGCTTGCTCCATGGCTCAAATGAACCACGTAGCCGGAACCTTGCAGGCTTTAGTAAAAGTAGTATAAAGGTATTAATAGCTAAGTTGTTGTCCTATAGTCTATGGAGATTACAATAAGCATGTACTTTAGGAAGTCAGTCAGAAATCGGATGGTTGAGATAAAGCCAACATGGGAAATCTTCTTGTGCTTTTCATCTTAGCCGTCGTCTTGCCAAATATTATATTTAACTAGCATGCATCGTAGTAGTAATTGATCTGTGCTTGTTGTGGAAGGGCTACGGTACATATCCATATGGATAGTTGAAAAAGGAAGTATACATAGGGTGAAAGTATGAAAATAGACAAATAGAAGCGTTGGATCGAATAGTTCAGATCTAGATGGGAATTCCACCTCCTCCAATTAAGGTGTAGAAATTTGTAATTTTTCTAACGGGTTATGTGTAAAACGTGTTTAAATGTCTACTTTCATAATATACTTCCTCATTGAAATGTCAATTTGATATCATATTTTACCACATCAAATTAAGCACCGGCATGCCTCGGCTCTTGGAACACTTAAGAGTCTACATATGATTATAGGAGTGATGCACGCGCTCGTTCCTTTTGATCCAAGCACGTGGTTCGGTTATGGCATGAAATTAAGAGATGAAAATGTTTTTCTTATAATGTAGAACAAAAAGGGCATGAAATATGAAGTCCTCTGTCTCCTCTCACTAATTAAAATAAAAGGATCAACGATGTGGAGTCGTTAATAAATCATTTTAACAGAAAAAATATATATAATTAAGAACTAGATCTTCCCTGTATATCTATAAATTAACAACTTCTCGCAAAATGCATTTAAACCACGATTTTGCTAGACGGTGGACGTCCGCGTAGAGTAGACAGGCGTATAGTGTGAGATGGGATGGGATGGGATGGGGTGGGCCCGTTGTTCTCCCGAGAAAAGTGTCCTCTCACGTGTGAGTTCCTTTAAACTATAGATAAAACACATGTACATATTTTACCTTACATTTGGTCCACGTCATCTCGTAAAGTTCCTTTCTTAAATAAAAGGCTAGTATACATTTTATGTATTATAAATTTGTTCATACATATGGTGCCACTCCGAATACTCATGTAACCTTATTTTCAAAGAAATACACGTGTTCTGGTTTGATCAGCCGCTATGTATGATGTGCAATGTCAGGGAATGCCATTTTGCCATGGCATTGTGGCATTGTGCATTTGTTTGAGCAAGCGGTGGTACATACATATCAATCATTGGGGCCATGAGGTTTTATTCCATGAAATAATAATCCATCCAACCTCGCTAACTATCATGCATGTGTTAGGCCCACCGAACCCTACCTGGATTGCATCATCCAGCCCACTAGCCTGTCCTGTGGGACCGCTCTAGTTGCCCTACTCCTTTCAAATTAACACGATGCCATGTTGCATTTAGCAACCATCAACCATGCATCAGCATGACACACACACTCTCTCTGTTGCATTGCATTGGCAATTGCAATGATCTATTATCATCCCCTCTTATGTCATGAGATTTTGGGTTTTAATTGGCTAATTTTGGTAAGAACACGCAAGAGATATGATTTACGTGTCTTTGTGAAGACAATTGATTAGAAGTTGATAATACATGATCTAAATCTAACTCACGATCTCTCTTTGCATAGGCACATTCTCAAACTGCACGTATGCAATTACTTGAGTACTACCGTGCAGCACCACACTAGCATACTAGGCAAGTGATAAACCAAGCGAGCAAACAAAACAAAACAAAAGCATTTTGGCTTCCTCGTTATCGTCTCCGTCCAAATTTACTAGACATATTTTTTAAAATGGTTTTGATCATAAATATAAAGCTTATTTCATATTTCAATACTAAATTAGTGTGATGTTCCTTATATACCCTTAATAAATATCCATCTTTACTTCATATTCTCTACATGCATGCATTAAATATAGTACTTAGGCCCTATTTGGGATAGCTTCTGATTATACAGATTCTGGATTCTACAAGAATCGAGTGGGTGATAGCTTCTGATTTTATATACAATCTGCTTCTGATTGTGAGAGAAGCTTCTCAACACACTACTATAGAAAGTCTTATATTAGACGTCTCATCACAGACGGTTAAGAAAAATCGTAGAAACGTCAGTGACTTAATCACAGACGGTACTCTTCATAAATCTCTAGTGATATACATCAATATCATAGATGATTTTAGTATAAAACTGTCAGTGATGACTCTTGTAGCTATCATAGGCAGTTTTAAAATAAAATCGTCTATGATATCTACCCATCATAGACGATTCTAACTACGAACCGTTTGTGATATGAACCAAGACCACTATATAAATATACCGATAGAGGTTCATAGCGCAAACCTTGGCTCCCAAGGTGTTTCGTCTCTCTCAAACACTAGCCCCCCGACATCCTCCTCCTAGGCGAACTCCTCCCCGGCAACCTCCTCCTTGGCTACATCCTCCCCATCAACCTCCTTCGCTTCGTTGTCTGCTCCGTCACCTCACCTCACCTCCCGTCCCCAAGACCGCGTCGCCGCCCTCCAAGGTGAGATTGACTGGCACTTAGTGATCAATTGCTCATGTATCGTGCTACGTGCATTGGTGTGGCTTCCTGCCGGACTGAGCTCATGGGATCCTTTAATTGGTGTGGCTTCCTGCGGGTCATAACGCGATTGGAATGTGTGAACTCCTTCGATTCGGTTGTAGATCTCGAATTGTTGGGTAGGAGAGGTTACGATCCTCTCTCTAGCTATTATAGTCAATTCAATGAACACAATGTTTACCTTCCATGCTCTATTAGTCCTTTAGTCTTGTGCAGTTTTTGTTTGCTCAACAATGTAGATGTGCAGGTAGTGGAGAAATTATCATATTAATACAAAAAAAATTAAATGCTTGCAAAACTTCGCTTTAGCCGTCATGGACCAGAACACACATATATTCTTCTTTTTTAACAAAAAACCTAAAACTCTTAATTTTACTCATTCCAATTATTATCATAAGTCACTATGACACTTATTACAAAAATTTTAATTGCAGTAAAATGACCAGTTTAAGATGTTTCGAACAAGTGGAAATGTTGACTAGATGTGTGCTGCAATTGAGTGAAGGCTATTGGATCAGATGTTGTAGATTTTTCTTGGAAAGGCGGAATTACTTATAATGTAAAACAAAATAGTGTCCTAGTATGACAACATGAAACATAAGGATTAGTTTAAATACTGTGGTGGTGTTCCCATGCATATGAGGTTTTATGTACTACGTTTGGAATCTGTCAAACCTTTTTGGCTCACATTATTCAGGGTCCTGTAATCTGATTTTGGTAAAATAGACGATATGGAAAAGTTGTTAGAAGCTAAACAAAAACTTGAGATAGAGATCGAACAACTGAAGGGTAAGTCTGAGTTAATTGAAAAGATTTATGAGATGAAACAAGAATTAAAAAACATAGACGACAAATTGCAAGATATGGAATCCCTTAATATGACACTCATCATTAAGGACCGCGGGGCTAATGCAGAGTTAGAAGAAACCAGAGCTAAGCTTATAGAGGTAATATAAAGGTTTGTAGTATTTAATTCGATTTGGTTACTAATAATATACCAGGACACCATTTTCATAACAACATAATCGCTTTTGTAGGGACTGTACTGGAGTTGTGGAACTTCAGAAAGAACCGAGAAGCCTCTGTTGCGGAAGCTATGGCACATATGATAGCAGACATGAAAAAACCCTAAGATCTTCCTGTCTTGAACTATGAAATAATGTGATTTCTCAATGTACGCTTGTTGATATTTGCGGTATATATCATATTTTGTTAATGTATTGTCACTTGAACTATAAAATATTTCGTTATCATATTTGTGGTAAGATCTTCTTGTCTTGAACTATGAAATAATGTTTTTTCCCTACCTCTCTTGGCAGAACTTCTATAATTAGTATCTGTTGTTCGAAATTTTCTTTTCTTTAGATATTTTCGCAACGACATTTATAAGACACAACCAGTTATAGATTTTGCAATTGAATATCAAAACACCCTAGATACATTGAGACAACAGCTTGTCTGATGAGGAGGGTCTTAAAATATGAACATTCGTAGCACTTTCAGCCCCTTTCTTATTCTAATGTTGATGGATTCCAAGGCAAAATCCAATTCTATCCATAATTTATCCTAAAAGTTGTCATTCTCTGATTTATCTTCCACTTCATCTTCATCCCCGAATGAGAATACCGTAGGCAACCTATTTTCACTCTGGTCTTGTATAAGAATAGGATCACTCTGGTCCTGTTGCTGCACAAGACCATAATGAAAATAGGCTGCCTATGGTATTCTTATTCGGGGATGGTGATAAAGTGGAAGATAAATCAGAGCATGATAACTTTTAGGACGAACTTTGGATGGAATTGGATTTTGCCTTGGAATCCATCAATATTAGAATAAGAAAGGGGATGAAAGTGCTACAAATGTTCATATTTTAAGATCCTCCTCATCAGACAAGCTGTTGCCTCTATGCATCTAGAATGTTTTGATATTTAATTGCAAAATCTATAACTGGTTATACCTTGTAAATATCATTATAGAAATATCTAAGGAGAATAAAATTTCTAACAACAGATACTAATTATGGAAGTTCTGCTAAGAGAGTTATGGGGAAAAAACATATCACATACGGTTCTATTTAAAAACCATATGTGATAAACACATATCACAAACGGTTCTAGTTAAAAACCATCTGTGATATGTGTTTTCACAGTCAGTTCGAAAACCGTCTGTGATATGTGTCGTATTATCACTGACACATGTTTATAGACGGTTTAGAAAATTATCAGTGATGATGTTTTCGAACCGTCTGTAATAGCCTTCACTGTAGTAGTGACAAGCAGCTTCTTGGAGAATTCAGAATCTAGATTTCTGGAGAATCAAAAGCTGTCATCCACTCGATTATCGGAGAATCCAGAATCTGCACAATCAGAAGTTGTCCCATACAGGACCTTAGGCATAATATTTATGGATAATATAATTATTTTTAATATCTTCTTGGTCTATGTACCAAAAACAATACGCTTTATAAACTTGGACGGAGGGAGTAATTAGCAATTCCAGGCCTAAAACAAGAGAGGAAGCCCACAGGAGAGACAGATGGGCGCAGCCCACGTATTCCATTTCTCTATACCTCTTCTGGTTTAATTTTGTTTTTGTTTGGTTTAATGGCTACCTATATTAATTTGGTGAGATTTTGCTATATGGCGAGGATGGTTAGGTTAAGCTTGCTACACAGCATTGGATCTGATGGCGACTGATACATGATTTTTCTCGCTAGTCACATTCGTACGTCGCATGCAAACTCGATCACTTCGCAATGCAAAAATTAGCCCCTCCCGAGAGTTCAAATGTAATTGCCGTTATGATGGTACAAATTAACAATAATTATCTGCCAAGCATGCCTCTTGTTACTGCCGCGTCACTCTTAATTATACTTTGCCACGTTATACTTGAAACTGGCAGTAGTCTTTTTTCTTCCGTGTGGATTATATAATTTATATTCATGGGATACTATTTGTGATGGACAATTTTTTCGTCAAAACTGCGGTAGTTTTTGGCAAGAAATTAAGCAAGTGTGCGACGAATGCTGTGGCTAATCGAGTGTAGCGTGCTACGAATTTGCTTAATTCTAGCCAGCTATAGTTGGCCACTACAGAGGAGTTGGGCATTAAAAACTAGAGTTTACTGTAAGGTGCATGTTTATACTCACTTTTTCACGCATGAATAGTCACTGCACTACAATATATATGGATTATACGGTGAAATTTGTCCATGCACTCTGGCTACACTACACATAGGCCGTATTATTCGGCTGTGTGAGCGCCACGCTAGAACCACTCAATTTGCTGCTGGAAATAAGAGGAGGCTTGCCGGCCTCTGACTACATGTGCACAGCCAAAATTAGCAAACTAGCAAGAGATCAAGTCAAATAGACTCCTCCAAAGTCAACTCATCGAAACTTCTAAATATAGAACACTGGAGTACATATGTGGGTACGCTTGAAAAATACCTAGCAAACACATAATAGACAAGCAGGTTCAAGTCAAAATAGCAAACAATAGGTGAGAATAATATCACACTTCAGTATGAACACCCTTTTTAGTTGTTTTAAGAATATACACACACATACAATATTATATGTATGGTTTTACAAAAAGGAAAACTTTTTTAAGACTAAAAAAAGAAAAAATAATGCACTTGTGATTTTCAGCTCATGATGCATGTGCATTATAGGGCAATAAGTACACTTCATCTCCAAAAGGCAACAAGCACTACTACAAAAAAAGGTTTATATTAGACGCCTTATCACATACGGTTTTGAAAACAATTTGTATTATATATAATCACAGACGGTTTTTGTAAAACCATTTGTGATAATTGGATATCACATAACTGTGATATGAGATTATCATTGACGGGTTTTAATAGAACCGTATGTCATAACACTCCCTAATTATATATATCGTTCTAGGTTTTGTGATCGCCGCACTCCTCAGCCAAACGAAATTGAAAACCGTTCGCCTCCTTCCTCGCCTGTTTGTCGCACCCCTCGGCGTCCTCTCCCGTCGACGACCTCCCCCTCGGCGACCTCCCCCTCGGCATCCTCCCTCATAGCGACCTCCTCTGCAGCGATCTCCCTCTCGGCGAGCAAACACCACCGAACCCTGAAACTACTGGACGCTACACTTATATGGGGGTTTTGCCAAGACATTATTGAAATCTTAGTATTCATTGATAGGATTGGGGTTGGATACATGTTTCAATATCTTGGTGGTGATTTGACCTTGATGAGGCTAGTGTGTGTATGTCTATACATGAATTTTGAGGTCTGTTATTTCTGGTGCATGCAACTCATATAACAATTTGTTGTTGAATGTGAAGACTATGTCGACATAGTTGTTTTAATGTTTGTACATGAAATTTTGTGGCCTATTAATTCAAGTGCGTGCTGCACATAGAACCATCTGTTGTTGGATGTGATCATGTGAAGGCTATATCAACATGTATTGTTGTGTAAGTAATTTGTGGTTACTTAGCTAATATTTTGTTGTCTTCTCCTTTTGTATTACATACCATTACTTAAGTACATGTTGTGTCAAGTAATCCCAAAGGCAAACAAAGCTTAAATCATGTACCACATCTTATTGATATGATAGTTTCCTGTTATATGGCGCATATCCCCTTGTTGTTAGTTACGTTGAGAAACATATATCTGATAGATGAACGCTAGTTAAAATATCTATATATATTACTATGCTTGATTGATGAACTGCTCTCCTCTCATAGTATATGTTTGTTGCAGCTAGGTGCTCTCTTTATTTTATGTCTCTGATCTAAATTAATTGAAATCTGATTTGGTAAAATAGACGATATGGAAAAGTTGTTAGATGCAAAACAAAAACTTGAGGTGGAGATAGAACAACTGAAGGAAAAGTCTGAGTTAACTGAAAAGATTTATGAGATGAAAGAAAAACTAAAAGATATAGATGACAAATTACAAGATATTCAATCTCTTAACACGGCATTCATTATTAAGGATCGCAGGGCGAATGCAGAGCTAGAAGAAACCAAAACTGAGCTTATAGAGGTAATATAAAGGTTTCTACTATTTAATTCGACATGATTACTGATAATATACCAAGACACCATATTCACAACAACATGATCGCTTTTGTAGGGATTAAGAGATATGAATGGAAGTCAATGGGTTATTGGTGTCAAACAAATGGGCACTATGCCGGAGTTGGGGAACTTCAGGGAGAATAAAAAGCCTCGGTTACGAAAGCTATGGCATATATGATAGCAAATATGGAAAAGCTCTAAGGTCTTCTTGTGTTGATATATCAAATAATGTTGATTCTCAATGTATGCTTGTTAATATTTATGGTATCATAGCTTGTTAATGTATTGTCACATGGAATTATCTCTAATAAATGAATGGTTAGTTTGCTATAATTATGATTGCTGGATACCTATACACTAGAAGAATACTTAGATACTATTCACAATCTGATTTTGATGGTGCATAATTTAGGAAAGTAAGAGTTCAAGCTTTATTTGCATAGTTAATTGTCTAGTTCAATTTTGATTACATGACCCTAGTATAGTGGAGATATGTGATATGTTTTTCCCTACCTCTCTTGGCAGAACTTCCATGATTAATATCTGTTGTTCGAAATTTTCTTCTCGTTAGATATTTCTGTAACGACATTTACAAGGCACAACTAGTTATAGATTTTGCAATTGAATATCAAAACATCCTAGATGCATTTAGGCAATAGCTTATCTGATGATGATGATATTAACATATGAATATTTGTAGCACTTTCATCCCCTTTCATATTCTAATGTTGATGGATTCCAAGGCAAAATCCAATTCTATCCACAGTTTGTCCTGAAAGTTGTCATGCTTTGATTTATCTTCCACTTCATCCTCATCCCCGAATGAGAATACCATAGATAGCCTATTTTCACTCTAGTCTTGTAAATAGGCTGCCTATGGTATTCTCATTTGGGATGAAAATAAAGTGGAAGATAAATCAGAGCATGACAACTTTTAGAACGAATGTGGATGGAATTGGATTTTACCTAAGAATCCATCAACATTAGAATAAGAAAGGGATGAAAGTGCTACAAATATTCATATTTTAATACCATCCTCATCAGATAAGTTGTTGCCTAAATGCATCTAGGATGTTTTGATATTCAATTGCAAAATCTATAACTGGTTGTGCCTTATAAATGTCATTGCAGAAATATCTAAAAGAAGAAAATTTCGAACAACAAATACTAATCATAGAAGTTTCGCCAAGAGAGTTAGGGAAAAAACATATCACAAACGGTTCTATTTAAAAATTGTATGTGATCAACACATATCACAGACGGTTCTAATTAAAAACAATATGTGATATGTGTTTTCACTGTCGGTAGGGAAACCGTCTGTGATATGTGTCATATTATCAATGACACATGCTTATAGATGGTTTAAAAATCGTCTGTAATAGCCTTCTCTATAGTAGTGAAGATTAGTATAATTTTGTGTGTACATTGTAGCATTTGCTTTTAGCAATCTTCTTACTATATGCTTGGTGCTCAATAGATCGATCTCCTGTAGCAACTTTTCCCTGGATCAAAAGCTCTTTATTTATACAGTGAGACCATAAACTTCTCAAAGGAAGCTGCTGAAAAGCACACCCATGCACAGGCATCAGTGTTCGTTTTTTTACCCTGGGAAAAAATTCAACGACCAAAGTACAAAATTCAGAGACATTCTACTAGGCAAATGCATCGGGTGGCTCTGATCGAATACACAAATCAATTAATCACATAAGTCACAATCCTAAAGATTAGGTAGCTAGCTTCCTAAATATCAGCTTATGATAGGGATGCCATCAAATGCCCTAAGACCTTAATTAGCATAAACCTCAGTGAGCTACCTCTAGATCTTAAGGAAAAAATATATATTTTGGAGTGGAAAGGTCAATTAACCCCTCAATCCCTACAAGATTGACAAATTTGCTAGCTTATAAATTTCTTAAGAAGCATGCTAGTAATACTATCTCGGCTAGTATATAGGGCGACCTTAACAAAACACGCTAGTAATAGGTATGGCCGTAGCATTAACCTCCACATGGTGATGGTGTCACTCATGCTCCTGTGAAATACCCATAATGCCCACAAGTTGCATCAAACGTTTCAACTCCTATTTGCACCAATTAAAAAAAAGCAACAAAAGGAAAAGTCCAAGGTTGCTGACTATTCCACATTACCTCCTCTTCGATCGACCCATCCATCCACCCGTCAAAATGCCATCACAAAGAATGGAAATCAAGTTACATATACATATAATCTAGCTATATGTGTGAGTTTAATCTCTCGTGTTAATTAGTGGAACATTATGTTCTTGAGATGTGCATAATTGTCTATATATATAGCACGTGCATCTTAATCAAGATAATCGCATTTTGGGTTTATGTAGTCTGACTCAAATTAACTATTTGGTTTGTCGCTGCAAATGCATCGGTGTACGTTGTGGGCTAAAGGAGAAAAATGTAATGGTGAGATGGTGTTAGAAATAGTGGAAGAAGCCATCCGCCGTGGAAAAGAAGCGGCATACAAATCATCAGGAGATGGAAGAGTCTTAACTAAATAGAGAATTTTTTCTTTACTAGGGGAGCGGGTGATGAAAAGCCACCGGATTTTGATTTAGTAGTAATAATTGTTTGAATAGATCGTTCGTCCTAATGGTGTGCGCTTTACTGCACAGAAGGGGAGGAACATTCGTACCATAGAGCGGAAATAGTACCGTACTACTCAGAAATTTAGAATGGAATTAGGCCGGATTATTGGAAAATAAACATGGGTTACTAGTATTGTATATCCAAATTATAGCTACAATACAAGATAAAGATCCGCCTCCTCAGTGGTTCGCATCGATATATCATTATTTAGAAATTCTAGAATAACCTATTCACATGATATGTTTGTTATTATAGCACCATGCAGCAAGGTAGAAAAATGGTAGGTTTTGCCTCTTTTTTTTATGGAAATATGGACAAAATTGTGCAGCTACTTTTCATGTGAAACAGGCACTGCAAGACCAGCTAATTTTTTTTGTCGAAGATGGACAAAATGTGTACTCCTAGTTTCTTTCACGGAAAACAAATATCGCAAGACCATAATAATGGAAATGGGAAGGGCATGGAGAGGAATGGAAGGTGATGGGGGCTGAGGGGAAGGGATCGAGAAACAAGAGAGGACACGAGGGTTGCACACTACTGAAGGTGTTTTCGTTGGGGTGGAGACATGTCGTTAGAGAAGATGGGGTGGAGGCGTGAATAGCGTGGGAAAAGATGGCGACGGGCGAGCTGAGGAGCGGCAGAGGAGGCGTGGCCTATGACAAGCGTGAGGTGAGAGCATGCAGGGCTCGAGATAAGCGAGGGTTTTCATCCCTATGGAGGTGAGGCGAGCAGATCTCAGTCGTCCATCTCAATTTCAGGCTTCCAGCGATCCGATGACCTCACAACCCATCAATGTTGGCCATGCGATGGCAATCTGACAACCCCGATGCGCCAAATCGTGAGGAGCTTGCCTAGGCCTCTAGATCCCACGCGCCATAATATTGTCAATATATATACCTCCGAGTACATGGAGAATATGAGAAGAGAAGATGGAAAACATGAACATGTAACAACCCCATGAGCTAGAGGGAAAAAATGTGATGAGACAACGTGGGCGTAGTGTAGAAAGCAAGACATATTTCACGAGGAGCACCTGCGACTAGGAAGAAGCCTAAACTAAAAAAAGAAAGATTATTCAATTTGATTAAACAAAATCATACATTAATAAAATAAATTGTTTTATGTCTCCCTTTACTGCACACAAGAAGTAAGGGAATGGCATTTAAAACTCATAAGACTCTGTTGTTAAACTAAAAAAAGATATGCAGTCTTGATTGCATGTAATTATTCGGACTATGGCATGATAAACTATAGAATGCAATCTTCGGTGAGAAAATACAAATTTGTTTTACTCCGAACAAGATGGCAATTTTCAATCAAAATGCTCATCACAATATACATAATCATTACTATGATTAACAAATACTAAAACGACATATAATATGACATGATCAAATAAAAGATACTGGTGAAGTACATATGCATAATTCACAATCGTTACACAAGCAAGAAAAAGAGAGGAAATGGAGGCAGGAAATGGGGCATAAAAATCTACCAGCACAGCTATATATAACACTCACAGGACATCTAAAAAAGCAGAGAGAATAGCAGAAAAAAAATAGGTAATAAAAAGGAAGGAGAGAGAGAGAGAGGGGAGATAGAATACAGAGAGACACACACAACAAGAAAGGAGAGGAAGAGGTGGAGGTGGTGGTGGAGGTGGTATGGCCTTTGAGGTTGCCATGCCTCCCCCAAGATCCTAGGCAACCAGCTCCCACGCGACCCTCCCTCGGATCAATCGGTGCGCTCTGAATTCCCCGCTCTCTCCCGGTCCCGCCTTCCCAAATTCTGCTCCATTTGGTGCCCAATTGCAGCAGCTTTCGATCAGTTCTTGGGGGGCCGGGCATTCCTGGTGCGTTGTCGTTCGTGGTTAGATCTGCCGCCTGGACCGCCGGGCAGCGCTAAAGATCGGATCTTGCGATGGCAGCGCTCGTTTCTTGATCCGATTGCTGCTGATTCGATCGGCCTGCGTAAGATCTGATGCCAAAGCTGCTGTCTTTGCAGGGTGGGAGGCGGAGCAGGAGATGGAGGCGGACGCCGGGAAGCTGTTCATCGGCGGCATCTCGTGGGACACCAACGAGGACCGCCTCCGGGAGTACTTTGAGAAGTACGGGGAGGTGGTGGAGGCCGTCATCATGCGCGACCGGGCCACTGGCCGAGCCCGGGGCTTCGGTTTCATCGTGTTCGCTGACGCCGCCGTGGCAGAGCGGGTCATAATGGAGAAGCATATGATCGACGGGCGCATGGTAAGCACCCGCTGTTGCTTACGTGTGTTTGATTCATGATGTGCTAGATCCATGCTTATATATTGGTTTGTAGCTTTTAGTAACTGTTGTCATTGTGTAGAATTCAGAATGTTTGGATTGGTTTGTCAGGTGGAGGCGAAGAAAGCCGTTCCTAGAGACGATCAGCATGCTCTTAGCAAGAGTGGTGGCAGTGCTCATGGATCACCTGGGCCCAGTCGCACCAAGAAGATATTTGTCGGGGGTCTAGCATCCACTGTGACAGAGGCAGACTTCAGGAAGTATTTTGAACAGTTTGGAACGATCACTGATGTTGTTGTGATGTATGATCACAACACACAGCGCCCTAGAGGGTTTGGGTTCATCACATACGATTCGGAAGACGCCGTGGATAAGGCATTGTTCAAGACCTTCCATGAACTAAATGGTAAGATGGTCGAGGTCAAGAGGGCTGTTCCTAAGGAACTATCACCTGGACCTAGCATGCGCTCTCCTGTCGGCGGATTCAACTATGTCATGAATAGAGCCAATAGCTTCCTCAATGGATATACCCAAGGCCAAGGTTACAATCCGAGCCCGGTAGGTGGCTATGGAATGAGGATGGATGCAAGGTTTGGGCTTCTATCGAGCGGTCGTAGTAGTTATCCTTCTTTTGGTGGTGGTTATGGAATTGGTATGAATTTTGACCCAGCGATGAACCCGGGTATTGGGGGAAGCTCGAGCTTCAACAATAGTCTCCAGTATGGACGACAGCTTAATCCATACTACAGTGGAAATTCGGGTAGATACAATAGCAACATTAGCTATGGTGGAGTCAATGATAATACAGGGTCGGTGTTTAACTCGCTGGCTCGTAATTTATGGGGTAATTCGGGTATTAACCACTCTTCCAACTCTGCAAGCTCTAATTCCTTCATGTCATCTGCAAATGGAGGCCTTGGTGGAATTGGGAACAACAATGTGAACTGGGGGAACCCTCCTGTGCCTGCTCAAGATACTAGCAGTGCCTCAGGGTATGGTAGTGGGAACTTTGGTTATGGATCCAGTGAAAACAACTTTGCTCTGGGTTCCAATGCTTATGGAAGGAACGCTGGATCAGGTGGCGTCAATACTCCGTTCAACCAATCAAGCAATGGATATGGAAGGAACTATGGAGATTCATCAGGAGGTGGTGGTGGTGGCTCTATCTATGGAGACACAACTTGGAGATCTGGATCTTCTGAGCTTGATGGAACCAGTCCATTTGGTTATGGGCTTGGGAATGCAGCTTCAGATGTTACAGCAAAGAGCTCATCAGGTTACATGGGGCATTAACAGATAGAGGTTAGATATTTTCTTTCTTGTTGTCTCCATTTTCATTTGATTGTTGGTTAGTGTTTCAAATACTAACGTACTATTAGCATCAAATGTGAACCGTAAAAGTTAGAAACTGTCAGCTGATTTGATGGTATCAATGTTAAAACAATGTAGCTTCAAATATTGGATTATTTAGTATTTCCTGTGTTGAAAACAGACACTAAACAAAGCCATGTACATACCAGATGCTCATTTTCATTAACAAATGAGTAAATTTCACAAAACTGTAGGTTTTTTTTTGCACAAATTATCAGAAAACTACAAATTTTAGGAGAACTTATATCACAAAACTATAGGTTTTTTTGTACAACTTATAAAAAAACTACATATTTTAACTTCAAATTTATAGGACTACAAATTTTAGGAGAACTTGTATCATAAAACTATAAGTTTTTTTGTACAAATTATCAGAAAACTACATATTTTAGCTTTAATTTCACACGACTACATATTTTAGGAGAACACAAAACTAAATGTTTTAGAATTACCCATTTCTTGTAATAGGTCTGACAGTCTGGGCTCACATGGTAGCCTCATGCGCGAGTGAAACGGGAAATGAGGATGCATGAGACTGACATGTGGGTCCACACTATCAGAACCGTTACAAGAAACAGTCAATTCTAAAACCTATAGTTTTGTTACACAAGTTCTAGAATCTGTAGTTTTGTGAAATAGAAGCTAAAATCTTTACTTTTTAATAATTTGTACAAGAAACATGTAGTTTTGTGAAATTTACTCTTAAAAAATATATTCAGTATTGGATATGCTTGTTCATTTATTCTGTATTGGAAATACTCATGCTGGTCTTAGTTGTTCCGGGACAATTCACAACTGTAGTTGTGACATTTGGATGTCCATGAAATCTGAATAGCCATCTATTTTTTAAACATAGTTAGTTGGTGCACCATGATTAAGCAGGTACTGTCATGACAAAGAAAAAAAATGTTGTATCTGTGAAGGATGTTAGGTGGCTATGTACTCCATGTTGCAACTGCTACATGAAAATACTTATGATGCTTCATGCTTGCTTTGTCAGATTTTACAATTTTTTATGAACTAGATGCACATTAAGTTGATTGGATTTGATAAGTTGACCATCTTAAGGCTTATATTCATCTTAAGCTTGGATATGGTATTAAAGTTGAATGGCAAATTTGCAGCTGGAACGAGCACTGCATCCAGTATTGGCTTATGGTTCTTAATGTTACTGTAACACTGACTAGTGCTAGAAACGTGATTCCCATGCCTCACCAATGGTTGGATTTTCCACCAGTGATTGATGTGCGGCATGCCATCAAGTTGGATATCCTAATTGACATGGCTGGTTTGTCAGTGGAGTCATGGCATTGCTGGGTAGACAACGAAAACACATAATATAATAACCTGAGCAAGATCTATTGAACAAAGCAAAGGATTGTGGTTCTAAGTATATTTACAAGAAAAATTGTATCTCCAATTAGACAATGATACCAAAGCTATCTTTTCAGATACTTATGCAAATAAAATAGCATGTAGGAATATGCTTTTCTGTTTGTCTAGGCAGCAATTCTTATCAACATTTAAACATGTCATCTATGAACTGCAACCAACACCATGCATGAGTATGACTGATGTGATAAAAACATGGATGCACGTTAATTTTACTTATGCAAAAAATAGTAATATGACGACTCTTCCCCCTAAGCTGTTGCCAACCTTTGTACCTGCCCATCTTCTCCAACTCGAAAAACAAACGACTCTTCCCATGTTTTTGTAGGTGTCAATTCATTTTTGCTCTCCATAATACATAGTAAAATGAACCTGACCAAACTGGGGTCATGGGCTCAGGCTGCTGCATAGCCTTTTAGGGTTTTCTTTCTTAAACCAGTAGATCTTAGGGCTGCGGGACCAGGGTTCACAAAACCAGCGAAAACCGCGGTTTTCGTGCGTACCGCTGCGGTTCGAAATCAAAAACCGTTCGGTAAACCGGTCCATTAAAAAAAATTAAAAAATTTAAAAAATTTGAAAAACATTATGCGTTCGATTTTTCGTGAAAAACCGCTCGCAAAAACCGTTTTGCGATGAACATTCAATTGGCAGCGTTTTTCTATTTTTTTGGAATTTTTCAAAAAAAAATTGATTTCCTAACTCTTCGGTATTTTGACGGTTTTCGAGCGGTTTTTGTACCGCGAATTTCGAAATTTGGTTTTGTGAACCCTGTGCGTGACCAAGCTTGAGGTACCCAACACTTGTAAGGTACTTCGGAATCTTTGCCCCTTTGTACAGCCTGGTGCTTTGTTGAGTGAGTCTAGTTCAGTGCTTTTTGAACATTTACTAAAGTCATTCTCTTGAGTAAGCCTATCTTCAGGGCCTGTTTGGGGAGCTGTAGTTTTTCTGAAAAACTGTTTTTTTGCTTTCTGAGCTGAAAAGTGGCTGTAGTTTTTTATAAGAGACCGTTTAACAAATAGCTAATTTCCCTCAGCAATGAGCTGCAAAAGCAGGTCCAGCCTAGCTTTCAGCTTTTGTTAGTTATATATGACTTTTAGCTTATATCAAAAGCCACTTAAAGTCGAAATGTTTGGGGAGGGGGCTTCTTGACTTTTCGGTGAAGTTGTCTTTAAACACCCCTCAAACAAGGCCTCACTTCACTTATGTATAACTTTAGCTGAAACGGTGCCTAACCAACTATAGCACCAAGACGTCGATTTGGTGCCGTATCGGTGTCTGACACGGATACGACACCGACACGCTACTCGACACGTATCGGTTACGTATTGGACAATTAGATAGCCAAAATAAATAATTTTAATGTTTGACATGGTTTCGACACTTCATCAACACGTATCCAACATATATGATGACACAGTCCGGCCCAACTCAACAATCTAAAGGGTAACCCTAGCTACCTGAGAGGACCAAAACACTAACATCAAGGCTCTATTGTGGAACCATATTGATGTTCTAGGTAAGGGTGGTCTATCTAGAGGAAATGTGAAATGAAGATGAAAGTATTGCAAATTTGTTGTCACTAGTAGCTACTATAGAGTCAAAGTGCACTTGCTGAAAATTACTAATAGTGATTGAAAGATATCTATACCCCTTTATAATGCACCTAAGCATTCTTTTCTACGTCCACCCCAAATAATGCACCCCATTAGAGATGGCCCAACCTTCATGCACCCAGCGAAACGTCCCCAGAAACTTGCCTCCATCAAAATTAATCTCTCAGATCTTTCCTCAACTTTACTCACCCACATCCGATGGCCATTGTTTAATGTGTCTAACTCATCCCTGTGGCCCACAACAGATCTCCCCCACCTCCAGCATCATCTCAAGAAAAAGGAAACAAATATCCTGGAATTAAGGAAAAGGAAACAAACGTTCTAGAAAAGGAAAAGACCATATATTACGTGCTGAGAAAAGGAAACCGGAAGACAGGGCACTATACTAGTATCCTAAGGTAACGGTACCTATTCTTACTTAGCTTAGAAGTGAAATTGCAAAGGCGAGGTACATATTCCTAGTTTACGCTTTACATTATTTCAGTTTGACAAGGACGTAGAAAAAATGGAGAATAATACATATGTATTTTATTACTATTATTATTTAAATATGTATAGCCGTGTTGGATTTTTTTGGAAAAATTGCGAATTCCGTGTCGGTGTCGTGTTGTGTCAATGTATCTGTGTCCGTGCATCATAGCTGTCCGATTCAGTAATTTATTAAAAACTTTTGCCACATCTGATCTAATGTGAATTTTATTTGAAGATTCACGTTCCGAATTCCGCAATGAATAACCATTTGACCATGACATTGTTTGTGACTCCTTTTCTGCTTCCCTGCACTATTTAAGTAATAAATGATGCAGCTTGTTATATGCTGGGTAGCTTTAGTCTTTAGACCTCATCCTTATGGAAGATGGTTTCACGTATTGGATTAAAAAAAGGCTGGTAGAGTGTCTGGACAGTTCCAAATAATCCCTTCTTTTTAGAACATGAACAGTTAATGCGTGTTCACTTGATTATTTTGGCCAATCATGTTACTATTGTTGCATTTGTAGAAAATATTAATTATAATAACCTTATACTCTACTTTCTTTTAGATGAATATTTTTATTACTTAGGATATTAAACTATTACACTGCTGAGCTTGCTTCATTGAAACACAACTTTTCTTTTTCTGTTGTTTACCTTGCTTCAGGTATTATACAATTATATTAACTCTGTAAATTATCTTCTTGACCTTGTGCAGGAATGACGCCGCCTTGGAATCTTTTTCACATACAACATTTGTCATAATAGGTTGAGGAGAGAACCGCATGTGCATCAGGTGCAAATTTCGAACCTCACATGATTTACAGACATGGGTTAGTTAATAGAGCTAACCAGGGAGTTGGTCGACCTTTAAAATACATTTGCATTTTATGTAAGGTTTGAGATTGTGGTTTCAGATTTCTACAGCGAGTTTAGGTTTTGGCAATCTTGGGTTTTTTCTTGGTTGAGATGTGAAGTAAGATTGCGGGATATATATGTCTGAAGAGTGTTCAGTTGTACGGCGGCGCTACTCCCCCTCCTTTTTTTTGGTTTTGGTTCGTATAGTAGAAACTGCTCTAGCGTTCTTTGAATTGTGTGCTAGCTGTTGTTATCAGGATGATAATTTTCCCCTTGGTTTTTTATCTTACTGAAGTGTATGTACCAGAGATCTGGTCTGTGTTTTTCCTAGTGGAACTTTTGAGGGATGCCCCTTCTGGGTCCCAAAGAATAATAATGCTACAATATATTCTAATTCATTTTGAGGCTTTTCAAGGCTATATTTGTGCCATGTTGGAATATTCCATTCCGATTCTCGCTGCAATATGACTATGTGCTGCTTTTTTTTTTGCATCATCTTCTCTTCTGGATCTGTCTAGTGGACAGTGGGTGGTGCCAGGTTCTTGTGCCTTGGCTTGCATAATTCACCTGCGATAGTGCTGCAATCATACCTCCCTCCCTGCTCCTTTTGATGGGTTGGCTCTATAACCATGCTTGAGTGTTTTTTGTTTTTCAATTCTTGGACTGTAATAATAGCATTAGATGAGATTACGAGAAAAATAGCCATTTCTCGTGTTTCATTAATGCTCGATATTGATAATTGATTTTCTGATTAGACGAACTGTATATGCATTCAGTGCTTCGGGAGACTGCTGTGAATATGGTAGGCCCAAGCGATTTCAGTAGCAGTGCAGTTCCTCTTGCAGCTGTATCGTTGTGAGGAAAATTTTTCTTGGCTGGTGAATATCCTACCTGATGGGGGCAGTGATCCTGATATTTCGGTGGGATGATGATACGTTGATTTGGAGGTGTTGATGGCACTGAATTTAGGGCTTCCTACCAAACAGGTTGGGAGCTTCACAATCACAATGCCAAATCCACACAGAAACAAAATCCAATGATCAGTAGTTCCTGCAAGAAATCGAGAATCCGCAAAAACAAAGTATGAAGCAAACCGAAAAGGTAGTATTGAAATCAAACAAAGAAAACAAGTTGAGGTTCTGTTTCTCGGCTCGGGCGGTCTAGTCGACACGCACAAACACGAGGAGGGACACACACGGGGTCTACCAAAATACAACAAAACCTAAAAATGAAGAATAGGGGTGAAAACCCAATATAAAGGGTACCCACACAAAGGGGCGCCAAGAGGGTGCTGCAACGAGGAGAGGGCGCGGCCAAAGGAGGTGGAACCCTAAGAGTACATGGGCTTGTCGAACGTCAAAACGGAGTTCGGATGTGGTCGTGACGTCCGCTTGAAATCATCGTTGTTCTGGATGGCGAACCGGACTCGGCGATTTAATTGGGCTTTATCTTGGGCCTTCCTTGGCGCGTGGTCGTCCTCGGTGGATGTTCTTGACGCTACCGGTCCAAAGAAATGTGGATGGAAAGGACTTGCTTCCGGATTAAGCCCTCCGACGTCGTGACGGCGAAGTAGCCGAAACAAATGACGGTCGGGGACGAAGTAGCGGTCGTAGAGGAAGAAGGGGCAGCGATTGTATCCTTGGTTGGGATGTCCTCATCATCCTCCCTTTCTTGAATTGGAGTCGTCCTCGACTCCATCTCATTATCCTTCAACGTATTAGTAATAACAGAAGACAAAGCAACAGAGAATGGCAATGGTTCTATACTATCCATGTTATCTTGTGAGAGAACTTTTGTAGCCAACAATACTTTACCCTTCAACTTAAGATCAAGTTTTTGAGCAACTGGCGTAGTTGAATGGGTTGATTTACTAGCTACACTTTTAATTCCACTCTCTTCTTTTTCTCTTTGAGCTCTTTTAACATTAATGTTTCTTAGTTTTGTAGGGCTCATGGGTTTCAAAATAATTGTCTTTCCCTTATACAAGAAAGTATACTCATTGGTCCTACCATGATGTATAGTATCCATATCATAGATCCACGGTCTATCCAATAAAAGAGAGCAAGCATCCATGGGTACAACATCGCAAACAACATTATCATGATAAGAACCAATCGAGATAGGTACTCGAACGGTTTTTGTTACTTGAACCTTACTAGTGGAATTGAGCCATTCAATTTCTAACTGTTGAGGAAGTGGATTTGTGGTCAAGCCAAGCTTCTCGACTATATCTACACTAGCAAGATTGTTGCAGCTACCTCCATCAACAACGACATGCACAACGCGCTCATTCACCACACACCTTGTCTGAAAGATAGTATGGCGTTGATTTTGTTTATCGCGTGCAGGCTGTGCGCTAAGTACACGTGCGACAACAAGAGCCGGATATTTCTCGGATGTCTTTGCAGTGATAATCTCTTCTGCGCTCTGCAGTGTTAGTGGCAACAAGAGCATATTCGTTTCATCAATGTCACTATCACTAGTGTACTCACCATTTTCTCGATTATTAGAGCACGTTGATTAGGCGCGCTCGCATCACATGCCCCATTCCTTTGCATCGAAAGCATTGTGTTTCCGCGTTCGACCGGTGGAGGCAATCGAGGAAGCACTCTTGGCGGGCGCTTGAAGTGTGACTGACTTGTTTGCCTCCTGAATGCGTGTTGACGTCGAAGTAGTTGGAACAATGAGTGTAGGTACACGTCCGGTATAGAAGATGATGCCTTGGTATGGATCTCGACCGACTTGGATGTGGAAGAGCCTCAATATTACCTCGCGTTGTCGATCGTCGACCTGCACTTCCCTTTCGCTTTCAAAGCAAGATGGTACAAACGAGTGATAGAATTGTATTCTTTATAGTCAAGTATATCCTGTATCTCTGGTTAAGCCCACCCAAGAACCTAGCCATTTTGCATCTTCACTCTCTTCTAACCCACAAACAAACATGCCAATTTGCAATTCCCGATAATATTCCTCAACCGTTCTATTACCTTGATTAAAGCGCGCATTTTATTCAATAAATCACGAGCATAGTATGTAGGAACAAATCTAGCCCTCATGACACGCTTCAACCCATCCCAAGTTGTAGGTACATCACGGTTGGCTCTACAAAGTTCTTTCCACCAAATAGATGCAAAACCAAGAAATTCACTAGTGGCGGCGTGAACCCTTCTACGCTCGGAGAAGTCATAGCAAGAAATTTTTGATCTACCGCCAACTCCCTATCTAGATAAACATCGGGATTATAAGTACCATCAAAAGGAAGCATAGTAAATTTCATTTTTGCCATAGAGTCATCATGTTCTTCCTTTGATCGTGTTGATTTCGCCATACCTTGCTCGTTATTGCGGAGTCGACGATGAGGTCGGTCGTTGTTCACATTTACCCCGTAGTCGCCCTCGGTATCGGCGGCGTAGTTGTTCTCCTCTTGATCCACCCCGCTTAAAGTAACAGGACAACCGTGGAACGCCGCTGGCCCAAAGCATGACCAATGGCACCATTGTTGAGGCGGCACCTTGAAGAAGTTGTGTTAGCCGTGCTTGAAGCTCGCCGAGGGTGCCAATTGCGCCTGAATTGCATTAAGAGTGTCACAAGTTCGCATCTCATGTTGATTGTGCATCCTCTCAAAATGAGTGACCCAACGCCATTCTTTTGGCGTGAGGCGGTCCTCATGTTCACTACCACCGCCGACGCATTCCCACGATTGCTTGGACTACCCGCCATAGTTAGTAGAAACAAAGAACTTCACACGATATGAAAGCTCCTATAAACTACTAGGTTGTATGAAATGGTAAGCCTCACACACGCTCACGCTTCTACCAAGTTCTTACAAGTCCTTGATGTGGCAAGCGATTGCAAATTCCGGAACTTGTGTGGTTAGAAGATGGTGGAGCTTGGACAGGCAATAATATGTAGCAAAGGAGGAACTAGTACCACTGAACCAAAGTAAGTCGAAAAGTCGCTCAAAATCGAGACAATGTCGGGTCCTAGGCTAGACCGTACTAGAGACGCGAGCCTAATCACCAGCGATGCCACAGAAACGCAATGAGGACGTCCTCAACACAAAGCAAGCAGCTAGGGCTCCTCTCTCTTTTTTTTCTGTGGGAGCCCTAAAACTGAAAAACAGACTCACAAGGACTCCAAACAACACTCACCACACACACGTTTTTTTACGAGGGGTATAAAGGTAATTAGAAGATAGTCTCTCTCTCTCTCTGAACTTTGGTTTTGCAATTGAATCTGTGCGGCTTTTGTAGTATGCACTTGCCTTTTCTTCTCTGATTTGGTGCGGTTTTTTCTATCTGCACTTTCCTTTTTCTTCTTTTTTTTAATTCTCCTTGATTTGGTGCGGCTCTTGTATCTGCACCGGCCTGTTTTTTTATATTTGGAAACTGATATCTTCTTTGGTAGAAACAGAGAATCACGCGGATTAGGGAACAGATCAAGATAACTAGAGACCAACCTAATCTGATCTCCAGCAACCACCGAGAGTCCTGATCTGATCAACTAGCAGAAACTGACTCCAATTCGAATGCAATTGTGACCAAAACGTGACTCGAACTCGAAACTCTAAAGGGACTAGACTCTAAAACCAGCAAAGACACGATTATGCAACCGACGATTCAACAAACCAAGAACAAGTAGTAAAAGTTAGGGCACAAATTAGCTTGGACAAAGGGACAATTCTTTTTTGTGGGGCAAATTTTTTGGACTCTAGGTTGAAAACGAAATATGATGGAAAATCTCACCGAGCAACCTTGAGCTTTGATACCAACTTGATGGGGGCAGCGATCCCGATCTTTCGGTGGGATGATGATACGTTGATTTGGAGGTGTTGATGGCACCGAATTTAGGGCTTCCTACCAAACAGGTTGGGAGCTTCACAATCACAATGCCAAATCCACACAGATGCAAGATCCAATGATCAGTAGTTCCTACAAGAAATCGAGAACCCGCAAGAACAAAGTATGAAGCAAACCGAAAAGGTAGTATTGAAATCAAACAAAGAAAACAAGTTGAGGTTCTGCTTTCTCGGCTCAGGCGGTCTAGTCGACACGCCGCAAACACGAGGAGGACGCACACGGGTCTACCAAAACACAACAAAACCTAAAAATGATGAACAGGTGAGAACCCAATATAAAGGGATACCCACACAAAGGGGCACCCAAGAGGGTGCGCACCAGAGAGAGGCGCCGGCCAAAGGAGGTGGAACCCTAAGAGTACATGGGCCTTGGGCCCAAAAGAAAGGTGGCGCAAAGACTTGAAATTTATGTCCGTGAGGCGTCCGCTTGAAATCATCTTTGCTCTGGATGGCGAACCGACTCGGTGACGAATGGGCTTTATCTTGGGCCTTCCTTGGCGCGCTGGTCATCTCGGTGGATGTTCTTGACGTCTTGGTCCAATAAATGTGGATGGAAAGGACTTGCTTCCTGATTAAGCCCTCCGACTTCAGAACGGAGTAGCGGCGAAACAAATGACTGGCGGAACGGCAAGTAGCGGTCGTAGAGGAAGAAGGGGCAGCGGTTGTATCCTTGGTTGGGATGTCCTCATCACTACCCTTTGTTTTTGAAGCCTAACCAGTGCTTGATCTCAACCTTGTATTTTTTGTGTAATGTCACATACAATTGGGCAATATAACCTTCTACTAAAGCCTGCAAGGTTCTAGCCTCCTCATTGCTTTGAGCCGTGGAACAAGCCGGCTCGGCTCGAGCCGAGCCGGCCGAAAAAAATTACATCCGGATCCTTTTTCAAAAAAATAAAATTACATATAGGTCTTTTTCCCGGAAAATTTTTTGGTTAGATCCTTTTTTCGAAAAAAGAATATATATTACGTCTAGGTCCTTTATGCGTTTTTAAGGATTGCGCTCAGGTCCTTTTACAAAAAAAGGAATTACGATTAGGTCCTTTTCGGGACAAAAAAATACATTTCATTTATGTTCTTGTTGCGTTTTTGTAGCATTACGTTTAAGCCTTTTTGCGAAAAACACAATCCTTTTTAGGTCCTTTTCACGTGTTTTCTCGATTTACTCGTGTCTGTAGTGTCGATCGCGCGTTTTCTCAATTTGCTCGTGTGAAGAGTGGCGTCGCGGCGTTCCGCGTGGAACGTCGCGTATAGGTTTCTAGTTGCTACTACTGATGAACAAAAGCATGAAGTCCCATTGATTGAGCTCCTTGCCCAGAGCTGTGGCGGTCTAATTTATGCATTATGGCATTGTGAAAAATGATGTGCACACCACACAAAAGTTAGCAAACGCATCCTACACTACAGAAGGTTTTACACATGGCAGATACGCGGAAAATTTCAAGCGCAAGGTGAGCCACCATGTTGTTTTTCCCGGAGAAGCCCCGAAAAATCGGAAATCGCAGATAGGTCCTTTCACGGAAAATTAGAAATTGCGAACAAGTCCTTCCATCGGTTATTTTGCAAAAAAAGTCCCTATAGTTCCGCAAATTTGACACGAGCGTCGGTTCTTTCGACCTGGAAGATTTAAAAAATCCGGAAGGTTTAAAATTTTTTGAAATCGCGAACAAATCCTTCCGTCGGTTATTTTGCAAAAATGTCCCCGTAGTTCCTCAAATTCGACACGAGCATCGGTTCTTTCGACCCGGAAGATATAGAAAAATTTGAAATCGCTAATAGGCCCTTCCACCGGTTATTTTGCAAAAAAAACCCTGTAGTTTTGCAAATTCGATTTGCAAAAAACTCGAACCTAATTTTTTCTCGCGGCGTGGCATCGCGCGGGCTCGCCTTGTGAAATATACGCCCCATTATTAGAGCATTGCTACGCGTTGGTGAATTCGATTGTTGCTAGGAGATGCAGGATTGGGTAAAGGATATTTTTGAGGGGTGCGCTTCATTCATATATGCCCCTTCTGAGATGCTGTAATTTTCTGTAGTTATTTACATTGTGTGCAAGCCTATAACAGATCGGTCAATCCTAATATAATCCACAACAACGCTTAAAGCATGATGGTGAATTTAAATATTGTTCATCACTGAGGCAAACCAATTATTATACTATCTATGGTTGACAAATATGTAGGATTCTTCAAGAAAGGAAACATCCGCTCGCACTTCGAAAGCCTAGGCAGATAATTTTCTGGACTCTTGTTAAACCATCCCTTTCCTGGACTTTCATCCCACATCATCAGTGCTTCCACATCCCTCTATACCCAACTCTTCCATACTTAAAAAGAACAATCTTTAGCAGGCAGGCCAAGGTAGGCATGATCAGGCCACTTTTGTAATGTTATTTTGTTGTGGTGCACTGGGCATGACTGCAGATAGCCAGTCCTTCCAAGCTTAACTGATAAATCGTAGTTAATGCAAATGGCGAGTATATGTGGATAACCACAGTTGGAATGATCTGACATTTAGAAAGATATGGTTTCAAACGGCTGATTAAGAAGCCTCTAAGCTTAACAGAAAAACCCCTAAGGGGGCTAAAAAAGGGATAAATAATTAAAGGTCTTTAGAACAAATCCATACTAATGCAAAATGTCCCCAGCAAATCCCAAGCAGTACAGCTCCTGCTCTGCTAAAAAAAAAGCCACGTCTCTCTTGCATACAAAATACAAGAATAAAGCTTGCTGAATCACAATTGCTAATTCACCAACTTCACTAAACTCCACTATTGAGGCATATAATTCTATAATAATCTTTTGGTGCCCGGCTCACAGAAGATTAGTCCCTCAGGTTTGATGTCTGCGAATTCAGTGCCCAATCAATTGATAGCTTTCCCTTCATAGACTGCAGGATATCATCGTCCCCATCAATCTTTCTTGACTCGGTTCCGTGCTGCCCTGGCTGAGCTTGATCGCTCTGACTGTGAGAACATGATGAACACATGCATAACCCCTGTCACCAGCACAAGACCAGCGACAGTGAACCCTACTCCTTTCCATGTCGACAAGAGTTGAGTCCACTTGAAGAACTCGATGGCGCCATATAAAAGGAGGCATGCCCAAAACAGAGTCACCTGTTCCATCACAAGAAATAAAAGGTCAGTTGCCAGGGTAGGTATACTAATACATGCAATATGTCCATTTGGGAAAAATAATTATTGAGCTATGAAATAGCTAAACTAATTTGGCTATTTTAAGTACCAAAGAAGACTTCTCTGTAACAACACTACAACTGCTGGAGGTTTGCTCAAGCCAGTACAATAGTGTGCTCTTATGTAAGGTACAGCACAACCACCTCTCCTAGTCTCCTATGTTCCCCAACCCAAAAATATTACCACCCCTGGGTCTGCACCACAACTAACTAACTATGCCAGCAGCTAACTCTGCCCTCGTTCCATGATAAACCCCAATCTTCTCTTCTGCTCACTCAAATTGTCTCTCCCATTATGTATTTCCCATTACTAGCAAATGTAGCACAATTGGAGAGCAAAACGGTCATTCCTGATTTTTCATTTGCTTAGTTTAGAGAGACCATGTACTGATGGCATTAAGATATTACATGCCCCTTGTGTAACACACTAACACAAGTAACTGGCTCCCCAGCAAAAGGGCGCACTCACATGGCACTGCATCTTGGACATTTGCACACAGCCCATTAGCCATATTAGCAAGTGACCAACCTTTTTTTATTCGGCAGAGATGGCAATCATCTATAGTTTTTAGGGTGATAATGATCATTGTATTTGTATAACTGTGCAGTAAGTATAAATCATATTAAATAACATGCTATTGTATTGGGATTTTACCAGCAACGATCTCACCGGACGACCAATTGGTCTAATCTCCTCATCAAAAGTGCCTGTGGCCAAATGCTTATCTAGTAACGCATCCTGTAGCAAAAAGGCAGACAAATGTCATTTACTGAATTAATTAATCAACCAATACATGGAGAATTTCAACAAGAACATTTCTGAAAAACATATAGTTCAATACCTTCGCTACAAAGATATCTTTGCACCATTTTGAAACATCCTCGTCTGACTTTGGCATCTCACTCATTGCATGACGTTTCATGCGAACATGTACCTAGAGAAACAATGATGTAAATGTATTTGATACCAAAGGAAGTGTGCATTAAAATTTTTATTCCATTTATTATGACTATATCCAATTTGATTTGAAATACTTCAGCAGTAGTGAAAACATAATCAACTCATTTCAGTATTTAGTTGATGCAACACTATTTCCTGATTGGTCTGTGTTAAGATATTCATGATGTTAAAAAACTTACCACTGAAGATTGCCCTTTCAAAATCCGCAACATTGTTGGTTGAGGTGAATCTTTTGGAATTATTACTGTCGTATCATATATAGCTGGAACAAAATCTCGCATAATACTTACAGCTGATACAAATCCCTGGGATTTTCCACAAGAGGTATCAGTACATAGATTTAATGTTGCAAAACATATAGAAGTTACAATAAGAAATAAACACAGAGGCAAATCCATGACACAACCATGTATTCTCAATAACTACTATCCCAAACTGTCATAAACTGACCACTCAGCCACTCCATAAAGCAGAGAAAACAAGTACTCAGTATTATACTAAAAGTATTACAGCCATAAGTTGTCAATAACTACTATACAAACTCTTGTGTTAGAACCTCCTGATTAAGCTTTACGGCTGTATCTTTTCGGCTGATTGCCTTTTTTCAACTTCTCTCGACTGTCCATTTTATCAGCAAAAACTAAAATGGTTCTGATTTGAAGTCCACAAATTTACCTTGAACATTAGCATTGTTAGGTTCTCTTTTTAAGGAATGCAGTAGAAAACAGGAGTTGCTAGGGAAGTAGGAGTAGCAAAGTACCTTAGTACGTGGAATCAGTACATTTCTAGGGGCTGGCAAACCCTGTGATGCTGCATACTCCTGAGCTGCTAGAAGCTTTGCTGGAGTAAAGCGAGTACCCTCAACGAAAAGGGCTAGCCAGAATGGTCTGGGGAAGTCCTTCAACCTTTGGAGGCCCCACTATACACAAGAGTAACAAGATCACTAAGATAAAAAGAAAAAATAAATACTAGAGTTCCATGTGTAGGTAAGGTGAAAAGTTACTTTTAGTGTCTTTTCATCCTTTGCCCAGCTCCTCTCCAAAAACAGGTATTCTGCAAACCACATGGACCAGCCAATAACCTGCAACAAATGATCAAAACAACATAATAGGCATCAGCATGTGCCATATACTATAGCAGAAGACATATGACAAAGTTAACTCAGATTTTACTGAATGCTCAAGCGGGATTTAAAAGCTGGTATTTCTGCATCATTAAGCTACTAGTGCACTGATACCTTAAGGCATAAGTCTCCATTAATTTCCACAGAACGGAAAACAAATATATCAATTCTCTATTCAGACTTTCTAACAAAAGCAGCTTCAACTGTTGTGGTCTTAGCACTGTGCAAGGTATTAACTTCAGTTTTATTTATACTGCCATTCCATATTGGCCAGCTTCCATAACAATACGTTGCATTTATTCGTTACATGTAACAGTGCTTGTATGACTACAGTTATATCAGAAACACTTATTTATTTTTTCCTAATTAGTTATCAGAAACTTTGGATCTTGGAACAGCTGACTGTCAACTTACTTTTGCTACTTACTGCTACAAATTGATCAATGCCCGCTTGCCGATACTCTAAGTCCATATAAAATTCAAGCGTTATCAATTTTACTTAGCCTTCAGTTAATTCACTACTGATACTTAGCAATTGGTGCAGTGGTATCTCAAGGATAGCAAATCTTCTAGCAAAATTTGCTATCAAATTTGCTTCGAAGGCATTTGTCAACTGAAATCCATAACCATTATGGTGATAATGTATAACATGATAAAACAATATGTTATCATAATTTTAGTCCTAGAGAAACAAGTTTTAACTCCCCATTTTTTTTCCTTACTTTTGTCAATAACAACTTTGCACACAAACTTTAATGTCAACAGTACTAGCCGATGAGAATCTAAATTGTAAAATTACATGTTACAGTAAAATATACGAGCTAGGTAACTCACTGGGAGGAATTTTGATGATTTTTTCATGACAGCGAGCGCACTTCCAAGGCATCCAGAGCGCTGACCACATGCCCACAACAAGGAGTCTCAGATGATTTATTAGTTATTACAGACAAATCTGAACATACTGAATTGCCAGTAAAAATTACTAGTTCCTAACAAATGTTCAACAAGATAGGAGATAATAACCTGCGCCAAAATCCATCCAATAAGCCAATCAATATCGCTCCGATGATTTGATATGACTAGTGCATGCTCTTTACCTATAGAATTTTTCAGAGGCTTGCATCAAAATCTATTTTTTCGTAAGGTGACATGTCGAATAGTGTAAACACCAGGAATTCATGTAAGAAAATCTTAAAATTCGACTACTTACCCATCAATCGGTAAGTTTCCTCATCGGCATGCAGTTGTATCTGCAGAACATGTGTTGAAGTTACTTCGGGGTTAGAAGATAAAATAAAAGCTAAAATTGCTTGGTTCCTAAACATCATTGTATAATATAAGTACTTAAGCCGTTAAGCCGTACTGTTCATTCAGATTTACTGATGATAATGTACATACCAAAAACCTTGATTGGCATTTGGATTGTTGTACACTTGGACCATTTATGTAAATGTTAGTCGCCAGATTTTGTTTGATCATATTTAGTACTATTAAGTTTACTGCCGTAATGCTGCAGAAAATACAGTTAACTATCTTTCATTTTTAGTTCTACAAGCCAAATTCCAACCTAGCAGCAGTACAAACATAGTCCATATTCCATGCAGAAATCCAAATGCCAGTGTATGCTCTACCAAGAAAACTTCAGTACATGCCTGCCATTACCACATATAGCTGATCGTATAGATTTCACTTGAACCTTACAAAAATAATCCAAAAACATGCACAAAATAGCCACTTAGGATAGCACCTCCAATTGATTGCCAAGAATAGACTAGTTCAGAGCATGAATCTTAGCATATGTATACATCCAGACATAGTCTTGATGGTGAGAAACCCACCCGACCCTGCCACATTCAACATTCCTATTGTCGACGATCAGGACCGTCGACCGCAAAGAAAGAGGGTGAAAGGTAGTACGGAGGGCGAGGCCCAGAGTTCCGCTCGTCCGGGAGGTACCCTCGTGAGCGTCTCGGACAGGGGGCCCGCATAATCAAACAGGGACACAAGATCTATACTGTTGGGCCGAACGTCCCTACTCCATTCGGATGTCAGATCAGATTGTTTTGATGCCGCTTACCGCACCGCTTTACAAATTAGAGCTAGGGGTTCCAATATGAGAATGCCGAGCCTAGTTCGTGGGGTGTCGTCCCAAGGAAGAAGAAGCCCTCCAGAGGGCCCCGCCTCCTTATATGGTCGAAAGGACAAAGTTACATTGGGGATTGGGAGCCGAGAGGATGAAGGACTCATGCTCAAAGCCCTTGTCTTGGTGACTAGCCTTGTCCGCCTTGCCCTACGCCAGTTAGTAGACTCTCCGAGCAAAGCGTGTCGCCGCTTCTCTGGAAACAGCATGCACCCACTCCTCGCGATTTTGTCCGATGATGACGCTGCCATGCGTGGTCCCGCCACGCTCGGGTGAGAGGACTTCCATGTCAGACGCGATCGGATGATGGGATCGAGGCTTTGACTTTGGCGACCTTCGTCTTTGCCTCGGGAAGGAGCCACCGCTTCGCGGCCGCTTCCGGCGGTCGCGATTGTTGGACACGTGGTTAACGGCTAGTGGAGGACCCGATGCTCGACCTTGGCGAGACCGGATCGGCCGGTCGAGGTCGGGGAGCCCGGTCCGCGGATTTGAGGTCAAACGCCTCGCTAGGCTCGGAAAGAGCTCTTTATGGCCTTGCGGGACCTCGCCGAGTTCGCTCGAATAATCCGATTGGTGCTCGGATCGGCGGTTGAGCCGTCTCCGCCGAGGTAGGAATAGTCCCCGATCCTAGAGGAGGCTGAAGCTCCTTCTCTGGGCCACGTGTCGTGGTGGCCGGCCCCACAACCACCCCCAAGGCTCAAGAAGCGGCCCGAGACTTCTAGCGCCTTGAGTCCGAGATCTTCTTGGGAAGGATGGCTCCTCTCTGGCCGGCTCGAGGATTCGGGCTCATCTTCGTGCCGAGAAGGCCTCCTCGTGGCGCACACTTGATCCCGATATCTTGTTTTCCAGCGGGCTCGAAGGCTCCGGAGCCTCGTGGATATGGAAGTTGGAGGATGTGATCCGCGGATCGTGGATCGACGCGCCTGTCACGGGGTTTTGAAGGGCCCTTGGCGCCTCGGCTCGCCCGCCGGCTGCGCGCGCTTTGAGGCGATGGTGGCCGAGAGACGAGGCGCCTTTAAAAGCCAAAGGGTCTCACACTTCGTGATTTCGCTTCCCATTACTCGTGCCTTTGCCTTCTTCTTCCTTGCCCTCTCGTTAACGCCTTCTAGCCTTCGTTTGCGACTCGCCCCCCTTTCTTCAACCTCACCCCATGGCGAAGTTCGGAGAGTACGCCACCGCAGAATCGGATGAGGAGATGGAGACTTTGGGGCTTCGGACCTGCTCACTTGGCGGCTCCGTCTGGGAGAACGTCTGCGACCTCGGGATGACGAGATCGTGAGCACGGCAAGACATGTTCTTCGGCCGCGAACCCCGAGAGCGACTTCTTAGTCAGCGGTCCTTGCGCAGTGTGAGATCAAGCTCGTAAACCCGTGCCGAACTCCCTTCTTCTCCTTTCCGTTTTTGCACATCTTTGCGAGGGGTTCTTGGGCATCCTTCCCACCCCCTCGCTTTTCTTCCGCTTTTACTCCCTGTCCCGCACCGCGAAGGACCCCGTCATCGGGTGCCTTTACTTTCTACCGCGGCAGACTCCTTGTACCTTCCTCCGATCCCGACCCGACTCGCCGAGCCGTGGACGGAGAAATGGTTCTATTTGAAGAAGGGCGAGGAAGCAAGCTTGCCTATAACCGCGCCACGCGAGGGAAGCGGAGATCCCGAGCCCGAGGACTCGGTGGGCGACCGTGCCCCGCCGCTTTCATCAATACCGCGCCACGCGGGCCTTAAGGGCAAAGGGTGCTGCGTTACTACTTGCGTAACCGGTACTCCTCTCCGGGAGGTTGCACCCTTCTTGAGATCACCGGAGGCGCGACGCCACCGGAAAGCCACGAGGTAAGCATTGTCCGACCTCAAATCCTTTCGCCTTGGTCTGAGTTCCTTATTTCTTGTCGCCTATTTCGACCTTGTAGCACCGGTCGGCTGATCGCCTCGAGGATGCGAGAGACCTTCGGAAGGCCGCTAACGCCACGACTTCGGCAAGCAACGCCCCAAGAATATCTTGGGACGAGCAATGAGGTAATAGCTTTTACTTTGATCTTTGACTCGTGTCCGGACTGGATGCTTATTGTAGGTGAGCTCGCAGCGATCAAAGAGCTCGGATACTGCAAACAATTGCTACCATTTCCTACCAAATAAAGGCAAGGGGGTAAGAAGTTTCTTGACACCCGAGGCGTGTCGCAAGAAGCCCCACGCCGAGCGGGCGATCGGTCGTGGTGAGTTTAGATTCTCCGAGCTTGGGGGTATCCGAGCCCGCTCGCTTCCATCGGGCCGCTTCTTTCGCTTCTTTACTAATTCTTGCTTTTGTCGCCAATGAGAGGCGGCTTCGCCGCAAAGAGCTCTGGGCGCGATGAGCCACTGCTCTAGCAATAAATCCCCAGAAGCCTCCCACGGCCCCACCATTGCCGAGGAACAATCGCGCGCATGTGCACCCGTGACATGTTTCGTCATCCCGCCCCATCGCGCGCTCGAGTGTCCGAGGGCACCGACCTTTCCCGCGTCCAGGCGCAGGTCGTGGCGAGGACCATGAGGACGACATCGCCTCGTGCCGCGACCCAGACGCCGCGGATGCGCTGCCGCGCCTCCAAGGAGGACGGCTACCGGCGAGGGCGGTTGAGAGCGCCACGACCGAGGACGCCGTGATCGGGCGCCGCCACGGAGCGCTGTAGCCGGGCGGGCCGCAGCTTAAGGCGACATCGTCGCCATCGCGCCGCGGGGCGCCCCAGCGCGGAGTTCTCGAAAGCGAGGGTTAAATCGCTTCGCAGGGTCCGCAAAGAAGGCGAGGTTGCCGCGCATCCGCTCTCGCGCGAGAAGTTTCCTCCTGCTTAACTTCGCGGTGGTAGGCCGACCGAGCATCTTCGATAATTCGGCGCGCAGATACATATACCGGGGTGGTCGTGGCGGCGACCCATCGTCCGACTCCCGGTATTCCGACCGGGCGCTTTCGTTTGCGCCATGATCGAGGGTGGCGTTGCCGCCGTACCCAGCGGAGCCGCTTCTGAGTCGAGTCGCTCAAAAGAGCGAAGGCCGACCGAGCCGGGCAATGAGTCCGGGCGCGGCGGACCACCACCTTGGGCGAGCCGAGGCCCTCCTCGCGATCAAGGCGGCCGAGGGCCGCTGAGCCGCTCACGCCTGCAGGTCCGACCGCCATTACCTTGACCGGAGCCGATCTCCCGCCCTTCGAAGTGCCGATGTTAAAGCGCGCGAGACCGCCGGGACGAGCCGCGAGGGAGCCGCCTCGGTCCCGATGGTGCTTGCTGACTGCCTTCACGGAGGATCAATTAGCGAGGTAAGCACGATCGTGGTGTCCCTCCTCTTTTCCCCTTTTCTTTGTGACCATGGTGAGTTTTTCTTTGCCTTCGCAGGTCTCGCGACGGTCTCTGGGTACAACATCGCGCCAACAACACGCGCCATCTTCCGGCCCCTATGTGGCGCCTTTGAAACCAATCGAGGGACACCGAGCTCGGCCACCGTCTTTGCGTGGCTGCAGGAGGTCTCGCGCCGAAGGAGGCCCAGCCCTCGAGCTTGCGCGGCCGCCGGTCGAGCGGAGCGCTGGGGCCGGAGGTCGAGCGGGAGTTGAACACCGCAGGGACCTCCACGCTACGCCTCTCTCAAGGCCATCGAGGAGGAAATGGAGGGCGCGGTGGCCGAGACCAGCCGCTAAGCTCGAGGTCTCCAACCTTCGATCGGAGATTGAGGTCGCCAGAGTGGCTGCCTCCTCCGAGCTCGAGGCCAAGGCGGCCGAGCTTGAGAGGAGGATTCATGGGTTGGAGGCGAGGCCACCGGAGAAGCGGCCAGGCAGTAAACCGAGGCCAAGAATGCCGCCTTGAGGAGAGCCGCGCAGTGGCTCGTCTTGGGAAAGACGCCTTGGCCCAGCCTCCAGAGCGACCGTGACCTGTGTTGATAAGGCCGGCCGAGGTCATCGTGATCGCATGCGGAGGGTTTCCGACTCGAACGGAGAAGCTCGCCGAGACATGTCTCTGAACCGGAGTTAGCGGAGGGTCGGGGTGAAAGATCCCCTTGTAAAGACAAAATAATTTTTGCTAAGTCTTATAGAGTCGCATTTCCTTGGAAGACTTAGCTCGCTTGTCGGCTCCGCGCCATCATTGCATACCTTGCGTGGGCGCTTTATGGAAGGGCCGAACAATACCGGATACGTGACGCGCGGCGAGCACGCTCTCGCAGATCCTCGCAATGAGACCCACCGCCGCTTGAACTACCCATTTAGGTGACCGAGTTGTCCGATGCCTAATGTTAATCCAACCGAGGCCTCGCCTCAAATCACTTGGGTTCTGGACACGACTCGGGTTGACAGTGACCGAGCTAATTGATGCTCGAGGCCAATTTATCCGAGGCCTCGCCCAAATCACTCGCCCTCGCACCCACTCGTTGTCATGTCCCGATAACTTGGCGCGGGAATTAGTCGGCTTGTCATGCGCGAGCGACTTATTGCGACCGAGATCATCCTCGTAGCAATCTTAGAGTCGCGACCTCCGGTCCGGAATGTCATCGCACCGGCGCCTCGAGGACGCTCACCGGCTCAGAACGCAGGGAATAGCCGCTTACTCGATAAGAATCGCTTTACCGCGCCTCCGAGCCCGAATGATCGGGCTCGGACGCCGACATCCCCGAGGCGAACCCAGAGAAAACGCCCCAACCGAGGCCTCGCTGGCGCAAGACTCGTGTTTGGGCACAACTCTGACCGGTCTACCGGATAGCTCAGCCGACCGCATTTTAGGCCTTGGTCCGACTCGGCGAGCTCGAATGCATCAAGCTCGGCAAGGCCCCTCGAGGCGCTTTAGAAATTCAACCGCCACTCGGCCCGGGAAAGGTCGGCTTAAACGACCGAGTCATCCCCGCGGTGAATCCTCAATCGCGACCTCCGAGCCCGGAAATGTCATCGTGCTCGGCGCCTCTAAGAACGCTCAATGGTCGGCGAAGGGGATGGCCGGCCACCCGATAACGATCGCTTATCAGCGCCCCGATCCCGAATGCCTGTGCTCGGGTTGTTCATCCCGAGGCGAACCTAGAGAACGTGACCCTAGGCGCCGCAAAAGAGCACGCATGGACGCCGAGGTCAAGCCCGCCGGTGACCTCATGGTTGCCCTATGGTCACGCCGCGGGTCGCGCCGCTTGAGGCGCCCTAAAAGAACTTTGGTTAAAAAGGAGGCGGACAGACCGCGGCCGAGGCCTTTTAGGATGGCGCAACCTTCTGGCCGAAGGAAATCGCAACTCGAGGTCGTGACGGACGCCATTCTTTCCACAAATCAAAAAGAGGTTAGTACCGGAGCGAAGGAAATCTTTATTACTGCTCAAACTCGGCCGACCAGTCATGGCAAACGAAAGCCCCGAGCACGCCCGAATCGGGTTTGCTCGAGCATAAGAACGAACACAGAGAGCAAGGAGGAGACACCTTAACTTAGAGGCGTGAAAGAAGAGCGCTAGGCGAGAACCTCCGAATCGCCTACATTCCACGAGCTCGCGAGCTCGCCATCGGGGACCGCCAGACGGTAAGCTCTCGCGCGCTTGCCGAGACGACTCGAAGGGCCTCCCACGGGGGACACTTTATTGGTGTGGGAGCGGTCTTGGATTCGCTTAGACCGTGTCCCCAACGCGAAGTCCCCGGTCTGACAAATGGGCGGCATGCTCATGGAGATCTTGTAGGTAACGCGCCGAGCGTAGCAATACAGCGACACCTTACTTCTTCCGCCAAGGCGAGGTCGGTCGTCGCCCGCCGAGGTCGACACGGCCGACCGAACTCGCTCGACGGAGCGGAGCGTGACCTCGAAGCAGCAGATAGCCTCTACCAAGACGAGCCGGAAAGGGCTTGTTCTCGCCGCCCACCGGTCGAGGCGCGAATAGACTAAAGGATCGTGGGAGCTCGTCCACCCATGCTCTCGGCCATGACGATCGAGCTCGCCGAAAACTCGCTTGAGCTCTTGGACGAAGCCGCCGTTGGCATGCGGCTTCTACCGCTGCTCTTCGGGGGTGGCTTACCGAGGCATAGCGCACTTTGGTTCCCATATCTACGCAGAACTCTTGGAACAACATCGTGAATCGCGTCCGTTGTCGCAATGATCCCGCAAGGGACTCGCACTGTGACCACAAAGGAACGAAGAACCTTACCGCGCCCTCGGCGGTGATAATGAGACCGCTCGCTTCGATCCACTTTGAAAAGGTGTCGACGGCCACGATCAGATTTTCTTCCTCGACCGACTTCGGAAGGGATCGAGGATGTCGAGGCCCCATGTCGAGAATGGCCAGCGAGGAATGGTCTGCAGAGCGTAGGCGGCTGCACGACCTTTCGGGCGTGAAACCGACAGCCCGCAAATCGAACGATGCCCCCGGCGTCTTCGAGCGCCGTCGGCCAGTAAAAGCCCATCCTGAAGGCCTTCGCGACCATGGTCCTGAAAGAGGAGTGAGCGCCGCATAGGCCGGAGTGAATGTCGCTGAGCGTATTTACCTTCTTCTCGAGCGATGCATTTTGACAGAACGCCAAGCCCCGACGATAGAGCCGCCCGTCAACGAGCTCAGATGAGCCCGCACGCCGCCGAGCCCGCTTCTTTGGTGGGGGTGGCGAGCTCCTTGGTCGAGAACTCGATGAACGGATCCATCCATGACTAACGCTGAGGAAGGCCACCGGTCCTCCCGTCGCTAACGGACGGTGTGCCAAGGTCTCAAAGATGATGTCTGGCGGAAGCTCGTCGACGACGATCCGAGCTCGACAAAAGATCGGCGGAATTGTCCTTCCTAGGTACGTCTTTGGATTCTCGTGTTCCGAACCATCTTTCCATCTTGCGCACTTCGGCAAGGTACTTGGCCATCGAGGTTCAACACCGTAAACTTTGTTGTACCGGTTGACGACGAGCCGAGTCTCCTTTCACAATTAGGCGGCGACGCCAAGGACTTGTAAGCTCAAGGCCGCCAAGAGGCCTCGTATTCCACCGCGTTATTGGTGGCGGGGAAGCCGGCGGACCACATACCTCATGTAGTCGCCCGAGGGGCGACGAGAAGAATGCCGCCGAGCGCCAAAGGACCTTGATCCGTCAAGAACATGGTCCAGGGTCTTCGGTCCCACCTCGGCTCGGGAGCGTGTTCCGCCGCTTGTTCGGCGACGGTCGCCAAACCACCGCAATTTGATGGCGGCGGGGCGTGAAGCGAGATCGAACTCACCGGCCCATGGCCCACTTGGCGACGCGACCTCGGCCGTGGTTCTTGAGATCTCCCGAGCGCGAGGCCGCCGGGACAACCACCGCGCGCGCTGGAAGTAGCGCCGAAGCTTACGCTGGCCACGAAGAGTGCATAGAGTAACTTTTGGACCAAGGATAGCGCCTTTGGCCCGTGGAGTACTTCGCCGACGAGTAGATCGGGCGCCGCCGCCGCCGCGGCTACCAGATCGCTACCGACGGCCCGGTCGTGGCCGCGAGGTAGCAAGAAAGACTCACCCCGCCGCGAGTCGCCAACGCAGGAGGCGCGAGAGGTATGCTTTGAGCTCGTCGAAGGATCGCTGGCTTCGGGTCCACTCAAGCCCTCATGTCTGCGTAGGATCTTGAAGAAAGGCAATCCTCGCCGCCGAGCCAGAGATGAAACGGCTAAGGGCGACGATGCGGCTGCGAGGCTTTGTACTGCTTTACCGAGGTCGAGCGGTCATTTGCTCGATTGCTTGATCTTCTCCGGGTTCGCCCACGCCCGACCCTCGATCATGTAGCCGAGCACTTTTCCGAGGTTGTACCGAAACGATTTTTCGGGTTGAGCTTGATGCCGAACTTGTTCGATTGGCGAAGGTCTCGCCGGTCGCTGACGTGGCGGCCTGAAGCGAGCTCTTGATGATGATGTCGCCGACGACACCTCGAGGTTCCGCCGATCTGTGGGTCGGGCTTTAGCCATTAACCGCCGAACGTGGCGCTGCGTTGCGAAGGCCGAACGACATGGTCGATAGCGAAAGTTCGAACGGCGTGATGAAGGCGCCTTGTCTTCGCCTTCCGTGGCGAGCTTGACCGCGGTATCCGAGTAGGCGCTGAGAAAACTCAACATCTCGGCGTTGGCGCGGAGTCCACAACTGCCCATGCGGGAAGTGGAAAGTTGTCTTTGGGCACGCGGCGCTCAAGCCCGTGGTGGTCGACGCATTCGCCACTTCCGCCTTTCTTCGCGACAATTACAGGTTGGCCACCACTCGAGTAGTTGACCTCGCGAATGAAACCGCCTTGAGGAGCTTATCGAGGTGCTCCCTAATTATCGCCGCCGGGAGAAGCGCGCAGCCTTCCGACGCGCAGTGTCCGCACCGCTTTGTTTGCGCCTGTGCTCGATCACCTCCCGTGGGACCACGCATGTTCGCCGGCTCCATGCAAAATGCCTTTGTTATCTCGGCTGAAGGTGACGAGCTCGCCTTCCTATTCGGGATCGAGTCGGGCGAAATGCAGACGATTTGTCCAAGTTTCTTCTTCGCAAGACGGCTTTGGTCGGGCCGTTCGGCCGATCGCCGTCTTCACGGGTGCCCTTCGGGTGACTCGGGACCTAGCTGGGCAATATGCCGGCCAACGCTGTGGCCTTTTCTCGCACTGCAGGCTGCCTTCGTCGCCATGACCGTTATGACGCCGCCTCGCCCCGGGAGCTTCATGCACCGATGCCCGTAGTGATTCGCGCCATGAATTTAATCGGCATGGCGCCCGAGGATGGCGCAGGTGAGGTCGCCGCCCACGACTTCAAAGGTAATCACCGACGCGGAAATTCACAGAATCGCCGAAGGTGACGGGAGACCACTTGCCCTAGCGGGGTGGTCGAACTCCCGCACGATGCCAAAAAGGGATCGCTATGTTCTCGATCTTCGACCGGGTATTTGCATCCGGCCCAAGGCGCTGCCGTGAGCGAGTTGAGGAATCGCCCCGTCGACCATGACCCAACAGACGACGGTGTTGCTTATGGTCGGCGACGACCAGAGCGATTTGAAGTCTCGGACATCCCTGCGGTGTCGCCCCGAGAAAAGGTGATGGGACGCCATCCCACCGCGCAGGTTGGTCGGCGACTTCCGTGCGTGGCTTGATAGACGGCACGCGCGGTGACTTCACTTCACCGGCCGGATCGGTATGTCAAGAACCTTCAAGATCACATCCACACGACGGCCGCCTCGCTGAACTCCGTGTCGGGCTCGCTGAGCTCGATTGGCGCTGCCCTCCGGCCGTTCATCGCCTTTGGGGCGTGGCATCTCTCCGCCTCCTTATAAAAGGCGCCCAGCTTGAATGACCACGTCCGGCACCCTCGCAGATCATGGCCGTGGATCTTGTGGAACGGCAAAATTTGTTAACGCCGGCTGGTCGCTCGCTGCCCTGTGCCCGGACGTCGCGCGAGGTTCCCCTACCGCCTCGCTGGCCGGCCGGCTACCGCTGTGGCCGCGGACGGTTCGCAGAGGCGCGCGCCCGGCGGCCGGTCGGCCGGGCTTCCGCCGCGCTTGTTGTCGATCGTGGCGACCACGCGAGCCGCCACCCGCCGCCGCGTCTTTCCTCGCTTTGTCGCGCGGGCGGGTTCTTCCTTAACGCCGGACGGCCCCACTCGCCGAAGGCGAGGCCGAGCTTGCCTTTGCCGTAGTCGTCTTCCACGGACAAGATCGCCCGCGCCCGCATATCGCCCGCTACGCGGAATAGTTTGTTGACGGTGAGCTCGTAGCGATCTCGAGGTCCTCCGTAAGGCGCCTCGCTCTCGAACGCCGAACTTAAAAGCCTTGATGACGGTTTCATCGAGATGTTGGGATTGAGTTCGCGCATGGGTAAACCGGCGACGATTCTCGCAGATGCTCCCCTTCCTGGATAACACGGCCTGTGTCCTCTCCCGCCCAAGCCGCCGAGCGACTCTAGAAGCCGGAGCGAGGGCGCCCGCAATCGGGCGCCATGATCGGCGGTGCCGCGCTGGTCAAGAGCTAGGCGCGGCGGCCGTCCAGACGGCGGGAGATAGTTAGCCATCGCGCTCGTCTTCTCCGGCCGCCAAGATGGCGCGGAGTATATGGAGAAAATTCGCGGGGTTCTTGGTCCCGCCGAATCGCTCCATCATCGCCGGCTTGAATCGACGGCCAAGCGACTTGACGAGGTCGCTGAGTACGCCGGCACCAGAGGTCGGAGGCTATCGCCGCCATCGCCGTGTGTCGAGTCGCTACTAGCCGATAGGAGAATCGAGCCGGCGGCGCACTCGCGCCGCCACGACGGCCGACCGGAGCGCCGCCATGGCGGCGGCGCGCGGCGGTCGCGAATCTTCAAGCGCTCGAGCCGGACGTCCAAGAGAGGCTTCCGGCGCTTTGCCGGCGAGCATCGTTATTGCGCCATCGGCGACGGCGAGCCCGCGATCACCTTCCCGCGTTGGTGGTTGCGATGATCGCGGCAGGAGCCGCCAGCCGCCGGCGCGAGACTCGAGCCCAGTGAGCTGCTCGCCGGCGGCGTGACGCCGTCGGTGGCCTTGTTGAGTTCTTCGCCAGGACCGTCGAAGAGGCCGAGCCGCCCGAGCGGTCACCATGACCCGGCGATGGCCCGCAGCGTTTTAGGCGTGTTCGTTCGACGAGGAGGTCGAGCCGACGGATCGGGAGCCGGTCGTACTCGCTTTTCTCGCCGAGAGCGGCGATAGCTTGGTCGATCGCAATCTGGCGAGCCGACGCGCCCCGAGGAGTTTCCGGTCATCCTTGCTCGCTCGAGTCGCCACGCGTCCGCCGCCGCTGGCGTCTTGCTCGCGGGCGGCAAGGAGGCGAGAGCATGGATGTGGAGCCACGTACTCGGGGATGGGCCCGAGCCTGTGCTCATTGCTCGTGACATGCCGCGCGGAGCCGAGAGTCTTGATGCTACCGAGGCGATTTAACTTTGACGAACGAACTTCGCCCCACGGTGGCGCCACCGCCGACGATCGGACTGGCTGACCGCAAAGAAAGAGGGGAAAGGTAGTACGGAGGCGAGGCCCAGAGTTCCGCTGTCCGGAGGTACTCTACGGCGATCGATGGATGTGGGCCCGCATAATCAAACAGGGACACAAGATCTATATCGGTTGGGCCGAACGCCCCTACTCCGATTCGGATGTCGATCAGATGTTTTTGATGCCGCTCACCGCACCGCTTTGACAAATGAGAGCTAGGGGTTCCAATATGAGAATGCCGAGCCTAGTTCGTGGGGTGTCGCCCCAGGAAGAAGAAGCCCTCCAGAGGGCCCCGCCTCCTTATATGGTCGAAAGGCGTGTTACATTGGGATTGGGAGCCGAGAGGATGAAGGGACTCATGCCCAAAGCCCTTGTCTTGGTGACCGGTCTTGTCCGCCTTGCCTACGCCAAAGTTAGTAGACTCTCCGAGCAAGCGGTCGTCGCCGCTTCCTCGAAAACAATGCGCACCCACTCCTCGCGATTTTGTCCGATGATGACGCTGTTATGCGTGGTCCCGCCGCACGGGGTGAGAGGACTTCCATGCCGGACGCGATCGATGATGGGATCGAGGCTTTGACTTTGGCGACCTTCGTCTTTGCCTCGGGAAGGAGCCACCGCTTCGTGCGGCCGCTCAAACGATCGCGATTGTTGGACACGTGGTTAACGGCTAGCGGAGGACCCGATGCTCGACCCTTGGCGGAGACCGGATCGGCCGGTCGGAGGTCGGGAGCCGTCCGTGACGGAGGTCAAACACCCGCTAGGTCGGGAAAGAGCTCTTTATGGCCTCATGGGACCTCGGCCGAGCTCGCTCTAACAAACCGATTGGTGCTCGGATCGGCGGTTCGAGCCGTCTCACCGAGGTAGGGAATAGTCCCCCGATCCTAGAGGAGGGCTGCTGAAAGCTCCCCCCGGGGTGGCCACGTGTCAGGGTGGCCGGTCCCCGACACCTATCTATACAAAAGGCAGCACTGCCAATTTGTATAGAGTATCATCTCCATGCTAGTCAGCCAATAGAGCCCCAGAACACATCCCATTTAACTTTAGCCAAGAAATTAGGTTGTTGATCCCTATCAATGCTCCTAGCAGTGTTGTTGGATTATTAAAAGGACTAAGGTTGCATTTTTTAATGTGATGTATTGGAAAACTAAGTTCTTCAAACTGCCTTTGCATATTTGATCCGATTTGATGATTATGTGTACCAGGTTTTGCTAGGATCAGAAAATGAAAATAGCTCTTTTGCACAACTTATTAATGGTACTTATTTGCACTGCAGAACATTCCGAAAACACACCTTAAAACATTACATGTAGAAAAATCAAGAAATTAACGAATGTTGCAATCAACGCAACTCTCTACTTTCGTAGCATAAATACGTTCTAATGTTGTAGCAGAAAACATGTACATTTCGCTGCGAGATGAAAAACAGATTTTGCTTTTTTGTTGATCATATCTTCATACCTTAACGCCTGCCCACCAGTCCACAAGCCAGACTAGCTGAAGCCACAGCAGCTCGGCCAAGAATCTGTTGATCCGCCGGTATAAGCTCTTTGAGAAGGGCCTTATTGACACAAACAGGATGGCCTGTAATTTTTCAGGTACACGCTAACAGATCAAGAAATGTTGAGTGGTGATCATGATGTATAGTTGTATGTGAATTAGCGGATCAAAAGTGGCAAAGTTTGAACATTTTCATTACATTTGCAGTTAAAGAAAAGTTTTCAATTAGTTTAAAGAAGTGAAATTCTACCCAAAAAAACAAAACAAGCTTTTCCTTTTCTTCTAAAATAGGCATATCTTCGTGTAAAAGACACCTCGGATCAGCAGAACAAAAGAAATCCCAGAAGAAGAAGAAAAATGAGAGGAACCGAAATAATATGTGTATAAAAAGATCAAATCTTTGAGCAAAACAGGCTCCGGGTACAAAATTAACCTACAACCCCCAACTAGTATTCAGTAATCCATGGAAATTTCTAATAATGATGGAAGAAATGGAAATCCCCGAAGAGGAAAAGAGATCAAATCTTGGAGCAGCAACAAAATCAGATCACCGGAAACCCCTCGAAAACCGAGCAAAAAGGCAAAAGGTCTAACCAATCGAGCGGGGACTCCGGAGGGGGGAGGCTACCTGGATGGCGTTGACGATGAGACCTGAGAGGAGGAAGAGGAGGCCGAGGGGGAGCACGACGAGCACGAGGGGGACCGCCATGGCCGCCCGCCGCTTCCTCGCTTCCAATCTCGGGGAGCACGCGAGAGACGAGGGAAAGGGTTCGCTCCGCGCTTTCTCCTTCTCCGGCGAGTGGTGGTGGTGGTAGCGGTGGCTCCACCGGCGACGAGACGAGCAGGATTTGGATTTTGGAGGTATTATAAGGGGTGGATGGAAAAGACGGATCGCACCAGGAGAGGATGTGCTACGTCGGATAATGCGTTATTATTTTATATTTTTCTCAAACTATACATATATATATATATATATATATATTTTTATAAGTTAAAGCAGCAATATTGTCTCCAAAGAAATAAAATGTAATGTCGTAAGAATGCACCTAAAGAACATGGTGCGATGCCAATATTATCATTATGGTATGAACATGAGAAAATTGTGAGTAAAGCGTGTGACTAAGGAAAAGATTGGAAAGATGGGAAATGCAAAAGAAAAATATCATAATTTGGTATCTGCATAAGAAAATTCTTAGTTGAGACGTGTAAAGCTCTCTAGGTTGCATGGATTCGCTAATCATTGGGTTGGAAGCGACGTGTACATTGATCTACAAGGTGAAAACGACACTAACAGAAATGAAAAACTCATCCAAGAACCATTACACTTCCTCAATAAAAATCATGTACTTCTCGTAAAGAAATTTGCGCATTGTTAGTTTGCTCCGCTTGTCTTGTTTCAAAAAAAGCCTGTCTCAGTTGTTTGCTAGTTTAGTTAGTACTAGAAGACTCGAAAGTGCCTTGCGAATCACAAAGAGAGTGCACGGTTTACTTGTATTAGAGAAAGCATTGAAGCACTCCTCTTACTTGAATTGTGTTAAAAAAAACCATCCTAGCTAACAAGAAGAACCCGTAAAATATATTTTCTCAAAAGTTATTATTTTCTAAAGAAAAAACCTGTGAAATCTCTTACTTACTGAGCTCGATTTGTCAGTGTCTCAATGAGTGGTCTACCCAAATTTGTAGGCATTTCATTGATAAGCACAGCTGCTCTTATATATTTTTATCACCTCAATAACAAAAAGAAAAACAGTAAAGATAATTCTTTCCATTATCACGACACGGATCAGGGCATCAGACAGACTATTGGCCATCTTTGTAGAGGAAAGAGGTTGCCTTTGATGTGTGACTTAAATGAGTGAATTTAATGTAGCCTTTATCTCTCCATAAATTAGAGTAGGTATTTGTTGGTGAGCCGTAGATTTGAGCCCCAGCATCTACCCATTTCAAAGCAAGGTGAATTACTGAATTTAGAGAAGGCTCCTTTCTTAAACGGAGCACTTGCAAACTATGCAAAGTAGCGAGTGAAAGAGTTCTTAATTTAATGGCGGTTGCTATCAGGTGGCTCAACTAAGAAGTTGTTAAAAAAATTGTTAATACAAGCCCCACACTAAGACATGAGCCAAACCGTTCAACTGTTTGCTATTTGATTGTACCTGTCCTTATTGACTTGTTTGTTGTTGATAGCGATTTGTACTCAGCAGTGACGACCTATTTCAACTGTTTGATGGTAGTATTCTCTATGCTTTTAGCTCTTCGCTCCCAACTTCGTATCTCTGATTAACTGTGTCGCGGTGAAGAATTGCCTCGTCAATTACAAAAACCTTTGCATAAATAATTTATATGCTTCCCCTAAACAAAAATATCACCGGTAATCTTGTATAGCAAGAAACAAGTGATTCAAAATCTTAAATATGTCACTTTAAAGTCATCTTTTACTCGATATAATAAAATTAACCGAAACCTTTCGCAACAAATCAAGATCCAACGGGTTCAGGACCTACTTGGGAGCTGTAGATTTTTGAAAAGCTGTTTTTTAATTTTCTAGGCTAAAAAATAACCGTAGTTTTTTTTTTATAAATGGTTGTTGGATAAACAATTAATTTTTCTTAGCAATAAACTGCACCAGCAAATTATGCCTAGTTTTTAGGTTTTAATTTTTGCTAGTTAAATGTAACTTCTAGGTTACGTCAAAAACTATTTAAAAGCTGAGGTGTTTCACTCCACCAATAACCCAACGAGGAGCCAACTAGACCTGCAGTGCCACCTCATCTAGTCAGCAGTCAGCACCACTCTTACCTGACCGTTGGGTCCCACCCGCCCGTTACTAACCGCAAAGCCTTCTCTCCTCTCCTTATCCCCTTCGTCTCCCGCTCTCCAGAGTCGCGCTCCACCGAGCCATGGCCATGGCCTCCTCCTCGCTGCCGCCTCTCCTCCCCGCCAAAACTCTAAGCCATCCTCGCCCCCTCCAGCTCCCCTGCAAGGCTCGCCCGCTTCTCCTCTCGTTCCCTCCGCCCGCGCCCGCCCGCGGCGGACTCAGCGCCTCCGCCCAGCAACCCGCTGCGGGTTTCCAATACGATGATGGTGAGGAAGAAGACAAAGAGGAGGGGGTGCACGAGGATTATTATAGTGACGATCAGGAGGGATAGTGGGAAGAGGAGATGGACGCGGAGGCGATGGAGGAGGAGGCACGGGGCGCCGCCGCCGACCTCGGCGCCCGCTTCGCCCGCGAGCTGCGCATCGGTGAGTGGCTGTATCTGGCTTTTTTGTTTAGGAAATCACCAGGGAGAGAGGTTCTCCACTTGAATTACTCAAAATCCGTTACAGAGTGTGAGAATTATAGGATGCAAGGTAGTCTCTCCATGCGAGAATGTCATGTAGTTGACATGTTAACGAAGAAAGCGTAAATGTGGAAACCATGATTTTGATTTACTGTTCGATCCATGGCCCAGATCCCAGACAATCTTCTTCCGAAGGTGGCGATTATTGGAAGGCCCAATGTTGGTAAATCTGCACTATTCAATCATCTGGTTGGGGTATGCCCTTACTGATAAAAACATAACTACTTCAGTTAATGTCTGCAATGTAGATCATTGTATAATATTCTGGTCTGAATGCAAAGTTGCTATTGTGTATTGAATGTTAATGTCTCACAGGTAAACAGGGCTATCGTTGTTGATGAACCTGGTGTAACCAGAGATGGCTTATATGTGCGGTCATATTGGGGTGATCAGGAGTTTATCGTTATTGATACTGGGGGCTTAATTACTCTATCAAAGTCTCAAGCAGGTGTAATGGAGGAACTTGCTATCACAACTACTGTTGGTATGGATGGGATTCCTCTTGCCTCTAGAGAAGCTGCTATTGCTAGGATGCCATCAATGATTGAAAAACAATCTGTTGCTGCTGTTGAAGAAGCAGCTGTCATACTATTCCTCGTGGATGGTCAGGCAGGTTCAGGCAATTAACATATTTTACTGAGCAAATTTTTTTTGTTGCTTTTGTTACATTTGGTTCTTCTAATTCTAGTACTATTTACGGTAATATGAGTGATCAATTTTTTAGTACTTAGCCATGTCAAGTGTTGGCTTGATTACTTACATGCTGAGCTTAAATTACAATTGCTTCAGTAATTCTTGTGGTAAACTAATTTGTTATACGGATGGCAAACAAAAGCATCTAGAAAAAAAGGAATTGGACATGTCTTTTCAACATGTTTATCGCCTTTAATTCAATTTCTCTCCCTAACATCAATCAAGGTACTAACATATTTCTATTCTAAGTGGCGGTTAGTTTGTTCCGGATGCTGATATATTAGACTCATTAGTCATTAGTTATTAATACAATAAGATGCAATTTTTCTTCGACTTTTTGTTACTTTGTACCTGAAAGTTGACTTGTGCATACGTAATGCTTATTTCACATATCCATTTACGTGGAAAGCATTTTGTTTTTCTTCATATGCCACCTTTGTTCCAAATAAGATCAAGTGGGCTTGTTTAGTATGGCAGATGTGTTGACCTCCTGATGACTCAACTTTTTGTTTCTCTGCTGTCTTTTTTGGTTCTTCCTCTTGAGAAATTTTTTTTGTGACATGAAATGCATTGCTTTTCCTGATCTTCTTTTTTGCCTATCGTTGGCTGTAAATTATTCTTATATACTTCCTTATCTAAGGTTTATTCTTACTAACAGGATGGTCTCAAATATCTTTCAGGCTGGTCTTGTGGCAGCAGATATAATAATTGCTGATTGGTTACGTTGCAAATACTTACATTAGTGTGTCATAAATGTTGTAAACAAGTGTGAATCTCCACGGTAAGGGCAAATGCAAGCATTAGATTTTTGGTCATTAGGGTGAGCGTACAACTTACAATATGTCCACACTGTCCTTACATAGCATTCAGTTCATTCACATGTCAAAAAGATTACTGTTGATGTTTTATTTTGGACAACCACAATTTTACTGAAAACTTTTTTTTTAGAGGAGCTTGACTCTAGAAGCTACATTTTGTTGTGATTGTGCTGCTAAAATACAAAGGACAAACAACACATTCATCTGATGTTAACTGTATAAAAGTCATAAAGACATAAAGTATCAGAATCTTAGTGGTTCGACATGGAAGATTCATTTACGTCACATTAGGTAAAAAATTCTACAAGAATTCATTGTCTCTCAACACTCTGCTTGTGCTCTGACTATAAAGCAGTAAAGTATATTAACAAGCACCTCCACGTTTTTGTTAATGGTATCATTTTCTTTAACTGTCCAGCAGTCGGCTTTATTTATATTTATTTGTTGCTCAGCTCATCTTTCTGTTATTTCCTGCTAGGTTTTCTCCTCTGTCAATATCTGCTATTACTGGCACTGGAACTGACGAGCTCCTTGATATGGTCTGTTCAGAGGTGAGAAATTTCGAGGTATTCAAAATACAGTATTTATTCAGACAATTTTTCATCATACATGCATGGCTGATGCTTGTTTTTCTTAATGATTGGGAACCATTTATGGAGTTTTTGTATACAAAGATTGAACATTGTGATAATATCTACATTACTCTTGACTATGGAGGTAAATTGATACAATTTCTCACGAAAAGACTAGGATAATTTCCTGGTCAGAAAAAAATACTAGGATAATTTATTATGGAAGGCCTTTTAATAAATTTTTTTTATACAGGCTATCCCCATTTTCCATTAATCAAAATGGAAACCATAATCTTTTTACATTTGAGAGGTAGAATGAGGGGAGGATAGGGGAGAGGGGAGCAGGGGCAAAAGATAGGAAGCAGTTCCTGGACACTAGTAGTCCTCACCTACATATTGCAGTCATTCCACCAGATAACTACATATGACAATTCATTACTCAAAAATTCCAACCAGAATAACCAAAATCTCCCTTTTTCTTCATCCTCACTGCGACTTTAGGCTTCATCATTTGCATCCTGACTACCTAAAGGAGCCATTAGCGCCAATCTCGGTCACACCAGCGACGCCCGTGCTGCTTCCAGAGCCGCCTGCATCAGCTGATTTGCTTCATTCTTCAGTGCCTCCTTCATCGCATCCTTCTGAAGCCCTAGCCAATATTGCAAAAAGGATAACGCCAAAAAGACCACTTCCTCAGGGACCAAATAAACTTCTCAAAACAGGCTTTGTTTTGTGTTTTCCACAGAGCCCAACATACAGCAGCCAATCTTAGTGTATGTAATTCACCAAAATGAGGTAAAAACTAAGTATTGAGAGATATTGCAAGGGATACAAGATGTCTCAAGACACTTGCCAACTATTCCCCAAACCACTTTCGCTACTTTACATTCAGGGTCGGTCCCGAGGGGGTGGTGGCGCCCGGGCCCCCAAAAATCAAGGGCCCCTGTGTACAACAATCAAGATAGGCTATTGGACTTGGCCCACCACAAAGACTGACTATCCAGATTCCAAGAGTCCAAGAGGCAAAGCGCCTTGGGTGGCCTCTACAGCCTTCCTCATGATCAAAGTCTGCGCGCCTACAACATGATCAACTAGTTGTTCGATTGATGCCTCTTGCTTTCTATGTTCTTCCAAAATCAAATCACATAAATCTTGAGGCGTTGTTCGATTTAACAACAAATCATTGTCGCTGTCGTGTCGTTGTGCAACAGGCTAGTGTGCTACTGCTAGCCTAGGCCCCGCCACTGGCGTCTGTCATGCGGGCGATTCAACTGTGATCGGACGGAGACGCAGTCACCACAGAGTGAATATTAATCTTCCTAATCTCTTTTCCTATTAGTCTTACACTATTTAATCTTTGATACATTTATTATTATTTTCAGCTCCGTGCGTTATCATGTCATGTAGAAAGTATCCATCCGGTAGCGAAAAAAGAAAAAGAAAGAAACATGCGGATGACTTCATAGAAACGCAGAGAGGAGCTATGGACAAATTTTTAAAGAGTAATACAAGTGCTTCCCCGAACCTAAATGATGAGTTGGCGATAGTTGCTGTGGAGGAAGAGGAACCAGCCATTGGGATTTCTGAAGAAGAGGAAAATGTTGACATCAACATCGATGTTAGAAGAAATTCTTTAAGATGATGCCAAGTGCCAAGTAAGTGTTTATGATTACAATTTGCATTTGTCATTTCATTAACTTTAAAGTGTTCTATAGAAGTAATTTTTGTGCATCGAATATTAATTTTTTCAATGATGTGTGCTTATAAGACTATATATATATATATATATATATATGTATATATATATATGTGTATGTATATATATATATATGTGTGTATATATATATATATATATATATATATATATATATATATATATATATATATATATATATATATATATATATATATATATATATATATAGATGGGGTAGATGGGGTCTCCATATAAGTTTTCGCTCCGGGCCCCCAAAATGTCAGGACCGGCCCTGTTTACATTCAAGCAACAGATGACAACACGATTCCTGTTGTTCACAAATGTAACATACTGGATTGCCAGGCCAGTTCCTTTTCTTCATAGTATCCTTAGTTAGGATTGCTTTTAAAGGAACCATCCACATAAAAATCTTTATTTTGGTTGGGATTTTGGCTTTCCAGACATGTTTATGAGTATCCCCCACCCAGTGCTTCGTCAGATATTTATAAACTGACCTCACTGAAAGGCTACCTCTTGCTTCCCAAGCCCATTTCATCACATCATCATCATCGAACTGAACTGACCTCAGTTCCAGATGGATTTTATCCCAGATTACTTGGGACTCAGGAGATATCTTCTAGAGGATAAAGGTCCATTTCTATTCCACACAACAGGCCACAGCTACGTCTTTGTCATTACAGATGTTATACAAATCGGGATACTGTATATTTCTCTCAGTTAACAAAACTGGAAGGTTGATGCAGCTGTTTGAAATACTTGGGACCCTCAGTGGTTCCATGCGGTCAATCTCGTGAGCTTCTGACTGTGCGACATTGGTTCAGAAACTGTATTTCTTTGTTTTATTAGTTAATATTACCTTGTGGTAAGTAACTCATGGTGCCTTATAGGGATTGTACGGTGTTGAAGAAGATGAAAACTATGTTCCCGCTACTGCCAACATAGAACCATTGTCAGCCCAGTTAGTGGGACAACCTGTGATGCCATTGATTCTGAGTTCACCACAGAGGATGGGCAGGTTTGTTCATAATGCTTTTGTCAATGTTTAAATCTCTCAGAGATGCCTCATTAGTGCAATACACAGTCAAATTATCTCCACTTACATGTACCTTTTCATGTTTGTAACAAGATAATATTTATATATGTCAGAAAGAGAAATTGGATGTCACTACAATGTAACACTAATTTGCTGATATTGCAATAGGATGCAGAAATACAAACTCATTGATACCGCTGGCATCCGACGTAGGGCAGCAGTTGCTTCCGCTGGCAGCACAACTGAAATGCTTTCAGTAAAACGTGCACGTGCAATCCGCCGCTCCGATGTGGTTGCCCATGTTGTTGAAGCGATGGCCTGCATAACAGAGCAGGTATTTATGTCACAAACACTTGCACCAAAGTTAACAGTAATGTTGTTGTCCGAGTCGCGGTACAGGATTCAGGTTCGCAATTATCACTATTTCTTCCAATTTTCATTGCCAACACTGTTATGAATAGCACTTTTATTCATCATAAGACCAATATGCTAGAATATATACATGTACATGAGGGTACAAAAAAAGCCTATACAAGATAATACATGATATTAGCAATCTCTATACAAGGTAATACATGATACTATCTAACCCCTTCCCCAAAAAAAACTAATGGCGGATCAACAACACTGAGTTTAAAGAGATAAAATCTTTGTTGAGCTCTAGTCTGTGTCTTCATGAAGAAGTCTGCCAACTGAAGTTCTGAAGGTACATACTGAAAAACCATGACCTGATTTTGTACCTATGACCGCATGTAAGAAGTATAAACACCGATATGCTTGGTAAGCTCATGCTTCATCGGTTCTTGAACAATGCTAATAGCACCTATAATGTCAGATAAAAAGGAGTCGGTGTAGAAACAGAAACACCAAAATCCTCAATTTATGGTATATGTTGTTGCTTAACTGAAGGTCATCACAATAACGGTTTCTTCAGCTTATTTCGTTTATACTGGTAACGGTGTCCGTAGTGGAAATTGAAAGAAAAAATGGCGAAACGCGAACGTGAATCTCGTACCGTGACTCGAATGAATCACGTTTCTGGTAACTATGGTTTTAAGGTTCAGAATTCAGAAAGTTAATGCAAGGAGGATTCACACTAGCAGCACAGTTCTATTAATTGGTCACGTGTTTCAACTTTTCTGAAAGTCATTATCGAGCTGTTTCATTATCAGCTCTAAGTTGGACCCTCAAATTTGAGATACAAATGTGGGTATTTTGCATAGACAGGACAGAAGGGAGCTGTTGATGCAGGGGGCAGATCGGCTGGCGAGGATGGCGACTAATGTGTTCAGCAGAGCGCGAGGATGGACTAACATGGTGCGGCTAATTGCTAATGAGAGGTCGTGGATACCAACTATCTGTTAAGTCTCCGGCAATCCTTTTCTACCAATTTTCTGTTAACCCCGCCTTGGCTTATCTTGATATGGAAGAAGAATGTTTAGAAGAAAGAATGAACACTTGTTATTTCTAATTGTGACCATTCATTCGGCCACCACAAGGGAGAAGAAATGTTTACAAAAACTCTGTTATTTCTAACCACCTAATGGTTGATACTTTGTAAAGTGGTAAGATCTTAATAAGAGGTTTGAATATCTAATAGAGTCCAACTAGTGATACGTGCATAATACATATGTAATATATAATTTTGACTATAAGATATTTTAGTAACATATTAGCCAAAAGAAGTAAAACATCGTGACATTATAAGATTTTTTTACTTTTCACGATAGACATAATGCTACCATTTTCACATAAACAAATAGTTATATCCATTATAGTCATAGACGGCCAAATGGGCGGTACCTAATAGGCTGGCCCGAGGCTCGCCACTATAGGCACATCTCGGCTTGACCGTAAACGGGTCGTGCTTGGACCGACACCCCGGCACGGCCCAGCCCGTTTACAGTCGGGTCGGCACGGCACGACACGTTTAGGGCCCAGCACAATTAGGCCCGGTACGACCTATTTGGGCCATTTATTCGAAAAAAAGCTGTTTTATAGTTGTTCGAGGCTTTAAATTTTTTGAAAAAATCTGATTTTTTTCGAAAAATCCCAAAAAATTTCCTATAAGTAGGGTGGCAGCCCCTCCTTATTTCCTCACCAGCAAACTTGCAATCTCTTCTCTTCATTCTCTTGTAGAAATTCTCTTGCTCTTGGTGGTAATTTGGCAAAATACAAAATAGTTTTGCCAAAAATCAAAAAATCCGAAATTCAGCAGTCGGCTTTTGTCAAGAAATCAAGGTAATAATTGTGATTTAATTTTCATTTTTTTAGTAATTTAAATGATATTAAAGTACTAATAGCATAATTATTTCTTGCAGTTTTCTTTGTGGAGAAAAGGGGGTTTTTCGTCTTTCCCTGTTTCTGATTTCGGAATTTCACCTGAGGAATTTCTTGCATCCTATGAAGCTGAAGAAGCTGCAGTACCTGTACCATCCTCAGGCTCTACAAGTGCTATTACGTTGGCAAGCACCAGGGCAAAAAGATCAAGACGCAGTACATCGGGAATCTAGAAAGATTTCGAGTAGATTTTCGAGACATCAGACGGCGTTCAGAGCAAGTGTGCTATTTGTAAATATTGTAAACACAAATTAACTACGAATTTTATAGGTGGAATAAGGCACTTGAAGAGACATACTGAGAGCTGTAAAAGAAAAACGAGGGTGGTTTTGAGACAGACGAGCTGAAGTACAATCCCGATGGTACAGTACATAACTGAGACTACAATCCTAAGGTAGCTCGTGAATCTCTTTGTCGTTTAATCGCTTCTCAAGATTTTTCTTTAAACTTTGGTGAGTCACCTGCGTTTGAAAACTATGTTATGATCGCTCATAATGTTAGGTTTTTTTGCAGTTTTTAGACTGACAGCAACTAAAGATTTGATTAAATACTATAATAATTATCGTAATAAGCTAAAAGAGCAATTTAGTACCTATACTTTTTCTATGTTTTTGACATTAGACATATGGAGTGGTAGGGCTAAAGACAATTAACTTAGTGTAATTGCTCATTATATAAACAATGATCGGCAACTAGAGAAGAGAATTATAGGATTCAAATTAATTGATGTAGCACACAGTGGTGAAAATATTACTAATTATATTGTAAAAGTTGTGAAAGATTTTGGCCTTACAAATAAATTTTTTGCAATAACATTAGATAATACTTCAGCAAACACTTCTGTCATGAACATTCTTACTCCGCTTTTTAATTCATATGCCGAATCTTTCTTATTACATCCGCGTTATGCTTGCCATATTATTAATCTTATAGTTAAATCTGGTTTAAAGAGGTTAGATCAGTACCTTGAACCTTTTCGCGCTGTAATATCTTTCTTAAATAATCAACGAGTGACAGCATATAAGACTTATTGTATTGCAATGGAGATACATCCACGTAAGTTTGGTTTGGATATGCCTGGTAGATGAAACTCTACTTACTTGATGCTTAAGTCTCCAATACTCTAGAAGAGAACATTTTCTGTTTTTATTAACACGCACTGTCGTAGTCAGGATGGTCAACCACTACTCACAGAGCAACATTGGTATGTTGCTGAATACTTGCTATCATTTTTAGAAATTTTTTATGATTCCACTATTGCTTTATCTGGAGTTTATTACTCAACTTTTCCTTTAATTGTGCATCATATTCTAGAAATTACTACCCACTTAAGGAACCACGAAAATGATAATATTTTGAGTGTATGTGTTTATGCTATGAAAACTAAAATTTTGAAATATTGGCAAGAAATTCCTATGTTATATGCATTTGTATTTATTTTAGATCATAGAGCTAAAGTTCGAGGATTTTCTAATGTTCTCTCACTTCTAAGTGATGCGGTGGATATTGATTATTCTAGTTATTTTTAAAATGTTCATGCTAACTTACCTCAAATTTATGCTAAGTATGACCAGAAGTTTGCTGGAGATCGCATGCAGCGACATTCACTAGCACCCACAATAGGTAGGAATAAAACTGTGTGGGAAAAGATATGGGGAGCAGGTGACTCTTCCTCGTGCCAGCCTATCTCAAAACAAGTGGTGGGGAGCTAACTGCCTATCTCAACATCGACACTGTCAGCTACCAAGAGCAACAAGAGGAGGACTTCAACATTTTGCAGTGGTGGTATGAGCACAAGATAACATATCTGGTGTTTTCCATATTAGCAAGGGATATGTTAATTGTTCCTGTCTCTACGGTTTCTTCGGGATCTGCTTTCAGTCTATCCGAAAGAATAATCGAGGAGAGAAGAACAAATATATCAAGTGAGATGGTGGAAATATTTCTCATTGTGAAAGATTAGGAACTAGCTGATCGACGAGCCCAACACATTACAGAAAATGTTGAGCTAACGGAAATATTTAAAAATCTTTATCTAGATAATCAGAAAGAATAATTGTAATCTTTATTTTTTTTTCTGTATTACTGAGTTATAGGTTATACCTTTTTTTTCTTTGACGAGGTTTTCACGTGTTGAGCTTTTACTCGACAAAGTTGTTAACGAGACGTCAAACATCAATAGCATGACCGGTAAACGGACCGATACTTTTACCCTTGCTGCAACTCGGAATAGATCGGGGCGTATGTACGTGAGCCGTGAGGTATCACATTCACAGCTGGAGTCCGACTAGAACCCCGGAGATGCATTTATGCTTTGGATGTTACGTGCTTTATTTCCAGCTTCAGACTTGTCGACATGCATGTCTCTCCTCCGATTCTTTTCCTTTGGCACCGAAAGTGCTAAGCCAACAAACCTACATGACAGAATTTTGTACTCGGTCTCAATGAAAAGAATTTGGCACCTAACACTCAACGTTACAACTTACAAGAGTTCATGGTCTGACATAACAAACTTGAAATTACTAACAGGAACAAAATGTAGCACAAGAACGCAACTAGTATGTAACAACAACGCGAGTCGACTCCGGCGATGCACGCTTACGTGGCCTTATTAGTGATTACGATGGAAGTATGTACACGGTAACACAACTTTCATGGCATCACATCACATATATGTTATTCCTCAGCCAACGACACAGGAACAAGTGTATGACAAAAAATAATTACACACTGCAAAATCCATGGACAACATCCTGTAGGCGAATATAAAATAGCCTTATTGGAAGAAAGTACAATTTACAACAGTAACAGTAGTCCCTCAATTATACACTCTTCGTCACAACACAAGCACAAGGTTTTGGTCGCACTAAAAATGAGGTTCTCCGGAGCTGGTGCCCAAAACCTTCAGATTGGAAGCAAGCAGTTGAGGTTCTCAAGATGGCATGGCGTGGTTACAACAAGGTACTTGCCTATCCGCAACATAAACCAGTCATCGAGTTCTCATGTTGAAAAAAAAAGATACAGCGATAAGCTCGAGACGATGCGAAGAGATCAGCAAGAGCTTTCTACTGATGCTCATAGTTCACAGTTCACGGCACGTACTGAGATGCGAAGACGTCCAGCTTCTTTTTGCCCAATCTGTATATGACTCTGTAATCTTCAATGGCTGGGATGCAATGCCGACTGCTCACATGAAACCATCGGTGGCATTTTCTAAGCAGTGTTCAAGCACCATACGTACTCTGAGCTGCACAAGAAAGGGGCATCTTGAGGTGTTAGGCTTAACACTAAACAACGTTTTGAGGTTAGTTTCAAGTAGTATATGTCAACAGATATTTACGAACTACCAGCCATGCTCGTCATCTTTTTTTTCCCCTGTTTTGTTGGTTCAATTAAGATTCTTACAGCTAAACCCCTGAGTGCTTATATGCATATCAAATTGCAGGAGTAACTTTCGACAAAGCATTTTCTTATCAAATATAAGAGTGTACCTCTGCTTATATCAAATCCTTGCTAATAGGAAGGGTAAACTGGTAAAGGACACTGTTTCTAACACAATCAAGAATACATTTAAGTGGACAACATTGAACTAAGGTACACAAGGCTCCAAATTGAGTTAGCAACATGTAAAGAAATTCCATTCCCTAGGGCAGATCTTCCGCTCTCTAAGGGCTCATACAGGCCAATGTGAAAGAAGCAACAGTAAGGATGGATGGAACATTGGGCCTGTTTGATATGGCTGTAGCTTTTCTTAAAAGTAGCTTTCAGCTGGGCTTCATAGCTGAAGGGCTGCATGGCTAAGCTAAAGAGGTTTGGTATTTGGTAGTCCGACTTTTAGTATTGCTTTTAGGTGTGAGGGGTGCGTGTCGGGAATGACCGAATGAGGATGAGAGAGGTGTAGTTTGAGATTTTATACTTGGTATGAGGGGGTAATTTCTTCAACTCTAGTGACAAAGTCAGAATCCTAACCCACCAAAACTGTGGAAAGCTACCGCAACTAGCTTTTGATTTTCAGTTTCTCCTAGTACAAATGGGCTGCTGTCTTTTGACTTCTGGCTGCGGAGAAACCAGCCGTTTCGAACAGCTTTCGACTTCCAGAGGGGACATGCCGAAGCTGAAGCTGTCCCAAACAGGTCCATTAACAACTAAACAGCAGTAACGAAGTGGCTGTGGCACTCACTATAATATGCACTATCTCAAGATAACTTTATCTAGAAAGAGAATGTAGTACCTTGCAATCCAAGCAGGGGTCATTTATCATGCTTTTTACTTGTGAAATTACCCCAGCATTTTGGAGTCTGACAACTCGAGTAGACGAGGCCTCACATTTTGGGTAAATCAAGTTCAGAATACACCATAAGGCTGCTACTCGCAATTGTTTATCTTTGCTCTTCAGAAAGTTAACAACAAAAGATTGTTTGATAAGACCTCCTTGTTGAGGAACAAGAACATCCATTGTAGCTTCCTTGTTCATTTCATTCCCAGCTGCAATATTTGCAAGCACAAACATACCCTGAAGAGAAGAAACAGAAAGACCAATGACTTATTGTACAATGATCTTTGCATTATTAATTCTTTTATAAATAATATCACATAGAAGAGGCACATATGTCCCTAAATATCAAAACATGAGATACAAAATCATAAAGTTCCATCAGAAAAGATGTTCTTTGTTCCCCTCCAAAGTTTGAAAACTGCATTTGGAAGCTTAAGGAAAACAGACCTGGATGCACACTCCTGGGGCAGATGCATTGTTCAGTTGTCTTGAAATAGCATTTATAACCATGCCATCTTCACCAATGACATAATTAAAAGAGTCCACATATCCATCAACAAGATTGTGTACCAGTGCCAAGGTCTGTTCCTGAACAAAATGTTCAGAATCTGCAGAACATTTTGCAATTAGCAGTGAGACCAATTTAATAGTTCCCTAATTAATACCATATCTGGCATGTAGACTTACCACATATGAGGCTTGAAAGAGTCGATAAGGTCAGCTCCTTCAGAATGAAGTCTTTATCCTTTGGATTCAGAAGGAACATAATATTTCTAAGAGCCCATACAGATTTTAGCCTCAATGTTGGGTCCATAGACTTGGATAAATGAACAAGTTGCGAGACAACCCCAGAATGAAGAAGAACTGATTTTCTGGGTGTTAAATTCACAGCAATATTGCAAATAGCACCAAGGGCAGCAACCTGTGACAAAGATAGTTGAATGTGCACTTTATCAAGTCCAGGTGGCAGAACTAAAGTACCGATGTTTCACAATCACAATATAGTTAATTAACACAAAATTTAGTGTCACTTGAGTGAGACAAAGGGTTGCTCCAACAATAAAGCCAGGAAGTGGTAGCGAGGTACAGAATTACCAAAAAAGCTGCCTCCTATGTAAATCTGCTACCTTTCAAATAGTTCTTATGCAATTGATATGTGATTTTGTAGTTTTACAACAAAAAATTAGTTCTGCAGGGCATTTTGAGAGTTTCAAGTAGAGGCAAAAAATGGGTGCGAAGAAGGTAAAACTGCAGTGATAACATGCTTCAAGATTTGCATGCAAATAGGTAAGTTAACACCACCATGCACTGAAAATCCTTTTTTCTACTATAAAGCCCACAGAGTTCAAAACATGACCAGCTCTCTGGAAGAAGCAAGGCACTTGGAAGTGCAGCTGCAATGTGCCTTCCACAAAAAACCCAGCTCAGGAAAATGCCATTGAAGATTGCATGATTCACATTACCTGGACTGAAGTAGAGGAGTCATACAAAAGCTGGACTAAGGGGGCAATAACTGAATCGCAGGATAATCGGCCTGCACTAAGTACCTGGAAATTAAACACATCAACTGAATCATTTGAAATGAACACAAAAGGTCGAGACATAAAGAAGAATGCATCTTACCTTTGATGACCTAGAGATATTCTTCAGACATGAACATGCTGCAACACGGATATCAGCACAATCATGCTTCAATGCATCAAGTATTAAGGTTGATACCTGTTAAGCGATTACGTTATTAGTCATAATGCTTGGTCAATCAATAATCATATTCATCCAGAGCTCCTTGAGCAGTGTATTGTCTTGTCAAGAATTAACACTAACAATAGAAGGACTCTACAGAAATTCAAATAACAACTTAAAAGGCAAACCACAGCAATACTTGAAAGTACTATCGTACAGAAACTTCACATACCCTAACTGACATAAGTTGAGATCTTGACTCTTCGAGTTTTGAGCAAAGTTCAGCTAAAGCAAGCAATATGGTCACTGCCCGCCTTGTCTCCAATGAATTTGCTAACAGATGGTTGGTAAGCTTCTCAACTGCATTTGTTGAAAAGGCTTGTTTCTGCAGTTCCACACTGCCTTTAATCAGGGTGGTTAGTGCCAAGGGAGCTTCATCTCCTACATGACCAGGTTCTTCAATAAGCTCAAGTAAGACCAGAATCAACTTGGTTTTAATTTGTCTGTCCTGAAAATGACAGGGAGAAGCATGCTCAAGTGCAATCAAGCACAGACAAGCAAGTAGTCTTGTGCGTGGGCTCGATCATGTATTAACCCAACTATTGAACGAAAAGCTTTTCCATGGTCCATTGATGCAAATCTTGAAGCAACTTCCCAGTTATTTTTTATGATTGCAGTCAAAGAATCTAAACAAGCATCTCGTAGATTCATAGAACCTCCAAAAAGGCTAATAAGTCTCAGAGGAACTCCAGCACCACATAGTGCTAATTGTTCTGCATTGCTATCGCAAGAGTGTGATATAATATTAGCAGCCAGCTCTGTGACATTTTCATTCTCGCTATCCAAAAGGGAAAGAAGGAAATCCATATTTTTCTCATTATTGGCGTCAAACTTTGGAGCTAATTTTGATTGATATATCATCCTGAGAGCACGGGCACTTGCATCCACAACCTATAATCAGGACGATAACCTCAGATCAGACAAAATTATTAATTATCATGCATTAGTGGTTACAAACTATTCAATATAACATGAAACAATCACCACAATCAGACATGGCACCTAACCACACTAAGCTTACCCTGCATTCAACAAATGAGGGTGCTTGGATCTGAATTCTTGTGCACTCATGTATTGCTAAAATTACAAGAATACAAATACAAGAAGCTTCAGATGGAATTCAGTGACCAAAGAGTATTATTATTTCAGCGATAACATTGAAGCAATGGGACCATAGCTATGCCATAATTAGAAATATTGGGGGAATGTGCTAATGTGCAAGTTTTCTGAGAGAATGTTAAAGTGAAAAGCTCAGATGCAAGCTGGTTTGTCAAAAGCGACGACTATGGATATTAGCTGAACTGGCTATTGTAGCCTAGTCCAATATTTATGTCAATATGCACAAGAATCATTTTCAAATTATGAACATCGGAAAAAACACCTTGTATACTAGACTAGAAAAGGAGCAAAACAACAACTGACAAATCAGTCTATCAGATAAATTGGCATTCCCTAATGAGTCATGAAATTATTAATGCCCAACAGCAGTGGTTAGGGGATGTCACAATAGGAGCTACCAAAGTAGTCGTTTCGTCTCTTTTTTTCTTTTCTTAATCTCATTCACCATGCTTTGTTCCCTCTTTAATAGTCACTCTGTACCACAAACAGTGACCTTTTGCCTCATAAGAGAATAACAAACAGCAACCTTCGCCAATATAAACAGTTGGTGCATGTGCAGTAACGCCTCACAATCATTCACCCTCATGTATTCACCAGTTCACTGGTACGTGGATCATGTGATCTATTAGACTTCGTTTGGATGGGTTCAGAATAATGGGATTCCGGCCCATTCCACGTGGATTTTGATCTACAATCCATGTGGATTGGATCGGAATGCTATCACTCCGAACCCATCCAAACAGCGCTTAACTGAATAGGACAATTCAGTGTTATGGAAGAGATTACAAGTTTGAATGCCATCATGGTTTTCTTTATCATTCAGAACCACCCCCAAAAAAAAAAAGGGTACCTCCCAACTGTCAAGTTTAAATTTCAAACAGAAGGGCACCCAAATCCTACTCGGCAAAACAAGACATCCAACTTCACAACACACCAACAGAATTCAAACACAAAACAGTCCATCAATAAGCGACTACACCAAATAATCACACTACTGCCAAATTCTTAGCCCAAGCATATAGCATGAGCTACAGTTTTACTGTGATCTATCGGAAGCAATTTACCACATTCTTATTTCGTGCTCAAACCAGGAAAACCAATTCAATTTATCAGTTCAGACGAATTTATCATGAATCCAACGCCAAACAGCAACTTTCCAGCACATTCCTCCCCACCACCACACCTAACCATTGACCCACTACCAAACTCCCCACATTTCAAGCACAAATGAACAATATCTTCACTACTTCAACCAAAAACTGAAAAAAGAAAAGGACATAAAAAAGAAAAAGAAATGACAACCACCACCAGTACCTCTCACCTTAATTAAACCGATAGATCCTCCAATAGTTCAGCTCAAGTAATTCTCCAAACCCCAAGCACAAACCATCAATATGATCCCCTACTACAATGTTCTTTTTGACCAATTCACACGGCAACCATCAAACTACCACAATCTATTTCCGTATTCTTACCCAACTCAAAACCCTTACTACCAAAATTTATGGCAAAATGGTATAATACGTACTTACCACTTGCCAGGCACTCTTCTTGTCACGCCACTGTTTTTTTTTCACCCAATTAAAATTACAACAGTAAACAGTAAGATATTTCACCAATCTAACCAGCAATTCTCATAGAAATAATTAAGTTACCACCACCGTATCTTCCTATTTCCAGTTCATAGCCAATCCAATCATAAATGCCAACATACCCCAAAATTTACATGACGACAACAAGCAAGAAGTAGTTGCTGCCTGCTAATTTCCAACAACTCTTCTCCACGCAACAATCCTTTCCAAATTGAACAACAAATCCACAACAGAAACAAATTGGACTACCCAAATATGTTTTTGCGCCCAAAAACCAAGCAGACATCCACAGGAAACAAGCAACAAGCGATTTAATGGAGCAGACCCTACCTTCTCGTCGGTGTGGGCGAGGAGCAGCGTGAGGTGCCCCACGGCACCAGCGGCCAGCACGGCCCGCGCGCCGTCGTCCACGCCGCACGCGAAGCTTCCCGCCGCGGCCGCCGCCTGCACGAGAGAGGCCGCGGACGCGCCGGGCTCGGCCAGTGCAGCCACGACCGCCGGCACGGCGCCGAGGCGGAGATAGAGGAGCTTCTTGGTCCGGTTCCCTATGATCTGGTTCTTGATCTCGCGCAGCGCACGCACCCGCTCGTACTCCCCCTCCTCTGCTCCGCCGCCGCCGCCGCCGCCGCCGGGCCTCCCGGGCGCCAGCCTCGCTGTGAGCTCCTCCGGCCTCGTACCCATGCAGGACGTCACGGACGACGACACCGAGGGCGCAGTTGCCTCATCCAGCCGCGCTCCGCCGCTCGCCGTGGCCGGCATCTGGGGTGGGGGAGGTGGGCGAGAGGTGCTCGTGTTATTGCCGCTCCGGGCTTTTTTTTTTTTTTTGTAATTTTCGAGCTTTTCTTTTGTTTGGCTGGTGTTTTGTAGAGAGAGACGGAGAGAGGAAATGGCTGGGTCGGGAGCCCTGGGCCAATGGTGTTGCACCGCGTGGATCAAAGTACTTCATTATTATCTTTTAAAAACATTTTTAGCTGGTAACTACTGTGAGCCCGTGTGTATGTGAAGTGGGACAGCCGGTGAAATGATTTGGGCCGATTTTTTGCAGATTTGTTCTTGGCGTTGTCTTCTTTTCTATTTTTGTTGGGTTTTTTTTATCCTTCCGAGGCGGCTCCATTTGGACTTTGTTTGATCAAATTGAGATGTGTTGACGTATGTGAATTTTTATGTTTAGGATATTTTTTCTTTATGTTTTTGTGTTGTTTGAATGGTGTGTTTTTGCCTGCGGTTTTAAGCACTTTATTTTCATGCTAGCATTTGTCTGCATCTACTGTCACTGTCATCCTGACCCAAGCATAAATCATATTGAATCAAGTATAAATTATAGATTTACCTATATGAATAAATAGTCCTACAATACAGACTATAGAGGGCAACTATTGGTGAATTTAGGGAGAGGATTTGCTAAACAACAGTCAACTAAAAATTTTGAAAATCCGTCAATTTTCTGACCTTCAAATCCGTTTAAAGATTCATACTCCGAAGCAGCATCTTTCTTGTCTTCAACAAGTATCACTGTGGCTACCATCGTGACTAAACGCTCGCGAGACGCTGGCAAAGCCGTATTCGCCCCACCAATGTCGAACACCCTCTATTGTATGCCCTACCTATGAACGCACGCTCCACGAAGTGCCCCTCCCCCACCACCTATTTTCCTTATATTAAGTTGATGCGTTGAAGGCACCTCAACCTGCCACCAAAAGCAACAGAAAGGAGGAGTGTGGGAGAGACCACAGGAGACAAGGGAAGAAGGGTGATGACGGTGGTGGAGGTGATAAGGGTGTGGTGATGACAAAGAAGGTAGGTAGCTTCAACGTCGACAACCACTGTGAAAGAAAACGGGAGTAGGGACAGGATATACCAGTGGGCACGACGACACTAGCGAGGAGTCCACGTGGTGGGGGAAAGGCTTGGAGGTGGCGGCGCTCCATGGCTGCAGTGAAAAGATCTGGCGTGAGGGTTTGAGGGAGTGATTTCTATAGGAAAGAAGAGTTTGACCTAGAGCGTCCGACAGAGATCGGACGGCTGAAAAATCTGGCTGATTTTTATAGAAATTGATTTTGGGGTAGACAGCCCCTTAGGGAATACGTCAAATACTCAGGGCAAATTTAGAATGTACATAGTATTTCATTTGTGCCATCTGCCAACTTTGCAGCTTAAAAATTCTCCAATACAGATTTCAGATAACAAGATTTGGAGATTGTACCAGTGCCACAATTATCCAAATGTTGATTCAAGCTAATCCCTGTGCTCATGACAACCATGAGCCATCCATCTAAAGCAGATGTTGATAGAGAACGCCCCTGCATAATGATGCACTGCTGCAAGTTTGCAACTTACAGCCTCTTCTCTTGCTTGTTTATGCCTGCATCAATTATTTTTAGGAAGAGCTTGCAAGAATTCAAGCTCTAGGTGTAACATGTAGGCTTCTTTCTGACGATAATAAATGGGGCAATTTGGCCCCGTGTAAACAAACTTCTGTACCAATTGCAAGCACACGGATTCTAGATCCTAATAAAACAATAGTTCCCAACAGCAGCAGCAGCAGGCCAAATTATCCAACCATTATGATATATATAGAAAAAAAGACTGAAAAGCTTTATTGCACTCCACCAGCAATGAGTTGAACTCAGTAGTCAATGGGCAAAACAGGTTATGAACTAGATAGACCCTCAATCCACATCATATTCTTGAGGGCAGGTAAATCTCTTTAGACGAGCTCACGCTACATTTTGACTGCTTTTGGTACAAAGAACTAAGCCCGAATCTCTGGCGAGCAAACGGCAAATGGAACTAAATTTCCACGTTTTGATTTTGTTTTGTCTAGCTATGATTGAGATTGTCAACCCACACAAATCAAATCCAAAATTTTGTTGTCAGTGCTGCTGCAGTATTCTTAACAGTGCTTTGGGTCATCTAATGCCCATTTTAATCATCCTTAGTTATCTGACCGTATCTTAAGGCCCCGCCCCGCGTTCGTCCAGGAGCTCCTCCCAAAAGAGAAGCCAAGTCAAGTGCAAGCCTAGAGGAAGGGCCCAAAGACCCATGTAACAGATGGTGAGCTTCAATCCATCGAATGATGAATTTATAGTATGGTATCCCATGAAAGCAAAGACCAGATGACTTACATGCTTGCGGTTTCCTTTTCTACTTCTTTAGTATCAGGTTGTAACAGAACTTCTGAATCTGTTTTGGACAGAATTGTATAAAATGCAGTTGCTTTGCTATCCATAATGGCTGTTTCATGCATCGGAAATACTATCATTAGAAATCATAAACAGTAGCTCGAAGTAGCAGTTGCACAAAGATTATATGACTTACAGTAAGAATCATCCGAATCACAATTTCCATCATCCAAAGAAAGTAACTTCTGCAGGTTGTAAAAATTCATTGAGAAGAACAATTAGAGGAAATATGATAGTGATACATGTCAGAAAAAACTACGCATGGAAAGCCTCATGTAGTTACTGAGCTAGCTCAATTACCTTCAAATTCTCATAGCATGCCTCAAGGTCATCATTCACCAAAAGGTGATCAAAAAGACCTCGTGCATTGGATTGATCAAGCTCTGCCCTAGCATTTCTCAGTCGCTTTTGGATTTGTTCCTCAGTTTCTGTTCCCCTGTATGACAAAAGGGTAGATTCTAGATCGTCTTTCATTTTGTTAGTGAAGAGCATGAATCAAACATGCCTTGTTGTTACATCATTAGACTTGGTCATCTACATCATGATCTTCTACTATTACTTCATTTTGGAAGTTACAGTTATACCGTGCCCAAAGGCGCTTCTCTAGTTCTTCAAATGATGGAGGGCAAACAAAGATGAACAGTGCTTCAAGAGAAGAAGCCCTCACAGATCGAGCTCCTTGGACATCAATGTCGAGAATACACCTCTTTATCGCAAAAGCAACAAAAATATGTAACGAGTCACCTTTCATAAACAAGTAAGAAAAAGAGAGTATGTCATTTTACCTTCCCCTCATCTGTAACGGCTTCAACTACTTCAATACTGGTGCCATATAGGTTTCCATGAACATGAGCGAACTCAAGAAATTTGCCCTCACTTATCTCTTTCTCCATCTTGCTTCGATTCGTGAAGTGGTAATGGACTCCATCTATTTCTTTCTCCCTTGCAGCTCTTGTAGTGTGGCTAACAGAAAATCCAAATTTTGATGGAAAGTCTTTCATTAGTTTTGTGATTAATGTGCCTTTACCAACACCAGAAGGCCCACTAATCACAACTGGTTTTTGACCCTTGCCTAGGACTCCCTTGCTCCAGGCAACAACTTCTGTGCCTATTATCTTACACTGCTTTGCTAACAAAGGAAGTGTTCACCGCAATAGTGAAAAAGAGGCACATCAAATTAATCAGTAGGACCAAGAAAATAGATTAAATGAGCATTTAAAGAGCATGCACTAAGCTTCTACACCATGAGATACAGCTGCAAGCTCAAGGAAATCATACAGTCCACATGGTAATTTGGGATGAAGCTTAAAAGCATGAAATTATTGATCTGATTCAAACAATCAAATTAATCACATTCTCATTGTGTCCAATTATTTGGCAAGGAAAGAAGTTTGATTGTTATCTCATCCTCAATCTATGCTCTATCTTTTTTACTCAAGCTCAAACCAACGAAAGAAGTTTGATTGATTTACTAATGCTCACCTCAAGAAACCAGATTGAGTCAATCAACGGGACACCTTTCTTGACAACTAGTATCCTATCCTCATTTACCAGAATGGCAGAATGTGCCTCAGAAGGAATTGGTTTTGTGCCAAGTACTGTAGGTACAACCCTGCCATACGACCAAGAATAAGGATGCCTGACTTCTAAAAGCAAAAGCAGAAGAGGTTGAAAACCGAGATGATATGAGTATATACCAAGTTTGGGTTGATTTATCCAAAATGTTAATACTAATGGTTGACTTGGGCTCATCATCCGATTTGTTGAGCACATACTGCATAAGCAAGAGCATATTCCAAAGATTTAGACTTATTACAATAGTCCATGGAAAATGCAAGCAGCAATCACAATAACCATCTGCTACACATGCAAAATTAATCCTACATTTATTTTATGACAATTATAGATTAGCCTGCTCATGCTGTTTAAATACTAAAACAACAGATCCATAAGATAGCTGCAGCTAATACATGGCTGTGCAACAACTTATATGTCATGTTACATTCAACCTAACATGTAACATGTAAGATAGCAAAGCGATAGCAACTCTCACTATGGATAAATTGTAAGTAAGCTAAAATTATTGTCACATGCAACCTAACACAGTTGACACTATAAAATAATTGTAGGGCAACTGTTATAGACATAGAATTAACATACTTAAGACAATTCAGAAGTTAATGAGAAATACAACTGATTCACAACCAACTCACAGTCTTATCGCCGACAGTTGTGGCTGTCTTGCAATCCTTGGTCTCGAAGATGATTTTCTCAGCACGAAACTCTGGTGCCTCTTCACCCTGTTTATTTGATTAGAATTATAGCATAAGCATGGATCTTACTAACCATGATACGCACTAGACGTCACAAATTTCGAATTCTGAATATTAAGTCGTATGAATAGCACAAGAAGACACCAGCTCACCATGAGTTGCGAAATCTAGTATTCATCTACACCTCAACCTGGAAAGGAAATTAGTTATTATTAGTACACACAAATCAAGCATTCCCAAAGCATATACAGCAATAAGCCAATAGCTAATAGCCATCTTTACACATGGTCTTCAACTAACCAATTTGACCATTTGCTAAAATAAGAGAGATGATATTTTGGGAACAATATTTCTTTTCTTGCTGCAACAATAATGCCACAATTGTCCCTATTACATGAAACATCATCGAACAGGAAAGAGGTCAAATCGTAACATGTGAAGAACAACCAAAATAAGTACTAGGAGTGAACTGTTTTATTGACAAAACAAAACACCTATTACATTGCAACCCACAAAGATTACTACACTGCCAAGAACAACAAAAATATCTTTTAGAACCATAGTAGTAGAATGAACAATAACTACATTAAGCAAACAAATTTGCATCTTCACTAAGCCATAAACAACTTCAGGAAAAAAAACGGAAACCAAATCCCATTGCATATTCCATCCATTCTAATGAAACAGAAGGTCCCAACTTGGGCAGCAAAAGAGAATTAAAAAAACCAAGGAAGCAACTATCCAACAGATGGCCATACACGCGAATCAATCGAGATGAGCGAAACCCGAAAACCCACCTTGATTGACGCACACAAGATCTCGCGATCTGTGCAACCCAAGTGACGGATTTTTGAGCCGAATGAGCTAAGAACAAGCACCAAGAATTTAATTGATTGCCCTAGAGCAAGAACAACAATGGAGCGTGATTTCGCAGCAACCGCTCGATTGCTCAACGAACATATGGATCAAATAAAGAAGGGGGAAAATCTCGGAGGGCGTAGGAGAAGAATCGAGATGAATTGGACTTCAGAGTGGGAGGCTGCGACCTTTTATACAGGTTTTTATTTCTTCTCTTTCTCTCGCTACCTTCCCTTTGTCCTCGCTGTTTCGTTCATTGCATTTGGATTCTGTGGTGGGGATCCCAAAAACAGAGAAAGCTCAAAGCATTTTCTCACTTTGCACCTCTCGATCTTCTGTGTTATTGTACTTTTTTAAGGGTTTTTGGTTTCCTTTCGCACGCCATCTGGTTGGAAAGCTACTTGGATTAAGAGAGGTAAAATCTTGTAGCTAGAAAAAACTTCTACTGGGTGCTCGAAACTTGTTACTTATGGCGGTTGGAACTACTATCTTAAATTAGATGACTAGATGTTTCGAATAAGATATTATTATGCGACAAACAAAGGTGAGAATCAAAATAGTTATGTAAGCAAAGGCTATCGTCCCACAAATTACATCGTGAAATCAAATCCTCCAACCGCTGCAAATGTATCATGGTTTTCGCCAAAACCAAGCTTTGAAAGGGAATAAATCAACTCTAGAAAAATATTCCTTGTTTTCATAAAGATCATGTGCCTCAAACTAGGTCTAAATGTCAATGGGAGCAACTGATGCCGTGATAACCAATTTTAGCTAAAACACCTCGGCATAAAAAAAAGTGCAACTAGAAGAATTAAAAGGAACCCACTATGTGGTAGTGGTCAATCGGAACCCTGGATTCTTCCAAATTCCAAGTCCCTAGTAGTATGCAAGTTGTAGAATGACCCTTAATTAGTGAGTGCTCCATTTTCTACCTCCAGCTTGCTGTGCTCCTAATGGAAGCAGTCAAGAAGTTGCACCAACCTTTCCTTTAGGCAGAAAGTGCCCAATATAGATTCAACGAAAAGCTACTTGATAGATAGCCAATGAATCATGGACTTCAATGCTGTGTAGACTTGCAGTAGTAGTTTCCTTTCCTTTCTCCTCCTTTCGCTTTCATTGGAAAGATCCATGAATCTATCACACAATTGTAGCTAGATATCTAGAATAGATCACACGGTGTCAAATCGTCGATGATGAGATGTCCCGCTGATTTGTTTGGTAGTAATTGGGACATGACACGTGTCGTGTCGGTGATGTGGATGTGCTCATCTTGGAGGAGCATGTTGCGCTAACTTTTGCGGCCTTTTGATGAGTGGCAAGAGAATCTGATTCACGTTCACCAAGACACCAAGAACCACCTGTGTTATACGCATATCTCTAGAATTTCTCATTTTTTGTGTCTGGTTGAGAGTGCAAATGTTTTACATCAGCTGTTTCATTATGAGTTCAGTATAAGACTTTTTGGAGTTTGAGTAGTATTTATTCTTTGTTGCTAAAGTAAAAAAAGATAGTAAATGTCAAGCTGCAATAGGGACATACTATTTGAAAATTCGGTTTTTCTTATCACGAAAAAAAAGAAGAGAGACAGGTTTCATATATCTCCTTTGTCTCCTTGATGGTGGAGATGTCAGCGTCTCGACTTCTAAGCTACTTGGATTTTGCGATACTCCATATCATCTTTACCTTTGGCTCCATTCCAAAAATATCTTGATCTCTTCACATGGTATGTGACTTTGCTAATGATCCAATCAATCTGCTCCTTTTTGGCAGTGCAAGTTATGTGTCAGCTCGCTGGATACATCGCCTTCAACAACTTCCTTAAGGGATCTGAGATACCCCTACCACCCTTCATAGCAGCAAGTACACTACAAGGACTTCAACAACAGCACCAAAGGCTTGCATCATGCCGAGTCACAGATGTATAGTAGTTGAAGAGTAGCATACTAATGCCCTGACTAGATGGGATGTAGCTCGTAGCTTTTTTAAAAAGTCGTTTTTTATAAGCAACTGTAACTTTTTTTTATGTGAGGTTGTTTAGTAAACAGCTAATTCTCTTTAACGATAAGCTGTAAAAACACATCCTATCCAAAACGTGTGTTCAACTAATGTACAACTGAGCAAGGCTCCGTTTGGAACTCAGCAACATGACATAACAATTCATACATAAGTGGAAAATTTTCCCCATTCCTATTAAAATTAAATGGTTTAATATGAAATCTTATAATATCCTTGTAAAATTTCTGCATTCCTTTCATGCTATTAGTTTTTTTTTAAAAAATGACTACCTGGCCAAAATAAACATGCTATAAGAACATATTGAATGGTGGAGAGGCTAAGTTTTTTTATCTCATTGCCATGTCACAGAGAGACTAAGTTAGCAAAATTTGCTCCAATTGTTAGTTCGGGAGCCAACTCGAACTATGGTCCCACACTCCAAAAAAAAGAAAAAGAAAATAATCCGATCTCATCCTCCACATTCTCTCTCTCCCTCTCGACTCCTTCCCTTCTCCATGCCATCGTCCTATTCGTCGCCACCAACATCTGATCTCACCGATGATGGAGGGGAAGCAGCTCCTCACAAGCAGTGAAAGCCATGATGGTGGCTATCCAATGATATTTAAGGCGAGATCGATGAGATATGGATGTAATGTTGAGGCGATATTGTTGTCACCTCCCAATCATGGTCTCCAGTCCTGGCGATGTCTCCTAGTACCTGTAGCGGTTGGTGAAGGCAGCAGTCACTAGCTGACCGCCGATGAAGGCGGCAGCCACTAGTGCCAGCGACTTCCAGTGGGCCACCTATGTTAAGGTTGACCCAAGCGTAGAAGGCATCGATGGGGCATGGATGGAGGGCGGCCATGGCTCGGAGCTTCCCAACTAACAGGCAGGTCCATTCGGTTTTTGTTATTCCTCTAGTCTCGACCCCTCGATTTGCTCGGCTTGGAAGAAAATTCTTTTGGGGTAGGGCCTTGAACCCTACCTCCTAAAGCCCCTTCCTAGATTTTGCCACATACACAACACTAATCTCAAAGCAATTCATCCCAATATCTTCCATACTACCTGGTAGCTGCTAAGTCCCAAGCTGCATTCAACTCCGTTCATGGCTTATGTTGCACTACCAGGGAGGAGCTCATCGTCTACCTTCAATTCTAGCTTGGCCATGGCATATACGACATGCAGGCAGACGTTGGATGGCTACGGCGATGCGGTAAGATGGTGGTGCTCTCGGATTTGGTGGTGCAAAATTCGGATCAGGTGATGCTCTCGGAGCTTGACGCCGGAGTTCAAGGCGACGACAGCACAACGGGTAGGTTCGCTGCGAGGCTCGATCTTCTGTGGTGATTTCGTGTTCAAGGAGGGGTGGGGGTGGGGAGGAGAGACGAACGATGGAGGCCAAGGCTAGGATGACGGTTGTTGCGACGGGCACAGTGGCTTGAGGAGGCACGACAATAGCACCCTTGCATGTGGCTATCACGACGGGGCACAACATCTGAGGGAGACGCGCGACAGCAGCTCCAATGGCTGGGGGAGGCGTGCGACAACCTCATCATCTCATGGAACAGCTTGGGACTTGGGAGCGATGTATTGCTTTGAGATTAATGTTGTGTATATAGCAAAATCTAGAAGGGGAAATTATGTCAGGACTATCGCAGAAAGTTGAAATTAGAGAAATAACATGGCAATTGAACTTGACTGCTAAATAACATAAAAAAGGCTAAGAAATTTGGAAAACAACACTATAAGGGAATATTTCATCACAAAAAATTCAAAAAGACGCTATTGCTCCCTTCTCCATCCATCTATGACATCTCCTCTTGCGATCTCTCTCTTTGGCGAGCCGAACCGCGTCTCTTGTGGTTATTACTGCAGTGTCCGCTTTGGCGCCGACAAGTAAATTTGTAAGTCTAAGGGGTCGCGCTGCCCACTCCTGAATGGTTAGACTCGTGAGTCCAAGATGTATACCGTTCGGCCGAAAGTCCCTACTCCATTCAGATGGCGATTGTATTGCTTTTGCACTATGTTTCTGACGACGAGGCCCCTAAATGACTTAGTCTCCTCGTGTTCTTATGTGTTCTCTTCTTCGATCGCTTAGTCCCGCCTCCTTTATACGTAAGGAAGGGGCGTTTACATCGAGAGTCGGGGAAGAGCGAGGTGACCTATGTTAGAGCTCCGGCCCTTCGTCCCGTGGATCTGTCGCCACCCGCCTTGCCCATGCTCGGGTCGGTAGCCTTGGCGGTCGTGATGTTAGGTATTCCCGAAATAGCGATTTGCCTCTCGTGATCCTTACGAATGCCGACGCGCTGCGCGTGACGTTGGCGCCGCCGGAGGAGCGTATGCGTCAGATCAGACGCCGATCGTTGATGGGCCGAAGCTTTGTCTTCAGCATACCGACCTTCTTGGGAAGGAGCCACCGCCTTTGTATAGTCACCCGATTGACCTCATTCGGGGTACGTGGCGAGGTCGATGAGGGCTCGACACGCTGCCCTCGGCGTCCGTCACCTTGGTTCGGCCGAGTCGGAGATCCCGCCCGCCAAGGGGCCTGGAGCGCCGTCCGGCCGGAGTCGGGAGATCCCGCCCGCCAAGGGGGCTCGAGCGTTGTCCGGCCGGATTCGCTTCCGCCGGCCGGGAGCGGATGTCTTGTGTGGTCTCGCAGCGATTCGGCTCGGCGGCGGGCGCGCTGCTGGGTCGAGATATGCTTGAGGCCGCCTGCCGCCGGGCCGCTGGGGTACCTCGCTATTAGTATTCGTCAAGAGCCCCGAACTCCCGAGCGATTTCGATGATTCGGTTGGGGTTGAACTTGATGAGAGGTGGCCGCCGGTCGGCCGGCCGAGCAGATCCGGTTAGCGATTTCCGTCGTGTGCCTCGATGGATCCGACGGCTGCCTCGAGTTTGGCCGGGCATTTGAACCGGCGGAGGCTTTTACTCGCCTCGCGCATGCCGAGCATAGTTTAGCGCGCGCCGCCCGCCGCCTTCTTGATCGCCGGGTTCAAAGTGAAGGATGCTTGCTTTTTCCGGCGCCCGCATTTACTCGAGACGCTTAGCCTCCTTCGTCTATATATATATATATATATATATATATATATATATATATATATATATATATATATATATATATATATGTGTGTGTGTGTGTACTGTAGCTTGCTTGAAGGATAACCTTTAGACGAGCTCTTTCTTCCGCTTCCTTCAAATGGCTTCAGACACCTCTAGTCTTTAGCTTTGGCGATGACATCGCGTGGAAGAAGAAGATCCTCCGCCGAAGCTTTGGTGAGTTCACCAGCGATGGCCGAGCTTAGGAGGAGGAAGTCGCACCCGTGATGCCGCTCGTTGACGCTACCGCCGAGGCCGCCCGAGGCTCGAGGTGGTAAGGGGGCCCTTCCGAGGCGATGGCGCAAGGGCGCCGATCAGAAGCTGGTGCGGCCGCGGCCGATGTCGAACGGCGATGAGCATCGCGTGTCACTGGCGGCCGCCGTCGACCGTGCAAGGGTTCACCAAGATGCCGCCGGTGCCACCGACGCCGCACGGATGTTTGATAGGTTCTAGGCGTGGGTAAAGTCCCGCCACGGCAAGCCGGGGCCACTCTTGTGTCCGCTTCGCATCGTGTAAAGTCGTAAAGTCCGAGCCGCTGGCCTATAATGAAATCTTCTTTTCTTTATGAAAATGTCTTCGCGATGAGTTTGCTTTAATTTTAATCGCCGTGGATAGACCGGCCTTGATCGGCAGGACAACCGGATGCCTCTGTGAGGTTTGGGTGTCCGAGTACTCGCTTAACGTCAGAGCTAGACAGCCGCTTTGGCTCGGCAGGACGACCGGATGCCTCCGAGAGGTTCGTGTCCGAGTGCTCGCTTAACGTCAGAGCTGACAAAGGCCTTGGTCGGGCAGGGACGACCCAATGCCTCCGTGAGGTTCGTGTCTGAGTGCTCGCTTAACGTCAGAGCTAGACAAAGCCTTGGCTCGCAGGACGCACCCAATGCCTCTGTGAGGTTCGGTGTCCGAGTGCCTTGGCCTCGGCAGGACGACCGGATGCCTCTGTGAGGTTCGGTGTCCGAAAGTGCCTTGGTCGGGTGGACGACCGGATACCTCCGTGAGGTTCGGTGTCCGAGTGCTCGCTTAACGCCGAGCTAGATAGTGCCCGGCCGGCAGGACGACCGATGCTTCGTGAGGTTCGGTGTCCGATCGCTTTGGCCTGGCAGGACGACCGGATGCCTCTGTGAGGTTCGGTGTCCGAGTGCCTTGGTCGGCAGGACGACCGATGCCTCGTGAGGTTCGGGTGTCCGAAAGTGCCTTGGCCGGCAGGACGCACCGGATACCTCTGTGAGGTTCGGTGTCCGAGTGCTCGCTTAACGTCAGAAGCTAGAGAGTGCCTTGGTCGGCAGGACGACCCAATGCCTCTCGTGAGGTTCGGTGTCCGATCGCTTTGGCTCGGCGGGACGACCGGATGCCTCGTGAGGTTCGGTGTCCGAGTGCTCGCTTAACGTCAGAAGCAGATGCTGCCTTGGTCGGCAGGGACGACCGGATGCCTCGTGAGGTTCGGTGTCCGAGTGCTCGCTTAACGCCGTAGCCGGACGTGAGCGCCGCTTACCGCCGTAGCCGGACGTGAGTGCTCGCTACCGTCCGAGCCGGACGTGAGTGCTCGCTACCGTCAGTAGCCGACGGGGGCATCCTTCCCAGTCCTCGCTTCGCGAGGGTAATCGCGAGAAGAATGACCACCGCCTATCCCACATGTATACCCCATCCGCAGTGTGGACTCGAGGGGTTGAGCGACGACGCTTACTCGCGTTGGTTTGAACGCCGTGCTCGTGGAGCCAATAGCGGTAGTCCGAGTGGGTCCGGGAGGTCCCGCCAAGGGGACCCTTCCGAGCGACGGTCCCGCAGTAGGGTGTCCCGCCTCGCCGTGGGGCGACCCATAAAAACCTTTCTTTACTCAATCCCAGATGGACTCGGGTCGTCCGCCACCCAGAGCATACCGGCCGCCGCCATTGATGAGCTCCCGGAGAGTGTGAAGTATGGTCTCGACGCGAGTAGAGGTGATTAGGCCGTCACCGACCTAACCGAGGGCCCACCGTGGGCTCACCTCATACCGCCTTGCTCGTTTTTTCTTGGGCGGCCTTATACCCACCGCGGGTAGGCCTTTTGAACCCACTCCTCATTGGCCCTCGCGCAAGCCACAAAGCTTTTGTTGCCTTGGGCCGCAGCGCCTGGGCTTCTCGCGACCGAGCAACCGCTCCCACCTAAAGGCGAGACCAAGAGGTTACGGACACGTTGTTCGGGCGGCGTTTTTATGGCCCTTGTCGCCGACATGACAGGATTAAAAGCGGAGTGGTATTGGAAATCGAGTTACAGTCGGGCGCAATAGGCGAGGTGGACGCGACGCTCGCTTGAGGGGGTGCTCGCTGGCGGGCGCTTGCTTGTCCTCTATAAATACGCCTGCTGAGTGCTCGGGTAGTCACGCTTTCTTGCCTTCTTTGCCTCGTCTCAAACAAGAAAAGCACCAGAGCCAAGGAAAGAAAACCCACCTTTCTTTCTCACCTTCCACGCTTCTTCTATGAAGATGTCGTGGCGGTGTGCTCACAAGAAGACAACGCGGCGCTCGCTTGGTGAAGAAGGGCTTCTCATGCCGCAGACCTTTCTCGACCGGAGGGTGCCGACCAGGTTGCCACCCTCGCCACCGCAGCGACGAGGTCGTGGTGCCTGCCTCGCTCTTCGAGCGCTGCTTGGCCCGCCACCGCACTGCTCGTCCGTGGCCGCCTCACTACAAGGTGGAGGTGCACCATCTCAATCCCAATGGGGTCCTCCACATCGCCATCTTCATCACGCCGGCGAGGCCTTCTCGGGATCGAGCCGCGATCTGGCGCTAGGAGGAACTTCTTCCGTGCAAGGCTCGAAAGACAGCCGCCGACGCCGTGGCGCCTGGTGGCTCGCCTCCGCCTTCCCCTGCCGAGCACGGAGTACTGAGGTAAACCGCCTCGCCCAACAAGGGCCGGTATTCAAATGGCTCTATGTTCAAAACGCCGGCGATAATGCCCTCGCTTTCACCGCGAAGCTTCCCATGGCGAGGAGCGGAACCGGGCGCCAAAAGAGGGAGAAGAATAAGCCGCCCCGATCGTGGAGCGCATCGTGGCTCAAAGGAGGCGAGGGCTCACCGGACGTTGTTAGCGCGCTTTATGGGATGCGCGCAACCCCAGCACAGTGCCGCACTTTGTTTCGATATGCGGGCCGTCCGACCGGGCGAGGATGGCGTAACCCGAGCCGGCCGCTGTTCGAGGTGGAGGCCCGTGGCTGCTACGGCGGAAGCGCCACGGTGGCACGGTGGCCACCCGAGCCATTCTCGCGGCTTCCGCCAACTGTAAGCCGTGAAATTCTTTCGCTTCGCTTTTGTCCTTAGTACTTGGTCCGACCGCATTTTCGCATCCTCTTAGGGGCTCACGGGATGTCTTCGCGCCGCCCCGGGATAAGGAGGCGCGATGCCGCCTCGCGAAGACTAGAGGGTCGACTCTCCGCAAGAAGCGGAAGGAGGAAAGGAGGAAGAAGAAGATAAGGAACGCAGAGCAAGGGCGAGGATGTGTCTGAGACCACCGTGGGGACAACTTCCATCGACAACATGGAGCGCCCGCCATCCCTATGGTGGGTTTTTCTCGACCACCGATCGGCGGCGCCGAGCGTGACTCGGCCGAGGGCGGCATCACGAGCCCGTGGCGCGGATCCCCAGCGAGGGTGATCTTGCGTCATGCGGCCGTCAGCAGTCATTCTACCGAGGTGGCTTCGGGAAGCGACCACTCGACTTGCTTGGCGGGGCCGCAAAGAGGCGCGGCGCCGCTGCACACCGCCGGCCTTGTAAGTGTTTCTTTTATTGAGCATTTTTCTTTGGCAAAGCCGCCGAGCGACTCTTGAATCTTTGCAACGTGCGCTTACACGGGTGACCGGGGCGTCCGCAGAGGCTCCGCAAGTAATACGGTGATTTCGGCAACTCCGATCGGGTCGATGGAGGTCGCGTGTCGACGCCCGAGGGCGCGCCGCCGAGGACGGGCCTCACCCGAGGTCGGGCCAAGAAGAACTTCCGCGCTTTCGGCGGGGACCCCACCGACGACGTGATCGCCCTTTCGAGGATGAGACGATGGTGCCACGGGCGATCGCGCCACCGTGGCGAGCCGGCGACGGAGGTGCTCGACCCTTGTCCTGTGGGGAGGTGCCGACCGATGCTCCTCAGTGCAGTCGCCGAGGGTTTCAAGGGTTGACCTCATCACCCTTGCCCATGGTGCTTGACGGCGACGCCCGCCCAACGAGCGAAGCGAGGGCGCGTCACCGTGTAATCCCGCCCGGGCGCCATGGGTCAAGCGGAGGAGAGCGAGTGGGTCGCCTTCTAAGCGCTACCGGACGCCGGAGATAGGCGATCCGTAAAGGTCCGCTCTTGCTCGAGTCTTCCACCGTATACCCGGGCACGATGGTCTGGGAGTCCACCAACGCCTGTAGGTCACCAAAAGTTCGACTGCTGCACATTTTTGGTAGTTCTTCCGCGTGACTAATGGAGTGTCCACGCTTGCAAAGACTTGCGGGCTCGCCGCGGCGCCAAAGTTGAGCTCGCAAGCCCGACAACAACACAACAGTGGAGGAGTGCAATGGCCGCGCTTTGAGCCGCGCTTAGCCCAGAGGCCATTGACATTAGGCCGGAGGCGCGGAGATCCGCCAGGTTTGAAGATGCCACAAAGGCCCTTTATGATGAGCGCTTAGGAGCCAAGGCCTTGAGGGCGAAGTGGTGGAATCGAGTCCTCGACGGAGGTCATCGAGGCTAAGGATGCCGCCGTTGCTGTCGCAGAGGGGATCACGCAGACGCAGCAACACGCCGCAGATCGAGCGAAACAAGGCTCGGGGACGCCGACCGAAGTTCGCTCCGAAGCGCGATCGCCGTAAGGAACTGGCCGAGCCGAGGACTTCACACGAGGCGCCAAGTCTAAGCCGCAATCGACCAACTCGCGGCGGTAAGTGTCTCAATTCTTCAATTAAGTCTCGGGGCACCCATGTGGCGAACTTATCCAAAATCACCGCACCGCAGAGGCGCAGAAGAATCGAAAGCCGCCGCGGAGGCGCAGAGAACGCATCGATGCTCGCGACGCGGCGATCGTGGCCCGACGAGGCCCGGCCGCGTTGAAGGTTGCGAGGACGGCCGGGCGAGATGAGCGCCGAATCGAGGCCCTCCGCAAGGCCGGCCGGAAGTCTCGCGATCCGATCTTGGAGCCGGGCAGCCCGAGTGCCTTGCCCCGTCTTGGCCCGAGTGCCGACTCAGAAGAGGCGGATCACCGGCCGCGCTGAGCTTCGTCCGGCGCCGTCAACACCGCCTCGCACTACGACGCATCGACCGCGCGGTGGTGGCGCAAGCAGAGCCGGAACCGGACGACGAGGAGATCGACCGGCTTGAGCTCCCGGTCGAGCCGCACGCCCGAGATCGCCACCAGATCCCGCCGCAGCCGCCTCCAGTAAGCGAGGCGCCCAACTCTCCGCCTCGCCACCGGCCGCCCACCAATAAGAATAAAAATAGTTAGCTTTATCCTTTTAGATTGTAAAGATCGCTATGTAAACAATCTTGAATTTATCAAGTTCCGTAATCGCCTCGCCTCTTTTCGTATTTAGGGTGAAGGCTTGACCGACCATAGCCTTAAGGACCGCAGGGTCACTTATGCGTAGGTCGGGTCGCTTTGGGAGGAGCGAGGTGGATTGGAGACTTGGCTATGCAACTGTTAGGGCGACTTGTGAGGATAGGAGTGTTCTAGACCGCCAAGGATCTTTCCACTTGGGCACTTCCTTCTTCCGCTGGCGCTACTTAGCAACCATAGCCCGGGCGAGGTCGTAACACTTGGGTTGAGAGGGTTACCGCCGGATGGACATCATGACCACCGGGTCACGACCTCATAAGCGCTGGGACAAACCGAGTTCGTGTGGGGAGGAGTGTTCCTCGCCGACCCAAAGGTCACTCCACTCGGTACTTTTTTTTCCGGGTGTTAGCAACCATAGCCGCCGGGCGAAGTCGAGCACTTGGGTCGAAGGGGTTACCGCCGGCAGGACCTTGTGGTCGGTTGGGTCATCAACCCGCGCAGCGCCACCGAGAGCGCTTGAACGGGCGCCGAAGGGCAGCCCGAGTCGTCGCATGGCGACCGTGCTCTGGCGGAAAAAGTAAAGAGCATGCTAGGAAGAGGAAAAGAGTTTAGGATAGAATCGCCTTTAACTTTTCTATATTCCATGCATTTGGAAGGATGCGCCGTCGCGCCCTTGAGCCGAAAGGTGCCAGTCGGAGGATCCGCACGACGGTGGAGGGGCCTTCCTGTGGGGCGATACCAGTGCTTATCCTTGCCGGTCCGACCCGACGCAGACCGTGTCGCCAAGATCAAAGACCGCCGAACTCGGGCGGCCGTGATAACGCCGCAGAGCTTGTTGATACCGGCCGATCGCAGATCGCCACGCCATGCGCCTCGCCGAGCCGGTCGACGGTGTCTTGTTGTGCGCGAGCCCCGAGCCTCCTCAAGACTTGCGCCTTGGGGCGCCATACTCTGTGTTCATCGGCAAGACGGCTTCAAAGACCATATACCATGAAGAACGGCAGAACCCGGCCGCCTGTGTCGGCGTGGTCCGTAGACTCCGTGAGGACTGAGGTAGCTCGGCCACCCGCCGCCGCCGGCGCTTGAGCCGATCAAGATCCGCGCTTGAGCCCTTGAAGGATCATGCCGCTTGCGCGCTCGACCGCCGTTGGTCCGCGGATGGGCCACTACGCCTAATCGACGCGATGTTGAAGTCATCGCAGAACTCGAGGAACTCCTTCCCGTGAACCGCGTTCCGCTGTCGGTGATGATGGAGTTTGGGACTCAACCGAAAGACTATGTCGTGGAAGAAGATGGCCGCCAGTGCCGACGTGACGCCACGACCGCTTGGCCTCTATCCACTTGGTGAACTTGTCCACCGCGACGAGCAATGGGTAAAGCCCCGGGCGCTTTCTTGAAAGGCCCGACCGGATCGAGTCCCCGACCGCAAAGGCCACGTGATGGGGATTGTCTCAAGGCCCGAGTCCGCAGATGTGTCCGCCGGCAAAGAATTGGCATCCTTCGCAGTGCGTCACGATGTGCTCGGCGCTCGACATGGCGGTCGGCCAATAGAAACCTTGCCAAAAGGCCTTTCCCACAAGAGATCGGGCGCAAAGGCAGACCGCAAATTCATTGTATGTCGTCCGCCAGCTTGTTTCCCTTGGTCGGCGTATCGCACTTTTGGAGGACCCCTGAGGGGCTCTTTGTAAAGGTCCGAGCCGACCAGACGAAGACTTTGCTCGCCGGGCGAGGCGCCGCCTCTGGCGGGTCGGGGAAGTGACCCGTCCACAAACGATCTATGAAGGGCTTTCTCCACGGACTTGGCCGCTAGCATCGCCGCGCTCGACCCGCCAAGTCTACGCCGATCGCTGCGCGGCTGGGTCGACCGTGCTAGGCGTGTCGGGGACCGTTCGCCACCGGCCCACCGATGGAAGGCCGCAAGAGGTCGAGACGAAGATCCCAAGGACCGGCTCAGCCGAGGCCGATTGGCTAGGTAGTCGGCCGCTATTGAAGGCGGTGAATTATGGTGAAGCTCAAGCCCTTGAACCGCACTTCGAGCCCGCGACTTCTCGACAAGACGCGCCATACGGGCGCCTCGGCCCGCGCCTTCATGACTTGGTCGACAACAAGCTTGGAGTCCCCATGACGCGGAGTCGGCGAGCACCGAGGTCGGCAGCGATTCGAGACCGCTGACGAGGGCCTCAGATGCTCGGCGACGTTGTTGGTGGCGCCGAAAAGCACCGATGGCGCATCAAGCTTGTTCCCGAGCGGGAGATGATGACGACTCGCGCCGCGCCATTCTTGTTGTAAGACCCATCGAAGTACATTGTCCAAGACGGTCTTCGATCACCGGTGGTGCTCGGTTTTGGTCCACTCGGCGACGGTCGCCAGAGCTCGCGATTTGATCGCCGTCCAGGGACGATGTGATGTCGCGGGTCACGAGCTCGAGCGCCCACTTGGCTATCCTTCCCGAGGCGCGGTTGCGACGATCTCGCCTAGCGGGACGTGGTCACCACGGTGATGTTGTGCCGATCGGCATCGGACGAGCTTTCTTCGCAATGAGCACCGCAGAGAGTAGCTTCGCACTGTGGTACGAGCCTTGACTCGGAAAGGACCTCGCTAATGAAGTAAATCGCCGTTGTACCTAAGTTCGCGCCTTCTTCCGCCGCTTCCACCACGAGGGCCGCACGACGACTTGGGTAGTGGCGGCGATGTAGAGAACAATGCTCCTCGGTGCCGAGGCGATCAGGATCGAGGCGAGGACAGAAGGCCTTCAGCGTGAGGGCCTCCCGAGCTTCGGGGTCCAGCTAAAGCGGTCGGATCTCTTGAGTAGCTCAGAGTGGCATTCGCGCCGCCGAGGCGAGACACGAAACGGCTCAAAGTCGCTAGGCATCCGGCCACCGACCCTTGAGGTTGCCGATTGGGCCTATCCTTGCGATTGCCGATAACTTCTCCTCGTTGGCCTCGGCGCTCGCCGGAGACAATGAAGCCAAGGAGCTTCCTTTGGGGACCTCAAGACGCATTTCGTGATTGAGCTTTATGCGGAATCGCCGAAGGTTCGCAGGTCTCTTCCGTGTCGGGATAAGGTCGCCGGTCTTCTTGGTCTTTACGACAATATCGCCGACGACACCTCAACGTTACGGCCGATCCGGTCATTGAAGCACGCTTGCATACATCGCCGTATGTAGCGCCTGTGTTCTTTAGGCCGAACGGCATTGTAACGTGAGCGTAATGAGCCGAACGGGTGATGAAGGAAGTCGCGAGTGGTCGGACTCCTTAGCGCAACCGTGGTAGCCCGAGTAGGCGCCCGTGAAAGAGAGGGACTCACACCGCGGTGGAGTCGATGACTTGGTCGATGCGGGCAAAGGGAACGGATCCTTGGGACATGCTTTGTTGAGACTCGTATAGTCAACGACATCCTCCATTGCCTATTTTTCTTTTTTACAAGTACAGGTTGGCTAGCCACTGGGTGGCGCACTCTTTACTTAACCCCGCAGCCGTAAGTTTGGCGATCTCTCCCTATGATCCGCGCTTCTCCTCGCCGGCGGCGCAGCGCTGGGCGACGGCTTGAGCCTAGCCTGATGCTCAAGGAGTGCTCGGCGACTTCTCTTGGGATTCTCGCATGTCGGAGGACCTCCATGCGAAGACGCCTTTGTTGGTGCGGAGGAGTCGACGAGCCGCTTCCTATTTGGCGGAGCGTGGTTCGATCCGCGACGATCTTGGTCTGATCACGTGGATCGATCGCGACCTCCTTCGTGTCCTCGGCGGACTTGAAGGATCCCGCCCGACTTGCCGGACTCAGGGCGGATTCTCGAGGCTTCCTCCCGAGGTTGTCGAGCTCTGCAGACGCGATGATCGCCGAGGCAAGCTTCACAACCGCCAAGGCCAAGCATTGTAGGCAAGCCGAAAGATGATGCCACGATGATGACTCCGTGGCCCCGCATCTTCACTTGAGGTAGGCGAATGGGACCGCCATGAACTTGGCGTAACACGGCCTTCCCAGATGGCATGGTAAGAACCGGAAATCCACGACCTCAAAAGCGAGGGTTTCGTGCGGAAGTTTCCTGCCTCAGGTAACGGCGGTCGACCGCCGAGCGGATGGGCTCACGCCGTGGATAACGCCATGGAAAGACGCCTTGCTGGGTCGGAGGGTTGAGCGCGGACCCATAGCGCCGAGCGCCTCGACGAGAGGATGTTGAGGCCGCCGCCTCAGTCCATAAGCACCTTTGAAAGGCGCTTCTTCCCACGACGGGTGACCACCGGGGTATCTCCCTACCGTGGAACGTGGTCGGGTGATCGGTCCGATCAAAGGTGATCGGAACTCGACCACCGGAGGTATTAGGGACTCATGGCGCGACGGTGTGGACCTCGCGATAAGCGAGCTTGAGCCGCTTGCCGGCATAGCAGTCGGTCCTCCAAAGATCATGAGGCGTGCGCCGTTCGTGGAACTCGCCGTCGCTTTTTCTCTGCGACCAAGGGGCGCAGCAGCTTCTTCCCTTGCCACGCGGCGTTATGGGACGCCGGAGAGGTAACGCCAGACCTCGCAGCCCCAGATTTGTGCTTGACGGAGAACCCGTGGTTTGGGCACGGGCCGCCCATCAACTTCTCGGTGGTGGTGGCGCGACGGCCGGTCGCACTCGCCGCTGGGCGGCGGGCGGTCGGCGGTGGCGACCACTTGGTCTCGCGGATCCGCTTCCCGTGCCGCCTGCTTGTCCGAGCGGCCGAAGGGGACCCGATGTGGACGCCGGATTCTAGCCGGGCCTTTCTCCTCAAAGATGGCCCCCATAGCCTCGCCGAGGCGTGGTTGGTGGCGATATCGAGGAGCTCCTTGGTAGTTCGGGCTTGAGGCAACCTAGTTTGTGTACCAAGGCCTTGCAGGAGGTGTCAGATGAATGCTCCCACGACATCGGCGCCGGAGATGTCTGGGAGCTCGTTGCATCGTGGGAAAACCGCCGGATGTAGTCCCGGAGGGTTTCCGTCGCTGCTTGCACCCTTCAGTCCCGTGAGTTTCCAAGGCGCTTGTAAGTGCCTCGAAGTTGCCGACGAAGAGGCCTTCAAGTCGGTCCAGCCTCGATGGTTTTGGCGGGCAAGTACTCGAGCCAGCTTGGGCCGAGTCCGCGAGGTAGATGGGAAGGTACTTGGATGATGAAGAGGTCATCCGTTGTTCCTCCCGCCGCATGCGAGCCGGTAATCTTGAGCCGACACCGGTTTGTGGCCCCGTGTATTTGGCAATGTTGGTAGGCGCCGGACCGGCAGGAAGTCCGCTGGCGGATCCTGGCAGAACGCCGCGTCCAGACCGTCGGGGCTCGAGCCGCGGTGGTGGTGCCCGCCGCCGCAATTCGTGGAGTGGCGCCTCCTCCACCATCTTTCTTCGCGCCTCAAGGTAGCGCGAATGTCGAGGCATCACCGAGCGTTGGCGCACCGGGCGCGCGAGGCTCGTGTGGCTCGCGGCGCGGCGACGCTTTGCCGGACCCAACCGGCTCCAGACGGCAGATGGGCCCGGTGGCGAGGTGGCTCGGAGCGATAGGAGCCGAGGCGTGCATGTGCCGCGACGGCCGCTGCTCTACCACCTCGGAGGTTTTGGTAGTGGCCTTGGCCTCCGGGTCGGTTGGTTCCGGAGGCCTCGGCGCATTGCGGCGCGCCACGCTTTTGGCCGGCGTGGGGAAGAACTCGAGGACCGCTTGACTCTTCCGCCGCTGGCGTGTGCTCGACGACGCGCGCTGCGCCGCCAGCACATGCGGGTCTCGAGCTCCTCCGCTCCGTGTTGGCTCGAGCTGGTCGAGCTTCGACTCTTCGCTCTCCAACTCTTTGCGCTGTTGTTGGAGCTCGGCGGGTCTCGAGCGCGTTCAAGACGCTGCGCCGGTATTCCTCCTCCGCGCTGAGCGCGGGTAGAGGTCCCGCACCGCGAGGGCCACAGTCCAATCGACCGTGCCGCTATGTTGCACTCGCGAGTGCCGCCATGGGCAGTGGTACTCCGTGTCGGGCCGGAGTCATGGTCGGAAGAGTCTTCCAAAGAACGTGGATGGAGGCCGGCAGTAGCCACCATCGCCACAAGTCGCGAGCCTACGGGGTGACATGGTCACCGCCTCGCCTACGGAGTTTTCGCCACCGTGGCGAGCACTCCTCGGGTTTCGGCCGGGCCTGCAGAGCGCCCCTGCCGGAGCTTAGCGAAATCGCCGAGAGGACGCCTGTGCTCTCGGGCGCTGTCCTCCGGAGGCGGCGGGACGAGCGTGAGCCCTCCCGTCGGGGTGACGGCGGTCGAGGAGCCGGCGGATCCGTTCCCGCGCCGCACCATGCCGTCGCAGCAAGGTGGATGCCATCGGAGATAAACGGAATCCGAGATGGTGATTTAAGACGCCGAAGGCCCCTACTCGACGCTACCAACCGCCGGCGTTTTTGCGCCGCAAGTAAATTTGTAAGTCTAAGGGTCGCGCTCCACTCCAAATGGTTAGACTCGTGAGTCCAAGATGTATACCGGTTCGGCCGAAAGTCCCTACTCCAATTCGGATGGCGATTGTATTGCTTTTGCACTATGTTTTACATGACGAGGCCCCTAAATGACTTAGTCTCCTCGTGTTCTTATGTGTTCCTCTTCTTCGATCGCTTAGTCCGCCTCCTTTTATACGTATGAAGGGGCAGTTACATCGAGAGTCGGGGAAGAGCGAGGTGACCTATGTTAGAGCTCGTCCTTCGTCCCGTGGATCGTCGCCACCCGCCTTGCCCATGCCGGGTCAGAGCCTTGGTGGTCGTGGATGCTAGGTATTCCCGAAATAGCGACTTGCCCTCGTGATCCTTACGAATGCCGACGCTGCGGTGCGTGACGCTGACGCCGCCTCGGGAGGAGCGTGCGTCAGATCAGACGCGATCGGTTGACGGGTCGAAGCTTTGTCTTCAAGATCACCGACCTTCTTGGGAAGGAGCCACCGCCTTGTATAGTCACTCCGATTGACCTCATTCGGGGTACGTGGCGGAGGTCATGAGGGCTCGACACGCGGCCCTCGGCGTTAAATCACCTTGGTTCGGTCGGAGTCGGGAGATCCCGCCCGCCAAGGGGGCTCGGAGCGCCGACCGGTCGGAGTCGGAGATCCCGCCCGCCAAGGGGCTCGAGCGCCGTCCGGCGGATTCGCTTCCCGCCGGTCGGGAGCGGATGTCTTGTGTGGTCTCTCAGCGATTCGGTCGGTGGCGGGCGGCGCGCGCTACCGTTGGTGGAGATATGCTTGAGGCCGCTGGCTCGTCGCTTCGGGCCGTTGGGGTACCCCTGTTATTAGTATTCGTCACCGTGCCTCATCCAACAACGGTGGCACCACCGCAAGCTCATCCGCGTGCCGCTGTGTGGAGATCAGTGGTGGCCCGCTTGGAGATTTGCCGGGACATTGTCCCGCTTGGAGACCGGTAGGGGCAACGACACAACCCGAGGGAGGCATCGCGGCTTGACCGGAGAAGAGGGAGAGGGAGCGAAGCTAGAGAAGAGAGAGGGGGATGGAAGAGAGAGGGTAAAAACATCATTTTATCTTGTGAGTTTTATTTTCCTAATTTTTTGTTTTTCACAGTGTTACTAAGCAGTCAACTACGAATGCAACAATTAGTATGTCACTGACCTAACTTTCCCAAATTTGGAAAGGGGCTGCAGGAGTGGTGTTCAAGGGCGTACTCCAAATAATTTTTTATGTTAGCCTCCCCATGCAAGTGCCCCTAAAATCTCTTCTTCTTCTTGTTTTTTTAAAGGCCCAAAATCCCTTCTAGCTCTGGCTGTTTCGACCACATTGTACATGCCTCAACAGCGGGCCAAGTAGAGTTAATTTTTTTTTTAAATTTGGCTTTCTATTGGAAGGAAATTACAATCAGGTGACTTTTCGACCGCCGGTGGATTTGACACGATCCTATGCCGCGGCAAGTTACTTGTGAATGTGTTTATACCGTAGTAGATGACACGTATCATCTCTCTGTCCTTTCAGAATCACAAAAGTAACTAGATTTATAATTTCGTTCGAATAGAACCAGACTTGAAAAAAGAATTAGGCCAATAGGTCAAAAAAGCAAAAAAAAATTACTCGTGAAGGATATCAGGTCAAGCCTAATAAAAAAGAGAGCAGTGATTTAATGTTTTTTCTTTTAATACAAGTTGTACTAGTTTTGAAATAAGTGAAAGGATGAGTAAGTAAATATTATCTACTATTTATTTATATTTTAATATGCAATTGTAAAAGGAAAAGTACGGAAGGAGCTTAAAAAAAACTCGTATATTTCAGGTCGACAGGAACCATCACCCAGTAGAGAACCAGACGAAAGTGGAATAAAACATAGCAGAGGAGACGAGTGGAGAGGAGAGGGTAGGCTGAGGTGGAGCGCGATGGCGTCGTCGCTGGGGAGGCTCAAATCCGCCATCTTCGACAAGGAGGAGAGGAAGATGTATGTATTCTTATTGCGAATCCCCATCCCATCCCATCCCATCTCTCTCTCTATTTGCTCTTTTATTTTGCTGTCCCTTTCCTTGAATTTGTTGGCACGAATCGACTAGAAACCCTAGTTTTTTTAGCTGTAATTTTTTTTTGGTTTTACAGTTGCAGAAGGGTAGTTTATATGGTTTAGTTCTTCACCATGTGTTGGTTTCAGTGGAATAGGCGGAATGACGCTGTCCGCAAACCCTACTTTTGTTCTTTTGAATCTTTGCTTCGACGAAGTAGTGAAGCTATGTTAATTACACCACTCGAAGGCTCGGAATAGTAGTGTTACTCTTTCCTTTCGTTCTCTTGTGATGTTTAGGCTGACCTCTCATATAACGAATGTGGATTGGATGGATGCAGGCAATACCAATCGCACATCCGAGGGCTCAACGCCTACGATCGCCATAAGAAGTTCATGAATGATTATGGTATGACTTGTTGCCGTTATCCTCTATTCTAGCTTAATCATTTCGTGGTTGTCAATAATTTTTGTTGATTGATTGGGGAATGCTGTTGGTTAAGATCTTATTTTTCTAACTTTGGGTAAAATGATATCAAGAAGCAGATAGCAGGATAATGGAATTGCATTGTTAGGCAAACCAAATTAAATTTAATAGCACCAGTGCACTGCTCTGAGAAAGAGGGAACAGGGCATATCTTTATCTTGCAACTCTGTATAAATTGCAATTTTGTTGTTTTGGTTTTAAGTGTCAGCACGTACAGATGTACTCACCATGATGCTCTAAATTTGATGCCACAGGGTGCTTGCACTTTGTAATTACTAATTAGCTAAACTCTTTATGTAATTGAGTAGCCATCTCACATTGAAATCTGCTTGAACTCTTGGAAAGTGTTACTTCCTTTGTAGTCTGTATTGCCCTTCCATAGTGAAAAGGAAACTGGGACAGTGGCTTATAATGAGCTATTTATTTGCCTTGTCTTAGTTTCCAAAAGCAACTGGATGATGAACAGTCCCCTCTACTGTAGAAAGAATTGGGGGCTACCTTCATTCATACATTGACTATGGATATTTATATACTATATGTAACTAAATAACTTGCCACCTAGCTTAATATTCCACTTGATAATTGATGTCCTGGTATTCCAGTCTGGTGAATAATGTTGATACCAGACTAGCAGTTCATTCTTTAATTGAACAATGAGTATTCTGGAACAGCCTAACCAATACACTCAAGTCAAGTGACTTGGATTTTACCAGGATTCTTCAGCAATTGGTTTGGCTGGCATACTGCTAATGCTACAACACTAGAAGACTTTCATGTAGATATATAGGAGACAACTACTGCAATGTATGAACAGAGAACTAGGAAAATGGGATTTCATGTAGAAAATAAACTGTTGTTTGCGGTATCCCAGTCTCTTAAAATAACGGGATGAGAGAGTCACTCACTGTCCCCTTTATGGTAGAAAGAATTGGGATCACACTCATGTTTACAATATTACTGTTTCAGTGATTGGTTTTAGTATTTTTGTTGTTATAAATGCCATTTGTCCTTCCTTTCTTGATTCTATATGTTGCCACTGAAAAAACCAACATGCTGTCAACAGTTCAGTTTTATGGCCATGACAAGAACGCGGATCATAATTTACCCATCAAAACTGATAAAGATACACTGAGAGAAGGATACAGGTAAGAACCATCACTGTCCAATGTTCATTGTTAAGTCTTCATGGTAGAATATGTACCTGTGGTTTGTGGAATACTCCTAAATCCCTTTTTTTATCCTGTAAAAGATTCATTCTTTCTGAGGAAGATGATGTGGATTCTACATGGGAGAAGAGGCTGGTTAAACGCTACTATGACAAGCTTTTTAAAGAGTATCCTTTTTGGTAGATGTGTTTATTAATTTTTTTTTGTTTGAGGAAATGTTAATACAGGGCATACTGTGCCACATAAAAGTCTGGCAATATAAGAAGTAGACGTAAGGCGTGAATATGATCTTATGCCCAAAGAGCATATCTATTATTTATTGTTGTCCACTGCATCAATATATATTTCTTGGAGAGGATATTGTAAGTTTATTCCCATTTCCCAACAGTACATAGTGCTCAGTTGCAGTGGGAAAACTATTTATATGAATAGTGCATGAAGTTTCTTGTATAACATTGCCATCTCTCAATAATCGGGCACCAATATTACCTGAGAATCCTTCTCTACCTTCCTCCTATAGAGACAGCATGATTTGGTTTTCTGAAGTACCCATCCTGTTTGGGGGAGCTGTAGCTTTTCTGAAAAGCCGCTTTTTGGCCTTTTGGGCTGAAAAACAGCTGTAGCTTTTTATAAGAAACCATTTGACAAATAGCTATTTTCCCTCAGCAATAAACTGCAAAAGCAGGTCCAGCCCAGCTTTTAGCTTTTTGGCTTCTAGCTTATGCCAAAGCCGCTTAAAAGTTGCCGTTTGGGGGACTTGCTGGCTTTTTGGAAGCTAAAGCTGGCTTAAAGCCCTCCCAAACAGGACCGAAATTGGACTGGAAGCAGGAGAGAGAGAGAACCAGGATTGTCTATGTTCTATGTTAAGCGCTAAAGTGCTATGTTCGAAAAAAAAACACTATAGTGCTTAACTTTAGTTTATTGTACCTAGGATCCTTAACTTGAGACAGATATTGTATTGCTGACATGTCCCAGTATAAAAAAGGCAAGGTACGGTGCTACGATTCTATAGCAATAAGTGCTAAACATTAATGTCGCTCTCTTGGAAGATATTTTTGCTAAACAATAAATGCTTATAGCCTGACTTTTAGGAGAATCTTTATTAAAGAAAAGAATTATATCCAGCAAATTAGGATATGCTTGTGACATTGATCTTATTCATAAGATTTGAGTGTGCTTGGGCAGCATTAGCAAGGTGATTATTCTTGCCTTTGGTCATGAAATTACTTCACAGTGTAATGCACTTATTGTTGCTCAAAGAACTAGGCTTACTAGCACACCCATTTTTTATATGTTAAGGTCTGGGCAGTCTAGCAGGCACACACACGCACTTGATAGTGGGGATGGATGCAAGCATTCCTAGTTACTTGTTCCGTTGTTGAAATCATCTGATTATCCTTTGAATTAATGAACAGCATGTACTAAGGATATGCCAGACTTGCACACATATGATATCCATTGATATCCCAACCACTTTTTTGTTGTTGAAATCATCTGTGTTATCCTTGGAAATGAATTGCAAATTGTAAGGATATCTTCTTTTTGGCAGATTGGATTGAGATGGCGAACAGAAAATGAGGTGATATCTGGAAAAGGTATTCCCTTCATAATCTCATCTGTTAAAATTCCATTTAGAAGGATTAACCGAAGAAATGGGACTGAAATTTAAACAGTACTAGGATTCTGTTGTTAACAATAGACAATCTCTCTGGACATCTGGAACCTAAAAGCGGAACATAAAAGATGAACTAAAAGAAACTGAACTAAGCGTACCCAAGCTGACAACTTCGTCTGTTTAGATTACTAAGCCCTATTTGTTTGGGCTTTTTCACTAGCTTAAAAGCTAAAAAGTTAAAGTCTAAACAAATAGGTAGCGTTTTATCTAGGCTTTTTCAAAAGCTATAAGCCTCCATATAACTAAAAGCCAAAAGCCATAGGAGATGTGCTTTTTTGGCTTATTCAAGTTTGGTCTTAGATTAATGCCACTAAAATTAGGGTAAAATTATCCACCTCTACCACGTATAAAACCGGTTGTTTTTAAGCTGTTTAAGTCCAAAAACTAGCTTTAAGCTATAAGCCAAAAAACCTAAGCCTAAACAAACAGGGCCTTAGACAGCTCCATCATTTATTTAGTTGTACCTCTTAACATACACTTGGGATGCTTGCACCAAATAAACTCTGAAACTATCCAGTACTGAATTTCTAGTGTTTTCAAAGCCATCGTCATAGTATTCTCCTCCTGTTGTACTTAACTGTCAGAGAATGCTAAAAAAGTAGTTTCTGAAAAATGTCCATTCTTTCAAACATGGTTTGTTACTTGTTATCATCATCATATAAATTCCTTAGCAATGACTAGAAAATGCTCTTTTGCAGGCCAGTTTATCTGCGGCAATAGGCATTGTGATGTAAAAAATGGGCTAGGTAGTTATGAGGTATGCTCTTAAGTATTTTCTGCCTTGTTGTTGATGCTACAATGCATAAAATCCTTTTGTTCATTTAAGCAACATTTTTTTCTGTATATGTAATTCTTAATATTTTTTTCTTGTTTTCAGGTGAATTTTTCTTATGTTGAAGCAGGAGAGCAGAAACAAGCACTTGTGAAGTTGGTAGCTTGCAAGAGGTTAGCTAATCTACTACTTCATATTAGGATTATGTGAACTCAGTTTTTATCCACTATTTATAATATTTTATTTGCTTTGAGATCATGGTATCTATATTATACGATTCCCACAATTTTGCTCTGGCTCTTCCCCTTTAGTCTTCTCATGCCTTCTTTTTATTCAAGCAAACATTCAATCGATTATTTAGCTTGATTGTTGTACATTTTGAAAGATGTGCAGAAAAGCTTGCTTATAAGAGGCAAAAGGAGAAGGAGAAAGAGAAGGAAAAGGAGCTTTCTGGTGAAAAGGAAATGGAGTTAAAAGAAAGTGACAAGAGAAAGAGGTACCTCTAGTTCCTGTTCACCCCCAGTATTTTTATTACCCGATATTCTTTGACTTGGCTGTTCAAACTGTAGAGAACATGAGGAAAGTGAAGATACCACAGAGGATGAATCAACTGAGAAATATGTCAGAAGGAAAAAAGGTACAGATGGTTGTATTACATTTTTTTTTGGACAGATATGATTGTAGTTCCTTGAAACAGTAGTTCTTTGTATGTATTTATAAAGTCTAAGTGCTATTAGCATGCAGTTGTTTGCTGAACCTATTCTATTGTTGGGTTCTGTCAATTATGCTGTGCACATACATATATATTATTTGGGGTTGTTTTCTTGGGATTTAAGAATGTCAAAAAATTTATAGGCTATTAGCAAGAAAACTAATGTATGTGAAATCATGCAGATCGGAAACGTGCTTCAGCGAGGAATGTGGCCAACAACGATGAAGGCTTTGAGGAGTTCCTTGAAGGCATGTTCCCTTGATCTGGTCTTCTTAATGTCAGCACATCAGAAGAAAGGGAAGCAGCATCTCTTTGATCTTCTATTGACATGTTAATATTGAACGTGATGCCTTGTAAGTGTGCTGCCTGTAATGATATGGTGCATCACTGTTATTTGTTTGATTTCTAGGTCTCTTGTGACTTTTGAGCCCTGACAATTTCATCTAGTAAAAAAAAAAAAGAACACTACTTGCTCTGAATTTGTGATACATTGAAGGACCTGGAATGCTATTTAGATGTGGATATTAATTTGGTTGTCTGAAATGCACAGGTTACTGCTTTCTTATACAAGAATGCTGCCCCATTGTCAGAACATGCATTGAGCTGTGCCTGTGAGGCTGATCGGCCTGCGTTCCCAGCCCTCATTGTAGCCGAGTCCCATTGTCTTATCGATCAGGCAAAGGATAACAAACTTACGAGCTAAAGGCATTTTGATGCACCATTGAACAAGCTTTGTGTTCAGGCTAATAATGCTACTAACAATATAATTGGGAACTTCTGAGCTGAGAAACTTGGTAATTTCTTATTACGATATAAATTGGTTTTGCACGTGTATTTCTGAAGATACAGAAACTGGAGAGCTAAGAATATATAAGAGTTAAACTCTACAAACATACAATTCAGGAGTAAACACACCCTTTAAACAACAGGAAATTGAATGTACTAGTTACTAATTCGTAACTTCGTAAGCACGTCTACATTCTCTAGTTCATCTGTTTCTCTAGTTGCAGCAAAAGGTTAATGGCATTGCAGCACTGTCTTTGGAGTTTGGAATATGACCGAAATATGTGCATTTTTAGTAGGAATTTCCCACTGCACGCTGTATTCCTGTAGAAAAACTTCAGCAGGAGTTAACCTGCAATTGAACCCTTCACTGTTAGCTTCCCTTTTTTTAACTAGAATTCTGTGTAGAAAATGGAAAATAACAGCATATGAAATCTTTTTTTTTTGGATGTTTAAAAAAATCCCCTAGCATTGGATGTTTGCTAGCTAGAGCACATAAAAAATTATCTGCAATCACAGTTATATAATGCTCCATAACTCACAGAAAAAAATGTCTACAAATTGTTAATTTTTGTGCAACCTATAAATCAATTTAGTGTTCTAAAATCTAGATGGCATGGTATAATTCATCAAAATGTGTCTCGACCTGAAAAAAATTACAGAAAGTGCTCCAGCAATAAATTATCCTCTAACCTCCTCTTTTTTTGTTAAGTACCATCACTGCTAGAAACTAATCTCTATTGCTGTTTGGGAGAATAGATTACATCAATACAAACCATGACCTTGTTTCCAGGTTTGGTGTTTCGAGTTCGGTAGGAATCAATCTTGGTGAAAAACTTGTTCATATTCGATGGTTCCTTTGCCCAATAAAGCTTAGTGAAAGAAAGTTTGTGCTATCTCTAGGAACGTTCTTTCGATGCACTTGATCAGCCATCCAATTGCAAAGATCAACCTAACTAAACATGCACGCCATTGATATTGACAAGTAAATATGCATCAGAGAGACGATGATTAAAAAAAAAGTTGTCTAGCAAAAATAGCTCAAGAGGGAAGCCTCATCAAAATACTTTGTAAAGATTAATTTAATGCAACATGTTAGAAATAACTCAATATCTCAACTTACCATATCTTCTGATTTTATCCAAATAGATTGTTAGTTCAAATCTACTACAACTCGGACTCTTTTAGCTATATAAGCCACACCTCTGTACATGTAATGATTGAACAATTGCAGTGGATTGTTTCCCATAGTTTTTTTTCCTGCAAGTGTTTTTTCACGTTAGATCTTGTCTTCAGTAATTTCGCCGTGCTTCTAACCCTAACACAACATGCACCGGAGATACCTGATTATTGCGGTGACAAATTGGGGCAGGCTTCTATAGTTATTTTGACACCAGGATGCTTTCTCAGGCCTTCAGGAATGGATTTCAGCATAGGACAGGCAGTCAGATTCAGACGTCTCAACAAAGGTAGGCTCTCTAGCCAATCTGGTAGAGTCTCCAGCTTGCAGCAGCTATCAATTGTCAAGCTCCTAATAGACGTAAGATGTTGCAAACTCTGTGGAAGGCATGTCATCTCATCACACCCACAAATCTCCAATTCCTCAATATCACGAAGATTCTGCAGACCTTCAGATACTTCCGCATCTGGAGATGATCCCAACTCTTCACAGAAACAAATGGAAACATGCTCCAGGCTTTGCGCTACGCCACCCAGGCCTCCTTGTGAACTTTACAGCATCTTGTTGTTCATCCACAAGTTCAGCTTTTCAACTGATCGTAGCTCCACTTGCAATGCTAATTCTGGGCACTGAATGATTGTCACTTCTGTAAGACGACGAAAGGTATCATATTTGCGCACCTGTATCCAGGTTTTCAGGCTCTTCATGTAAGCAAAAGTTAGCTTCTCCAATGAGGGGAATGTGCCTTTATCTCCATAGAAATTATCATCAATGCATGCGACAGCTTCAGCTCCACATATCTCAGCAATCTTCAGGCAAGGTAGTAACCCAAGTGGTGGCAATGTTTCACATGCCTTGATGTTAACTAGCCTGATCTCAACCAGGGACTTCAGATATGGATCTTTGTTCGTCATCCAAGATGGGAACTTCTTCCTTTCATATGCAACAATCTTCAAAATTTTCAAACCTTGGTTCGGCTGAAGATGCTGGAGGACCTCCTCAGCTGTTGAACTGGTTCTTTCAGCATCAGTGTTCCATTGCACTGCCAGTGACTCAAGTTCTTGTTTGTTTTGTAGTTCTGCATCTCTTGATTCTACATTTTCGAGGATTCCAATAGTTAAAACTTGGAGGTTTCGCAATGATCCCAGCTCTGATATCGCACTCCCTCCATTGTTAGAAACAGCATACCACAATAACGTCTGCAGGTTTGTCAGTTGGCCCATTCCGCGGGGCATTTCAGTCAGACATGGGCATTCAAGAACATTTAGATGTGAAAGGCTCTTGATTTTACTGATGTCCTGAGGCAACTCCGCAAGGTGGTGGCAACCTTTAAGGTCTAGTTCTTGTAACTGGACAAGCTTGCTTACCTTCTCGTGCAGCTTGCGGATCTTTCGACAACAGGAAAGTTTCAGAGTTTGAAGAAACTGCAGTTTGCAAATTGATCTTGGAATGCTACTAATGCATGTGTGTGAAAGGTCGAGGTGCACAAGGCCCCTAATTCTACATATGTATGGAGGAAAGTCTGTAATTTGATGACAACCTTCAAGGTCCAGTACATGTAAATTAACAAGCCTGCTTATATATTCATCCAGGTTTTTAAGCTTTTCACAATGAGAGAGTTTCAGAGTTTGCAGAAAACTCAGCTTGGAGATTGAGCTCGGAATGGTGCAATATCTGTTCTTGAAAGGTTCAGATACCTCAAGTAGGACAGCGTCTCAAAGTTAGTAGGCAGTGTTCTGATTTTGCAACCTTGAAAACTCAATATACGCAGGTCTCCAAGTGATTTGCAGAGCTCCTCAGGAATATCGGTGATCTCACATCTCCGGTCAGCTGACCACATTTTTTCCGCATGAAGTAACATCAGTGTCCTCAAATTTCTGAATTTAAACAGGTATTTTGGAAATGTTGCAGATGGAGGAACAACTAGGGACGCATACTTTTTTTTAGAAGACAAAACTAGGGACGCATACTGAATAGACGTATCTGTCGTAGCATCCTGACCAACTGATGCCGGGTTCGCTTCACCGACTCTGATTACTGTGCTGAACTGTCTATGGATGTACTGAGCAAAGATATGCAGTACCTTGTGCATTCTGTAGGCAATCTTCCAGCCATGTTCAGAATCTTTCACTGGACGAAAGCACTCGTCAAGGAGATGCTGGAGAATTCCTTTTCGCTCGACTTCCGTCATTGTGGGCCGTATAAAGCCTTCGGCGGCGAGAAGATCCGCCAACTCTTGAGCATCAAAGCTGTAGTCCAGTGGGAAAACCGAACAATACAGCAAGCATTTCTTCAGGTCAGATGGCAGATACCTGTAGCTGGCATAGGCACAATGGAGGACATCTCTTTCAACTTCAGGGAGATCAACAAGTAATCGTTGCCAGAAGTATTCTTGAGAAGAAGAGATGTCAGGTTTTCCCAATGATCCTTCTCCCTTCACCTGATCAAGCAATGAACCCGCATGCTTAAGTAGCAAGGGCACACCATCACAGTTTTCAGCAATGACCTTGATAAATTTGTCCACAGGCTCGCCGGAGCGATCGCCGCTGTATGAATCATTCTGAAGGAGTTGGCAAAGTTCGAAGAGTTGTGGCTGCAAGAAGAATGGCTTAGTGGCTGCCATTTCAATGGTGGCCATCGCATCTGCAACATCAGGGATCCTTGTGGTGAGCACAATGGTGGCTTTCGGCGGCAGGGCATGCGTCAAGAGGTAGCGCCACTCCTCCACCTTCTCGTCCCACACGTCGTCCAGCACGAGCAGGTACCGCCTCTCGCCGAGGACGTCGCGGAGGCTATCCACGGCTTCCCGGATGTGCTCCATCCACTTCTCCGGGCCCTCGTCGGGGAGCTGGGCCTCGTCGGAGCCGACGAGGTGCCACCGCATGTACAGCGCCGACTTGATGCGCTCCCTGAGCTGACTGAGTTCCCCCTCGCCTTGCCTCACCTGCTCGAGCAGCGACGCCAGGATGCCCCACAGGACGCGGCGCAGGTCGTACCGCTGCGAGACGTGCACCCAGGCACGCACGGTGCCAAACGCCCTGCAGACGTCGTCATCGTCGAACAGCGCCTGCGCCACGCGGGTCTTGCCGGTGCCGGGGCCCCCGACGATGGGCATGATCACCATTGGGGACGGCGGCGGCGGCGGCGGCGACGACGACGACGATGGCTGGTCTGCGTTGGTTGCTGCCAGCAAGGACTTCACCATCTTCTTCATGAGGCCTGATGTGCCGACCATAGGTCGCTCGGACGGCGCGCGCGTCCGGCGGTGCACGGCGAGCTCTTGTACGCGCTCGGCGACCTCGTCGTGGCGGTGCTTGGGGTTGAGGTGGAACTCTATCACCATGAACTCCCACAGCGACCTCCAGAGCTTGCCAACGACCAGGCGGCGGTGGACGAGGCGCGCGAGGAAGGAACCGGCGGTGCGGCGCAGCCGCAGGACGAGAACCCGCTCGAGCGCTTCGCGGAGGCCGGCGCTGGCCGGGGCCAGCAGGCGCTCGTAGAGCTTGCCGTACCGCATGCCGTGGGAGGTGAGCACGGCGCGGTGGACGCGGGCCACGGAGTCGCGGAGGTCCTCGAGCAGGCCGCCGACGCGCAGCCGCCGGCCCTGCTCCTCCGCGCCCACCGAGCCGAGCATCACCATGCACCGCTGCAGGTCGGCCTCCATGGCCGCCGCCCGCCTCATGTCCACCGACCCATCCGCCATCACGATCGCCTCCTTTGCTTTGCTTGCGCTCCTGAGCGGATTGGATGCAGCCAGCAATGAGCTTTAACCAACCACTCGAGTACTTCGCCATTTTTGAGCTGCATTTCCATGCTTTTCCCGCCACGCTCCTCCGCATCCGATTCTTCTCCTCCCCTCGTAAGCAAAGCATATCAAAGTAGCTCCCATCACTTTCCCGCCGCGCGCGAACCCAACAAACACCTCCCGTCGCGCCCCGCAGCCTGCCTGCCCGTCCAACCTCACCGGTGTGAGCCATGTCCACCGGCAAGCGCACTTTCCGCGGCGTCGACGAGGACATCCTCGTCCCGATCCTCGCACGAATCGACACCATCCGCACCAAGCTCGGTGCCAATGGCCCGAATGCGCTGGCGCCGGCTTCCGAGGCCGCGAAGCCGTCCCGGGAGCGCGCGCTACTGGAGAATATCGAGCGGGAGATTTCGGACCTGCGCCACCGCTTCGACCGCATCAACCTCCACGAGAAGGAAATGCGGCAGAGATTTGACCCCGTCGAGGAGCACATCGACGACGCGCTTCAGAGCCTCCAGGACAAGAGCCCGCTCGACGTCTACAATGAGCCGAGCGCAGTCGCGGCGCGCCTCAAGGGAATCAGGGACATGGTCAACGAGCGCTACAACCTCTCGTGGGAATACGCGCCAGGCGAACAATCGTCACAGACGAGCATGGCCTCGGCGGCCGCGACGACGAGGACTATCACGAAGCGGATGCAGGAGATCCGGCACGGCCCGCAGATGCACCACCTCCGGCTCGCCGTGGGCGGGCTGGAGACCCGGCTGCGGGGTTGCGTGCTCTGCCTCGCCGCCTTCCCGGAGGGCGCCATCATCAAGAAGCGCCTCCTCATCCACTGGTGGATCGGCGAGGGGTTCGTCCATTCCGCCGGCGAGGGCAAGGGGCGCTTCGACGAGCTCGCCGACAAGGGGTTCCTCATCCCCGTCCGGAGAGGCCTCTGCGGCACTGCCCATCGGTGCGTCGTGCGGCCATGGATGCGGGACCTGCTCATCAACGTCGCCCGGAGCGCAGCTTTCCTTGAGCCGGACTCCGGCAACGACTTCGCCGTGGCCCGCCGCGCGTGCCTGCGCGGGGGCAAGATAACGTCGTCCAAGTTCGACAACGAGCTGAGAGCCATCTACAACATCGACAAGAAGTACGTCGAGCTCGACGAGGGGTGGTTCGCCGGCAAGGAGGAGCTGCGCACGCTGCAGCTCGGGCAGTGGCGCGAGCTCGGTCCCCGCGAGCAGATCGATAAACCCATGGGGGGCCACGTCGAGGTCAGCCGCACGGAGCTCTTCGCCGACATGGCCGTGAGCTGCAAGAACCTCCGGTACATCAGCTTCCGGGGGATCTCGAGGATCGACTCGCTGCCGGACGCCATCGGCCGGCTGCGGGAGCTCGTCGTGCTGGATCTCCGGGCGTGCCACAACTTGGAAAACCTTGGGGAAGGAATAGTCAAGCTGGTAAAGCTCGAGTACCTCGACGTGTCGGACTGCCACCTCCTCGTTGGTATGCCCAAAGAGCTCGGCAAACTCAGTAAGCTCGAGGTGCTCAAGGGGTTCGTGGTCATCAGCTCCAACACCAAGGACCAGTATTGCAGTCTCGGTGACATGATCACTGACAAGCTCAGGAAGCTCAGCATCAGCATCAGCAAGATGGACGATACAACGGAGGTTGAGCTGCGGAGTCTCGTCAATTTCAACGCCGTCGAGTCGCTGACCATCACATGGGGAGTGGTGGACTCCAAGAAGGAAGGTGGTGGTGAAACGCCGGTGGAATCAAAGAGCAAAGGCGCCGATGGAGACGGGGAAATAACACCGGCAACAATAGCAGAGAAGAAAGGACATGAAGGAACACCAATGTCATCGATAGAGCATGAAGGTTCAGCAAAGGAGGGAGGCGATAAAAAGACGTCGGCAGCGTCAGAGAAGGAAGGTGACCGGAAAGCATCGACGGCTTTGAAAATGGAAGGAGATGAAGAAACACAAGGGACCTCGCAGAAGATAGGTAGCGACCAAGAAGAAGGGCCATTATCCTCGGGAAAGGAAGGCGTTATAGATACATCAGTGACCTCAGATAACAAAGTCGACGAAGAATCCACGAAGAAGGAAGGCGTTGAAGAACCGCCGGTGGCATTGAAGAAGGTGCCTAATGAAGAAGCGTCTAACGTGAATTCAAAGAAGGAAGATGATGAGGCAGCATCAGTGTCCTCCAGGAAGGGAGGCGTCGAAGATGCACCGGTGAGCACAGGTAACAAAGTCGACAAAGAATCCACGAAGAAGGAAGTCAACGAAGAATCACCGGTGGCGTTGAAGAAGCTTGGTAAAGAAACATCTAAGGTGAACTCTAAGAAGCAAGATGGTGAGGCAGCATCAGTGTCCTTCACGAAGGAGGGCGTTGAAGATGCACCCATGACCTCAGATAACAAAGTTGACAAAGAATCCATGAAGAAGGAAGGCGATGAAGAATCACCGGTGGCATTGATGGAGCCTAATGAAGAGACATCTAAGGTGAACCCAAAGAAGGAAGATGATATGGCAGCATTAGTGTCCTTGAGTAATGAAGGTGTTGAAGATGCACCGATGACCACAGATAACAGAGTCGACAAAGAATCCATGAAGAAGGAAGGAGATGAAATATCACCGATGACACTGGAGAAGGAACGTGAGGAAGAAGGATCAGTGACCTTCAAACAGGCAGGCAGTGAAGAAACATTGGCAGTGACCTCGAAAATGACCTCGAATAAGGAACATGGCCAACAAGCATTGGTAACAGGTGATCATGACGAAGCATCAAAGAAGAAGAATGTTGATGGAGAAGCATTTGTGGCGTGCAAAGCGGAAGGCGCCAAAATGGACTTTGCACTTCCTCCCAAGCTCAAGAAACTCGACCTCCGTTGCTTCCCACTGACAGAGATACCAAAATGGGATGGACTAAAGAGTACTGTCAGGAAGCTGTACATTAGAGGAGGGAAGTTGACGTCACTCGGCGATGGAGAGACTTGGGAAGTAGAGGTACTACGTTTGAGGTTCCTGAGGGCTCTTCATTATGATCGTGACAAGTTTAGAGGGTCATTTAAGAAGCTCAAACCTGAATACGTTGAGATATATGAATGTTCGATTGTCCGGTCTATAATCCTCGATGGAATTAAACAGGTATGCAGCATTTGATTGGAGCATGGACTACTTTCTTCCTTTCGGTTTGCTAGCTCTTCAGTTGAAGTCATATTTAGGCCTTACTATGGCGGTATAAATTCATCTTAGGTATGAAACTTCCCTTCTAATTAATAGATTTCCCTAGCAAGAAAGTTGCAAAATTACCTTTGCGATAATGATCATATTGTGAAAGTCCTCATTTGAAGGAAATTGTTTGGACAGTAGCGAAAACATCCACAAGTATCAAGAACTGAAACCCAGTTGTCTATCGTCTATCCAATTGTCTGTATATTCATCGTGCATGTGCCCTACCGCTGAAGCTGAAACTGTTATTTACCACGATTCAGAATTCAGATATGCGAGCCTTGATTTGTTTTGAGTATTTGATCAATGTTCTATTTTTTTTCAGGACAGTACTGGATCCCAGGGTGGTGCTGTACAAGCTGAAGCAAAATAATGGCTATGACAAGTCTCCTTGCAATACTGTGACAAGTGAAAACTGTTGTGCTTCCTATGATACATTGAGCTCTGTCTGCTGTATTTAATTTTCTACTAAAACATGCATGCTCCATGAATCAATTTTTATATGTTGAACGTGCGATATATGTGATCAGTGAACTATTATTGGGCAGAATAAATCCATCTGTTCGATTTTTTAGCGACTAGTGTTCGACAATAATCTGTCTTTTGGGGTGATCTTTGATGAGATATTGACGCTTAATTTCTGTAAGTCAAACCAACTGGATCAGAACCAACTGACAGTTCCTAATCGTTCTAGCCAAAAGGGAAGACTGCCGATCAACAGAAACTAGATTGATTAACCATCGAAAAACAAAACCATATTAGGCATACTAATGGCTTGCTGTGGTGAGGGGCCAGACTAGACAGGAGCTCGGCGTGGACGGCGCTCGTGTGACGCGCTCGTCGGCGAGCCTGAGGTAGAGGGAGACGTGGCCGGCGTCCTCCTCGTGGCTCCCGTCGAGGTAGTACGAGATGCGCCAGCCAGGTGTGGCCGACCGCCTCGAGCTCTCGCTGGACCGGCGCACGCGCCGTTGCCCACCATCTTGGTGCGCGAGTAGCTGTCGATCTTGAGCAGATGGCACCCGTCGGTCTCGGTGGCGGCGATGGTGGAGGCGGAGACGTCGTCGGTCGACATGGCGGCGCGTATGTGTGGAACATACACGGTGAGTACATATCGATCAGTGTTGTAAAATCAATCACAAAACACAAGGACACGAGATGCAGATTTTTACGTGAAAAACTCTTACGGTAAAAATCACGGGCGCCAACCGACGATATCACTATTTTGAGGAATAAAATACAAAAGCTAGGGTTTACAAAGAGTGTACAACTCTCCCAATAGCTTACAAGAGGTATTTATAGATGGATGAAGCGACTCGAGTCTAAAACGGACTACACCGAAATATGGGTTAAAGGCGTCCCTAAAGCCCAAAGAGAAATTCGGATCAATACCCAACAAACTCCACCTTAAGAAGAATTCCCTCTTGCAGCAAAAACATCATCACTGAACTCCCTTCAATAATAAATGTCACCGACGCCAAAAGTCTCTAGGACTTAAACTGTAACTCCAACTGAGTTTGAGCATAGCTCAAACTTAATAACTGAAATTGTCTTTATCATCATGTCAGCGAGATTATTATGGGTACTTATCTTGGATATTTTGATATCACCTTGAGCAATGACATCTCGAATATAATGATACCTCACATCAATATGCTTTGTTTTCTCATGACACATCTAATCCTTTGTGAGGTAAATAGCACTTTGACTGTCACAAAATAAAGTGACGCAAGAAGTAATCCCGCTGAGCTCAATGTACAAACCTCTCAACCAAGTAGCTTCTTTACATGCTTCAGAAATAACCATATATTCAGCTTCAGTAGTTGAAAGAGCAACAATAGCTTGCAAGCTTGCTTTCCAACTGACAGCACAACCACCAATAGTGAACACATAACCTGTGAGAGATCTCCTCTTATCTAAGTCACCAGCATAGTCAGAATCAACATAACCAACAAGCCCATCTCCAGATTTTTCAAATTGCAAACAAGCATTAGAAGTGTCACGCAAGTATCTGAAAATCCACCGAACAGCTTTCCAATGTTCTTTGCCAGGATTAGCCATGTATCTACTGACAACACTTAGTGCATGAGGTAAATCAAGACGAGAACAAACCATGACATACATAAGAGAACCAACTGCGCTGGAATATGGGACTCTAGACATGTACTCAATATCATCATCTGACTCTGGACATAAAGCTGAAGATAATCTGAAATGTGCAGCTAAAGGAGTACTCACTGGTTTTGCATCATGCATATTAAAGCGACGAATGACCTTCTCAATATAACTTTGTTGACTAAGGTATAATTTACCAGATTTCCTTACTCTAATAATTTCCATGCCAAGAATTTTCTTTATTGTACCTACATCCTTCATCTCAAATTCTTTACTCAATTATGCCTTTAGTTTAGCTATTTCTGATTTATCTTTTGCAGCGATCAACATATCATCAACATAAAGAAGCAAATATATAGCTGAACCATTTACAGTTTTCAAGTAAACACAGCTATCATAATTTGACCGCTTAAAACCATGAGGGAGCATAAAGGAGTCAAATTTCTTGTACCATTGCTTAGGGGATTATTTCAAGCCATAAAGAGATTTCTTCAATCTACAAACAAGGTGTTCTTTTCCAGGAATAACAAATCCTTTAGGTTGGTCTATATAAATATCTTCCTCTAACTCTCCATGCAAGAATGCAGTTTTAACATCTAATTACTCAAGTTCATAATCATGCATGGCAACAATACTGAGTAGAGTGCGAATAGAACTGTGTTTCACAATAGGAGAAAATACATCATTGAAATCAATACATGAAATCTGGCTATAGCCTTTAGCAACCAACCTTACTTTATACCTTGTTGAATCAGTAGGAGAGATACCTTCCTTTCTTTTGAAAATCCACTTACAACGGACAGTCTTCTTGTCTTTAGGCAATTTTACTAAATCCCAAGTACCATTCTTTTTAAGTGACTCTATCTCATCTTGCATAGCAGTCATCCAATTTTTAAAATCAGCAGAAGTAATATCCTCAACATAATTAAAAGGTTCAACATTATTTTCAATTTCTTCTGCAACACTTAAAGCAAAAGAAGCAATATCACATTCTTCAATGAATCTTTTGGGTGGATGAATAGATCTCCTGGGTCTGTCAATAGCAATAGAATGTTGTGAAAGCTGCACAACTGGAGAAGAATGCTGAACAATATGTGAATCATCAATAATAGGTGCATCCTGAACAGCAGTATTATTATTTTCTGGTGTATACTTTGAATCAATAAGGTGCTCCACCTGCACACTAGTTTTCTGTTGTTTCTCAATAGGAACATTAGTATCCAATTTGTCATTTAACATAACAAATTCATTAAAGATAACATTTCTACTGATAATGACCTTTTGTGTTTGAGGATTCCACAATTTATAACCTTCAACACCAGATTTATAACTAAGAAAGATGCACTTAATAGCTCTAGGCTCCAATTTACCATTATCAATGTGAGCATAAACAGTGCAACTAAAAACTCTCAATTGTGAATAATCAGCTGGAGAACCAGACCATACCTCAATTGGACTTTTCTTATCAATAGCAATGGAGGGAGACCGATTAATAAGATAGCAAGCAGTGGAAGCAGCTTCAGCCCAAAAACGCCTATGCAAACCAGCATTAGACAACATACAACGGGCCCTTGAGATAATGGTTCTGTTCATACGCTCAGCTACACCATTTTGTTGTGGAGTACCAGGAACAGTGTAGTGACGCATAATACCTTCAGACTTGCAATATGAATTAAATTCATCAGAACAGAATTCCATCCCATTATCAGTCGAAGTTTCTTTACCTTCTTTTCAGTTTGCTTTTCAATCATCACCTTCCACTCTTTAAATGCTGAAAATGCTTCTAATTTATGCTTCAATAAATGAAAGATCGAAAAAGGCGACTAGAGGAGGGTGAATAGGAGCTAAATAAAATTTTCGAATAAACTCTCCCCCTAGAATTCAAACCACCAAAAGACCAGAAAGAAACTGCACTGGTCGGGTATCTCTGGTCGGATGAGCAGTACCCCGACCCTCACAGAGGTCGGATGAGCAATATTCGGAATGAATAGTGTTGGGTGAGCAGAAACCCGACCAAAGATCTGGTCGGATGAACAATACTCGGCCAAGTGGTCGGATGAACAGTGCTAGGATGAACAGTCCCCCGACCAGATGGATAGTACGCCCGACCTGCGGAGGTCGGATGAACAGTACTCGGGTGAATAGTGTTCGGGTGAACAGTAAAATCAGCACGATCTCAAAAGCAATCGATGTAGCTTTTGATGGTGATCCAAAACGATGAAAATTGGTGTGCACCTCCCAAAGGATGTCAGAACCTATTTCAATCAACAATCGAAGGAATTAATACCAAGGTTCCGTCCTTTTCAGTTTAACAAATGCAACACCAAAAATAGAGTCACGAACACAGACTTCACCCCTAACTTGCTGGTGGGAGTTGATGGTCAGAAATCCTTGGATGACTCTCCACAAATCATAGCAAGTAAGTACATGAAGAAACAACCCTTCAAACAAATAGAAACACTATCTGAAAACTAGGCATAGAAATTGGTTTCTTGCAAAGCCGAATAGAAGAGGTTGTAGATTGCCTAGATGATTGGGATATGATCTATAGAAGATTCATCCGACAATTTTTCATCCTTGGCAACAAGAACGAAAGCCAATCAAGACTAAAGAACTGCAAGTCACACGTTTACGCATTTTAAGAACACACAGTTTACTAACTTGCAACAAGAATGCAAGGATTGCCTAGATGATTGAAAGCACCAAGTTCAGAGAAGAGTTCATCAATCATGAATTTCAACAAAGACTCAATAGTATGTAGAAGGAGATGAGGCAAATCCAAATTACGTAAAGTAAATTGCAAGTAAGTAAATGCGGATTTAGATAACGAATTTAAGTGTGTAATGTAAATCGTAAGGAAATGAAACAAGAATATAAATGAAGAACATTTCATTTACGGAAGGAGGTTTACAAAGCCTCACAACAAAGTGGGCAAAACTCAAATGAGCGAAAAAAATCTCAGAACCTTCTCGGAGGAGGCTGCCCTACCCCTCTATTTATAGTGACTTGGGATCAATTCCCACCTTTGGATGTCCCGCTTCAAACCTAAGCCAACATCCAAGAGCCAGATTTGATCCTTACACTCCTCTCAACAACTCTCAACTACTCACGTACACTTTCCTCACCTGCTCACCACGCCCCAGGGAGACACCCCTCTCCCTGTCTAGTAGCAGGCTTGGAACACCTACCACCCTTGGATGAGCCTCTAAACCCTAGAGCACTCCATCAAGGGCTGAGATTTTACCCACTCACACAGCTATGCATGGGCTCACCCAAACCCAACAACACAACGGGTTTTGCACGCTTTTAACTCACACTAACTTGACCCGCTTCTCTATCTTCTGACCGCGATCCAACGGTCCTCCTTGATCAGAGCAGCTCCAAGTTAGCATCTCATCCATTCCTTTGTCTTCTCGGCTTGCAGCTACTCCCTGGCCTCAGTCATCTTTGGCGACACCTTGATCATCTGGACCTCAGCTCTCCCACCTAGTCCCGATCCCCTTAGCCTCACCATGACCTAGCTCCAAAGTCCCGCAACCATTATAGACAAAAACCACATCACATAGCAATGTCCAACAACACATATCCATCTCAGCGAAAAGATATACACTATCTTTGACCGGCCAAAACCCCGACCACACGTGGTCTGACCACTGGTCTCCATCCCGACCACCCATGGTCTGACCACTGGTCTCCATCCCGACCAACCATGGTCTGACCACTGGTCTCCATCCCGACCACCCGAGGTCTGTTCACTGGTCTCCATCCCGACCACTCGAGGTCTGACCACTGGTCTCTATCCCGACCACTCGAGTCGACCACCGGTCTCCGACCAATGAGAGACTGACCACTCGGGTCGGACGACCCGACCACTCGGGTCGGACGGTAGTCTCCAACCGACCAAAGCCCCGACCACTCAGGTCGGACGACCCGACCACTCGGGGTCGGACGACTGGTCTCCAACCAGTAAAACAAATTGCTCTAGCTCGAAAAACAATCCAAATCAAACTCAAATTTGAGCACACCATGCTCAAATAAAGTCAAATACTCATCACAAACATGGAGGACCTCCACATGGTCCTTCAATCTCCCCCTTGATGAGTATATTGACAAACCACACAAAAAGCATAGATTTGAGTTTGAATGAGAGAAGAAGAAAGCAATTTGATTGCAAAGCCAAACTTGGTCCAGAGAGAAAGATATAAAATTATGACCAAGTTGGCAGAAAGAATTTAGAGCAAGACCATGAAAAGAGCAAGTTTTCAACAAAAGCTCTAAAAACCAATCATAAGTGTCAAATGAGATTATGATCCATAAGAACCAACAAGCTTTCACATTTCTATCTCCTCCTTTTCTACATTTTAAATGATGCCTTTTTCTACATTTTCTCCCCCTTTTGGCAATATAGGCATCAAAAAGAATTTTCTCCCTCTTTTATGTATGCATGAAATGCAACCTAAGGGAGCTTTGAAGATTATCAAATGATCATAATGACAAGATACGACACCAAGCTTATTAATCTCAGATTATGACCAAACTAAGACATGTCCAAGTGCAAATAACAAATTTTGCTCATAAGCGAAGTTTTGAAAATGTATCATTTTAGCAAGATTTGACAAGTGCAAAACTTAGCAAAGTTTCAAAACTAGAAGCAAAACCACTCGAGGATCAAATGGAAAACCTAGAGTTCTACCTACTCAACACTTTGGGAATTTTGAAGTGCATATTAGGTCCTTGAGCCCATTTTCAATTTATGCAAATTTTCTTTAAGACTTCAAAAACATAGCGGGGTGCAAATGTTTGACATAATTTGCATTCTTTACCCACTTATGTGTTTGATATTTGCAATTTTTTTATTGACTCAAGCCATTTTCGATCATCTCAAGAGTAACTCTTAAGAGAATGATCAATATATTCAAGTTCATCCCAAATGCAATGGGAGGCGCCTCGAGAATATAAAGTCTTTGAAATCAATTTTGCACAAAAGTGTTAATTTTTTTATTTTTAATTTAGCACATATAAGCAATTCAAGGACTCAAATATGGATCAAGCAAATTTCACCCAAGTTGCTATAGGGACTCTAGAGAATTCCAAAATTTCACAATTCATGGTAAAAGCTCTTAGAGAAGAAACTTAGTAAGTAAAAGCAACATGTTTCATCAAGTTTTCATTTAAAGCTTTTAAGTTTTTCAGATTTCAATGAACATTAGCTTGATAAAAGAACTTGGACATATCTAAGCTAGTGATTTTCTTGAAAGATATAGCATGATGTATTTCACGAAGATTGAGTCAAATGCATAATAGACAAAGCTCATAGAGCGGAAAATGCGGTCTAAATGCAATGCATGAACAGATTCCCAAACTCCCTCAACAATTGAATCAATTTTAAGCTCAAATCTGGTTAAAGTTGGGTTATTATCAAGATTAGGCATAAAGAAAACCGAATGAACTCAATAATAACCGGAAAAAGCAGAATGAGGGAAGAAGTCGAGAACACGCAACCTTTGGATGGCTATTGAGCATAGATAAGATAGAAGAGATTCACTATAGCTCGGACTCGCTCTTATCTTCCCTAGAGATGACATAGGAAGTCGACTCTAGATCTCAACTAAGGAGTGCACACAGACTCTGTCTACCCAGAGGCCCCAAAACACGCTAGACTTATAAGGCTGTGAGGGAACTCAACCTAGAGAGAAGAGAGAACGACTAATCACGCATGATAGCAACCTAAAGCACAAGATAAGAGGACCATGCAAGGCATGCCGAAGTCTAAGTGAGTGAACTCAACTTAAGAAAACAAGCCCAAAGACACCTGAAGAAACACACAAAAAGAAAAGTTGAAAGAAAATATATAGTACATAATATACAAACCAGGCTCCCCTCACGAAAGGTCGTAGGGCTCACGACTCAAGCTCACTCCTCAAGGCAACAAACCTGGAGCTATCCAAGGCTTGGTGAAGATATCACTAACTGGAGGTCACTCTCTACAAATCGAAGCGTGATATCTCCTTCTCCACATGGTCTCTAAGGAAGTGATATCTAACATCAATGCTTGGTGCGGGAATGTTGCTGGGTTTTAGCAATGCAAATAGCTGAAGTGTTGTTCTGAAAAAGTGGCACACTCTCTATTTCTAACCCATAGTCCCGTAAGGTCGATCTCATCGAGAGCACTGCTCTCACAAGAATCGGTCATGACAACATACTCGGCCTCGGTGGTGGTGCAACCCAGCATCGCTTCCTAGATGACCAAGAAACAAGAGAAGTGCCAATGAATTGGCAAGTGCCGAAGTGCTCTTCCTATCTAACCTCTGACCCGAAAAGTCGGCATCGGAAAAGGCTCTAAGAGATAGACAAGAAGAAGAAGAGTACCAAATACCATAATCGGTGGTAGCACGAAGGTACTGAAGATGCGCTTGACCGCTGGCGGTGAGAGGCGCGAGAGAAGCTTGAAATCGAGCGCCACGCACACACAATGAAATGTATGTCCGCCTCAAGTAGTGAGGTACAAGAGGAGCCGATCATGCTCAAAACTCCTTTTGATCGCGAGGCTCACCATCCTCATCGGGCTCGAGGACAAGATGGTGGCCATAGGAGTCATCACCGGCTTCCCATCTGACATGTTGAAGCGCCTTAGGAGGTCACGGGTATATTTGCCTTGATGCAAGAAAGTACCCTCCCGAGTCTGCTTGATTTGGAAGCCAAGAAAGTAGCTCAACTCGCCCATCATACTCATCTCAAACTCTGTACTCATCACATCAGAAAACTGAGAGACAAGAGAATGAGACGAGCTACCAAAAATGATATCGTCCACATAAATCTGGACAAGAAGAAAATGAGACTCATGGTGTCTGATGAACAGAGTTTTGTCTACTATGCCCATTTTAAAGTCATGGCTGAGAAGATAAGACTTGAGCCTCTCATACCATGCTCTGGGGGCCTGCTTGAGTCCATCTGAGCTTTGGAAAGCTTGTATACATGACTCGAAACTTGGGGTTCTCGAATCACGGAGGTTGCTCGACATAAACCTCTTCCTCAATATAGCCATTGAGGAATGCACTCTTGACATCCATTTGATAAAGCTTGAAGCCTTTGGATGCAGAAAATGCAAGCAGGATTCGGATAGCCTCTAGCCTAGCTACAGGAGCAAAGGTCTCCTCAAAGTCAAGACCCTCAACTTTGAGAAAAGCCATGCAACTAGTCTAGCCTTGTTTCTAATTACAACCCCATCCTCACTCTGCTTGTTTTGAACACCCACTTGGTCCCAATGACATTATGACCAGATGGGGGCTTGACAAGCTGCCATACCTTGTTCCTCTCAAAGTTCTCAAGTTCCTCATGCATAGCATTAATCCACGACTCATCGGATAATGCATGAGAAACATTCTTCGGCTCAAAGGAGGCAAAAGGCGAGTGGAGGCGAAAGGAGGGCAGATCCGTTCTTGAGCGTGTGACACGCTCGAACAAATCGCCAATCATCGATCGGAAGGATGGCGTCTCGAATATGGCGGGAGGTCCAATGTGAAATGGCCTCTACCTCTTGAGCAGAAGAGGTAGGAGCAGAGCCACTCGGCAAGGAGAGTCGGAAGCAAGGTGGTCTCCCGAGGTGCGAGAAATGGAAGCAGGAGGCACCTCGGTGAAGAGGGACTGGATCCGGTGGAACACCATCATCTCCATCATCCTTATCTTCTTCAAAGATGGTCTCGGAGGGATAAGAAGAGCTCAAACATCGTGTCTAGCTCTGGCTAGCCTCATCAAAGGTCACATCACAGTCTCTATGATCCTATGTGCATCAACACTCCAGACCCTATAGCTACGAGAAGAAGACGAGTAACCTAGAAAGATACCATCGTAAGAGCGAGACTCAAACTTATCTAGGTTACCAGACTTCAAGATAAAACACTTGTAACCGAAAACGCAAAATGAGACACACCGGGCTTTCGCCCATACCTCAACTCATAAGAAGTGCGATGCAAATGTGCTCTCAAAACACGCGATTAGAAACATGGCAAGCGTAGCTATAGCCTCATTAAAACTTCCTAGAGTCTTGTACTCATCTAGCATCGTCCTAGCCATCTCAACCGAGGTCTGTTCTTCCTTTCCACTATGCCATTCTCACGAGGGGCGTAGGGAGAGAAGCGATGCTCTAAACCAGACTCCACAAAAACTCTCAAAGTAGGAATTCTTGAACTCAGTGCCATTATCACTGCGTATAGCTCGTAATGCACCGGGAGCTCAATAGACAACCTCTTGACCAAACCCTGAAGTGAGAAAAAGTCTCATCTTTGAGGCCATGAAGAATACCCAAGAGAATCTAGAAAAATCATCAACGATGACAAGAACATACCACTTCCTCCCGCCGATGCACTCTAGCCGGACCAACGGTGTCCATATGTAAAAGCTGTCACAGTGCATCGATCATCACTCTGGCCTTTGGAGGATGAGAAGCGGTAACCATCTTGCCATGTCGGCAAGGAGAGCAAACTAAGTCTTTGACCATCTTGAGTTTGGGCAAACCCGAATGAGATCGTGGTGCTAACTCGAGTCAAATGATCAAAACCAATGTGACCAAGTCTCCTATGCGGAAGGAGAGATCACGGGACTCGAAGCAATCAAACATCGAAGAGAGTCTCGGAAGAAGCGAGAAAAATCAGCACGAAAGACTCTCCCAAATCTAGAAATCCATAAACTAACCCTCACGATGAATCAAGGATTCTCGGGCATTACTCTTGAAGCTTACCTCGAAAGAGTCATCAATAAGTGAGAAACAGAGAGCAGTTGTATTGCGACTTACTTACTAAGGCAACATCTTTAAGAATGAAATTTTGGTTAATGCAGATGGTACCTTTAGCAATGACTCTACTCAAGAAGCATCCCGAAAGTGATCAACTCATCACCGGGCTCGGACTAGGAAGAGAACCATCGAGAATCTCGGTCATATGACGAGAACAACCGGAGTCGACAATCCAAACATCTCCTTCCCATCCGACAAACTGATCAAGACACAAGAGAGAGATGACTCGATCTTGGGATAGAGTGAAGACTTGGGAACTCAATCTTGAACCACGGGGCGCCTCAGTACCAACCACGAAAGAAGACGGACTCGAGTGTCTCTCGACGTTTAACTCTAACAAGATCAAGAGCAACTCTAGTAGATGATCTAGGAGTCAAACTGGGTTGGCATGACGTGGTGCAAAAGCCGAGCCACCCGGTGAGGCTTCTAAATCTCCTACCGAGAAAACACCTCACGCCCGATATCTACCTCGATGGGAAAAAGCGAGGAATATCAAAAGGACGACGGAAAGGCCGACTACGAACGGCTCCAAGACTAAAACTCGAAGAACCGGCATGAAAACCGAGTCCCGACGCCGCCCAAAAGCAGCGACTCTCTAACTCGTCTAGAAGCAATGTGTGCCTTAGGAGCACTCAAAGTGCAGGGATGACCACAGATACCCTAAGAGCGACAACACGCTCACGCCGAGTGATCTTGGCGTGCACAAGCGTAAATCTACTAGGTGATCATCCTTCTTACGGAAGGTGCATGTGTGCCATTGCTAGAGGCAAAGCAGCAGGAGTAACATCCTTCAGTCGGAAGTCCTATGGACAACCTCGGCAGACCTAAACTTGGTGGTGCTCACTGGAGCTACCACAATCTCACCACTCTTGGAGCCGCGCACAATGGTGGGAGGATGCGCCGGCGTGCTCCAAGGGATCAAATCCTAGACCTTGATTGAATCTACTAATCTTGGATTGGTCTAGAATAAGATTGAGCTTCTTCTTGCCTCCAATAAACTTCTCGAGAGTGCTCATAAGATCGGCAATCTCGAAAGAAAGAAGCACAAGAAGAACAGGGAGAAGAAGAAGAACCGGAAAGATGAGCTCTCTCGGCCGTGCATTTTCTCCCTCAAAGACGGCTGCCTCAATCTTGAGGGCCTCACAAGAAACATAAGGCGCATTTCTAATTCTATAGGCTTGGTCTTCTAATTTCTTCCTAAGCTCGACATGGATTTTATCCAAGTCCCCTCAATCACGAGAACATATAAGCAACTTTCTTGTGACTTATCTAGTAAGTCCTTAGCAAGTTTAGCACACTTGACATTTAAGGATTCATTGTCAAGTTTTAGTTGCCTACAACCCTCACATGAGTATTTGGTTCCTTAGAAGCATGCATTTCAAGTTCATCGTTTCTAGAAGAAAGCTTCCTAAGGTGATCGCTCATGGCATCAATTTGCAAGCAATTTAGGGCAATTAGCACAAGAAGGAGTAGAGTGAGCATGAAGAAAACTAGCATCTCTGAATGAGTATCAACAGATTCATTGCTAGCATTCTTCAACCTAAGACTTTCTAGTTCGGACAACACACTATCATGCATAGTCCTTAGGTTCTCTAACTCCACAAGCAAAGCATCACACAAAGCATGATCATCGGTGACTCGGGAGGAGAAGATCTAAGTGAAGCTAACTCCGAGTCAAGGTACCTACTTCCTTTTCTAACTCGAGAACACCTCGACCTAGCCTTAGCATGAAACTTGCCTAATTTACGAGCGACATTTAATTCGTCGTAGGTGGGTACCTCGTCCGAGTCATTTGTGCACTGAGTCGCTTACTTCAATGGCGCTGCCATGAAGCACATCTTGAGAAGTCATCTTTGCGCTTCACCTTCTCTTGCGGATCGTCCTCGCTTGCATCACTCCATTCTCGTGTCGAGAGAACTCGATGTCGTCCGAGTCTGGCGAGGACCCGGTGAAAAACTTCTTATTCTTGGCAAAGTTGCGGTACTTCTTCTTCACGGCTCACGGTGGGCCTTCTTGTTGCGGTTCTTGTCGGTGTAGTCGTTCTTGCCGAACCGCCTTGTTCGTTTTGCCTTTCTCCGGCTTGGGACGGTTTGCTCGAATGTGGTTGGGGCCACCACACTCAAACAGTGATCATCCACCTCTCTTCCTCTCTCTCACTCTCTTGTATGCATATGAAAATTTGTGAGCAAGAAGAGCAAGCTCATTTTCTGGAAACTTTTCCAGTTGGTCATCGCTTAGCTCGCAAAGGGCGGAGAGAGAGAGAAACCAACAGAAGAATCAGAAAGAGAGGATCCAATGGGATCGGTGACCAAAGCCATCGACTGAGACTTCGTCTTCCGCGAGACGACATCGATCTCATGAGTCTTGAGGCGAGAATAAAGCCCGTCAAGAGTCAAGGTCGACAGGTCGGTGGTGTCTTTGATGGTGGTCACTTTCATTTCCCAAACACGAAGATCAAGTGCGGTCAAGAAATGTCGAGCATTATCCGAGTCAGGGTATATGCAACCGACTGCTCGGACGTCGCTCAAAATCTTCGTAAACCGACCAAAGCACTCGTCAAGACTCTCACCAGCGTGCTGTTCAAACTTGTTGAACTCACGCTTGAATTGGTCCTGTCGAACCGTCTTGATTTGGGTAGTGCCTTCATGATAAGCATCGAGGGTCACCTAAATCTCATGAGCAGAACGAAGGTGAGAAATCCTATCATACTCACTACGACTAAGGCCCTGTATGAGGATGTTTCTTGCCTTAGCATTTGCCTCAACATCGACCATATTGCCGGCCGTGGCGTTCTCATCGGCGGGAACCTCATCTGAGAGCTTCACCTTCGCCATATCGAAACCACAGGCGATGATGTACGACTCCATCCGAGATTTCCAAAAGAAAAATCAACTCCGAGAGAAAATAGGAGGCTTGGTGGAATACTTGTCCATCGCCATGACTCTTAAGACCGGTCAAGATCTAGAAAGAGCAGAACCGCTCTCGATACCAATTGAAAGATCGAAAAAAGGCGACTAGAGGGGGTGAATAGGAGCCAAATAAAATTTTCGAATAAACTCTCCTTAGAATTCAAACCACCAAAAGACCGAGAAAAAGCGCCTTTGGTCGGGTATCTCTGACGGATGAGCAGTACCCCGACCTCTGAGGTTGAATGAGCGATTACTCGGAATGAATAGTGTTGGGTGAGCAAGTACCCCGACCAAAGACGGTCGGATGAGCGATACTCCCGACTGAAGTGGTCGGATGAGCGATCTTCGGATGGACGATCGCCGACCGGATGGCGATCGCGCCTGACCTGCGGAGGTCGGATGAGCGATACTCGGGTGAATAGTGTTGGGTGAGCAAGATAAAATCGACGATCTCAAAAGCAAATCGATGTAGCTTTTGATCTACCGATCCAAAAGCGATAAAATTGGTGTGCACCTCCCAAAGGATGTCGAGAACCTATTTCAATCAACAATCGAAGGAATTAATACCAAGGTTCCGTCCTTTTGGTTTAACAAATGCAACACCAAAAACGAGTCACGAACACAGACTTCACCCTAACTTGTCAGTGGGAGTTGATGGTCGAAATCCTTGGATGACTCTCCACAAATCATAGCAAGTAAGTACATGAAGAAACAACCCTTCAAACAAATAGAAACACTATCGAAAACTAGGCACGTAAATTGGTTTCTTGCAAAGCGAATAGAAGAGGTTGTAGATTGCCTAGATGATTGGGATATGATCTATAGAAGATTCATCCAAAGAATCTTTCATCCTTGGCAACAAGAACGAAGCCAATCAAGACTAAAGAACGCAAGTCACACGTTTACGCATTTTAAGAACACACGATTTACTAACTTGCAACAAGAATGCAAGGATTGCCTAGATGATTGAAAGCACCAAGTCCAGAGAAGAGTTCATCAATCATGAATTTCAACAAAGACTCAATAGCATGTAGAAGGAGATGAGGCAAATCCAAATTACGTAAAGTAAATTGCAAGTAAGTAAATGCGGGATTTAGATAATGAAATTTAAGTGTGTAATGTAAATACGTAAGGAAATGAAACAAGAATATAAATGAAGAACATTTCATTTACGGAAGGAGGTTTACAAAGCCTCACAACAAAGTGGGCAAAACTCAAATGGCGGCAAAAACCTCGGAACCTTCTCGGAGGGAGGCTGCCCTACCCCTCTATTTATAGTGACTTGGGATCAATTCCCACCTTTGGATGTCCTGCTTCAAACCTAAGCCAACATCCAAGAGCCAGGATTTGATCCTTACACTGTCACTCTCAACAACTCTCAACTACTCACGTACACTTTCCTCACCTGCTCACCACACCCCCAGGGAGACACCCCTCTCCCTGTCTAGTAGCAGGCTTGGAACACCTACCACCCTTGGATGAGCCTCTAAACCCTAGAGCACTCCATCAAGGGCTGAGATTTTACCCACTCACACAGCTATGCATGGGCTCACCCGAAACCCAACAACACAACGGGTTTTGCACGCTTTTTAACTCACACTAACTTGACCCGCTACTCTATCTTCCTGACCGCGATCCAACGGTCCTCCTTGATCAGAGCAGCTCCAAGTTAGCATCTCATCCATTCCTTTGTCTTCTCGGCTTGCAGCTACTCCACGCCTCGGTCATCTTTGGCGACACCTTGATCATCCGGACCTCGGCTCTCCCAAACTAGTCCCGATCCCCTTCGCTCACCATGACCTAGCTCCAAAGTCCTGCAACCATTATAGACAAGGAAACCACATCACATAGCAATGTCCAACAACACATATCCATCTCAACAGAAAGATATACACTATGCTGACCAGCAAAAACCCCGACCACACGTGGTCTGACCACTGATCTCCATCCCGACCACCCATGGTCTGACCACTGGTCTCCATCCCGACCAACCATGGTCTGACCACTGGTCTCCATCTCGACCACCCGAGGTCTGTTCACTGGTCTCCATCCCGATCAACCATGGTATGACCACTGGTCTCCATCCCGACCACTCGAGGTCTGACCACTGGTCTCCATCCCGACCACTCGAGGTCTGACCACTGGTCTCCGACCAGCGAGAGACCTGACCACTCAGGTCGGACGACCTGACCACTCGGGGTCGGACGACTGGTCTCCAACCAGCCAAAGCCCCGACCACTCAGGTCGGACGACCCGACCACTCGGGGTCGGACGGTAACCTCCAACCAAGAAACAAATTTCTCTAGCTCGAAAAACAATGCAAATCAAACTCAAATTTGAGCACACCATGCTCAAATAAAGTCAAATACTCATCACAAACATGGATGGACCTCCACATGGTCCTTCAATAAATAAGACCAAACTTTTCTAAAATAATCATCAATAATTTTTAACATATAACGAGCACCTCCAAAAGAAGTCTTACGAGATGGCCCCCATAAATTAGAATGCACATAATCAAGAATACCTTCTGTAGTATGAACAGAAGTGTTGAATTTTACCCTCCTATGCTTACCAAATATGCAATGCTCACAGAAATCCAATTTTCCATTATATTTGTCAAGAAGTCCTCTTTTACTTAATACTGCCAAACCCTGTTCGCTCATATGACCAAGAAGTTTGTGCCAAAGATTAGCAATATCAGGTGATGAATGTGAAGAAACAAAGACATCACCTGTAATTGTAGTGCCTTGTAGACGATATATATTGGCAGATTTCAAATCACCTTTCATTACAATAAAAGAACCTTTTGATACCTTCAAAATTCCATTGCCACCATAATACTTATACCCTTTAGAGTCAAGAGTACTCAAAGAAATAAGATTCCTTGTTATACGTGGAACGTGCCTCACATCTGTTAAAGTTCTGATAATACCATCATGCATCTTAATTTGAACGGATCCAATGCCAACAATAGGACGTGGCGAATCATCACCCATCCTAACAGAATCAACATCTTTAACAGACTCATAAGTGATGAACCAATCTCTATTAATGTATATATGAAAAGAAGTAGCAGAATCAATAATCCATTCATCACCACTACTTGCACATCCAGCAAAAGCAACAAGGGTCTCACCATCAGAACTACTATCAGCAGAAGCAACATAAACTTTACCTTTATCATCAAGTTTACCTTTTGGTTTGTAGGTGCCATTCCTTTTTTCTTTACCTTGTAACATTCAGATATGTCATGATTATTTTTCTTACAATATATGCAGAATTTTTCTTTATCTCTAGACTTAGAACGGTCCCTATAACTGCTTGAACTTCTACCTCTATATCCATTATATGATTTCTTTTCTTTTGTTCGTCCCCGAACAGACAAAGTTTCACCATGAAAACTGGAACTTTGAGAAGACACCATTAATTTCATCTTTTCTTTTGCATGTAAGGCCTCATAAACTTCAACAACAGTTAATGTGTCACGGCTATATAAAATAGCGTCTCTAAAATTTGAAAATGACGGAGGCAGGGAACAAAAGAATAAGACCTAGATCCTCATCATCAAATTTTACCTCCATAGACTTAAGGTCAGAAACGATCTCCTTAAAAGCCAATAGGTGATTTAACACAGAATCACCCTTTACAACTTGTGCGAAAATAATTTCATCTTCACATGCATCTTGCTTGTAAGATCCTTGGACATGCAATTGATTCCAACTTTAACCATAAAGCAGCTGCAGTTTTCTCCTGCAAAACCTCTTGCAAAATATTATTTGATAAATGAAAATGAATTTGAAATAAAGCCTTACGATCCTTTCTTTTTTCTTCATCAGTCCAGGTCTTTTGATTTTTGTTCCCAAATTTATCAAGCGCATCGTCCGGTCATCGTGCGTAAGAATTGCTCTCATGTTGACTTGCCATAGAGAAAACCTGGTGTCACGGTCTAGCAGAGGAATATCATACTTTAATAAGGCCATAATGCAGAGAAATATGCTTAAGTGCGTGAACAGTAACAAGAATCGAAAGTTGTTTCTCAATTCTGATGCAGAAAAAAAAACGGTTCGAGGAGGCTGGAGCTTCTTCACGTGTTCAAGAGCAAACAGTTATGTCGACCGCATCCGATCGGGAAGTTGAACAGTCGCCGATGCGGAAGATGAACAGTGCGATTCGATCTGGATATTTTTTCTCTTATGATTGATCTGGCTCTGATACCACTTGTTGTAAAATCAATCACAAAACACAGAATACGAGACACAGATTTTTACGTGGAAAACCCTTGCGAGAAAAAATCACGGGCGCCAACCAACGATATCACTATTTTGAGGAATAGAGTACAAAAGCTAGGGTTTACAAAGAGCGTCCAACTCTCCCTAGTAGTTTACAAGAGGTATTTATAGATGGATGAAGTGACTCGAGTCTAAAATGGGCTACACCGAAATATGGACTAAAGGCGTCCCTAAAACCCAAAGAGAAATTCGATCAATACCCAACGATCAGATGCAAAGCATCTCTCTTATATTATCAAGCTGCTCTCACTCTGAACTCTGAATCTGCAGAAACACAATGTACAGGTCACAGATCGGCACTTGTTTTCTTCCCGGCTCAGCTGCATAGCACTACCAGTCTACCACACATCATGTTCTGTTGCAACAGTTACAGGGAACATGCAATGCAAGTCTGCAACAGAGCTCTTGGCATGTCATCGGAGTTCAGGCCCGGTGTTTAGCATGAGCCAATCTGCCAATGTTCATGACCGGCGGTGGAACATCGGAAATTATTAGCCTTCGTCTTCTTCACTGAACCACTGAAAAACTTCTCTCCTCAATGATGATTCTTTTGCCCTTGTCGGGTCGAGCCTCGACAGATTTCCCTGCAAGAACATTACAAGAATACCAGTCAAAAAGCATGGTACAAGTGCAGTGCAAATGAGAAAGCTTAGGAATAGAAAATCTCGTGCTGATCCCCAGATGATTATTGTACTGCTAAACATGAACTTCCTTCAATTAAACATTACAAGAGAAACCAGGTTTAAAAAGGATAATCAACTATTCGTTCAATCAGCGAGGCTAATTGCAGCGAAAATAGATCAAAAGAAAAATCTGAAAGACAACTTGAATGCACAGTTCACTGAATATACCTGATGATTCTTGCAAATTGGGGCAACAGTCAACAATTATGTCTATACATCTTAGGCCTTCAGGGATGGAGTGCAGAATAGGACAGCCAGACAAACGCATGACTCGTAGAAAAGCTAGCCTCCCCAGCCAATCTGGCAATATCTCCAATTTGCTGCAGTTGTCCATTGTCAAACTTCTGAGAGAGGAAAGATGTTGCAAACCCTGTGGGAGGCATGTCAATTCATGACACCCACATATCTCCAACTTCTTCAGACCATCAAGATCCTGCAGACCCTCACAGTCTGAAAAAGCTAGAAGCTCTTCACAGAAAGAAATCGAAACATGTTCGAGGCTTTTCTCCACACCTCTGAGTCCACCTATTGAGCTATACAGCATCTTGTTATTCATCCACAAGATCAACTTTTCAACTGATGGAATCTCCATATGCAATGCTCTCAATTTTGGGCACTGAATGATGACCAGTTCCGCAAGACGAGGAAACATAGCCATCCTTGGTGCCTGTTCCCAGACTTCCAGGTTAGCCATGTATGAGAAAGTTAACTTCTCTAATGAGGGGAATGTTCCATTGTGGCCATAGAAATTATCGTTGACATGGCTGATAGTTTCAGCTCCATTTATCTCAGCAATCTTCAGGCATGGCAGTAGCCCCAGTGGAGGTAACGCTTTTTCACATGCTCTCAGATTAATTAGCCTTATCTCGACCAGACATATGAGATATGGTTCGTCGCTTGTCATCCAAGACGGAAACTTATCCCCTTCATACGCAACAATCTCCAATGCTTTTAGGCATTGATTTGGTTGGAGGTTTTCGAGTACTCCGTGAGCTGTTCTACCGGTATTTTCAGCATTCATATTCCACCGCAACAACAATGACTTGAGATTTTCTTTCTCTTGCAGCTTTGCCATTCTTGCATCTTCAAGGTCTGACACCTTTTCAAGGCTTTCCAGACTTAGCATATTGAGGTCTGCCAATGATTGCAACTCAAACATCGCACTTCCATCAATGCTGGGGATAAAATACCCTAGCAGTGTCTGAAGATTTATAAGCTGGCTCATTCCACGAGGCATTTTCTTGAGTGAGGAACAATTGTGAATATTTAGATACTCAAGGCTCCTCATTTTACTCATATTCCTAGGCAATGCAACAAGATAGTGACAACCTTCAAGGTCTAGCTTCTGTAGTTGGACAAGTTTGCATATATTTTCATGCAGTTTTCGGAGCTTTTCACAACGTGATAGTTTCAGAATTTGCAGAAGTTGCAGTTTGGAGATTGAACTGGGGACGATTTCAATATTTGTCTGTGACAGGTTGAGATATGTCAAGCGAGGCACCAGCTCAAATTTATTTGGGACCTTTGAGATCTTAGTAGCTTGCAAACTCAAGACCTGCAGATGTCCAAGTGATTGCCAGATCACCTGGGGAATCTCTTTGATCTCACATTGCTGTTCAAGTAGGCGCATTGTGCTTTCCTGAAGTAATAACAGTGTCTTCAAATATTCAAATTGATCCAGGTATCGTGGAAACGCTGTGGCCAAAGGATGAATGATTAGTGACACATGTTGGATAGAACACTGCAATCTAGTAACATTCTCCTGACCAGCTGTCATTATTGTGCTCAAGCCCCTTTCCATGTATGTAGCAAACATGTGCAATATCTTGTGCATCCTGTAGATAAGCTTCCCTCCAAGATCAGAATCCTTGACTGGATGAAAGCACTCATCAATGAGCTGCTCAAGAAATCCTATTTTTTGTGCTCCTGTAACTGTGAGTGGTATAAGGCCTACGGCCGCGAAAAGATCAGCTAATTCACCAGCATCAAAATTATAGTCCAATGGGAACAATGAACAACACACGAAACAACTCTGCAGGTTGGATGGGAGATGCCGGTAGCTATTGTAGGCGCTCTCCAAGATTTCACTGCATTCTTTCTCTGAGGAAAAGACTTCACTGCCTTCAAAGAGCGTATCAAAATCTTGCAGGAATTGTTGCCAGAGGGCTTGTTCTGATTTTTCACGAAGTAATGAACTGGCAAATTGCAACAGTAGGGGCACACCATCACATTTGTTAGCAATCTTCAGACCAATGTTGAAAATCTCAGAGCTACGATCGCACCCGTTCCGCTTTACCCATTGATCTACAAGCTGCAAGGAGAATTCTTGCTCCAGTGGCTGCAAGAAGTAGGGAACTGTGGTTGGCACAATGGTAGCCGTCCTGGACGCGATGGCAGGAGTTCGGGTGGTGAGAATGATCGCACCATTTGAAGGCAGGGCTCGCATCAGGCTGTTCCATTCTGGCCAGTCCTTTGCATTCTTATCCCACACATCATCTAGAACGATCAAATACCTCCCTCCCTGAACCTGTAGAGAGCTGTGGCCGAATTCTTTAAATAACTTTCGATGAACTCCAGCGCTAAACCACATGTCTGGAACACTCCTCTCAGAGAGATTGAAGCTTGTTGAAACATTCTCCCAGCGTCGCACACAGAACTTGTCCCTGATCCTGGGATCGTCGAACAGCGCCCGGGCAAGACGTGTCTTGCCAATCCCAGGCCCTCCCATTATAGGCACCACCAGCGGCGTGTCGTCCTCGTCAGCGACGGTGAGCAAGATTCCCACCATCTTCTCCATTAGCTCCGATCTCCCCACCATTGGCATTTTGAGAGCATCTTTGCTAGCCTTAGCCCGGATCGCTCGCTCGATCTCAAATGAGTCGTATCTGAGAAAATAACGGGTACCCATGGCATTTACAAAGGAGGATAGCGATTTGACCTCAAGTAAGGACCGCCGGAGCTCGCGGATGACGACATGGCGGCGCCGGCGGGGAATGATGCTTCTCAACAGAGCAGCAGCAGCAGGTGCCCGGTGCCGTGCCGTTCCTCCTCCTCCTCCTGCTGCCTCCTGCCCGCCCAGCACCGCTTGGAGGACTTCGCGGAGGGGAGCGCATACCGATCTGACACGAACGATGACCTCCACGCTGCTCCAGCCCAATGCCGTAACGGCGCGGCGGACGGCCGTGACGGCGGCGCGGAGCTCCTCGAGGACGCCCCGGATGCGCAGCAGCCGACCCTGGGCCTTGATGAGCGGCGAGTTCAGCATGGAAATCACTGCCTGCAGATCTGCGGCGTCCATGACAGTCTCCTCCTCCTCTCGTCGTCGCCGGCGTGCTCTTCTTCTCCTCTCCCTCTCTATCTCTTTTTACTTGTTTTCTTAGGCAAAATTGGCTCCTCGGTAAGACTTTGGTTGGGTGCGTTGGTGGACTTGACGCCATGCCCATGCCCCGTTGTCGTGGCTTGGTGGAAACACCCCCACCCCCACCCCCACCTCCACCACCCGGGGCGTGGAGCAGGACGCTCTCTTCCCCCATCGATCCTCGCCCACCTCGCCACCACCCGCGCCTTCCTCGGCACCGGCGCCGGCGCCTGCTGCCCACCCTCTCACCTCTTTCACCAATCAAAACGCCCGCGAAAAAATCCGAGAAAATCGAGGAGACGTGGAACAGGGTATTGCAACATCGCGCGAAATTTCAGCTCGATTGATATCAAGAGAGGGAGAAAATGAGAAATAAAGAAATTTGACACGAATGGGAACGGGACGAATAGGATGAGCAGAGGAAAAAAAAGAGGAAGACTGACAAAAAAGAAGACATGGATGAAGAGGAACTCAGTGTCGATGGACACATTTCAGTAACGCTGCCATGTAGACAGAAAGCCTTGAATCAAGTCGCATTCGATGCATGCATGTACAGCTAAATGCTCCGAGTGATCCAAAAACACAACAAGATCTATTGGTACTTGCTATTTGCTCTGAATCTGATGGAAATTCCCCGACAGACATAACATGGCCGATAGTACACCAGTACATTTGGACAGAACCTGCAACAGGGCTCTTGGCATGTGTTCATCAACTTCCAGCTCAATCAAGTGCTTGGAGTAAATGGGCAAAGAATAACAACCACCAACCTGTTCGTCTACAACAATCACCTTACTTTCAGGTACTAATATGTGCTAACCATAGAAGCTTAAGCTAACATACACTGAATAGTTCTCCATGCACCAGAGAGGTAGAGTTCAGGCAAGGTGTGTCAAGTATGATAACTTTTCATGACTTGCAGAACTTACGTTTCAGCTCACAAATTCGTTATTACTAAACACGTTAGAAACTTCCGTCTTCTTGGACGTTCCTTTCCCACTTCTTCAGTCGAGTCACAACAGTCCTGCCAAAACCAATATAGATGTTATAATTACTGCACACTGCATGAAGCGAATGCAATTGAAATGAGAACAAGTGAATAACTGCCTGAATTATTTAACATGAAGCACTTGATTTCCGGGTGCTTGCTGTTTGATTTGCTTCTAATAGTTATCAATACTTGCCTTACCAAAATTTGATAGCGTTGATCAAATTTTTTATTTTTTTTTGAAAGGCAGACAAGCTACGATTATATTTGATAGGAGAAGAAACAAGAGTGTAATGGTGTAACAGGCTGCACCATTAGGGAAGAGGATACAGAGGAAGGAGTGGGGGAAGTAGAAAAGATAGAAAGAAAAGGAGGAAGGAAATCAATTATGCCGTTGGATGAGTTTTTTCAGATCCTTTGCTCCCGCGGAGATCCAGTTTGCAGCCTCGTTCTTGATGGACTAGAGAATATCATCGCTCGTTTTGCATGTGTTCCTGAAGACTCTGTTATTTGACTCTCTCTACTATTACCAACAAGTTAGAACAATGACATTTTTTATACCTTTTCGAAAACCATCCAGCCGGTTCAACTGATGTAGGCTCCATTGTTCTAGGTCGGCAGTAGGTTCCCATTGATTCGGAAGAAGGGATGGCGTTTGGGCCCACTGGCAACTGCAGCCCATAAGAGTTGGACCTGAGGGCACTCTACAAAGAGGTGGTAGACAGTTTCCAGGTTTCGACAGCACATCTGACAGAAATAATGGTTGGGCCATTCTCGTCGTTGCAAGCGCTGCGCAATCCAAAGCCGGTCTTGAAGCGTCAACCAAAAGAATAGTTTGTAGTGCGCTGGTCCCCACGCTGACCGGTGGTAGCATGGAATGATCTGAAGGTGCTTCCTGCAAACTGCATGTGGTATGCCGAGGAGGATGTGTAGCCACCGGTGGGGCTTTGTGTCCATGTCATGTCGTTTTGAATTTGCGGTCGCAGAGAGACCGATTATATTTGCAACCATAAGTTGACATATTTTGGCAAGATCAAATTTGGCAAGCATTTGGTTTGCTACCAAATTTTGACAAGATTCCCTTCTCCCTTGATTCTTTAGTTCATTTTCTTGTCAATCTTTGGCCAAAACATTGTTAGCCAATTTGGAGACCAAATTTTGGTAAACTTTAGGTAGGCAAATTTGTCATCAAACCAAATAGGCCAAGAATCCCCACTGCTGTAATACTTCAAAAGGAATTAGAAATCTTCACACCAGGAGGAACAGCATGGGGGACGGCGCATCAAATGTGGAAAGTATAGGTCCCTGACGGATTCAATTCTTCGAGGTTTGGGATGTTGTTCAGCTGATCGAGTGAAGGATGCTTCATGCTCACTGCGTATTAGTGTCACCTAATGCATATAACTTGTATTTCCGAGAAAAAAATCGATCAAACTAATGCCAAGCTCGTGTTCATCCTTCTTTTTAAGTTCCTGTCGCTATTTTTGTGCCATTTGCACTGAACACTTGACCAAGCTGGTAAGCTAAGTTGAACTGCAGGTTCATTCCAACTGAAAGTTGTTGTGCAAGAGACAATAACTACACTACTAAAATATTTTCCTTCTAGTGAAGAATGGCTAGCTAATCTTTCCTGATTGGGTTCGCCTTTTGTAAATACTTTTTGTATTTTTCATACTAAATTGTAACTGTAAAACAAATGCACTGCAGTTACCAAACATGGATCGGCATTTGATTTGACGGATATGCCAGACGGAGCTTGGATCATTATTTGTTTGAATTGCAAAATGAAAGCAAAATATGGTTTAATTTGCGCATTTAGAAGTTCTTGTGTAGTTGCAAGTTATTTTAAAAAGTAATTAAAAAAAGAGTACAAAATTGAATGCTGGCTGTGGGGTTCGAACCCACGCGCACTTATGTGCAGAAGATCTTAAGTCTTCCCCCTTAACCACTCGGGCAAACCAGCTGAACTTACGTTTTGCGTAAAATTTATAAATCAAAGGAAACTACAAACCTGTGATGTTCCAAACCATGGTTGACAAGTTACTGTTTTGCATTTCAACCATCCAACATTTGCTGCTTCAATCAGTACCCTCGCCGAGTGAGGATGAATTGTAAACATTCGATTTATCATTTACAGAGGTGTATGCTATCTCTGGACAAAACAAAGCTAGAAAAGCTGTCCCGTCTTCAAGAAAAGAATCGGCACATCACATATACACAGCATAGTTGCACTTCTCAATAGCCTAAAAAAGCTCTAAAAAAATTACAGATTGAGTCCCCCTATCAAGATAAAAAAGGTTTCTTACAAATAGGAGGATTAAATGGCCAGTTATCCTTGAAAGTCAGTTTACATAACCTTGTCACGATACACTAAAAATACTACTCTTCAGGTACAGGCATTTAGTATTAGACCGTTTGGGCGACGTAGGAGGATGTCCCGCACGGCAGATTTGGAAGTGCACATGTACCCATTCCCATTGGACCAGCCAGTCGGTGATAATGGGACAGAGCACACTTGTTTCACTGATGCTGGCTTAACCCATCCTGCAATAGGTTGCAAAGTATGATATGGGGTTCTGCCATATCTTTTTTTTTTCTCTCTCTCTCAAGATTGGCAGAAGCGCTGCCTTTCATTTCAAATAGGAATAGTCAGAAGTACAGAAGGATAGCAAATTGCGAAGAGCGGATTACAAGAGGATCGGGAGTCCCCTCGGAGAAGCGGCCAGCAACTGAAACTTTGGATTGCCGGTGGACGAACGACAAGCAGGAGGAACAGACATACAAAGATTTAACAGCACCATCAGCCCAATCCTGCGAAGACCTTTCTGTGTACTACGAGGGATGCCCCCAACGAACTGACTCCGGCAGTGCCGACCGGGCTAGCTTGATGTAGTTGATGGACTCCATGGTGCCCTCTGTACACAGCAGTCCAGCCTTTAGTCTTCGTGTAAGCCCTGTGCTGACGACCGGGCACCTGTTGAGTATCTTGTTTGTGAGAGGTTTTGGCGCAGGTATAATCAGGTAGCCCCAGAGCGGTTCATGTTGGATCTGGGATGACCGCCGCAGCAGCCTGCGGAGGTGACGCTGCGACCTCCCGATGGCTTACACTACGAGCTGTGGGGAGCCCGCTTTCGATTGGCGACATGTTGAGTAATGAGGCAGAAAACAGTCTCCGTCGTCTGATACCGGTTGTTGAAGATCCTTCCATTCCGTTCCATCCACAACGAGCCGTCGACCTTTCTGCGCACCTGTTTCGGGGACCGTTGTCGGACCGCTTCCCACCACTGCGCAGCAGTTGTCCCCGGCTTGGTGAGAATAGCAGAGAACTGTAAGAATTTGACTTCTTTGGATCTCCAGGCAATGTCTTTGCAGTTTTTTGTTTTGTATTAGCTTCATGTGTGTAGTTATATGAAAAAAGAGCTATGTTTGAGTGGCACAGGTTTATATGTGGATAACAATTTGTTACTGTTTGTATCTAGGAGACTTGAACATTAGGCCTTTGAATAGATGGTGAATGTCCAGTGAAGAATATACATGCAGTATGTTATATCGAATGGAACAATATCTGGGAATTGAAAACTTGAAGTCATTCTCTCTGGTAATTTGTTTTCCTCACTTAAAAGAAAAGATTTATCTGCATACCAAATTTGCAATCGATATAGATGTCTTTTTATCTAGTAACGCCCGCACTTTTGCGATTAGTCTCAATCCATATATTTCTTTTCTTCAGCAGACTCAATACCTATGAAAAAAAGAGAGCAGTGATTATCAAAAAGAAAAGTATAAAAGCACCTCTAAAAAAGACGAAGTTTATCTGCGGGCTTGCTATATTGGAGATACAGGACTTATAGCTATTAGTGAAGGCTGCAAGCTACTTAGTAATTTGAACTTGCGCTTTGTTGGAGGCACGACAGATGAAGGTTTGATTGGACTATAATAAAGAACTGTGGACAAGCGGTAGTCTCTCTTGGTGTTGCAACGTGTGCTTGGATGACTACTGCATCCTTGCATGCTGTTGGATCCCACTGCCCTAACCTGGAAATCCTGTCACTGGAATCAGATCATATTAAAAATGAGGGAGTAATATCTATTGCTAAAGGATGTCGCTTGTTGAAGGCTGCAAATGCAATGCATTGGTGCTGGTGATGAGGCCCTAGAAGCTATCGGTTCATTTTGTTCATTGTTAGAATGCTTATCGCTCAACAATTTTGAAAGATTCACAGACAGGTACCCAATATAATTGCACTCTGATATACTGTCACATTTTATAGAGGCGTAAAGTCGAATTTCGTTTTATATGCTTGTTTTGCATTTGTTAAATTTCTGTTTGGACTTTCTATGGTAGGGTAAAGATATTCCTTTATGCTTGTCATAATTCTCATTTATTATATACACTACATTGTGGGCATTGCTGAACTTCACGAGGATGTCAGGAATACTTATTTGCTGTTTTCCGTTGAATCACGTTTCCTGCAATTGCAAGTGTTGACCATCAGCTAATTCTTTTTGCTTCCACCTTGTGCTTCTCGTGTTAGTTTTTAAGGGCTCAATGATTTGCTGACCACCTTTTGCAATTGCAGGAACCTTTCTTTTATAGTGAAAGGGTGCAAGAATCTCACAGGTCTTAATGATTGCCAGTTACTAACTGGAACTATAGAAATATTAACCTGTAGAAATATTAATTAACTGATAGAATCTATAGAAATATTAATTGATTATAAACTGCTGCACTCAATGATTGCCGTATGTTTCTCTTTGGTAACTCAATTTATAATCAATTAATATTTCTATAGTTTGATTCTTCTATATTAACGAGATGTGCTGTAGACCTGTAGTTCAAGTAAGTGAATTGCTATTTTTAGAAAGAAGGGATTGAAAAAAAGAACGAGTCAGAAGATTGGATCCATAAAGTAACTGCAGGTTAATTTACAGCAAGAGCGTGTCCTATCCTAGGTTAAACAACTGTGGGAAAAAGTAGTTGCTTCACACTAGTGTTTTTAGCTTAGTCGCATTTTTGGAGCTATATTGATGATTTTGCTGTGATAAAGGTAGATGATTTGCGTTCCTATGCAAGCAGGGGTCTTTTTGAGCTCTATCAAATTTACTGCCCAAGGATCCGGGACACTGCATTTCTGGAGGTTGGTAGAGGTTGCTCACTTCTCCTGTCACTTTACTTGGTCGACTGTTCGAGAATAAGTGATGATGCCATGTGTCACATAGCTCAAGGTTGCAAGAACTTGAGAGAACTTTCTATTCGGTATGGTTACAAGGTACTTTTCAAAGTTGAGAGGTGCTTCAATGCTTTTCTTTTTTACAATTGCACAAATATTAAAGCATGAATGAAAGGTAGATGAAAATTACTTACCCCTTCGCTTGCTTCAAGATTTGTGCAACTTGTATTGAGAGGGAAAGCATTGAAGCACGGCTCTTCAAAGTTTTCGTTGATTTGCTGCAAGCGTAGCATGCATGGAGACAAATGGCAACCTTTCAATTAGTCTATTTATGTTTTGCTTCTGTTCAGTCTGGAAAACCACATAACTTTCTGCTTGTATTATTAAAATTTATGCAATTGGTTACTTCTCAAATATGAGATCGAGTGTGTTTTAGAATTTTAGTTTTAGATGGAATGAAGTGCTTTGGTTACTTGCACTTTTTTTTAAGGCAGACAAGCTGTGATTTGTAAGGCCCCTTGATGGTAATTACAAATAATGGGTACCATGTGCACACATTACTAGTCCCATGATCAGTAGCTAGTACGCACAACTATAAATTGATATCACAGACACACATAAGTTTTATTACATATCGAAAGCAAAGTTACATAATATTCTTACAATACCAAAAGTGAAAACTGCAGTGGAGATAACTTCTTGTAGTATGCCTTTTTAACCTAGTGTCCCACAGGCAACTGACAAGGTAAAAACCCTAGAAAAATTCATCGTTAAATTCCCCGAGTCCTGTATCAACGTATGAGTCGTCGGGACAGTCTGATTCTTCACCTAAAAATATCAACATAGGCAAGTTGAGTACTTACGTACTCGCAAGAATTTGACAAATCCTATAATACATGCAGGTCATTCCAATGGAAATGCTGTTAAGGTTAATTTGCATAAAGCTAATTTAAAACGTAAATACAAAATAGTAGATTGCAAATGAAATTTTAAGTAAAAGCAATTTCACATATAGAATAACAGTATGTAAATACGAACAGGTGAAATCACTAACCTGGGTATTATGATCACATCCACGAACCATTTTCCACCAACACATGGTAGGAATCACCGACACACGTTAAAAACCAGATTTTATAAAAATAAAAAAAGCAGCTAACTATGTGGTGACTTTACCAAGTGCCCATGACCGCTGGCGCAGCTAATCGATTAGTTTTATTTTCTGTAGAGATATACAGCTTTCCCCACAAGTCATGACTGACTCTTTGTGCAATCGATATTAGCACACTTCCTTTGGTGTGCCGCAGAGAGTCATGATATAACTGTTACCTTATTAAATCCTGACTTTGCACCAGTACGGTGACGATAAACCCATTCTGTGGTGGAAGGATTCAGAGCATAGAAATGATGGAACTCCCCACAGTATGGCGTACACCGTTATATTGGTAAACGTTTATTCCATGATCACCTCGGTGTGGACGTCCCTTCGAGCAATCCATTAAGAAACAACTCGTACTACTCCAGCCTTCCAAGTGTAAAGCCAGTTTTAAATAACTTAATAAGTTAGAGCTGTCCTATACCAGCACTTGTGGTTGTATGATAATTCTTGCCCTAAAAATAACCCATAGTTCGGTCCTTAATTTGACACGAGCAATAATCTCCCCTACACTACGTACAAATCCCTTGTACAACCGGCTATTGCCAATAATTGCCCGCATCTAAATCATAGTTTTATTTTCATTTTCGATCAAAATACCAATCATAAAGAAAGGTCATACCCAATAAATGTCCTATCCAACATTTTTAATCATGTCAGGGTTTTATGTTGCTTTTAGCATGGCTAAGCATGACACTAAGTGTAAGTAACCCAAATTGACATCAAATAATGTCTATGTTATTCTAGGGTTATCAAGGTTCACAAATCCATATTTATCAAGGAAGTTCTATGTAGCTACAGGTACAACTACCAATTCCCATAATATAGCAGACTTTAATAAAAGTAACGTATGCAGTGAAACATTTAATGAAAACATTTATAAAACTGGGATCAACATGATCAAAGGGGTGCTTGCCTTGTTGATTATCTTCGACGTCGAACTCCTGGTCGTCGACTATATCGGACTCGTCGAGCTCTACACGTCGTTCGGCAACATAATAAATAACAAATTTTAATAGGGCAAAAGAAATCAGATGGAAAGATTCAAATAAAACAATTTCATAATTCAGGAATAATTGCATGGATTACTCATTCTTATTCTATGATTTAAAGGACTTACTTTGTTTGGACCATTATTGAATCATTTCACTATATATTTAACAACTCAAAATTTTCTTATAATAAACCCTAAGTATTTTTTACATATTCAGGTTCCTGAGGTTACAAGGATTCTAACAAAATTTATTTTGCTAAATTTGGTGGTCATTTGCAAAAATTCTATATATGACATATTTCTAGCTCTTTCTTTAAATTTTGAATTTAAAATTTAAACCAAGCTCACTTTCAAAATGTTTTTACATATTATTAATCTACATGATTTATTATGAATTTATAAATTTATTTCATTAAATTTGGATTTGAAATGCGTAAGATATGAACTATTGAATATTCTAGGTTTTGGAAAATACTAAAAATCAGAAAATTGCCGAAAACGGAAAGTGCGCTTTCGCGAAGAAAAGGCGCTTTCCCTTTTCATGTTGCGCTGGGCTGAGGCACTGATAGCCGGGCCCCAGATGGCAACGAGATGCGCAACTGACACATGGGGCGCATGAGCGCTGCTGCGCGCGTGCTGGCGATGCGTGGGGCCCGCTTAGCGGCGACAGCAGAGCGAGGAGGCGGCTTCGAGCTCACCGACGGTGAACCATCACCGGAGACGGTGAATGGGTTCCACGACGGGCACTAGAGAGCTTCTTGAGAATTCTACAAAAATCTATTACCTTCTGCCCTAATTTTTCTTTCTCAAGCTTTTGCTTTGATTAAGTTATATTTTAATTATTCCATGTCTCCAACCGCCATAATCTGGCTCTAGAGAGCTCTTAACATTTATTATGATTTTTTCAGATTTTTTTTGACTTGGTATTTTTATCTTTTTACTTTTACCATTTTACTATATCCTTAATTTACTTTCTTTTATTAGAGAAATGTCAAAAGAATTTACAATAATTCAATAAAAGCCATAAAATACAAGAATAATTCACACAAATATTCTAGATATTATACTTCTCATTTTATTAAATTTTGGGCTGTTATACGATTATATTAGATAGGAAAAGAAACAAGAGTGCAATGGTGCAACAGGCTGCACCATCAGGGAGAGGATACAGAGGAGGGGGGGGGGGGTAGGAAACATAGGAAGAAAGGGAGGAAGGAATCAATTATGCCGTTGGACAAGTTCTTCAGATCCTTTTCTCCCGCGGAGATCCAGTTTGCAGCCTTGTCCTTGATGGATTGGAGAATATCGTCGCTCGTTTTGCATGTGTTTCTGAAGACTCTATTATTTCGCTCTCTCCACTATTGCCAACAAGTTAGAATAATGATGGTTTTGATACCTTTTTGAAAACCATCCTGTCGGTTCAACTGATGCAGGCTCCATTGTTCTAGGTCGGCGGCCAGTTCCCATCGATCCGGAAGAAGGGACGATGTTTGGGCCCAGCGGGCAACTGCAACCCATAAGTGGTGGACCTGAGGACGATCTACAAAGAGGTGGTAGACAGTTTCCAGGTTTCGGCAGCACATCTAGCAGAAATAATGGTTGGGCCACTCTCGTCGTTGCAAGCGCTACACAGTCCAAAGCCGGTCTTGGAGCGCCAACCAAAAGAATACTTTGCAGCGCGCTAGTCCCCACGCTGACCAGACGGTAGTACGGAATGATCTAAAGGTGCTTCCTGCAAAGTGCATGTGGTATGCCGAGGAGGACGTGTAGACACCGGTGGGACTCTATGTTCATGTTATGTCGTCTTGAATTTGCGGTCGCAGAGAGACCGATTGTATCTGCAGCCATAAGTTGACATATTCAGATAGAAGATGGACAGTTAGGTTCTACCTAATATCCCTAATCCAGTTGTTGTTTAACAAGGCGTTTGCAATCGATCTTGCTTTTCGTCTGGAGTGCTTAAAGAGAGGTGGCGCCAGCTGCGAAGGCGCGTAGCCATGAAGCCATTTCTTGGTCCAGAAAATTGCTGTCCAGCCATTTCTAAAGGTAATCCTGGTGGTCGCAGAAAAGAGCTATCGATCAGTCTGGTCGCATGGGATCGACGTTCCAATCCAAGGTCTGTCTAGAGCCAACCATTGGAGCCATAACTAGCGTAGACGGAGCACTCTGGCAAACCTGTCTAGGTCTAGAACTCCTAGTTCGCCCCTTTCAAGGGGGCGGCAAACTATTGTCCAACGAACTTTGCAGTTGCTGCCGTGAAGATCATGGTTGCCCACCCAGAGGAATCGCCTTCTGATTTTGTCAAAATCTGAGATGAATTTCTTTGGTACCTTAACCACAGTCAACAGGTAAATAGGGAGTAAGGACAGGACCGATTTAACCAAATTGAGGCGCCCTCCCATCGTGAGGAGATTCGCTTGCCAGCTCGCGAGTCGTCGCGCCGCTCTATCTGTGATGTGTTGTAGGTCGGCACGGCGCAAGCTACCGAGGGCCAACGGCATGCCCAGGTATTTGATAGGGAAAGCCTAAATTTGTCCATGAAAGGGGCTGTAAGACGCTTTGAAGGTTTAGGTCGTCGCCTCTGATTGTAGCTCTTCTGCAAGTTGACTTGGAGGCCAGACGCTTCGCCGAAGGACCTCAGGATGGCAAAGATTGCCTCTAGCTCTTCCCTGACCGGATTAAGGAATATAATCGCATCGTCCGCGAATAGGGATACTCAGAGCGATGGCGCACATCCTCTCAAGGGAGATAGGACGCCGTCTTGAGTGGCCTTGGTGAGAATGTAATGCAAAGGGTCAATGGCTAGCAAGAAGAGATAGGGCGATAGAGGGTCGCCCTGCCTCAAGCCACGGTGGTGTTTGATTTGAAGTCCGGGTACCCCGTTGAGGAGGATCAAGGAGGTGGTTGACACAAAAGAGGTTGACAGCCATTCTCGCCATCGAGGACCGAACCCTCAGGCTTGTAGGAGGTCCAGCAGGTATTCCCAAGAGACAGAGTCAAAAGCTTTTTGAATGTCCAGCTTCAGTAGGAGTACAGGCATGCGATTTCGATGATAAGCTCTTGCGCAATTCTGGACCCACAAGAAGTTGTCTTGGATACATCTCCCTTTGATGAAGGCACTCTAAGAATTTAAAGTTAGCGCATCTATGTGCCTAGCGAGGCGCAGTCCTAAAACCTTGGAGAGGATTTTTTCAACTGATTGGATGAGACTAATTGGTCTGAAGTGTGCGACAGCTCCCGAGTACTCCTTTTTTGGGATTAGAACAATGGAAGCTGTGTTGAGGGGTTCGAACGCTCGAATGTGGTAGTTTTGGATGCAAACAAAAACGGCCATAATGTCATGCTTGACGATTTCTCAGCAGTGTCTGTAGAAGGTGCTAGTGAAGTCGTCCGGACCAAGGGCTTTTTCTGCAGGCAATTGGCGAATTGCATGCAGGACCTCATGCTCTAAGAAAGGTGCCTCGAGGTCAGCAACATCGTGGATGGGTAGATTTAGACTTTGCCAGTTTATGACTTTGGAGTGCGAGGTGTTGTTGACCAGAAGGGATGAGAAATGGTTGAACAGTAGGTGTTCCTTATCTTCATGTTAGGTAACTATGCCATGGGCAGAATTTAGGGACTGGATAAAATTCTTGCGATGCCTTCCATTTGCCCTTAGATGGAAAAAGCGGGTGTTTGCATCCCCTTCCTTGAGCCAGATGATGTGGGAAGCCTGTCTTTTGTGAGCTTTTTCGACTGCTGCCAAGCCCAGGGTCTGTAATTTGAGTGATTTCCGAAGGCCGCATTCACCCTGGGAGAGTTCTCTTGACTCCTGAGCAATGTTGAAACGTAGAATGAGCGCATTTGCTAGGAGGAATTGAAGCTTGGTGTTGCTTAGGATTGAGGAGCTCCATGCGCGAATCTCTTTTGTGGTGGCGCAAGCTTATGTGCCAATCGTTTAAGCAGGTCAGTGTGTGTGGTAGGTGCAGTCCAAGCCCGCTGAACGACTTGGTGGAAACCTGGGAGCCGGGGCCAGAAATTTTCGAACTTGAAGGACCGAGGTTTTCGGGGGCCATTTTCGCTGGCTAGGAGAAGCGAGTAGTGGTCAGACATGGATGAGGAAAGCGCCTATAGCAGATGATCTGAGAACATGACGTCCCATCCATGGTTGCAGAAGACCCAATCGAGCTTAACCAGAGTTGGGTCAATTCGCTCATTGCTCCATGTGTACCTCCGATTTTGGAGAGGGACCTCCTTGAGATGGCAATGGTTGAGCGTGCTCCAAAAAAGAGTCATTGAACAATGGTTTAGATTGCTATTATTTTTGTCTCTCGCTTCGTAAATCAGGTTGAAGTCTCCATGAACAAGCCAAGGAAATTGAGGCTAAGGCGCCAAGAAGGCAAGCTCCTAAAGGAAAGAGGGCTTGTCACTGTCTTCAGATGGCCCATAAACTATCGTCAACAAGAACGATGAATCATCGTCCCAAAAAGAGACACGAGCTGTTAGGCAGTAACGGTTGATCTGTGGTGTCGCCATGTGGACCTTTAGGCTGTCCCAGAGTAACAGCACTCCACCCCTAGTGCCTTGGGCCGGCAGATAGCGAGCGTTAGATAGGCGCTGACCACCAATTTCGAGAGCTATCGGTTGATCGATGCACTGAAGTTTGGTTTCCTGGAAGCAAGCAATAGCGGGACGGATGGCGTCGATGGTCTGCCGCACAGCTGCTCGCCTAGCCGGCCCATTGAGGCCATGGACATTCCAGTTGAGAATAGTGCAATCACGCATAAAAATTTGGAGGGTCGACCGAACCATGCAGGAGACAAAGTAGTTTGAAAAGCATTCCATAAGTAGCGTTACTGGACAACAACTAAGTACTTGAAGAAGCAAAAGAGACAGAAGACACTTGAGACGAGCAAAAGGTCCCGTATACTCGGGCTCGACTAGATACGCCAAAGAAGTGCAACATGTGACCTGCACTACCGCCGTGGTGAGGCCGGTACTACCGCCGTGATGAGGCCGGTACTACCGAAGTCAAGTAGTACCGCTCTTGAGTGCGGTAGTTATTTTCCAGAGAATGTGTTTCTTAGAAAATTCCTCAGACCGGCACTACCGTTGTGTTAAAGCCGGTACTACCGTAGGTCCGGTAGTACCGTGGCACTTGTGCGGTAGTTATTTTACAGAAGTGTGTTTTTCTCTGAGTTTTAATTCCAGCACTACCGCGGTTCAAAGGTCGGTACTACCGCTAGTACTGTAGTACCGCTATTTAGTTGTCGGTACATATTCTCCCGAGAATGTGATCATTAGAGTTTTTGTTTTGGTGATATTTAAAAATATCTATGGTTGCTTAAATCTGCAAAATGGGTGAAGATTGTAGCCCTCTTGATAAGCTTCGCATAGAGCCCAAGGTCACCTAAATCAGAGTTCAGAGTAAAAAGTTATGGCTGTTTTTCTTGCTGAAACAGTGGTACTACTGCGATTTACACAGTGGTAGTACTATCGACTTTTACATGGTGGTAGTACCGCCCCAGCAGTACTACCGCTCCAGAAGGCCAGTAGTTATTTTTCAGAATCGTGTTTTTAAGTTTTTGGGGCAAAAAACGTCGGTACTACCGGGATTTACATGGCGGTAGTACCGGGTACTGTAGCAACAGCTATTTTCAGTGTATTTAATGCCCAGAACTATCCGTTGGGGTTGAGGCTGGTACTACCGCCCTTTACATGGTGGTACTATGGCGGTAGTACCGGAAATTACTGATTTTTGGGCATTTTGCCCCCAACGGCTAGTTTTCTTGAGGGGCTATAAAAGAGGCCGAGCTAAGAGAGTTTTGCAGTTGCTCTAGCACTCATTTGAGGTATTCTTGTGAGAGCAAAACCTTTAGAGCTCCTAGAATAATATTTGAGTGATTTGAGAAGCTTTTGAGCTAGAGTTTCTTGTGTAGAATCTCTTTAGTGTTGATTTGCATTCTCTTGAGCTAGTGTGAGCCTCTTTCCTACATTGTGCATGTGTTGCACTTTGTGAGTAAGGAGAGTAGCCTCTAGTTGCATGTGTTGTATCTAGAGAAGGATTGAGCATCCTTGTGTATGTGTTGCACTTAGTGAGGATAAAGCAAGAGGCTTAACCTATTACCCTTGGTGTTTGCCGACACCTAGACGGCGTGCGAAGGCGTCGTGCACGGTGACCTTTTCAAGGAGATTGTCAGAAGGCCCGGTAAAGTTGTGAAGGTTGGAGCTCACCTACCTGGAGGGGAAAAGAGCTACCACTAGTGGAATCAAGGCGGGTGCTCAATTTGTGGAACCGATCCAAAGCGGTTTGGGCTTGCCTCAACGTGGATTAAGAGAGACCGGCAAGTCTCTGAACACCACGGTAAAAAGTATCGTGTCTCCTTGTGTATGCTTTCAATTCTCTATTTACATTGTTACAAATTACATTCCTAGAATTAAATTGCTTGTTTGTCTTTAGGATTGCAATTTATTATTAGAGACATAAATAGTTAGTGCACTTAGTGAGCCTAGTTGACTTAGGCTTTAATTGTCAAAACCTTAATTTATCGCTTCCGTATCTATTATCGTTTAGGTTTTTACATAAGGGTGCTTAGGCGAGAATTTAATTAATCGTAGAAAAATTTTTTATAGTCGCCTATTCACCCCTCTCTAATCGGTATCCTCAATCTTACAGCGTGTGGGAGGTTGCCGTGGTCGGAGGGAGCCACGGCGATTTGGGCCTGGGTTTGGTGCCCGCCGCTGTTGGAGAGAATCACGGCGAGGAGGTCTTCAGCGGGAGCCATCCTTCTCCGACTCTCTTTGAACATAGTTAGTTACTCCATTGTTTTGAAATTCAGGACTCAGATGTGTTTGGTTGATTGAAATTCTTTTGGTATGCAGATAGGAGATAAAGCACTGATATCTGTTGTTGAGAACTGTAAATCTCTTAAAGAGTTAACACTCCAATTTTGTGAGAGGTAAATACTAAATATTGTTATGCATTTATTCTGGCATATATATTTGTCTTGCCCATGCGTACGTATCATGCCCTTTACTAAAACACATTATGTTTCTTCTTTGACTCTACTACATGATTGGCACCAGGAAAAATTAATTAATCACGGCTTAGGTCTGGCAACAATAGCCTTGTTATTTATGTGGCATACTGGCATTTGATAATTGAGATAAGAATAGGGATTCAGGATTTAGTTTTTTTTTCATCAATTTTGTTCGCTTTCATATCGTTCTAAATCATTTTGCAGCTATCATCCTATGCATTTTCTTAAACTAGGGGCCTAGTTGGAAACTTGGAACCTTAGGTGCTATGTACATCACTAAGATTTGTTGACCTATCATTTTTTTAAACTTGTTACAACTTCCTTTACAGGGTAACTGATGCAGGGCTGGCTGCAATTGCTGAAGTTGTTCTCTTCAAAAGTTAAACCTATGTGGGTGCCAACTAATCATTGATAACGGCTGACTGCCATTGCAAGAGGATGCCTGTGATATTCGGGGTTATCAGTTTAATTCAATGATTAATTAAACAATAAAAATGTAATTAGGAAAGAAAAATAAAATGTAAGGATTAGAGAGTGTCATCAGTCCCGCAGCGATGGTATCACTCATCGAAGTACCTGACCTGTCCGGGACCCAGACAGTCACCTCTCGCTAGTTTCAGGGTTTATCATTTGACGCTTAGAACTTACCTAGTACGGTTGTGGGTACTGTTGGCAAAAATAGCGACAAATGACCGAAATGCCCATAGGGTCAATAGCCAGCAGTAAAAACCCAAGGGCAAAATGGTCATATGACCACAAGAGAGGTAAATAAATGCCCAGCTCATTCACAGCTGAATGCCAAGCCAGCACATTTATAGCCAACCCATTTCTCACTGCCATAGCATCACACACAAACCGAGGGAGCCAAAGCACCCCATAGCCAGTGCTCCCATTGCTTCCAAACAAGCACCACCAAGAACTCAAGAACCAGCAAGCTTCCAACCGAGGTGAGAAGCCAAGGAGAGGAGCATCCAAAAGAAAAGGAGTATCCGGAAGGAGGAGTTCCCAGAAGCCAGGAGGAGAGGTGGTCCAAAAGACACCCTAAGGGGAAGCAAGGTGGAGGCATCCAGAAGCAGGAGGACAACATCACCATCTTCATCTACCACCTCTTCAGCTAGCTTCATTACCCAACCAAAACCCCAGGTGCTCACTGCCTTCATGCTAGTAGTGGCTACAGTGCAATGTAGCACATCCAGAGAGTAGATCGGGGTAGTATGCAGCCAATGGGGTATGATGGAGGGTAGATCGGGTCATCCTCAGCATTCTCAGTCGCTGGGAAAAGCCATTAGTGTAGCATCTCTATTCTTGTATTAGTACCACCCCAACATTCATCATAGAACCATCACTCTTAAGCATCAATCATTAAAATCTAAGGCAAAATGTAACAAAAGAAAATCAAGAGGCTAGAAACCATAGCTTGAGGAAGTAGAAGAAGGGGTCGGCCTGCGGGAGAGCCGACCAGGTCAGCTGCGACCAGGGGCTATGCAGTCAGGTAGAGCAACCAGCCACGGGGAGGAGAGAAAGCAGTGAAGAGGAGCCATGGCAGAGGGGAATATAGGTAGGAGGAGAAGAGGGGATCTCAACCAGAGAAAACAGAGAGGGGGGCGATGCTGCCAAGAGGGCTTCGGCCAAGACCAACCGAAGGCCAGAAAAAGAAAAGGGCAAAAGGAAAAAGGAAAATACGAAGGGAGAAAAAGAGTCAGAGAGGTAGAATAATAAATTGAATCGCGAACCGCGTTGGTTTTATCGATCAGCCTGCATGTAACATCCCAAAAATTTCAATAAAATGAAATGTATATTTTGAATTTGAATATGATTATTTCTGAGTTTTCTTAACATCATTGGTTTTTATTTGGAATTTCCTTGGATTTGTGTATTGTGAGAAAAATCAAATAAAAGGGAATTAGTGAATGGATAATGGTAAGAAGATGAAGAAGTAAAAGTAAATTTCTGGAAAGCTGGTAATAAAAATCCTAAGCATGCAGGTAGATCATTTCAACCAGTAAATAAATTTTAATGTACAGAAATGTGAGAAGATAATTGAAAAGACATATCTTTTGACGGAAACAGTGCATAGTCAGAATTAATATAAAATTTTTGAACATTAACATCAGATGAAAATTTTAATATAACATCCTCAAGACATTATTTACTTCTTGTAAAAATCTTATAAATTAATAGTGTCATTTAAGGCCTTTTAAAATTCAAAATCAGAAGCTCTGAAAATCATAATGTCAGAATTTTTAGAAAATAAATATACAATATATCGACTTGAAATTTTTATGGAAGAATTATGAGGTCAAATATAACTCTAATAACTTGAAATTTTTATGGAAGAATTATGATGTCAAATATAACTCTAATAAAAATTTTCAAAAATAATTAATATCTTTTACATCCTCAAATAAAAAAAATTCAGAAGGGAGATTTTAGATCAGTCACTGTTGCTAGAATATTTATAATTTTTCGTGAAATATTTTAACCCAGGATTTTACCAGATGATAAGCCTTATCTAGGAACTCAGGTCAAAAAGTTTGGAAAATTTTCTCCAAGAATTGACAGCCAAATAAATTTGGGTCATGAGCTATCCGAGCCGAATTTATATAAACTTAATTCACTTTATTTTAGTCTATAAGTTTCAGATCTCAGGTGAAACTGGGATCTGGAGCTCTACCAAACAGGCTCTAAACCATGATTGTTGCAAAGATCTCCACACTTTACCATACAATTTCAGTGCTCTCCTCACTTGATATATAATTTCATTGGTATACGATGTGTCGGATCAGCAATAATTTCATTAGGGTTACATTCTAGTCGAAGTCTCTTTGGTTGAGTTGTGCTCTCATTGGTTGGGGGAGTACTACTTGTATTGCTCGTAAAAGAGTTATGCAAAGTTTGTTTCTTCATTATTACAAATATATTAATAAATTGTAGAATTCATACACGAGATACAGCTAGATAGCATATAACTATATATTGTGTAATTATCTATGCAGTACAATATCACCTTTATTAGAGGGTAGGTAGACCTATCTTGTTTTATTGACTTATTGCTTTCCAGCCGGACCTACCTCTAAAGCACCAAACTTCCATATTTTAGGAGATGCCATATCATCCCCTAAAGAGTCAACTTAGTGGATAGAACTGTCACTTCTGACCTAACGTAACAGCCGTTCGGGTCCTTCGGGATATCTTTTGAAATCCTGTTCTGTGAAAAGAAAAGATGTTCGCGATTCCTTGCCCGCCCGATTAAAGAAAGTGGGATCTGGCCTTGCATTTTTTAAGTCATCAAGCAGAAGTAAACAGAAAAGATTTATCGATCGAGACAATTGGAAAATTCATGAAAAATCAATCTCGATGGCGGCAGATCAGATCACAATTAGAAAAAAAACATTAAATACCGATGCCGCATATCAGATCACAATTAGAAAAAGCATTAAATACCGATGCGGCAGATGAGATCGCAATTAGAAGAAAAAAACATTAAATACCGATGCCGCAGATCAGATCACAATTAGAAAAAACATTAAATACCTAGATTAAATACCTATAAATGGCGGCAGATAATATCAGAGTTCACCACGCTCGGTCCACTCCTCTCCTCGCCTCCTCCTCCTATCCGGCGGTCGGCGCTCCCATTCCGGCGTCCTCCTCCCGTCCTCCGTCCTCGCTGCCCACCGCCCCAGCCCTCAGGCTCGACCGCTAGAGCTTCCCCCGAGCCGCCGCAGCCTCCTCGCGCCGGCTCACGCGAGGGTGCGCACTCTCGAAGTCTCGAGTCTTGTCTTTCCGTTCGATGCTTCGATTGCAATCGGTGCTGCTGCCTGGTAATGGGGTGGATGCGAGCATGAGTTGCTCGCTGGGTCCTGTGGACCGATGTGGTTTCTGTAGACTGATGGTTGTGGGCTAATTGTTTGAAAAAAAAAACCCATCTTCTAATCTTCTACACCAGACGGAGCTAACTTTTATTACGTGTTTTTTTACGTATAGATCAATAACATATTAAAAGTAACTAGATTATTCTTAATTATTATCCCTAAACATTATACACATTAATGTGTGTATATATAAATATAGAATATATAATATAAAGTAAAGATGGATATTTATTAAAGGTATAGAGGAACCGGTCACTGTTGGTGTAAGTCTGGTCAGATTTTGATCCGACGAACTCCACGCCGCATGTGTTCTTTTAATCACTTCTTTTACCATGTCAGTCAGCCAGACTGGCTGGTTCCATGTTGTTAAGTTGTTTGCTTCTATGCACGTGACAAACCAGCAATACTTGTCCACCGCAGAGCAGTGCCAAGCATCCATCCAGAAGCTAGCACCCCATGGCAGCCATAGCCGTCGCTGTCATCGTCTTCTTCGCCGCGGCCCTATCGTCGGTCGGCGGCGGCAATGCGGCGGTCGTCGAGCACACATTCGTTGTAAGCATGCATGCTTCTCCTCCTTGTTTTCTCGCCAGTCATCGGATTGCTCGTTGAGTAGAAATATATACATGCATGAGTGCGAGAACAAATGGTTTGTTGTTGTGGTTTGCTCGAATAGGTGAGCCAGGTACATATAAAGCACCTGTGCAAGGACACGCTGGTCACCGTGGTGAACGGGCAGTTCCCAGGCCCAGTGATTGAGGTCAGAGAAGCAGACTCTGTGGTTGTTCATGTCCTCAACAAATCACCCTATGGAGTAACAATTCACTGGCAAGTGCTGCCTAGTTGGTTAAATATTTATCTGTTCCGACTAGCTAGCCCGTTTCAGACAACACACTATTCATCGCTAAGGACATATGATTTTTAAGTAGTAGTTTTAAATTTTTATCACTTTTTTCTGATGTATGCAGGCATGGACTGAAACAGCGGCTGAATTGCTGGGCAGATGGAGTGGGGATGATAACACAGTGCCCCATCCAGCCGAACAAGAACTTCACCTATCGATTCGACGTCACCGGCCAGGAGGGCACGCTGTGGTGGCACGCTCACGTCACCTGCCTCCGGGCAACTGTTCATGGCGCCTTGGTCATCCGGCCAAGATTTGGGCCCAGTTCATATCCGTTTCCTAAGCCTGACAAGGAGATCCCGATTGTTATAGGTTTGCTTGTGGATCCCGAAACTCTAACTGATCGATTAACAGCGTTCATGCTTGATGAAACTGCCCTTGGACAAAATAGAGAAGGATGATCATTCACACATGAATGCAAACTTGGATCTTGATGTCAACTAATGTTTTTTATCGACTGCATTGCAAGTTTGCAACAGCATTATGATTCAGAGACATAATCATTGTGACAGTAGAATTCTGAAAGGTGTCCTTAGACCAAGTGAATTCTTGATTGCAGGTGAATGGTGGGAGATGGACCTTGCTCAGTTAGACAGGAAAATGTCGAGTGGTGATTTTGATGACGACCCCGCTGCAGCTACAATCAATGGGAATCTTGGAGATCTATACAACTGTTCAGGTAATATATATATTGTTAGTAACTCAGTATTACTGCAACTGCAAAATAACAATTTTGGTATTAATGCAATGATGCGAAAGACTTTTGTGTGTTCTCGTAATTTTTGTGTCTGTGAAAACAAAAGACGAATGAATATACAAGGAATATTGTATTTCATTAGTTATGTATTGAATACACAAAATTACAAGCCTCTATAGAAGTTCATTTTTTTTGTCTTCTGCGTCTATGCTTAAGTAGTAGTATATCTAACTGGAGATTGCGTAATCCGCGGATGCCCAACGTATTCACATTGGCATCCGGATCCTATAGAATACCTTCGATTAAGCTATATATGTTGCGGTTGTTGTCGTTATATAGTTCGTCTATATGCATATATAGTATTAGCATATATATAGGTGGTGAAGATGCGGATGTTCGCTGATGCTCGGTCACGGTGCACCATCATCATGTCGGTTAACCGATAGGATTTGTTAGTGAAGAGGATGACTTTTGCCTCGTTGGTGCTCAGTCATGTGTACACCTGCCTTTTTCTAATCGTGGACATATGTATTGCCTTTGCCTCATGGGTGCCTATCAACTGACTGTCCTTTGCCTCGTGGGTGCCTGTCAACTGATTGTCCGATTCCGTCCGTTTGGTACGTGTTGATGGAGTAGCGACCTTGCCTCATTGACACTATATCATAATTTTGTTTAGCCTCATTGGTCATAGACATATAGTAATATGTATGATAAAGTGGTCTTTTTCTCTCGTTGATACCCGGTCATGGTGACAATATATAAAAAGAATTCGCTGGTTGTGAGTCTTGGCCTTGCGGCTAACGATGTGCATATGATGCATTGGACGATGTTTGCTTTGAATCATTAAATAATTCTGCTCCCGTACGAGAGGAAAAAATCAATATAATATGATACTCTCTTTTATTGATTTGCATAGAGTCAGAGTCAGTTCTCTGCCAATCAACAATTCAAACTATGTATTTCATAGCTAGTTCAGTAGTATTGAAAAAATTCATATTGCCCTTGCGCACATTCCATGGTCACCTTTATCTCATTATGCACTGTAATCGTTTCGATCTATAGTCGGTCTCACTTCAATGTAAAGTGTACCACACTTTCACGGAATAGTTGTCTATGTCTCTACGATACCATCCAATTGTTAGATTGATCTATAGTGCCAGCTCGAGGTATTTTTCTTCTCACTAGGAGAAATCAAGTTGCTCACCATCCGTACTGCGCTATCATGGATAAATAGTTGTCTACAATATCATCCAATTGTTGGATTGATCTATAGTGCCAGCTCGAGGTACTTTTCTTCTCACTAGGAGAAATCAAGTTGCTCACCATCAAACACTGACGTCGTGAATCGAAGTATGTTGACAATAATGTACGGAGTCGACGGCATATGGCAAGTCTCTACAGAAATTATTTGCACAGGGTGGCTGTTCCTCGGCGGCTCTACGTGTTGACTATCTGTGCGTAGTACTGTTATTGGTGAGGGTCGTGCGCATTTTATAGGCAGAGGCAGCGACGAAGTTCAGTTGGATATGAATGTATTGCTCATCGCCTATGTAATGTAAATCAGACTTTACCTTGAACCGTCAAGTATAGTATACTAGGTGCGGATGTGCGGTGTCACATCACGTGGATAACGTCACGTGGATAGAAGCATTGGCCAGAAAAGCTATTGACTTAGCTTTACGAGCCAGGTAAAGCCGCGTGGCATACGCCGCGCCAGGTGGATCTCGATTCGAGGCTGGACGTAATTTTTGGAACCTCGAAGACTCTTTTTGCAAAAGAACGTGGTCCGAGTCTTGCTGAAATTTTCTAAAACCGCAAGTTTTTTTTTGAAAAGGGTTTAAGAAGGAGCTAGACTCGAACGTGCGGAATTGCAAGTTTTTTTTTCAAAAGAGGTGGTGGGAGGACCTAAATGTATTTTTGGAATTTTCGAAGAAGTCTATTGCGAAAGAACCATTGGGGACTTAAACACAATTTTACAATTTTCAGAGGGCCTTAAACATAATTTCAAAAATTTTGAAAGACATTTTTACAAAAGAGCCCGTAGAAGGACTAGATACTATTTCCAAACTTTTGGAGGGCATTTGCGCAAAGAGGTGACGTGGAGGGGCTCCCTGCCCGAAACCCCTATCCATGCACTGTGGACCCATGGATACAAATTTTGCCGAAATTTCGGATTTCGTGCCACCACGAAATCCAAACTACCGACCGGGTAAAATTTTTTTACTACAGTAAATCGAAGTTTTGTTTTTCCCTGACGAATTTTCACCAAAATTTCATGATTTTTGCCCGGTTTTCAAACTTTTAGGACCGGATTTGGTCCAATAAAGTCATCTTCTATGAAAATTTGTTGAAAAACCGAATTTTGAGATATTTTAACATTTTGGCAGAAACACTTTCAGATTTTTATAAAATTTTACAAGCTTGATAATGATCTCGAAAAATTTATGGTACTATACTTAGTAGTTTAGGATCATAAAGAATTTTTTTCAAAATAATTGAACTTCATTTGTTATCTTTTAAAAAATAAAAAACTGAATAAACATAATTGGGACAGTAACCTTGTAAGAATTTTATAAATTTTTTCGAGTGTGATCATGATCTAAAATTTTTATTAGAGATTAATAATTTCCTCAGTACCATTCCATAAAATTTTAAAAAAAATTCAATTTTTTTGTTTGGTCAATCAAATCTATGTATGCATTGAACTTCATTTGTTATATTATATTTCAAAACTCAAAAAGAGAACGAACATAAATGGTACTGTGCCTTATAAGAATTTTATAAATTAACTGGAGTGTAATCATGATTCAAATTTTTTATAAGATATTAAGCATTTCCTTATCATCCTTCTGTAAATGTTTCAAAAATTTTAAATCTTTTTTTATTGCTAAAACAAATCTATATATTAATCATTAGGCTTTTATCAGGACATAGCACTGTCAGAATTTTTAAAAAATTATTTAAGCATTATAATCTTCGAAATATTTTATAGAAACATTAATTTTATATCAGATCCATTCACAAAAAGTTTTAAAATTTTATAACGTGATTTGAACCATTTTTCATTTTGGTCAAGTTTGCCGATAAGCCTTTTAACAGGATAATAGCACTGTTCGAATTTTCAAAAATTCATGATGCTTGATCATCATTTGAAAATTTTGTGATAATATTAGTGATGCAATATAACCATGAACAAAAAAATTTATTAGTGATGCAACATAACCATGAACAAAAAAATTCAAAATTTTCTAACATGGTTTGAACCATTTTTCATTTGGTTCAAACTTACTGGTCAGCGTTTTATCAGGACAATGGCGATGTTCGAAATTTTAAAACATTCCTTAGACTTGATAATAAGCTGAAGTTTTTATGGGAATATCACTGATACGTCAGGAACCTCCACAAAAAATTTCAAAATTTTTCGACATCGTTTGAACCATTTTTTGTTCAGTTGAAATTTGCCAAAATCTCAGATATTTCGCTCGAAATTCGGTTAAAAATTCGGATTTGAATTTCGTCTGAAATAACGAGATTTTGCCGAAATTTCGGATTTCGGTCATCGGTGAAATTTTATCCGAAACGAAATTTGAATCATTGTCAAGCCAACCAAGTATGTGGGACGATTTGCGTGTGTATTTATTTATCCCAATGGTCTCCTCAACCGAGCCGGCCCAGAAAACACCTGCATGGGGTGCTGACGTGAGCAATCAATTGTGCGTTTTGCTTTGTACTTTATTGATCAGTAATCTTTTGGAGGCCATATCTTTTAAATCAAACGCCAGATTTACGATCTTTTAATCTCCCGTGCTCCTTACGATAATCTGTTCCAAATAAGTCTAATATTAGGGCTCCACGTCCGACGGAGCGGCCGATTTCAGAGCGCCTATCGTGCGGTGCACAGGTGCTCAAAGCAGTCCTGACAGATCAACTAGCCGCCTTTTGCGTTAATTCCTCGTCGGTGACCTTGTTCCGCTTTTCTTTTGTCGGTGCGTCGCTGTGCCGGATATGGTTTCCTGTTGTGCTTTTCTTTTTCCTTTCAAAGCCTGTAAAACCTATGTGGGAAGTCTCTTTTTCTATCTCTTAATGCAATTGACAGAGCTCCTACCTTCATGTTAAAAAAAATAGAGTCTAACATCAGATAGTTTACATATAGAAAATTATTTGATGACACGCGGGGCCTGCACGTTGTAGTCTTGGGTCGGTAAGTTTTGCACATCATATACTACTCTTACATCATGTATCAATAATTATTAACTGACATGTGGACAACCGCATTTTTATTTTATTTTATTTATTTTTTATTCTTTGGTTAGCAAATTTTGTGTACAAAAATTCATCAAACATTTTGGACTACTATTTACTCCAAATCAACTAATGGTCTGCATTTAGTTTTACTTTTGTACTCATGTTCTTCGGAACATCTCCAAATTAATTGTAAAAGTTCACTTTCTGCAGGGGCCATGGACGACAACTACATTCTCAACGTGGAGCACGGCAAGACATACCTGTTAAGAATTGTCAACGCTGCACTCTTCTCGGAGTACTATTTCAAGATAGCCGGACACAAGTTCACGGTAGTCGCCGCCGACGCGAACTACGTCAAACCGTACACCACGGACATTGTCGCGATCGCGCCAGGCGAGACGATGGACGTTCTGGTGGTTGCTGACGCGCCACCAAGCAGGTATTACATGGTCGTCCTGGCCAACCAGCCGCCGAAGCCTGACCCCCAGATCCCGGTATTCATCTCGAGAGGCATCTTACAGTACAATCCAAGCAAAGGAGAAACTCTATCCAGTGCCCCAATGGTGCCTGAAATGCCTGACCAACATGACACGATCACATCGTTCTACTTCCATGGCAACCTGACCAGCGTGCCTCACCCACGGTTGCCGCCATTGCCATTGCACGTCGACACGCACCTGTTCACAGTGGCGGAGCCAGAATTCTTTCAAGCCTCGGGCCGAAAACTAAGCGACAATAACTAACGCCAAATATTACTCACATCATGGTAAAGCAAAAACACTACACAAATAAACAATTAAAGATAAATTTGAATTTCATGCTTAACATTTTAACAAAATAGATAAAATATGTCAAAACAATATAGCGTAGCGGAGTGGTAGAAAAGTTAAAACCTAATTAAGGAAGGTTTGGTGCATCCGAAACTATCATATTTTCATCAACAATAGAACAAGAACCTGAACTTGTAAAAGAAGAAATTGCACATGTAAATTAGACGCACAAAACTACGAAGGTAACTATTAAGGCAAATTGCATTAGAAAATCATTTGTTGAACTACGCTTTGATTCTTAGAAAATCATGAATAACGACGATCGATCGATGCATCACAATTCACAGCATCAGCATGATCAGTGCATCACAATTCATAGCATTGCATCAGTGCATCACAATTCACAATTTCACAGTATCAAACGATTGCATCATCAATCACGATCACTCACGGACACTCGCAGAGAGCGAGGCGTGAGTCTGAGCGCGCGCAGGGGCCGCCGGTGGGGTGCGCGTCGGTGGCCGTGGCGACGGCGCGGCAGGCGGCGGGCGAGCTAGAGTCGTAGCGGTGCCGGCGGCTGATCTGAACGAGGGACGACCGGGACGGGACGACGGACGAGCAGCAAGTGAGGCGCGATGGAGTAGACGGGACGACCGACGAGCAGCAGCCAGCGACGGAGCGAGGCCGCGGTCGGAGCGGCGGACGCGGGCGGAGCGGCGGCGGCGAGATCGGTCGAACGGGGCGACGGGAGGCGAGGCGATCGCCGACCAGCCGAGCACCGGCCGACGGAGGAGGAGCAAAGACGCAAGCGTGTCGGTCGTTGTTAGCGGCGGCCGAGCGACGACGCGGGCGGCGCGACGCCCGAGCCGGGTTGAGGAGGAGCAGCAGCGCCAGCGGAGGCGGCGCGCGCGCGCGCCCGAGCGGCGGAGCGGGCGTGACCGCGTGAGCGAAGTCGCGAGTTCGCGGAATGCGGCGCGCGGCGCGTCTAACCCTGGCGCGAGTGCGACGCGAGTTGGACTGGGCGGTGGCGCCTGGGCCCAAATGAACAGTGCTCATTTTTGGCACTGTTACATGGGCGCCTCGGGCGGGCCCCATGGCCCGAGGCCCAGCTCCGCCCTGCCTGTTCATCGCCCTCGGCCTGGGTTCCATCTGCAGATCAGGAGGCCAATACAGATCATCAGCCTGCAATCGGAGTAACGTAGCCAACGAATCAATCGTTGTAGCGACCATGAACAACGTCTCATTCCAGCTCCCTGCAACGACGTCATTACTCGAAGCACACTACCACAGCAAGATGAGCAGCGTGGAGACGCTACAAGAACTGCCTGACAGGCCACCGAGGACGTTCAACTTCACCGACCGGGCGATGATCCCACCGGGCCCCGAGGAGGAGCGGCTCGATCCGACGTCGAAGGCGACGACGGCGATGAGGTTCCCGTACAACGCCTCGGTGGAGATCGTGTTCCAGAGCACGTCGCTGCGGCAGAGCGACTCCAACCCCATGCACCTCCATGGCCACGACTTCTTCGTGCTCGCGCAGGGGCTCGGAAACTACGACGCCGAGAGGGACGCCAAGAGGTACAACTTGGTGGATCCGCCTGTGAGGAACACCGTCCTTGTCCCGAACCTTGGCTGGGCCGCCATCCGATTTGTCACAGACAATCCGGGTATGTATGTCCTTTCCCTCCTAAAATACTACTCCCTCTGTCCTGTTTATATGGCCAATGTTCATATACTAATAAGATATTAATAATTACTAGACTATCTCTAATTATTATCTCTAAACATTAAATTCAAATACAAGTTTATAAAGACATAAAGTAAAGTTCAATATTTATTACAGGTTTAGAGAAAACATCACACTAATTGTGTATTAGAATATAGTCTCTCTGATCATAAATAGTTATAGTTTTGAACATTGATACGGTCTCTGAAATATAGCTTTGACCACTAATATCTATTATAATATATTTATAAAACTCAATAAAATTATAATATTATAAAAGTACTTTTCGAGACAAATCTACATATATGATTTTCATGTATCCAATTTAAATATATATTGATAATCAAAATTTCAAAAATTTGACCGCACCTATGTCCAAAACTATTTGTGATCTGAAGAAATAATGTCTTATATTTATGTATAAGATCATTCAAAGTATACGTGCTAGGAACCTGGATGGAGAGAGTATGAACATTAATGAATCCACGTATGTATACAATGAACAGGCGTGTGGTACATGCACTGCCATTTTGAGTTCCACGTGTCCATGGGAATGGCGGCAGCATTCGAGGTGGAGAACGGGCCAACGTTGGACACCACTCTTCCTCCGCCTCCGGCAGATTTTCCGAGATGTGATCAGAACAACAATACAGTGGCGTACGAATGATTTAAAGACTTGCTTGGAATTGAATCTGTTCCACATTAAACGAATGTCTAAGTCTAACCATGCATGGGTGTATACATGTCTATGGTTGCATGTACGCATGTATAGTTCTTCGTACACCGTTTGTGCCCTATCTGATGGCATGACCGGCAATGTATACTGTAATAAAATTTCAGGATCAAATTCAATCACACGGGAAATGTTATAGCATTGTTCCTTTCGCTACACGTCAATCTCACGTCTTTCAAACGCAATCGAGTGACATATTGTAGCTTGCTTCTCTGAACTTTCAGTTGCAGACAAGACGGAACTTTAATTTGAGCCTGTTTCAAGTGTAGTTTTACTGTTTTTAACAGGAATCTACACCAAAAACATTGGGGGGAAAAATGCTGCATACCTCTCTCTGTTTTCTCGGAACAAGTTCTCTCTTCAATTTTCTCGGCAGATAACTGGAGCATAAATTTGATGACCTAGCAGAATGTTTATCTCGAAGTGTCAAATGAGGTCAATCCATGGATGTGTGATGAGCATTTGACATTTGTTAGGTTTGTATCGATTTGTGTGAGTTTGTTTTTGTAACATCCCGAAAAATAAAGTAATATAAAAATAAATATTTTAAATTTGAAAAATATTTATTTATGAGTTTTATTGGCTTCATTGGTTCTTATTTGAATTTCTTTGGATTTTTGTATTTTATGGAAATCCAACAAATAGAATTAGTAAATGGGAAATGGTAAAATGGTAAAAGTAAAAGTTAGAAAAATTTACCATGGTAACTCCAAGCATGCAGTGGATGAGTTTATCCAGCAAATAAATTTTTAATACATAAGAAAGTATTAAATAGTTGAAAGGACATCCCTTTGACCTCCAAATAGTGCAAGGACAGATTTATTATAAAATTTTAGAACGTTATCTGCACCTGGAAAATTTACCATAATGTCCTCAATACATTAGTTACCTCTGATAAAAATATTAGAAATTAATAATATAATTTAGTGCCTTTTAAAATTCATAAACAGAGGCATTGGAAATCTGTAAATCAGCATGTCAGAATTTATATAAAAAAATATACAATATTTTAACTTGAAATTTTTATGAGATAATAAATATGTTAAATATAACTCTTATAAAAAGTTTGAAAAATAATTAATACAATTTGGACCTTTAAATAAATCAAAATCCGAAATCAAAGTTCTGAGCAGTGGACAGTGTCAGAATTTTAATTAATTAACCATGCGGTATTTTCGTCCCAAAATTTCACTGGAAGCTAACCACTCCCATTAGATCATGTTCAAAAAGTTTCGCAATTTTTCAACCCAGTTGATGGCCATTTCGACGCCCAGTCCTGAGCCATGCTGTGTCCTATTCTTTGAAGACACCTTGCTCAGTCCAGAAGCTTCATCTTTAAGGCAACCAAATCAGCCACAAGCCACAAACTCTCACGCCAAAGCCAACCACTGAGTCTTTCCCACACCAAGGCTCAAAAGCCAACCAAAGCTTCCATCCAAGCCAGCAACTTCAAGTCACAGGCAAAGCTTAGCCATTCATCCCTCCCATTCTTCACTCATGCTTCATTGCGGTGAACGCAACACCAGAGAGCAGGAGCTGGGAGGTTAGGCAGCTCAAGCCTAGAAGGTGAAGCCACCTCTCCCCTCCATTGCCGCCGCAAGCAAGAAAAGGGGCAAAGCCAAATTCGAGCAAATCGGTGAACCATCCTTAAATCGCTCATATTTGTAGCACCTAAGGATGTCCCTGAGGCCTAATCAAACATCATTTTCAGTTCTTCACTCACGGAGCACCGTCGCCGCGGAACCTTTCTTCCCCAAGGCCGGCACTCAGTGGCGGCCCAACTCGGCACTTCTCCGGATGAATCGATCCCAAAAATGGTACTCCCTAGTCTCACTGATGCTCACCCCGTTACCCATTCGAGCTAAAACTCACTGCTTCTTCTTCCCCGGCGAGTCGCCCTTCCCTCCGCCGCTGGCCCACGGTGGCAGCCCTCTCCGACCATTGCCGGAAGTGATCGACTCCACCATCAGATGCGCGATGGTCCATTGAAGCTTATGGTGCCCTCGCCTTCGCCGGAGCCCCGCCGGAACGCCGTCGCCGCCGTGCCCTAGCGCCTTCTCTGCTTCGGCTCACTGCGCAGTGGGTCCCTCCTGTCAGTGGTGTGATTTGGAGCCAGTTCAATCGGTAAAGGCGTTTTCTATTTGTGAAAGCGTATTTCTGATTGTTAGTAAATTTAGTAGCCGAGCTAAATTCAATTAGCTATAACTTTTGAACCATAGATTCAAATTGAATGAAATAAATTTCTATATTCATGTAAAATCAAGTACATTCAGAATATGCAATAATATATTGAAGATGATCTCTGGATGTATTTGAAATTTAAATTCAAACAAAAGGGCTCAATATATGCTACATATTAAAATGTTGTAAACAAACATGAAATGGAATGAAACCAATTTTATTAGAATCTTTATACATCCAGGAACTCAAATATATAAAAATATTTATATTTTACCTTTGTTTAAATCATTTCCCATTAAAGGTTATTCTCAATAGAATAAATAATAAAAAATGGATAACTTGTATGAAAGAAAACTAAAATAAATAAAATTGAATTATAAACACTTGAATGACAGTAAGATACCTTATTATGCTAAAATAATTAAGGTATGAACTTGCTTTAGATATGTGATGAATAATAGATGGTTTAAATGGAAAATGTATATATAAGTAACTAATATATAAATGAAGTTCATAAATAAGTAAAAAGGTAAGAGAAAAGCTCTTTAGTACTATGTTATCTGTTACAACAAAAATAACCATAGTGAATTGTAGTCCGTACTTAAATTCTTAAGTAATATATATCTCCATATTATATATATATATATATATATATATATATATATATATATATATATATATATATATATATATATATATATATTTAAAGAGTTGAGTATAATCAACCAGTGTGAAGAGAATGTCTTAAGTAAATCCTAATGCATGAATAATTAGTTCTGAATGCCTTGCATGATCGAGATCATGTAGTATAGCAAGAATCATTATCATAAGGTCGTAAATTAACATTTAACCTAATAATCGAAGTTTCAATACTTGTAAAGTTCAAATAGTTATAACGTTCACAAATAAACATCAAATTTGACAAAACTAAGTCCTAGGATCTAAAGAAGTAATATCCTTACTAACTATGCAAAAGTACTTCGTGTTTATACGAGTTTGAACTAAATCCATATTAGGCCCTAGTGATCATTTGTATGGAACACATCTCGGATAAAAGCCAAATATCACGGAACTAGCTTTAAAACACTCTTAGTGTCATCCCCTGCTGATGTCTGAAAAATAGATCAATAATCTTATAAGGTGTAGCCGCAAACTGTGAACGAAATCCGACTCGCTATAACGTTAACTTTGTGGTCATTTATGCTATTTCAACAACAAATAAGATAACTCGTCTTTATAGTAAAATTTATAATATCAGTTTAGAAATACTGTGCAAAGTTAATACTATCAAGTTCTGAAGAAAGAATATCATTTTGTCATGCTTTGCATATAAAACTCGATAGCGAAATAACCTTAAGTATTATAATTTCAGGATTTTAGAAACACTTAAGCCTTTTCATCAATCTATAGAATACCTCGTCCTGATACGAATCCCTTGTAGAATATCTCGTCTAAATGCTAACATTATGAACATCAGTTCAGAAATGATATTTAGGATATGCACTACTATGTTCTAAGAAAATATTTTATTTATAACTTATGGTTCATATAGTTTTTGCTTATGCAAAACCCTAATATGATAAGAATAGTTGTAGCCCTTTTTGGCCGATTGCGATCAACGTAAACTTTAGTGTCATGATAGCTTTTTCAGCAATGCATTTAGCTCTTTAGGTAAACATTATAATTCATAAAATTTGTTTAGAAACATTATCCAAAGTATATACTATATTATTATGATGAAATAACCATATTTCATCATGCTTTCCATATAAATCGTGTTAGTTAAATAACGCTAAGTATTATGTTTTCTAAGCTTTATAATATGAATAGGTAGTGATGAAGAAGTCTATAATAAAGATATTTGTATCACCAGAACTTTCTTGGAAACCATAAATAATCCAGTAACCTAGCTTAACAGATCATATATATATATTCAAGACTTCTTATGCAAAGTCAATTAGGGATTTAAATACTATTTGCATAATCCTTTAACTAATATCTTAATTCTATTAATCTAAATAATTTTAGCATCTATAATTCGAAGTCATAAATACAAGAATTCGTAATTTTAGCCTCTTGAATTCGTAATTCAAGAATGGATAATCTATAAAAGGAACCTTGTTTTGTTCATCATAAAAGCTATTAAGTATATGAATATGTAATTATCTAATTCACGAGATCTTGAAATCTTATAATTCAACCCTAAAGCATTCCTGTTTTCTGCAATGTATCTTTATTTGATTTTCTGTCTGTCTTCTTTTTGCCCTTATTAAAGTTGGATATTTGCTATATTTCGGTTGAACGACGTGTAGAACCCGATGTCGCCGTTTCGTCGTCGATTTCATCTATTGCGACCTTGTCTTCACCGTAAGCAATGATTAAGCAAGGCAAGCGCCCCTTTGACCATCTTGATCCCAGTATTTGATTTGCATTGTGTTTACTAAAATGTTTCATGCATGCGTTTACTTTCTGTAAATTCGCTATTTTGTGGTACTGGTAAATATACCTGTTGTCTCATGAAACTCCTTGATAATTATGCACATGTGAACCTTGATAACAATAGAATAAGGCTTGACAATACTTAATGTCATCTTGGGTATATGCGATCATATTAATCATGCTTAGCCATGCTTTAGTTTTTGTGGGGCAGATGATCATGATTAAAATTGTTTCCTGAAATGTTTTATTTGGAACCTAAATGGTCCTTTTTGGGAAAATAGTTGCTGGTAGTTTGCTAAAAATCCCAAAATAAAATTATGGTTTGACGCGGGCGATTATTGGCAATAGCCGGATGTGCAGAGGGATTTGCACGTAGTGTAGGGTGGAGTATCGCCCGTGTCGAATTAAGGACCGAACAATGGGATGTTGTAGATCCATGTTTCCGTACAACCACAAGTGTTGGTATGGAATAATCTTAAACCAATTAAGTTATCTAGTTTAACTTTGCATTTATGGAAGGCGGGAGATTGCACAGGCATTCCTTTCCAGGTTTGCTTATAGGGGTTTCTACATACCAATGCAACGGTGTACGCCTTGCCATGAACAGAAACGTGGTGTTGGGTGTGATGTGAATGGATCCGGGTCTTGGGTGAGTGTTTCTGTTTCTATGGCGAGGGCTTAACGTCCCGGGCTGATGCAAAGTTAATCTAGATAATGTAAAGGTTTCCGTCATGAACATTCTGGCCACACGCCTAAGGTGCATGAAACTTGCGGCAAAAAGAAAAGGTCATGACTTGTGGGTAAAGTTGTACACCTCTGCAGAGTGTAAATCTAATTGATTAGCCGCGCCCGCGGTTATGGGTACTTGGGGAAGATCCTCCCAATGTTAGAGTCTTTGGTATTTTTCTAAAATGGGTTTGGTCTGAACTTGTTTTAGCAACTGTTGCTTTATGTCGAAGGGCTGGCATTGATGGACCTTATGGTTTGGTTTATTCGAACTCACGTCATGGAGGACTGTGAGTATTACTTACTGTTGTATCTATTTTATTATCAATCAACTTGCTTTTATAAATTCCGTTTGCAAATGATAACCTGTTTTACAATATCAATTCTGCTTTATGCAAATTAACTGTATTAGCCTTTCCTTTGAAATGGCCTGCATATATTATAGGTTTTGCTCAAGTCTTGTTGAGTACGTAAAGTACTCACCCTAGCTTAATTATTATTTTAGGTGGAAGTTAGCGAGGCTTCGAGTCTCTTTCGTCGCAAGTTGCGGGATCTCCTTCGTTGTGTTCTATCTGGAGTTTATGCCTTGTCAGTTGCCTACGGGTCGGATGGGCAAACTACAAGATATTGCTTCTTTTGCTGCTATCCTCTGAGTTATAGCTTTTCCTTTATGTATTAGTTTCCGCTGTAATTAATTGTGGTGTGGTTGTGATTCCAATTGTTGTAAACATGTGAGTGCTAGCTACTGATCCAGGGAATAGCACAGTAATCACATGGAGGTTCCTGTTCATCAGAACGGGGTCTCACAATAGTGGTATCAGAGCTATGCTGACTGTAGGATAAGCCCTAGATAGAATGGTCGTTAGCATTGGAATAAGCAAATTAAAAATCTTATTTCCAAAAGCTACTGTATTTGATGTAGGCTTTGCTATTCTCTCCTCATTCTCAAGTTCTTATCCTTACCACTACTTCCAATTTGATTTGTAAACAAACTCCTCTTTCCTCAAAAATAGTTTATTTTCGCTATTGGCTTTCGAAGATGTTGGGGCATGTCGCTACCATCCTTCATGCTAGCCGATGAAGACCACAATGTGTACGCCAACAATCTCAAGAAGTAGACAACGCTTCACTACCTTCATCGAAGTAGAAGTAGAGTACAAAGATCCTACTTCATGAAGGGACAACATCACTCAACAGTAAAATGCAGAAGATTGGAGTATATTAGGTTCTTCGTTAGGAAAGGAACCCTTATACGTGGCATGTTATTCCACTCGAGTTATATAAAGCATTTTTATGTAGTGTCTTTCTCTTGCTATTGTGAATTGGTTTTTATTTTGTTTGCCCGGGTGATTTATGTGTGAATTTAACCTCTAGGTTAATGTTTCACAATAAGTTGTCCTTATGTATGAATATGGAAAATTCAAACCATAGGATAAATAGGAAATCATAAAATATCTTATATCTTCTTTCTGTGAAATTTTATACAAGCTTATCCTTCCCATCCGTAGAACTTCTCATCTGTGTAATCTTTTGGTTATTAACCTTTCTGAGAAACAAGCCCTATCAAGATTAGTAGTATAGTCTCCATTACCATTTCTAGTTTTACTAGAGATCACGCCAATAGTATAAAAATCAAGGGCGGGATCTTACCATGTTAGTAACCAACAAACTAACATAAGCTGCATTAGGCTAGTTAAAATGTAATCTTTCCCAGTGATAATTTCTAACCATGCTTTAAAACCCACCTCATTGCTATGCCTAGATTATATACCATGAAAATGAACTAGAGCCCGAGAAGTTATATACTTTTGAATAGAAACCTTAGAATGGTTGTCAAAATGAAAACCGAAAAGTTGAAAGTCTTACCTTCTAAAAAGAAATGTAAAAAGAATAGCATTAGTTGTACATATACTCTTTCCATTTGTAAGATTTAGTTTCCTTATCTGGATGCTCTTTCTTTTTACTGGATATTTCATATACTTATTTTCTCTCAGTAGAACTTTCTTTCTTTACTTATAGTTATTCTTTCTACTAGTATTTCTCTCCATCTTTTTGCTTAATAAAAACCACCAACAAATATCTTTGAAAATAATTCGGGTAGTAAGTCAACAACATCATGATGTCTATGTCAACAACTTCAAGAAGATGGAGGTAACAAAGAATCACAGCTTCTCTAATTTCATAGAAATTTTGGAATATTGACATCAGCAAGTGGTGCAAACGTTAAAAGAAACTTGTTGCCGAACAACTTGCTATAAGAGATAGTATGATCTAAGTTACATGTTATTCTAAGTAAACCTCTTGTGCAGAAATACGTATGGTTAGGATAGTAGAAGGAAAACATTAGATACCCCTCCCACATACTAAGTTGAACATATGTAAATTTATTGTGTTATTGCAATTTTGTTGTAAAACTTTTGTATTGTCTTCGGGTTACTCTCGTAAATGTTAAACCATTAGGTTGAGATTTATGATGTGCCGACCCTTACTTAATAAGAAAATTTAATTAAGAAAATTTTAAGAAATGAAAAGTTGCCTTATAAACTAATAACTACCTTATAAACTAATAACTACCTAATAACGATTTTTCTATTTTTCTTTATTTATCTTTTATTTCTAACTTTGAATAGCTATATTTTTTTCATTCGAGAGCTCCGATTGAGGTAATTCCAGTTTCTAAATTTTTAAAATCGAGCTCTAATGGTGAATTTTATTTAAATTTTGGAGTTGAGTTTACTCTCTGTTTTTGATATTTATTGCGTTATCGCTTGTTTCGCATAGATGTTGAAGTGCCCGAGGTATTCGTGAGCAAGCTTAATTGCTCCATCTGGATGTACGTATAATTAACAATACCCCTCCCCTCTCTTAATTGCTCCATCGATTGTTGTTAGGACGAGCTTAATTCTCCGTTGCTTGGGAATATAGAGGAAAGAGCGATCAATTTATGCCGTGAGTCTGTTACAAAGCAAGGAATTGCTCTTGTAGATCAGATGTTTGGACCACCCCTCTCTGCTTGCAGATGCTTGCTTATGTTTCAGATTCCAAATAAATTTTACCATATGCTGCCCTGGAAAAGGCTGGTCAATCCAATAGAACATAGTTCTGATGACATTGCATCTTTGAAGTTTGAACCTTGAAACATTAGGCCTTCCAAAATATCTCATGATATTTCTCAATTGTTTAACCTCTTATGTGAAGTTATGTACTGAAATTGGGGAAGTATGAATTCTAGAAAATTCTAAGTTTATGACTGACAACTTCTGACTGAAATTATTTGTTTGTCATTTACTGATGCGATTCAATACATGATTTGCTATTTTCTTTCCTTATTTAATATCATGTACACGGCAACAAAAGTTTCAGAAGTAGTAGCTCTTTAGAGCCTGCAGCATTTACCGGATGTGCTGAGAAAAGCTGGACTTCATAAGATTCAAGCAGAGGTTGCGCATTCCTTTCTTCATTACCTCATCTTTCTTATTTACAAAAGTTGAAGGATGAGTTTAAGAGCTCATGGAATTATATTGAGGTGCTTCTGTCTTTATCTCACTGGCATCTCTAAGAGTTACTCTCAAGTTGCTTGCCGCACAGATTTACCCATTCCAATGAAACCAATATGTCCGTTCTTCCACAACCTATTCAGCTTCTTACTTGCCTTTTCATTTTCACTACTACTCTATAAAACATGTTGTTTAGTGGTGCATGGAAGTCATATGTCACTATTAAGATATTATGTTTACTGTTAACAGAGTAGCGCATGCAACTTTTGCATGCGATGAATAAATCTTTCGACTGATTTAGCTAGTAGTGGAAGGGCTAGGCTATTTGCATGCGACTGAATAAATCTTTCATTAGTTACAGAACCTGTGGAAGGGCCAGGCTATTTACCTAGTAGTTAGTCTTGGACTCTTATGGCTATAAATATATGTAATTGCTTATGATTGATGGAGTGTCTGACTTTAAATGCTACTTTAGTGGCGCTAAATATTGTGTTGAAATAGGAAAGTATGCTTGCTCATGTATTCACTTTATCGCTGAGACACCATAGGGAATAATCACTAGCCACAAACTAATTGATAAATGCTAAGGCTGTTGTGTAAAATTGCAAAATTGTATCCAATAGACTGGTTTATGACTTGTCAACATATCTCACTCTTACTATGAGGTGTTCCCTTCAAGATTTATCAAAATCCAATAATCTGCTATGTCGGTTTGAATAAACATCGATTGTCCATTCTGACTATGGCACTATGTCCATTTCAGGTACCTCAAGATATCCATACCTCGTGGAGACTTGTACATGTTCAATACATATTTCTATAGCAAACTTGAAGAAGCACTATCCAGGATGGTATGCTCTTTGATCTTTCTGTGTTATATTTGTGATATTCATGCCCTTTCCATAGTTTGAAGTTGTGCTCTAATTGGTGCATGAGTTAACTTGATGTGGAAGCTCCATTGTTCCATATCACAGAAAATGCTTGTGACTCTCTTGTTATGGTTCTCTATGTTCTACCGTTGTGTAGTTAACGTCCTTATGTTATTCAATTCATACTATTTTGTCATTTTGTTCTATTGATTTTTTTAGAAGCGCAATAATGCAAAACATGTAGATGTTCTTTTCTTTAGTTTTTAGATTTGAAATATGAATGTGCTTTTTGAAATATGAAATATGAATGCACAAACAACAAACAACACACCCTCTCATCACAATCGGTACTTGCTCAGAAGCAATATGCATGTGTACTGATGATGAAAAAGAACCAATTGTGATGTATATTTCTGTAGTAGTGTCATCTCTATCGATTCTTTAGAAAAAGCGATAGAGATGACATGCTCATCTCTATCGGTTCCTTATAAGAAACGATAGAGATGAGTAAATCATCTCTATCGGTTCTTTGTAAGAAGCGATAGAGATGACCTCATCATCTCTATCGGTTCCTTATAAGAAGCGATGGAGATGATCACCTCATCTCTATCGGTTCTTTAGAAGAAGCGATAGAGATGCCACGCTCATCTCTATCGGTTCCTTATAAGAACCGATAGAGATGATGAGGTCATCTCTATCGCTTCTTTAGAAGAACTGATAGAGATGTCTACTTAAAAGTCTCACCGCTCCGCGGAGTTCGTCGTTTTCATGTCCGTGGAAAACTAGCTCCCCGATATATTGGTCCATATCAAATTCTTGAGAAAATGGGCGAGATGGCTTATAAGTTGGAACTGTCGCCCCAATTATCTGAAGTGCATCATGTTTTCCATGTGTCCCAAATTAAAAAGTGTCTTCGCATTCCTATCGAACTTACCAATCTGGAAAATATTGATCTCCAACATGATTTATCCTATCGGGAACACCCAATCTGCATTCTTGAAGAAGCAGAACGCCATACCAGAAACAAGTCCCACAAAATGCTAAAGGTGCAATGGAGTAACCACTCAGAAGATGAAGCCACATGGGAACGCGAAGATCAACTCAGAAAAGAATTTCCAGACTTGTTTTAAACCCTCGCCAAATCTCGAGGACGAGATTTTTGTAAGGGGGATAGGTTTGTAACATCCTCAAAAATGAATAATAATAATAATTTAAATAATATATTTTAATAAACTTTAATTTGTGTTTCTCTGTATTTTTATGAATTTTCTATGAATTTTCTTGATTATTGCTTGTAAGGAAAATTCTTTTTCCTAATCAATCAACCATTACTTAAGTAACAGGAAGAGATTTGTGAAACAATAAATAATAAAAATTTATGTAAAAATTAGTGGAGCTATCCAGAACTCAAAATATAATTTTTAAAATTATCACAAAATAATAAATGATGAAAAGAAAGGTAATTAATGAAACAAGACTAGTAATAGTAAAAATGTCAAAAATTTAATGTTCATAATTTAGATGGGAAAATATTTAAATTATCTTCTCCCTGGATAAATTCATCTTCAGTAAAAATATAAGGAGATGATCTTTAGGTTTGATATTTATAAAAATTCATAAACTGAATAGTTAAAAATCTGAAATTTTCAATGTCAGAATTTTACTAAATAATGTGTCCAGAATATGAAACCCAACTTTTTACAGGAGGATAATGTGAATATAGGAAGCCTGCACAAAAATTTTATAAATTTTTGAGTAAGATATAAGTATCTTAATAAATGTAAAACAGAATGCAGAAATATGTGCACAGTGCACTGTCGGAATTATTGTAATTTCTTCAGGCGTCAAGTAGGTCTAAAATTTTTATGGTAGATCCTAAACTAGCTGAGGTACACCCAGTAAATTTCTCATTAATTTTCCGATTGGATAGGCAATGGATTCAGCTAATCAATCCAGCTCCATTTTCAGTTCAAGCCGGAGTTATATTCTTCTTTCTCTGACGCGTGGGCCCGGTTCACTGTGTTCCCACCTGTCAGCCTCACCCACCACCTCTTCTTCCTCCCTCACAGCCGAGCTTGTGCATGACCGAAGCCGTTTCAGCCGGCTGTAGCTCGCGCCACCGAAGCAATCTCGCGCCTCCCGAGGAAACGCCTCTGCCCAACTTGCCACGCACCGTCCTCGCCCTGATTTCACGCGATTTGGCCCATTCCTTCTCCTATTCTGGTGCCGCAAAACTCAGCCGAGTTCACACCAGGTGTTGGCTCGCCTACAGCACTTCCCTCTGTCTATAAATACCGTAGTATGATCGCCAGAGAGTGCTCATCAAAACCCCTCAAGTTTCATTCACTCTACTTCACCCTACATCGCCAATTTCCGTTTTCCCGAATCAGCCAAAGAACCCTAACTCTCGGTTCATGACCGATTGAAGGTGGTATGAGCACCCATTCCTCAATTGCTTTCTACTATAGCATCACCAACTCTCATGAATCAAAACCCCTCTGTTGCTTTCAGGAAATTCCGACCGAAGCTCCGCCGCCGCTACGCCCCCTTCTTCTCCAAAACCGGCGATCAGTGGTGAGCTAACCCGACACTCCCCTTTGCTGTCACTTAGTAAAAATGGATTGCTTAGGGTTCCCTGATGCTAGAACTGGAACCGATTCCGTCGGAGAGGCTTTCTGCCGCCGGCGCGGCTTGCCGCCTCCTCCGCCGCCGCAGGTCCACGGTGGCGAGATGGTTCGGCTAGTCGCCGGTAGGAATGGGTACCATCCTTAGATGCGCAATGGTGCTCTGATGCTAGCCGTGCCATCGGCCGGACTGGAGCACCGTCGGATCCTCGCCGACGGCGAGCTTAGCCTCGGGCTCTGTCTCGGCCAAATGACATACGGGCTCGACATGTCAGTGGCTCACCGTGATTTCACCGTGAGTCGCTGACGGCTGGGTCCGAGATGTCAGCGGCTGCGACGGTTTGAACGTGCGCGTGATGGCGCGAAGCGAAAAGATGATTTCAGCATAGTGAAAGCGTATTTCGCTATTTCCATTGATTTTTTTAATCGGTTAAAAGTTCAAACTTGAATATCTTCCGCATTTGAAATCCAAATGAGATGAAACCAATTTCTAAATTCATCTAAAATCAAGAATTTCCAGAATATGCAAAAATATTCTTAAAAACTAATTCAGAAAAATATTTTAATATAAAGGTGAATAGCACATATGAAAATAGATTAAGTATGGAAATTTTGCAAATAAGGTTAATATTGTTTGGAACCAATTGTATTAAGAGCTTCATTCTGCTATGAACCCATGTCTACAAAAATATTTGGAAAACTAATTGTTCTATGTCTTTTCTATTGAAGGTTAATATTATTGGTGACTATGCTATAATGATTAATGATTAAGAAAAGAGTTTTTAGTAATTTGCTAAATGTATTTCTTTTCAGAATAATGGCAGAATAATGTCAAGCTAAGTAAAAATATTGAACTAATAATGAATTATGCAAATAGGATGAAATTTAGTATGAAAAGTATATGCATATATATGTATATATATGTATATTGAGATCTTGCTTTGCATCTGAATCCTATTAACAACAAACTATTTTACGATATCACCATAAGACATTTCTACTTTAAATAATTTTAGCATCTATAATTCGAAATGTTAAATACAGGAATACATAATTTTAGCCTCTTGAATTCGTAAAACAGGAATAAATAATCTAGAAAAGAATATATGCCTGTTTCTTATATCATGTTTTATTTGATTTTCTGTCTGTCTTCTTTTTGCCCTTAAACTTGTTTGCTATTTGTTGTATGTTGTTCTTGATGGTCGATGAGTAGATTCCGACGAACCTGAATTAGCAGATGACGACCTCGTCGACGATCCAGACTTTGTTCCCGACTTCGATAAGCAAGGCAAGCACCCTCCCTTGATCATTTTGATCCTAATACTTCAAATATTTACTTTTAATGATTGCAAAACTGTAAGGACCCGAATCCACTGATTCGAACCCACTGTGTTTACCGCACTAGTCCCAGGATCAACGCTAGTGCACACAGCTTAACATTGGTACATATCACATCATACACAACGATAATAGAATAATAATTCATTTATTGATATAACTAAATGTATGATCTTATGACCAACTTACATTATTAAGCCACGCAGGCAAGACAGGAAAATATAACTAATGATTAAGCAGCGGAAAATAGAAACGTAGATAGCTCATCAGTTCACCACAGGCAACCGACAAGGCTCGGACCCTAATGACTCGTGTCTTCCTGGACTTCATCTTCCAAAATAGGTGTAGATTCTTCAACTGTTGATTATTGTTGTTCGGCAAGGGTGAGTACTTAAAGCACTCAACAAGTTGTGCACAGAATGCAATTCTATGTATCTATATGTAAAGCTTATTCCAATGGATAGGCTATCATGGCTATTTTGCAATAAGCAGCATTTATGAACAAATACAGTAAATAGATTGTAAAGAATGTAAAACAAATAGCAATAATAAATAACTTCAGTATTTCTCAAGTAAACCAAGTTTCCAATCCTAAGTCAAATTTCATCTTCCATATGGCATTCCGCCATCCCAACCAAGTTGTCCAATTAATTAAGCTAACCCTTAACCTGTAATTCCGAGCATTGCTCAATACCGCGAGCACGGCTATCCGAATAGTTTCACACTCTGCAGAGGTTATGCACTTTACCCACGTGATACAACCAAACACCACCAAGGCGAGTGATTATAACAAAGCCTTTACAATGCTCTGGCTTAACCCGATACTACCCGCGAAGGTTTCAACACCGTGGGACTGGTTACCACATCCGGGGCCCCTCTTGCGCCATGTGAATTACACCATAACTCGAACTCACACCGACCACGATAGTACCAAAATTAAGACATTGCAAATTACTCACTAGGTCGCCCATACCGTACATGTGGTTGCATGATTGACTCAGTCAAAGGCTTGCAAGGTTAAGTCCTTAGTGTGATCAAGGCAAGACATCCACATACCATCGCCCATCGGGCCCATCTTGGCCTCCTCGCCTTGCCACTTGCCCCAATCTAAGTTATTATCACCCGTTGATTACTAAGCACCACGTGCCATCAACAATTCAACATCGCTATGTGACATGACTCGCCACAACAACTCAATCTCATCGTGTGATCCCACATGACACACAAGTTCATAATATTGTTCCATATTCCATTAATCAAGATTAATTATCAATGATTCTGACACATGTGATGACGTGGCACGGCTAGGCAACTAATACGAACTAATCCTCCAATGTTGATTATAATTATTAACCAACTATATTTAACCAATCTAGGGTGACAATGGATCATGGCATACAATGACAAGGTAGGGTGTAGATCAATCTGGTTTATTAGCTAAACCCAATCTAATTTAAAACAATTGTATATTTGAAATATATGCAATAGGGTAAAACGAACATAGCAATTTTATAAATATGGGTTCAACATGATCAAAGCACAACTTGCCTTGGAATAGGTCCTGATCTGGTTCTGGAACTTGCTCTTGATTTGCTGGATCTTCCTCCGAAGCGTCACACAATTCAACGTCTACGCGTACCGAAGAAGAAAAGCAAATAAATACCAAAACAGAGAGCAACTGAACTCAAAAATCAAATAAAATTCACCATTAAATAGATCTTAATTTTACAAATTTTTAGAAACTGGAATCACTCAAATCCGAGTTACGATGCAAAAGATATAGCCTTTTGAAGTTTGAAATAAATACTGAAATCAGAAAATCAGAAATTCGGAATTAACAGGTTTATTTTTAAGCTGAAAAAGCGATTTATGATGTCAGCGTGACCTCATGATGACGTCATCATCACAGAATTTCCAATCGGATTATTTTTCCAATTGAAAATCCCTTTATGACGCAAGCATGACGTCAGCGAGACCTCGGGCCAATCACAAGCCGACACGTGTCTCGGCGTATGAACTGAGTCCACGGCGCAGCGCGAGACCACGGTGAACTCGGTCCACGGCGCCTCGGCACCCACGCCCGACACATGTCAGCTCCCGATTGGTCCACACGCGCGGCGGAATCCCACCGCACAGATCGCATCTAACGGCTACCGATCACAACCCTACGTGGCACGATCCTGGCCCTTCGCTGAAGATCCGACGGTCGTTACCTTTCGAGCCTAGCGATGGCGGCACGGCAGCGCTTCTTCGCCGGACTAGGAGACGAAGACCACCGCGACGACAGAAGGAAGGGTCTCCGGCGATGCTTCTGCTTCTCACGGACGCGCCTCGTCACGGCGAACACGCCGGCGACGGCGACGGAGACTTCCGGACGGCGAGCCAGCGTAAAAACGCGGCGAGGACTTCGCTAACTCGACGAGCTCAGATGCGTTCTAGGGCTGCTTCGCGAAACGCCCGACCAAAAGACGCGGTGCTCGATCATAACCTCGGTGCTACCCCCTATTTATAGCCTCGACGCTCGAGCCCTACACGCGGGAAGTCCGAGTCGTTCGGCGGCGGACTTCGAGTTCGCATCGGAGACGAAAAACGACGATGCGACGCGTGTCCTCGATCCGACGGCCAAGACAAGGCGCACACGCCTTCCTGGATCGTTGGATCGCGCACGAACCGCTACTGAACTAGGGTTTTCCCCCGCAGAGGTTCACGGCCGGACTGGGCCGCACTGAAGCAGCCTCAAGCGCCAAGATTGGGCTTCGCCCAACATCTTGTTCGAGGATTTTAAAGATTTCTTATTTAAAATAATTCCAGAAATTCATTTTATTTATTTTAAAGGATAAAACTATTAGGAAAAATCCAAGAAAAATCTCAAAAATACTTTGAGACATTCTGGACTCAAATAAAATATTTTTGGCAAAACTTTATTTGGACTTTGCACAGAATTAAATAGATTTGAATAAAAGGCAATAAACTTGATTTCAAATTAATTCAAATAAATCCAGAAAAATCCAAATAAATTCCAGAAAATCATAAATGCACTTTTAAGCAATAAAATAATATTTAAGCAAAATTTTGGGATGTTACAAAAACTATTATACACGCGCGTACTTGTCATAAAAATGCTATGTCGGAATATTGGTAGTTATACCTGATGATTCATGGAACTTCCTTGATAAGTATGAATGTGTGAACCTTGATAACCGTAAAAGTGGGTTAGACAATACTTAATATCAACTTGGGTATATGCGAATATTAACCATGCTTAGCCATGCTTTAGAACCAACGTTGAGTATGACTCGATCAAAATTGATTCTTGAGAATTGAAAAAGGTTGGTTATGACATGATGTCAATTGTTGGTATTTTGACTAAAAACCCCAAAATAAAACTATGATTTAGATGCGGGCAATTATTGGCAATAGCCGGTTGTGCAAGGGCTAGACTTGTACGTAGTGTAGGGTGGAGTATTGCCCGTGTCGGATTAAGGACCGAGCTATGGGTTGTTTTCAAGCCAAGAAAATCGTGCAACCACGAGTGCTGATATGGGGCAGCCTTAACCTATTAAGTTGCTTAGGTCTGACTTTGCACATTGGTAAGCGGGAGATAGTATGAGCAATCCTTTCTAGGTTTTCTTATGAGGGGCTTTCACACTTCGTTGTGGGTAAATGTATATCGGTATAACGATGTACGCCTTAATATGGAAAGGAACCCTTATCGCAGGGATTTACTGCCTTTAATGCAGGGATTTACTGCTTGTGTTACCACTTTAAATGACAGGGATTCACTGTCATGTTCCTTCTTCATAATAAGGATTTAACGTCATCGGGCTGGTGCAAAGCTAGGTCTAGGTAATGTAACGGTTATGTTATGATCTCTCTGCGGCACACCGAAGGAAGTGTGCTAATAGCTTGCGCACAGAGCTGATCATTTCTTGTGGGTAAAGTTGTACGCCTCTGCAGAGTGTAAATCTAATTAATTAGCCACACCTACGGTTAAAGGCACTTGGTAAAGTCATCACATGGTTAGAGTTTTAATATTTCCAAAATGATTTGACGGGAAAATAGTGTTTTGGAATATGCTTGATTCATGTCAGGGGATGACATGGGAATGAATTGCGTCAGTCAGATAGACTATGATGCGAAGAATGATTTACGCTAAGTTATTACTTGCTTACTATAGTAAGGTGCTTCTTTACAAACTTCGATTGCAATCTAATATGTGCTTATGTTTTATTTTGCCAATGCAAAAACAACTATAGAAACCACTTCATTGCGATGTCCTGCATTTACTTATAATTGCATTTGTGATACACTATAAGACTTGCTGAGTACACAATGTACTCAATCTTGCTATCAATATTGTGTTAGGTGAAGATATCGAATACCCTAATGATCTTTACGACGATTCAGGATTTGGGGGTTATGATGACAATGTTTTCTAAGGCTTTACCTTGTCTGTTGCCTGAGGGTGAATGGGCATACTACAAGAGAAATAAAGTTTCCGCTGCTGCTTTTCGAGCTTTTGGCTTGTATTAATAATATTGTGTAATTACAAGACGCTTAGCATATGTAATATTATTGTGTATGGATGTGATTTCAATTTGTAATCTGTGCGTGCTAGCCATTGATCATGGGACTAGTACTGTGAGCACAGGGAGCCCATGGTTGACATTTATTATCAAAAATGGGGGCGTTACAAGTGCCACCTCATCTCTGTCTCATGACTTTGTGTCACCACCAGAACCGATTGTGATGATGAAAAAGAACCTATTGTGATGTATATTTGTGTAGTAGTGACTTAGCCTTGTGATGATCAACACATGATCAAATCACAAGCTAAAACACCGATGCATGAGCTCTCACCTTTTGCAACACATGCAAAACTTAGCTTTATGCAAAAACCATATAGACCAAATTACATGAGCTATCTCCCTTTTTGTAACACATGCAAATCCATAGCTCTATGCAAAAACCAAATCAAGATTCAATAAGAAGCAAGCATGAGCTCCCTTATTTGCAACACATGCAAATACTTAGCTCATGCAAGAACCAACCAATAGAGTGAGCTAGAGTGAACCGGATTGAGTTCATCAACACATAATGAAGCTCAAGCTAAAATACTTAACCCCTCTTAATAGTACGGCACCTAACTAGCAACCCAGTCTCCCATCCGAACACCGAGACCGATAAAAGACTAGGAACACATCCTTAGCCCTAGCAAGTTATACCTTTGCCTCTAGCACATCCACTTGGAGCTTTTATTATTTCTATCATCTTCTCTCCAAGTCGGGATCTTCGTCTTGTTCATCAACACATGATGAACTCCGCTTGTCTTAGCTTCGGGATCCTCTCTTGATGCTCATCAACACATGGTGACGTCCTTTTCCCGTTCATCCATCTCAACCTTACACTTAACCTATTTCAAACTCATTGAAAGTGTTAGTACAAAACACATGGTTGTCTCAATCATCATTGCACTCCATTAACACATAATGGATGCTCCCAAGATCCTTTGATCTTTTCCTTTGATGATTGACCACAACCCAAAGACAAATAATTGAAAGATTAATTGTGTCTTGAGTATACTAATGCAACTAATGCTTCATATTCTCAAGAACTTTCGATTGCCCTAGGATCAACAAAGTGAACCATCAACACATGACTAGTTCTTTGTTGATTGAATGGCAACCGAACACAATTTAAATTGTATTTAAATTGTCATGAGTATATATTAACTAGACAAGTTAAATATACTCAAATGGTTGTTTCAAAGTAATGATCCTTAATATCGAAAGATGTATTAGATCAATACTATTGAAACTTCAAGATTAAGCATGAACTCCCCCTAAATGTGTGCATTCATGTATATATGGAGTTGGAAACAAAATGCACATATTAAGGTTAAAACTATGGTGGAGTTCACCCTTTGTATTTAATCCAAAGAATGTATCTAGAAATAATAAAGTTGCATTTGATACATACCTTTTGGATTTCCATTTTTCTTTATCATGAGACTATTAAAAAATATACTCAATAAACACGTTAGTCTCACCTTTAGATTTATCGATAAAATCATAACATATTTGACATCAAAGAATGAAACAAAATATGATAATATGAACTCGAATGCATACCGTTGATATTTCCATCTTTTCATCCAAAAGAGACTAATGAGAGTTAAGCTCATCAAAAGGGTTAGTCTTATAAAAGATTTGTCATTACTTAACATTTGAGACTAATCAATATTATGATTATCAAAAGAGTTAGTCTCAATATTAGATTTATCATTAACACCAAAACCAACTTAATGGAGCTTGAACTTTCACCAGTCCCACTAGTGTTGAAACTTTAGCGAGTAGTATTGGGTTAAGATAGAGCTCTGTAAAGGCTTTGTCATGATCTCTCTGCCGACACACCGAAAGAAGTGTGTTAATTGCATGGCAACAAGAGACGATCATGTCGTGTGGGTAAAGAGCATAACCTCTACAGAGTGTAAAATCTATTAAAATAGCTGTGCTCGCGGTATTGAGCAATGCTCGGGAATTACGGTCAAGCGTTAGATTTTATTAAAATGAATTGGGATTAAGGCTGTATGCCTATAGAAGTTTGAAAATTGATTTAAGGTTGTGAGTTGGTTTATTTTGGGAAATAATTGAGAAATTTATTATTGTTATTATTTGTTTTACTATCTTTACAATCTATTTATGCTATTTCTTCATGAATACTGCCTTATTGCAAAATAATCATGTTAATCGTTCGTTTGGAATAAGTCATGCATATAGTATGATAGACTTGCATTCTGTGCACAACTTGTTGAGTGCTTTAAGTACTCACCTTTGCCAACAACCAAATCATCAGTTGAGAGAAGTCTACACCTTTGAAGGAGATGGAGTTCTATGATGAGGCGATTATCTAGGAGTTGAACCTTGTCAGATGCTTGTGGCATGTTGATAGAATTCACCGACGTACTTTGTTCCATTGTTGTTTATTTGCTTTCATTCAAAGCCATCGAGGCTTAATAAGTGTAAGTTTGACCTTAAGGTCTTTCAACTATATCTTAGTTAATAAATGAAGTCTTTTGTTATGTTTTTGCTGTGTATGATTGTGATATTCATCTATGTTGAGACTGTGTGCACTAGCGTGATTCTGGACTAGTGCATAATACATAGAGGGTCCGGATTTGTATATTCGGGTCCCGACACCTGTGTACCCATTTGTGAGCTTTGCCCACAGGTAGTGTGGCTTTATAAAACTTCCTATCTATGCAATGTAAATTTTATTTTCTCTACTATTCTGAAATTTACATTCAGCATTTACTTTCCGCACTTTAAAGTCTTACAAGTAGGTTTTACCTCTCCTCCTTCTAATTACTTTTGGATCTTTTGTTGAGAATGAACGATTGACGGATGAATCCTTGTTGGATCATATCCCAATCATCTAAACAAACTTTGCTTCAATTTTTGCAAGAAACCGTTCTTTGTGCTTGAGAAGAAAGATTTAGTAGATCGTATTCTAGACTTATTTTTCTCTTGTTCGTGCTTATTGTGACATGTGGGAGGCCAACCAAGATCATTTTGATCATCAAAACCTCACGAACAAGCATATAGTAAAGTTCTTATTTTTTAGTTAGCTCTTCTTGTCCAGTAGGTAGGAAAAATTATTTGAGATCATTCAACTCCCGTTGATCGCCATTTCAGTCTTTTAACAGTATGTACCATGAATAGCATGCCCAAGATGTCAACCAAAAAGTTTTCTAGATGAGAACCGAGAGTTGCTCGGTTGGTAGCGCGCCAGCTGAGCGTAGCTCCCGCCACATTCGAGCCTTGCGTTCGACGCGTGTGCTCGCAAGAGCCGAGGGTTTTTCTATGTGTGTGTGCGTGTGGAGGTGTTTGTTTGTAACTGGGTTATTATCCTTGTTTAATGAATGTAAGTGATCTAGATAATTTTATGAAAAAAGAAGTTTTCTAGATGCGACGATGGACTTCACAGCGAAATGCAGTAACAGCTGACTTGTTGGCTGTGGACTCTGGTTGTGGTAACTGCTGAAGGGTTGTTCTGGCGCACGATAACAATATATTTCAGCAGCTTTGACGTCGTCAGCTAGCTCGCCGTGCAATGAATTGAGCTGCCATGCAACTTCTGGTTGATTGCGAACATGTTCAAATAAACATTTCTGCCTGTCTAATCCTTGCATTTCTTGTGCGCTTAACCGGCGCAGAAAAATCAGCTTGTTAGAGCATGCTGTTTACTGGTTGGATTGGTATTAAAGGTAAAACCGGTTTACTTGTCTTAATTTGGTGCAGACGCAAGTCATGTAATTGACCTAGCTATTTTCATTTTATAAGAGAAATTTTACGGTGTATTATACTGGTGTAACAGATAGTAGAAATCAGATTTAGCTATTGATTTATTAAGAGTATTTTTATTGCTCTATTACCAGATGAAGATAAATAAATATTAGCTAATCTGCTCTAATAGATCGAAAAGAATGTATAATCTATATTAAATTTAGTGTACAGTAGAAGAACTCCTCTGTACACGCTGTAGGTGGTTAACACATATGTATCAGACATGCATTAAATAGGACTTATATTTCTCAAATACACTAAGAGAGAGGTTGCAGTGCCAAAACTGTTTAACTTTCGAGTATATGTATTTTCTAGGGACAATATTCACGTGAGGGCCTAATTTCTAGCCATCTTTTATTAACACTAGACGAGTGTCCGTGCCAAACGGTTGAAAGGATATAAACGCAATTACGCTCTTTTTTTTTGCATTTATTGAGGTTCTTTCACGAAGGATCTGCGATTTTGCTGAACCAAAAGGTCTTTTTCATAAAAAATGGTTGAAAGGATCTAAACGTAATTACATATTTTTCTGCATTTGTTTAGGGTCCTTTTACGAAAGATCCGCAATTTCGTTAAACTAAAAACCATTTTCGTAAAAAGCGGTTGAAAGAATTTAAACGTAATTACGTTTTTTAAGGCCTTTCAGAGAGGTAGGACACAGCCTAGTTTCTTGGCCAGAAAATTTGCAAACTTTAATAAAGTAAGTATACAAGGCTCCCCTGCATTAACCACAAAGCCCGTACTAAAGTTAGCGCAGAACTTGCTAGAATTATCGCTTTTCTAGCTTTCTTCTCAATTTTTTGCAAATTTAGCTCCTTGCAAATGAAATTGTAAATCTAGCCTCCTCCTCACCATGAAAGGCACCTTCCGCACTCTCTTACCGCGGCAACACTCCTCCCGCGCTCGCCGATCACGGCACCTCCCCCCATGCTCATCAGACGCGGCTACGCTAGCTCCTCCCACGCTTGCCGCCCACTGCCGAGTTCCCCAGGCGCGGCAGTGATGGCTTCCACGCTCTGCGGGTGCAGCAGAGGATAGGTGTCATCTATCGCGCCTTCCGTGGTAAAGAGGATGCTAGATTTGCAATTATATTTGGAAGAGAGTCAAATTTGCTAAAAGAAAAATGAGAATGGGCTAGAAAAGTGTTCTATTTGTTTGAACTTGCTACGAATTAGACAAAAGAGATGGAATAACGTGACAGCGATGGACAGGACCAATCAGATGACTATTAGCTAGGAACTAGGTGCTAAAAAATTTCAAAAATGTGTAAGTCTGGTCAGATTTTTGATCCAATGAACTTCATGCAAGGTTTCAAATTTCGGTTTCGGAATGAATTTCGTCCCGGGCCGGATAACGAAATTTCGGAATTATTTCGGACAAAATTTGAATTTGAAAATTCAAATCCGGTCCAATCCAGAAAAAAAACCGAAATTCGGCGAAAAAACCCAAAATTTCGGGCGAAATTCTAGGTTTTTTTGCACTGGCTGAAAAGTGGTCTAAACGTTATCGAAATTTTTAAAATTTTGTTTGGACATTCCTGACACAATGCTGATGTTCTCACAAAAATTTCAACGGATTATCACATCTGAGAAATTTTTAAAAATTCGGAGAGCGATACTGTCCTGATAAAACACTGACCGACAAGTTTGATCGGAATGGAAAATTGTACAAATCAAGTTATAAACTGTTGAAATTTTTTGTGCATGGTTATGATCCATAATTAATGTTCTTATTATCACATGTGAGGAATTTTTAAAAATTCGGAGAGTGGCGCTATTCTGATAGAACACTGACCGACAAGTTTGATCCGAATGGAAAATGGTACAAATGAAGTTAGAAACTGTTGAATTTTTTTTTCATGGTTATGATGTATCTATAATTCTCTCATAAAATTTTCAGATGATGATCAAACTGTATGAATTTTTAAAAATTCGAACAGTACTACTGCCATGTTAAAAGGTTTACCGGCAAACTTGAACAAAATGAGAAATTATGTATACCATAAATTTTTTTGAAAATTTTAAAGAATGGTGATAAGGAAGTTATTAATATCCCATAAAAATTGTGATTCATGATCACATTCCAGTGAATTTATAAAATTCTTACAAGGCACAGTACCATTTATGTTCTTTTGTTTTTGATTTTTGAAATATAATATAACAAACGAAGTTCAATACTTACATAGATTTTATTGATCAAACAATTTTTTTTTAAATTTTTTGAAAAATTTATATAATGGTACTGAGTCAATTATTAATCTCTCAAAAAAAATTTAGATCATAATCACACTCAAGAAAATTTATAAAATTCTGACAATATAACTGCCCCAATTATGTTCATTCTGTTTTTTATTTTTTAAAGATAACAAATGAAGTTAAATTATTTTGAAATTTTTTATGTATGATCCTAAACTACTAAGGATAGTACCATAAAAGGTTTAGAATATTATCAAGCTTGTACAATTTTATAAAAATCTGACAGTGTTTCAGCCAAAATTTTAAAATGTTTAAAAAATTAGGTTTTTCAACAAATTTTCATAGGAGATGACTTTCCTAAGGGTTATTGGACCAAATCCGGCCCTAAAACTTTCAAAACCGGTCCAAAAACACGAGTACATATACTAGAATAAACATAGAGATATCATTCTTATGATAATAGAATAAAGAAGTGTCGGCCTTTGAACCTTTGAAACCAAGAGCACAAAGTTTTTTACTCAACTTGGCATACCATGCACGAGGTGCTTGTTTCAGTCCATATAGTGCCTTGTCCAGCCTACAGACATAGTTAGGACATGACTGATCCTCAAATCCAGGAGGTTGTCGCATGTATACTTCTTCTTCTAAATCTCCATGGAGAAAGGCATTCTGCACATCTAGTTGACGAAGGGACCATCCTCTGGATACAGCAATAGAAAGAACAATTCTGATAGTAGCTGCTTTAACAACAGGACTGAAAGTATCCTCATAATCAATACCATATCTCTGTTTAAAACCCTTAGCCACTAGACGAGCTTTGTATCTGTCAAGACTTCCATCTTGTTTTCTTTTGATTTTATAGACCCATTTACAATCAATAACATTGCGACCTTTCTGAGGTGGAACTAAGTGCCAAGTTTTATTTTTCTGCAAAGCCAAGAATTCAATATCCATAGCATTTTTCCAATTTTTATCATGCAGTGCTTCTTCTAGATTCTGTGGTTCACCAGTGGTTGTTAAAAATCCATACCGAATTGTACCATCTGTGTAGACTTTGGCCTTGCGGATGCCATGCTGAAGTCGCGTGGAAGGGGAAGGGCGTGATTGTTCCCCCCCAGCCGCAGAAGACCCTGCAGCTCGATCTGGTGCAGGTAGATCATCCCTGATGCGCGTGCTGGCGGTTGACTCACTTTCCTCGCGCGCACTCCGTTCGGACGAAACGCGGTCTGCGTCAGCATTAACCTGCTCCTGCATGTGGTCCTGTGCGTCTTCCTCCAAAGACCCAGTGCAGGTCTGGCCGGCAGAATCTTCTGCTCATTCTGGTGAGGGAGCCGCATCATCCTGCTGCCGCAAAAGATTGGGCGAAGGAAAATTTCCGCAGGACTCCATGCCAACGTTATTGCCTCCATTATTTGCTATTGCTTCTTCTTGAAAACTGCCAGCACTCGCACCAAAATTATTAGTAGGATTAGCAGAACAATTAGTCACATGATCATGCAATTGTTTAACCCCAGGATTTAGGAGGTGTGAAGGAAGAAGGGAGATTTCCTGTTGGAGACGCCGCCCGGCTGTGGGATTGAGTTCGGCAAAAGGAAAGACAGACTCATCAAAGGTAACATCTCGTGAAATGTAGACTCGTCCAGAACTAGGGTCAAGGCACTTGAAGCCTTTGTGAAAAGTACTGAATCCCAAAAACACACATCGTGTGGAACGAAATTGGAGCTTGCGGGTGTTGTAGGGGCGAAGGTTAGGCCAGCATGCGCATCCAAAGACACGTAAAGACTTGTAATCAGGTTTTTGATGAAATAGGCGTTCCAGCGGTGTTTCATAATTGATGACTTTGCTCGGTGTACGATTGATCAAGTAAACGGCAGCAAGAAAAGCATCGTCCCAAAATTTTAAAGGCATAGAGGCTTGAGCAAGGAGAGCAAGACCAACTTCAACTATGTGGCGATGCTTTCTTTCAGCTGACCCGTTCTGTTGGTGAGTGTAAGGGCAGGACACATGATGGGTGATGCCGATTTTAGAGAAAAAGCTATGAAGCTTTTGATATTTGCCTCCCCATTCTGTCTGGACTGTGATAATTTTGTTGTCAAAAAGACGCTCAACAAGATTTTGAAATTCAACGAATTTATGAAAGACTTCAGACTTGAACTTTAAAGGATAAATCCATGAGAATTTACTGTAATCATCAATAAAACTCACATAGTATTGTTTTCCTCCAACAGATTTGGGAGCATTCCCCCAAACATCAGAATACACAAGTTCTAGAGGATGACTCGAAACACTATCGGATTTTGAATAAGGCAATTGATGACTTTTGCCTTTTTGACAAGCATCACACACAGAATTATTATTGGACTCTCTAGAACAAGGTAAATTGAAGCTACTGATAACTCTTTCAACTATAGGAATCGACGGGTGACCAAGACGATTGTGCCATCTTGCTACAGATGGCTTATGGACAGCAAAGACTTGCTTGAGCAAATTCAGCGGTAGGGGATACAGACCATTGCGGCACCTTCCTCTAAGGAGAGGTCTCCTCGTGACCCAATCCTTGATAACAAAAAAATCAGAATGATATTCAAGAAACGCTGAGTTATCAGAAGCTAATTTATGAACAGAGATAAGGTTTTTTGTGGCTTCAGGAGCATAAAGAATGTTGTTTAGCTTGAGACTGCGGCTAGGGGTATTAACAATTGAATGACCAATGTGGCTAATGTTCATACCTGCTCCATTGGCGGTGTGGATCTGATCATACCCCTTGTACTTGTCCAGTACTATTAGCTTCTCAAGCTCGCCTGTAACATGATCTGTGGCGCCGGTATCAGTGTACCAATTGGGGTCTACACCATAGGATGTTGTTGTTGCACCTGCGTATTTGTCATCTGGGACGAAATTTTCATCATAACGGTACCAACAATCCATTATTGTGTGACCTTTTTTACTGCAAAGTTGACACTGAGGTCGATTATCTTGTCGCGCGACGTTTCTGCTGGTGGCGCGTCCTCCACTGCGCCCACGCCCTCGTGGGCCACGTCCTCCTCCTCGATTGCTGCTTCTGCCGCAGAAGCTCCCGCGCCCGCGACTTGCTGCGTTGGCCGACGAATAGTAGTCGGTGGGGCGTTGCATCTCCATGCGTTGCTCGAAGCTGAGCAGCTATGAGTACATCTCACTGAAGGTGAGCTCTGTTTTTGCGACAAGGGTGGTGATGACCGGGTTGTAGTCGTAGTCGAGCCCGGTGAGGATGTACGAGATTAGCTCATCGTCGTCGATCGCCTTTCCGGAGGACGCCAGTTCATCGCCAAGGTAGCGCATCTTGCTGACGTATTCGGCGATGGAGAGCTCGCCCTTCTTGGTTGTGGCGAGCGCGATCCTTGTGTTGACGGAACGCGCTCTTGTTGCTGAGGTAAAGTTTGCTTCGACAACTTTCCAGGTTTCTGTAGCGGTTCTGCATGCCGTGACCTGGACAAGGACATCTTTCGTCATGGAGGAGAGCAGGAATCCTAGTACTGTTGATCTGTAGTAGACCATTCTTCAAACTTCGGGTTGGGAATAGCAACTTCCTTGCCATTGGCGTCTTTGCCTTTCATGGTGCGTGCAGGAGCAGCGCTGCTGCCCATGAGGTAGCCTTCTAGTCTCGATCCTTTGATGACAGCGAGGACTTGCATCTTCCAGAGAGCATGATTGCTCTTGTTGAGCTTCTCGGTGATCGATTGGCCGATCAGGGGGTTGACGACGGGGTTAGATGAACTCACCATTGAGGCTCTGATACTATAAAAGAAATCAGAGGGCAGATGGATTGAAGCGCCGTAAGCTCCTAGAGCCGGCGTCTGCATGTTCATATACAACAGCAATCACCGCTGTCTTGGTTTACAAGTCTTGGAAAATAAGGCAGACTTGATTCGGTTGTTACATCTTTCTATCTTTATCTAAACCAAATCAAGTCTATCTCTTATCTTTGGAAATAACCTATACAGAGAAGATCAAGTGTGATTGGTAAACCAACTATGCCGATTTACACAGGACATATGACTTTTAAGTAGTAGTTTTAAATTTTTATCACTTTTTTCTGATGTATGCAGGCATGGACTGAAACAGCGGCTGAATTGCTGGGCTGATGGAGTGGGGATGATAACTCAGTGCCCCATCCAGCCGAACAAGAACTTCACCTATCGATTCGACGTCACCGGCCAGGAGGGCACGCTGCCGCTCACGTCACCTGCCTCCGGGCAACTGTTCATGGCGCCTTGGTCATCCGGCCAAGATTTGGGGCCAGTTCATATCCGTTTCCTAAGCCTGACAAGGAGATCCCGATTGTTATAGGTTTGCTTGTGGATCCCGAAACTCTAACTGATCGATTAACAGCGTTCATGCTTGATGAAACTGCCCTTGGACAAAATAGAGAAGGATGATCATTCACACATGAATGCAAACTTGGATCTTGATGTCAACTAATGTTTTTTTATCGACTGCATTGCAAGTTTGCAATAGCATTATGATTCAGAGACATAATTATTTTGACAGTAGAATTCTGAAAGATGTCCTTAGACCAGTGAATTCTTGATTGCAGGTGAATGGTGGGAGATGGACCTTACTCAGTTAGACAGGAAAATGATCGAGTGGTAACTTTGATGACAACCCCGCTGCAGCTACAATCAATGGGAATCTTGGAGATCTATACAACTGTTCACTAATTTAGGTCCTGTTTGGTAGAGCTTCAAATCCCAACTCCATCTCAGATCTGAATCTTGTAGGCTAAAATAAATTGAATTAAGTTTATATTTTTAGTCTAAAATGTAAATAAAATGACCCACCTAAACACTCTTAATATATCTACAACTCCAGCTCCACGGATCTGTGGAGCTAGAAATACTCAGCTCCACCAGATCCACGAATTTGGTGGAGCTGGAACCGTACCAAACACACCCTTATTGTCAGTAACTCCGTATTACTGCCACTGCAAAATAACAATTTTGGTATTAATGCAATGATGCGAAAGACTTTTGTGTGTTCTCGTAACTTTTGTGTCAGTGAAAAGTTACAGTGAAACAGGATAGTCCGGAGGGGTAAGTTTGGTCCTGATTCCCACGCAGGGGAGGGTTTCTACATCTTTAAATCGAACCATTACAGTGAAACAGGATGGTCCGGAGGGTACTAAAGCCGTGGCCCCGAACTCGGGCCTGAGTGCGGTGGCGTCGGTGGTGTCGATCCGAGAACGTGGCCCCTCCCGCTTAGTCGGAGCTGGGTCCCCGACCTTCTGCCCGAGCCCAAGCTCTAGCTCGTTTGGGTCTGAGCTCGAGCTCAGAGGCACGCCCTCGAACACGTGGGACACAGCCACGGGTTTGGGCGGCTTTCGTGTACCGAAGCTACCGATCCCCGACAAATACCTTCGATTAAACTGTGTTGCGGTCGTTGTCTTTATATAGTTCATCCATATGCACATATAGTATTAGTGTAGATATAGTTGGTGAAGATGCAGATGTTCGCTGATGCTCGGTCACGGTACACCATCTTCATGTCGGTTAACCGATAGGATTTGTTGGTGAAGAGGATGACTTTTGCCTCGTTGGTGCCAAGTCATGTGTACACCTGCCTTTTTCGAACACGGACGTATGTATTGCCTTTGCCTCGTGGGTGCCTATCAACTGAGTGTCCGATCACGTCTATTTGGGACGTATTGATGGAGTAGTGACCTTGTCTCGTTGGCACTAGACCATAATTTTGTTTAGTCTCATTGGTCGTGGACATATCTCTGCTAATTCTAATTAGGAGTTAGTGGCGGTTGTCGGGACCGGATCTCCAAATCCGAACCCTCTGTGTATAACCTGTGCTAGTCCAGGAAAAACTAGCACACACAGTGGAAACAGTGATGACATCACATTCATATCACGAATCAAATAATATTAATTAAGCGAAAGAGTATTAGCCTTATGGCCAATTATTACAAATAAGAAGCATCATAGCTAGAGTTCAATAAGAAACAGCGGAAACGAAATAACAAAAGCAAAGTAAGTAAGCCCATCCATTTGCCCAACAGTAATCGATCGGGTTCGCGTCCTAGCATTCCGGATCGCCTTCATCATAACCACAAGCGTAGAAATCGTAGTCGACTTCACTTACGCACACTCTTCGTGGAAGGTTGGGGATGTTGCAAGGGTGAGCACAAAATGTACTCCATAAGTCTTGGAAACATAATGCATGATAACTATATGCAAGGCTAAGCAATTGAAGGCATAATATGGCTCTTTTACCATAAAGCAAAGTTTAACTATAAATACCAATAGTAATTTCATAAAGCATCATTTGAACAAAAAGTAATAGCATAGTAATTGAATTTGATATAACAATTAAAGCAGGTTCCATCTACTGACCGCTCCATCCGCCAAACCATAACCCGAGAGTTCCATCTCTCTTGGATTCCCAAACCATCATTTTCCTTTAAAACAAAACCATAAAATCTACAATGTGCAAGCGCACCTCCTTTGCCCTTGACCGTGGGCACGGCTACTTAAGTAGTTTTAACTCTGCAGAGTGTGTACACTTTACCCACAAGACATGATCGACTCTTGTTGCCATGCACTTAACACACTTCATTTGGTGTGTCGGCAGAGAGATCATGACAAGGCCTTTACAATGCACAACCCCACTATTAACCTCGCCGCTAAGGTTTCACCATTGTTAGGGTTCTAGCCGCCAAATCTGAAGCCCTCTTGCGCTGCCAACATCCGCACTCACCAATGGCGAAGCTAATAATAAGACGCACAAATTATTTAGCCAAGTCGTACCCATATAGACTTGTGGTTGTACGGTAGTGCTCGGTCCATGGTAACACACGCTTCGGTCCTTAATTGACTAGGGCGGAACATTCACATACCAAGGTCTCGTGCTTTCTGCACCCGCCAAACATCCATCCGCCCCGGTCTAAACCATTTCCACTTTATTTCATCTAAATCACAGCAGCAACACCAATTGCCGCACTTTCACAAATAAGTTTGAACAATATTTGAAATGATTCCCATAATGGCACAATACCGAAACGCTTAAGCTGGACTAAGCAATTCTACCGTTCCATGCTAATCTACTGGATATCACCAAATAAAATAGCTAGTATATATCATCTAGGGTGTCAAAGGTTCGACATGATCAATACCAATGAGGGTATAACAAACTGGAATTAGCTAAACCTTAAGACTATATTTAAAGTACTTTGCATAAAAGTAAGCATGCATAATTTAACAACATAACATTTTCATAAAATTTGGGATCAACATGTTCAAGGAAGACTTGCCTTCGCTGCCTCTTCTTCGGTTCTACCTCGATTCTTGATTCGATGATCTTGATGCGTCGTCTACACGCGAAACGAGAGCAAATAAATAAAACAAATTCAAATAAAATTCAAAAATTGATAATAATGGTAATAGAAGATAGATCTTGAATTTAGATGAATTTAGAAATTTGAATCACTGGAATCGGAGCTCGAACGAAGGAGAACGGGCTCCTGGAAGATTCCCAGATCAGAAAAATCAGAAAAACAGAGAGGCTGACACGTGGCGAGACGTGATTGGCTGGAATTTCGGATTTCTGGAAAAGAATAAAAAGAAAAAGGATTTGGCTGACAAGCGGGACCCACGAGTCAGAGACTCGGTCCACGGTGAACCGGGTGCACCGAGGCGATCTGGGGTGACGCGGTGGACTTGCTGACGAGGACGCCACGGGGCGCCGACGTGGCTTCCACGTGGGGCTAGGGCACACGCGGGCACGACGCGGCCGCCACGCGGACGGGTGACGCGGCGCGACGCTGGAGCCGAGGCGGCGGCCGACGCTGGCGCGAGACGGCGACGCGCAGCCGACGCGGCGCGAGGTGGCGCAGAGCGGGCGACGCGTGGCGTCGCGTGGCGTTAACGCGACGCGAAGCGAGGCTTGACGGCGCGGGCAGAAAGCAATGGCGGCGGCGACGCGCGCCGGAGGCGGGAAGAAGGCTTCGGCCGTGCAAATCCGCGACGATCGGGTGGAATTTGGGGCAAACGAAAGAGGGCGGCGCGGGGACCTCGGCGAGACCAATAAAGGCGGCGGAGGCTCACCGGCGAGGAAGAAAAGCGGCGGAGAAGCACTCGGGCGGCGGCAGAACTTCGACGAGCGAGATCTTCGCGACGGAAGCGACTCGGGCGGCGAGGCTTGGGGCAAAAGCGGCGGAGCGGAGCGGGGAACCTCGGGATGGGGCCCTCGGGGCTTTAAATAGCCTCGAGGCGGCGCGCACGGACGCCGAAGTTTCATGAGGATTCGGTTAGGGTTTCGGCGGCGGCGGCACAAGCAGCGACGCGCATCAGATCCGAAGCGTCGCACGCTGTATCGAGCATCGAACTGCAGCATGCGCAATGGCCGGGCCGGGCGGCAAGGCAAGGCAGTCTGGCGAGGCGGGGGCCGACCGCCGAGCGGAGGAGAAGGGGCGGGCAGCGGGAGAGGAATTGGGCCGGCGGAAGGATTCAGCCCGAGAAGGAATTTTGAAATAAAAACATTTTTCGAATTAACAAAATCCCAGGAATTGAAATAAAAGCAAATAAATTCAAATAAATATCAAATAAATTCAGAAAAATCTCAAAAAACACAGAAAAATTCCTTGTAGCATAATGAAGCCAACTAAAATTGAAAATCTTATGTTTGATGAATAGATTAGCCAAATTAAATCCTTTTATAACTAGAAAATTCAAATTAAGCTGAAATTAATTCAAAGAAATTGCAAATGGTGAATTTTGAAATTCAAACATTCTAAAATCCAATTTTTGGAATGTTACAGTGGTCGTCCATTCTCCTCCAGAGTAACTGATCTGTTGGATCTGACATGAACGGCTGTGATAGAAGAGGATTTAACCTGATGGTCAAATCTCTTCGGAGGAACAAGACTTTCCTACTATCGAAACATAACTAAAGTTAGTGCTCTTCGCAAATAATTTTTTTTGCTCTACTAATTCTAATTAGGAGTTGGTGACGGTCGTCCGTTCTCCTCCAGAGTATCTGTAACATCCCGAAAAATAAAATAATATAAAAATAAATATTTTAAATTTGAAAATATTTATTTATGAGCTTTATTGGATTTATTGGATCTTATCTGAATTTCCTTGGATTTATGCTTTGTATGAAAAATCCAACAAATGAAATTAAAGAATGGAAATGGTAAAAAGGTAAAATGGTAAAAAGATAAAAGGTAAAAGTAAAATCTTGAAAAGTATATATATCTAAAATCATTTTAGCTGGTACATGAATTTTTAATGCATAGCATAGTGAATAAAAAGTTGAAAAGACATCATTTTGACCTCCAAATAGTGCAAGGACAGATTTATTATAAAATTTTCGAAAATCATCTACACCTGGAAATTTTACCATGATTCCCAAAATACATTATTTACCTCTGTTAAAAGTTGTAGAAATTTATCATGTCATCTAAGCCGTTCAAAAATTCAAAAACTGAGGCATTGGAAATCTATAAATCAGCATGTCAGAATTTATATAAAATAAATATATAATATTTTAACTTGAAATTTTTATTAGAGAATAAATATGTTCATTATAACTCTTATAAAAAGTTTTAAAAATAATTAATGCAATTTGGACCTTTAATTAAATCGAAATCGGAAATCAAAATTATGAGCAGTGCACAGTGTCAGAATTTTAATTAATTAACCATGAGTTATTTTAACCCCAAAATTTTACTGGAATCTAAGAACTCCCATTAGACCATGTTAAAAAAGTTTACAAATTTTCAAAATTGATTCATAGCAGTTTTCACGTCCAGCACTAGAGCCATTCTGTTTTCCTGTGCTTGGGACACCTCACTAAATCTAGAGACTTCATCTTTGAGACAACCAAACCAGTGCCAAGCCAGAGCTCCCACGCCAAAGCCAGCAAGTCCCAAGATTTATAAGCCACAAACTCAAGGTAAGCCAAGCTCATAACACTAGACCATAGTCATACTCATTCCTTGTAAGCCAAATGCAAGAGCTCAAGCATAGCATCAAGCTTCCCAAGAACAATATACAGCCATTCTCCTCAACACACAAAGTCATCAATTGAGCCATTCCTATCGAGTTCTGCTTCCTTCCCTGCCATTGCCGTCGCAAGCAAGAAGAAAGGGAGGAAAGCCGATCAAGCAAAATCGGTGAGTCACTCTCAAATTCCTCGCAATCGTGGCGTCTCTGAGCATCACTAAACTCATCTCGCTCATCGATTTCAGCTCTTCTTGCCTGTAGCACCGCCGCGCCCCATTTCTTCTTCCACGGCTCAGGCTCACGGTGGCGGCCCAACTCGTCACTTCTCCGAACAAACCGACCCCAAAAATGGTACTCCCTAGCCTCACTGATGCTCACCCCGTTACCCATTCGAGCTAAAACTCACTGCTTCTTCTTCCCTGGCGAGTCGCCCTTCCCTCCGCCGCTGGCCCACGGTGGCAGCCCGCTCCGACCATTGCCGGAAGTGATCGACTCCACCATCAGATGCGCAATGGTCCACTGAAGCTCATGGTGCCTCGCCACGGAAGCTTGGCGAACGCCGTCGCCGCCGTGCCCTAGCACCTCCTCTGCCCTGTCTCGCTGACCCCCGGGCCCCATTCGCCAGTGCCACGAGAAGAACCCAGTCAAACTGGTAAAATACGCCACCTCTATATAGAAAGCGTATTTTCAAATTCTTCCCGATTTAGTATACCCGAAATAATTCAATCATTTGTAACTTTTGCATTATAACTCCAAAATTGGTGAAATGAATTTATATATTCATGTAAAATCAGTTACCATCAGAATATGCAATAATATTTTGAAAATCTTCACTGGGTGAATTTGAAATTCAAATTCAAGCAAAAGGGCTCAATATGTGCTACATATTAAAATGTTGTAGACAAACTTAGAATTTAATGAAATTTTTTTTATTAGAATCCTTATACATCCAGGAACTCAAATATATAAAAATATTTATGTTTTACCTTTGTTTAAATTATTTCCCATTAAAGGTTATTCTCAATGGAATAAATAATAAAAAAATGAATAATTGTATAAAAGAAATTCTAAAATAAATAAGATTTATTTCTAAGCACTTGTATGTCAGTAGCCTACCTTAATATGCTGAAATAATTAAGGTATGAACTTGGTTTAGACTTGTTATGAATAATAGATGATTCAAATGGAAAAGGTGTGTGTATAGATATAGTGCATATGAAAATTAGTAGCAATATATACATACAAGCATATGAAGAGTATTTAATAGCTGTACAAAGTCATGAATTAGTATTAGAAGAGTAATTTGTCACTGTTAAAATGTTTTAATGAAATATCATATATGCACAAGTTTAAATTGTATCAAGAGCATAAGCCTTCTCCATGTAAAAGAATATATAAATATACGTATATAAATAATGAAGAGCATGGTCATGATAAAGAAACTAGATTCTAAATATCTAATGTGATCAAAATAAATGATTCAACAAGAATCATTATAACAAAGTTATAAATAACACTTAACCAAATAATTGAATTTCTAATACTTATATAATCCGAATACTCATATCTTTCACAAACTAACTTCAAATCTGACAAAACCAAATCCTAGTAACCTGAAGTATAATATCTTTGATGTTTATGTAAAAATATATTATGTTTGAGTAAGTTTGAACTAAGTCCATATTAGGCCCTAATGATCGTTTATATGGAAAACATTTCGGATAAAAGCCAAATATCACGAAATTAACTTTAAAATGCTCTTATAGTCATCCCAGGTATATACCTGAAAAATGGAGAGATTATCTTAAGGTGTAGTCACAAACTTAAATCGGAAATCGAACCTTTATCGTGTAAAGTTAGAAACACTTAAGCATTTTCAGTAGCCAATAAAGTATCTCGTCCAAATGAAAAGAATTATGAAAACAGTATAGAAATACTCTATAAAGTGCATACTACTATATTTTAAAGAAAGTATTTTGTTATACTATGTTTTACATATAAAATGAACTAGCAGCATAGCCCTACGTGTTATGTTTTCTAAGTAATAGAATCACTTAAGCCTTTTCAACAACCCGTAGAATATCTCTTCTAAATGCTAATATTATGAAGATTAGTTCATAAATGATATTTAGGATATGGACTATCATATTCTGGAAAAATATTTTGTTTATAGCTTAATATTCATTTGAATCCAGCTAGTACTATAACCCTAAGTGATAATTGTTCGCTACACTTCTAATCCAATTCCTTATAACATAAACCTTATTACCATATAGGCATTTTCAACAATGAGTATAATGTCTCGTCTAAACACTAAAAAGTGTGAGATCAGCCTAGAGAGATTTTACAAAGTATATTCTATCCTTCTCCGAAGAAATAATCTTGTTTCATCGTGATCTGCATATAAATCTTGTCACCCAAATAACACTAAGTATTATGATTCATGAACTTCATAATATGAATGAGCAAACTTTGTAATAATGATGAAATCCATAGTTAATATATTTGTATCACCAGAACCTTCTTAAAAACCATGAATAAACCTAGTAACCTAGCTTAACAGATCTAACTCATTCAAAACCCTTCTTATGCAAATCACTTAAGGCTAAGTACTATTTGCTTAACCCTATAACTAGTGTTTTAATTCTATTAATCCAAATAATTTTAGCATCTATAATTCGAAGTCATAATTGCAAGAATTCATAATTTTAGCCTCTTGAATTCGTAAAGCAAGAATAGATAATCTATAAAAGAAGCCGTGTTTTGTTCATAATAAAAGCTATTAACTATGTGATTGTGTAATTAACTAAATAATGAGGTCTTGAAATCATATAATTCAAACCCTAAAACATTCCTATTTTCTGCAGTGAATCTTTATTTGATTTTCTGTCTGTTTTCTTTTTGCCCTTATTAAAGTTGGATATTTGCCATATTTCCGGTTGATCGACGTGTAGAATTCGACGTCCCTTCCTCCGTCAGTTGCGACCTCGTCTTCACTGTAAGCAATGATTAAGCAAGGCAAGCACCCTTTGACCATCTTGATCCCAGTATTTGATTTGCACTATATTTACTAAACTGTTTCATGCATGCGTTTACTTTCAGTAAATTCGCTATTTTGTGGTATTGGTAGATATACCTGTTGTCAGATGAAACTCCTTGATAATTATAGAAATGTGAACCTTGATAACCATAGAATATGGCTAGACATTACTTAATGCCAAATTGGGTATATGCGATCTTGTTAAACCTGCTTAGCCATGCTTTAGCTTTTTGTGGGACCAATGATCATGATTAAAATTGTTTCCCGAAATGTTTTATATGGAACCTAAATGGTCCTTTGTGGGAAAATGGTTGCTGGTAGTTTGCTAAAAACCCCAAAATAAAACTATGGTTTGACGCGGGCGATTATTGGCAATAGCCGGATGTGCAGACGGGTTTGCACGTAGTGTAGGGTGGAGTATCGCCCGTGTCGGATTAAGGACCGAGCGAATGGGATGTTGTAGATCCATGTTTTCGTGCAACCACGAGGGCTGGTATGGGACAGTCTTAGCCTATTAAGTTATTTAGATGTGGCTTTGCATCTATGGAAGGCGGGAGATTGCACAGGCATTCCGATCAGGTTTGTCTGTAGGGGTTTCTACATACCAATGCAACGGTGTACGCCTTGCCCTGGACAGAGATGTGGTGTGTGTGTGATACATGTGGATCCACGGCTTGGGTGAGTGTCTCTGTCTTGAGGCGAGGTTAACGTCCCGGCCGGTGTAAAGCCACGCCTAGATAATGTAACGGCTCAGATGATCTCCTTGCCGACACACCAAAGGAAGTGTGTTAATTGTTCTGGCGAAAAGGTTGATCATTCCTTGTGGGTAAAGTGTACACCTCTGCAGAGTGTAAATCTAATCGATTAACCGCGTCCGCGGTCAGGGACACTTGGGGAAGATCCTCCCAATGTTAGAGTCTTTGGTATTTTCTAAAATGGGTTTGGTCTGAATTTGTTTTTAGCAACTGTTGTTCGAGTCTCTTTTCGTCGCAGGTTGCGGGATCTTCTTCGTCGTGTTCTATCTGGAGTTTATACCTTGTCAGTTGCCTGCGGGTCGGATGGGCAAACTACAAGATATTGCTTCTTTTGCTGCTTTATTCTCTGAGTTGTAGTTTTTCTCTTATGTATTAGTTTCCGCTGTAATTAATTGTGGTGTGGTTGTGATTCCAATTGTTGTAAACATGTGAGTGCTAGCTACTGATCCAGGGAATATCACAGTAATCACATGGAGATTCCTGTTCATCAGAACGGGGTCTCACAGTATCTGATCCGTTAGATCTGGCATGAACGGCTGTGATAGAAGGGGATTTAACCTGATAGTCAAATCTCTTCGAAGGAACAAGCCTTTCCTACTGTCGAAACATAACTAAAGTTAGCGCTCCTTGCAAATAATTTTTTTTTCGCAAATTGAGTTTCCATTGCAACGCACGAGCACATGCTAGTGGTAATATATATGATAAATTGGCCTTTTTCTCTCGTTGATACCCGATCATGGTGACGATATATAAAACGAATATGCTGATTGTGCGTCTTGCCTTGCGCCTGACAATGTGCATATGATGCATTAGAAGATGTTTGCTTTGAAGCATTAAGTAATTCTGCTTAATGCTTCAAAGCAAACATCTCTTTTATTGATTTGCATCGGTTTTCTACCAATCATCTATCTCATTAGGAGAACATACATTGTGATCATTTCGATCTACAATCGGTTTCACTTCAATGTGAAGTCTGTACTGCACTTTCATGGATAAATTGTTGTCTACGATATCATCCAATTGTTAGATTGATCTATAGTGCCATGTAACATCCCGAAAAATGTGATAATATAAAAGTGTATATTTTGAATTTTAATATATTATTTCTGAATTTTCCTGACATGATTGGAATTTTATTTGGATTTCTTTGGATTTTTGTATTGAATGAAAAATTAAAGAAATGGAATTAAGGAATGGATAATGGTGAAAAGGTAAAATGGTAAAAGATAAATTTTGGAGAAATTACCATAGAACCCTAACCACTTTGGTAAGTCATTAAAATTAAGAAGTAAAATTTTATGCACAGAAAAACGGATAAATAAAATTTATGTCACCTCTTTTTGACTAGAAACAGTACAAGTCAAAATTAATGAACAATATTCCAAGATTATTTGAAGCTGTAAAAATTACCAAAACATCCTCATGGTAAAAACTATCTATGATAAAAATTTCAGGAATTTATCTTTCCCATAAGACCTTATAAAAATTCCAAAACAGAAGCTTTAAAAATATGGAATTTGACATGTCAGAATTTTATTAAAATAAATACCCAATATTTTGGCTTTAAAATTTTACAGAGACATCCTTGATCTATATATAACCTCTCATAAAAGTTTAAAAAATAAATAATAATGTTTGAACCTTTAAATAAATACAAAACCGAAATTCAAATCCTGTACAAACCTACAGTGTCAGAATTTTTATAATTTAACCATGCGGTATTTGAGTCTCAAATTTTTACTGAAGGTTAAAAACTACCATTAGGTGCTGGTAAAAAAGTTTCACAAAATTACGTGGTGATTTGATATCGAATTTAATGTTCACATGGAGTTGTCTCGCCATGCTTATCTCCCTGACTCGCCCCTTTTCACTGCCATGTGGGCCCCGTTCCTTTTCCGTAGCAGTTGCTGGCAGCAACGGAAAAATCCCACCCTCTCTGCCCTGTGGCCCCGGACCCCTTGTCAGCCCTCAATCCCCGCCTCCTCCTTTTCCCTCTCGCCGAGACAAGCCCCGATCGTTTCTCCCGATCGTTCTCGCGCTGCCTCACGGTTCATCGCGCCACCTCTGCTGATCAAAGCCACGTTAGCTCTCGAATTTCCCGCCATGCCCTCATCGTCCTTGCGTCACTTCTTGCGGCGAGACATCGCGCCCAATTCACCGCATAAGCGCCAAAAAAACCGCGACTCCTTCCTTCGCGTTCAAACCTCAGTGAACCTCATTCCTCGGCTATAATCACCCCTTGCCGTCAGACCGAGGCCTTCCCCATCTCTGCATCTCCTCATTCACCCCCAATGCCGAATGGCCAAGCCAAACTCGTGTCTTCACCATTTTCGCCAGACAAACCCGAGTGAGGAGAACTCTAAATTGAGTTGATTCATGTAATCCATCCCAATTACTTTCATCTAGAGCATCTCGATCATCACGATCATTTTCCACTCGCCAATTTCGGCTTTCTTGGTCGCAGCTCCGCGCACCCTTTTGCCTTTCTTCCTCACGGCCGATCACGGTGATATTTCGATCCGTTGTTTCTCGGCCGAAACGCGCAAAATGGAACCTCAAGCGTCACGTGGATGCTTAGAACGCCACCGATTCCGCGGATTCCGTTTCTATTTCTTCGCCGACGAAGCTTCACCTTCTCCCACCACGGTCGCGGTGGCAAGCCTCTCCGCCATCCCGCGGTGGCGACCTCACCCTAACGCGCAACGTTCACTGGTGCTATCTATGGCCCTCACCTCGCCGGAATCTCGCCGGAGCGTCGGAGCCGCCGTGCCCTAACTGCGCCTCTGCTTCCTATCGCGACCAAGGGCCCTTCACATCGGACAAAACATCCTCAGTTCATTCGGTAAAAGGCGCCTTCCAGTTCCGGAAGCGTATTTTCATTTGTTTCAGTTATTTTCAATACCCGATTTAATTCAAATACTTTATAACTTTTGCATTATAACTCCGAATTGAGTGAAATAAAATTCTAAATTCATCTAAAATCTATTTATTTCAGAATATAAAATAATATTTTGAAAATGTTCACTGGGTAAATCTGAAATTCAAACTTGAAAGAAAAGGCTAAAAACACACTTCATAATAAAATGTTGTAAACAAACCTTAGGTGGAATGAAATTAATTTTAGTGAAATAATCATGTTTCCAGGAGTTCAAATATATAAAAATATTTAAATTTCATTATTGTTTGAATTACTTTCTATTAAAGATTGCTTTCAATGCAATAGAAATTCCAATATACATTATTTGAATAAAAGAAATATAGAATAAACAAAAATTGATTTCTAAACATTATCATGGCAGTATAATACCTTAATTTTCCAAAATAATTAATAAATGAACTCGCCTTGAATTAACTTAAAAAGGATGAAATAACTTAAACATAAAATGTGTAAATGTATATGGATAGAAAGTTGAATATTTAAAACATGAGTCAAATGAAGTCAAATGAACATCAAAACAGTTTTGCTATATTCCTAGTAGCACAAAGATTCCAGATATAAAATAATATTTAAAGTTTACTATATAAAACAGTAAATGATTAATAGTCAAAGTGTTAATAAATTGTATGATTTAAATAGCTATAACTATCACCACTAAACTCTGAATTTGATAAAACCAAATTATATAGCTTTGAAAAATAGTACCCTTGCTGTTTAGGCAAAAATACCTTATGTTTGTGCTAGGTTGAAACAAAATAATGTTAAACCCTAATGATCGTTTATAGGAAAAACATCGCGGATAAAAGCCAATTGTCGCGAAACCAACCTTAAATTACTTCTAATATCATGCCCTATTAATGCCTGAAAAATGAGTAGATTATCCTAGGCGGTGTAGTCGCAATCTAATATCAAAAGCTGAACCCTTATCGAGTAATAAATTGAACTATCAAGCTTTTTCATCAATCCGAGAACCTCTCGTCTAAACGCAAATGTAATAGAAATCAGTTTAGAAATGATATTTAGGATATGGTCTACCATATTCTAGAAAAATATTTCATTTACAACTTTTGTTTCAATTAAATCTTGCTAGTCAAATACTCTTGAAGGTTATAATTGTTATAGTCTTTAATATCATATAAGCATTTTCATCTATGAAAATAATGTCTCGTCTAAACTCAAAAATATATGAAATCAGCTTAGATATGTTATTCAAAGTATATGCTATTAAGTTCCGAAGAAGTAACCTTATTCCATCATGTTTTGCTTAAAAACTTTAATAGTCAAATAACCCTTAGTTGTATGTTTAATAAACCTTGTCATAGCAAGAATAAGTGATCCTAGTAATAAGAAATTTGTAGTTAATATATTTGTATCACCAGAACCTTCTTAAATCTATAAATAAGTCTAATTAACTAGCTTGTCAATCATAACTTATTTAAAACCCTTCATATGCAAAATCTTAAGGCCAAGTGCTATTAGCGTAACCTTAACTAGTGTTTCAACTCTTTTAATCCAAATAATTTTAGCATCTATAATTCGAAGTAATAAATATTAGAATTCATAATTTTAGCCTCTTGAATTAAGTAAATCAAGAGAAGATAATCTATAAAAGAAACCCTGTTTCGTTATCTCAAAACCATTAAGAATATGAATTTGTAAGTATCTAAATCATGAGGTCGTAAATAATTCAACCCTAAGTGTTCCTGTTTTCTGCAATGAATCTTTATTTGATTTTCTGTCTGTCTTCTTTTCGCCTTTATTGAAGTTTATTATTTGCTATTTTCCGATCAATCGACGTGTAGAATTCGACGTCCTTCCTCCGCCGTTGCCTCCGCTGCTCGCGATCGCGTCTTCGCGTAAACGATATATGAGCAAGGCAAGCACCCTTTGACCATCTTGATCCCGAATTTAATTTGCATTGTTTATTAAAATGTTTCATGCATACGCTTACTTTCGTAAATTCGCTATTTTGTGGTACCGGTAGTTATACTGCTTTCTCATGAAACTTCCTTGATAAGTATGAACATGTGTACCTTGATAACCATAGATTGAGCTTAGACAGTTACTTAATGTCATTGTGGGTATATGCGATTACTTTTATCCATGCTTAGCCATGCTTTAGAATCATTGAGGATTGATGATCATATCAAAACTTGTTTCTTAAGAAATGGAAAATGTTGGAAATAAAGCTGTTGGTTATGGATATTTTGATTAAAAACCCAAAATAAAACTATGGCTTTGATGCGGGCGATTATTGGCAATAGCCGGAGGTGCAGAGGGATTTGCACGTAGTTAGGGTGGAGTATCGCCCGTGTCGGATTAAGGACCGAGCAATGGGACGCTATAGATCCAAGATTTTCGTACAACCACGAGGGCTTGTATGGGCGGGTCTTAGCCTATTAAGTTGTTTAGGTGTGGCTTTGCATATAAGGAAGGCGGGAGTTATGCACAGGCATTCCGGTTTGGTCTGTCTGTAGGGGGTTTACTTACCAATGCAACGGTGTACGCCTTGCCGTGGATGTAAACGTGGTGTTGGGTGTGATGTGAAAGGAGCCACGTCTTGGGTGAGTGTTTCGCTTCCATGGCGAGGTCAAACGTCCGGGCTGGTTCAAAGCCACATCTAGATAATGTAACGGCTCAGATGATCTCCTTGCCGACACACCAAAGGAAGTGTGTTAACTGATCTGGCAAAAGAGGTTGATCGTTCCTTGTGGGTAAAGTGTACACCTCTGCAGAGTGTAAATCTAATCGATTAGCCGTGTCCACGGTTATGGACACTTGGTGAAGTCATTCCAATGTTAGAATGCTTTGGTAATTTTCTAAAATGGGTTGTGATATGGAACTTGTTTAGCAGCTTTTGTTTTCATGTCAAAGGATCGACATTGATGGATTCCATTTCTGGATTATTCGTTATTCACGATGGGTTGTGAATATTACTTATGCTTTACTTATTTCATATCAGTCAATTATGCTTTTACAAATTCCGTTTGCAAATAACTTGTTTTACAATGTCAATTCTGCTTTATGCAAATGAACTGTAGTAGCCTCCTTTGAAATGGCCTGCATATATATTAGGCTTTGCTCAAGTCTTACGGAGTACGATTGTACTCACCCTTGCTTATATGTGGTTTTTAGGTGGTTAAGTTGCCGAGCTTCGAAGGTTCTTTCGTCGCAGGTTGCGGGTTTTTCTTCGTCGTGATCTTTCTAGGGATTATGCCTTGTCGGTTGCCTGCGGGTGTTGGATGGGCACACTACAAGACTTTGCTTCTTTTGCTGCTTATTCTCTGATTTGTAAGAGTTTCTTTATGTAATAGCTTCCGCTTAATAATATTTGTTGTATGGTTGTGATTCCAATTGGTGTATGTGCGTACTAGCTACTGATCATGGGACTAGTACGGAAATGCACATTAGATTTTCATTTTTGCAAGTTTGTAAAAATGGGGGTCGTTACATGCCAGCTCGAAGTACTTTTCTTCTCACTAGGAGAAATCAAGTTGCTCACCATCCGTACTGCGCTATCATGGATAAATAGTTGTCTACAATATCATCCAATTGTTGGATTGATCTATAGTGCCAGCTCGAGGTACTTTTCTTCTCACTAGGAGAAATCAAGTTGCTCACCATCAAACATGGATGCTGTGCATCGAAGTATGTTGATAATAATGTACGGAGTCGACGGCATATGGCAAGAGTCTACAGAAATTATTTGCACAGGGTGGCTGTTCCTCGGCGGCTCTGCGTGTTGACTATCTGTGCGTAGTACTGTTATTGGTGAGGGTCGTGCGCATTTTATAGGCGGAGGCAGCGACGAAGTTCAGTTGGATATGAAAGTGTTGCTCATCGCCTGTCTAATGCAAATCAGACTTTACCTTGAACCGTCAAGTATACTAGGTGCGGACGTGTGGTGCCTTGCCAGGGTTCCAAATCTCGTCGAATTTCAGTGAAATTTTGGATTTCGGATCTCTACGAGATCTAGACTACCGGCCGGATTAAAAAAATATTTTTTTTTGAAATTGCTATAGTAATTTCGTTTTCTCGGCGAAATTTAGCCAAATTTTGCCAAAATTTTGTGTTTTTTGGCCGATTTTGGAACTTTTAGGACCGGATTTGGTCCAATAACCCTTAGGAAAGTCATCTCCTATGAAAATTCATTGAAAAATCGAATTTTTTTAGATATTTTAAAATTTTGGCAGAAATATTTTCAGATTTTTATAAAATTGTACAAGCTTGATAATGAGCTAAAAAATTTATGGTACTATATTTAGTAGTGTAGGATCATATATAAAAAAATAAAAAATAATTTAAATTCATTTCTTATCGTTAAAAAAATAAAAAACTGAATGAACATAATTGGGACAGTTACATTGTCAGAATTTTATAAATTTTGTTGAGTGTGATTATGATCTAAAATTTTTGTGAGAGATTAATAATTGACTCAGTACCAATATATAAATGTTTCAAAAAATTTAAATTTTTTTTTGTCAATCAAGTCTATGTAAGCATTGAACTTCGTTTGTTATATTATGTTTAAAAAATCAAAAAGAGAAGAACATAAATGGTACTGTGCTTGTAAGAATTTTATAAATTCACTGGAGTGTGATAATGATTCAAAAATTTTATGAGATATTAATCACCTCCTTATCACCCTTCTGTAAAATTTTCAAAAATTTTAAACTTTTTTTATTTCTAAAGAAAATCTATGTATTGATCATCAGGCTTTTATCAGAACATAGCACTGTCTGAATTTTTAAAAATTATTTGAAAATTACAATCATCTAAAAATTTTAGAAAACATTAATATTACATCAGGAACATCCACAAAAAATTTCATAAGTGTTTAATGTGGTTTAGATAATTTTTCATTTTGTTCAAGTTTGTCGGTAAGCCTTTTAACAGGGCAGTAGTACTGTTCGAATTTTTAAAAATTCATGAAGTTTGATCATCATCTGAAAATTTTATGAAAACATTAGAGATGAATCATAACCATGCAAAAAAAATTCAAAAGTTTATAACGTGGTCTGAACCATTTTGCATTCGGTTCAAAATTGCCAGTCAGCGTTTTATCAGGACAGTAGCAATTTTTGTATTTTTTAAAATTCGACAGAACTCATAATTATCTGAAATTTTTACGACAATATAAATTATGTGTCAGGACTCTTCAAAAATAATTTCAAAAGTTTTTGACATCGTTTGACCCACTTTTCTGCCGTTGGAAAAACACTGAAATTTTGGGTATTTCGCCCGAAATTTCGGGATTTCTCGGTAGCAAACGGCCCGGATTTGAATTTTGGTTTTTGAATTTCAAACGAGATTTGTCCAAAATACCGAGATTTCGTCGAAATTTCGTCATCCGGTCCCAGCCGAGATTTTATCCGAAAACGAAATTTGAATCCTTGTGCCATGCTATGTGTGGGTAATATCATGTGGATAGAAACATTAGCCAAAAAAGCTATCGGTTTAGCTTTACAAACCATGTAGAGCCGCGCGGCGTACACCGCGCCACACGAATCTCGGTTCGAGGCTGGACGCAATTTTTCGGAAACTCGAGGACTCCTTTTGCTAAATGGCATGGTCCGGGTCGGGATGAAGTTTTCTAAAACCGCAAGTTTTTTTTTTGCAAAAAGGCTCAAGAATGAGTTAGACTCGAACATGCGAAATCGTAAGTTTTTTGTTTGCAAAAGAGGTGGTGGGAAGACCTAAACGTATTTTTGGAATTTTCGAAGAAGTCTATTACGAAAGAACCATTGGGGACTTAAACATAATTTTGAAAATTTTAGAGGGCCTTAAACATAATTTCAAAATTTTGAAAGACCTTTTTTAAAAAAAGACGATAGAAGGACCTAGACACTATTTCAAAACTTCTGGAGGTCTTTTGCGCAAGAGAGGTGACGTGGAGGGGCTCCCTGGCCGAAATCCCTCCACCGTTAATCGTAACAAAGCACATTTTAGTTAGAATGCTAGATATACATGCTGATCTTTACCCAATTGGGAGTACTATCCATGCACCGTGGACCCATTGTCAAGCCAACCAAGTATGTGGGACGATTTGCGTGTGTATTTATCCCAATGGTCTCCTCAACCGAACCGGCCAAGAAAACACCTGCATGGGGTGCTGACGTGAGCGATCAATAGTGCGTTTTGCTTTGTACTTTATTGATCAATAATCTTTCTGAGCCCATATCTTTTAAATCAAACTTCAGATTTGCGATCTTTTAATCTCTGTGCTCTTTACGATAATCTCTTTCAAATAAGTCTAATATTAGGTGGTTTACACATAGAAAATTATTTGATGACACACGGGCCTACACGTCGTAGTCTTGTTTCAGTAAATTTTGTACGTCGTATACTACTCTTACATTCATGTGCCAATAATTATTAACTGACATGTGGACAACCGCATTTTTTTTATTTATTTATTTATTATTCTTTGATTAATAAATTTTGTGTACAAAAATTCATCAAACATTCTGGACTACTATTTACTCCAAATCAACTAAATGGTCTGCATTTTAGTTTTACTTTTGTACTCATGTTCTTCGGAACATCTCCAAATTAACTGTAAAAGTTCACTTTCTGCAGGGGCCATGGACGACAACTACATTCTCAACGTGGAGCAAGGCAAGACATACCTGTTAAGAATAGTCAACGCTGCACTCTTCTCGGAGTACTACTTCAAGATCGCCGGACACAAGTTCACGGTAGTCGCAGCCGACGCGAACTACGTCAAATCGTTCACCACGGACATTGTCGCGATCGCGCCAGGCGAGACGATGGATGTTCTGGTGGTTGCTGACGCGCCTCCAAGCAGGTATTACATGGTCGTCCTGGCCAACCAGCCGCCAGAGCCTGACCCCCAGATCCCGGTATTCATCTCGAGAGGCATCTTACAGTAAAACCCAAGCAAAGAAGAAGCTCTATCCAGTGCCCCAATGGTGCCTGAAATGCCTGACCAACATGACACAATCACATCGTTCTACTTCCATGGCAACCTGACCAGCCTACTTCACCCAGGGTTGCCGCCATTGCCATTGCACGTCGACAAGCACCTGTTCATCGCCCTCGGCCTGGGTTCCATCTGCAGATCAGGAGGCCAATACAGATCATCAGCCTGCAATCGAAGTAACGTAGCCAACGAATCAATCGTTGTAGCGACCATGAACAACGTCTCATTCCAGCTCCCTGCAACGACGTCATTACTCGAAGCACACTACCACAGCAAGATGAGCAGCGTGGAGACGCTACAAGAACTGCCTGACAGGCCACCGAGGACGTTCAACTTCACCGACCGAGCGATGATCCCGCCGGGCCCCGTGGAGGAGCTGCTCGAACCGACGTCGAAGGCGACGACAACGATGAGGTTCCGGTACAACGCCTCGGTAGAGATCGTGTTCCAGAGCACGTCGCTGCGGCAGAGCGACTCCAACCCCATGCACCTCCATGGCCACGACTTCGTGCTCGCGCAGGGGCTCGGAAACTACGACTCGGAGAGGGATGCCAAGAGGTACAACTTGGTGGATCCGCCGATGAGGAACACAGTCCTTGTTCCTAGACTTGGCTGGGCCGCCATCCGATTTGTCACAGACAATCCAGGTATGTATGTCCTTTCCCTTCTAAGACTCTCGTGGTACATAGTCCAACGAGATGTTAATAATGACCGGGCTATCTCTAATTATTTTCTCTAAACACTAAATTCAATACATATATATATATATAGAGAATATAAAGTAAAGTTCAGTATTTGTTAGAGGTGTAGAGAAAACATCACACTAATTGTGTATTAGAATATACTCACTCCGGTCATAACTAGTTGTCGTTTTGGATATTGACACAGTCTCTAAAATATAGTTTTGATCACTAATATCTATTATAATATATTTATAAAATCTAATAAAATTATAATATTATGAAAGTACCTTTCGAGATAAATCTACACAAATCATTTTCATGTATCTAATTTAAATATTTAAAAAGGTATTGATAAACAAAGTTTCGAAAATTTAACTGTGTACCTATGTCCAAAACGACTACTATTAGACACAAGATCATTCAAAATATACGTCTTATAAACTTGGAAGCAAAGGGTATAAACTTAATCGTAATTAATCCACATATGTATACGATGAACAGGAGTGTGGTACATGCACTGTCATTATGAGTTCCATGTGTCAATGGGAATGGCGGCAGCATTCGAGGTGGAGAACGGGCCAACGTTGGACACCACTCTTCCTCCGTCTCCGGCAGATTTTCCGAGATGTGATCAGAACAACAATAGCGTGGCGTACGAATGATTAAGACTTGCTTGGAATTGAATGTGTTTCACTTTAAACGAATGTCTAACCCCGAGTGCAAGAATGTCAAAGTATTGTTCTACGTACGTACACCGTTGGTGCCCTATCTGATGGCATGATCGGCAACGCATATATACTGTAATAAAATTTCAGGATCAAATTCATTCACACGTGAAATGTTATAGCACTGTTCCTTTCGCCACACGTCAATCTCACGTCTTTCAAACGCAATCGATCGAGTATTTGCCATGAATAATAGTATAGCCAAGATGTCAACCAAAAAGTTTTCTAGATGCGTCGATGGACTTTTACCGCGAAATGCAGTAACAGCTTACTTGTTGGCTGTGGACTCTGGCTGTGGTAACTGCAATAAACATTCCTGCCTGTCTGATCCTTGCATTTCTTGAGCGATTAATCAGCACAGAAAAATCAGCCTATTAGAGCATGCTGTTTACTGGTTGGATTGGTAGAAAAGGTAAAACCGGTTTACTTGTCTTAATTTGGTGCAGAGCCAAGTCATGTAATATAACTGACCTAGCTATTTCCATTTTATAAACCCTGTAGGTGGTTAACACATATGTATCAGACATGCATTAAATAGGACTTATATTTCTCAAATACACTGTCAATTCAAGAAAGAGGTTGCAGTGCCAAAACTGCTTAGCTTTCGAGTATATGTATTTTCTATGGGACAATATTCACATGAGGGCCTAATTTCTAGTCGTCTTGTATGAACGTACGAGGCTCTCCTGCAATAACAACAAAGGCCGTCTTTTAGGGAAAACTTGCTACGAAACAGACAATTTTTGTGAAAAAATAGAGATGGAATAACGTGTCAGCGATGGACATGACTATTAGCTAGGAACTAGGTCCTCGTGAAAGTGATTACGGAGATAATAATATAGTTACTTGGTCTTAATCCCGGCCGTATCACGGGCTTTGACTCGTTAGTTGCTTCGAGCCGCCGCAGCTGTATGGTTTTATATTACTTAGTCCATCTGCCTGCGCATCACCTAGTTGACCTCCTAGATTCCAGGGAGTTTCTGCTTTTTTCTTTCCTGTACATGTATTTTCCCCATGTCAATTGTCAAGATTAACCATTACATGATAAATTAATTCCATGTTATAATACATAATTCATAAATGTCAAAATTAATCTACATGTTATACACCAATTTGAACTCACAAAAGCTATCAAGGTTCGACAATCTACAACTTTAATTAATGCATGTACTCTCTGGATGGGAGAAATAAGTTCAGAATTAGACTCGGACACCTAGCTGCTTAAGAATTAGTTAGTTCGTTTGGAACGCGGGAGTCATACAGGATTTTTGCACGAGTTTAGCAGGAAATGACATAATTCCCACAGAGCATCAAATCTTTTGGTTGGGCATCTAACATCTATGGTACGTTCAACATGAAACATCCATATCATTGTGGAATTAATTTAGAACTGCGATAATTCAAACACCGTCTTGTGCCGACAGTGTTTGTCAAATGCACACGTACACAACAGATTGACTCGGCGTCTGACCAAATATTTGTCTCGACTGTAAAGAGTCTTCCCATACACGAAAGCACGAACGTTACATGGGATGGCAGTTTTACTTATGGGTTTAGGTATCCACGGGTACTCGACTCGATAAGGGTGGACACGGGTAGCACTTCAGATCCATGAATTTTTGGGTTTGGGTACTCGATAAGGACACAAGATGGGTGTGGGTGTCAATTTGTACCCATGGATACCCGATGGGTATCCTATGACATGTGACCACACTTTTTTTAAGATATATATTAGAAAATTAAAACCGTAACTACCTAAATTAGAGGCCAAGACACACATAAGGCTTTAAAAGTCAATACTATGTTCAGAAACTTGTTAAGCATATATCATGCTCTGAATTTGTTGTGTATATATCATGCTCTTTCTTTTAGACGATGCTCTATTATGTGTTGGCTTCTCTGCTATCACCGTAGTCATAAATGTTAAGTGTATGCTATGTGACTGAGTTAAATGCAGGTCTTGAGTTTTCTATCTTATCTTAGTCATTGAATGAGCTTACATATCATTGTCCCACATTTTACTCTAATACTTGTCATCTTGTTCATCGAAACCAAATACAATATCTATGAAAACACATTTGTTTCTATGAAAACACTATGGAATAGTGTAGTATTTGCCATCAAATATCTTATATGTACTCATTTGAACATGTAGTATCATTGGTCACCTATTGGTCATCATAATGTGCTGATTAAATGAAATAAACTGGAGTATCATTGGTCACATATAGCCCACGTTAACTCGTTGTTTTCAGCACAGCCTGCTACCCATGAGTACCCATTGGGTATTGGGTACCCATCGGGTTTGGGTATGGGCACAGATCTGTGCCCGATAAGTCTTGTGGGTTTGGGTGGGTGACATGATTTCGGGTTTCGGGTTTGGGTGGGCGACAGTCGTACCCAGAGGTACCCACCCGATTGCCATCCCTAAACGTTACTACTACACAACAGCTCATTATAGACGGCTTATAAACCTCATCATAAATGGTTTTGTGAACTGTCTGTAACAAACTGTTAGTGATGAGAAGGCCTCATCACAGACGGTTTGCGAACCGTCGATAAAAATAGTCATCACAGACAGTTCTAAACAAGAGCCGTCTGTGATGTAAGCCTCATCACAGACGGTTCATGTTTAGAACCGTCTATGATATAGGTGCCTTCACAGACGGCTGTGATGTTGAGTTTCCAATGTTTACACTTTTCTATTTATTGGCTAGCTTCAGGAAATACTAGCCATGCCCTCTGAAACAAAACAGATTACAGAGTATCACAAGAATATTATTATGACATACACTTCAGAAATGAACTCAGATCACATATTACAACGTATAGCGCATCCATTTCAGAAGTCAACTTAGATCACACATTACAACGTACAGTGCATGCATTTCAGAAATCAACTCAGAATATTAACCAATTGAATTCATAACTACAACTCACAAATTCACAGTACAACGTTCATAAATTAATCCAAGTGGTAACTAACATATTCACAACTTATGAGGTGAGGCTGAGTGGCATTCGCCTTTTGGATTTATGACCTCATGCATCAAGAAGGCACAGAGTTGTCCTCGAATTCCTAGCAAGTCAGCCTGTTCCAATGCAGATTTAGCGCATTTCCAAGCTTGTCGATGGGAAGAGTAAAGTCTTGCATGTATATAAATTGATAAGTGGAAACAATTATTGCAAGATTGACGAACCTTTATGACATTGGTCTTCTTTGTACCAATGAGGAGTTGTATGTTGTGGCAAACGTAGAATCCACATAGGTTAGTAGCTTGTGGCTGATGGTGGCACTGCAAAAATATAATAGTTTAATTAGTTCCGGAGGTATTATTATTGAGTGTGAAGGATTATTGCAAACTAGAAGATACCGGAAACTTATGAACGTACTTCAGCTGCGATGAGTCCTTGTGTGGCCCTCCACAAGCTCTGTAGACATTGAATGACGTGTCAAGTAAATTTGCGATAGGCGTTAAGTCATGGGTGCTGCCATTTTTGGAATCAAGGTAAATTACCCGATTCTGCCTTGGTATAATTACGAGTAGAATATAGTGAAACCTACACAGGTATGTCGTCATGGTCATTCGACCTAACTTCGATCTGCGTGTAAAGTACAAATCAACAAGTATAGCAACTGTACGAAGCACTTACCACGGGATGTGGGGTAAAAATATGAATTTTTTATCCCGTTGAGCCAACAATGCTTTTTTTCATGTACTCCTAGATGACTTGTAAATTTTCGTCTATCATTTGCTTGGACACTATGTGTGGGTAGAGGAAACCCATCGGTTCTTTCCTTACTTTTGCTTCCATGATCATGTATCTATATATAAAAATCAAAGAGCATATATATATGATATTTTTCAAAAGGCTATTTTTTAATTATAATACATATATCTCATTAATTACAATACATACATCTTATTAATTATAATACATACATCTCATTAATTATAATTAATTGTAATACATACATCTCATTAATTATAATACATACATACATCTTATTAATTATACTACAGCTACACTTAAAATGAACATGATGACCTCATCATAACTCCACTTGCTTATTCTTTTGTATAAAAATTAGCCCTTCACGATGATTGACACATGTGTAGCTAGCTTTCTCATGTTGTTCTTCCTAGACCGTGATGCCATTACCGATAGGAGGCATCTCGTCAAACTGATTGTATTCTTCCTCATCTACCACATTCTTATCTCCGATAATTCTCCTTTTTTTCCTGAAAAACCACGTGGCGCTTCTTGTTGGACGGGTCGGTTACATAGAAGACTTGAACAACTTGGTTAGTTAGTACAAATAGTTTGTCTTAGTATCTGACATGCTCGTGGTCCACAGTAGTGATGTCGTACTTATCAACCTTCACATGCTGCAGGTGAACTCAACAGCACCGAAATAAGGGGATCTTGAATAGTATGTAGTCAAGCTCCTAAATTTTCTCAATAAACCCATAGTAGGAGCTCCTCGTCGATCCAGTGGTATTGAGCGCATCTATGTGAACACCGCTGTTCTGGTTTGTGATCTTCATGTTCTGATCTCTCATGTAAAATCTGAACCCATTTAAGTCATATCATTTTCATGTTACAACTATAAATATTGGCCCTTTTGCCAACCATGTCAGCGTATCACCTGACGAGCTTCTAGTGATGGGTTGTCGCTCCTTTAACCATCTGTTGAACTGAAAGTTATGCTATTTGATGATCCAAGACTCCTGCCGCGACGGAATCTCTTACCATAACCAGTTCTTATGCTCGTCAATATACGGAGCCACTACAGCCATGTGTTGCAAAACTGTGAAATGGGCATTAGCACACGCAGTTGGATCAGACGTGATTGCTTTTCTTCTGATGGTCCCGATACCCTGGAGCCTCCCCTCATGGCCAAATCGAGACACACCTATCGGTTCAACCTGAGCAATGTAATCCACACATAATTCGATGACCTCTTCGGTTGCATAACATTCGACAATGCTACCTCTGATCGAGATCGATTCTGTATGTAGGATTTGAGAATTCCCATATATCTCTCGAACTGGTACATGCTACGTAGGAACATAGACCCACACATCTTTATCTCACTCACAAGGTGAACAATGAGATGGACTATGATATCAAAAAACGATATAGGAAAATACATCTCAAGATTACATAGAGTCATCACCACCTCGCCATGCAGAGCATCTAGTCCTTCAGGATCGATGACCTTCTGAGCAATTGTGTTAAAGAAATAATACAGCCTTGTAATTGTCTCCCAGATCTTGCTCGATAAAATACTTCTAATTGTGACAGGAAGTATCTGTGTCATAAGCACATGGCAATCATGAGACTTCATGCCAGTTAAGCTCAAATCTTGCATCGAAATAAGTCTCTTCATATTGAAGGTGTAATCGGATGAAACTTTTACACCATGCAAGCACTGTTATAGTTCAGTTATCTCGGCCTTGGACAGAGTGTAACAAGTAGGTTCACAGTATGTTCGGCCTTTCTCGATCTCTTTCGGTGCTAACTCAGGTTTGATGCCTATATCGATCAAGTCAAGATGTGCGTTGATACTGTCCTTTGTTTTGCCCTTAATATTCTGTAAGAGACCAACAAAGCTATCACAGACATTCTTCTCTACGTGCATGACATCGATGTGCAGTGCCAAACTTCTAGATGTTCCTAATAAGGTAAGTCCCAAAATATCGATATCTTCTTCCACATGCTCTTCTCATGGGTCCTTGATTTACATCCCTTTCCAAGAGCGGCATCTAAGTTCTTAACCATATCATGAATGTATGTCTCGCTTAAAGGCTTTGAAGCTAAACCGTCTTCGTTCGTTCCATCGAATTGTTTCTTTATCTTGCGGTATAGGTGATTCCTCCGAAAGAACCTACGGTGACGCATGTACACGGTTTTGTGTGAGTGATTCAGCCATACACTCTCGGTATTATCTAAGCAGTGAGTACTGGTTTTGACTCCTTTTATATTCTGTCCCGACTGGTTAGCAAGGGCAGGTAAGCATTTATGGTGCAGAACAATAGGCATTGCAAAGTGAAGTACTCTCGTTTGTGAGTATCCCATACCTGTACCCCAAGGGCCTACAGTGTTTTCAGATCTTCCACCAATGGCGCTAGGTACATATCAATATCGTTCCCAGATTGCTTCGGGCCTTGGAAAAGTGTAGATAGTAAAATGTACTTTCACTTCATAGACAGCCAAGGAGGAAGGTTGTAGATATAGAGATTCACGGGCAAGTGTCATGATGGCTGCTCATGTTACCAAAAGGATTCATTTCATCTGTACTCAATCCGAACCTTATATTCCTCAGATCCACAGCGGATTCTTGAAACCTTCTATCGATGTTTCTCCATTGAGTGGAATCACCAGGATGCCTTAGCATTCTACCATTCTTACGCTCATTCGAGCGCCACCGAAGCAGTTTTGCCTCCTTTGAATTCGCAAATAAATGCTTCAAATGAGGAATTACAGGCAGATACCAGGCCACCTTAGCAGGAGGTCCTTTCTTCACCTCGATGCCTTCGTCGCCATCATCTGATTTATCTTTACGCTTGTACTAGGATGCGTTGCACACCAGACATATATACAAGTTTGTGTACTCTTTGCGATAGAGGATATAGCGGTTCGGACAAGCATGTATTCTTTCTACTTCTATTCCCAAGGGACAAAGAACCTTCTTAACTTTGTAGGTGGTTGTTAGCAACTTGTTTTCCTCTGGAAGCATATCCGCTAATAGACCTAACAACGTCGTGAAACTCTTATCCGACCAACTGTTGCTTGCTTTAATTTCAATAGTTCAAGCACGGATGATAACCTTGTGTATTTGGACTTATAGACCGGGAACAAAGGTTTATCTGAGTCGTCCATCAAGCCTCGAAATTTTACATACTCCCACTCATCATGGTTCCCTTCTGCATTGCGCAGCATCTAATCCAGATTGTCATCGTGAAACCTATCCTCATCGAAAGCACTGTCGATATCATCTGGCGTATCGTTGACTTCATTAATGATGTTAATACTACTTGCTTCCTGTATAATTTGCTCTTCACTGTGACTGGTCCAACATGTATACTCCTTTTGAAACCCCTTAGAATTAAGTGTACTTCGATCTTCGCTAGGTTTTGAAACATTCTCAGATTCTTGCAGTCAATGCATGGGTAAGGCATAAATTCCACCCCCTTGTTCAACATATTATCATCTGTAGCTCTTCTAAAAGCGGAAACGTTATTAATGTATTTGATGCTCGCCCGGTTCTCAACGTACATCCAGCTCCGGTCTATCTACGCTACGTATATAACAATAAGTGTTAAATAATGAATTAAGTACACTAAGAGTGCATGTGCACACATTCTTAAATTAAAGCACAGATTAACTAGCTAAAACCTTACCTTGAATCATAACCATGCTAAATCTAAAGAACAAACAGATCTACAATATTCTATATATAAGCTACATTTAAACTTGCCAATTAACCTATATACCTCCTTATGTCACAAAAAAACAAATGGATATATATACATATGTAAGCTACATTTAAACTCAGCATCTTCAATTCTCTCTTTATATAGCTAGCTACATCTTGAGTGTAATGCAATTAGAACCAATTACTACTTTAGATTAAAAAGAACAAATAGATCTACACCAAGCTAGATCAAAACAATCTTCAATTCGCTCTTTACCAAGCTAGATATATCTTAAATATAATGAAATTAGAACCAAGTATTAATCTAGATCACCTTACCAGCTTCAATTCTCTCTGTAAGTAACTAGCTATATCTTAAGTATAATGCAATTAGAATCAATCACTACTTTAGATCACAAAGAACAAATGAATCTACATCAAGCTAGATCTAAAAACCATCCTCATTTCTCTCTTTACCAAGCTAGATCTTGAATATAATGCAAATTAGAATCAATTACTAAACTTAGATGAACCGGAACAAAAGGATCTACAATCACACTTTCAAATCCAGAGTCTCTTTTCACCAGATCGCCTCTCAATCGCAGTCACTTCAAAAATAACTCAATAAACCCTAAAAACACTAAGGAGGTCGAGCTCTCTGTACTTATTTCCCAGAAGCTCATCACATACGGTTTTAGTTAAAAACCATCTGTGATGAACATATGACTCATCACTAATTGTTTTTGCAAAAAAAGTCTGTGATAGCCCCTTATCACAAACAGCTTTTAAAAACCGTTAATGATGAGGGGTCTAATATGAGTTCTTTTGTAGTACGAGGCTCTTTGTATTAACAACAAAGGCCGTCTTTTAGGGAAGAACTCGCTATGAAACAGGCAATTTTTGTGAAAAAAAAAGAGATGGAATAACGTGGAAGCGATGGACGTACAGGACCAATCAGATGACTATTAGCTAGGAACTGGTCCTCGTGAAAGTGATTACGAAGATAATACAAGAGTTAATTACTTGGACTTAATCCCGGCCGTATCACGAGCTTAATTTGACACGTTAGTTGCTTCGAGCCGCCGCAGCTGTATGGTTTTAAATTACTTAGTCCATCTGCCTGTGCATCACCTAGTTGACCTCCTAGATTCCAGGTAGTTTCTGCCGTTTTTTCTTTCCTGTACATGTATTTTCCCCATGTCAATTGTCAAGATTAACCATTGCATGATCCACTAATTCCATGTTATAATATAATTCATAAATGTCAAAATTAATCTACATGTTAAAACCAATTTGAACTCACAAAAGCTATCAAGGTTTGACAATCTACAACTCTAATTAATGCATGTACTCTCTGGATGGGAGAAATAAGTTCAGAATTAGACTCGGACACCTAGCTGCTCAAGAATTAGTTAGGGTTCGTTTGGAACGCGGGAGTCATACAGGATTTTTGAACGAGTTTAGCAGGAAATGATATAGTTCCCGCAGAGCATAAATCTTTTTGTTGGGCATCTAATATCTATGGTTCAACATCAAACATTCAAATCAATGTGTAATTAATTTAGAACTGAGATCAATTCAAACACTCTGTCTTTTGCCGTGCACAGTGTCTGTCAAATGCACACGTACACAACAGATTGACTCGGCGTACGTACGTCTGACCAAATATTTGTCTTGACTGTAAATTAAGAGTCCTCCCATACACGAAAGCACGAACGTTCCGGCCAGCATCTACCAATCAATCTAAGAAGGTCTATATAAGGCCTAGGGATCTTAGTTATTTAAGCACTCTTGATATAAACAAGCTAGAGAAGATGGCGGAGCAAATAGTAGCAAGCAGCATGAATAAGATGCTCCCCATGGCAGCAGCTGCTTTCTTCTTCTTCGCCGTGGCCCTGTCAGCGGCCGGCGGCGGCGACGCGGCAGTCGTCGAGCACACATTCGTTGTGAGTATATATATGCGCCCCATAGTTTTATTATATAGTTCAGTGAAAGAAACAGACTTACCAACATGACCTATTAATTAATGGTACGTATGTTTCCCTGCAAGATGTCGTTGACAAACTTAAAACTTCGATAACAAATATACACAAAAGTATGTAGCTTTCCAAAACGGTGCTGGTAATTCGTAAAAACAAAATGGTGTTGGTAGCTTTTTCATATGAAAATGGTACGTATGAGTAAACTTTCATCAAAAGTACTTCTATATGACCATATTTTTTATGATTTGTATTAGAGTGCTCCTACCCAACGCTATGCCGTTGGGAGTATTACCAATGGTATAGCAAAGTTTCGTACAATTTCAGCGAGTTTCAAAAAAACGTTTGAAAAGTATCGTGTTTTAGTGAGTTTCGCATGTTTCTAGAAGATTTCAAGCCAAAGTTTCAACAAGTTTCAAATTTTGGTACTCAAGTTTCAATAAGTTTCTCCAAGTTTCAAACAAAAGTTTCAATAGATTTCGAATAAGTTTCCAAAAAGTAATTCGTTGAGGTCACCTGGCTACGATGTTCTACCACATCGCCGAGGGTAGCCCGACATCATCCGTTGATGACGCACAATCTTCTCTAGCTTCGGGCCCGATTACCACTGCCACAATGGAGCTGAACAACATCCTCAGCACCGAATCCATGCTTGAGCTCCACGTCGAGCATCTATCTCTCTCTTCCTCGGCTTTGGCCTGAGCTCTACGCCGCATCACTAGGATCCGTGTGACCTAAGCTGGAGACCCATCGTGCTCGCACAAAACTGTGGCCGGATCTCATATATATGCGTTTCACGAGGTTTCCCAGTGACGACGTGGCGTTGAATAGCATGACGCCTTTATGGTATCGTGCTCCTATGTCGAGGCCGTGGACATCTTGCGCACGTCGTGCACGCGCTAGTAGCTTGTTGCAGCCACCGGCCGTTGCTCGCTCATGCCTGAGCTCGATCGCCGTCGCCGCGCACTAAGTAGCCTTTGCTCACCGATGCCTGTAGTTGCTGGCGCCGTGTGGCCTCTGCACGCGCTCGCAGCTACCACGCCAAACAGAAGTTGTACATGCTTGCTGCTGTCGTCACGTTACGGAGAGATTTGGCATGGATTAGGATGGGGATGTGGATAACGATGGTTGAATGGGGTGGTCAACGTGGTGCATTAGATTGATACAATCGGATGGTTTAGTTTGCAGTTTTGTGGCTATAGCGTTTTATAGCTTTTCTGTTTGTATCAACACATAATTTAAAAAGTAATTACAACGTCAAAGGCGTGTTTTAGCTGGAAAGTGTCTCAATTTATGAAATACCATGTATATTTAGAAACAATGGGAGTTTTAGTTTGCAGTTTTTTTAACATGTGATCCATGAATAAGTAGTACTGTCCAAGCATGCATTATCAAAGGATGAATGTCTGAATCAATTAATAATGCACGCTTATTGTTTGCTGTGTTGGATCCAACAGGTAAGCCAGGTGCATATGCGGCACATGTGCAATGACACGCTGGCGACCGTGGTGAACGGGCAGTTCCCGGGCCCAGCGGTAGAGGCCACGGAAGGGGACACCGTGGTCGTCCACGTCGTCAACGAGTCACCCTATGGAATAACAATCCACTGGTATGTCCCTCGATCGCATACCGACATAGTCGTAGTGTCGTACGTACACTCTACGGAGGATCAAGAAATTTACAAATGAGACGCACGATGACATAGACAAAAAGAAGTATTCAAGATCAACGATTGCTCTAAATAATTGTGTGTGCTTCGTTCAAAGACCAGGGATCAAAGTGGGACATACATTAAAAAAGTTCGGATCATGAGGTCTCGTTCCAAGCAATTTTAAGAAAATTGAACTGTTTCTGTAAAATTCCTGCGATATTCACGTGGAATTCCTGTGTTTCCGATGGGTCTGAAATTATATATTTGAGCTACGAAATTTGACGACACCCCCCTCCTCGCCTCTCTGTGATGCAGGCATGGCGTGAAGCAGCGATTAACCTGTTGGGCCGACGGAGCCGGGATGATATCCCAGTGCCCGATCCAGCCGAAGACGACCTTCACCTACCGGTTCGACGTCACCGGCCAGGAGGGCACCCTCTGGTGGCACTCCCACATCTCCAGCCTCCGAGCAACCCTGCACGGCATCATCATCATCCGCCCAAAGTCCGGCTCATACCCGTTTCAGAAGCCGGACATGGACGTTCCTGTCATTATAGGTTTGTATCTTGTCCTCGGATTGATGAAAATTGATGTACGTTCATTTTTTCCATTGGAGGAGCTACAGGAGTGCATATGCTTGGGACCTTTTGTAGTTATCTGCAGAATCTTGACACCTTGCTAGATTCTGAACTGTTGCTATTTCGATCAACCTTGCTTACTGCAGGTGAATGGTGGCAGAGGGACCTTATGAAAGTGGACAAGAATTTCTCGAATGGGGGCTCATTTAGTGATAACCCCATCGCAGCTACCACCAACGGAAAGCTTGGGGATCTCTACAACTGCTCAGGTAAAATATTTTCACATTAATTGTTGAAAGTTCGCAGCAAATTCTTCTTTTTGAGGGGAAATTCATCAGGACAATCTGAACTTTTGTGCACGATAAGTTGTTCTCAACTTTTCACAAACTAAAACTGTACTATGCTTACGTTGTACAGGGGTAGTCGAAGACAACTTCGTTCTGGATGTGGAGCCCGGCAAGACTTACCTGCTCCGGCTAGTGAACGCTGCGCTCTTCTCCGAGTACTACTACAAGGTGGCCGGGCACAAGTTCACGGTGGTCGGCGCCGACGCGAACTATGTCAAACCGTACACCACGGACATCGTCGCGATCGCACCGGGCGAGTCGATCGACGTCCTGATGGTCGCCGACGCCCCGCCCTGCAGGTACTACATGGTCGCCCTGGCCAACCAGCCGCCGAAGCCTGACCCCCAGATCCCGGTGTTCATCTCGAGAGGGGTAGTACAGTACAAGAATATCCCCAGTGATGCACACAGCTGCAGAAAGCAAGTTATCATGCCTGAGATGCCTGACCAGCACGACACGATCACGACCTTCTACTTCCATGGCAACCTGACTGGCAACCCTGGTCATCCATTGCTGCCTCAGGTCCGAGGTCGCGTCGACGAGCGTCTGTTCATCACCCTCGGCAAGGGCTCCATCTGCCGAGGGAACAGGGCGTCATGCAAGAGGGGAGGAAGCGACGAGTCCATCGAGGTGGCGTACATGAACAACGTCTCCTTCCATCTCCCAGAGAAAACGTCTCTGCTCGAAGCACGGTACCACGGCAAGATGAACGCCTTGAATGGCGGCGTACCGGTGCAAGACCTGCCGAGCAGGCCGCCAGTGATGTTCGACTTCACCGACCCGGCGCTGATACCGGTCGTCCCCGGCGGGAAGCTGGAGGAGTACGAGCCGACACGGAAGGCGACGATGACGCGGCGGTTCAGGTACAACACGACGGTGGAGGTGGTGTTCCAGAGCACGGCGATGATGCAGAGCGACTCCAACCCGATGCACCTCCACGGGCACGACTTCTTCGTGCTCGCGCAGGGCCACGGCAACTTCGACGAAGCGAGGGACGCGAGGAGTTACAACCTCGTGGACCCGCCGATGAAGAACATAGTGCAGGTGCCGAGGCTCGGGTGGGCCGTCGTCCGTTTCGTCGCCGACAACCCCGGGGCATGGTTCATGCATTGCCACTTCGAGTTCCACATCGCAATGGGCATGGCGGCCGTGTTCGAGGTGGAGAACGGACCGACGCCGGACACGACTCTCCCCCCGCCGCCCGCGGATCTTCCAAAGTGTACGAAGCAGAAGGAATAAGGATGTGGTTCATGCATTTGTCTGTTGGCTGCTGATGAGGGAAGCGACAGTGCATATATATGCTTGTTACAATAAGGTTATGCATTGAAGAACTTAATTTGGAGTTTACGAGAATTAGATATTTGCTAAGAAGATCATTCATCGAAGAACTAGTTATCACATCATAAAAACACTACTACTTTATAAAATCAATTTTGTACTATTTTTTTATGAATTCAATTGAAATCTGTTCTTGGTTCAAGAAAGATGTGGTCCATACGAAATCGAACGGTAAACTTGTGGACATCCCCGGTCGGATGTGTTGACTGCCGAGGATGCAAGAAGGAGACTCGCCGAGGATCACACATAAGAAACCGGACGAATGTATTACATGCGTGGGGAGTGTCACAAGTGGCCTCCCTCCCCGCTATTTGCAAGGGGTCATATTTACCGAGGGAATAGGAAAGCGCCCGAAGTTACATTTTTGCCCCCACGGATCTTAGCGTGTGCCAAGGAGTACTTTCGTTCATTGTGTCAAGCAAATCCGCCACGTCCGAGATTCACATCGTCGTCAGCCTTCCTTCTACGCGGGTATCGATTGGACCTCGGCGTGTGGCTACCCCGAACCTCATCTAGGTGAATACCCCAATGTGCCACATCTAATCGAGGTTGGTCCTCGGACCTTGTCCAGGGTGGATCCCCCGATGTATCACGCCCCATTGAGATTGGTCCCCGAACTAGATTCCCTGATGCGCCACGCCTTGCCGAAGTTGTCGTGGCACACTTCGGCGCGCCTTTCCTTAGCGAAATTATCGTCAGCTCGAGGTAGCGGGGCAACCTCCCCCAACAAAAGACATCAACTTTGCTATAGTTCGTGATTAGCTTAAATCCTGAATAAGAAGATAACATGTGTCTAGTGGCGGACGTACCATAAGGGCACGCTGAGGCTAGCTTACTTGGTCTGATCGCGACGCCCCTGGTACTCGTTCTAGGACCGTTGAAACAACCCTAAAAGATTATTAGCGCAAAAGAGGTAATCAACAAAATTAATGGCATATAATTAAATCATTCAACAAAGAATAATCATCATTTCCATTTCAGTAACAAAAAATATCATACATAGTAGCTTACACAAATATCAATTACAACAAAGAGTAAATACAAGAATTTTTCAATTGCCCTAGGGTTTAAGCTTCTGTTGATCTTCAGCTTCAATCCCCTAAAAATTGTTAGTTATGCATATAAACAAAAGACAGATAAAATAGAATTAAAAGCTAAGGTGTGTGCCGTTAGACCCATACGAGATTGGTATCGCTCATTGAGATACCAGACTGTCCAGGGCCAGTCTACACTTCTTGCTAGTTAGGGTTCATTATCTGACAGCAAACAAATTTGTTTTAGGTGGGTAACCATAGCCATGCCCAAATAACGCCCAAAATATCATATAGTAAAAGGTAAAATCCCATATAGTAAAAAATTAAAGCCACCTCGGTTAAAAAGGGGAGAGCCAGCAAGCCTCCCCAGTCCCTCATTTCACCCCCACACCCAAACCAGAGAGCCCAAGCAAGAAGGCCACCATGAGCCAGGAGCAAGGAGGTCAGGAACAAGAAGGCCAAAAAGCAAGGCATCTCACCATCAACCTCCCTAGCAAGTCTAACCATCCCAAACCCCAGTCCCATCATCTTAATCCCAAGTAAGCAACCATTCATTAGCCATTAGTTTCAACATAGGAGTTAGAGAACCACTATAGACATTAGTGGCTATAGAAACTACTAGTGGTCTCAGTGGGATTGGCGGTCGTAGGGGAGGCACCGTGCGTGTTCGTCAACCCTCGCGTACTCCTTGGTGTATGGGATGTTACAGGTGTCGTCATTGTATCACCTAGAGAAACTGGTAAGAGATGAGTTCGGATTCGTCTACATATAAGAGATAAATTCTAATTAAAACAGTTACGGATATCTTATCTCATAACAATTACGAAGATAACACAAGAGTTAATTACTTGTACTCAATCCCGGCTGTATCACGAGCTTTGACTCGTTAGTTGCTTCGTGCCGCCGCAGCTGTATGGTTTTATATTGCTTAGTCCATCTGCCTGTGCATCACCTAGTTGACCTCTAGATTCCAGGGAGTTTCTGCCCTTTTTTCCCTTTCCAGTACATGTATTTTCCCCATGTCAATTGTCAAGATTAACCATTAATTGCATGATCCATTAATTCCATGTTGTAATACATAATTCAAAAATGTCAAAATTAATCTACATGTTAACACCAATTTGAACTCACAAAAGCTATCAAGGTTCGACAATCTACAACTAATTAACGCATGTACTCTCTGGATGGGAGAAATAAGTTGAGAATTAGACTCGGACACCTAGCTGCTTAAGAATTAGTTAGGGTTCGTCTGGAACGCGGGAGTCATGCATACAGGATTTTTGCGCGAGTTTAGCAGGAAATGACATAATTCCCGCAGAGCATTAAATATTTTTGTTGGGCATCTAACATCTATGGTTCAACATCAAACATCCAAATCAATGTGGAATTAATTTAGAACTGCGATCAATTCAAACACTCTGTCTTTCGCCGTGCACAGTGTCTGTCAAATGCACACGTACACAACAGATTGACTCGGCGTACGTCTGACCAAATATTTGTCTTGACCGTAAAGAGTCTTCCCATACACGAAAGAACGAACGTTCCAGCATCTACCAATCGGTCTAATTAAGGAGGTCTATATAAGGCCTAGGGATCTTAGTTATTTAAGCACTCTTGATATAAACAAGCTAGAGACGATGGCGGAGCAAATAGTAGCAAGCAGCATGAATAAGATGCTCCCCATGGCAGCAGCTGCTTTCTTCTTCTTCGCCGTGGCCCTGTCAGCGGCCGGCGGCGGCGACGCAGCAGTCGTCGAGCACACATTCGTTGTGAGTATATATATGCGCCCCATAGTTTATTATATAGTTCAGTGAAAAAAAACAGATTTACCAACATGACCCATTAATGGTACGTATTTTTCCCCCCAAGATGTCGTTGACAAACTTAAAACTTCGATAACATATATACACAAAAGTATGTAGCTTTCCAAAACGGTATGCCGTTGGAAGTGTTATGAATGGTATAGTAAAAATTCATACAGTTTTAGCGAGTTTCAAGAGAATATTAGAAAAATATCATGTTTCCAGTGAGTTTCACACATTTTTAGCAGTTTTCAACCAAAAGGTTCAACAAGTTTCAGATTTTGAAACTCAAGTTTTAACCAAAAATTTTAATAAATTTTACCAAGTTTCAAACAAAAGTTTCAGTAGCTAGCCTTTGCTCACCGAGGCCCCTGCACACGCTCGTAACTATTATGCTTGCTGCTGTCGCCATGGAGGGAAGCATGGCGGTGGATAGGGAATTAATTAATGAAGTAGAGATTTTGCATGGATTAGGATGGGGATGTGGATAACGATGCTTGAATGGGATGGTCCGTGGTGCATTAGATTGATACAATCGGATGGTTTGGTTTGCAGTTTTGTGGCTATAGCGTTTTATAGCTTTTCTGTTTGTATCAACACATAATTTAAAAAGTAACAACGTCAAAGGCGTGTTTTAGCTGGAAAGTGTCTCAATTTATGAAATACCATGTATATTTAGAAACAACTAGCAAGATGGCCCGCGCATTTGCGCGTGCATCATTTTTAAAGTATGTTTAAATGACTTGATAATATATATACGATTTTTTTTTCAAAAATAGATCAATACAAAACACAATTTGTGATATTTTGATATTGTATTTATAGGAGAGAATATATTTACTCCTACTTGCATAGAAAGATAGTAAACATAGCATAGCATAATATTTTTCTATTTATATCATCATCTCTTAATTTCATTATTACAATATTTGTCTCTTTCTTTCGGTACTTCTTTTATTGCACATCATATTGCTCATATCGGTATAACTGAGTGAACAGCTGTCGATGTATCATCCTCTTAATCTCTTCGTTCCGTGGAGATCCACCAAATAAAGAGTTAGAATTTTTTTTTTTGAGAATTTTTAGTATATTCTGTATTATTTTAGCGACTATAAAAAAAGTGTAATCGACTTTTATTACATAATAGTTAATAATATATATATATATATACAAATCAAATTACTTACCTTATTTTATTTCCCCACTTAAATTAGCATATTTCTAAAATTTTAATTCTGAATAAAATGAAAAATTATATTTTTCACTTAGTATGAAATTAAAAAATAGTCCCTAATTTCCTTTTACTTTTATTCTTATGTTATGTATATTTAATTTCGAATTTCAAGTTTTGATTTAGAATTTGTATGAAAATCAAATGACTAATTTCATTTTTTTATTCCGAATTTATGTTAATTTTTATTTAATTTTGCATATCGGTTGTACTGTAGAAATCGTATACAAATCCAACTACTATTTTTTATATAATTTATATTCTGTATTTTAGCAATGTACATGTTTAATTTGGACTTCATATGAAAGTTAAATTGTTGGTTTTTATTTATTTATTATTCTGAATTTCTGTTATTTTTATTGTTCTTAGTATGGGCTCTTTCTTTTAATCTAAGACATTGATTTTATTTTTATTTAGTTTTGAATATTAGTTTTGGATTACAATTGATAATACAAATCTAATTGCTAATTTTTACCTAATTTCTATTCTGAATTTTAGTAATGTACGTGTTTTAATTTAGAGTTCATATGAAAATCAAATGTCTAATTTATTTTTATTTTTTATTCCGAATTTTTGTTAATTTTTTGTTGTACTTCACATAGTCTTTTTTTTAATCTAAGCCGTTATAATTCGGATCCGCTAGATAGACGGTTAGACATTTTTTGAAATAGTAACATCAAATCTAATGGCTATTGTAGTTCAACTTAGTTAAGGTTCACTAAATTAAAGGTTATATGTTTTGTTTTTTTATGAGAATTTCTAGCATTTTATTTTCTTAACAACTCTACAAGATATGCTATTGAAGCGCCGTAGGACCGGTCTTGACCCCGTGACCCAGTATAGGATGGGCGTAATGCCTTCTGATGAAGCACAGAACACTATTACCACATCAATTTGTTTCCTTTGATCAGGTCGATGCCATACTTGGTGTTGAATCTATCATAGACGAATCAAGAGATAAAAAAGAACAAATCTAAGGAATCCTGATTTTGTGGGAGTTAGATTGGGAGATTAGGAGGCGCGCTCTTCCACGTCAAGAAAGAAGCAGTGATTTCGTTTTTTTTTTCTGGCTACGCAAGTAAAAGGATTCGAAGGGCGATCGAGCTCGTGCAATGTTATTATTTTCCTGTTCTTTTCTTTCCTCGAGAGCACTTGGACGGGGAGCACCAGCAGACACCATGGCGTCTAGGGGATAAGTCTATATACAGTAAATGTCTTGATTTATTTATTTTTCAACAAAACCGATCTATTTTTAGGGAGTTCTTAGAAAAACCAAATCAAATACAAATTAGTTTTGGGGCTGCGTGACTTTTATGTTATGGCTGAACCAACATGAGGTCATTTGTATTTTCTTTAATTGCATGCATTGAGTCACATCGGTGTGTATTGTGCAGTATAAGGCCAAGGTGCGTCAATGTAATGTCGAGTTCATGTCTTGATTAAATGGTTATGATTTACTAATCAAAATTATAATTAGGCTTAATCACGCATGAGATCTAGATGTATCAATCCGCCCCTACCATGCAAGTTTTGTCTTTTATTTTGATTTTATACTACAAAGTAATATATATATCTACTCAATAGCATCTAATGGTCAATATGATGCATTTTTAATTAGGGTCCACCAGATTAAAGGCTAGATATTTTGCTTTTTTGTGAGAATTTCTAGTCTATTTCTCAAAGATCCAATGGCAGTTGTAAATAAAGCCCACCAGATTAAAGGCTAGATATTTTGCTTTTTTATGGGAATTTCTAGTCTAACTCTCATGGGCTTTATTTCTGTCTATTTCTCAAAGATCCAATGGCAATTGTAAATAAGGCCCATAAGATTAAGGGCTAGATATTTTGCTTTTTTGTGGGAATTTCTAGTCTATTTCTCTTTTTTCTTAGCGACTCTCATGAGCTTTTAATATATAATAGATGGGAGTTTTAGTTTGCAGTTTTTTTAACATGTGATCCATGAATAAGTAGTGTCCAAGCATGCATTATCAAAGGATGAATGTCTGAATCAATTAATAATGCACGCTTATTGTTTGCTGTGTTGGATCCAACAGGTAAGCCAGGTGCATATGCGGCACATGTGCAATGACACGCTGGCGACCGTGGTGAACGGGCAGTTCCCGGGCCCAGCGGTAGAGGCTACGGAAGGGGACACCGTGGTCGTCCACGTCGTCAACGAGTCACCCTATGAAATAACAATCCACTGGTATGCCCCTCGATCGCATACCGATATAGTCGTAGTGTCGTACGTACACTCTACGGAGGATCAAGAAATTTACAAATGACACGCACGATGACATAGACAAAAAGAAGTATTCAAGATCAATGATTGCTCTAAATAATTGTGTGTGCTTCGTTCAAAGACTAGGGATCAAAGTGGGACAGACATTAAAAAAGTTCGGATCAAGAGGTCTCGTTCCAAGCAATTTTAAGAAAATTGAACTGTTTCTGTAAAATTCCTGCGATATTCACGTGGAATTCCTGTGTTTCCGATGGGTCTGAAATTATATATTTGAGCTACGAAATTTGACAACACCCCCCTCCTCGCCTCTCTGTGATGCAGGCATGGCGTGAAGCAGCGATTAACCTGTTGGGCCGACGGAGCCGGGATGATATCCCAGTGCCCGATCCAGCCGAAGACGACCTTCACCTACCGGTTCGACGTCACCGGCCAGGAGGGCACCCTCTGGTGGCACTCCCACATCTCCAGCCTCCGAGCAACCCTGCACGGCATCATCATCATCCGCCCAAAGTCCGGCTCATACCCGTTTCAGAAGCCGGACATGGACGTTCCTGTCATTATAGGTTCGTAGATGCATGGAGTACTTTGGTATCTTTTCCTCGGATTGATGAAAATTGATGTACGTTGATTTTTCCATTGGAGGAGCTACAGGAGTGTATATGCTTGGGACCTTTTATAGTTATCTGCAGAATCTTGACACCTTGCTAGATTCTGAACTGTTGCTGTTTCGATCAACCTTGCTTACTGCAGGTGAATGGTGGCAGAGGGACCTTATGAAGGTGGACAAGAATTTCTCGAATGGGGGCTCATTTAGTGATAACCCCATCGCAGCTACAACCAACGGAAAGCTTGGGGATCTCTACAACTGCTCAGGTAAAATATTTTCACATTAATTGTTGAAAGTTCACAGCAAATTCTTCTTTTTGAGGGGAAATTCATCTGGACAATCTAAACTTTTCACAAACTAAAACTGTATTATGTTTACGTTGTACAGGGGTAGTCGAAGACAACTTCGTTCTGGACGTGGAGCCCGGCAAGACTTACCTGCTCCGGCTAGTGAATGCTGCGCTCTTCTCCGAGTACTACTACAAGGTGGCCGGGCACAAGTTCACGGTGGTCGGCGCCGACGCGAACTATGTCAAACCGTACACCACGGACATCGTCGCGATCGCACCGGGCGAGTCGATCGACGTCCTGATGGTCGCCGACGCCCCGCCCTGCAGGTACTACATGGTCGCCCTGGCCAACCAGCCGCCGAATCCTGACCCCCAGATCCCGGTGTTCATCTCGAGAGCGGTAGTACAGTACAAGAATATCCCCAGTGATGCACACAGCTGCAGAAAGCAAGCTATCATGCCTGAGATGCCTGACCAGCACGACACGATCACGACCTTCTACTTCCATGGCAACCTGACTGGCAACCCTGGTCATCCATTGCTGCCTCAGGTCCGAGGTCGCGTCGACGAGCGTCTGTTCATCACCCTCGGCAAGGGCTCCATCTGCAGAGGGAACAGGGCGTCATGCAAGAGGGGAGGAAGCGACGAGTCCATCGCCGTGGCGTACATGAACAACGTCTCCTTCCATCTCCCAGAGAAAACGTCTCTGCTCGAAGCACGGTACCACGGCAAGATGAACGCCTTGAATGGCGGCGTACCGGTGCAAGACCTGCCGAGCAGGCCGCCAGTGATGTTCGACTTCACCGACCAGGCGCTGATACCGGTCGTCGCCGGCGGGAAGCTGGAGGAGTACGAGCCGACACGGAAGGCGACGATGACGCGGCGGTTCAGGTACAACACGACGGTGGAGGTGGTGTTCCAGAGCACGGCGATGATGCAGAGCGACTCCAACCCGATGCACCTCCACGGGCACGATTTCTTCGTGCTCGCGCAGGGCCACGGCAACTTCGACGAAGCGAGGGACGCGAGGAGTTACAACCTCGTGGACCCGCCGATGAAGAACATAGTTCAGGTGCCGAGGCTCGGGTGGGCCGTCGTCCGTTTCGTCGCCGACAACCCCGGGGCATGGTTCATGCATTGCCACTTCGAGTTCCACATCGCAATGGGCATGGCGGCCGTGTTCGAGGTGGAGAACGGACCGACGCCGGACACGACTCTCCCCCCGCCGCCCGCGGATCTTCCAAAGTGTACGAAGCGGAAGGAATAAGGATTTGGTTCATGCATTTGTCAGTGTTGGTTGCTGATGAGAGGGAAGCGACAGTGCATATATATGCTTGTTGCAATAAGGTTATACATAGAACAACTTTGGAGTTTACGAGAATTAGAAACCGCCGAGGATGCAAGAAGGAGACTCGCCGAGGATCACACATAAGAAACCGGACGAATGTATTGCACGTGTGGGGAGTGTCACAAGTGGCCTCTCTCTCCCCTATTTACAAGGGGTCATATTTACCGAGGGATTAGGAAAGCGCCCGAAGTTACATTTTTGCCCCCCCCCAATCTTAGCTTGTGCCAAGGAGTACTTTCGTCAATTGTGTCAAGCAAATCCCGCCACGTCCGAGATTCACGTCGTTGTCGGCCTTCCTTCTACGCGGGTGTCGACTGGACCTCGGCGTGTGTCTACCCCGAACCTCATCTTGGTGAATCCCCCAATGTACCACATCTCGTCGTGGTTGGTCCTCTGACCTTGTCCGGGGTGGATCCCCCGATGTATCACGCCCCGCTGAGATTGGTCCCCGAACGAGATCCCCTGATGCGCCACACCTTGCTGAAGTTGTCGTGGCACATTTTGGCGCGCCTTGCCTTAGCGAAGTTATCGTCAGCTCGAGGTAGCGTAGGAACCTCCCCCAACAAAAGACATCAACTTTGCTATAGTTCGTGATTAGTTTAAATCCTGAATAAGAAGATAACATGTGTCTAGTGGCAGACGTACCATAGGGGCACACTGAGGCTAGCGTACTTGGTCTAACCGCGACGCACCTGGTACTCGTTCTAGGGCACAAGTTCTCGTTCTGGGGCGCTATATTTAAACGTCATGAGATGAGTATCATCGATGTGCATTGAAGTTGGAGTACAATTGGTATGCTACGAATGGGTAGGGAACATTAGTGAAGGACGCTATGACTCTTCAGTTGCCAGGTTTGGAGATCTTAATATCTGAGTAGTGATAAACATTCTGGGTTGTCCACTGAGGTTGGGTTCACTATGGGCAAAGTGGTACAAACCTGCGTAGGGTCAAATAATGAATTCATGCATGTCTCCTGGATTGGAGGCTACGGAAGCTAAGGTTGCCTCATATACAAGTGCTAGTAGCAATTTCAATAATTAAAATTAGAAACCCATGTTTTCCTAATAATACCCATTTTTCCTAAAAATGGTTTTGAGAGAAAGTTGTACATGAGATGGATGATGAAAAAATTCATATGAAGCATTTAATTTGTTATTAATACTTGGTGTGTATTTTTGTACTCACTCTTGTTTAACTCACTCTTTGCTTAGAAGCTGAGCGAGGCATGGGTTGACGATCTCCCGCAGGGTCAGTATGAAAAGATGGCGAAGGACTAACAGGAGGATTGGATAGAGTAGTGAACCGTACAGCAGCGACCGTCGATCCATTGGGTACTTAGTATTTATATGTAAATAAATTGTTGATATATTTGTATATTATGTATGACTTGATATCTTGGACTTGTAGCCTGCGAGGCAATAGATTGTATAAGTTTTCATTTTAGTCTCTAATTATTGTTTTACTGTAATACTGTGAACACGATATATTAACTAATAAAGTGTCGGATACGTTTGATATTTTTTTAGCTAATATGCCGAGGTCCTTGTAACTACCTCAGTGTAATAGCGATATTAATATCGTTACCTTGGCTTAATTAATTAAGCGGATGGCCACAAATGTTGATTATTTTTTAATGCCCTGCGTAGCGCAGCATCAATCGGCTAGTGAGGCACATGCTTATAAACACCTCCGTATTTTTTTGTTCATGTGTACGCCACTACACGTACGTGTTCTTGGTTCAGTCTCTCTATCAAGCGAAAATGCGAAGGGATGGAGGTTGATCGGTTTCTCAAACCATGCATGCATATGGACGGAATTGGGCAACAGATCGAGAGCCAGCCTGAACGCGTGCGTGCCCTGGACATTATTTGCTCCAATGCTGGTGCCTCGTCGCTCGCCGGATCTCCGCCGCGTCCTGGCCGTCTAGCGCTGCTATAGCCTGTACACACGGCACCGCGAGGACAAGCGACGCCCATAGCGCCTGGTAGATCTAGAGCGGCGGCGCGAGGACGGTGGCTGATGCTGACGGATCTGCAGGAGGCCGGGGTCGACTGCGGCAGCGGGGAGGGCACGCTAACGTCCGTGCTCCTCTACGGCGGCACATGGTGAGGGCGGCGGCGACGTCTCCCCCCTTCGTACGATTGTCGCTATTGGTTAATACGAATGAATGCAAGGTCTCTTGCCAAAAACATCCCTCAGCTGCTCTACTTGATAAATCTAGGACGCTAATGTGTGATCGGACGGTGCAACATGACCCGGGTTGGATCGCGCAGAAAGATCGCGATCGAATTTTCGAGGGGCTCAACGGAACGGATAATTCAAACCAAGGCAGGGGTTGATTGCGAAATATCCCTCCACCACTCTACTGGGCTCGTTCCGGGCCGCACGAAATGATCGGACAGTTCGCGAAGACTCCACCATGTGGACTTAAAGCCAACGGTGGCCGCCTCCCTCCGGGGAGCTCGTGGATGCCGGCCGCCACCACGCTTCACCGAGCGTCCGCCCACGCCGTACGTCGGCCACTGTGCGGTAGCTGCTCCTGGGAAAGACAATATGGAGAGAGAAGGGAATGGGATTCAGATTTAGAACAAGGGGATGATGAGAATGAGATGGTTGATTAGTCGTTCTTGCTAGTAGTTTTCAGTTTCATACTTCCAGTGTATGTGAAGGAATTCCGAATCGACATGTACAATGACAGAGGGAGAGACAGCGCTGCAATAGTTAACTGAAACAGAGTTAGAGACAGCGCTGCAATAGTTAACTGAAACTGATGGGTAGCTCAAAGCAAAATCAGAAGGAACAAGCTAGACATAGAGTACAGAAGGAAACTATGAGACTGATCGAAGCTACTATACAGTTCATACTCTGATCAATCGAGGTGTTGTTTCAGAGCAGGAGGAGATGCTGCAGATGAGCAACTTGGTGTTGGCATATATAGGGCGCCTTTGGCAACTACGAACGATGCAGATATGGAAGAGATCCACCGCTAAGTAGCATTGTCCTTCTTCTAGCAGGTAATTAACTTACCTGTCTATCTGATGCTAACCCCATTCTCACAATGCTAACACTTGAAATTGCCACTCTACGTAAGCGACCATTAGCGTAAAAATTGATTTTGTTTGATAAATATGGTGTTAAGACTTTAGTTACCCATAAGATAGATCCTCCTCCATATTGATTGAACGAAAACGCAAGCGGTATTTTAATGCCAATGCTGTCACTGTACGGAGGCTGAGCGCTCTTGCTTGGAACATGCGCCACATCCCTCTAGATGTCACTTGGATTTTTTTAAAATAATATATTTTTAATAATATTTGTAAAAATAATATGCCGAAGCCGAAAATAGCACAAATACTCACGTGTCACTATTTCACTTGACGATAGGTATTTTTGCAATTTTTTGTTGCATATTATATATGCATTTTTTTGTGCTGAGAATTGTCGACGTATTATTTATGCAAATTTTATTGTTGTCCCATTTAAAATGGAGAGGGACTATTTGTTTTTTGAAATAGTAATTTATTGAAAATATTGGCGTGCAATACAATAGAGGAGGACATCGCCTACGTTCAGAAAAAGCATTGAAAAAATTCCTATCGGTTTGTCCATTAACGATGAAATTGTCGTAGCATGATGTCACTTTGTTGCAGTGGAGCAAGTGAGAAATGAAAAGATTGACGACATCGATAACATGGTAAAAGGAAGTGACAAACAAACAGTAATAAAGAGAAAGTACAATAATAAAAAGGAAACAAAAGTCACGAGCGTGTCAATGTACTCGTCCACAATAAAAATACAGTTAAAACGGAAAAACAAAAACTACCCGTGGTTCTTCTGCGATGCAACTCTATGTGTGGTGCCAGGCCTACTCACCTGACGGCGCTGTACATGCCCGGATGGGTACATCAGCTGGTCTGGTGGCACTCCCCGAGTGTTCCTAGCAGGATGTACCTGTGCTGGTAGAGTAACAAAGCTAGCCTGTGATCGTTGGCTCGATCTAGGCACATTAGGGAGCTGTGAGGAACCAAGTACGACGCCCGACGATCGATGGGTGATGTCGATCCAATCGTCCACTAGGTCGTCGGTGTAGTTCGAGTCATCAGAGTGGGTTGTGCTATCCTGTGGTACATCGTCACCTACTGAAGAACTTTTTTATTAATTAGTGCTCAATAGAATGTACCAAATGTAACATTAGAGGTGATACGCTAAGGTGTACCTGAAAATAGTAGAAGGGCGCTCTGCGCATGTGATGTCCCCATTGCGGTGTGCAGCGTATGTTGACCACGTACGGTGGATGAATGGGCGTGGAACTGTACCACGTCATCGTCCCTAGGCCTCCTTGAAGAGGTAAGGTGAACGATGTGCGATGCCTTCTCCTTGATATGCTGCACGCCCCTCTGAGCTAGACGAATGTCACCTCCAACTTGTGCCCCGTGTCAAGTCAATTGCTAAGTAAGGCGGCCTCCTCATAAACCTCCTTGGCAAGGTCGCTCGGCGCATGCATTGAAAGGGTTGTTGTTAGCCGTAAGAATTGCATGAACGGTATATTGTATGATATGTGAAACCGAGCGATGAAAAGCTGAGTCCGACTGCGTGGGGTAGGTGTCCACCGTAGAGAAACGTGCTTCAGAGGATCGTCCATGACACGCATGACTCAAACGCGAGTGCGTGGATTGTACCACCGGATGTACTCATGGTAAGGCGGTCTCCTGGTGTACGTCCTCCAACACCTTCACCCACTGATGCGCGTGAGGCAGCATGCGTGCTACCTAGCCCCCATGTCCGACGAAACCCTTCCATGTGTGCCTGCAGAAAAAGATGACCGCATTATTACAGAAAAATAATGTGTGTTGCAATTAAGAGTAAAGTGTGGGAGAATTCATGTGTGAATGGTCAATGAGACAACGACACCAGTGGGGACTGGGAAAACTTGTTGAAGAGTGAATTGCTGCATCACACAGTGTATGGCGTAGTTCTCGATGAAGGCCTCGTACACCAGGTGACGTTGTGTCAGCCAGAAGGCAGCGTCACGGGTGTACTGCATGGAAAGGCCCTAAGGTGCTTGTGCGGCGACAACCTCCGGGATGTATAGCCTCCAGATGATGCGATCATCCATCAGCTGGTCGAATATCGCAATATACTCGGGGTACGATGTGTGCGATGTCAATAGGGTGAAAGTAGGCTGCAAAAAATGAAAGCAGGTGAAAGTTAGTATAAAAGATAGCAAACTATTGTATAATTGATGATAAATATGAAAGTACTAACCCGACGATGACACCACAATATCCCCATAGTAGGATAGTCCACATCGTACCCGAGGGCCCGTAGAGGACTGACCCGTAAGGTGATAACTCAATCTGTGGTCATCCGATCTGAAAGCACTCGAATGACCACAACTGAAGGAGTAGAGAGCATCCGCCGAGAGTAGAGCCGTTCGCCACGCGACAACACCTATCTCAAAGGGCAAGGTATGTGCACGCCAGTACAACTAGGCCCCAAGCTAGCTGTGGGATCTTCTTCAGGTCCGCGCCTGCAATCATCTTTGCATACCGGATCATGTGTTTGTCCACGCTGTCCCCATGGGACGAGCAGAACATGACCCAACTTAAGAACCAAAGCAAGTACCCCTCCAAGTGACGATGCACGACGTAGTCCCCCCTTCGTCCGCCATCCTCTCCGGTTGCAAAACATAATGGTCAGTTCAATAATAGAAACGCAAAACAGAATAGAAATGTACAAACAAATTCACAATTACGTAGAACTACACCGGCCACTTTTGCGTCGGACGTGCATACTAGAGAACGACGCGTAGGTTGCCTCCTTGGATAGCACTCCATCGAACCTACCAAGCAGCTCAGTATGCCACTCTGGATCGGCGTCTTGAGGCACAACCATGTCGCACGGAAAGCCAAGTAGGTAGCTAAAATCCTCAAGTGTCGGGGCCATCTCCCTGCACGGGAGGTGAAACGTGTGCCTCTCCAGTTGTACGAAAACCCCCTAGAGGAACCACGCCTGTCCTGCATGTTGGCAGTGGTCGCCACCACCATACATGCTAAAGGAAGCAGCCTCACTGCTCTCAACCTACACGAATACATTGTCAATACGCTCGTGTGATACATACGACACATCCTAACGCAACTATGAATTGAGTGCACTCACCTTGGGATCCATCGCGCGTTGATCCGCCATGCCCCATCGGAGTGCTCAAGCGGAGGGAGCCAAGCTCGATCGGCGGCTGGCCCTCCATTGGGGCCAAGGTGGACAAGTAGCTACAGTGTGACGCGTCAATCGCCGGATCTAGCAGCTCGTACTATTGTTGTGCATATGCCTTGTCACCCACTATAACTGCAATTCAAGTGTTCACCGTTAGTATGACGAAAAAGTGAGTTCGTAGCTACAAAATGGAGGCATCCTAATTGAACATTCTAAACCGTAACTAGTAATGACATACAAAAAACGTAAACATAAAAAAACATTCATGACGAACATGTATAGACCCAACATTACTATGACGTTTCTGATCTAATGCAATTAGACAAATATATGATCTAATACAATGCGACAAATATCCAATCCATCCTAAGCCATAACAATAGTTAGCAAATCTATATATATATATATATACACACACACACACACACACACATAACTATTGGTACTATATACAACTACCTACATATGAACACACCTTAGTACTTACAAGTCTAATTAATCTGGTCACTAAATCATGTATCTATACAATTATTGTTACTCTACACAACTAATTACTTACAAGTCTAATTAATCTGGTCTCTAAGTCATGTTTCAATTCATACTTGCAACATTGCAGAGGACCTCGTGCTCCTCCTCCCCTTCTTCTTCTTCTTCTTCTTCTTCTTCTTTCTTTGCGCATGGTGGGCAATCTGGTCGAGCAGGGCTCAGCCAAATGGCAATAGAGAACCGATCGGCTACAGGGCGACAGAAACTCTGTCGCCAATTCAAATGGTGATGGAGGGGCATTTTTATTATTTTTTATTTTGGTATATTATTTCTGTAAATATTATTAAAAAATATATTATTTATAAAAATCAATGTCACTGGTCCCATGGGTATGAATACTTTTAATGTTTCTTTGTCCAACATGATACGCCGTTAGAGACGTGTTACTACCTAGAATGCCAAGATAGCGTTCTAAGCAAGATCACGAGACATGCATGATCCTCTCATCTTTTATGATGTATAGAGAGATGTGGTTTATTTTCCGCCGGTGGCGGCAATTTTTCCGAAATGTGACCACAATAATCTCACGGAAAAAGGAATAAAACAAGGGTTAAACAAACGTAAACTAAATTCAGAGCACCTCGGCCAATCGAGATACAGTACTGTGCAATTTTCATTTTCATCTTTGTTTTTGTGTCACGCACACCTTACCATTTCATACAACCTAAAGTTTACGATGGACAAAAATAGAGGGGTTGCTCTGATGCTTTCTTATGTTTATAGGGGACGATTGGTACGATATCTTAAAGATCATTAAAAAAATACAAAACTAAAGGGATAATAAGGACACGATGGTCAAACTTCCAGCGCCCGCCAAGTTAACTTTCCAACGAATTAACGATGGCCGATCACCGGCTGGGCAGCTTACGTCGCATGCGGCGGCGGCGGCGTTGTTCCGCGACCGGGCATGCATTCAGCAAGTTAGTGATACTTGTGTAAGGTGATCATTGACCCGACTATTCTTTATCTCGCATTGTCCGATTATTCTCTGTCTTTCTGTCTGTCTTGTGTCAGAGAATTCGTACATACGGTAGCCTGTCTGATATCGATCGAAACCAAAACCAAATCACGTGATGTATATATCGTTGGTACTATTAATCGTCGTGTTTGCTTTGGACCGCTGGCACGTGTAGACGACGACGATATGATCTACTCTCTCCGTCATCAAAAATAAGGGACTAAAGAAGTTTTAGACAGATTATAGTTTCTACTAAAAGACTATAATACCCCTATTTAATACTGTGTCTCTATTAATTGACAACATACATGCATTAATTAATCACGATTATAGGAAATGACCTGTCGCGTTTTTGTTTTGGAATATGTGTGGTCGCATGTATCTGCGTGCATCTGTATGCATAAGCACAATTTGAGAACACAATTTAAGAGAGGAGAGCTCTTAGTCCCTAATATTAGAGAATATAATTTGAACGTTTCTTTTCTTTACTTTTTAAGGACGGAGAGAGTACGACTACGTACCTAGTGTTCCGTTGCTGATGTGATTTTGCTGCTGCCAGTGTCTGCTGTTCAACGGACAGGTGGGGCCACGCAATGGAAGGCAAGGCCGAGCCTGCTTGTGGTAAGGGGCACAACTACAAAACTAAGGGCCGGCCGGGCTGTTTTGTTCATGTCGATTGTTGCTGTTGCCTTATCAGGTTTTGCATGCTGTTGCCTTATCAGGTTTTGCATGCTGCCAGTTTCGACTCATGGATCATGAACGTATCTGTCTCCGCAATCTGCAACTTAATTTACATACGCTACCTTTTCTGCCTACGGTCTCTTATAATGTTCTTAACAACTGACCAAATAGATGGCGGTCTGTACAGTAGTACAGTGATGTTGGCAGCTGGTCTGATGCTACTGTTTTGTTTGATCGGCTTTTAGATATTGCTGTTTACTCCTAATTAATTTATTGTCTTATGTATATCCATTCTAACCTAAAACTAATATTCAAAATAAATAAAAATAACAATAAATTAATGGCTGCCAACATAAAAGTAACTTGTTTGGAACGGCTTCAGCTTTAGCTTTTCTCTTCTAGATAGATAAGTCTAGTTTGTGCATCACTCCTAATTGTTTGATCTTGTTGAGTTCAAGTGAGTGTCTTGGATTTATTACTCTTGAAGGTCAGTGTTGATGTTCAAGACTTGGGGTTTCTAGATCGAGCTTATGAATGAAAATAGTTGCAAGCTTCTATGATCAAGGAGTATGAAAGGTAGGACAAAAGATCGCTTCTTATTACTTGTACTCCGTTAAGTCACTTGGCTAATAAGAACCAATATTTTGTCCTACCTTTCGTACTTGTTTATCATAGAAGCTTGCAACCATTTTCATTTATAAGCTCGTTCTAGAGACCTCGAGTCTTGAACATCGACAGTAAGTGACTCCTAGATGGCTCGGAGGTTTTTGGCTCAGTGACCTTCCATGTTGGAGCTTGTGGAAGGCATTAGGAGTCCTGTGAAGGTTTGGAGTCTATCTATCCAGAGTGGAGAAGGATTGCTATGAGTTGACGGCTTGATTCCTTATGCAGTTTCTAGTCGGAGCCAGACTCTTATGAGAGTACTCCAATGAGGAGTAGGGGAGATTGCCGAATATCCAAAATCATGGTAAAAAAATTGGTTATGCTCTTTGTCTCTTTTATGTTCCGCATTTACCATGATGTATCTCAATTCTTAGGTTAGTCAAATTATATAGGGTTAGAACTAGGCTAGGCTGCAAAACTTCAAAAAATTCTTAATTTCCTTTTATTTTATTCTTTTGTTATTTATTGTTGTTATTGTTTTATTTAATTTTGAATTTCAGGTTTGAATTTAGAATTCGTATGAAAATCAAATAGCTAATTTTCTTTTGTTTTTATTCCAAATTTATGTTAATTTTTATTGTTTAGAATTCGTATACAAATCCAACCACTATTTTTTATCTAATTTTTATTCTGAATTTCAGTTATGTACAAGTTTTAGTTTGGAGTTTGTATGAAAGTAAAATGGCTGATTTTATTCTATTTTTTATTTCAAACTTAGTACGGACTCTTTATTCTAATCTAAGCCATTAATTTATTGTTATTTTTATTTATTTTGAATATTAGTTTTAGGTTAGAATTGATATACAAATCCAAATGCTAATTTTGATCTAATTTTTATTTTGAATTTTAGCTATATAGGAGTTTTAATTTGGAGGTCATATGAGAATCAAATGGCTAATTTCTCTTTATTTTTATTCTAAATTTATGTTATTTTTTATTGTATTTGGCATGGACTCTTTCTTTTAATCTAAACCGTTATAACTCGGGTTTGCTACATAGACGGTTAGATGTTTTTTTTAAAAAAAATATTAGCTTTCAATGGCTACTATAGTTCAACTTATTTAGGATCCACCAGATTAAGGGCCATATGTTTTGCTTTTTTTATGAGAATTTCTAGCGTATTTCTCTTTTTTTTTCTTAGCAATTTTTAATAAGCTTTTTATATATAATAAATAATAGATGTATAGTTTTGATGTACTATATGTACATCTCAAAATAAGCGGCATTACCCTATCCAAAACAAAATATATATAAAAAGTGAAAGATGCGGAAATCAAAGTTATTTTCAGAGGGATAATCAATCATGACTTGGTAGTTTAATTGTGGATTCGTGTCTGTGGTAGAGTAAGTCAAAGTTAGATGCTCAATTGGATTATCTATCATCTTGTCGCGGTACATCTATGGTGCAACAATAAGTTAATTCAGAGAAAGTAAGTCATATCGGGGGACATCCATATAGTTATGACAAATTCAGCAGCTGTAATTTGACTTTAAGCTGTAATTTGACTTTAAGTAGCAACTTGAACATCGGGGTAAATTTAGCATGTTTTGAACCCGGCATTCGGCAGCTATATAAGTTAATATATAATTGCGCGTTGTTCCAAATGGATGTTATATATTCTGCAGCGCGCTATATAAGACACTTTACTTGTCCTAATTGGTTAATTTGGTTGAGGGCCAAGTCGGACTGCAACCTACTAGTTGTTACCACTTCAATTCGGGACGACGGGAATATTATTAATATTGCATGGACTGTCTAAATGCATTTACTGTTAGATCATTCTCATGTGAGGACTTAATTTCTGTTAGTTCTGCAACGCTTGATACAGACGCATGCATGATATATCTATCAAACGGCTAGGAAACAGGCCCTCACGTTCAAAGGTATTTCGACTGTCCTTACAAATTACTTTCTCTTGTCACAAATAGCTATCACTTTTAATATCGACACGTCTCCAAAACATAGCTTCGACCACTAATTTCTATTATAATATATTTATAAAACCTAATAAAATTATAATATTACAAAAGTACTTTTCTAGACAAATCTACACAAATGATTTTCATGTATCCAATTTAAATATTTAATAAGATATTGATAATAAAATTTTTAAAAGTTTAACTACACCTATATCCAAAACGACAACTATTTGCGACTAAAGGGAGTATTAGAAGAGCATTATTTCTTTTTATTTTCTCGGTTGCTATTGGTGCTAATTCGATGCATCAGGCATGGCGCAGCAAGAAGTGAACACGTCACTTACCTAGCCCGGTCTCTGACCTCTTTTTTTTAAAAATTTAGCTCCCTAGCGCATGAATTTTTGCAAAATTAGTCCCCCCATCGTGGAAGGCCGTGGAGCGCTCTCCTTCTGCGGCAAGCTTCGGTGATTGCCAAGCATGGCAAGGAGCTTCCGCACTCGGGGAGCGCAGCAGGGGAGGGCGAGGGAGCTAAATTTGCAAATACATGAGCGAGGAAAGTAGATTTGCAAAAAATGAGGTTTACAGGGCTAGATAAGCAATGAATTCGCAAGAAGTGGCTATGTAGATAATTCAGACCTCTAGAAGTGATTACGTAGATAACGATGACTTTGACTGAATCCTGTAGTATTGGATTTATCCGTAGTTTTGACTTACTACGTTGCTTTGTGCCGCCGCTACGTTGAGAGCTAGCAATCAATATCTAATTGTATCACGTAGTTGATCGGCGAAACCTGAGTTTTTGCCTTTTTTCCCGTGTAGCATCTTCAGTGATGTGACCTATATACCAACGCAGTTTAGCAACTGAAACTGACAGATTTTCATGGAATGCTTCGTAATTTATTTTTTGTGGTAGAGCAGTGATCATATATACACAGATGGAATTTTTCTTTGAACAAGCTAGCAGGGTGTTTTATTTTCACACCCTCTAGGCTCTAGCTGAGGATCGAACTTTGGTAAGATCATATGCATACTAACAGATCATATTATTTCTGTAAAAAAAGGAGTTCGTATTATGATCTAAGACATGTAGCTAGGGTTGAAACTAGATGGAGAACCAAGAATTCTCACGGTCTACACTGGATCGAGATACCCCAGATATAACCTGTCAAAACCCAGCCCGAAACGCAAGAAATTCCACATCTACGTACTTTTCTCACATGTGATAAATTTATCATTTGCACAAGTCAATTTGCATGCATGGTAGCACCAGGTCCTTGCATCCGTCGCCTGAATAAGGCTATGCATATCACTGTCTGAATCCGAACGTATAAAGAGAAATAATGCGATGCCAATCAGCAAGTGCCGTGCTTAACGCGGGCTTTTCGATGCAGGCATTTGAACTTTCAGTAGTTCACAGAAATTAAACCACATGTACGTAGCCAGCTAGCTTAACCGTGTTCTAAGTGATATTACTAAGCTAGCTTGTGTTCTAATTGATACTACTCATTAAGCTAGCTTGCGTTCTAATTGATACATGATTGTGGTGAGAGTTAGCTTATCCATTTGTTTTGTTTCTGCTTGAGCCCTCTCACAGCAATATGACACTAATTAATAATTAGTAATTAACTTGGTGTGCAAGACCCGTTGTGTAGCAAGATTAACACACAATATTTGACCAGGTTACATGTCAAAATTAATAACGAACATGCATGATCCATTCTACCTTAAAAGCAATCGATAATCTATGTATGACTCCTACCAATCTGAACTCAAAAAAATGTTGGCTAGATTCTACTACTGCATGCATGTATGGTCATATGGTCACGAGAGAAAAGTCAAAATACACTATAGCACTATTCCTTTGGACTTGTGGGCATGCAGCTAGATATAGTTAGTGGCAACATAAGTCAAGGCTGCTGAAGCAACATCTGACTAATTTAATATCTTTGGTGCAACATGAAACATCGTATTCATGTACACAATATTGGGATTGGCGTATTCAGAATTTCAGACATCCTGTATGGTACGTCATCTATTAAATGAAAGACAAACGCACGTAGTAAGGGAATCGATTAGAGTCTGACTCTGGTTGGTAGAGGTAGGTGAGACAGATTCTTCGCATATGTTTAGCCAACCTGTGGCTGCGTTTATGCATATATATATATATATATATATATATATATATATAGAGAGAGAGAGAGAGAGCTGTAGCTTTTGAAAAGCTATTTTTAATTTTTGAATTAAAAACAACGGTAGTTTTTTTATAAAAATGTTTGACAAACAGATAATTTTTCTCAATAATATGTTGTAAAAACAGGTTATACCTAGCTTTTAGCTTTGACTTTTACTTACTAGTTATACATATACCAAAAATTACATAAAAGCTGAGCTATTTAAGAAGGGACTTATCGGTTTATTGGAAGCTGAAGCTAGCTTTAAACCCCAAACAGAACCTTAATCCAGTCCGGTGTGGCTATCAACTACTGTTTGAGTGACACTAATGCTCGCTTTGAGCTGGTTAGGTTACAGTCACGTGACCTCTCTGTGGTGTTAACCTACGGTGCACACTTTCTTGGTGAAAAAAAAAGTCTTTGCGTGTAATAATCTACTCCCGTCAATCTCTTGGGATTAACTAATTAGCCCCCAAAGCAGAGGGTTAGCCTCATGATTGGTGCAAAAGCTGTACATGCCAGCAATGAAATTTGTCTCCCTTGATATGATCTTTCCATGAAGCAGGCAGCGGCTATGTTCTTGTGCGTAGCATTGATCGCCACCATCATTTGTTTCTTTTTTTTTTAAATAGGGGCAGGAACTCTGCCAATGCATTAAGGATAGAAACAAAAGTTAAAATTACAAATGATGTTTTACAATTAGAGACAACTAGCCACAACGGAACACAGGAATACAACAGGTTAGATCCCTAGGCTTAGAATTGTTGACATATGTGGATAATCATGAAATTCCGAAAGCACGTTTCCGATTCTGCACGTCTTGGATGATAGTATTGGTAACCAACTGGACTGTACGGTATGTGTCCGTGAAGATACTGCTATTTCGTTCTTTCCATATATTTCACATGATGAACATGACGATGCCATCTACCTCTTTCCTGCGATCCTTTGCCACAATTGAGGGGACCTTGCTCCACCATTGTTCCCTATTCCACGATTTGACTGGCCGGTCAACCATTGCAAACAGCCAATGGATTCAAATGTTCTGTGCCCGGCACAGCAGCACCTGTGTAGTGTATATATAGGTCACTACCCTGGCTTAGGAGAAGCATCCCTTCCAGGTTAATTAGCAAGTTAATAGCTAATTAAGTGGTGTACCAAGCATCACTAAGTTTGTAGCTAGCATGGGGAAGCTCTCCATGGCAGCTTCCATCTTCTGCGCCGTGGCCCTTGTGGCTCTGGCTGCGGCGGCCGGCGGCGAGGCGGCAGTTGTCGAGCACACCTTCGTTGTGAGTACATATATATCTTACGGTCAGTTTATTTCACGGGTCTGCTTAGTCTAGCTTTAGAAATTAATTTAGCATGCCTTGAGCTAAAGTGTTAGGCACGATCGATGTGTTTCTAAAGGAGAAAAATGAAGCTCGTACCAGTTGGCTAGCTGCTAACCAATGTACACTTCTTATTATCATACCTTAGTGGAGAGGATTGTCGTGCCCTGAGCCACATCACGTCAGCGTGTTCGTGAAAAGGTTCTTCGAAAAATGCAAAATTACGTTTAGGTCTTTCGGTCGGTTTTTAGCAAAAAGGACTCAGAAATAATCGAAATTACATCGGAGTCCCTTTGTGGTTTACATTTAGATCCTCCTGGTGGTCTTTAGCAAAACGGACCCTAGAAAAAATGAAATTACGTTTACATCCCTCTGCGGTTTACGTTCAGCTCCTCTCGGCGGTTTTTAGAGAAACGGACTCAAAAACAAAAATACGCCTCGATAGAAAAAAACGCAGATTTGTCGAAGGTTTATAGCAGCCCACAGATTCGCCGACGGGTCCTAGCGACCCTTTTTTTTTAAAAAAAATAAACATGAAAACCGAAATTACATCAAAAAAGAAGCCGCAGTTTTCTAAAAAAACACACAGATTCGCCGAAGGTTTATAGCAGTCCACAGATTCACCCACAGGTCCTAACAACCCATTTTTGTAAAAAAAACATGAAAATCGAAATTACGGCCGAATTTCCCAAATTTTGCATGTTGTATCGTCACGTACCAAAATTTCACACGACGCAGCGTAGCGCGTAACCCTCTCTAGTTAACCTTGTAGTACGTAGCTTGTGCGGTATGCATGCATGCATCTAATCCGATCCGCTTGTGCCCAATGATGATCAACGTATAGGTGCATGAGATGAACGCGACGCACCTATGCAACACGACCAAGATCTACGTGGTGAACGGCCAGTTCCCGGGCCCACAGATCGACGTGGTCGACGGCGACACCGTGGTCGTCCACGTCGTCAACAAGCTGCCACACGGGCTGACGATCCACTGGCACGGCGTGCGGCAGATACGGAGCTGCTGGGCCGACGGCGCGGGGTTCGTGACCGAGTGCCCCATCCCGCCCAACGGCGAGCACGTCTACCGCTTCAACGTCACCGGCCAGGTCGGCACGCTGTGGTGGCACGCCCACGTCACCTGCCTCCGCTCCACCATCAACGGCGCCTTCATCATCCGCCCCAAGGACGGGAAGTACCCCTTCCCCACGCCCGCCAAGGACGTGCCCATCATCATAGGTTTGTTGATTTCCCGAAATCGATCTTGGCAGTTGATTGGTTGATTTGCTTGTCTCGGCGGGACTGATTTGTTTGGCTTAATTGCAGGTGAATGGTGGGAGCTTGACCTCGTTGAGCTGGACAGAAGAATGGCCGACGGCAACTTCGACGACAACCCGCTATCGGCGACCATCAACGGGAAGCTCGGAGACCTCAGCAACTGCTCTGGCACGGTGGAGGAGAGCTTCGTCCTCGACGTGGAGCGCGGCCAGAGCTACCTGCTCCGGATCGTCAACACGGCGCTCTTCTCGGAGTACTACTTCAAGGTCGCTGGCCACACGTTCACGGTGGTCGCCGCCGACGGCAACTACCTGACGCCGTATAAGATTGACATGATCTCCATCGCTCCGGGCGAGACGATAGACGTGCTCATGACCGCCGACGCCCCGCCGGCCCACTACCACATGATGGCGCTAGCCAACCAGCCGCCGGAGCCGGACCCGCAGATCCCGTGTTCGTCTCCCGCGGGCTCGTCCGCTACGCCGGCGTCCCCGGCAACAACAACGGCCTGCCGGTGCCGATGCCCATCATGCCCAACCAGCACAACACGATGCCGTCCTACTACTTCCACGAAAACCTCACCGGCCTGGCGCACCCTGACCGGCACCGAGTGCCGATGCACGTCGACGAGCGCTTCTTCTTCACCCTCGGACTCGGCTCCATCTGCCGCGACGGGAAGAAGACGTGCAAGCGCCGGCGAAGCAACGAGACCATCGTGGTGGCCACCATGAACAACGTCTCCTTCCAACACCCGAAAACCACGTCGCTCCTCGAGAGGTACTACGACGGCACGGGAAAGGGAGTCTACACGGAGGACCTCCCCGACCACCCGCCGCGGCCGTACAACTACACCGACAGGGCGATGATCCCGCCGGGGCCGCTCGAGGAGGTGCTGGAGCCGACGTTCAAGGCGACGAAGCTCCGTCGGTTCAAGTACAACACCTCAGTGGAGATCGTGTTCCAGAGCACGGCGCTGCTGCAGAGCGACTCCAACCCCATGCACCTCCATGGCTACGACTTCTTCGTGCTCGCGTCTGGGCTCGGCAACTTCAACCCCAAGAGGGACGTCAAGAAGTTCAACTACCACAACCCGCAGCTGAGGAACACCGTGCAGGTCCCCAGGACCGGCTGGGCCGCCGTCCGCTTCGTCACAGACAATCCAGGTATCACAATCATCCAAACTTCCAATCCAATATGCTAGTTCCAGATTAATGGAATTATGTAGAGAGAATCTGATCTTTGATTGACTTTTTGTGAACAGGGATGTGGTACCTGCACTGCCACTTCGAGTTCCACATCATCATGGGCATGGCGACGGCTTTCATCGTGGAGAACGGGCCGACGCCAGAGACGAGTCTGCCTCCACCTCCGGCAGAGTTCAAGAGATGTGGCGCCAATGGTCTGAGCCAGCCCTAGAGAGTTTTGAATCAGACCGACGTACAAAATTGGTCCCAAAATTATTATTAACGCAAAAAAACAAATAAAGATGTATGGATTTGTATCCTTTATTTTATTGCTGATGATTCTTGCTGCCAAAGATATGATTTCTTTTTCGAGTGTTTCCCATTGTAATGTGTCAAACTGTAAGTTGATCCAATAGGATTCAATTTATGAAGATAAGATTTTTAAAGAGAAGTAAGATAGTATTGTTTTTTTATATATAAATCTTTCTGAGAGGAGTTATGTAATGATCCCCATTTTCACATAAGTGCAAAAAAGAAAATCTCATGTGCATACAGTACTAGTCCCATGATCAGTGGCTAGCACGCACATTTAGAACAATTGATATCACATCCATACTCTTTATTGCAAATGATAATGGTAATTTATACAATAAGGTCTTACAATAAAGAGTGAAATGTAGCGAAAACGATCAAGATTCTTGTAGTATGCCCATCTAACCCTCAGGCAACTGACAAGGCATAATCCCTAGAAAAGCTTCATCGTTAACATCCCCGAATCCTGCGATAAATATGTTGTATCGGACTAATCTGATTCTTCACCTAAAAACAACAATTAAGCAAGGGTGAGTACTTTCATACTCCGCAAAGACTTTTTGCAAAACCTATAATATATGCAAGCTATTTCAAAGGAAAGGCTACCATGGTTAATTTGCATAAAGCAAATTTTAAAATGTAAATACAGGATAGTAGATTGCGAACAAAATTTTAAGTAAAAGCAATTTAATATAGAAATAACAATATGTAAAGTACGAGTAAATGAAATCACGAACCTGGGTATCCTAACCATCTCCACAAACCATTCGCACTGACACACAGTAGGAATTACCGACACACGATAGAAACCAGATTTTATGAAAATAAAATCAGCTAACTATGTGATGACTTTACCTAGTTCCCATAACCGCGCGTACGGCTAATCGATTAGTTTTACACTCTGCAGAGGTGTACATCTTTACCCACAAGTCATGACCTTTTCCTTTTGCCGCATATTTCACGCACCTTTGGCGTAGTGGCCAGAATATTCATGACGGAAACCTTTACATTACCTAGGTTAACTTTGCACCGGCTCAGGCGTTAAACCCATACTATGGCGGAAGAACTCGAGCATAGAAATGATGGAACTTCCCCCAAAGATGGCGTAACCGATGTATCGGTAAACGTTTGATCCATGATCACCTCGGTGTGGGCGTCCTTCGAGCAATTCATTAAGAAAGCGACTCGTCTCGCTCCGACCTTCCAATGTGAAAAGTTAAACTAGATAACTTAATTGGTTTAAGGCTGTCCCATACCAGCACTTGTGGTTGTACGGTAATTCTTGGCCTGAAAATAACCCATAGTTCGGTCCTTAACTCGACATGGGCAATAATCTCCCCCTACACTACGTGCAAAGACATGCACTCCCGGCTATTGCCAATAATTGCCCGCATCTAAACCATAGTTTTATTTTCATTTTCCAACCAAAATACCAACCATAAAGAATGGTCATATCCCTTTAAATGACATATCCAACATTTTTAATCATGTCACAATTTTACATTGCTTTAAGCATGGCTAAGCATGACACTAAGTGTGATTAACCCAAATTGACATCAATTAATATCTAAGTTATTCTAGGGTTATCAAGGTTCACAATTCCATACTTTTCAAGGAAGTTCTATGTAGCTACAGGTACAATTACCAATACTCGTAATATAGCAAACTTTTAGTAAAAATAAAGTATGTAGTAAAACATAAATGAAAACATTTGTAAAACTGGGATCAATATGATCAAAGGGGTGCTTGCATTGCTTATTTATTGCTTACGACGAAGACGAAGCCACGACTGACAGCGGCAATGACGGAGATAGCGACGTCAGATTCTACACGTCGTTCAATCGGAAACATAGCAAATATCCAACTTCAATAAGGGCAAAAAGAAAACAGACAGAAAATCAAATAAAGATTCACTAAAGAAAACAGGAGTATTTTAGAGTTTAAGTTGTATGATCCCACATATTGTTTTCCAGATAAATAAGCATTCAAAAGTTAAGGTTTTTATGATAGCAAGGTATGATTTCTCTTATAGATTATCTATTCTTGATTTACGAATTCAAGAGGCTAAAATTATGAATTCTTGCATTTATAACTTCGAATTATAGATGCTAAAATTATTTGGATTAATAGAATTAAAACACAAATTAAAGGGTTATGCGAATAGCACTTAATTCCTTAAGTGATTTTGCATAAGAAGTGACTTTGAATATGTTAGATTTATTGAGCTAGGTTACTGGATTTATTTATGATTTTTAAGAAGGTTCTGATGATACAAATATCTTAATTACATGTTTGTTCATTATGATAGAGTTTGCTTGTTTATATAATCGAGTCCATAAAACATATTACTTAAGGTTATTTGGCTAATAGGATTTATATGCAAAACAAGATGAAATAATATTATTTCTTTGGAAAAAGGATAGCATATACTTTGAAGAACATTCTTAAGCCGATTTCATACATTTTAGTGTTTAGACGAGACATTATATTCATTGTTCAAAAAGCTTATATGATATTAAGAGTTACGACGACCATATTATTTAAGGGTATTGGATTAGCTGGATTCAGATGCAAAGCAAATTATAATAAGAATATTTTTTTAGATTATGGTAATACATACCCTAAATATTATTTCTAAACTGATCTTTCATAAAATTTGTATTAATATGAGATATCCTACGACCAGTTGAAAATGCTTAATTAGTTTTATAGTTTACACGATAAAGGTTCAGTTTTAGTTCTTAGTTTGCGACTGACCCTTACATGATTATTTATTCATTTTTCTGGCATTAGCATGGGATATCATTAAGAGTGTTTTAAAGTTGGTTTCACAGTATTTTGCTTTTATCCGAGATGTTTTCCATATAAGTAAACATTAAGATTTAATATGTACTTAATTTAAATATGCACAAACATGAGGTATTCTTGCATAACAGGGGTATTATGGATTTATTAAAGATCTAGGAATTATTTTACCATTATTTGAACTTGTATGTTTTAAGTTATATTTATTTTGATTTCTATACATTGGGAAGTAATCTATTCTCAAATTAATTCAAACTAGATTCAATTATAAATGTTTTTGCATATGTAGGTAGATTTCTAAATTTTAAACACATAGAAACTAGTTTGACATGAATTGAATCATTTTTGCATGAGATATTCATATTTGAATATGTAATATATTGGAAACAACTTACTTTAGAAAATGATATAAATCATGTCAAAGTATAAATAATTTTGCATATTTAGGTTCTTTAGGAATTAAGGTTTCTAACAAAATTGATTTCATTCAAATTGGAATTTATTTGTAGAAATTCTATATATGACATATTTTGATTCCTTTCTTTAGAATTAAATTTAAAATTTAAACAGAGTTCATTTTCAAAATATTTTTGCATATTATGAACATACATGATTTTTCATGAATTTAGAAATTTATTTCATCTCATTTGGTTGGATGGTTCAAAAGTTATAAGTATTTGGATGCACTGCGGTTTGAAAAATACAGAAAATAGAAATATTACCATAAAGGGAAAGTGTGCTTTCGCCACGGAAATGCGCTTTCCTTTTCGGGCTTGAGCTGAAGCACTGACGGCTGGGCCCTGGATGACAGCGAGAGGCTACGCAGGCAAGTGACTGGCGCGCGGGCCCGGAGACTTGAGCGGCACGAGCGGCTGACAAGTGGGGTCACGAGGTCAGCGACTGCTGTGGACTTCGAAGGCCGACATAAGGGGCCCGCTCGGCAGTGACTGTGAGCAGAGGAAAGCACGTCTGAGTTCGCCGGCGGCGGAGGAGCACCGGAGAAGGTGAATGGGTTCCACCCTGAGCACCAGGGTGCTTGCGCGCATACGGGGGTGGTACTGCGGTGGCTGGTAGTGGCTGAAAAGGGTATCGCCACCGTGATCTGGCGGCGGATACCATGGCCGAGTGGTGGCGATGCACCGACAGTGATTCCCACGGCTCATTTTCACCTTCATGAGCATCTGCGTGACTCAAGGATTCGATTCTGTTATTAAAATTGAAGAATGGATGAATGAGTAGAGTCCTCACCGTGCGCAGGGCGGCGGCGGACAAAGGAGCTAGGCGCGGTGGCTCGTCGGGGAAAAAGGGTTCCAATTGGGGCCGAGGACAGGTTTTGGGGGGTGATGAGGAAGCTTCGGACTTGTTGGTTCGAGGTGCGGTTCGACGAGGTGTAAGCTTCAAGTTTTCCCCCTTTTCTCGGTTGATCGCCGAAACTGAGGAAGAGAGGGGCTCAAGTGAGTTGCTTTTAGGTATGGCCGACTGCTATCGTTACTAGAGATGTCTGATTCCAGTTTTTATAGCAGGTGAGGCGGTTTGGCGTAGACTCGAGTTGCGGCCGGTCAAGGCGACGTGCGAGTGCTCATGGCCGTTCTTTGGCGTGCGAGAGAACACACCATCCGAGGTAGGCTGGCGTGTCCAGGTGAGGTGCAGGTGACCTCGGGTGACGCGAATTGCGGCGCCGACTTAGAGAAGAAGGCAAGGAAGAGAGGCGGCGCTGGCTCAAGCGAGACACGGAGAGGGGTGAGACAGGGAAGAAAGGAGAAGGCTCTGGAGAGGGACTGACGAGTGGGGCACAGTTGGCAGAGGGAGAGATCAGCAGGGGTAGCTGGCTTCGTTGGGCCCACAAGCCAGCGAGACGCAAGGGGACAACGCAAGAACAATTTGGGACAGACCAAAGAAAAATCAAGGTTTGGGTCAGCATATGGACTCAAGATTTTATGTGGATTTTTTGATAGGTCGGAAAGGTAAATATGAGAGTCTAGTCAAATTTTTAGATAAAAATTATTGGTAAAAATATTTATACAAATCTGACAATGCATAGTTGTCATTTTCTGCTGATTCTGAATTTTATTTAATATAAGATTAAAATAAGTTTATTATTTTATGAAACTTTTTATGAATATTTTTAATGTCATTATTGACATGATATAAAATTTTCAGATTTTCATATTTTATATTTTAATCTTAATAATTTTGACATTACCATTTTCAGCTTTTCTGATTGTCTGTTTTTGAATATCTAAAAATAATAAATGTAGGATTTAATTTTTTATATTTCTACCAGGTATGGGTAAGATTAATATGTAGACATGGTTAAAATTTTAACTCTTTTTAAGGTCGATTACCTTCTGAAGAATTCTTACAAGTTCAGTTCAGAGTATCTAGACATGGTTATTTTTCTCTTTTTAATTAATTTTATCGATCCAGATCAATGCAAGTTGCATAATCAGGATCCTGGATGGATCTGGGATTTATATAGGATTTTTCAATAAATTTTATTGTTTTTGGATTTTTTTTTACTTTTACCATTTACCGTTTCAATATATATAACTTTTCTTTTAGAACAAAAACTCAAGGTAAATGTAACAGCCCAAAACTCAATAAAATAAGAAATATAATATCAAAAATATTCATATGATTTATTGTTATGTTTTCTGATTTTTCTGAATTAAATAAGTTATTTTTGGCTTTTTCCTATTAAAAGAAATCCAAATGATCTATATAGTAAAATGGTAAAAGGTAAAAAAATAAAAATCTAAAGTCAGTAAAATTCGTAAAAATCTCAGATAAATCCTATATACATCGAGGATCCTGTTTATGCCACTTGCACTGATATGGAATTAATAAAATAAATTAAAAAGACAAAGTAATCATGAGAAGATAACCACAATCTGAACCCATAAGATTTCTTTAGAATCTATCTTACCTTAACTAGGGTTAAAATTTTAACCATGTCGACATATTAACCCTACCCATCCCTGGTAAAAATATCAAGAATTTATCTCTGCCTTTATTAATTTTAGAAATTCAAAATCAGACAATCAGAAAAGCTGGAAAGTGTAATGTCAGAATTTTCATAAATAAAATATCAAATATAAAATCAATAAATTTTATAAAAAGTATATAATATTAATATAAACCCTTAAAAAAGTTTCATAAAATAACAAACTAATTTTAACCCTCAATTAAATAAAAATCAGAATCAGTCAAAATCTTTAACAGAGCATTGTCAGATTTGTAATAATATTTTTACTTATCTTTTTTGTTTGAAAATTTTATCAGACCCTTGTATTTTCCTTGCCGGCCTCTGTAAAAATTTAATAAAATCCGAAGCTTATCTTTTAACCCAAACTTCGGTTTTACCCCTAAGCTGTCCAGAGATTTCCTGAGTTTTAACCCAGTGTCTCGCTGACTTGTGGGCCCGCGAAGGCAGCTGTCCCCTCTGCCGACTTCCCCATCTCTCGCTGACAGGTTGGCCCCACCCATCAGCTCTATCTCTCCCATTCTCTCCCATTCTCTCACGCTTCTCTCCGTTCTCTCACACAGAGCCCCGCCGCCTTTCCGTTTTGTCGCTTCCCCGTCGCAACTCGCCAACCGAGGCCGCCTGTACGTCGTCTCTTCCACGCCGCTCTTACCTCAGTCAGTGTGCTCTCTCTTGCGCCAGAACACGGCCGAGAAAGCTCGCCCGAGCCGCCGCTTTTCTCCCCCGTTCAAATCCTGTTCTCGTCGACTTTGCCATCTATTTAAGTGTCGCAAAACCATCTCTGGCATTTGCGCACACTCCTGGAACCCGCACAACCTCACCAAACCACCTCATGGCTGCTAGACTCCACCTTTCTTCCCCAGCTCCGTCGAACACCCGAAAAGGGGGAAATCGCCCAAACTCATTCTCCTCCGCGCCATCCTTCGAACCACTTCGCCCGAAGCACTCTCTTATCATCCTGAAGCTTCCCACAACCCCAATTTTTGGTCTTCTTCCCCCACGAGTCCTCTGTAACAGCCCAAAAATTTAATAAAAATAAGAAATACACTATTAAAAATATCCATATGATTATTTTTTATGTTTTCTGATTTTTCCTGAATTAAAGAAATTCTTTTGGCTTTTTTCTATTAAAAGAAAACCAAATAAGCTATATAGTAAAATGGTAAAAGACAAAAAGGTAAAAACCTAAAGACAGAAAAAATCTTAAAAATCTCAGAATCTTATTGGTTCCACTTGCACTGATCTGGCATTAATAAAATAAAATTAAAAGGCAAAGTTATCATGAGAAGAAAAGCAAAAATCTGAACCATAAGATTTGTTCAGGATTTTTCTTACCTTAACCAGAGTTTAAATTTTAACCATGCTGACATATTAACCTAACCCAACCCTGGTAAAAATATCAATAATTTATCTCTTAATTTGTTAATTTTATAAATTCAAATACAATCAATCATAAAAGCTAGAAAATGCAATGTAAGAATTATAATAAATAAAATAGCAAATATAAAATCATGGAAATTTTAAATAAGGTATAAAATATCAATACCAACTCTTTAAAAAAGTTTGATAAAATAATAAGTTTATTTTAACCCTCAAATAAATAGAAATCAGAATCAGCAAAAACTTGTAACAGTGCAATGTCAGATTTTAATAATACTTTTATTCATCATAATTATCTGATAATTTTACTAGACCTTTTTATTTACCTTAACGACCTCTGTAAAAATTTTCATAAAATTCTAGGTTTATCTTTTAACCTAAAATTCCAGTTTTATCCCGGCCTGTCCAGAGTTATCCTGAGTTTAATCTTTTGTCTCCCTGACGTGTGGGCCGTGTGGACATTGTCCCTTACGGCCGACCTCTTTTCTCTCATTGACCGCTTTGGCCCCACATGCCGATTCTGTCTTCACTGTTTCTTTCCCGTTTTCTCTCGCGTCTTCCTCCATTCTCTCACCGAGCCAGCGCCGCCTCTTCTGTTTTGTCGCCTCTCGCGCCGCAACACTTCGCCCGAGGTCGCCAGCATGTTGCCCAGTCACGCCGCACTTGCCTCGGCCAGTGTGCTCCCTCTCCCGCGCCAGAACACTGTCGAAATCACCCGCGCAAGCCGCCGCCTTTCCTCCCCGTTCAAACACTGCTCCGACCGACCTTGCCACCTATATAAGCGTTGCAAAGCTATCGCAGGGACTCATGCAACCTCCTGGAAACCGCAAAGCCGAACCAAATTGTCTCAACGCCGCCATAAACCACCTTCTTCCCCGGCTCCGGCCAAACACCCGAAAGAGGGGAAAACCCTCAAACTCGCTCTCCTCTGCGCCATCCCTCGAACCACCTCACCTGAAGCAACCTCGCCACACCTAGACTTGGTCCGCAACCTCAATTGGTGGTTTTCTTCTCCGGTGAGCCGCTGCACCGAGCTCCTTCCGCCGCCGCCACAGTTGCACGGTGAAAGCCCTCCTCCGTTACCCATTTTCTTGCCTGAACCCGGAAATGGACTCCTCGTGTCATGCTAGTGCTCACTGAGGTGATCTTCCACCTCGGGATGCCTTCGTTTAGCCGTCGCACCGGTGAGCCGTGAGCTCCGCCGCCCCTCTCCGGTGGCAGGTCGACTCCGGCTATCTCCGGCTGAAGCAACACCACCCCTAGGATCGCGCAAGTGTGCTGAGCAAGAAAGTGGAACCCATTCCACTTCTCCGACCGTGCTTCGCCGTCGGCGAGCTTTGCAACCGCAACCTCTGTCTCGGGTCACTGACAACCGGGTCCACATGTCAGTCGCGTTCACTGTGTTGAGTCGCTGCCACGCGGGCCCCAGTAGTCAGTCTCACGTCGCTCGATCAGCGCGGTCCCACGCGTCAGCCGCACTACGCGCGCTCGTCTCGCTGCCAGCTGGGCCCGGCCCGTCATAGCCTCAGTCCAGCGCAATGCAGAAAAGGAAAGCGTACTTCGGATTGCGAAGGCGTACTTTCCGTATTTAGTAAAGTTTTTAATTTTCAGAATTATCAAAACCGAATGCATTCAAACTTGAATATCTTTTGAACTAACCAACCAAATGAAATGAAATAAATTTATAAATTCATATAAAATCATGTAGATTCAGAATATGCAAAAATATTTCAAAATGAACTCTATTTGAATTTCAGATTTAAATTTAAAGAAAGAATTTGAAATATGCCTTTTGTAGAATTTTTGCAATTCAATTCCAAATTAAATGAAATAAATTTTTTTAGACTCCATGCTCTGTTAGGAACATGATTATGCAAAAATACTTAGGGTGTACCATGTAAAATAATTAAAGTATTGCATAGGGTGAGAAGATAGTCTAATAATAACAACATTTTACATAATTTCATAAATTCAAATTAATAAAACATAAGGAGTAGTCTCTGAAAATGATAAACAAAAGTGAATAATTCAAGAAAAGTAAGAATCATTTTTAATGGAATTTAATCGGAAATATTCATGCAACTTACAAGTAAATAAACAACAAACATGATTGATTTATGCAAATGCTTTTATCTGGCTCTTATGTCTGATTCTTTCGTTTTGTTGGAATTGCCATGTTATTATTATTCGACGTGTAGAACCCAACGAATTTGGTGTAGTCAACGATCAGGAATTTGACGTCGAGGAACATCAACAAGGCAAGCAACCCCTTTGATCATATTGATCCCAGTTTTATAAATGTTTTCATTAAATGTTTTACTGCATACTTTACTTTTATTAAAGCCTGCTATATTTTGGGTATTGGTAGTCGTACCTATTGTCACATAGAACCTCCTTGATAAGTATGGATTTGTGAACCTTGATAACCCTAGAATAGCATAGACAATACATGATGTCAATTTGGGTTAATCACATTTAGTGATATGCTTAGCCATGCTTAATTGAACATAAAACCTTGACATGATTAAAAATGTTGGATATGACAATCAATGGGTAAGACCTTTCTTTATGAATGGTATTTTGATCAAAAATGAAAATAAAACTATGGTTTTGATGTGGGCAATTATTGGCAATAGCCGGGTGTACAAGGGACTTGTACGTAGTGTAGGGTGGAGATTATTGCCCGTGTCGGTTTAAGGACCGAACTACGTGTTCGTTAAACCCAAGAATTTGCCGTACAACCACAAGTGCTGGTATGGGACAATCTTAACCTATTAAGTTGCTTAAAATTAGCTTTGCACATTGGTAGGCTGGAATAGTACGAGCTTCTTCAGTGACTGGTTGCTCGTAGGGGCGCCCACACCGAGGTGTTGGGAGTCACGTTTGCTGATACAACGGTGATTGCCATACTATGGATAAGCTTAATCAATATTGTGCAATGACTGTGCAAACATTTACACCATAGTACGGGTTTGACGTCACCGGGCTGGTGCAAAGTTAGGGTTAAACAATGTAACGGTTATGTTATGATCTCTTTGTCGACACACCAAAGGAAGTGTGTTCTTGGCACGGCAAAAGGGGTTGATCATTACTTGTGGGTAAAGCTGTACAACTCTGCAGAGTGTGAAACTTTTCAAAAAGCCGTTCCATGGTTATAGGAATCTTGGTGCGCCAGCACTAGTTAGCTGTTTATATTTTCATAAAACTCGGGATTTCTACCGACTGGTAGGAATGGTTTGTGGAAGTGGTCATGATACCTGTACTACGCAATTTATTTATGCTTACATTCATTACTTTTAATATTAAGTCGTTTTTACTTAAATTACATTTTGAAATCTACTATTCGTATTTACATTTCAAAGTAGCTTTATGCAAAGCAACCATAAGATTTTCCTCGAACTGGCCTGCATGTATATTAGGTTTTGCAAAAGTCTTGCGAGTACATAAGTACTCAACTTGCCCATGTTGATATTTTTAGGTGAAGAAATGATTTCCCAACGATACATTTTACGACGCAGGATTCGGGGATGTGAACGATGAATTTTACTAGGGTTCTCCTTGTCAGTTGCCTGTGGGGATATTGGGTTAAGGGCATACTACAAGAAATATGTCTCCACTGATATGTCTTTACTTTTGGTATTGTAAGAATATTATGTACTATTCTTCCGCTGTAATAATAAAGTTGTGTATGACTGTGATATCAATTTGTATTTGTGCGTACTAGCCACTGATCATGGGACTAGTACTGTATGCACATGGTATCCATTTTTGGTATTAATTATCAAAAATGGGGGCCTTACATCCTCGCGCCGAACTCCTTCCGCCGTCGCCGCCGCAGCCGCACGGTGAGAACACCTCCCCGATGCCTAATTCTTTGAATGAAAGTTAAAAATAGAACCCTTGTGGCTCACTGACGCTCACCTTGGTGATCTTCCACCTCGGGAAGCTGTAGTTTCACCGGTGCACCGCCGGCCGTGTTCGTCGCTGCCCCCCTCACGGTGGCAGGCCAACTCCGGCCACCTCCGGCCGAAGAGACACCGCCCCTAGGTGCGCGCAAGCACACTGAGCGTGAAAGTGGAACCCATTCCACTTCTCCGGCCACCCCTCGCCGTCGGTGAGCTTCGCAATCTTCTTCCCTGTTTCGGGTGACTGACGAGTGGGTCCCCTTTGTCATTCAGACGCGTAGAGTAAGCTTCTGCCATGCGGGCCCTAGTCGTCAGCCTCGCGCGTCGTTCGGTCGACCGACGGTCCCATCGTCGGCCACCGCACTGTCGCATAGCGTCTCACGCCACCAGGGGCCCGCCTATCGGTGCCTCGGTCGTGTGACCGAGAAAGGAAAGCGGGTTTCCAGTGCAAAAGCGTACTTTCTGTTTTTAGCAAATTTTCTAATTTTCAGAATTATCAAAACCGAGTACATTCAAACTTGAATATCTTTTGAACTATCTGTCCAAATTTCATGAAATAAATTTTAAATTCATCTAAACTCATGTAGATTCAGAATATGCAAAAATATTATAAAATGAACTCTGTTTTAATTTCAGATTTAAATTTAAAGAAAGAATTTGAAATATGCCATTTATAGAATTTTTGCAATTCAGATCCAAATTAAATGAAACAAATTTTGCTAGACTCCATGCTCTGTTAAGAACCTGATTATGCAAAAATATTTAGGGTGTACCATGGAAAATATTTAAAGTATTACATAGGGTGAGAAAGTAGTCCAATAATAATAATAATCCAGATAATTTCAGAATTTAAAATCTGAAAATACAAAATAATAAAACATATGGAGTAGTCTCTGAAAATGGTAAATAAAGGTAAATAATTCAAGAAAATAAGATTCATTATTACTGGAATCTAATCGGAAAATATTCATGTAACATATAAATAAATAACCAACATGATATAATCATATACCCAATCACGTTTGAATTGTGCAATTGCTTTTATTTGGCTCTTACATCTGATTCTTTCATTTTATTGGAATTGCTATGTTATTGCCAAACGATGTGTAGAAATTGACGAACCCGAGCTAGCTATCGACAACCAGGAGGTTGATCTCGATAGTCAACAAGGCAAGCACCCCCTTTGATCATATTGATCCCAGTTTTATAAATATTTTCATTAAATGTTTTACTGCATACGTTACTTTTATTAAAGTCTGCTATATTATGGGTATTGATAGTTGTACCTGTAGTTTCATAGAACTTCCTTGATAAGTATGAAATTGTGATCCTTGATAACCCTAGAATAACTTAGACAATAATTGATGTCAATTTGGGTTACTCACATTTAGTATCATGCTTAGCCATGCTTAAAGCAACATAAAACTTTGACATTATTGAAATATTGGATATGACATTAATGGGTATGATCTTCTTATGGTTGGTATTTTGATCAAAAATGAAAAATAAAACTATAATTTTGATGCGGGCAATTATTGGCAATAGCCGGGTGTACAAGGGACTTGTACGTAGTGTAGGGGGAGATTATTGCCCGTACCGAATTAAGAACCAAACTACGTGTTCGTTAAACCCAAGAATTACCGTACAACCACAAGTGCTGGTATGGGACAGTCTTAACCTATTAAGTTGCTTAAAACTAGCTTTGCACATTATTAGGCTAGGGTAGTACGAGCTTCTTCAGTGACTGGTTGCTCGTAGGGGCGCCCACACCGAGGTGTTGGGAGTCACGTTTGTTGATACAACGGTGAATGCAATACAATGGATATGCTTAATCATTATTGTGCAGTGACTGTGCAAACATTTACACCATAGTACGGGTTTAACATCACCGGACTGGTGCAAAGTTAGGGTTAAACAATGTAACAGTTATGTTATGATCTCCTTGCCGACACACCAAAAGAAGTGTGTTAATGGCCTGGCAAAAAGGGGTTGATCATTACTTGTGGGTAAAGCTGTACAACTCTGCAGAGTGTGAAACTTTTCGAAAAGCCGTTCCCGCGGTTATGAGAATCTTGGTGCGCCAGCACTAGTTAGCTGTTTTTATTTTCATAAAACTGGATTCTACCAGGTGGTGGTAGAAGTTGGCTCTTGAAAATGGTCATGAAACCCAGGTACTTGAAATTTGTTTATGCTTATATCTTATTACCTTCAGTATTAAATTGCTTTTACTTAAATTTCGTTTTGCAATCTACTATTCCATATTTACATTTCAAATTAGCTTTATGCAAAGCAACCATGAGCCTTTCCTTTGAATTGGCCTGCATGTATATTAGGTTTTGTAAAAGTCTTGCGAGTACGTAAGTACTCAACTTGCCTATGTTGATATTTTTAGGTGAAGAAACAGATTTCCCCGACGATACATTTTATGACGCATAATTCGGGGATATGAACGATGAATTCTACTAGGGTTCTCCTTGTCAGTTGCCTGTGGGGATATTGGGTTAAAGGCATACTACAAGAAATATGTCTCCACTGATATGTCTTTACTTTTGGTATTGTAAGAATATTATGTACTTTGCTTCCGTTGTAATAATAAAGTTTGTGTATGACTGTGATATCAATTTGTATTTGTGCGTACTAGCCACTGATCATGGGACTAGTACTGTATGCACATGGTATCCATTTTTGGTATTAATTATCAAAAATGGGGGCCTTACAGTAAACCAATAATTTAGATAACTCAAGAAATTAAAATCCAAATTAAAGATCACATCATAAATTCATTTTTATAGTTTATTTGTTTCGGAAGAAATAGTTTTAATATTGCTATTCCTCTTTTCTTAAGATTAAAATGCAAGAAAAGAAGAAAAGATATTGTTTAAAAATCAAAATCTTGATTCCAATTGAACTTTTTATTTAATTTCATTTTTAAATTCCAAACTCTTCATTTTTTATATTTTTGATTTTTTCAGGATGTTACAAGTTAATGGTCTGGCCTCGTTAAATAAATATCGGCCCAGTAGTACATTAAGCTATAGCCCGTTTTGTTTTACCGTCGCTGTTCTGCACTAAGGACTCTCCCCACCATATGGAAATTAAGAAATTATCTAGAGCTCAAATTGTGTTCTACAACACGATTACACAAACAACTGCAGCTGAAGAGAAATGTAATCAGCAAACGCCAATGGTAGATTATCTAGCGTTCGTATTTCAATGGCATATGGATGCCCTTTTTAGTATATATGGAATCGACCAGAGACAATGGTATACCAATAAGTTTTATATGCAGTTTCAGCGAGTTTCACGAATATGTTAAAAATATTTCATATTTAAGTGAGTTTTACGTGTTTCTAAAAATTTTCATAAGATTTCAAGCCAACATTTCACCGAGTTTCAGATTTTAGAACTTTCTCCATCAAGTGTTAGCCGAATAATTTAAGCACGTTTCAATAAGTTTTAGAGAGTCTCAATCAAATTCAGCCGCTCTGCACCATGCTCAATTTGAGCCGGAGAGGTCACGAATCGTAGGGCAAGAACTCTCAGCCAGATGGCTATCGCCATTCGCCACTGCTGCAGTCTTGCTTGCAGGCTCGTGCGTTGCTTCCAGCTCAAGGTGCTCGAGGTTGCCGAACAACGAGCCACCTAGGAGCTCGCCCTGGCTCTTCTCGCTGGCGACGGTGATGAGCTCGAGGTAGTGCACTCTCAATTTTCAAGACCTTTGCGTTGCTGAAGTTCTGGAGAACCCCTGGACAACAACCCTGTTGCAATACCTTCTTAAGATACGGAGTGCTCTCTAAGATCCTAAGAATTCGTATGATGTGTTTGTAAGCTTTGCTGTTCTTGCAAAGCCTCTACGAATATGGAGGCACTCTTTCACTACCAACTTATTATTTTAGGTATCCGATAAGGCACGTCTAGGTTATACGAATATACTTGGGTCTATAGCACAATAGATCGGTCCTTAATGACATGAGCGATCTAGGCTCTCCACTTTGATTCCAGCGATCCCATAGCACTGGAAGAATCATCGCTCATCCCGCCCCTGGCCGTTAGATTCTGATCCGATGGCTCCTGAACGTTGGCGAACACGCACCGCAGACGCACGGACTAGTTGTTAGGCGTGTGAGACCCGTTCGATGAGCAGAACCTCCATGTGATTCTTGTGCTATTCCTGGATCGATGCTAGCACTCACATGTTTACAACATTCATATCATAATCATACTGCAAGCAAACAGAAAGACTTACATAATCAAATAATTATACGAGTTCAAGACAAATTTAAAACATTTAACAATGAAGCCAAAAGAAAGTCGAACAACTCCAAACAGCCTTGCGGTTGCCCACTAAACCCTCAGGCAACTAACTAGGCAACCTAGAAAAGACTATCGTCGAAACCCCCGAGACCTGCTTGAAAGAGCGCGTCATCTGGCAGATCGCAGTCTTCTTCCTCTGAGACAGCAGATGCAAGATTGAGTACATTGGTACTCAGCAAGACTTATAATGGTTCACAGATGCAAATAAGTAATTATGCAGGCTGAACAATAGACAGGCTATGGTTATTTTGCAATTTCATAAAAGCATTAAAATGTATAAGCATATTAGATTGAAACATTGTATTTTAATAAAAGCAATTGGAATACAATATGATAAGCAATTAATCCAGATTTTCAACCCAGTCTATCCGACTGCATATGACCCCGGTGTCGATCCTTTGACACAAAAGCTGGTTACAAAACGGTTTTCAAAACCAAACCCATTTTTCCAAAAAGACTCAAATGACTTTAGCATTGGGAGGATTTTCCCCAAGTGCCCATTACCGCGGACGCGGCTAATGGATCAGATTTTTCACTCTGCAGAGGTGTACACTTTACCTACAAGAAATGATCAACCTCTTTCGCCAGGCCAGTTAACACACTTCCTTTGGTGTGTCGGCAAGGAGATCATACAAAGCTGTTACATTATCTAGACGTGGCTTTACACCAGCCCGGGACGTGAACCCTCGCCCTAAAGACAGAGACACTCACCCAAGTCGTGGATCCACATTTATCACACACACACCACGTCTCTGTCCAGGGCAAGGCGTTCACCGTTGCATTGGTATGTAGAAACCCCTACAGACAGACCTGATCGGATGTCTGTGCAATCTCCCGCCTTCCATAGATGCAAAGCCACATTTAAACAACTTATTTAGCTATGACCCGCCCATACAAGCCCTTGTGGTTGCACGAAAATATGGATCTACAACATCCCAGTTGCTCGGTCCTTAATCCGACACGGGCGATACTCCACCCTAACTACGTGCATATCCTTTTGCACAATCGGCTAGTGCCAATAATCACCGCGTCAAACCATAGTTTTGTTTGAGGGTTTTAGCAAATTATTACCAACCATTTCCCAAAGGACCACTTCTGGTTGAAAAGATCAAAATACCAACGATAAGCTTAAGCGGGAATATTATGCTAGCGATTATACCCAAACATGACATTAAGCATATCTAGTTCAAACTAGGGTTTACAAGGTTCACATGTCCATACAGATTGAGACAAACCATAATTTACAGGATTAACTACAGTTCTAACTCAAATTAGCACTTTTATGGAGAGTTATCCGGATGCACTGTACATAAGCAAAAGCAACATAAGGTAGGTGAATTATCGGGCTCAATATGTTCAAGGAGTTGCTTGCCTTGCAGCTCACTGTCAGGTATATAGTCTGGATCTGCGGAACCGTCGTCTTCTTCTTCTTCAGTGACGTCGGTGTCTACTCGTCGAGAAAATGAAGAACAAAAGAACATTAGCAAACTCCAAATGGCAAAAAGAAAACAGACAGACAACAAATAAACACAAGTTCGAACCAAACAGGAGGTTGCTTTTTACGAATAATTTGAATTCATACATCGAATTATAGATGCTAAAATTATTTGAATTAAGAAGATAGTTCATTAGCTTCTTTGGAAGAAAACAAGAAGAGCAGCACTAGCAAAAAACAGAGCTCTCTGCCTTCTCAAACTTCAAGAAATGAGTACTCAACAACAATGGCATTTAGGGTCATACATCCATTAAGATTTAAGTGCAACATCTAACAAAATTAGAGTTTTAATCTTGAACTAGCTAAAGCACACTTTGGTTATAAATTCTAATGATTTATCTTAATTTTTAGGGTTTAGACAAGGCTTGAAAATCATTGCTCAAAAGGCCTAGTTGAAATCTGGACTTAGGCTACAAAATTGGCTAAGGAAAACAGACTTAAGCAATATCACTTAAGGTTGTTACCCTTATGAAAACTAAGTGAATCACAGCTCTTAAATGGAATATTTTTCTGTAATCTAGTAGTAAAAACTCCAGTGATAATTTCTACATTATTCTTTCAAAAACTTTTACTTGGATAAGCTACTTTACACATGGTTGAAAATGCCTAATTGTTTCAAACATTCAGCAAAACATAAAAAGTAGGCTCATTCTACTAACTTGTTTTGTATACAAACCTTAGCAAAATGTCATTATTTTTCCATAACCTATTAGTATATACTATTTGGAGTGTTTATATACTATTTTTACATTCTTTCACATTTATATAATCTATTGTATCAAATGTTGAAAAGGGCTATATGAACACAAAAACTACCTTGTAGCCAATTCAACTTGCACATTCATTTACTACTAGACTACTTATCAAATTTAATTCATTTTCCTCCTGACATCAGGGCATGATCTTAAAGACATTTCAAAATCGAATTTGAGTTATTTTGAAGTTGTTCATGACAGATCACACCTATTTTTGCCATTGTAAGTGTTGTTTTCCTTTATTGAACAACCATCACCCATACTTTTCCCTAAGTATTTTCACATGTGCTAGCTCCTATTGGTCTATGCCCCTCCAGGATGATCTTTTGAACACTTAAACTTTAACCCTTTCTTTTATTTACATAACTTCATCTTTATGCTTAATATTCATTTTTGTGTAAACATGACATACAACAAGGTATCATGCAAACCCTTTTGTTTATTTGGAATACTTATAACCCAGAGGCTCCATAAAAACTCATCTTACATTAACTGAACCATCCTAAAAATATTTTATTCATATGGCCTTATTTACACCTAAGCGTCTCTTTGAATTTCCTAAAATCACATTTTACTCATCTTCAACAAATTTTTGGATATTCTGAAACTACAGAATTTTATACGAATTTAGAAACTGGTTTCACTAAATTTGGCCAGATGATTCAAAAGTTATTGGCGTTTGAATTTTGGTCAGCTATGAAAATCGTCTAAAATCAGAAATGCGCTTTCGCTACTGAGAAGACGCCTTCTCCTGTGCGCGCAGAAATGCATTCAAACGCGCTGACCCACTGACAGGCGGGGTCCACCGTCAGTGACTCAGAACAGAGCGCCACGGTTCCTTTCTCGCCGCCGGCGAAGCAGCTCCGCCGCGGTGAAATGGATAGCACCATGGGCACCAGCACACCCGTGCGCACCCAGGGGTGGTACTCATTCGCCGGGTGGTGGCCGGGAAGGTGGCCGCCACCGTGAGGGTGCAGCGGCGCCATGACCGATCCAGCGAAACCTTCAATAACGGCCATCTTTCCGGCGAACTAGGGTTTGTACAGCTATAGTGACACTAGGGGATTCAGACTCACCGGATGGTTGGGTCGGAGGAGGCCCTAGCCGAGCTGCCACCGTGCGCCGGCCGGGAGGAAGAAGGGCGGCGGCGGGACGGCGCTGCAGGCAAAATGAAGCCAAAATGGCGGTTGATCAGTAACCTGAGGGTGCTGAAGATGCTTCGGGTGGAATCGATTCAAAGAATTGGGGACGAATTGACCTGGATTGTTAGATTTCCCCCTTCTGGGCTCTCGCGAATGAACGGGGAAGACGACCCCGTGCGAGGCTCTCCACTCGGTGAAAAGCAAATGAGAGGTGCAGGAGGGCAATGCGAAGCGAGTGGAAAACTTATGACCGAACGGGGTTGATCGATTTTGCGATTTGGGCGCAATGACCTCGATCGGCTTCTTCTGTGCCAAGCGAGCGGACGGCGTAGCCACCTCCCTGGCGCGGCTCGACCACGAACGACCAAGCACAAGTGCGGGGAGGACTCTACGAGACGTGGAGGGCGGTGAGCATGACTGGACGGGAGTGGTTGAGCCGGACGGCGAAGGACAGAGGCGTCGTCGCTGTCGGCGACTCGCCTCGCCTCGGTCGGGAAAAGAGGAAGGGGAGAAGGACGGCTGCAATGAGGCGACACGCTGGTCCAGGGCCCATGGCAGTGAGACGAGGCTTTGCCTCAGCCTTGCCAGCGCGACGAGTTCAACAGCAGCCGGGCCCACTTGTCAGTGAAAACGGACGATCAATGCGATGGGACTGGACGGGAACTCTCCAGAGTTTGGATTAGCTTAAGCTTCAAACTCAGTCAAGATTTTACCAACATTTTTGAACAATACTTACTGGGAGTCTTACATCTCCTGTAAAAATTTGAGACAAAAACTCCTTCCAGATGTTTTACTAAAATTCTGACACTGTACTGTGCCCTAAACCTTAATTTCGGTTTTTGATTTAATTAAAGGTCCATATTTTAGGATTTATTTTTGAAACTTTTTTGAGAGGTTAATATACTTATAAGTAGATCACCCTAAAAGTTTCAAGTCAAAATCATAAGCAATTATTTTATAATAATTCTGACAATCGTTTTCCCTATATTTTGGACTCCCTGTATTTGAATTTTTAAGAGGCTTAACCCAGCTTATTAAATTATAAAGAATTTACCAGTGGTGTGTTATACAGTCAGGGATTTACATAAATTTTCTTGGCTTTACTTGACATTGGTTATTTTTCATTTTCCTTTGTGATTCACTGTTTCTAGTCAAAGCTGGCCATATTAGTTATTTATTCTAATTTCTTTTGCATGAAAAATTTATTTGTTGGTCCCACTGAAATACCAGTGCATCTTGGGTTACTAAAATTTTTTATTACTTTAACTATCTCCCTTTTTTGTCTTTTTTATCCCTTTCCTATTCTCATCCTTTGTTTTCCTTTTATTTATTCTTTCCCCATAACACTAAAAATCTAAGGAAATTCCATCTAGAGCAAATAATACCAAGAAACACCAGAAATACTTATTTTTAAATTTATACCGTACATCTTTTACTGTTCCAAATTTCCAGGACGTTACAGGCGCGCTCCGCGCGAAGATGCCTCCAAATCTTTCTGGCATAAGATATACAATATTAGTAATTAACTTGGTGTGCAAGCCCCGTTGTGTAGCAAGATTAACAAACAATATTTGACCAGGTTACATGTCAAAATTAATAACGAACATGCATGATCCATTCTACCTTAAAAATAATCGATACTTCAATGCTTTTTCTCCCAATACAAGTTACGCAAATTTTGAAGCAAGCGAATGGATAATTAATCACTATCTACCTTATATTCATGCTTTAATATTTATGTAACTATTAAAAAGAAAAGCATGAAAGCATCTCTCTCTATGTATTACTCCTACCAATCTGAACTCAAAATAATATTGGCTAGATTCTACTACTGCATGCATGTATTGTCACGAGAGAAAAGTCAAAATACAGTACTATAGCACTATTCATTTCGATTTTTGGGAATGCAGCTAGCTAGATATAGTTAGTGGCAAAATAAGTCAAGGCTGCTGAAGTAACATCTGATTAATTTAATATCTTTGGTGCAACATCAAACATGTATTCATGTACAAAATATTAGCATTGGCGTATTCAGACATCCTGTGTGGTACGGTATCTATTAAATGAAAGACAGACACACGTAGTAAGGGAATCGATCAGAGTCTGACTCTGGCTGGTAGAGGTAGGTGAGACAAAGTCTTCGCATATTTAGTCAACCTGTGGCTGCGTTTATGGTCTATTCAGAGAGTTGTAGCTTTTTTAAAAGTTATTTTCTAATTTTTTAAACTGAAAAGTAGCTGTAGCTTTTTATAAAAGATCGTTTTACAAAATGCTAATTTCTCTCAATAATAAGCTATAAAAACATGTTCTATCCAGCTTAATTTCAGTTTTTGACTTTTTGCAAGTTATATATAGCTTTTAACTTATGCTGAAAACCGCTTAGAAGTTGAGCTATTTAGAGAGGGCTTATCGGCTTATCTGAAGCTGGCTTTAAACCTCAAACAAACGGCTAATGTTTGAGTCAAACTAATGTTCGCTTTGAGCGGATTAGGTTGCAGTCACGTGACCTCTCTGTGGTGTTAACCTACGGTGGACACTTTCTTGGTGAAAAAGTCTTTGCGTGTAATAATATACTCCCGTCAATCTCTTGGGATTAACTAATTAACCCCCAAAGCAAAGGGTTAGCCTCCTGATTGGTGCACAAGATGTGCATGCCAGCAATGATGTTTATCTCCGTGGATATGATCTTTCCATGAAGCAGCCAGCAGCTACAGCCCATGCAAGCAACTAGGTTGCGTGCGTTGGGTTGGAAAAGTAGGGGAGTTTTACTTGTCTTTCGTGATCGATCTCGTCCCTACGTTCTTGTACGTAGTGTTGATCGCCACCATCGGTTTCCTATTCCTCCATTTGACGGGCCGGCCGGTCAACCATTGCAAACGGCCAATGGATTGAAATGTGCTGTGCCTGCACAGTAGCACCTGTGGAGTGTATATATAGGTCACGACCCTGGCTTGGGAGAAGCATCCCTTCCAGGTTAATTAGCAAGTTAATAGCTAATTAAGTGGTGTACCAAGCATCACTAAGTTTGTAGCTAGCATGGGGAAGCTCTCCATGGCAGCTTCCATCTTCTGCGCCGTGGCCCTTGTGGCTCTGGCTGCGGCGGCCGGCGGCGAGGCGGCGGTTGTCGAGCACACCTTCGTTGTGAGTATATATATATATATATATCTCTCTGCTTGATAACTATGTAATGTTAACGTTGCTGATTATCTTACGGTCTGTTTGTTTCACGGGTCTGCTTAGTCTGGCTTTAGAAATTAATTTGGCATGCCTTGAGCTAAAGTGTTAGGCACGGTGTGTTTCTAAAGGAGAAAAATGAAGCTACATGAAGCTTGTACCAGTTGGCCAGCTGCTGACCAATCCTACCTCTATTAAAGATGGTGGAATCCCGCCCACTAGAGGTGTTTGAGCTGGCTCGGCTCGTTCGAGCCGAGCCGCGAAAAAACAATACGTTTGGGTCCTTTTTTTGAATTTTTTTTATGGTTAGGTCCTTTTTAGAAGAAAAACGTTACGTTTAGGTTCTATTCTAGAAAGAAAATTACATTACGATTTATGTCCTTTAGGCCTTTTTAAGCATTACATTTAGGTCCTATTTTGTCCTTATTCGAAAAAAACAGCGTTTAGGTCCTTTTTATGTCTTTTTCAGGAAAAAATAGTTTAGATCATTTTTTCCATTTTTTACCTGCGAAGCAGCGGTCACGGCGTGACACGCCATGGTAGCTCAGATATATTTATATCCTTTCAACCGTTCCGCCGAATAAATGCGAAAAAACACAATTACGTTTATATTCTTTCAATCATTTTGCGTGTCTCCTCGATTTGCTCGTGTAGAGAGCAACGGTCGCGCGTTTTCTCGATTTGCTCGCGTGGGTAGCGGCGGTCGTGGCATGGCACGCCACGGTTGCTTACCTAATTAACCATGTAGTATATACGTAGCTTGTGCGATATGCATGCATCTAATCCGATCCGCTTGTGCCCAATGATGATCAACGTATAGGTGCATGAGATGAACGCGACGCACCTATGCAACACGACCAAGATCTACGTGGTGAACGGCCAGTTCCCGGGCCCACAGATCGACGTGGTCGACGGCGACACCGTGGTCGTCCACGTCGTCAACAAGCTGCCACACGGGCTGACGATCCACTGGCACGGCGTGCGGCAGATACGGAGTTGCTGGGCCGACGGGGCGGGGTTCGTGACCGAGTGCCCCATCCCGCCCAACACCGAGCACGTCTACCGCTTCAACGTCACCGGCCAGGTCGGCACACTGTGGTGGCACGCCCACGTCACCTGCCTCCGCTCCACCATCAACGGCGCCTTCATCATCCGCCCCAAGGACGGGAAGTACCCCTTCCCCGCGCCCGCCAAGGACGTGCCCATCATCATAGGTTTGTTGATTTCCCGAGATCGATCTTGGCAGTTGATTGGTTGATTTGCTTGTCTCGGCGGGACTGATTTGTTTGGCTTACTTGCAGGTGAATGGTGGGAGCTTGACCTCGTTGAGCTGGACAGAAGAATGGCCGACGGCAACTTCGACGACAACCCGCTATCGGCGACAATCAACGGGAAGCTCGGAGACCTTAGCAACTGCTCCGGCACGGTGGAGGAGAGCTTCGTCCTCGACGTGGAGCGCGGCCAGACATACCTGCTCCGGATCATCAACACGGCGCTCTTCTCCGAGTACTACTTCAAGGTCTCTGGCCACACGTTCACGGTGGTCGCCGCCGACGGCAACTACCTGACGCCGTATAAGATTGACATGATCTCCATCGCTCCGGGCGAGACGATAGACGTGCTCATGACCGCCGACGCCCCGCCGGCCCACTACCACATGATGGCGCTCGCCAACCAGCCGCCGGAGCCGGACCCGCAGATCCCGGTGTTCGTCTCCCGCGGGCTCGTCCGCTACGCCGGCGTCCCCAGCAACAACAACGGCCTGCCAGTGCCGGTGCCCATCATGCCCCACCAGCACAACACGATGCCGTCTTTCTACTTCCACAACAACCTCACCGGCCTGGCGCACCCTGACCGGCACCGCGTGCCGATGCACGTCGACGAGCGCTTCTTCTTCACGCTCGGACTCGGCTCCATCTGCCGCGACGGGAAGAAGACGTGCAAGCGCCGGCGAAGCAACGAGACCATCGTGGTGGCCACCATGAACAACGTCTCCTTCCAACACCCGAATACCACGTCGCTCCTCGAGAGGTACTACGACGGCACGGGAAAGGGACTCTACACGGAGGACCTCCCCGACCAGCCGCCGCGGCCGTACAACTACACCGACAGGGCGATGATCCCACCGGGGCCGCTCGAGGAGGTGCTGGAGCCGACGTTCAAGGCGACGAAGCTCCGTCGGTTCAAGTACAACACCTCAGTGGAGATCGTGTTCCAGAGCACGGCGCTGCTGCAGAGCGACTCCAACCCCATGCACCTCCATGGCTACGACTTCTTCGTGCTCGCGTCTGGGCTCGGCAACTTCAACCCCAAGAGGGACGTCAAGAAGTTCAACTACCACAACCCGCAGCTGAGGAACACCGTGCAGGTCCCCAGGACCGGCTGGTCCGCCGTCCGCTTCGTCACAGACAATCCAGGTATCACAACCATCCAAACTTCCAATCCAATATGCTAGCTCCAGATTAATGAAATTATGTAGAGAGAATCTGATCTTTGATTGACTTTTTGTGAACAGGGATGTGGTACCTGCACTGCCACTTCGAGTTCCACATCATCATGGGCATGGCGACGGCGTTCATCGTGGAGAACGGGCCGACGCCAGAGACGAGTCTGCCTCCACCTCCAGCAGAGTTCAAGAGATGTGGCGCCAATGGTCTGAGCCAGCCCTAGAGAGTTTTGAATCAGACCGACGTACAAAATTGGTCCCAAAATTATTATTAACGCAAAAAAAACAAATAAAGATGCATGGATTTGTATCCTTTATTTTATTGCTGATGATTCTTGCTGTCAAAGATATGATTTCTTTTTCGAGTGTTTCCCATTGTAATGTGTCAAACTGTAAGTTGATCCATTAGGATTCAATTTATGAAGATAAGATTTTTAAAGAGAAGTAAGATAGTCTTGCTTTTTTTATATATAAATCTTTCTGAGAGGAGAATGGTCTGGCCTCGTTAAAAAACTATCGGCCCAGTAGTACATTAAGCTACAGCCCGTTTTGTTTTACCGTCGCTGTTCTGCACTAAGGACTGTCCCCATCCGCTCTCCCCACCATATAGAAATTAGGAAATTATCTAGAGCTCAAATTGTGTTCTACAACACGATTACACAAACAACTGCAGCTGAAGAGAAATGTAACAGCAAACGCCAATGGTAGATTATCTAGCGTTCGTATTTCAATGGCATATGGATGCCCTTCTTAGTATAGAGATAACTCAAACACTTCCATTTATACATGGAGTCGACTAGACAATGGTTAAACCAATAAGTTTTATACGCAGTTTCAGCGAGAGTTTCACGAATATATTCAAAAAGTTTCATATCCAAGCCAACATTTCACAGAGTTTCAGATTTTAGAACTTACGTTCCATCAAGTGTCAGCCGAATAATTTAAGCAAGTTTCAATAAGTTTTAGAGAGTCTCAATCAAATTGAGCCACTCTGCACCATGCTCAATTTGAGCCGGAGGTCACGAATCGTAGGGCAAGAACTCAGCCAGATGGCCGCCATTCGCGACTGCTGCAGTCTTGCTGGCAAGCTCGTGCGTTGCTTCCAGCTCAAGGCGCTCGAGGTTGCCGAACAACGAGCCACCTAGGAGCTCGCCCTGCCTCTTCTCGCTGGCGACGGTGATGAGCTCGAGGTAGTTCACTCTCAGTTTTCAAGACCTTTGCGTTGCTGAAGTTCTGGAGAAACCCCGGGACAACAACCGTGCTTCAATACCATCTTAAGATGCTCTCTAAGATCATAAGAACTCATATGATGTGTTGGTAAGCTTTGCGGTTCTCTCAAAGCCTCTACGAACATGGTGGCACTTTGTCATTACCAACTTATTATGATAGGTATCCGATAAGGCACATGAGGCTGTACGAACATACTTGGATCTATAGCACAATAGATCAGTCCTTAATGACATGAGCAAGATAACCACAAATCAAAATTTCGTGCAATTGTACTGGTCTCTACAACCACTCATCTAGTCCCAAACATGTTTTCAATTTTATTTGTTAATCAAAATAATAGAGATACTACATCTGGACCAAATACGTGAGTTTCCCATTTTTGAACATTGTGACCAGTTTCCAACGAGCATAACGGTATGTGTATGGCTAAGCATATACTTCCTCCGGTCACAAATTGTTATTGTTTTGGATATCGATGCGGTCTCTAAATACGGCTTTGACCACTAATTTTTATTATAATATATTTATAAAATCAATAAAATTATAATATTAGAAAAGTACTTTTTGAGACAAACCTACAAATGATTTTCGTGTATCCAATTTAAATATTTAGAAAGATATTGACAATCAAAGTTTAAAAGTTTAACTACACTTATATCTAAAATAACAACTATTTTATGGCTGAGGAGAGTACCATTTCGTCTCATCTACATTTTCACAATTAATTATACAAAGCAGTAAATGGCAATACTATAATAACAGCATCGATGGTCAAAGCAACCATTGAATATATCTACTTACCTTTCTCTCGTATGGAGATACCTCGAATTTTTTTTCCTTTAATATTTTTTTCAAAACTAAGCGTCGGGACAAAAAAATTACAAAATTGGGCGTCGGTCGCCCGTATATGGGGCGATCGCCCCACATACGAGCGATTAGTACTACTTTAAACACGCGATTTTTCCTCTGTCTGCGGTTAATTTCTAAAAAAAATCATAACTTTTTCATATGATGTCGGATGGAGATAAACTTTATATGAAAATTGTAGCTCTCGACGGGATCTACAACTTTTGTATACAAACTTTTTCAATTTGAGTCAATTTAGATAGTAAAAATGGGATAGAATGTTCAGATCTAAAAACGGATCTATTTTTAGATCTGAATATTCTATCCCGTTTTTGGCTATCTAAATGGACTCAAATTGAAAAAGTTTGTATACAAAAGTTGTATATCCCGTCGAGAGCTATAATTTTCATATAAAGTTTATCTCCATCCGACATCATATGAAAAAATTATGATTTTTTTTAGAAATTAACAGAGATGAGTAAAATCGTATGCGTTAAAGCGAAGATTAATCGCTCAGATGGGCGATCGCCCCATATACGGCGACCGGCGTCCAATTTTGTAATTTTTTTGCCCCGACGCCTAGTTTTGAAAAAAAGATTAAAAAAAAATATTAAAGAAAAAAAAATTCGAGATACCTCAAACACATAATCGGTTTAGGATGTGAATACTGATTACGTACGTGTCGGCAGGCCAAGTGCAATTCATCCCTCGTAGACTTATTGCGGCCCAGCTAAGGCCCATTTTGTTTAGAATAGAATCCCATTTCTTTACACTTTCTTTTTTCAGTGAGTAGATATCAAATAAGGGTTTGGCTATTCTTCAATATGCCTATGACACCATTTTCTTACTTCATGATGATTTTAAGAGTGCTAAAAACTTAAATTTTATTTTGTGCCTATTTGAGCAAATGTCTGGTCTAAAGATTATTTTTCATAAAAGTGAATTATTCTGTTTCGGGAGGCACAAGAGAGACATGTTCAGTATGAGGAGATTTTTACTTATAAAGTTACGAGATTTCGTTTGAGATATTTAGCATTCCAAGAGATAAGAAAAGAATTAGGAAGAAAGACTGGAAAGGTGCAGAGAATAAGTTTGAGACAAGGTTGGGCTGCTGGCAAGGGAAATTACTGACCATTGGGGGTAGATTGGTTCTACTAAACTCATGTCTCAGTAATATTACTGTATATATAATGTCCTTTTATACTCTTCCCAAGGGGGTTTTGAAAAAGTTAGACTATTATAGAGGTAGGCTACTGTGGCAGGAAGATAAGGGTATTAAGAAATACCATTTGGTCAGATGGCCATATGTATGCAGTCCCAAACAGCAGGGGGCCGGGCTTGCGGGTTCTAGATTTGGATATTATGAATATTGTTTTACCACGAAAGTAGCTATGGAAGTTGAAAAATGAAGAAGGTCTGTGGCGGATTTTGCTTAGAGAAAAGTACCTTAAGAAAGCTGGTGTTAAGAGAGGAGATTCTCACTTTTGCTAAACCCTCGTGTTATGGAATAATTTGCTTTTGTATTGTGAGAATGTAGAGCTAAATGATTAGGAAGATAGGATTGTCTGCCTTCTAAATTCTCATAGGGTGGCTAGTATTCATCAAGAGAGTGCGTAAGTTATCATTGATTTTACGTCGTGAAGATCGGACAATTCCGTATTAGGTATTCTCTGTTGAGTCATTCTATAATGCTTTGAAGTTTTAGACAAGCAATTTCCCATAGAAGTTTATATGGAAAGTGAAGCTACCGCAAGGTCTTGCAGAACAGTATAATGACGTAGAGGATGGAGAGGGGACTTGAAATGTTAGCTGTGTGGTCTTAATGAGTCCACCATAGATCATTTGTTCTTTCAACGTCGTTAAATGCCCTACCTGACAATGTTTCACACTTGTTTAGAGGGTGGTCTTCACATTAACTTACAGAACACTCACCTATGGGATAGATCCACCTATACATAGTATCTTTTCTGTCGGGGATCGGACAGCCTGGCGCGCGTCCCCCTGACACGTGTCCGTTCCCCCTCTATGCCCGGGGGACTGTTCCTAAGCCCGTGCAGACGTCTCGGTCCTACTGCCCGGCACCGAAAGCGGATCGTTCGGTCGGGATCCGACCGGAGGTCTCAAGAGGCCACCGCGGACCTCTCCGAGCTCTTCCCCGACCTGGCGGACCTCACCGAGCTCTTCCCCGACCTGGCGGGCCGGGCTCCCGACCTCCGTAGCTGGACGGGGTCCCCCGACTCCGACCAAGCCGAGCTCCCGACCTCCGCAGCGGGACAGGGTCCCCCGACTCCGACCAAGCTGGGCTCCCGACCTCCGCAGCGGGACGGGGTCCCCCGACTCCGATCAAGCCAAGGCAACCCCCGCTAAGGGCCGCGTGTCAAAGCCTCCACCTGCCAACAGCCACGTGCCCCAAGGATGGGGTCAATCGAAGTGACTATACGAGAGCAGGTGGCCATCTCCCAAGATGGTTTAATGACTGCCGAAGTCATGCTCCCAGTCCCATCAGCCGGTCACATACAGTACGAAGACACGCTCTCTCCCGAGGCAACACCCACGTCATGCGCAGCAACGTCAACACTCGTAAGGTTCGCAGAGGGCAAGTATGCCGTTTCCCGGGGAAATACCTAACCGCCCTGGCCAACTAGACTACTGACCCAGCATAGGCAAGACGGGCGGTGATCAGTCAGCAGAACGAAGGACCGAAGCTCCTAGTGTAGGTCACCTCGTCCTCTCCCAATTCTCGATGTAACCTGCCCCTTCCTTTCATATAAAAGGAGGCAGGAACCCCCGTAGGAGGGGCAATCGAACTCATCTCGCTAAGCCATTAGCACCCTCGCTTGTAAACTTGGTGTAACCATCTACACTAAAGGCAATACAACGCCACCACACGAACTGGAGTAGGGTTCACCAAACAAGATAAACCTCGCGTCTCGCTTGGTTGCTCAGTTCCTCGCTTAGTGCGCCCGCCGAGGGTGCCACCGACGACGAACGGCTCGGGCCTCGCCTCCGCACGATCCTTCCTCTCTTTCTTTGCGGTCGACGGTCCCGATCGTCGACACCGGCGCCACCGTGGGGCCCGAAGTTTCTTTCGTCCAAAGTTCGTCATCTTGGCCAGCTCAACACCTCCGGCTCCACTACCAGCATGTCACGAACGGTGAGCTTGGGCTCGAACGCTGTCCCCGAGTGCCAAGGCTCCACATCCATGCTCTCGCCATCCTTGCCGCCCCGCGAACGCCATGCCTTCGCGGCCGACGGACGTGAGGCAACCACTGGGGCGGACGACGGTGGCTCGGAAACCCCTCGGGAGGCGCATCGGCTCGCCCAGGTCGCCATCGACTAAGCCATCGCCGCTATTCGGCGAGAGGGGCGTGGTGCGACCCGCTCCCAGTCCGGCCGGTTCGGCCCTCCCCGTCCGCACGAACCTGCCCAAGAGCGCCTGCGGGCCATCGCCCGGGTCATGGCCGACCCGCTCGGGTCGGCTCGGCCTCTTCCGACGGTCCTCGGCCAAGAGCTCAACAAGGCGACCGACGGCGTCACACCCGGCGGCAAGCAAGCTCTCGGGCTCGAGTCTCGCCGTGGCGGCCGGCGCCTCGCCCGCGTGATCACCGCCGCTTCACCGACAGATCTCGCCTCGCTCGCACTTAACGCCATCTTCACCGCCTCCCCGACGGAAGGGGCGCGCGTGGCTTGCCTGTCGCCACGTGTAATAACGATGCTCGCTCGGACAATGGTACTTCCGAAGTCCTCTCCGGACGTCCAACTCGGGCGACGAAGATCCAGAATCGCTTGCGCCGCCACCAAACGGCGCTCCGTCGACCATCACGGCCGACGCGGCGCGCCACGGCTCGAGTTCTCCACTTACCGGTGACGACTCCGACGCTAGCAGCGGCGGCAGTGACCTTCCGGCCCACGGCTGCCCGGCGTACTCGTGCGATCTCCGTCGGGTACGCTGGCCCCGGTTTAGGCCGGCGATGATGGAGCGGTTCGACGGGACCAAGAATCCCGCGGAATTCCTCTCCATCTACTCCACCGCCATCCTGGCGGCCGGAGGGGACGAGGCCGTAATGGCCAACTACCTCCCCACCGTTCTGGACGGCGCCGCCCGCACCTGGCTCTTCAACCAGGCGTCCGGCACCTTCCGGTCGTGGCGCCAGCTGAGGAGCGCTCTCCACTCCAACTTCCAGAGTTGCTACAAACGGCCTGGGCGGGAGAGGGACCTGGACCGTGTTATCCAGGGAAAGGGGGAACATCTGCGGGACTTCGTGCGCCGGTTCACCCGCGCGCGAAACTCGATCCCCAATGTTTCTGAAGAAACCGTCATCAAGGCTTTCAAGTTTGGCGTTCGAGACAGACGCCTTACGGAGGACCTCGAGATTACCACAAGACTCACCGTCGACAAACTGTTCCGCATGATCGAAGCGATGCAGACGCGGACGATCTTGTCACCGAAGCATGACTGGCATCCGCCGCCTAATCGTGAAAGGAGATTCCCAGCTCGTCGTCAATCAGTACAACAAAGTCTACCAGTGTTCGGAGCCTCTGATGGCCAAATACCTCGCCGAGGTACGCAAGATGGAGAGATGGTTCCGGAACCTGAGGATCCAGCACGTACCAAGGAAAGACAATTCCACCGCCGATCTCCTGTCCAGGCTCGGATCATCCGGCGACGAGCTCCCGCCGGACGTCATCCTTGAAACCTTGGCCACACCGTCCGTCGCCGACCAGGAAGACCCGGTGGCCTTCCTCGAAAACGTTCCGATGTGGATGGATCCATTCATCAAGTTCCTCGACCAAGGGGAGCTCCCCGCCACTCCTGCTGAAAGGAGCAGGCTCCGGCGACGTGCGGGCTCGTACAGGCTCATCGGCGGGTAGCTCCACCGTCAGGGAGCTTTGGGCGTTCTGTCAAAATGCATCACTCCAGAAGAAGGTAAATACCTGCTCAACGACATACACTCCGGCCTGTGCGGCGCTCACTCCTCTTTCAGGACTATGGTCGAGAAGGCCTTCAGGATGGGTTTTTACTGGCCAACGGCGCTCGAAGATGCCCAGGGCATCGTTCGTTCTTGCCAGTCCTGTCAGTTTCACGCCCGAAAGGTGAGGCAACCGGCCTACGCCTTGCAGACCATTCCCCTCGCCTAGCCATTCTCGACGTGGGGCCTCGACATTCTCGGTTCCTTCCCGAGGTCGGTCGGGGGGAAGAAGTTCCTATTCGTGGCGATCGACACCTTTTCAAAATGGATCGGCGCATCCGGTCTCGCTATCACCGCCAAGGCTGCGGTAAAGTTCTTCCGTTCCTTCGTGGTCACGAGGTACGAGTCCCTGCGAGATCATCACCGACAACGAACGCAGCTCACCAAATGAGCCGTTCCAAGAGTTCAGCGCGGATATGGGGACCAAGGTCTGCTATGCCTCGGTGAGCCACCCCCAGAGCAACGGGGCGGCCGAGCGCGCCAATGGGCAGCTCATCCAAGGGATCAAGAAGCGAGTCTTCGACGAGCTCGGTCGCCGCGGCCGGGCATGGGTGGATGAGCTCCCCGCAGTCCTTTGGTCTGTCCGCACCTCGACCAATGGACGACGGGGCAAGCCCTTTCGGCTGTCTTGGGCCGAGGTCGCCCCGCCGCCGAGGTCGCGCTCCATTCCACTAGGACGAGCTCGGTCGACCATGTCGACCTCGAGCAGGAGCGGTCCCTCGACCTTGCCTTGGCGGAAGAAGTGAGGTGCCGCGCGCTTCTGCGCTCGGCGCTACCTGCAAGATCTCCGCAGACATGCTGCCCAAGCCGTCCGACCTAGGGGCTTCCGCGTCGGGGACCTGGTCCTACGACGGATCCAAGATCGCTCCCACACCAACAAGCTGTCCCACCGTGGAGGGCCCTTCGAGTCGCCTCAACAAGCCGCGAGGGCTTACCGTCTGCGGTCCCCGATGGCGAGGAGCTCGCGAGCTCGTGGAACGAGGCCACTCGGAAGTTCTATGTCTAGCGCCCTCTTTCACCCTTCATTAAGTTAAGGTGCCTCTTTCTTTGTTGCTGTGTTCGCTTCAGATTCTCGATTACGTGCCTCGGGGCATGCCCGAGGCTCTCGTGTTGCCATCCCCTGGTCCGGCCCAGGTTCATGGCCATAGTAAAGTTTTCTTCCGATTTCGTACTAATCTCTTTCGATTTGTAGAAGGGTTGGTGTTCACACGACCTAAGTTGCGATTCCTTCGGTCGAAGGTCGCGCCATCTTAAAGGCCCTGACGCGCGGCTCGTCCGTCCCTTTTTAACCAAAGTAATTTCTTCTTAGAACGCCTCGGCGGCCCGACTTACTGCGTGGCTATAAGGGCAACCATAAGGCCACGCGGCGGGCTCGGCCTCGGCGCCCATGCGTGTTCTTTCTTGCGGCGCTGGGTCACGTTCTCTAGGTTCGCCTCGGGGATGAACAACCCGGGCCCGGCATTCCGTGATCGGGGCCGCGGAAGACGATCGTTATCGGGAAAGCCGCCACCCCGTCTTGCCAACCATTGAACGTTCTCGAGGGCGCCCGAGCTCGATGACTTTACCGGGCTCGAGGTCGCAGCTTGGGATTCACCACCGGGATGACTCGTCGTTCTGCCGACCTTTCCCGGCCGGGTGGCGTGTTCGAATCTCTAAACCGCCCTCGAGGGGTCTTGCCGAGCTCGATGCATTCCCGAGCTCGCGAGTCGAACCAAGGCCAAAAATGCGGTCCACTGAGCTATCCCAGCCGACGGTCCGAGTTGTGCCCAAACACGTAACGCCAAGCGAGGCCTCGGTAGGGACCACGTTCTCTGGGTTCGTCTCAGGGATGCCAGTGTTCCGAGCCCGACGCGTTCCTGGGCTCGGGGGCCGCAGTAAAACGATCCTTATCGGAGTAAGTCGGCTATTCCCCTGTGTTACCGACCGGTGGACGTCCTCAAGAAGCGCCCCGGGCCCGATGACATTCCCAGACCCGGAGGCCGCGCCCCCTAAGATTACCACCAGGGATGATCTCGGTCGCAATAAGTCGCTTTACCGCAACAAGCCGACTAATTCCCCGCAGCCAAATTATCGAGACATGTCAACCCGAGTCGTGCCCGGGCCCGAGTGCTTTCGGGCGAGGCCTTGGTTGAATCAACATCAGGCATCAGACAGCTCTGTTAGCCTAAATTGGGTAATTCGGGCAAAAGGCGGTAGGCCTCGTTGCGAAGGTCCGCAGGAACGTGCTCACCACGCGCCACGTATCCAGTACTGTTCGACCCTTCCAAGAAATAGCCCGCACAAAGTACGCAGTGGCGGCACAGACCGACAAATAAGCTAAGTTCTCCAAAAAAACACAACTCTATAAAGCTTAGCATAAAGTTGTTTTATCTTTACAAGGGGGAATCTTTCACCCCCGGACCCATCTGCTAACTCTAAAGTTTACAGAGACATGTCTTGAGCGAGTTTTTCTGCTCAAGGCCTGAAACCTCCGTCGCGATCACGAGGACCTCGATTCGCCTTGTCAATCCGGTCGCGGCGCCTTGAGCCGGGCCAAGGCGTCTTTCTCACCGAGCCACCGCGCGACTTCTCTCCAAGACTAGCATTCCTGGCCTCGGCCTCAGCCACCTTGGTTTCTGCTCCGGTGGCCCTCGTCTCCAACCCCGCGACCGTCTTCTCGAGCTCGGCCGCTTTGGCTTCGAGCTCGGAGGAGAGCCCCCCTCGCCGTGCGACTTCTGCCTCGAAGCGAAGGCCAGAGATCTCGAGCTTGAGACGCTGGATCTCCGTCGACGCGCTCGCGTGGTCCACGTCAAAGACGTCCTGCGCCTCTCGACGGACCCGGCGAGGGTCTCTCCGCCTCCTCCGCTCCCCCTTGATGGCTTCGAGAGCGCTATGGCGTATATCTCTGGGCCACGCGCTCCGCTGGCCTCGGCGGCCGCAAGCGAGCTCGAGGGCCCGGGCCTCCTTAGGAGCGAGATTTCCTCTTGACCGCGCGACACGGCGGCTTTTAGCTCGGCGATGTCCCTCTGATTGACCTCGAGGGCACCGCATAAGGGCCGAAAGGCGAGCACATGTTCGCGCGCAATGTTGTACCCCCGGGAAACCAGCCGCAGACCCTGCGAAGGCAAAGAAAAACCCACCATGACCACTAAGAAAAGGGAGGAAGAAGGAGCTGACGCCACGATCGATCTTACCTCCACTAGCCGGCCTTCCAGCAAAGACAAGTCGACGACACCATCAGAATCTCGGGGCAGTACGCCCGCAGTTGCGTCCCCGGTGGCCTCCGCCGCCGCTATGGCAACGGTGCACCCCGGAGGACCAGGGGGATCCGCTCCGGCCACGGCAATGGCGGCCGGACCTTCTGGGCCGGCAAGTGGCTCAACGACCCCCTGGCCGCCCTCGATTGCGGGAAGGGTTCTCGGCTCGCCAAAGGTGGACGGCCCCACCCGGCACGGCGCAACGCCGCCTCTCGATCCACGGCTCAACAACCGAAAGCGCCCGGTCGGAGGCATCGGGTCGGATGATGGACCGAGCCACGATCGCCCGGCATATGAGCCGCGACGCAGAAAGTTATCAAAAGATGCTCGATCACCCCACCACCACGGTTAAGAACGGGGAACTTACCGCGCGAACGGACGCGCGCAACCTCGCTTTCTTTATCGCCCCGCGAGGCGATTCGGCTCTCCGCTTTCCCGAGGACTCCACCCCCGGGGACGCCCCCACCAGGGGCGCAACGACGACGCCACCCCCGAGCGGCCTCAAGCTCGAGCCCGGGTACCCCCAAGCTCGGGGGGTCTAAACCCACCACGACACGGTCGCCCCACTCGACGTGGGGCTTCTCGGCGATTTGCTTTGGGGCGTCGAAAGCCAGCTTCTTGCCCCCCCTCTTGCCTTTGATCAGGCCAGGAAACGGTAGCAACTGCTTGGCCGTACCCCAGAGCTCTTTGGTTGCCTACACGAGCTCGCCACAATAAGCATCCGAATCCGAGCGCCCAAAGTAAGGACCAAGGTGAAGGGCTTTTACCTCGCTACTACGCCCCAAGATGTTCTTGAGGATGTTGCCGCCAAGGTCGAAGGAGTCGGCGGCCTTCCCGAAGATCTCCTGCATCCTCGAAGCGACCCATGCCGACCTCGGTGCTACGAGATCAGGAATAAAACGTCAGGCGATAAGAGAGCCCCGACCAAGGTCCGAAAGGATCCGAGATCGGACGACACTTACCCTCGTGACTTTCCCGGGTGGCGTCGTACCTCCCGGTGATTTCAAAGAAAGGGTGCAACCTCCTCCGTAGAGGGAGCACCCGATTCGCAGTAGTCGTGAACGACCGTCGCCCTTCGTGCCCGCATGGCGCATGTGTGGATGAAGGCGCACTTCTGGTCGCCCACCGAGTCCTCGTGCTCGGGGTCTCCCTTCCCTTCGATCACGACGCCGTTATAGGCAAGCCCGCCTCCTCGCCTCTTCTTTAAATAAAACCACTTCTCCGCCCACGCCCGAGCGAGTCCCGAGTCGGGATTTGGAGAAAGGTGCAAGGAGTCCTACCCGCACTGAAAATAGAGGCACCCGACGACGGGTCTTTCGCGATGCGGACAAGGAGTAAAACGAAGAAAGCGAGGGGTAGGGAGCTCGCCAAGAACCCTCGCAAAGATGTGCGAAATGAAAGGAGAAGGAGGAGTTCGGCACCAAGTTCACGAGCTCGATCTCGCCTCGCGCAAGGACCGCAGACCAAGAAGTCACTCTCCGGGTCCGCAGCCCAAAGAGCATGTATCGCCGTGCTCACGACCTCGTCGTCCAGAGGTCGCGACACTTTCTCCCCGGAAGGAAGCCACCGGGAGAACGGGTCCGAAGCCCCAAAGACTCCATCTCCTCATCCGCTCTGCGGTGAGTGTGCTCCTCCCAAACTTCGCCATAGAATCAAGGTCAAAGGGAGGGAGAGAGCGGGTCGCAATCAAGGGCTAGAAGGCGTTGACGCAATGGGCGAGGAGGAAGAAGGCAAGAGCACGAAACGGAAGTGAAATCTGAAGGTGAGACCCCCGGTTTTAAAAGACGCCTCATCTACCGACATCACCATCACCTCAAAAGGCGTCCGTAGCTGGCCGGGCGGCCAAACGTCGGGGCCTTTCGAAACCCCGGTACGGGCGCGTCCCCCCACGCATCCTACAGGCCCCATTCCTTCAACTTCCCCGTCCACGAGGCCCCTGGGCTTCCTGCCAACAGCCACGTGCCCCAAGGATGGGTCAATTGAAGTGACTATACGAGAGCAGGTGGCCATCTCCCAAAATGGTTTAATGATCGCCGAAGTCATGTTCCCAGTCCCATCAGCCGGTCACATACAGTACGAAGACACGCTCTCTCCGAGGCAACACCCACGTCATGCGCGAAGAACGCCAACACTCGTAAGGTTCGCAGAGGGCGGTACGCCGCTTCCGGAAATACCTAACCGCCAGCCAACTAGACTACGACCCGGCATGGGCAAGACGGCGATGATCGGTCACAGAAACAAAGGACCAAGCTCCTAGTGTAGGTCACCTCGTCCTCTCCCAATTCTCGATGTAACTCGCCTTCCTTCCATATAAAGGAGGCGGGAACCCCGTGGAGGGCAATCGAACCCATCTCGCTAAGCCATTAGCACCCTCGCTTGTAAACTTGGTGTAACCATCTACACTAAAGGCAATACAACGCCACCACACGAACTGGAGTAGGGGTTCAGCCCGAACCAGTATAAACCTCGCGTCTCCTGTTTGGTTGCTCAGGTTCCCCTGCTTAGTGCGCCCGCCGAGGGTGCCACCCGGACGAACGAAGCTCTAGGCCTCGCCCTCCGTACGATCCTTCCCTCTCTTTCTTTGCGGTCGACGATCCCGATCATCGACATTTTCGTTCTCGCTTCGTGTAAAAGAGTTGACTTGGAGATGTTATGTTTGGACCTAACAGACATTATATACTATTACAACTCACTTTATACAAGCAATATGAAACTAATTCTATCACTGCTCTACATGGATCACATAGACATTCACATTAACGGACCAGGGGTATTACAGTGTGCTCTTGGAAGTTTTAAGCTGGTGGCGTCGCTCAAGTAGCTTTGGGACGAGTCTGCTACTTTGGCGCAATCTCGAGAAGCGGTATTGAGATGTTGCTGATGCTGTTGTCGTATTGAGTTGGGAGTGTGTTATCCTGCCCAACTATCTCTAAAATACTCACTCTTTTCTTTTTAAGAAAGAACATCCAAATCCAATACATAAAACAGAATAGTTTGCATTGTAGCGGCAGCTCAACTGGAATTGCCCATAGTCATGGACTCATGGACACAGAATAATTCTAGGCTGCTTCTAGGAAAGATCTGTACATGTCTTATTTTTTTGACGAAATGTGCAGGTCTTATTAAGCTTCTAAGTCCTATCGCTTCCTAAATAAAAAGCTCCTAAAAAATAATGAGATATGGTAACTCTAGCTTATCTGACTATGAAAGCTCGATGGTTGATGCGAGTACGGGATGTGATAACGTTATCCGACTGTATTTCTGCGGTGAGAAAGAAATTATTTTGAAATTAGCTTGAAAGAGACTAAGTTTTAAAAAATATCAAATAGCCAGAAAAGCGACTATTTTTTTTTGACGTACTCATAAAAAAGGAAAATAATGGATAACATACGTCAGGAAAGAAGCAACGGAAGGGCTCGGAGATTCCCAAGTTTGACCCGCCGCCGCCATTCGGAGGAGGAAGAGGAACCCTCGCACGCACCGCACCACCACCACTGCAGAAATGCAGAGGCCCCCTCGTATGTCGTAACTCCCCAAATTTCTCTCGCCAAGCCCTCCTGCGTCTCCCACCACCACCACTGCTCCGGCCGCCTCCCGGCTCCGCGCGCCCCGCCCCGCGTACACCTCGCCGCGGCCTCGTACGCGCCGCCTAGCCGCGTGGTGGCGGCAAGGGCGATGAGCCCCGAGGCTCCCCATGATGTGGCGCCGGCGGAGCCGGCGAGGCATGGGGCTGGGGTGGTGGCGGTGGCGGAGATGGTGGAGGAGGCCGCCGTGTGGTGCGCCGTGCACGGGCTTCTCGTCGGCGACCGCTCCAACCCGGTACGGCCGCTCCCTTGCTGGCTTGCTGATCGAAACAGCTGCTTTTCCCCCCTGTTCTGAACGATTCGTTTAGCGAGGCCAAAGTTCTCGGAAATGTGATGCTATCTTGGTGTTGGTTGGAGCAAAATTTTGGATTTTTAGGCGCCTTCCATTTCTTGGAGTTGTTATCTCTGGTTCGACGTTTCGATTTTTCAATGTTCCCTCGCGCCTCGGTGTGGAAATGGGAAAAGAATGAATGTTTCAATGCTCAGTGCTTCGATTTTTTTTTAGTTACAAACAGAAGACAGGGGTGATTTGTGGGCTTGTGGCTTCGATTAACTTATATTCAGCCAAAGGCTTAAAGACAGAACACCTTCCCAGGTTTTATTGAGCAATGGAATACCACTACACTGCTCAGCATTTTACCTGCGCATCTATACCCCTTTATAATGCACCTAAGCAATTTTTCCTACGTCCACCCTAGATAATGCACCTCATTAGAGATGGCCCAATGTTCGTGCACCCAACAAAACGTCCTCAGAAATTTGCATTCATCAAAATGAACGTCTCAGATCTTTCCTCAGTTTTACTCACCCACATCCGATGGCCATTATTTAGTGTATCTAATCATCCTCGTGGCCTACAAATGCACTCTCCCCACCTATATATTTGGAAGGAGAGGTAATCAAACAAGGAAATAAATAAGGAGGATCCGCATGCAAGGAAACCAGACTTGAATTTTTTATTGGCCAAAATTGTACGTACTACATATTTGGAAGGAGGTGAATCAAACAAGGAAATAAACAGGAGGATCGACATGCAAGGAAACAAGACTTGAATTTTTTATTATCCTGGCATTGTGATCGTATTTTTTTCGAATATGACCCTTCTCGAGACTTTTTTACGGATCTAGCCCATAGAGCCTAATTTTAGCGCACGGAGAGCGTTGAATTTTTGTTTTTATTTTTTATCTAAGGAACCAACGATTCGTGAGTCTTTGCTTAATTTTTTCAATTTTTTCTCATGGAACCAATGACCGCGAGCACTGCTTAATTTTATCTTTTTTCCTGCGGATCCAAATGGCCGGCGAGCGCAGCTTTATTTTTCTATATTTTTCGAAATCATCCTGTGGCACCAACACGCACCTTCCTCACCTCCAAAGATCAACAAGGAAAAGGAAACAAACGTCTTGGAATCAAGGAAAAGGAAACAAACGTCCCGGAAAAGGAAAGGACCATACATTACGTCTTTGGGAAAAGGAAACCGAGATGGGCAACAGCACCGTGAGAACGCAGGTCCGCAATGGCTCCACTGTGCGCCATCGGTGGCTTTTGCCGACGCGCGAGGTTGCTTGTCACGACCTCGCGACCACCGTGCCTCGGCAAATTTATAATTTAATTTTTTTGAAAATAATTTTATTAAGTACAAAATAATCGAAAGTTTTTTTGAGAATTTTTCTAGAATTTTTTAACCTAATGTGCTATCTTTTCAAAAATCCTTCTATATTTAAAAAAATGAAGGCAACTCACCTGTAGCTTCTTCTAGTCAGCCAGCACTGCAGAAGCTTCTTCTCTTCCTCCTCCATTAAAGCAAGAAAGAAGCTCCAAAGCTCCATCAATCCCGCACCAAATCTCCTCTTTCCATCTATGGTGTTAATTTCCCAAATTTCGTGCTCTATTGCCAAAATTTCCTCCTAATCTGATTTGATCCTAAATTATGGTTTCCATAAATATGCTTGTTTCGGGCTATAAAAGCCACGAGCTCTCCTCCACCCCATCGCATTGCGTAAATCCCCAAGTGCTCCTCTTGTAGAGATCGCGAATTTTGAGGTAACCTGCCATCATCGTCATCTTTCCCGTGAAATTCACCGCAATCGTGACTCCTCCCACAGCGTCGGTGCCGGCGATCTCGCCGCACCGATGCCGACCCATCGCGACCGCCACCACCCCGCCTTCCTCCTCCTGCGGTTAAGCCTGCAGAGCACGTTGTGCTCTCTGTGGAAGCTACAAAAAATAATCTAAAATCGTAAAATTCTTTTTCTTTCTCTTTCTTGATTTAAAATCTTTTGCCACCGCTTTCGCCATTCGACCTCCATTTAGTTCTGTTTTCTTTCTAAATTCATTTAAAATTCTAAATTTCTCTTTTATTATTAAGTGTTGTATTCATACTTATCTTCTCATTTAATTGATAAGCGGGTGTCTTTGTCGTAGCGTTAGCACAGCACTATACTAGTTATCTTGTATTACTGATGGTACTCATGACCAAATACATTTTTTTTAGACTTTTTGGTGTTGCCTCTACCTCAGTTGGTGGACGTTGGGCATCTGTTGACCAGTAGGATTTGCACTTGGCATGGAACTGAAGTATATGCACATTGACGACTTGGCTTCCATCTAATGTAGTTGCGCACATAATATACGTATAGTATTGAAATTACATTTCTTGAAAATTTCATGATTTGCATTGTCCCGCCACATTTTCCATGTTGTTAACTGTCGAGCCAAGAATTGAGAATCATTAAATCCTGTGACAGATTTTGATGTGATGAACGACAAACAACAGTAGTTGTAAACTAGAATTCTTGTAGAATTAGCAAATTAACATAATATTGACCCCTTGCAGAGATCTGGAACAGTCCCTGGTGTTGGTCTGGTTCATGCTCCATTTTCGCTACTTCCAACACGTTTTCCAACATCTTTTTGGAAGCAAGCATGCGAACTGGCTCCTATTTTCAATGAGCTTGTGGATCGTGTGAGCTTGGATGGGGAGTTCTTGCAAGATTCTTTGTCTAGGCAAGTTTCAAATTCCATATTGAATTTTCTATATGTTGATATGTAGAGCTTTGTATTAAACTCGCACAAAGTGGATTAGAGTCTCAACTGATTGAGGTCCTATGAAGGCTGTTGCTTTCAGTTTTCAGGGGCATATTATTGTCTGGTAGTATCTTCATTGAAATGACCAGTTCATTTTTCCGTTTTTTTAATAATGTCAGCTAGGTCAAAAATTTAGATTCTAAGGAATTTCCAGATAAATATAAAATCATTATTTTGTGATTTCAGAACAAAGCAGGTTGACGATTTCACTGCTAGGCTGTTAGAAATTCATGCAAAGATGATGGCAGTAAATAAGGAGGAGGTAATTAACTGAGTTTGTTGTTAACTTCTGATACCAAATTCTGAGAAATGCATCTTTTAATTTTTGCTTCTTGGCAATATGCTTGTTGGTAAGGTACTGACAAGTGCTTAATAAACCATCAGGATATCCGCCTAGGGTTGCACCGATCTGATTACATGCTGGATTCTGAAACAAATTCACTTCTTCAAATCGAGCTCAATACTATTTCATCATCTTTTCCTGGTCTTAGCTCCCTTGTGTTTAACTTCACAGGTCAAGTTACCGTGTGCTCTTACACTCTTTGACAGAATCATCTTGTGTTGTGACTTTTAGTAATCTCTTTGAAACATAAAAGAAGACAATTGAACATGCTGAACGCAAATGGTAATCTTGCCAGCCACATGGGTTCTCTTTTTTACACATCAGAGCACCCGAGAGGAATATATTGAGTCAGCTACAGGCGTGCTTAATAGAGCTGTATGCTTACAATAACATTAGAAATATTCAATTTCCACATTTTGGAAGCCTCAGCTTAATCTTACAGGCATAAATTATGCTTCTATATTGTCGATTTTTTAAATCATTAGTTGTAAGACTGCCTCTTTTAAGGGGTGTTATACTTAAGGAGTTAACTGCTGCGTGTCCTATGTTAGTGAATGAGAAATTAGGCAGCATGACATTCTTAATCTATAATAGCATTCATTTCTTATCTTGAAATGTCTACAGGATTTCCTTGTTTTCATCTCCTGTAGTTAACCTGATAAGTGCTATTCGTTTGCTAACTACAGGACCTTACTTAATCAATATGGGAAAGTATTAGGTCTTGATTCTAAAAGGATTCCTCAAAACTGGGCGGCCAGTCAATTTGCTGAAGCATTGGGCAGAGCATGGTCTGAGTATAATAATGACAGGTCTACACTTTACCTATGCAGTTTGAGTTTAAGTTATTCAGATCATTTGGAATAGGCAAGACCAACTAACATAGATTTTTCCCTCTTGGTTGCCCAGTGCTGTACTTATGATGGTTGTTCAACCTGAAGAAAGAAATATGTATGACCAATACTGGCTCATCAATCATTTGAAGGAATCATATCCTTTTATTATTTGCTGTCTTTTCCCTCCTGATGTCAACCTCCATGACAAAACTTTCTAATGTATGTGGTTCAGTTTTTCCTATACAATACGAACTTTCTATTGTTTTGATTTATTGTTTGTAAACATTAATTATCAACATTTCTGTTTGATATTACTTTGGCAAACTATTGTTGGGTTCTGTGAGCATTTGTTTTTACTACTTATGTGGTGGTCACAATTAACATCATGGAAATGGGGCTTTCCTTAACTATTTATTACGCATGGTGTGACGACTATAAGGAAAACTTTGGAACAGGTGGAGGCTGAAGGACAGGTGCTTCCGGATGGAACACTTGTGGTGTATGTATCCTGTACAGACATGAAGGAAAGCTTACTGTTTGCTATAGCACTCTAATACTTAAATTTATAAAAATGCAGAGATGGCCGGACAGTTGCTGTTGTGTATTTCAGAGCTGGGTATGCGCCAAATGATTACCCTTCTGAAACGGTATGTGCTACTACATTTGTTTAGTCAACACCCTTTCTCATTAGAGAGTGAATTTCTATCTCATAACTTGACTGAAAACAAGTTTTCATGTGATACCTTTTCTATAAGAATCATATTTTTGTTTTGGTGTGATGCTTCTTTGCTTTCAATTTCATCATGGAAAAGGAAACTTCTTTTGTTTGTGAAATTCATTATCTGTGTTTTAAAGCTTAAGTCCAACATGTCAAGGTGATGTGATTGCACATGGTGTGTGTGCATACTATTTAGTTTTGTTGTGACAGGCTTTCACCATGGCATGTTCTTCTTGTATTTCAGGAATGGAGAGCTAGGCTTTTGATGGAGCAGTCATCTGCTATTAAGTGCCCTTCAATATCCTACCATTTAGTGGGAACGAAAAAGATCCAGCAAGAACTAGCAAAACCAAATGTTCTTGAAAGGTGATTGAGTTTTTTTGCTACCTATGGGTGGTTTATGTATTTGAATATTCCTTTGATGTGAATAGTACATAATAGATATATTGAATTCATAACAGACTTGGTGGCAGGGTTCCAAATTTCGGCGAAATTTCGGATTTCGACCACCCCGAAATCTAAAGTACCGGCCAAAAATTTTTTTTAAAATTTTGAAATTGCTACAGTCACCCGAAATTTCCGCTTTTTCGGTGAAATTTCGGGTTTTTTTGGCCGGTTTTAAAACTTTTAGGGCCGGATTTGACCGGATTTGGTACAATAACCCTTAGGAAAGTCATCTCCTATGAAAATTTGTTGAAAAAATGAATTTTTAAAACATTTTAAAATTTTGGCAGAAACACTGTCGATTTTTATAAAATTGTACAAGCTTGATAATAAGCTGAAAATTTTATGGTACTATCCTTAGTAGTTTAGGATCATACATAAAAAAATTCAAAATAATTTAACTTCATTCGTTATCTTTAAAAAATCAAAAACAGAATGAACATAATTGGGACAGTTATATTGTCAGAATTTTATAAATTTTCTTGAGTGTGATTATGATCTAAATTCTTGTGAGAGATTAATAATTGACTCAGTACCATTATATAAATTTTTCAAAAATTTCAACTTTGTTTGTTTGGTCAATCAAATCTATGTAAGCATTGAACTTCGTTTGTTATATTATATTTCAAAAATAAAAAAGAAAAGAACATAAATGGTACTGTGCCTTGTAAGAATTTTATAAATTCACTGGAGTGTGATCATGAATCACAATTTTTATGGGATATTAAGAACTTCCTTATCACCATTCTGTAAAATTTTCAAGAATTTTAAACTTTTTTTACTGCTAAAGCAAATCTATGTATTGATCATCAGATTTTTATCAGGACGTAGCACTGTCTGAATTTTTAAACATTATTTGAGAATGATCATCGTCTAAAAATTTTAAAGAAACATTAATGTTACATCAGGACCATCCACAAAAAAATTCAAAAGTTTTTAACGTGGTTTACATAATTTTTCATTTTGTTCAAGTTTGCCGGTAAGTCTTTTAATAGGGCGGTAGTACTGTTCAAATTTTTCAAATATTCATACGGTTTGATCATCATCTGAAAATTTTATGAGAGCATTATAGATACATCATAATCATGCAAAAAAAAATTCAACAGTTTCTAACTTGATTTGTACCATTTTCCATTCGGATCAAACTTGTCGGTCAGTGTTCTATCAGGACAGTACCACTCTCCGAATTTTTAAAAATTCCTCACATGTGATAATCAGCTGAAATTTTTGTGAGAACATTAGTTATGGATCATAACCATGCACAAAAAATTCAACAGTTTATAACTTGATTTGTACCATTTTCCATTCGGATCAAACTTGTCGGTCAGTGTTTTATCAGGACAGTACCACTCTCCGAATTTTTAAAAATTCCTCAGATGTGATAATCAGCTGAAATTTTTGTGAGAACATCAGCAATGTGTCAGGAACCTCCAAAAAAAATTTCAAAATTTTTCGTTAACGTTTAGACCACTTTTCAGCCGGTGCAAAAAACCTGAAATTTGGTATTTCGCCCAAATTTCGGTTTTTCACGAATTTCGATTTTGTTTTCCGAATGGACCGGATTTGAATTTTCAAATTCAAATTTCGTCCGAAATATTTCCGAAATTTCGAAATTTCGCGATCCGGCCAGGGACGAAATTTATTCCGAAACCGAATTTTCAAACCTTGCTTGGTGGTAGTATGTCATATTTAAATTCCTACTGCTATACTTCTAATTTCCAGTCGCACATTCCTAACCACTATCTGATTTTATTTATCTGTAGATTCCTTGACAACAAGGAGGACATTGCCAAGCTACGTAAATGCTTTGCAGGGTTATGGAGCTTGGATAATGAAGAAATGGTGAAATCAGCAATAGAGAAACCTGACTTGTTTGTCTTGAAACCTCAGCGGGAAGGTGGAGGTCAGTTTTCATGGCACTTAAAAAAACATTTTCTTCACAATAAATTCTCAGAAAATCTCCTGATCCTGATATCCGTTTTAGGGAACAACATATATGGTCATGATTTGCGAGAAACACTGGTCAGACTCCAGAAGGAACAGGGAGAGGCACTTGCAGCCTACATTCTGATGCAGCGGATTTTCCCAAGAGCTTCTCTGAGCCATCTGGTCCAGGGAGGTGTTTGCCTTGAGGACTTTACAATCTCTGAGCTTGGGATATATGGAGCCTACCTGCGGTAATTAACCCTTTGGAAGCTCAGAACTCCTGTGCTCTACATATGTGCCATGTTCCCTTTCTTTTTCTGATTCCAAATCATATTATTTTCATTGGTCAATCACAGGAACAAAGACAAGGTAGTCATGAATAATCAGTGTGGGTACTTGATGCGCACAAAGTTTCTTCACAAATGAAGGTGGAGTTGCTGCAGGATTTGCTGTTCTGGACAGCATTCTCCTCACAGATTAGGTAATAAGCTCGCACCAACTATTTCTGATTGAACCTTTTATCAATTTTCTAAGTGATCAAAACCTGTTGATTTCCTTACTGCATTGTAAGCTAAAAAGTCATCAAATTCAATCGATCTTGATAAATTTCCTCATCTAATTCAGTTACAACCAGTTTCCTACAGTCCTCTGGTACCTACAACAACCATAATTAGTAACCTTTCTTGTAGATTAGGACTGGAATATTTCGGACAAATAGCTGTTTTATTTCTCTCTTTTTTTATCTTGAAAATTTGAATCGAATCTGCCTTTTGTGTTGCCTTTCTTGCAGTGAGACATCAAGGTGGCAGTCTGGCAGTGTTACAAGTTACAACAGGCACCGTACTAGGAATGAAACTGACAGACAAATGGCTGGAATATATGTTGTAGTTTGTTTGAGCATCAATTCCTTTTGGCTGCAACATAGCAAGCAATGTGAATAGCTTACAGAATAAAGACAATGCAATTGGTTTAACCCTTGAAAAGGAAGGATAATCGGATAATTAGGTCGTGGCCATGTATGTAGTGCCAACAGGCAAATTAGGGTTGGGGATAAAGATTATTGTTTCACTAGATGTAAACGTAGAAAGGCCCTGTTGACACCCACTGACAGATGAGCCCTCTTGTTGATGCAATTAGGATATGTATGTTTTCTTTCAGTTTACAGAACAACGATGCAAACTTATGACTCCTGGTCAGCCTGTTTCCTGATGACAAGATAATGCAATTTCAGACTTGTGATTGTGAATGTGAGGTTCTACCTGGTGATTGGTGCAAGAGTTCAATGATCTGTTATTGAGAAGAGACTGTGTTTGTAAAGCTTGGCCCATAATAGTGTGTGTCTCCATGCACGGAGATGATTCCTGGGATGTCGGCCGCAGAACCTCGATCGGACCGGAATCCCAGAACTTGCATGTGCAACGAAGGTTACTAAATTGAATTATTTTTTATTTACCTTAAAAAAATTGAGTTATTGATATTGGTGACAGACGCGTACGTAGCCTGGCGTCGCTGTCGATCGAATTCGTTGAAGAAAAGGAAGGGAAGGGAAGGGAAGGCATGTACCATCTCTGGCCAGAGCCAACGGTTCTGTTAGAATGCATGCCCAAGCCGTCGCATACGCTAGACATAGTAAAGTCACAACCTACGCGTAGAAAGCTTTCGATCGTGACAATGATCGCAATCACACAAAAGCCAAAGCTTCTAGCTTGTTAATTACTCCATAGGTTATTTTATTTACTCACTCTGGCTTGAGCCAATGCAACTCCATCGATGGAGTGTATTTGTGTGTATATATATTCTCGAGAGTACGAAAAATACTTCATATAGAGCGAGGAGGGACGAGACCACCAATATGGCCATCGTGTTGAACATGATCAACGATCGTGTATGCTATGCAGTAAAATCAAGGCTATATAATTAATATACTGTTAGTTGGCTGGAGCTTACAAACATCCCTGTGTGTTTTTTGTGTGTGTCTATAATAATGGTCGGTGGAATTTATGTATAAAATGACATATATGGTTTTATTTGTCCATGCATATATTGCACGATTGGTTGCATCTTACATAATAAAATGGCATACGTACGTATGCGGCTTTTTATTTTGGTCTACGCCATTCGTTCGTTGGAGCTTACATAAGAAAACAGTAGCCTTGCACTTTTTGTCGATACCACAAGTTGGTTGGAGTTGTTTTATGCATTTATGTATAACAATAAAAACAATTATACAGAGATTTACATATCTATCGATTGGTTTGTGCGAAAAACCAAAATAAAATGACAATTTGTTAGAGCTGCTTTACGCATGCAAATGTATGCTTGTTAATTTGACGATCGATGAGACCTTGAGAAACAGCAGTGCTAATTTACAATCGGATGACAAACAAACCATAATTAATTAATTTTCTCATCACGAAACCACAAATATATAAGAAAAAGTGCATGTATTTCAAAATTGAGTAAGCGCGTGGATTGAAGTTGATAAGGAATGTTCAAGTGAACCTAAGCAACTAACGCTAGCGCTTAATTACCTAAGCGTTTTAACTTTTACATCCTGAGTAAGCAAGTTTAAATTTTGATAGGCCAATACGCATGTAAACACACATACATGTTGTAGCGCGCGCTCAACGTCTAACATATCTATCATTCCAAATGTACTACAGTCCGCTTCTAAGGACAAAAATAGCGTAAAAGAAACTTCTGCACTCTAGCGGCGTTCTCAATGCTCATATATATATGGCAGTGATATCCTCAACATGCCATCTAGAATTGATGTTTATGTAGAAAAGAAATTAAATAATAGAGGGAAAAAGCAATGTCTTGCATTAGACATAGGTTGGGCATAAAATCAAATCACTAAGAAACAACAAAAACATGCATTGAGAATGATAGTTATTTCTAGGTACATATTTTGTGGTGTCACAGCATTAATATGCCCGTAGGGGGAAAGAAAGAAATGTGAGAGAAGATATATCTTTATTGACTAGGCCTACAAGTAGATACTCCCTCTGGTCATAAATAATTGTCGTTTGTACATCGACACGGTCTCCAAAATATAACTTTGATCACTAATTTCTATTATAATATATATATAAAACCCAATAAAATTATAATATTATGAAATTACTTTTTGAGGCAAATCTAAATATATGATTTTCATGTATCCAACTTAAATATTTAAAAAGATATTGACAGTTAAAGTGTCAAAAGTTCGACTACACCTGTGTTCAAAACTACAACAATTTTGTGACCTGAGGGTGTATTATACATTCGAGGAATTATATTTAGTTATCTATTGTTGTTTCTCGGAGTGGTAATAGGGGCTGTCGGGTATGCCAAAAGTGCTATAAGATCGCCTCTCCAATGGACTAAGTTTGTTGATTGAACTGATTCCAATTTTAATGATTTGAGATTTTTAAGACAATAGAACTATTTGTATTATTATACTTTTAGCAAATTTCAAATATATGTGTTGGATTTATGATCTTATGAAATCATCATACAAGACTATAAAGTTGTACGTACGAAAGTGTGCCCCCAACAAAAATGTTCTAGTTCCGCCACTAATTGTTTCTAAGTGATGATATAGATATAGCGAAGCTGTGCCTTTTAGAAATGCCCTAAGTACTCGGGTGTCAACAACTCATGCATTTACCATTTTTAGAAGAGAAACTGACATGCTAACAAAATCTCATCCCAAAATCCGAAATGCTTATCTGAAAGATGGTTTTTCTTCCCTTTTCTTCTGGTACTTTCCTTCTATTCCCGCATCTTATCTAATCATATACTATTTTTTAGAAAAAATTAGCCAAAGCACTGCATTTATTAAAGAAGAAAGTGACAACAGCCAAGCTACAAATGTACACAAGAGCCCATGATCGAACGCAGGCCAACTGAACAGCGCCTTGCGCCCCGACCAACCGAGCTAGCTCGGCCCTCTTATCTTATCATACTATGTACTCGTGTTTTTTCTATGTCGACCAATACACCATACATCATATAGCTTTCCAACTTCCAAACACATCAGCCAAGCTATACCGCAAATCATATCTCCCTATTTGCTTTTGTTCCTTATAAGCGACACTAATCATTACTCTCTTTTTTTTTTTGCGAGGAATCATCGTTACTCCTTTAGATGAACCTAATGATGATGAATGTTGTATTCTTCACCTTCCCAACATTCACTCACCTCTCATCAAATCCCTCCTCCGCCCCTACAAAATCTCTAACAAAAAAACCAAAAATTGCTCGATAACAAACAAATTAAATATTAAAAAACGCAATACTTATCCCAACAATGCAAACAACGATGACAAGGTCATGGATGTGATGTAAGCCAAGCTCGGCAGGCGGCACAGTGTGGCCCAAGGCAAGGCTCGATCAAGCACCGCGTCGGAGCCGAGAGGCTTAAGCTAAGCAAAATAATAGCTTAACGTGTTGGTAATATTATTTTTATCATAGCAAAGTATAGGCATTAGACTAGTTAAAAACGAAACAAATGGGCAGATAATTACTGTATGCACAAGTAAATAAATATGAGATTATCCTATATATCATCCTTTTTGCCAGCTAGATAAGGCTTCATCAAGAGAGAACCACATGCATGGGCGGGCTTAATCATATCCATAAATTAATCTCTCCCACAAAATTTGCACATCACTCAAAAAAATTAAATAAAAGAGAGAAATAAATGCCCCCCAAGAACACAAATTAAACTACATCATCGATTTCACCAAAAAACTCTCACTCTACCAATCGCTCTCAAATCAAATAATTAAAAAAAGGGGGAAAACAATGCAGCTAAGCTAGCAGAAATGCATCCACAGATGACAAGTGGAGAGCATCAGCATCTCATATATCTGGGTGCCTCATATGCCCATCACGGCACCAATCTCGACGCGCCTCCGGCGCCGGCCGCCACCGCAAAACTCCCGCCGTTGCAACAACAGCCACCAACCACGACCCGTTCGCGATGCTCTTCGTCTCGCCATCGCTCTCCGTCACCGCCCGTCGCCGTAGTCCTCACCGTCGTCGGACGCGTCGGGCGGCGCGCAGCCACGCGCCGTCGGCACGGAAGAACGGAACACCTCGCGCCGCTCGCCCGCACCACCTCGGTCGGGATCGGCCGCCCGCCGAGCGCTCCGCGCGCATGAACGCCTCGCCACCCGAGGCATCGCCGCGGAGACGATCTCCGTGCGCCTCCTCTTCTCCGGCGACGGCTGGGGCCCCACCTTCCCCGCGCCGGCGACCACATCCGCGCCGGCGACCAAGGTCCGAAAGGATCCGAGATCGGACGACACTTACCCTCGTGACTTTCCCGGGTGGCGTCGTACCTCCGGTGATTTCAAAGAAAGGGTGCAACCTCCTCCGTAGAGGAGCACCCGATTCGCAGTAGTCGTAACGACCGTCGCCTTCCAGCCCCGCATGGCGCATGTGTGGATGAAGGCGGCCACTTCGGTCGCCCACCGAGTCCTCGAGCTCGGGGTCTCCGCTTCCCTTCGACCGCGACGCCGTATAGGCAAGCCCGCCTCCTCGCCTCTTCTTTAAATAAAACCACTTCTCCGCCCACGGCCCGAGCGAGTCCCGGTCGGGATTTGGAGAAAGGTGCAAGGAGTCTGCCGCAAATGAAAATAGAGGCACCCGACGACGGGGTCTTTCGCGATGCGGGACAAGGAGTAAAACGAAGAAAAGCGAGGGTAGGAGCCCGCCAAGAACCCTCGCAAAGATGTGCGAAAACAGAAAGGAGAAGGAGGGAGTTCGGCACCAAGTTCACGAGCTCGATCTCGCACTGCGCAAGGACCGCAGCCAAGAAGTCACTCTCCGGAGTCCGCAGCCCAAAGAACATGTACTGCTCCGTGCTCACGACCTCGTCGTCCAGAGGTCGCGACACTTTCTCCCCGGAAGGAAGCCACCAGGAGAACGGGTCCAGAAGCCCCAAAGACTCCATCTCCCTCATCCGTTCTGCGGTGAGTGTGCTCCTCCCAAACTTCGCCATAGAATCAAGGTCAAAAGGGAGGGGAGAGAGCGGGGTCGCAATCAAGGGCTAGAAGGCGTTGACGCAGCGGGGCGAGGAGGAAGAAGGCAAGAGCACGAGAAACGGGAAGTGAAATCCTGAAGGGTGAGACCCCCCTGGTTTTAAAAGACGCCTCATCTACCGACATCACCATCACCTCAAAAGGCGCGTCCGTAGCCAGCGGGCAGAAGCCGAAACGTCGGGGGCCTTTCGAAACCCCCGTACGGGCGCGTCCCCCCACGCATCCTACAGGCCCCATTCCTTCAACTTCCCCGTCCACGAGGCCCCTGGGCTTCCTGCCAACAGCCACGTGCCCCAAGGATGGGGTCAATTGAAGTGACTATACGAGAGCAGGTGGCCATCTCCCAAAATGGTTTAATGACTGCCGAAGTCATGTTCCCAGTCCCATCAGCCGGTCACATACAGTACGAAGACACGCTCTCTCCCGAGGCAACACCCACGTCATGCGCAGCAACGTCAACACTCGTAAGGTTCGCAGAGGCCAGGTACGCCGTTTCCCGGGGAAATACCTAACCGCCTTGGCCAACTAGACTACTGACCCAGCATGGGCAAGACGGGCGATGATCAGTCAGCAGAACAAAGGACCGAAGCTCCTAGTGTAGGTCACCTCGTCCTCTCCCAATTCTCGATGTAACCTGCCCCTTCCTTCCATATAAAAGGAGGCAGGAACCCCCGTAGGAGGGGCAATCGAACCCATCTCGCTAAGCCATTAGCACCCTCGCTTGTAAACTTGGTGTAACCATCTACACTAAAGGCAATACAACGCCACCACACGAACTGGAGTAGGGTTCACCAACCAAGATAAACCTCGCGTCTCTGCTTGGTTGCTCGGTTCCCCGCTTAGTGCGCCGCCGAGGTGCCACCCGACGAACGGTTTCTAGGCCTCGCCCTCCGTACGATCCTTCCCTCTCTTTCTTTGCGGTCGACGATCCCGATCATCGACATTTTCGTTCTCGCTTCGTGTAAAAGAGTTGACTTGGAGATGTTATGTTTGGACCTAACAGACATTATATACTATTACAACTCACTTTATACAAGCAATATGAAACTAATTCTATCACTGCTCTACATGGATCACATAGACATTCACATTAACGGACCAGGGGTATTACAGTGTGCTCTTGGAAGTTTTAAGCTGGTGGCGTCGCTCAAGTAGCTTTGGGACGAGTCTGCTACTTTGGCGCAATCTCGAGAAGCGGTATTGAGATGTTGCGTATTCTTTATTGCTAATGAATTACAGTGTACATGGGGACCCCCTCCTCCTTTATAGCGCTCTCTAGGGTTTCGGCATTAGGGACCACATGGGCCTTCGGTGGGCTTTAGGGTTTCTCAACACTCCCTTGGGCCTTTGCACGAGATGCATATGCCTCATTAAAACTCGAGAAAAAACCCGGTGGGAAAAATACTTGGAGAAAGAGTACATAGCATACGCTACTATGTTGCACTGAATTGCCTCGTTAAAACCTTACGCAAGAAAACTTCATGAAAAACTTGCTAAGGAAAAGAGTACAATTCTCCCAACTTCAATTGCTAATCTTGAGATTCATGTTGGGTATTCATAATTCATGCTCGAGATTCATGTGGGAGTATGTGACATATCTCCCAAATCTGCACTTCTCTAAGTCTCATCATCCCAATTCCTTTCACGCACCTTTCAAAGGTAGATCTTTGGGTGATTTAGTGAACAAATCTGCAAGATTTTCACATGACTTAGTATGCAATATCTTGATCTCGTTCATCTTATGCAATTCATGAGCATAGAAGAACTTGGGGTTGATATGCTTCGTGAGATTGCTCTTCACATAACCCATTTGTGCTTGGGCAACACAAGTGCGCATTATCTTCATAAATTATTGTAGGAGTTTGCTCAATGTTCAAACCACATGACTTACGGATGTGGTGAACCATTCTTCCGAGCCATGCACATTCACGAGATGCTTCATACAAGCGATGATTTCCGAGTGGTTTGTCGACGTCGAGACAAGAGTGCGCTTAGACGACTTCCAAGAAATTCTTCCTCCAAGAAAACATAGCCGCTTGTTCCTGCCCGACTTGCCGGTTGCCAAGATGCTGGTCGATAGGTACCCGACATCGGCATAGCCAACCAAATTCAATTCATTATTTCTTCTAAAGAATGCACAGGTCTTTGCTTCTTTGGAGGTAACGGAAGATGTCCTTGATCCCTTTCCAATGCCTTTTGGTGGGTTACGCAGCATTGCATCATCGAAGCTAGCAAATTCACGTGAGCGCAATGTCGGCCTAGTGCTATTCGCAAGGTACATGAGCGCTCAAGCGCACTCGAGATATGGGAATTCGCTCCCGGGACTTCCTCCCCTCTTCTCTAGGTGCAGTATGGGTCTAGGTGCGCTTGGAGTGACCTTGACCATTGGAGTCTTTGCAGGATATGATTTTTCAAAGCTAAATCGTTCCAACACTTTCTGCGTGTAGGTTGATTGATGTACCAAGATTCCTCCTTGGACATGTTCAAGCGCAAGCCTAAACAAAACTTGGTTTTACCCAAATCTTTCATTTCAAACTCGGACTTCAAGTATGAGTATGCCTCTTCAATTTCTTCATCCGTCCCAATGATGTTCAAGTCATCTACATAGACGGAGATTATCTGAGAATCCATTCGGGATCATTGTATAAACACATATGGACAATCTTCATTTGTTTGTGTAGCCTTTCTTGCATAGAAAGTCACTCAAACGATTGTACCACATTCTTCTGATCGCTTGAAATTTACATGTGATTTCTCCAATTTCACATGCAGGTTTCTATTTGCTCCATCTTGGTTGGGATAGGAATTCCTTCCTGTACTTTCATGTATATCTCCGAATCCAAGTTTCCATACAAATATCTTTGTGACAACATCCATTAGCTTCATTCTCAACTTCAAGTTGATCGCCATTGAGATCAAATATCTAAAGGTAATTCCTCCCATGATCGGAGAATAGGTTTCTTCATAATCAACTCCGGGCGTTGAGTGAAACCTTGAGCTACAAGCCTTGCTTTGTACCTTACAACCGTTGTTTTCATTTCTCTTCCAACAAAGACCCATTTGTGACCTCTGAGGTTTATATGGGGAGGTGTGCGGCATCTGAACTCAAACACCTCTCTCTTGTTCGGAGAGACTAATCTGCAGATGATTGCCTTTTCTATTCTTCCCAATCTAGCCTTTTCTTGCACTCTGCTAGAGATGCAGGCTCGGGATCATGATCAATGATTGAGGCAATCTTCTTTGAAGTATGCATCAACGTTGGTCGTTGCTCTATTCAGGATTCTCCGTTATTACAAAGTTTATGGCCATTTCTTCATGGGGTGCTTCATGCACTTCTACTTGCTCTTCTCTGCTTTTCCCTATCGCAGAGCAAGTTCCTTTAGCTTTCATCGCCTATGTGTGCACACATTATTTCCGCGGCTTCTGCGCAGTGGAAGATTCAAGTCTGGAATTGCCTTTCTGTTGGCTTCTTTCCGTGCAGTCTCAACCGGCTCCCCTTCTTTCCTTGGGGCATTTTCGTGATTGGTTGTGGTAAGTCCTCTCTTGATTTTCTCCAGACGTCTCGGGTACTTTGGGTTTGAGGCAGTTTGCTGTTCTTTTTCTTTGAGGCCTCAAGCAGGTTGAGGATACCTTCTATTTTCTTTGGTATTTCCACCCTCTCGGTGCATTTCTTGCTGGTACATGCGACTTAACCACGCCCTTGGATCACAAAATGATCGAGGCGGTTCATTTGCTAAATTCTCGCAAATCGATTATCTTCTAGACTTCTTGATTTGCTTCATTAGTTCGGGGTCATGTGCAGGGATCGGTGGAATGCCATATGATTTCCGGCATTTTCATCCAAAGGTTGATTTCTCCCTAATGACGGAAAGCGATCCTCGTCAAAATGCAATGTGAATCGGTCAGTATGCAAATCTCGATCATGGGTTCCAAATACGATTATGGATGCACTCCCATAACCAACGTATATCCCAGACTTGCGGAGAGGGCCCATTGCGATCACGAGAGGGTGGTATAGGTACATATACCATACACCCAAATTTTCTAAGATGGGAGATCTTGGGATGATCCGTGCACAAGTTGCATAGGAGAATGGATGTTGTAGGCCGACGGTCTAAAATTGATAAGAGCTGCTGCGTGCGGGGCTGCGTGTCCCCAACAAGTGTTGGGCAAGTTACAACTCTGCAAAAGTGGTGCGGCAATGAACTTAATCCTCTTTATTAGTGCTTACGCTAGTCCATTCTGCGTATGGACGTGCGGTCTGCAGTGCTCAAGCTGCTATCCTGTTCTTGTGCAATAATCATCAAATGCCTTTGAAGTAAATTCTCGGCATTGTCCATTCTAATGGACTTCACGCGATGGTCGTGAAAGCATTCTTAATTCGTATGATCTGCGAGATCGACTTTGCAAAAGCATGGTTTCTTGTTGACAACAAGCATACATGCGACCATTTCGAGGAAGCATCGATGAGCACCATAAAGTATCGAAGCGGCCCCGACAGGGCTGAATCGGACCGCAAATATCCCCACGAATGCGTTCGGGAATGCAGGATTTCACTTTGCACTTTCATGACAGAGGGTCTAGTTATTAATTTCCGGTGGCACATGCAGGCACACAGAATCTTCATGATTCGGAAATTTTTAACATTAATGCCATGACCACATGAGTTGTTCACTATATTTCTCATCATTCTAAGATCGAGATGACCTAATCTACCATGCCATAAAGAAAATAACTTCGAGCTTCTAAAACAGTCTTCAAGGAAGTATACACTTGGGTGCATGAATATTCGTGTAGTACAACCCGATTCATATGAGGACATTTTTCTAATACCATTTTTCCACATACCGCGTGCTTCACAATGCACAAATATTCTTTGCCATTTTCTTCATTGGTTTCTACGTGAAAACCATTGGCGGATGTCTTTAAAGCTTAAGAGAGTGCGAGTTGATTCGAGGTACAAAGGGCTTCTTCAATTACCAAAGTTGTACCCATAGGCAATATAATAGTGGCTCTTCTGGTGATTACATATGAGTCGCTTCCGATCGTAGTAATCTTTCAGCGTTCTTCGTGATCGATGGAAATACTTAGACTCTCTTAAGATGGTATCAACAATGCATATCTCTTCCATTTAGGCGCTACGCTTTCTTGATAAAAGAAATATAATTCCAATCAAACAGAGGCATAATAATTCAAATATTGCTTGCAATTGAAAGAATCTTGGAATAAAGAATAAATTGCGTATTTATTCATGAAAGAAGTATGCTCTTCAGAGCCTACTATTCATTATTCAAAAGAAAATGCTAACAACCATAATCTAAAAGAAATGCGATTCATGTATTAACGGGCTTTGGAATTTCCTTGGCACGCAACTTCTCTTTTCCACCATGTGTGCCCTTCTTTCTATGAGTGGGCTTTTTCACCTTATAGCTATTGGCATTGACTTCGTGCGATGCCCCTTCCAGTGGTGTGAGACATAGTTCTTGCGTAGAACATTGTCTTGCGATTCCATAACTTGCATTACATCAATCGATTCACTATACTCCTTGTATGCGTCTGACGATAGCTCTGCACTCTGGATAGCATTTGGGTGGAAGGTAGAGAGAGTCTTCTCAATCTTTTCTTCATCGATGATCTTCATGCCACATAGAGAGATTAGTACAAATTACATGCATTATACTCAATCGCTGTTCAAGTCTGCAAACCTCAGCGTACCCAATCTTGCTGTGCTTGGGGCAAGATGGTGTACTTGAGCTTTTGATAAGTGCGGTCCAAAGCTTGAGTGCACTCTCCTCGACCATGTATTCATTCTTGAGTGGAGAGGTGGTGCTGAGAAGTGCAAGGCTTGATCATTCTTGGTGTAGGTTTCAAGGTCCTGCGAGGACCCTAGACCAATTCTTCAGCTTCTTGCCCCCACGAGCGATCTTCATGCCCAAGTGAGATAGTTAGAGATGCGGGGCGATTCTTCAAACTCACGATTCACGATCTTGGACATCTTCAAGATTTCAAAATTCCGACATTAGATTCTGCGTGTAATCTAATAGAAAATAATTCTTGAAAAGCATAAAGATGCGAGAAAATAAATTCATATGCATTGCATTATATTAAATAAAGCAACAGTTCAAAAATTCATAAAGAAAATTCATAAAGCAGAGAAATAGAGCAAGAAAATTAAAAGCAGAGCCAAATAAATCTTCTTGATTTTCTCGCAATTTTTCCCTGCCCAACTATCTCTAAAATACTCACTCTTTTCTTTTTAAGAAAGAACATCCAAATCCAATACATAAAACAGAATAGTTTGCATTGTAGCGGCAGCTCAACTGGAATTGCCCATAGTCATGGACTCATGGACACAGAATAATTCTAGGCTGCTTCTAGGAAAGATCTGTACATGTCTTATTTTTTTGACGAAATGTGCAGGTCTTATTAAGCTTCTAAGTCCTATCGCTTCCTAAATAAAAAGCTCCTAAAAAATAATGAGATATGGTAACTCTAGCTTATCGGACTATGAAAGCTCAGTAGCTGGTACGAGAGTACGGGATGTGATAACGTTATCTGACGGTACTTCTGCAGTGAGAAAGAAGGCTATTTTTGAAATTAGCTTGAAAGAGACTAAGTTTTAAAAAAAATATCAAATAGCCAGAAAAGCGACTATTTTTTTTTGACGTACTCATAAAAAAGGAAAATAATGGATAACATACGTCAGGAAAGAAGCAACGGAAGGGCTCGGAGATTCCCAAGTTTGACCCGCCGCCGCCATTCGGAGGAGGAAGAGGAACCCTCGCACGCACCGCACCACCACCACTGCAGAAATGCAGAGGCCCCCCCTCGTATGTCGTAACTCCCCAAATTTCTCTCTCGCCAAGCCCTCCTGCGTCTCCCACCACCACCACTGCTCCGGCCGCCTCCCGGCTCCGCGCGCCCCGCCCCGCGTACACCTCGCCGCGGCCTCGTACGCGCCGCCTAGCCGCGTGGTGGCGGCAAGGGCGATGAGCCCCGAGGCTCCCCATGATGTGGCGCCGGCGGAGCCGGCGAGGCATGGGGCTGGGGTGGTGGCGGTGGCGGAGATGGTGGAGGAGGCCGCCGTGTGGTGCGCCGTGCACGGGCTTCTCGTCGGCGACCGCTCCAACCCGGTACGGCCGCTCCCTTGCTGGCTTGCTGATCGAAACAGCTGCTTTTCCCCCCTGTTCTGAACGATTCGTTTAGCGAGGCCAAAGTTCTCGGAAATGTGATGCTATCTTGGTGTTGGTTGGAGCAAAATTTTGGATTTTTAGGCGCCTTCCATTTCTTGGAGTTGTTATCTCTGGTTCGACGTTTCGATTTTTCAATGTTCCCTCGCGCCTCGGTGTGGAAATGGGAAAAGAATGAATGTTTCAATGCTCAGTGCTTCGATTTTTTTTTAGTTACAAACAGAAGACAGGGGTGATTTGTGGGCTTGTGGCTTCGATTAACTTATATTCAGCCAAAGGCTTAAAGACAGAACACCTTCCCAGGTTTTATTGAGCAATGGAATACCACTACACTGCTCAGCATTTTACCTGCGCATCTATACCCCTTTATAATGCACCTAAGCAATTTTTCCTACGTCCACCCTAGATAATGCACCTCATTAGAGATGGCCCAATGTTCGTGCACCCAGCAAAACGTCCTCAGAAATTTGCATTCATCAAAATGAACGTCTCAGATCTTTCCTCAGTTTTACTCACCCACATCCGATGGCCATTATTTAGTGTATCTAATCATCCCTGTGGCCCACAACAGACCTCCCCCACCTACATATTTGGAAGGAGAGGTAATCAAACAAGGAAATAAATAAGGAGGATCCGCATGCAAGGAAACCAGACTTGAATTTTTTATTGGCCAAAATTGTACGTACTACATATTTGGAAGGAGGGTGAATCAAACAAGGAAATAAACAGGGAGGATCGACATGCAAGGAAACAAGACTTGAATTTTTTATTATGCTGGCATTGTGATCGTATTTTTTTCGAATATGACCCTTCTCGAGACTTTTTTACGGATCTAGCCCCATAGAGCCTAATTTTAGCGCACGGAGAGCGTTGAATTTTTGTTTTTATTTTTTATCTAAGGAACCAACGGTCTGTGAGTGCTGCTTAATTTTTTCAATTTTTCTCATGGAACCAAATGACCGTGAGCATCGTTTAATTTTATCTTTTTTCCTTGCGGATCCAAATGGTCGGCGAGCGCAGCTTTATTTTTCTATATTTTTCAAATCATCCTGTGGCACCAACACGCACCTTCCTCACCTCCAAAGATCAACAAGGAAAAGGAAACAAACGTCTTGGAATCAAGGAAAAGGAAACAAACGTCCCGAAAAGGAAAGGACCATACATTACGTCTTTGGGAAAAGGAAACCGGAGATGGGCAATAGCAAATTGTGAGAACGCAGTCCGCAATGGCTCCACTGCCGCCATCGGTGGCTTTTGCCGACGCCGGCGAGGTTGCTTGTCACGACCTCGCGCCACCGTGGTCTCTAAGAAATTTATAATTTAATTTTTTGAAAATAATTTTATTAAGTACAAAATAATCGAAAGTTTTTTTGAGAATTTTTCTAGAATTTTTTAACCTAATGTGCTATCTTTTCAAAAATCCTTCTATATTTAAAAAAAATGAAGGCAACTCACCTGTAGCTTCTTCTAGTCATGCCTGCACTGCAGAAGCTTCTTCTCTTCCCTCCCTCCATTAAAGCAAGAAAGAAGCTCCAAAGCTCCATCAATCCCGCACCAAATCTCCTCTTTCCATCTATGGTGTTAATTTCCCAAATTTCGTGCTCTATTGCCAAAATTTCCTCCTAATCTGATTTGATCCTAAATTATGGTTTCCATAAATATGCTTGTTTCGGGCTATAAAGCCGTGAGCTCTCCTCCACCCCATCGCATTGCGTAAATCCCCAAGTGCTCCTCTTGTAGAGATCGCGAATTTTGAGGTAACCCAAGCCATCATCGTCATCTTTCCCTGAAATTCACCGCAATCGTGACTCCTCCTCACAGCGTCGGTGCTGGCGATCTCGCCGCACTGGTCGACCCATCGCGACCGGCCACCACCACCGCCTTCCTCCCTCATACCGGTTAAGCCCAGAGAGCGTCAGTCTCTCTGGAAGCTACAAAAAATAATCTAAAATCGAAAAATTCTTTTTCTTTCTCTTTCTTGATTTAAAATCTTTTGCCACCCGTTTTGCCATTCGACCTCCATTTAGTTCTGTTTTTCTTTCTAAATTCATTTAAAATTCTAAATTTCTCTTTTATTATTAAGTGTTGTATTCATACTTATCTTCTCATTTAATTGATAAGCGGGTGTACTGCCGTCGTAGCGTTAGCACAGGCACTATACTAGTTATCTTGTATTACTGATGGTACTCATGACCAAATACATTTTTTTTAGACTTTTTGGTGTTGCCTCTACCTCAGTTGGTGGACGTTGGGCATCTGTTGACCAGTAGGATTTGCACTTGGCATGGAACTGAAGTATATGCACATTGACGACTTGGCTTCCATCTAATGTAGTTGCGCACATAATATACGTATAGTATTGAAATTACATTTCTTGAAAATTTCGCGATTTGCATTGTCCCGCCACATTTTCCATGTTGTTAACTGTCGAGCCAAGAATTGAGAATCATTAAATCCTGTGACAGATTTTGATGTGATGAACGACAAACAACAGTAGTTGTAAACTAGAATTCTTGTAGAATTAGCAAATTAACATAATATTGACCCCTTGCAGAGATCTGGAACAGTCCCTGGTGTTGGTCTGGTTCATGCTCCATTTTCGCTACTTCCAACACGTTTTCCAACATCTTTTTGGAAGCAAGCATGCGAACTGGCTCCTATTTTCAATGAGCTTGTGGATCGTGTGAGCTTGGATGGGGAGTTCTTGCAAGATTCTTTGTCTAGGCAAGTTTCAAATTCCATATTGAATTTTCTATATGTTGATATGTAGAGCTTTGTATTAAACTCGCACAAAGTGGATTAGAGTCTCAACTGATTGAGGTCCTATGAAGGCTGTTGCTTTCAGTTTTCAGGGGCATATTATTGTCTGGTAGTATCTTCATTGAAATGACCAGTTCATTTTTCCGTTTTTAATAATGTCAGCTAGGTCAAAAATTTAGATTCTAAGGAATTTCCAGATAAATATAAAATCATTATTTTGTGATTTCAGAACAAAGCAGGTTGACGATTTCACTGCTAGGCTGTTAGAAATTCATGCAAAGATGATGGCAGTAAATAAGGAGGAGGTAATTAACTGAGTTTGTTGTTAACTTCTGATACCAAATTCTGAGAAATGCATCTTTTAATTTTTGCTTCTTGGCAATATGCTTGTTGGTAAGGTACTGACAAGTGCTTAATAAACCATCAGGATATCCGCCTAGGGTTGCACCGATCTGATTACATGCTGGATTCTGAAACAAATTCACTTCTTCAAATCGAGCTCAATACTATTTCATCATCTTTTCCTGGTCTTAGCTCCCTTGTAAGCGAACTTCACAGGTCAAGTTACCGTGTGCTCTTACACTCTTTGACAGAATCATCTTGTGTTGTGACTTTTAGTAATCTCTTTGAAACATAAAAGAAGACAATTGAACATGCTGAACGCAAATGGTAATCTTGCCAGCCACATGGGTTCTCTTTTTTACACATCAGAGCACCCGAGAGGAATATATTGAGTCAGCTACAGGCGTGCTTAATAGAGCTGTATGCTTACAATAACATTAGAAATATTCAATTTCCACATTTTGGAAGCCTCAGCTTAATCTTACAGGCATAAATTATGCTTCTATATTGTCGATTTTTTAAATCATTAGTTGTAAGACTGCCTCTTTTAAGGGGTGTTATACTTAAGGAGTTAACTGCTGCGTGTCCTATGTTAGTGAATGAGAAATTAGGCAGCATGACATTCTTAATCTATAATAGCATTCATTTCTTATCTTGAAATGTCTACAGGATTTCCTTGTTTTCATCTCCTGTAGTTAACCTGATAAGTGCTATTCGTTTGCTAACTACAGGACCTTACTTAATCAATATGGGAAAGTATTAGGTCTTGATTCTAAAAGGATTCCTCAAAACTGGGCGGCCAGTCAATTTGCTGAAGCATTGGGCAGAGCATGGTCTGAGTATAATAATGACAGGTCTACACTTTACCTATGCAGTTTGAGTTTAAGTTATTCAGATCATTTGGAATAGGCAAGACCAACTAACATAGATTTTTCCTCTTGGTTGCCCAGTGCTGTACTTATGATGGTTGTTCAACCTGAAGAAAGAAATATGTATGACCAATACTGGCTCATCAATCATTTGAAGGAATCATATCCTTTTATTATTTGCTGTCTTTTCCCTCCTGATGTCAACCTCCATGACAAAACTTTCTAATGTATGTGGTTCAGTTTTTCCTATACAATACGAACTTTCTATTGTTTTGATTTATTGTTTGTAAACATTAATTATCAACATTTCTGTTTGATATTACTTTGGCAAACTATTGTTGGGTTCTGTGAGCATTTGTTTTTACTACTTATGTGGTGGTCACAATTAACATCATGGAAATGGGGCTTTCCTTAACTATTTATTACGCATGGTGTGACGACTATAAGGAAAACTTTGGAACAGGTGGAGGCTGAAGGACAGGTGCTTCCGGATGGAACACTTGTGGTGTATGTATCCTGTACAGACATGAAGGAAAGCTTACTGTTTGCTATAGCACTCTAATACTTAAATTTATAAAAATGCAGAGATGGCCGGACAGTTGCTGTTGTGTATTTCAGAGCTGGGTATGCGCCAAATGATTACCCTTCTGAAACGGTATGTGCTACTACATTTGTTTAGTCAACACCCTTTCTCATTAGAGAGTGAATTTCTATCTCATAACTTGACTGAAAACAAGTTTTCATGTGATACCTTTTCTATAAGAATCATATTTTTGTTTTGGTGTGATGCTTCTTTGCTTTCAATTTCATCATGGAAAAGGAAACTTCTTTTGTTTGTGAAATTCATTATCTGTGTTTTAAAGCTTAAGTCCAACATGTCAAGGTGATGTGATTGCACATGGTGTGTGTGCATACTATTTAGTTTTGTTGTGACAGGCTTTCACCATGGCATGTTCTTCTTGTATTTCAGGAATGGAGAGCTAGGCTTTTGATGGAGCAGTCATCTGCTATTAAGTGCCCTTCAATATCCTACCATTTAGTGGGAACGAAAAAGATCCAGCAAGAACTAGCAAAACCAAATGTTCTTGAAAGGTGATTGAGTTTTTTTGCTACCTATGGGTGGTTTATGTATTTGAATATTCCTTTGATGTGAATAGTACATAATAGATATATTGAATTCATAACAGACTTGGTGGCAGGGTTCCAAATTTCGGCGAAATTTCGGATTTCGGACCACCCCGAAATCTAAAGTACCGGCCAAAAATTTTTTTTAAAATTTTGAAATTGCTACAGTCACCCGAAATTTCCGCTTTTTCGGTGAAATTTCGGGTTTTTTTGGCCGGTTTTAAAACTTTTAGGGCCGGATTTGACCGGATTTGGTACAATAACCCTTAGGAAAGTCATCTCCTATGAAAATTTGTTGAAAAAATGAATTTTTAAAACATTTTAAAATTTTGGCAGAAACACTGTCAGATTTTTATAAAATTGTACAAGCTTGATAATAAGCTGAAAATTTTATGGTACTATCCTTAGTAGTTTAGGATCATACATAAAAAAATTCAAAATAATTTAACTTCATTCGTTATCTTTAAAAAATCAAAAACAGAATGAACATAATTGGGACAGTTATATTGTCAGAATTTTATAAATTTTCTTGAGTGTGATTATGATCTAAATTCTTGTGAGAGATTAATAATTGACTCAGTACCATTATATAAATTTTTCAAAAATTTCAACTTTGTTTGTTTGGTCAATCAAATCTATGTAAGCATTGAACTTCGTTTGTTATATTATATTTCAAAAATAAAAAAGAAAAGAACATAAATGGTACTGTGCCTTGTAAGAATTTTATAAATTCACTGGAGTGTGATCATGAATCACAATTTTTATGGGATATTAAGAACTTCCTTATCACCATTCTGTAAAATTTTCAAAAATTTTAAACTTTTTTTACTGCTAAAGCAAATCTATGTATTGATCATCGATTTTTATCGGACGTAGCAATCGTCTCGAATTTTTAAACATTATTTGAGAATGATCATCGTCTAAAAATTTTAAAGAAACATTAATGTTACATCAGGACCATCCACAAAAAAATTCAAAAGTTTTTAACGTGGTTTACATAATTTTTCATTTTGTTCAAGTTTGCCGGTAAGTCTTTTAATAGGGCGGTAGTACTGTTCAAATTTTTCAAATATTCATACGGTTTGATCATCATCTGAAAATTTTATGAGAGCATTATAGATACATCATAATCATGCAAAAAAAAATTCAACAGTTTCTAACTTGATTTGTACCATTTTCCATTCGGATCAAACTTGTCGATCAGTGTTCTATCAGGACAGTACCACTCTCCGAATTTTTAAAAATTCCTCACATGTGATAATCAGCTGAAATTTTTGTGAGAACATTAGTTATGGATCATAACCATGCACAAAAAAATTCAACAGTTTATAACTTGATTTGTACCATTTTCCATTCGGATCAAACTTGTCGGTCAGTGTTTTATCAGGACAGTACCACTCTCCGAATTTTTAAAAATTCCTCATATGTGATAATCAGCTGAAATTTTTGTGAGAACATCAGCAATGTGTCAGGAACCTCCAAAAAAAATTTCAAAATTTTTCGTTAACATTTAAACCACTTTTCAGCCGGTGCAAAAAACCTGAAATTTCGGGTATTTCGCCCGAAATTTCGGGTTTTTCGCCGAATTTCGGATTTTGTTTTCCGGAATGGACCGGATTTGAATTTTCAAATTCAAATTTCGTCCGAAATATTTCCGAAATTTCGAAATTTCGCGATCCGGCCAGGGACGAAATTTATTCCGAAACCGAATTTTCAAACCTTGCTTGGTGGTAGTATGTCATATTTAAATTCCTACTGCTATACTTCTAATTTCCAGTCGCACATTCCTAACCACTATCTGATTTTATTTATCTGTAGATTCCTTGACAACAAGGAGGACATTGCCAAGCTACGTAAATGCTTTGCAGGGTTATGGAGCTTGGATAATGAAGAAATGGTGAAATCAGCAATAGAGAAACCTGACTTGTTTGTCTTGAAACCTCAGCGGGAAGGTGGAGGTCAGTTTTCATGGCACTTAAAAAAACATTTTCTTCACAATAAATTCTCAGAAAATCTCCTGATCCTGATATCCGTTTTAGGGAACAACATATATGGTCATGATTTGCGAGAAACACTGGTCAGACTCCAGAAGGAACAGGGAGAGGCACTTGCAGCCTACATTCTGATGCAGCGGATTTTCCCAAGAGCTTCTCTGAGCCATCTGGTCCAGGGAGGTGTTTGCCTTGAGGACTTTACAATCTCTGAGCTTGGGATATATGGAGCCTACCTGCGGTAATTAACCCTTTGGAAGCTCAGAACTCCTGTGCTCTACATATGTGCCATGTTCCCTTTCTTTTTCTGATTCCAAATCATATTATTTTCATTGGTCAATCACAGGAACAAAGACAAGGTAGTCATGAATAATCAGTGTGGGTACTTGATGCGCACCAAAGTTTCTTCGTCAAATGAAGGTGGAGTTGCTGCAGGATTTGCTGTTCTGGACAGCATTCTCCTCACAGATTAGGTAATAAGCTCGCACCAACTATTTCTGATTGAACCTTTTATCAATTTTCTAAGTGATCAAAACCTGTTGATTTCCTTACTGCATTGTAAGCTAAAAAGTCATCAAATTCAATCGATCTTGATAAATTTCCTCATCTAATTCAGTTACAACCAGTTTCCTACAGTCCTCTGGTACCTACAACAACCATAATTAGTAACCTTTCTTGTAGATTAGGACTGGAATATTTCGGACAAATAGCTGTTTTATTTCTCTCTCTTTTTTTTATCTTGAAAATTTGAATCGAATCTGCCTTTTTGTGTTGCCTTTCTTGCAGTGAGACATCAAGGTGGCAGTCTGGCAGTGTTACAAGTTACAACAGGCACCGTACTAGGAATGAAACTGACAGACAAATGGCTGGAATATATGTTGTAGTTTGTTTGAGCATCAATTCCTTTTGGCTGCAACATAGCAAGCAATGTGAATAGCTTACAGAATAAAGACAATGCAATTGGTTTAACCCTTGAAAAGGAAGGATAATCGGATAATTAGGTCGTGGCCATGTATGTAGTGCCAACAGGCAAATTAGGGTTGGGGATAAAGATTATTGTTTCACTAGATGTAAACGTAGAAAGGCCCTGTTGACACCCACTGACAGATGAGCCCTCTTGTTGATGCAATTAGGATATGTATGTTTTCTTTCAGTTTACAGAACAACGATGCAAACTTATGACTCCTGGTCAGCCTGTTTCCTGATGACAAGATAATGCAATTTCAGACTTGTGATTGTGAATGTGAGGTTCTACCTGGTGATTGGTGCAAGAGTTCAATGATCTGTTATTGAGAAGAGACTGTGTTTGTAAAGCTTGGCCCATAATAGTGTGTGTCTCCATGCACGGAGATGATTCCTGGGATGTCGGCCGCAGAACCTCGATCGGACCGGAATCCCAGAACTTGCATGTGCAACGAAGGTTACTAAATTGAATTATTTTTTATTTACCTTAAAAAAATTGAGTTATTGATATTGGTGACAGACGCGTACGTAGCCTGGCGTCGCTGTCGATCGAATTCGTTGAAGAAAAGGAAGGGAAGGGAAGGGAAGGGAAGGCATGTACCATCTCTGGCCAGAGCCAACGGTTCTGTTAGAATGCATGCCCAAGCCGTCGCATACGCTAGACATAGTAAAGTCACAACCTACGCGTAGAAAGCTTTCGATCGTGACAATGATCGCAATCACACAAAAGCCAAAGCTTCTAGCTTGTTAATTACTCCATAGGTTATTTTATTTACTCACTCTGGCTTGAGCCAATGCAACTCCATCGATGGAGTGTATTTGTGTGTATATATATTCTCGAGAGTACGAAAAATACTTCATATAGAGCGAGGAGGACGAGACCACCAATATGGCCATCGTGTTGAACATGATCAACGATCGTGTATGCTATGCAAGAAAATCAAGGCTATATAATTAATATACTGTTAGTTGGCTGGAGCTTACAAACATCCCTGTGTGTTTTTTGTGTGTGTCTATAATAATGGTCGGTGGAATTTATGTATAAAATGACATATATGGTTTTATTTGTCCATGCATATATTGCACGATTGGTTGCATCTTACATAATAAAATGGCATACGTACGTATGCGGCTTTTTATTTTGGTCTACGCCATTCGTTCGTTGGAGCTTACATAAGAAAACAGTAGCCTTGCACTTTTTGTCGATACCACAAGTTGGTTGGAGTTGTTTTATGCATTTATGTATAACAATAAAAACAATTATACAGAGATTTACATATCTATCGATTGGTTTGTGCGAAAAACCAAAATAAAATGACAATTTGTTAGAGCTGCTTTACGCATGCAAATGTATGCTTGTTAATTTGACGATCGATGAGACCTTGAGAAACAGCAGTGCTAATTTACAATCGGATGACAAACAAACCATAATTAATTAATTTTCTCATCACGAAACCACAAATATATAAGAAAAAGTGCATGTATTTCAAAATTGAGTAAGCGCGTGGATTGAAGTTGATAAGGAATGTTCAAGTGAACCTAAGCAACTAACGCTAGCGCTTAATTACCTAAGCGTTTTAACTTTTACATCCTGAGTAAGCAAGTTTAAATTTTGATAGGCCAATACGCATGTAAACACACATACATGTTGTAGCGCGCGCTCAACGTCTAACATATCTATCATTCCAAATGTACTACAGTCCGCTTCTAAGGACAAAAATAGCGTAAAAGAAACTTCTGCACTCTAGCGGCGTTCTCAATGCTCATATATATATGGCAGTGATATCCTCAACATGCCATCTAGAATTGATGTTTATGTAGAAAAGAAATTAAATAATAGAGGGAAAAAGCAATGTCTTGCATTAGACATAGGTTGGGCATAAAATCAAATCACTAAGAAACAACAAAAACATGCATTGAGAATGATAGTTATTTCTAGGTACATATTTTGTGGTGTCACAGCATTAATATGCCCGTAGGGGAAAGAAAGAAATGTGAGAGAAGATATATCTTTATTGACTAGGCCTACAAGTAGATACTCCCTCTGGTCATAAATAATTGTCGTTTGTACATCGACACGGTCTCCAAAATATAACTTTGATCACTAATTTCTATTATAATATATGTATAAAACCCAATAAAATTATAATATTATGAAATTACTTTTTGAGGCAAATCTAAATATATGATTTTCATGTATCCAACTTAAATATTTAAAAAGATATTGACAGTTAAAGTGTCAAAAGTTTGACTACACCTGTGTTCAAAACTACAACAATTTGTGACCTGAGGGTGTATTATACATTCGAGGAATTATATTTAGTTATCTATTGTTGTTTCCCGGAGTGGTAATAGAGGCTGTCGGGTATGCCAAAAGTGCTATAAGATCGCCTCTCCAATGGACTAAGTTTGTTGATTGAACTGATTCCAATTTTAATGATTTGAGATTTTTAAGACAATAGAACTATTTGTATTATTATACTTTTAGCAAATTTCAAATATATGTGTTGGATTTATGATCTTATGAAATCATCATACAAGACTATAAAGTTGTATGCATTTAAAGTGTGCCCCAACAAAAATGTTCTAGTTCCGCCACTAATTGTTTCTAAGTGATGATATAGATATAGCGAAGCTGTGCCTTTTAGAAATGCCCTAAGTACTCGGGTGTCAACAACTCATGCATTTACCATTTTTAGAAGAGAAACTGACATGCTAACAAAATCTCATCCCAAAATCCGAAATGCTTATCTGAAAGATGGTTTTTCTTCCCTTTTCTTCTAGTACTTTCCTTCTATTCCCGCATCTTATCTAATCATATACTATTTTTTAGAAAAAATTAGCCAAAGCACTGCATTTATTAAAGAAGAAAGTGACAACAGCCAAGCTACAAATGTACACAAGAGCCCATGATCGAACGCAGGCCAACTGAACAGCGCCTTGCGCCCCGACCAACCGAGCTAGCTCGGCCCTCTTATCTTATCATACTATGTACTCGTGTTTTTTCTATGTCGACCAATACACCATACATCATATAGCTTTCCAACTTCCAAACACATCAGCCAAGCTATACCGCAAATCATATCTCCCTATTTGCTTTTGTTCCTTATAAGCGACACTAATCATTACTCTCTTTTTTTTTTTGCGAGGAATCATCGTTACTCCTTTAGATGAACCTAATGATGATGAATGTTGTATTCTTCACCTTCCCAACATTCACTCACCTCTCATCAAATCCCTCCTCCGCCCCTACAAAATCTCTAACAAAAAAACCAAAAATTGCTCGATAACAAACAAATTAAATATTAAAAAACGCAATACTTATCCCAACAATGCAAACAACGATGACAAGGTCATGGATGTGATGTAAGCCAAGCTCGGCAGGCGGCACAGTGTGGCCCAAGGCAAGGCTCGATCAAGCACCGCGTCGGAGCCGAGAGGCTTAAGCTAAGCAAAATAATAGCTTAACGTGTTGGTAATATTATTTTATCATAGCAAAGTATAGGCATTAGACTAGTTAAAACGAAACAAATGGGCAGATAATTACTGTATGCACAAGTAAATAAATATGAGATTATCCTATATATCATCCTTTTTGCCAGCTAGATAAGGCTTCATCAAGAGAGAACCACATGCATGGGCGGGCTTAATCATATCCATAAATTAATCTCTCCCACAAAATTTGCACATCACTCAAAAAAATTAAATAAAAGAGAGAAATAAATGCCCCCCAAGAACACAAATTAAACTACATCATCGATTTCACCAAAAAACTCTCACTCTACCAATCGCTCTCAAATCAAATAATTAAAAAAAGGGGGAAAACAATGCAGCTAAGCTAGCAGAAATGCATCCACAGATGACAAGTGGAGAGCATCAGCATCTCATATGTCTGGGTGCCTCATATGCCCATCACGGCACCAATCTCGACGCGCCTCCCGGCGCCGGCCGCCACCTGGCAAAACTCCCCGCCGTTGCAACAGCCACCAACCACGACCCCGTTCGCGATGCTCTTCGTCTCGCCATCGCTCTCCGTCACCGGCCCGTCGCCGTAGTCCTCGCCGTCGTCGGACGCGTCGGCGAAGCGCAGCCACAGGCGCCCGTCGGCACGGGAAGAACGGAACACCTCGCGCCGCTCGGCCCGCACCACCTCGGTCAGGATCAGCCGCCCGCCGAGCCGCTCCGCGCGCATGAACGCCTCCGCCACCCGAGGCATCGCCGGCGGGAGACGCATCTCCGTGCGCCTCCTCTTCTCCGGCGACGGCTGGGGCCCCACCTTCCCCGCGCCGGCGACCACATCCTCCCTCTCCTCATCGGCCGCAGCTGCTAAAGCGACCGGGAGCTGGTCGATCTCGGCGTCGCCGCCAACGTCGCCGCTCTCCGACCCGAGGCTCTCCGTGCACGACCCCAGCGCCTCCCGCGGCCGGTAGCCGGAGCCCATCGCCACCGCCGCACGCTGGAGTATGGGATCCTCCGCTCTCTCTCTCTCTCTCTCTGTTTCTCTCGGTGTGGCTGCAACAGGGAGGTGAGGTTCGGGGTTTATATACGCGCGACGAGTGGTACCATCGTAATTACATGGCACTCTAATCTATTACTTCTATATCTGGGACTACAGGGACCTTCAGCTGATCTTCAACTGACGCACGGGTCCAATGTCAGTTAAATAAAGTGTAGACCAAGCCGTGCCTGCTCGTTGTTACAGCCGAGCTGCCATTTTTGAAGGCCCTGCCATCACCTCACCTCACGCGGCGAGCTGATCGTAATTATCCTCGTACACTGACATGTAGGACCGAACCCACACGTCAGTGTGGGATAAGAATAGCCGGGGTGGTACGAGTGGTGTGTGGGGTTCCAAGTTGGCGGGAGAACGGACGCAAACTCCACGCCCGTCTCCATCCAGACATTCACTGGCTTGTGGGGTCTGAAACATGTGGGCTCCAGATGTCGGTTCCGTGTTGGTTTCGGTAGCTGGGGTTGCGCGCGCGTGGGGTGGGCGGAGTGAGACGACAGCTGTGCTGGAATGCAACAAGAGCGGCACGGTTTTTAACGCAGAGGCTATGCTGATCGAGGCGTAAAAACACATGGGCGTGGAAAGCCATTGGCTTCTTGCGTACAAGCGGCAAAGATGTTAGCGTAGCCAAATTCTATGGGCATGCATTACCATAAAAAATATTTTATTGCATCTCTCTTTTTATATTATATGTGCATGCATTACCATAAAAATATCGTTCTCTACTCTCTTTGTTTATAAATACAAGTCATTCTAGTTTTCAAATTTTATTTCTAAATACACGTCATTCTACAATTTTAAGGTGACTTTTTACTTTCTTTTTCCTTCTATACATTTTCCTTTAGCTATTTCCAGTATCATTTACTATTTAGACACGTCATCTAAAGATACAATGAAGAGACACGTAAAAAAAACTAGAATGACATCTGTTCAGGAACAGAGAAAGTATGCAAATTAGATCTAATGTGCTAGTAGTGTAGTTCTACTGAAGAAGTTTCCGCAATTGTAGTTTAAAAATTCGAATTATCAATATCAGAGCACGAAAGCACTAAATATATATATATATATATATGGAGCCGATAGCGAGTGACATGGCAACATGTGGAGATTGCACGCCACCACCATGCGTATATAGGCAATTTACTGTGTACAGCTAGACGAGAAACTGTAACGTCGATCGATATATAAGCCGTAAAAACCTGATGCCCTAAAGAGTTAGCCTACGGATTGGTAGCCAGAACATAGGTCACATTTCCATCGCACCATAGGCCGGTCGACCTTGCATGCATCGGTCGCATGCAACTTGCGCTAGAAGACAGCTTGGGCGTGTTGCACGCAACATGATACGTTGTTCTCTTATCTTCTAGCCGGTGAGTTGTGACCACATTCCGATGTACTGCCATGCCTGCTAGCTAAGTTGGCACAGATCATGTATCATTGCATTGGAGATGAGATGTACATATATATAGACACCGCTCAACTTGGAAGCACGAGGTTCTCATGGCGGCATGCGCCACCGAAAAACATACTCCAGTGATTAGCTGGAGTACTAAAAAGTTTAACGTATGCTAGCTTTCGGACAAAATAAATTACAGCTAAACCCCAGCTAATTTATATGTATCGTGCCCAGTCCTTTTAAAAAAGAATATAATTATAAAAGAAGCAACCATGTTCTTTCCTATTTGAAAAATAATAAAAGAAACCCGGCCGCCCATTTGTTTGCATCGATGCATATCCCAGAAATTGTGTACAAGATCATTCGCAAGAAAAGAAAAGAAAAGAAAATTGTACATGTACCTTGTAGCTACAAGAACATGCATGGCACAGGACAGGACCACACGCGCGTGCTCAGACACCACTAACTCCCACGCAATAATCTTTGAGTCCGCTTTTCCACCCAGTTTTTATCTACTCCCTCCGTCTTTGAAAATAAAGGAGGGAAGCGTTCAAATTGTGTCCTCCAATATTAAGGATTGAGAATTTTTCTCTCTTAAATTGTGTTCTCAAATTGTGTCCATACGTGCAGATACACGCAGATACATGCGACCACATATATTTCAAAACAAAAATGCGACAGGTCATTCCCTATAATCGTGATTAATTAATGCATGCATGTTACCAATTAATAGAAACACAATATTAAATAGGGGCATTAGAGTCTTTTAGCAGAAACTATAATCTCCATATAAAGTGTACGTCTTTCTTCCAAGCCGTGCACTTAATTATCAGGTGTGGCACCAGTAGCGTTATTCTCCTTGAGGAACCGGTCCAACTGTATGACTACTGCTGCGCATATTATTCACTTGTACTCTCAAAATGTGTAACGTAAACCACATAATTAATTTATGCAGAATGCGTGATGGTACTTCAGGTGAATAGGCAAATTACAATATATTTCAAACTAGCTCAAATCTATTGCCCTCAGCTGTTTATTTCAATATATTTCTGTTCGACTGTATGTAAGAATGAACCGGCTGATAGCAGCAGAGAATGAACTGAATTCAATTACAGGACAGAAAAGGCTTATATCGTACAAATTGATACATGTCTCCTACAAAAAAATGTCACGGCTTTGGGTTCCCCCATTTTTGACACTCATGTGCTATCATTCATTAAACCCTGAATCTCCTACAAGGTCTTGCCTTTCGTCTCCGGCACGACCTTCACGAACGAAGGCGGAAAGGAAGAATGTACCTGCATGATTCACAAGTTAAACGCACGTCAGAAATTGTTCTCTCAAGGTTCTGATCGGTGTGACTCAAATTTGACAGCCAACTACCAAACAGTTTGTGCATTTGAACTGTGGTGTAGTACTTTGTGGTGCTATCCACATGCTGCAGAAACTATTGTTTGCAAAGGTGTAAGTTGTAACCAAGAATGTTTTGCTAGTAGAGGACTTCAAAATTTTGGCTCTCCTAAAGAACTCCAGCTCATGATGAAGTTGAAGGCAAAAGAAACTGCCCATGAACCGAACCAGTTCACCAGTGTCACCAAGCTTCCACCGATTCCTTTTATATTTATGGGAAATATCTGCACCCAATCCGATCGAACATTTCAATGTTACACAGACCAATTTCTCTCTTCATAGCGAAGAATGGTGGGAATTTGATGTTTGTCAGTTGTCACTCTTACCTTTTTTTTTTTTGAACACAACCATGCTGCAGATAAATTAAGAGAAGGGGAAAAGCGGTACAAGGTTTCAGGCGCTTACAAGGTGCAGAGACTGCACCCAAGGAGAAAGACAGAAAAGGAAAAGGAGAAGGAAAAGAAAACAGACAGCATAGAAGGAAGGAGAAGGAAACTAGTACTACTACTAACACGAGCACACCCCTTAGTGCGTACTATTTAATAGCTTTTTAAGATGTTTTGCTCCGGCGAAAATCCAATTTGAGGCCTCATCTTTGATTGATTGGACGACTTCTTCGTGCGGTGCGCAAATGTCCCGGAAGACTCTGCTGTTGCGTTCTTTCCACCAAAGACCAACAAGTGAGGATAATTAGGTTTTGACCCTTTCGAATTTCGTGTACAGCTTTATAAGCATAAGGTTCCAATGTTCAAGATCATCAGGTAACCGCAATTGGTCTGTCTGTAGAGCTGGCATGCGAACCCAGTGTGCTATAGATGACCATAGCTGCCGGGCTTTGGGACAGTCGACGAATAGGTGGAGAACCGTTTCAAGATTTCGGCAACACATAGGGCAAAAATACTGATTTGGCCATCCCCTACTTTGCAAACGCTGCGCTATCCATAATCGGTTCTGTTGCGCCAGCCATAGGAAGATCTTGCACCACATCGGCGCCCAAGCTGACCAGATGGTGGTCGTGAAGGATTTCAGGACGCTTCCTACGAACTGCATTTGGTAAGCCGATTTTGCTGAGTAGGCCCCATCGGAGGATTGTGTCCATGTAATGACATCATGCGTGTCCGGTTGAAGCGGCACTGATTGGACTTTGATCCATAGTCTGACATATTCTCGTATGAGGTACTGATCGAGGTTGTGGCGTATGTCTCGTATCCAGTTATTGTTTGTTAAGGCGTCTTCGGCGGTTCTTGTCTTTCTCCTGGAATGGGCGTATAGCCGCGGCGCAATCTGGGAAGGTGTTTGCACCATGTAGCCACTGGCGATCCCGTAATGGCGTGGTCCGTCCATTTCCGATGTTGACAATAGTCGCCGCTGCGAAGAGCATACAATCAGTATCATCACACGGCATATGCTTTACATTCCCTGTTCTTTCCGGGTGAACACGTGAGAGCCACAACCAGCGCAGACGAAGCGCCCGCAAAAATCTTTGAAGGTCAAGGACTCCTAGGCCTCCCAGATGAAAGGGGCGGCAAATAGTTGTCCATCGCACCTTACAATTGCCACCATGCAGTGTTCCATGACCCGCCCAAAGGAAAGCCCTTCTCATCCTGTCAATATTTGCCATGAATTCCTTCGGAGCCTTCAGCGCCGTGAGTAAATAGATTGGGATGGAGGAAAGGACCGATTTTACCAAGATCAACCGGCCAACAAGAGTGAGCTGTGACGTCTGCCAGGTTGCCGAGCGTCGCGCCACTTTGTCCTGTAAGTGCTGGAGCTGTACTGTACGCAGTGGACGCAGTGATAAGGGAATGCCTAGATATTTCATTGGGAAATGTGATGTGGCTCCCGAGAAAGGCTGCAGCACAGAGTCAAGATCAACCCCCTGACAGCGGAAAAAAAGACAAGAGCAAGCAAGGGTATATATATACCTCGTATTATACTCTCAAGATATTTGGAAGCGAAATATATCTGGGTGTACCAATGTGGTTTTTTTTATGTTGGTGTATAGTTGTTGGATGCGGCCATGTTCTTGCACAATATACACTTGTGTATCAGCTTCAGCTACTGATCTACTTGGTAGTGTTGACCCTTCACTGTGTAATCATGCTCAAGCTTTCTTTTCGAGGATCCATCCGATCGAGTCGAGTCAGATGTATGCGTCCGAATAAATATTTTTCGCAAACATGAAAATAAATATTAAATAAAAATAAATATTAAAGAAAGCTTAACCTATCTCGATGAAAATTTATTTAATATTTATTTTTATTCTTTTTTTATTTAATGCCCCCCGTCGCATTTCCCATGGCAAATATTTATTTTTATTTAATAAATATTTTTCGGAATATTTAATAAAAATAAATATTAAAGAAAGCTTAAAAATAAATATTAAATAAAAATAAATATTAAACATGAAAATTGCCGTATCTTTCGCAAACGATGGTAAAACTCGATGAAATCGATATGACGAATCGAAAATGCTATAACCTATCTCGATGGAGAAAATAACATCATTTGGGACACAGGAGCAAGAGGACACATACTAGCCCTCCGGACAAAGTGAGCATACTCTTGAAGGTTGGGCCATGACTGCTTTATTACGACTTAAAACTAAAAGGAGTACCACGAACAAGGAAAACCAAAGTTAACACGGACGTCTATTGAGTGCTTCGAGGCCACTTCCCATTCGCCCATGCCTCCGTGGCTTCTCAACGCGTCGCGCCCTCTCTCGTTTCCTCTCTCTCTCTGCCTCCTTCTCCTCCGCTTCCTTCCTACATGCCTCCTCGCGTGCGCATCGCTTGTTCTTGAAACCGCCACGTGAACTCATCCTGCCGGTTGGCTTGGTCAAGCCGTTGGTCCTCGGGTTGATCTCCGTATCAAACCATCGCTCAAATTCACACAAGATGGAGGTGATCGCATGAAACGTAAATTAGCAAAGTTTCATTCACAAATATTATGTAACCCGTCGATTGTTACCATGCGGCGATCCTTCGAGCTCTTCTCCGTGGATCGAAGGCGTGGTTGCGGCACTTCCAATACCTCCTCTTCCAAGTTGAAATTTCCCAAGAGCGGACAAGCTGCAAAGATCTCCGCACATACACATGGGCGCTCTGACTCCACGAGGTAGGAAGAGATCTTGGTACGCTAAATTCATGGGCATGCACTCGCTTCTTCCTTTGCCTTCCTTACCCTTTGCACTTGCACGCCTCGGCATTTTCGATTGATGCTCACCTCTATTCTTTCTCCCGCTGTTCTTTGCGAGACCGCTTGTGAGAACGAATGTTATAAAGCGCGATATCGCGGGTATGGGGCGATCGCCTCATATTTGGGCGATTGCCCCATGTAAGCGATCGCCTCACATTAGGCGATCGCCCTACTAGAGCGATAGGTGCACCAAGCGTTGGTGTGTTGTCACGTCGTGTGGCATAGGCAAGCAATGCATAAATGATTTGAACAATTTATAGTGATAACGCTGTCATGTTACTAACTCGGGAGTTATACAATGTCTTCTTTGAGCGTAAAGCCATTAAAAAATACATCCGTACAACAAGTCAATCACGCCACGCTTCCTAATCGGCCCGTGGGGTAGGTGAGTGGCGACGGCGGACGGACGTCCCTCCTAGGCCGCCTGCGCGCGCAGTGAGAGTAGTCTTGGCGGCGCAGGCCAAGTCTGTGGCGGCGCACCGAGGCCGAGAGGGTCGAGGTAGTCGGTCGAAGGTACTCTCCGTGTCGAACTCGTCGTCGAAGGCTCGTCGAAACCACCACGGGTCTCTGCTGGGCGCGGACGAGGAGGAGCCTCCGCACCCGCCGCTTCACCGCTGGCTGCTGCGTGGGACGTAGCGAGGAACCGGCGGTAGTAGGCGAGGCAGAAGGAGCCTCCCACCCACCGTCCCCACTGCTGCTGTGTGGGAGCGTAGCGAGGAACCGACGGGTAGGGCGAGACGCGGAAGGAGCCTCGTCGTTACTGTCCCCGCACCGCGCGTGGGGCGTGACGGGCACCGGTGGGTAGGGCGAGTCTTTGGGGCGAAGTGGCGTGGTGTCTTTGCGTCGCCGACGTCTCGCGCCCTCGGCGGTGGCCAAGCGAGCCAACCGCCTCACCAGAGCGAGGACCCGACCCCAAGCTGTCTCGGACTCGGCGGTGGTCACCAGATGCCCCCTCTAGGCGCGTCAACATGGACACGACCTCCACCTCAATCTCCGCCAAGAGCCGAGTCCGCATGTAACGTCGGGTTGGCATTACGTAAGTTACATGAAAAAGACGTGCCCATGTAGGTTCGATTGACACTTACGAGGCGTTGTCCCTCCGGGACATCTGTGAAGAATGCGTGTCCGCTCACCGATGCTCGCCGTCGACGACGGCGGCTTGGTGTGTACCCCACCTCGAGGCGAGTCGCTGGGCGAACCACTCCATGTCTTGATCGTACATGTCATGGTCGTCGGCCGGTCTCGGTGACCCTCTCGTCGAGTCGCGGCGTCCCCACTGCGGGGCCCATGGTGCATACGGTCGCGAATCGAGAGCCCACCGCAGACCCATCCGGCCATCCGCAATGCAAAAACAAGTGAAGTACGCAACAGACATTAATTTCGCAAAGATGCGGAGTAGTAGGATCGGGCAAGTACACTGTGAGCGCCACGTCGCGACAACGTGACGAGGCGGCAAAGGAAAGGATCGAACAGCCGAATCGCGCGACACTCGGTGCGGGAGTACTCCTCGACACAAAGGTCAAAGACGAGCACCTTACGGGTGAGCCAAAGGCCTCATCTCGGCGTGCAAAGCACGGAGACCCGTGAGGTGCTCGGCGTGGGCGTCGTCGCGGTGTATGGCGTCCACCGCACGTCCTCGTCGTGGAGGCGGTCGAACTCCCGAGCGAACTCCCGATAGGACCTCCTCACCAGTAGGTGCGCGAACCTCGCCGCGAGGAAATAAGAAATGGCGAAGGTTATTCAAGTGCGTTAGTAGGGAAAAGATACGAGGAGCGAGTCGGACCCGCCCATGGTGGGCCGATCCCACCGGTCGTCTCCGTAAAGCTCCTCGTGGTACGGTGTCGTGTCAACAACAGGCTGCCGACGGGAGAAGCGCTCCCAAGACCACAATCGGAGGAGTAGGGCGCCACATCGTGCGGTGCTCGCCGAGACTACGGCGCATGCACCTCAGACGTCGCCGCTCCACCGAGGCCCACGACCAACGCATCACTCAAGGGGAGTTAGGTGTCGTGAGACAGATTGGGCCGAGTGTGTTACCTCATCCACCGGGTGTCGGCGATGTCTTTGGGCGTGCTCGATCGGTGACGGTCCACCGTGTTCCGTGGGAGGACGGAACATCACCCAACCGAGCAACAACAGGAGGTATGCCTCAAAGTGGCGAACCACGTCCGCCTCCTCCGCGCGTCTTGGAGAAGGTCACCTGCGGCGTTCGCAACAAACATTATCGCAACTTGGCGCTTCTATTTTAATTCTCAAAGAAAGAGGTACTCACCGTGGAATCGGCGACCACGCCTTCGTCGGTCGTGGCGCTCGGCCTCCCTAAGGGGGGTAGGGGCTGCCGGGGTGCCGCCGCACCGACGAAACGCGCGGACAACTCGGCGTGCCACGTGACGCGAGGCGCGTGCGGCACGCATCATGGGCCCGCACAAGGGAGGCCTAAGAGGTACGACACGTCCCGCAGCGTCGGAGCCATCTCTCCGCACGGAAGGTGGAACGCGCGTCCTCCGGTCCACCGGTCCACGAGTGTGGCGTGCCGGGACCGGTCGTACAACAACGCGCGGCACCTCCTTGCCTCTAACGGGCGATCACCGGCCCACCATCCTACAAAGAGGAAGTAAGCCACCGCCGCAACCTGCATGTAGTTAGAATTGCATTCACGTAAGTATGTGTACGTAAAGAGTGCAAGCGTCGCGCGCCTACCGTGGAACCCGGCGTGGGTCGATGCGGCGACTCCCGGGCACTCGAGGTCGGCGGCTCCTAGCACTCGGTTCTCCTCTGCGAGTACCTAGACCGTCGGGTCGATCGACGGTCACGTCCAGCTCGAGGCAAGGTCGCGCCATCGTGGCTCGTTACAAAGCAAATACAACAGATTTATCGGTAATTACATGTGCACACAAATGAAATGCGAAATAACGAATTGTATCATACTCAACAAACAATACAACCGAAGTGTGGAGAGCAAAAAAAACTCGATTGCAAACATACGAAGACAAAGACATGTTCGACGAGGCACACAACGTCGAGAATTACATTATCCTCGTAGGTACTAAGCGGGACATCGGAGAATAACATGATCACGAACAACAACTTACTAGTACATTGAAAATTACATCGAACATTACAACGTACATTACAGCTTACGGTCCATTGAATAATACAAGATGGGAACAACATGCAAAGTTACATTATCCGCGGTTGCGACGCCTCGACTCGTCCATATCGTTCGAATGCGCCTTGTCCTTCGACGCCCGACCTTCATCTTCAACATTCGGATGTCCGTACCCATCGATGGTCCGAGAGGGGGTTGTGAGCGATCCATCCACTCGGTGCCGTACACCTCATGATGCCACGTGTTGAGAACGCTCGCTTGTAGTAGTGCGGGAGATGAGCGGACGATGTGATTGATGCGTCTCGCGGCTGCGGCAATGGCGTGCGAGCACGGCAAGTCAGCGGCAGCGTGGTTTCGCGAGAGCACTCGCAATCACCGCCGGAGTATGCAGATGGGAAGTCCTCTCCTGGGCACCCTGCGACCTCGGTCACCGCAGCGCACGTGGTATCTCCGTTCCACGCCACTCTCCGTGTAACCCGATGTATCTGCGCCTTTCTTGTTTTCTTGGACATGTAGGTAGACACAACAGCTTGAGTAAGACAATCGATTGTCCAGACATACATGCTGTGGAGGTCTTGTATCGCTCAATGAAATATCTCTGTGTCCCTAATAAGACACCCTCAACTATACCCACCAGTGGAAGGCATCTGGTGCCTTTCATTACCCAGTTGTAAATCTCCGCCAGGTTCGTTGTCATGATCCCATAACGCGAGCCGCCCTCGTCGTGCAGAAGGGACCATTTCTCCAAAGGCTCATGTCGTATCCAATCGGTGAAACTCTTTATCTTGGTACCGGCCTCACGCCGAGGTTTGGGAGTCCGCTGTCGGCCGCATACAAGGTCAGGGGTCCTCTCCTTGCTCATGGTACACCATCGGGTTCCTTGATGAACTAGCGGTACCTCAGGGATCCATTGATTGCTTCTTCGTTAGTTCGTCCAACGTCTTCCAAAGCGTCGAACTTCCTCCGTTGGTTCTGTTTGCACAGCGCTTGAACATGTTCATAAGCTCCTTATTCTGAATCGACGGAAAAAATTGGCACCATGTGCCTCATGCACCACCGCTCCTCGATCGGCCACTTTGTTGCTCCCACGACGGCGGACCCTTGTTGCATATCCACGATCGCCCTTAGCGATTCCGCATGTCGGTCATGGATGACACAAACATCGAACTGTCGAGAACAATCGCCGACTTCACTCTTTCAAGGAACCGATGCCGGCTCTCCGTGTTTTCCCCTCCACGAATGCCAACGCAACCGGTAGAACACGGTTGTTGGCATCCACCGCGATCGCAGATTAGAATCGCCCTTGTACTTCCCGTGAGGAATGTGCCATCCATGCAAAGGACCGGGACGGCGTCTTAACGCATTTATGCATGCGCCGAGGCGAAGAATGCACGCTGCAATACCCACTTCGGTGCACGCACCACCCGCGAGGAACTCCGCAAGGTCGATGGATGTCTGGGGTTCCTTTGTGCGATTGCCCTGAGCAAGTGGGAATATTCTCGTCTGAAGCCTCGTGCGTCGAACCGTATTTCCAGTGTCCTTTTTGCTCTCCATGCCTTTGCGTAGCTAATCTTGTCTCAAACCTCTCCTCCACGGTGTGATAATAGATCGAGGCTGCGGATGGGGATTGTCCACGATCGACCATAAAACACATTTGCCACCCAAGTGGACGACGATTGCGGTGTCCTGCTCCCGCTTCTTCCACTTCGCAGCTATGCTCCATCACTATGGAGCATTTCCGATAGTCCGTCCACTTCCCCGGTATGCATGCACCCGCCATGGGCCTCCACCTCCTCCCCTCGTCGGCCAGTCAAGATCAACCCCTTCCTCTTCGACACATTTGATGTCCCCTCCGCCGAAAACATCACGACAAGAGCAAGCAAGGCGTATATATAGTTACCAACTCTCCGTATCTTGCGCTCGGCTACTCTCAAGATATTTGTCCTATCGAAGCGAAATATATCTGGCTATCTCCCCATCTCCATAAAATATTTGTGTACTACCAATGTGATCGTTTTATAAATATGATTGGTGTATAGTTGTTGGCCCTATGCGGCTATACATGTTCTAAAACTAAATACTACATTAAAGCACAAGAAATATACACTCCTAATTTTTCTAAACACTAAAATAAATTTCTAATACTACAATAAATTTGTGTATCAGCTTCAGCTACTGATCTACTTGGTAGTGTTGACTCTTCACTGTGTAATCATGCTCAAGCTTTCTTTTCGAGGATCCATCCGATCGAGTCGAGTCAGATGTGCGTCGGGAATTCGCATGCAGAGTTGCAGATGATAGATCTGTACGTTCCTTTTGGCAACAGGACAGGGCCCGATTGGCCCATTTTTCAAGGCCCCAACAAAAAACTATTGATCCAAATGAAGGCTTTCCTGAAACCTGAGACTCTGAGAGCCGCATCAAAGCAAACTTCTACGACGGAGCCGAGTTCAATTGCAAGCCTTGATCTGATGGTTTAGGGTATGTTTGATTCGTATATTAAGATTGCTAAAGTTTATTATGTTTTTTTAACAAATTCATCAAAGGTTAGGTCATTAAAATTAAAGCAAAATCTTGCGTAGCAAAAGGGAATCTTGCCATACTTTTTTAAGTTAAAGATAGAAAAGGAATCATGCCACAAGTGTAACTATAAACCAAACAGAGATTTAGAACTTGTTTAATTTGGAGTATGGCAAAATTTAGCTACCAACCAAACTGTTCCTAACTCTCCACGTTTATAGCGCCCCTTATCCAATCCTGCCCAATTCTTTTGCCCATTGTTCCAATAGAACTTCTTGTGTGCCAAACCAGGAAAGTCCAGCATTTCATCCGAGTTGAAGAAGAGACCTAGCGTAGACGTCGCGCCAAAACGCCTCCCTTACTCTGCCCGCTAACTGTTTCCACCTCCATAACAGGATCGCCATTTTCGGAAAACCAAAAGCTATAAACAAAAGAAAAAAGGAAGAACAAATTTTTTGCATGTCGATGAGGAATTCCATGGGTCCTATGTTACTGCTCGATTGCAACTGACAATGGCTCGACCAAGGCGTGTAGGTGTATCTCGATAGATTTGCCACAAGGGCTGAGACGGAAAATCAAATGGCGGTGGAGTTGCAGATTGGCGCCTCTCCTTGTGTCGATAGGTAAATATTTCTTTTAAAATCATTTTGGTTTTGTCTCATTCCTGTTCAATACCATCTCTGCTTATTATTGATCAAAGAAATTTGCAAAACATGAACAGCAATATCTCCAACGAGCACTTGCCTGCTGCTGCAATCGAATGCTCTGTTTCATCAGACAAAGGTAGGGTTCGTTCAGAAATATTCAGAACAAATGTTTGCATTCCCTTCCTTTCCGCATGAAAAATTGCAGGACAAATGTATACAATTAGCAATCTGCATCATCATCAATCCAATCTAAACAACGATGCATGCAAGAAATGCGTGCCCTCTTGTTCTTGATGTTGCATGAATTCTTGACATGCCAATAGACTTGATCTCGATCAACATCAGCAGCAATCCATGAAGAGGTGATCATGTCACGTAAGAACGGTGGCGGCAAGTCGTCGCGAGGGAGCAGCGACGAGGTGGTCTCCCCGAGAAGCGTCCTCGACGGCTGCCCAACGACGAGCCACGCCGACCGCAGTTACACGGTAGGGATGACGACGACGATGACAACTACCACAACTACAACGTACACCGAGCCGTCCACGTCGCCGACCACGCCAGCCGCGCGGCACGACGGGCCGCTGTGGAAGGACGTGATCGGGACGTGGCGGTCCAGGACCAAGCGGCGGCTCGCCGCCGGTATCCCGTCGCTGGGCCTGGGTGCGACGATGTCGTCGCTCCGGCGCTTCAGCTTCCGCAGCGGCACGGGCACCTGGCGGAGCGCGGCGGCGGGGCAGGCCGATGAGCACGAGTTCAGCGTCCTCCGGTCGTCCTTCCGGACCTTCTCCCTCTCCGAGCTCAAGAAGGCCACTCGCAACTTCAGCAAAGGTCGCTCTGGCCGCCTCCATTAACATGAGAAGAGCTTCGTCAACTGTCAAGAACACGAGATCTTCTAGAACTCATCCATGGATGCGTGTTGCAGAGAACGTGGTCGGCAGGGGAGGGTATGCCAAGGTGTACCGGGGCTGCCTGCCGGGCGGGGAGCTCGTAGCCGTGAAGAAGCTGTCGGCGGCGGCGGCGCCGGACAGGGACCGCCGGGTGGAGAGCTTCCTGTCGGAGCTGGGGCACGCCGTGAACGTGCGCCACCCCAACGTCGCCAGGCTCGTCGGCGTCGGCGTCGATGGTGGCGAGCACCTCGTGTTCCCCTTCTCCCGCCTCGGCTGCCTCTCCGGCAGGCTCCACGGCTCCGGCGAGGAGGCGATGCCGTGGGACGCGAGGTACACGGTGGCCGTGGGCGCGGCGCGCGGGCTGGAGTACCTCCACGAGAGATGCGCGAGGAGGATCGTGCACCGCGACGTCAAGCCGGCCAACATCCTCCTCAAAGACGACTACGAGCCCCTGGTAAACCATACAATACAAGCGCTGTCGTTCTTTTTACTCGTAGACATCGGTACGATCTACACGTGACATCGACACGATCTATAATACACATATTTGATGTAGACAATATATAGTTAACATTGAGATTATTATATTGCATTGCATGCACGTAGATCGTAATTAGTTTGTCCGTCCTAGATGATAAATACTGCCAATCTTTGTGTGTGTTCTTGCGTTGCTGGATACAGTATGTATGTTTTCCTTAATTTGGCTGTACATTTTCAGATATGTGATTTTGGGCTTGCAAAGTGGCTGCCGGCGAAGCTGACGCACTACCAAGTGACCACCTTCGAAGGCACGTTTGGGTCTGTCTGAAAATTACCTATCGATCTCAAGGCAACAAATCAAATCAGTCAGCTTTTTCATAGAGCTTTTTTACGGAATTTAATATGGATCGCTAATTTAATACCCTCAACAAATAAATGATTATACATTATTTCTACTATACATCATATACTACTAATATACTACACCATATACTACTAATATACTACTCCACCGTAAAACTTCTCTTTCTATAGGATGCGTATACTTAATTTGCGAGTTTAATAGTGCGAATATACATTGATCGACAGGTACGTGCCGCCGGAGTACACGACGCACGGCATCTTCAACGAGAAGACGGACGTGTTCGCCTACGGCGTCGTGCTGCTCGAGCTGCTCACCGGCCGCCGCGCCATCGACGCCAAAAAGCTAAGCCTCCTCACATGGGTACGTACGCACCTAACTAATTACCTCTACAACTATAAATTAGCTAGGTTCCACATCCTAGCAGTAATCAGCTGTTTGTAATTACCACCATTGATAAGTAATAACCGGTTTTCCCTACGGATACACAGGGAGAACACAAACATTTAAAGTCCAAATCTAAAATTTTCATTTCAAATCAATGAATAATAATTTCGGGTGGGCACATTCGAACTGAAGTTTTGCATTATAGTAATTCGACAAACCAAAACCGCCCGGGAAATCAGGGTTATTTTTTCGAATCCGACACTCGAAACCGTTTCTGCTCCCAATTAACTCCTTTTAATTGGCCAAGGTCAATGATTCTTGTCTTAACGTAGCAAAAGTTGTTCAATTCTTGCGTGTGCACGCAGGCGAGGCCGTTCCTTGACAGCGAGGACGAGTTCCCGAGGATGGTCGACCCCGCGCTGGGCGGCCGGTACGACGCCGAGCAGCTCGGCAGCGTCGCGTGCGCCGCCAAGCTCTGCATCCACTCCTCCCCCGCCCTCAGGCCCCAGATGAGCCAGGTACCCTAGCTAGCTCCTAATTGCGCGGTGCGCATGTAGTATTTCCTGTCTACAAATGTACTCGCTTGATTTACTAAGTAATATCTATAAAAGGCTGTGTATTACTTATATTTATTATATCTTTGGATATTGTGACTTACGCTAGTACATGTTAAGTAAATGAAGTTAGCAATAGCTAAAGAGAATGGATATAGAAGGAAAAAAATGGTAAAAGGACACCTCAAAATTATAGAAATAATATATATTTAGAAACAAAATTTAAAAGCTAGAATGATATGTATTTAGGAACGGAGAGAATTTGTCAGTTCAGACAAATAAAAAATGTGTCTTGATTGCATAGGTTGCGCGGATACTCCGAGGAGAGGAGACGCATCAACTGAGCAATGAGGGGCACAAGAGGACGACCAGTGATCATACCGTCGAGCTCCATGAAACCAACGGCCATGATGCGACGAGATACCTGGATGATCTGAGCCGCCATAAGGCGCTCGCCTTCGACTTTGAGGGGGAATCCATGTCATGAGCAGAGATAGAATCATCCTTGGGTTCGATCTTAATTTCTAGGCACAGGAACTTTTATGGTGCTTAGATAGTATATTTTGTAGAGATAAATTACATGTTTTATGCATTGTACATGGTACAGCAACGAAATTAATTGTACAATTTAGTATTGGAGAAAAGAAATACCGACTTGTCAGGAATTGAACACCGACGTCTCATACTGTAACCTTTTCTTTTGAGAAATTTTATAGTGCATTACATAGGTAGTAAGTAGTGATAGTAGGAATCAAATCTAACCATCTATTCTCAAGGGTATTTTAGACTTTTTCTATCCATTTATTAGGGGTATTTTAGATTTTTTCTAACTCGTTTACGGTTTTGGATTCACCGAATACCTATTGATCTTCAAAGACTTCTTATCCATTCATCCGTCATTCATCAGGATCACATGACGTATTTTACCATAAAGGACAGATAGTATGACGGAATTTTTTACCCTTTTACCCCTCTTTCAATTTTACTACCAATACTACAGGTGGTAATATAACTATATCTAAATTGATCTCAACCATTAGATTCAAAGGAATAGACGGCTTATATTGATTTTTATCCACGGTAAAAGAGCTCTTTCTTTTTTTTAAAAAAAAATATAGCATCTCTGGAACGTGGGAATTTAACAATCTTACAGAAGATTGATCAACTTATTTATGAGATTCCTGAGTGCTCCAAACAGGCATTCAGTAGTTTCTGAGCATATTGTCCTCAGAAATGTATGCTGTCTTCAGAAATGTATGCTGTCTTATTATCTCAACTAAATGAATCGATCATCGCATTGTTAATGCAGCAATAGATGCATTGAACCTCAGCTTACATTAAGGCGATGAAACCATAATTGAGCAATGCAAGCCCTGCAACACACCACTGCGCAAACGCGGTGCAGCTAACCACAACACTAGTCTCCTGCTCATTAAAAACCCTCTGAATTTGCCTGCCTCTCCCTCACAGTCTTACTGCATGCCAAGAACAAGCAAGCAGCAGCAGACATCTTCAGTGACGCCATGAATGCAGCGATTTGGTTTGGTTGGCCCTCATGGATCTCCCGGCGTTACATTCAATGATTCAATGGTGTATGTGTGTGTGTGCAATGCATCATCAGAGATTCAGAGGGGCACACCAGTTTTAGTACAAACCAAACCTGACCGGCCTTAAAAGATTCGCAAGCTGAGCTGCACCTGCGTGCCTATGTGAAAGCGAGCAACGTTATGTGTATCTCTGTTCCTGTACAGCTACGCATACTGTCCTCAGGGAGCTCTCTCTCTTTAACTTACTCTTGTCCCGTCGTAACCTACCTCTCCGGACAAATATTTATGCAGCATGTGCCCTGCATGGCCAGACGCAGCAACGAGTGTAATATACCTGCAGCCCCGCGTCAAGATGGGGCAAACAACGGAGGGGAGATTACAGTGACAGTACTACATTTACGGGTTAACTGTCAAATCCGTTATCGATGATTACGGCGAAAGCCAGCCAGAAAACGGAGAATTGTAGCCCAGAGTCCTCGAGTACAACTATGTTATATGCATTTGATTTTCGATTAGATGGCTTGCATGTTAGGAACGGTAGAACGGTGCCGCCTGAACTTGCAGACTGTTACAATGGGGCACATACCTGAATCTTCGTGATTTGTCAATGGAAGTATCAGTGGCACTTGGAGTCCATTGGAGCCTAGCAGTAGCAGTAGGCCACATATACTAGCTAGGGCAGGGAAAAGGTGATTATAGGGCATTAGGGTAGAGCAGACAAGTTCCTCATGCCACCTCTTGTTTCTAACCCATCATTAGGGCAAAATCAGAAAGCACAACCAAGCAAAAGCAAGGGGATGCTGCCCGAATCCTCCTCTCCCTTTCACTTTCTCCTTGTCTCTTCCTTGGTCCTCCTCCCCAGGAAAGCTAACAATCATCAGGAGTGGCGCGTGGAGAATCGTGCTCGGGACGGTGGGACCCCGACGGCAGCGAGAACCACACGGCCACGCCGCACCTCTCGCTGTTTTGACCTCGCCTCTGTTTCTGCACCAATACAACTGCCAAAGCGGCTGGCTGCTCCCTTTCCCCCTCGCCTAGGTGACAGTGACATGTGGGGACCGGGCTACCGCCGGGACCACACGTCAGGACGGAGAGATGTCTGTGCTTGTCAGCGTGCACCTGTTGCCAACGCGGCGACACGGGGAGCAAGGTGGCCACAGTGACAGACCCCTCTATTCTATTGCTAATACTTCTTCCTCCGCCTTGAGGGCATGTCACTGCCACGTGGGACTCGGGTCGTCTGGGTCCACATGACATAGAGAGAGGAGTCAAGTAGTCAATGCGATTCTCTGCCGCAGTAGTTAAAAGAGGCTTCCACCCCAGACTCACCACACGGTCGCACGGAAGAGGCACGACTCAACTTCCTGTCACTGGCATGTGGACCAGAGAAACAACAGGTCCACATGTCAGTAATACAAGTGCCCCTTGGCTTGCACGACGGTTAAAGCAGCAAACTTCCTCCTCAAGCCCCACCCGACTGCCACAACCGGGACCCACAAGTCAGAGGCAATACACTCCACATTGACCCCCAGCTCCACCCGCACGGTGACCAAAGCACAGCACAGCTCATTCCAAAAATCCACTGCCATGCGGGCCAGACAACCACGAGCCCCCACATGTCAGTAGGAGATATCCCCCACCACGTGGGATCATCCAACAGCTCGCCGCACGCTTATCAAGGCAGAGCCCCCATCCCCAAAGCCTTCTTCTTCCCCACTCCAAGCCCACCACTGAACTCCATTAGTTACCTCCTCGACTGCTACTACCACCTCTCCCGAAGGCTCGAAGCCAAGAGGTCCATGGCTGCGCGCGCAATGCTACGCCCGCGCGGCGTCCTCCTCCTGCTCCGCGCCGTCCTCCTCGCGGCGGCTGCGGCGGCGCCGCCCGCGGTGGCGACGATGTACCCGGTAGACTACCTGGGGCTGCAGGCCGTCCGTCGCGCGCTCTCCGACATGCCGGGCTCCCGATTCTTCGATTCATGGGACTTCACCGCCGACCCCTGCGCGTTCGCCGGCGTCTCCTGCTCCGGCGACGGCCGGGTCGTGACGCTCGCGCTCGGCGACCCGCGTGCCGGCGCGCCGGGCCTCTCCGGCACCTTCCCCTCAGCCGCGCTCGCGCAACTCTCCTCGCTCAGTTCGCTCACCCTCGTCCCCGGCCGCGTGTCCGGGGAGCTCTCCCCCGCTGTCGCCTTGCTCCCGTCCCTCCGCTTCCTCGCCCTCTCCGGGAACCTCCTCTCCGGTGACCTCCCCGCCGCCTTCTCCCCTGCGCTTCGGACAGTCGACCTCAGCAAAAACTCATTCTCCGGTCGGATACCCGCCTCGCTCTTCCTAATCAGAAGCCTGCGAACAGTCGTCCTCTCCCACAACTCTATCTCCGGAGAGATCCCCAGGACGGTGAGTGCACCATTGGTCCATCTCGACCTCAGGAACAATCACCTATCCGGCGGCGTCCCGTCGCTCCCGGAGACGCTCGTGTACGTGTGCCTCGCCGGGAACAGGCTCTCCGGCCACGTGGGTGCCGTTCTCCGGAGGCTGCCGAGGCTGTCTTTTCTTGATCTCAGCGGGAACTGGTTCTCTGGCGAGGTGCCCGGTGAGCTCTTCTCCTTCCGCATTGGATACCTGCAGCTGCGCAAGAACTCGTTTTCTGGCGAGCTCCGGCCGGCAGGGCGGGTGCCGGCGGGCGCCACGGTGGACCTCAGCCACAATGCACTCTCCGGGCGGGTGCCGCCGGAGCTGGCTCCCGCGGCGGCGGTGTACCTGAACGGCAACAAGTTCGCCGGCGATGTGCCGCCGGAGATCGCTGCTGCGGTGGAGGGCGGGCGGATGCGGGTGCTGTTCTTGCAGGGCAACTTCTTGACCAGGATCGGCGTGGGCGGCGTGCCAGCGAGCGCGGCCGTGTGCGCGCACTATAACTGCGTGGCGCCGCCGCCGACCGTGGTGGCCGCGTGCCCGGCCAAGGGCGGCAGGGGGCGGCGCCGGCCGCCGGCTCAGTGCGGCGGGCGGAGGGGGTAAGGAGGGCGAAATGGGGTTTAAGGTTTCGGGGGTTTAGTGGGTAATGGTGGTCTCATGATTCATGAGACGAGTGAATAATAATTTTTGGTGTATATTCTTGTGGTTTATCTTTAGATATACGACTGTGATTTTGTCGAGAGTACACGTGGACGGTGGATCTGATGTGTTTCAATGTTAGTTGTTGCAATTTACATAGAAATTTTTGTGTAAAGAAATGTCCGATCTTATTATGTCATCTCTAATAAAACGACGACCAATTTGCTACTACCTGTTGCACTTGCACCTAGGTAGTTTGAATTCACCTTGTAAAAACTTTATTCTTCAGATGCATGTATTGCTATATTTACTGTGATTTATTGGAAATTTTGGAATACAATACAAAATATGTTTCGTTATTACAATTCGATACAACACGTTTGCGTATTTACAAAAAAACTCAATCATACCCGAAATTTGATATTTCGGCTAAACTTACCCGAAACCTCAGAATTCGGTAAAGCAACAAACGAAAAATAAAATTTCGGATATGAGCCCTACCCCATACCCTAAATTTGAAATTTCGGGTATGGGGTGGGCCCCATAACCGAAATTTCAAATTTCGGGTATGACGTGGCACAATCGGCAGCACGGTAAAACAATGAAAAAATAAAATGAGGACCCAAACGACGTCAAAAAATTTTGAAATTTTTTGTGGAGATTCCTGAAAAATCAATGATACTACTCCCATAAAAATTCAAACATTACAACTATCCCGATAAAACGCTGACCGACAAGTTTGAACCGAATGAAAAGTGAAACAAAACACGTTAGAAAATTTTGAAATTTTTTGTATATAAGTAGCACTGTCTGAATTTTTAAAAATTCATAAAGCTTGATCATCATATGGAAATTTTATGGGAACATTAGTGATTCGTAATAACTATATACAAAAAATTTCAAAATTTTCTAACGTGTTTTGTTTCACTTTTCATTCGGTTCAAACTTGTCGGTCAGCGTTTTATCGGGATAGTTGTAATGTTTGAATTGTTAAAAATTCCTCACATCTTATAATAATCTGAAATTTTTATGGGAGTATCATTGATTTTTCAGAACCTCCACAAAAAATTTCAAATTTTTTGACGTCATTTGGGTCCTCGTTTTATTTTTTCATTGTTTTACCGTGTTGCTGATTGTGCCACATCATACCCGAAATTTCAAATTTCGGGTATGGGGTGGGCCCCCAAATTTCATTTTTCGTTTATTGCTTTACCGAATTCTCAGGTTTCGTAAGTTTTTTGTAAATACGCGAACGTGTTGTATCGAATTGTAATAACGAAACATATTTTGTACTGTATTCTAAAATCTCCGTGATTTATTGCATAATAATCTTACTACGGAAGTGCTTTGTGAAAATGATTCAGTACGTTAGCAGATTTTTGCGATCTTTTGAGGCATAATTTTGCAGATTCAGCTCACATGAAAATTTTAATCTGTACGAGCTAGAGAATCGATGTGGAATTGATCTCTATATCTGATTTCCGTTTGTGGAGTCCAGGGTTCACAATTTCGTTTCGTAGTCGAAAATCGCTAATCTAGCGGTAACGGTTCTCACGAGAAACCGAACGATTTGCAAATTCAAAAAATTTGAATTTTGTTCGAATCTATGCGCGAAAACCATGATTTTTGACGAAAAACCGCTCAGTTTTCGCGGTTTACCGCGGTTTTTCGCAAAAAAACCAACCGACCAATTAAATGTTCTTGAAAAACGGTTTTTCGAGCAGTTTTTCAACGGTTTTCGAGCGGTTTTCAACGTATAATTTTTTTTTTTTTTTTTTTTAAAATTCCAGCGGTAAAACGCTCGGTTTTTGTTTTCGAACCGGAGCAGTACGATCGAAAACCGCGAAAACCGAGCGGTTTACCGCGGTTTTGTTAACCTTGGTGGACACACAGTGCAGTATGAAGGTGTTAGCTACTAAGTAGATAAGTATTGAAGAATAATTCAGTACAAAGTAGGAAATGGTTTGCTATATTGAAGAATAATTCTGTACGAGCTAGAGAATCCATGTAGAATTGATCTCTATATCTGATTTTGGCTTGCTCCTTTGGGGACAGACAGTGCGGTTATGCCGGTGTTAACTGCCAAGTAAGTGAGTATTGAAAAATAATTCAGTACAAACTAGGAAGTTGCTATACTTGATTTTATTTTCTCGCTGTACAGGGCAGTTGGTAAGGACAGGATGAAAATTGGTTTATCTCGAACGACTTTAAATAATTTAATGTAATATGAATCGTAACTCTAGATGAACTATGCAAGTGAAGCACTGAAGAGAAAAATAGACTTTACCTAGGGTATTTTGGAAGAAGAAAGGTACTGCAATGACTTGGATTAAAAAAACACTGAAGTTACTGCATATTCTTTTTCTGAATTTGCTTTGAGGAGTTTAGTAAACACCTTTATTTTTTTCTTTTCTTCTCTCCTTTCTTCTTTTCCAAATTCACTTTGGGAACTCAACTGAAGAACTCACGAAAATGATCTGGTGTAATTACAGTCTTTCATATCGTATTCTAAATTTCTACCTCGTGCAAAGCAGTGCAAGCATTTCTTACCTGCTATGTTTTGTGTAGCTAGTCATAGCTACGCTATAGCTTTTCTAGATCTTAAACACGAAGCTACAAGCCAATATTCTACTATATTAGTTATAAACGATATAGCTAGCAATAGCTACGCTATATACCATAGTTTGTAGTTAGCGATAACTCTGCTATCCTATATAGGTACTTATAAGTAAAAATATTATGTCTATTTTGAAATCTAATATTGTTAGAAGGACCAATTGCATCTCTTATAAGTCTGAACTATGAAAAAACCTAGTAAAATACCTTATCTCACTATTTTTCAATAATCCAATAGTCATATTTCTTAGTAATTAAGTATTTGTTATTAAGATAATATAGTTACCGTTATGATCTTTAACATATATTAGCATGTTTGTTGATCCCGGACTTAACTCATATTTTTATTATAAAAATATTAATACCTTTCTAAAGTACTATGATTATATAATTTGTTTAGAGGTGACTTATATTATATACATATTTAATTTTTTAATACTAAAAATACGACGAATGATAGCTTTCGCCATAGCTGTTGTAGTTTTTTTTTTTTTTTTGACCTTACCGTGTCGCCACCTTTCTGACTTGTGTAAATTACTCTGTGTTTGTTTCTTTAGCCTTTAAACAGAGCTACAAACTAAGTTACAGTCTCGATCACACTGGTCATCTCTCTCCCTTTCTCCCGGCGTCTATTCACTTTCTTTATGATGACCTCAATTTTTTTTTTGGCTTGTGTTGTTCACATAGCACTAGATGAGCATAATGATGCATGTATAGTTGTCTAGTGTATCTCCTACACAAGGCAATTATATTATACATGGTGGCATGTTGTGGGTTATCACGAGGCTCCCATGGTGTGTATATATAAAGCACACTATCATGATTCATGACCATACATCTATTTGACTATTTCTATGGCATGCAATTAGACATGCAATTAGACGAGGAAATGAGGCTAATGAGTGATGTGATTGGTGAATTACATTCCTCTCACTGCATGTACAACCGCCAGTACTTTTATACCATGTACTAATGTACACACACATACAGAGTGGGAGCAGGCGAGTGCTGTGGCAGTGCCTTTGCTTTGACATCTCTGAAGGCTCTGAACTCTGCATTGCATGGCATATTTTTGCTTTGCCGGTATGCATGGGCAGTGGAAAAAAAGGCAGAGAAAGAACGCTGAAACTGAACGCCGCGCTTGTTCGGTTTCACTTGGATTTTTGCCTCGTGATGGGAATGTGAGGTAGCGAGAGTGATAGTGTGAGGAGCAGAGCAGCAGCAGCAGCCAATGGTTTCACAGGTCACGGGCGTATGTGTGGGTGTCCTTGTGGCCTCTGTATTGCTGGAGGAAGAAGGCAGAAGGGAACAAAGGCAAACAGAATTGGGAGGTGATTGCAAAGTGCATCACAATGGATTTTGCTGCCTGCTGAAATCCACACACACATACACACAAAAAAAGGGAATAGTTTTTGTTGCCTTTATGCTGCTTGAATATATGAACTATGAAGACTGTGTGTTGCTTGCTTTGGTTGGTGGAATTTTGAATGGGAAATGGTTTTCGTGTTGTGTACGAAGCTAGAAGAGATTTTGGGGTATAATATATCTATTACGCCGGGAAGATTTCGCCGCCTCCCAGGGCCTCCACGCCCATTTTTATGCGAAAAGGCCCTCATGTTCTGCCGAATAGCGCAAGGGTCCCGCGAGAGCCCCGCGCGCATAAACAGGCAACGGCCTGTTCGGCCGAAACTTTGCTTAAAGGCCCTCTCTATTTTATGAAATTAGTTCCACGTTCTGCGGCCTTCAGACCGTCCGATTTCGGAGACGGGATGATCCGGCCATCCGTCCTGCACGCTACAGGATCGACGCCCTAACCCCTCCCGTTCCCCTCCCGAGCCCCGCCGCCTCACCACCCCACCTACTCCCTTCCTCCCCTCCGTTCCCCTCTCCCCACATTTCCTCCCCGCTGCGGCTCCTCGCCCATCGCTCCCCAACACCATGGAGTCGCCCCGCCCTAGCCCTCACACCGGCGCCAGCACCGTCCTGACTCTCACCCCGCGCCGCCAGCGCCCTCTCCCCCATCCCTGCCTCTCTCCTTGCCTCCTCCACCTGCGACGTCAAGAGATCTGTCCTGGGCCACCCAGCAGAGCCCTCGAACTTGCCGCGCCATGGAGTCAGGCCCCGGTTGCCTCGCAGTGCCCTCGAGCTGGCTCTCCCACTGCCAAGTCTGAGCCGAAGAAGACGGCGCAGAGGAGACAGGGAGCTCGCACGGGATCCCCTTCTCAGGGAGCGGAGCATGGCTTCACACCGGAAATACTTGCCACTCCCATCGGCTACGACGCTGGCAACTCACCCGTGTGGTCGTTGGCGTGCCTCCGACGAGATCCAAGATGAGGATCACTTTTATCTCGACTGCGTCTTCATCAGAACCATATTGTGGTCGCAAACTCAGCAACCACTTACCTTTTTTGTATGCAGCATGGATTGGAATATGTAGTCGATCGGAGCTCCCTAGATTCGCTCGGTGGTCACCTTGGTCCCTTCGTCTGCTCTCCTCCGGGAGCTTCGCCGGCTCCCCGCGTTCGTCTTTGCTGCACTCGCCTGTGCCTTGCTAGCTGTCGGCTCCGCCACTTACGCGACACGTGCTCGCGGAGCAACCAAATGCAGGAGAACTCTCGATGATTCTTTGTGTGTCGCTGATTCCCAGCCCTCTCGTTCCCCGCCCCTCCTCGCACGCTCAGCTCGGCAGCCCGTGCACATGGCTCACCCCCTGCCTCCAGCCGCTGCACAACTCCGCAGGCCTCCCGCGAGATCCACACCGCTTTCGTGCCCTCACCCCTGCCTCCTCCCTTCCGCTGGCTCCCGATTCCCTCTCTGCCGCCGTTCCTTTCCGCTATGCTCCATATCTCAACTCCTTGGTCGTCGGCAAGTACGACATTGTCGGCCCTGATCCCAGCTCCCAGATTCCCAGCTCTGTGCTATTGTCGGCTACGACAGCTCTCTCAGTTAGTCTGTCTCTCTCTTTCTCTCTCTGGATTTTGTTTGTGCGCAGCATGTAGAATGGGGAGGCAACCAGACGGGAAATTGATTTGGAGATTAGTAGAATTGGTACAAGATCAGGGTGTATGCTTTTCCTATGCCTTTCTTTCATCTGTCCCAGTGTTTTTTCTTCCATAGCCTCAAAGTGGGATATTGCAAGTTGAAATCATACTTGGGCTGATTTTATTTGTATGCAGGAATTTAGGATTGGGAAGCAACCACTGTACAAATTGATTTGAGGCTTGGAACGGTTGCCATAGACCAAGGTGCGTCCTTTTCTTTGCTAAAAAAGCCTACACCCTCTTCCATTCGCTTTCTTTCATACATGCAGATTGATCCGGCCCCCAAGAAACTGACCTGGAAGTGTGGGTGCTGATTTGCCATTTTATATCTATTTTCATGGGATTTATACTTCATAAAATGGATTCTACCTAATGATGACTGTTTGGCCTTTACAGCCATTTCCTGTTGTTTTATTCCTGCCCTATACATTTTCAATGCCTCTTCTATTGTTAGTACTCCCTGAAGCTCTAATCTTGTAATAAAATTTCAATGCTCTTGGGAGAACTGATTGTAAAAGTGATTTTGTGGCTTGCCAAAGATCTTCCTTCCCGTGGCTAATGTGGGGTACACAAGTTAGTTTGTTTACAAAGTTAGGATTGATAGGGCATCCCTTAGGGTTCGAATTTTTGAAGGCTATCATTTTTAGTTTTTTGGTATAACTGCACTTGATTGGATGTTTCTAGGACCTTCTGCAAGCATAAAGATCCTTTTTAGGTTGGTGCTTGCATTAAGATTTCGCTGATCTTATTGTTCACCATATTTCTGTAAGTATATACGTCAATTCTCAAGTGCTCGAGTCGTGTAGCTCAAGTTCTCATCCAAGTAATGCATTTTTTTTTAAATTTGAACAACCATTTTTTTATGGCAGGAGCTTCACAATGCAATAAAAGAAATGGATGGTAAAATAGTGAGAGGAGTTGCTTTTAGGATCCAGGCATGAATAAAAATGATATTTCTTTGGGGCCACTTCTAGCTTCTTTCAATTTATTTGATTTTTGTTTTGGATTTGACAAATTATCCTGTAATGCACTTGCTGTTGGCTCCTGTCAGCTACCTAATGGGGACTGTCCACCTCCGCTCAGCCATGGTAAGCACTTGCCAATGTGAAATTTGGACAAATAAAAATATGAAAGAAATAATTACGATTTATACAGGAGATTTTTATATTCATGTATGTTTGCTTTACAGTTTAAGACATTTGCATATTTACAATTTAGGACATTTGCATATCTCAGCAATTATTTGAAACGGTCTTCGTTGTTAGATAGTGACAAATTTCGCATATGTCGAGAATGTTGCATACGGCCATATTTGTCTTTGAGAAAACTCATCGTCTCGCGTGGTGTGAAGAGAGCTTTGGAAAAGTAAGGCTCTTGGTCAACATAAACATTTTAGTTTTAAAATTCCATGACGTAATTATGTTCCTTTTATAGGCCTACTTCATAACAATGTGCAGCCTATGAAACTCTGGGAATTTATGTCGCTGATTCTATAAGGTCTTGGATATGAAAGGTATGCGCTTCTCTAATACAGTTTGTTGTCCACTTGATTAAATTTATTTTATGTCGAACATTGTTGAAAGTGTCCATTGTCTCGGTAGACTCATAGATTGTGTCTTAACGTTTAGGTTGGTAACTCACATTTACCTCGCTTAAAATAATCTTCACTTCGTGCCTGCCAAATTTATGATTGACAACTTTAATTCACATTTACCTCGCTTAAAATAATCTTTATTTCGTGCCTGCCGAATTTATGATAGATGTGTTTCTCAAAAAACTGGAAAATTTTCATGTTGTTTTAACTTTACCTCAATTCTTGTGGTGTTTAGTGTTATTTTCCCCCACAAAAAGCATTCCTAAATCGATAAAATGGTGCGCTCTAGCTCATGTTCATTAAATTGCTTGTGCAGATCTAGAGATGATTAATTTGAAATGCGTACTGGCCTTGGTTAACCCCTAAAGTTGGATCATGTAACTGGTGAAGTTGGATCATGTTAAAGATATTTTTTATTGGTTTATCTCAAGTTCAATAGGATGTGATCTTTTGATATTGTACGTTAATCTGTTAGGAATTAGTGGTAGGAACCGTTACAGTTGTTCTCTAAGCTCGATAAATTAGTTGGGTTGGTTTCTGACTGCACATGGTACTGAAGTCTAATCAGCTGTTATGAATGTTTTGCTTTCAGAATCTGCAATCGTTGAAGTGTTTGGCTTTACAAATGTTTCTGTGACTAAACCGGCTGCACGCGGCGTAGCGTGTGAAATCTACCTAGTTAGATTTAGACATGGATCTAAACACTGCAAGGGGGAAGGTTAACGAGAAAAATTGGAGCAAGGGAAGTCGAGGGGTCGAGTCAAGGGAATAGAAATAAAAAAACCGAGTGGGCCCACCTGTTAGCTGCGAATCTCCGAGCCATGGCCAACCTCCCGTCGATCAATTCCTCCTACCACTGGATCGACCTCAACGTCGGTGGCCTTACCTCCAACTGTGCCACCACTATGAGCAGCCACCGATGGGAGACGGCGCTGGTGGCTACCGCATTCATGGGCCATTGCCGGTACCGTTGGGGCCAGAGACGACGCCGCCTCCACCGATCTCGCCTCAAAATTCACCTCGAATATCGCCGATCATAGCTTCCGCTGCTTGTAGCGAGATCAACAGCTAGCTGGTGGCGGCGAATCGGACGACGGTGTGGAGAAGCGAAGGAGCTGGGGGATAGAGAGGACGGGGGAGGGAACTGGGGAAGCGGAGGACCACATATCAAGTTTCTTGCGGAGTCAAGCATTACAGTAAATTTTGCTAACTCAGAGCCTCTCCAACAACACTCTTCAAAAGTCACTCTCTAAAAGTCATATTTAGAGAACTCTCCAAAAAAAATAACTCTCCATATCTCCTCCCTCTCCAACAACACTCTTTATATCACACTCTCTATTTTCTCTCTCATATATTCTAATCATATTTCATATAACCAACCAACCACCTGAACAGTTTCAGAAAACAAAAATACCTCAAGTTCAATGGTGTCCGGAAGACTTCAGGTTAATGCTGCTTTCAATATACACAATAGCAAATCAAGCTTGACATCACTTACAACCGCAGATTGCTCCACTTATTCTGTTCCTTTTATAAAACAATAGAATGTGCATGATCGACATGAAACAAATGCTTTGAGTGTGTAGCAAACCATCCAGCAAACATCACATATATCTAAATTGCACTTGCGCAACAAATAATGCCATTTAGCATACCATCGATTGCAATATCCAAACGTTGGATATCCAAGCTACTGAGAAAATGCTCATAAGCCATGACATCAAACTTCTTGGTGGGCAGTCCTAACCAGATGTAAACTAGATAAAGATATAAACGATCCTGTCATACAACACAATACTGAAACTGAAACCTTCTAATTCAGTGAAAGCAGAGGCTCAACAAGTTACATACTTACATGATAGCATGCTATCCTATCTTCAAATGGCTGTATTTGAATGCGAGAAATTTAAACAGGAAACACAGATGCACACAGATTGTGGTAACAGAAGCATGGCTACTGAAACATAAGACAACGATGCAGAATTCTAAAGTTCTACTTCCAGGAAAAGAAACTTACTGTAATGGAACGAGTGGAGTATACCGAGTACTGACCATGTGAGGCAGAAAAACTTCACCGTAAAGGTAATGACTAAATAAAATTGTTACTCAAATGCATAGTTAACACACAGCGTACTGGTTTATGCACTTCAACTATGATGTACTAGTTTATGTACTATCCATGTCTTGATCCTGAGAAACTTTATGTGTTATTGTCATACAAACACAAGCACAGGATACATGCTTCTTAAGTGAAATTCTTTTGCAGCATCTGCCATGTTAAGATAACATATAGAAACATTTTTTTTTTGGGTAAAACAGATAAGCAATCGAATCACAACTATTTCCCTAGCAGCAGAGGGACCGACTCTCTGTAGTATCTAGCTTACAATTACAACATCATCTCATAACACATGGAACTCGCACCAGAGTTCTTCAATCTTTCTGTCCAGTCGTCTCTCTGCAGAATTTTGGCGTACATACAAATTATTGTCGATGGAGTAGACCTGACCTTCATAGTATGCTACAAGAGCAGCGAGTGGTCTTAGGCAACTTGTTGGTCTTCTTGTCTGCAACAAACAAGTAACAGGGAAAGCAGAATCCGAATCAGATTAACAATTGATAATATACCTAGCAAATGTTGATTGCTAAAATAGAATTTGTTCATTTAGTTCCTGTAAATGAGCATGCTAAAATAGAATTTGTTCATTTAGTTCCTGTAAACAGAACGCTAGCCTCCTCTTGTGCTCCTCGGCGCGACAGGGGATAGATATCCCTGCCCCACATTGTGTGGTAGGAGACGGAGCTATTTTAACAAATTCATTCGCAGTGGGCCAGTTTTGCAACAAAAAAAAAGAGTTAAAGGAAGCTATATAAGAGCAACTCCAACTCAAACCCCTATATTTCACCCATAAATCACCTATTTAGGGGTGGTATAAAATATAAGGGCGTCCTATATTAAATTTATCTCCAACCCACCATTCCTATTACTCACCCCTATTATTTATTAAAATATTATTATTACTTTGCATTCATGAATTAATATTTTAATATCAATTATAGTTTTGAATGGCTGCACATTTTTTATAGTGCATGAGCTAATCGTGTGAACTAGTATTATAAAACGTGCTATGAAAGTGAAAGATACAATATCAAAGAGAGACAGGACTAGTCCTACATAAAGCTCCCCACTCAAAGCAATAGTGCACTGCCCAGCAACAGAGAAGCTTGAAAGGAGAGCTAGAGATCACAAGTACTCTAAAATTACTATTAGTGAGTCACTGGCCTGTTCAAACAAAATGCAGTTCTTATATCACAGTTTATTATTGTCTAGACGGTTCTATTATTACGCTACAAAACTGTAAACAATAAATATTACATGAAAAATGTTATATGAAGAATCACAAAGACTAATGAAGACCAAATATATCAACTATATTCATGGTGCAACTGAACATCTAATTGTGTTATGATTAAAAATTATTTAAGAAATAATAGGGGAGGAAGGAAGCCCCTAGATGTAGGGGCTCTAGGAGGTCTCCCTAGAATAGGGGCATCTAATAGGGGGTGGGTTGGAGGTCTATTTGTTTTCAATTGTCCTTAAATTTTAGGATAGGGAGAGATATATGGGCTGGGTTGGAGTTGCTCTAAGCACAGTATTCTCTAATGGTGTGTTTGGTTGTTTGTACCAAGTGGTACATGTATGAGATGATTCAAAAAAAATCATTCATATGTTTAGTTGCTTGAATGGAACCATCATGTTCTGAATGATGGGATACAAATTTGAGGAATATTCCTATAGATACTAAACCATTCCATTCACTCAAAACAATGTAACCAAATTGTACAGGATCATCCCATCGCATTCAATCTCATCCCACCAACCAAACACACCCTAAATGTCCTACTCCTGCCAATTGTGTGTTTTAAGTTGTGAACTTAGGCAAGTTCACAACTTGACATGAAGACTTGCAGTTGGCACCAGTACTTGTTGCATGAAGCCGAATCCACCTACCTGCTGATGACTTAACTTTCTCATGCCTTTCTTTTCACCTTCCATGTAGAGAAGCTCATGTATATGTATACAGTGTGGAATCTCTACATATATATACACTCACCTTATTGATGTCCCCTTACATGGCAGTACAACTAGTATCCAGAAAGTGGCAGTGAAGTAGGAAGATCAACTCGTGCATGACTATGCGGTTGCAATGAGACTTCGGAGGGAAACAAAGAATTTTATTAGAGAAGAAGTCTAGATAGTTAGGTATTATTGTGGTTATCAAGGTAGTTCCTCCTCGACGAGGTCTTGCCAGTCTTGAGAGCTCGACATGGAAAGTTAAGGTCGATGAACCATACCGCAATGAAGCTTTAGAGTATTTAGTGCATAAGTTTATGGCGGAGAGGATGTATCATCTGCTTGAAGGAACTGGGGATCCAGAATGATCTGATTCGTTGGCATGGCTATGGATGGTGTCATTCGCGCGTGAACTGAATCATATAATATGCAAACATTTTGCTCAGCTTATTCCTTGGCTGTGCGTGTAAACATGTTAATTTCGGCACATTATCATGCTAGCAACAATCTATTTATTGTTAAAAGTCTTTCATACGAATACCATGTACTTTGGCTGCTCAATAATTAATTCAAAGAGATACCATGAATAGCTCAGCAAACACGTTGGAGTGATGGGTTTAATTAGGACATTCAGACTGTAACCGGGAGTAGCGATGAGATTTTGGAGCAAATAAAATATTTTTACAGAGTTCAGCTGTCGGTATAACAATTTCGATACAAAGTCATTGGTATTATGTTAATCTTTGTCTAATTTCTCGTTCCTTCCCTGCTTCGACATAGAATTGCATGGACTTATTAAGAGTGAAGAATAGGTGATGAATAATTATTTTGAACTGAAGATGTATTGCTATTAGGATTCGTATCGCTCAAATACTTGATTTGCACCAGTACTTGTTGAATGAAGCAAAATTCTAATGCCTTCCTCGATGTAGAGAAGCTCATGCATGTAGTGTGGAATCCCTGCATATATATACGCGGTTGCAATGAGACTTTGGAGGAAAACAAATAATATTATGGTCTCCAGATATCAGAGGAAGAATCTATACGGTCAGCCATTACTATCATGTAGTTTCTTTTTACGGAATTGATACCGTCGTCCGATGCACCAGACGTATCGGATGCCTCAATGTTGGCACCCCCTCCTCCCTAAAGCTAGACTCCTTTGACCACTGCTTCTAAGTCCCATGTTGCCTGCCACCAGCATACCGATGGCCATACTTGTTGCTGATGATGCGGCATCACCGCAAATGGTAGTAGATCCTCTCTCTATGCCCATCCCCTCTCCATTCTCTCCAACTCGATTAGGAGAGGGTGAGGCACTATACCAGTCTTGTCCTAGTGAGATTCGGGGTATTCCGGTGAACCCGACCAGCCTCCTCTCCCTTTTAATGAGCTTTGGCTACTAGCCATTGTTGAACGTCTCTTGCATCGGGTATGCTTTTGTTACAGACATTTCTCAAATTTGCCACACAACACGCTTTCTTCGATGTTGTAGAACGTGATTTGTTACAACACACCAAGACTCCAATCAGGTGTCGATAAAATTCATCATCCATAGCAACGGTGAACTCAGCAGTAGCATGGCTGGGACAGCGAGGCACCCATCCAGCTTTTGGCCCTATTGGATCTGGTCCAACCACCGTCTCTGAGCTTGGCCTATCTCTGATTCTACAAGGGGATGCATTTTTCTTTAGGCAGTGGAGCCAGATCTAGGACCGTTGGCCGGTCACCGCCATATTTTTCTTGGAGCTCATATCAAATGTTACAACATGTCATTTTTTGTTGTTGTGGCAGTTCCTTTCAAATTTTGCATCGCCCTCGCGTGAACGTCGAAGCTGTTTCAATGATTTTCCCCTTTGTTACAACAATATTATGTTTGTTGGGGTAGTTTTCTAGTATTGTTGCACCAATGTTTCTCTTTTGTTGTAATGCTTTTTTATTTTTGTGTTTTTGTTGCGGATGTTGAAATAATTTGTTGCATGATTTTTCTCGAGATGTTGCATTGTTGAGTTTGAAGACAATGTTCGTCTTGCAACTGCACAAACTTGAGGATGGCGTAAAAAGGGTAGAGGTGGTTTTGTCTCATGATGGTTGTGTTATCGCATGGGTGTAAGCTTTTGTTGCGCTAAATCAACCCCAGGCTACTGCGCAAGAGAAAGCCACCTCTCATTGGCGATCCGATGGTCACAGTGTTGCATTGGAGAGATGTTTTTGTTGTAAGCTCAATAACAATTTGTTGCGCCTCATTTTTTTTTTGCATAGATCAAAAGGTTGAGATTTACATTTTAAGTGAGATCCGATGGTGGAGAGGGTCGTAGGAAGCTCCCATCGTTAGTCATCCCCAAGACATGAGGCCGAGAGCTTCACTAGAGAATGCATGCACGGAGGACTTAGGTTATGCCATCTTGCTCGTAAGCCCTATCACATAGTATGTATGCATGCAAACATTTTGTAGCAACCAGCCTTTCCTATCAACTATAATCTCGTGAAGATTTCTTAGGCCCTGTTTGGGACATAGCTTCTGATTGTGCGAATTCTAGATTTTTTAAAAACAGGTGGGTGATAACTTCTGATTTTATATACAAATCCGCTTCTGATTGTAGGAGAAGCTTCTCTTAGGCCCTATTTAGGACAGTATCTGATTGTGCAGATTCTGGATTCTCTAAGATTCAGGTAGGTTATAGCTTCTGATTTTGTGTACAAATCTGCTTCTCCCACAATCAGAAGCAGATTTGTACACAAAATCAGAAGCTATTATCCACCCGATTCTTAAAGAATCCAGAATCTGCACAACCAAAAGAAACAGGGCCTTAATGCCTACTTTACGCAGTTTAGTGCTTGTACAGAAGATGTATATATAGAAAGAATGTTTCTTTTGGAAGTGTGATTTTTTTTCCGTCAAATGTATCAGGCTTGCATTGTTTTAGGACATTCTGTGAAGAATATTGCTATTCTGGATTGTGTTCTTTAGCACGTTGAGGTTCTGGAGAAGCTTGATCGATGAGGTGCAGCCATCGTAATGGCGTTCAACTTTAGCAACAGGGCGCATCGCAATGCCATTAACTGAGATGATCATGGCATGCCGATAATGGGATGAAATGACCAATGTAACACAGTATATATAGGAGGACAACTGCGCTGCGCGTCGAGGAAGAGAAAACGAGCTTTACTCTTCTGGTAGAACTGCATATGAAGAAAGAATGACCAAATGCACTTCTGTAGAATCCGGTGATCTCGACAGCGTCATTGGCGTCCGATCGCCAGAGCTAGGTCACGGTGAGGGCGATGTACCGGCCAACTCTGTTCGCGAATCATTTTCTTAGACAGGCAACATGCATGAGCAAAGGGAGAGCAAGAAAAGCGCAAACAAAACAAGAGAGAGAAAATCATCATGCAAGTGATCAAATCACGGGAGAACGTACTTACTAGCATCTTCATGAGTCCCCCCCTCCCCTCTTCGCGGAAAGAGAGGGAGGGGGAGAGGGAGACGAAGCAGCAGCGAATCGAAAGCACCACGGCACGGGATAGCAGCAGCAGCAGTCGCAGACGAAGGACACGACGCAAAAGAATATATTTTCTGGGCTAAATTCGCTGTGATTCCGGGAGAGCTGAGGAGGAGACGGGTTGATCTGGACTGCTTAAGTGCAATCGGACAGTTGTAGACAACCCGGATACGATCGTGCAAGATGATCGCGCGCGATCCGATTCTTCCATTGAAAAACGTCCATCCACCACTCTACCGGGATCAATCTGGGATGGGATGCACATTGTGATAGGACGACGACGTACGGTATTCGAGGACCCTAGGGGTTGGATCGCGCCGCGCGTGCTAATTGCCATGTGGCCCAAGACAACGGCGGTTGCCTCCTCCGGGGATCGAGCTCGTTCGATGACGGCTGCCCCTGCCGTTTTTCGCCGCCGGCGTCTTGCCCACCACGATATCAAGACAGCCTCACCAAGGCCCTCGCCACGTGCTGACGTACGATGCAATCTGAGGGTGCCGGGATGCAGCGAAGCCTTCACTGCCCGCGTGCGTCGGCGGTGTCATCGTGCGGTAGTTGTTCCCGTGCAGGCGATTGAGCGAGAATGGGATGAGATGGTTACTTAGTCTTTCTTGACCAAGTAGAGATCGAAACTGCGAAAGAGTGTGGCGAAGCAAGGATAAAAATGAAGGAGGGGCTTATATCACTAAGGGTATGTTTGTTATTTTAGCTTTGGATTCTCTAAAAGCTGATTCTGGATTGTGGTTGTAGAGAAGCTGATTCTCCAAAGGCTGGAATCCAAAAGCACATATCAAGTGGATTGTGGATGCTAATGTATATGGGTGAGCCGGATTGTGAGAATCGGATTCTAAAATCGGACTGTTTGTTTTTTATTCTGCTTTTGGGACCATAATTCAGAATCAAAAGTTAAAACAAACAAAACCTAAGTTTCCTCAATTATCTGCATTGACACCGTAGATCGATACACGCATGATCAATGCTATCATGGTCTACGCTACTACGCTAGCATCATTAGCTTCACACATAAGCTCACAGTCTGTACTTGTGTGCAGCGGTGGACGTATGACACAATTTTATGCAGGACAAGTCTAAATATGGATAATTCGATGCAAACAAATCGATTTATTTATCATGCATGCGAAATTCATGATCACAGTAGTTTTAGACTAAAATCAATCGTGACATTAGATAGACAAAGAAAGCAAATTCATTCTATCAATTCAACTCGTTGTCAGTTTTTTGGTTAAACAGTCCTCCCATTAATATATTTATTCTTAAATAATAAAATTCAGTATATAGATATGTTATTTCGCAATGGAAATTAACATAAAAAATGATGATATTGATCTGTTCCATTAGTATATAATCAGAAGAATTCTAACATTTCTTGTTTACTCGTCTTCATCGTCATGTTTCAGTTTTGCACGGCCCATCTCGTATGAGATTCATGCGTTCCAAACATGCCTGCCTATTCTTCTCCTCTTATGTTGAGATCGTTAAATAAGATGCCTGAAATTGACATGAATACAATTGCCGATACACTAGTGATACTTCCATATTCACTCGCTATTTGTTTCTCTCTCACACGAGAGTACAATCCCAGCAGCACCAGCACGCTTGTTGCATGAAACCAATGCGGTTCAGTCACCTATCTCTTGCCTTTCTTAATCCCCCTCCAAAAGGATGTCTACATAAACCCATCTAGAGATATCTGAATCGAGGAGAGATGGATGCATGGCCAATGAAGGAAGGTTATCATGTGGCATGCATGCACCCCTCCCTCTCTATATATATATGTATCTATCTTTTCAGAGATATATATCGTTCCCATGCTTATTTAGTATGGATTCGTTCACCTTCACTTTTAGTTCGGCTTTGAGATTTTGGAGAAAATCAAATCAAATCTCGTGTAACCACATAGGATGCTAGGTAGTGGGTAGCATGGAACATAATGGGTCAAGCAAAGTTGATTTACCCTTTGTTCTGGTTTATCGTAAATTACTCAACAATGCAGTATTATTGCTTCCTCAAGTAGTTCATCGTTTTGGGATTTGCTTGGGGCAACGTAAAAGTCACCAAGATTTACAACTTTACAACAGTTCTCCTCCAGTTTCACAAGAAGGTTTATTGATCAAGATTGAAGCATCCAAAGAAGATTGGCAAAATTGCTAACTGTACAACAATAGCGCATCATTCATTCTAATCTACCATCTGTAATTAAACAACTAGTTTGAGTGATACCGATAGCTGAATATTTCTCATGAAATATTTCTAAGTTAGAACTGTTGGGGAATAGATGAGTGTATATGAATGAATATAACAATCCAGAGAAAGCTTGCAATCATAAACAATTTATTTCACCAAACATTTGACTTAATATTTGGTCTACTATATACAACTGCACAACATTATTGAAACCTTGCTGTCTATAGACCATCCATCACCCATGATTCAAGGCCCAACAGCACGAGGCCTGCAGCTCGGCCATTCCAGTAATGGGCCAACCAAAGCAGTCTAAGCAACGCTAAATCTAACGCTGCAAATCGAAGCCCCGGTTCGAAATCTGACGCTGAACAAGCTCAAACTGCTGCAGATCACATGAGACCGATTGAGAGGATAAATGCATGACAAAATGACAAGCTAATTGTAGCATGGCATGGCCATCTCTCTCTATATCTACAGGATTGTCTCCGCAGTCTTTCATGGATCTCCCTTTTTCTTGTTGTGATTCAGTTGCGAGACTTTGGAGAGAAACAAAGCCAACTTAATTTTCATACATAAATTATTTTCATTCAATATACTTGTAAATAGTTTTCCAAGGGTTACGTTTTGCATCAATTCATCAACTACGATCCGTGGGCTTTCGTTCACAGATTTCTTTGCACCACCTATTGACCGAATGGTTTCAAACTTTCAACCAGAAAAATAACCACTCCTGAAAATAAGAAAATAACCACATGTAGAGATTACCTGTACCTTTTCATCATGCTTTTAACCCTCTGTTTTGGACTCTTTGTAAAAAACTTTTTCATTCTCCTGCTTCAATGAATGACATAGCTCCTGCCGTTATTTAAAAAAAAAATGGACAGCTCGACATCTTCCAGACATCCCTTACCAGCTCGAGAGTGTGACCAAGGGCTTCTCGTTAACAAGAGAGGCAAACCCGGCCGATTCATTTCAGTGCTCTTTCTCTCGGTATGGTTTACCGGTATATGTGTTTGAATAGGAATAAGCATGTGGTTGTGTGATAAGTCAGTGGTCAGCCCACGGGTAAGCAACTAGAAAGTTAGATAATTCCTGTCGTCAAGCTAGTTATTTCATACAAGACATTTCTATAAGACCTGCAAGCAGGTTCAGATGGAAGAGGAAAGTTACGCCACCTGGTATCAGACCGGGTGTAACTCTTTCTCTTTTGCCCTTTTAAGCTTCCGTTGAGGTCATTAGTTAATTTAGTCAAGTAGGCGAGGGCATTTCCGTCATTATGATCTCTTCTTTTGTGCTAATTTGGTTATTACATGGTTCTGCTCTATGGGTTCCCTTCCTGTGGTTCTAGAGCTTATAGGTCCCGTTCATTTCAGCTTATAGACAGTTTTTACTTAAAATAAAAGTGGATTATTTGCCGAACGGTAGGATTGTGAATAGCTTCTCCCACAATTAGAATCACCAAAACAATATAGAATCAGAAGCTAGCAAAAATCCGATTCTCCTTGATTCTGCTCTCCCCTTGTGACCTCCTCGCTCCTCCTTCGCCCGAAGGCCCTAGCGCCCGAGCCACCCACCTCCACGCCCAAGCCGCCCACCACCCCTGTGGCTACTGGCCCGCCGCCCCTCCGCCCGAGCTCCTCCTCCGCCGCCGCTGCCGGCCTGAGCTCCTCCTCCGCCTGCTGTCAGCCTGAGCTCCTCCACCGCCTCCCCTCTGCCCAAAGTTGGCTCATCAACAATCAGATTCTCAAGCGGATTGCTAAACGACCAGATTCTTCAACCAGCAGATTATTCAGGCAATAGCTTCTCTAGGCAGCTAGCTATAATCCAGAATATGCACAATCCAAAGCTGTCACGAACTGGGCCTATAGAGTTCCCGCCTCCCGGGTTCTTGCCTTACTAGGGATGATAGTTTTACCCATAGGTTTGGGTACCCGTGGGTACCCGACCCGATAAGGGTGGCACTTTAGACCCATGGGTTTTCGGGTTTGAGTACTCGATAAGATCATAGGATGGGCATGGATACCGATTTATACCCATGGATACCCAATGGGTATCCTATGACATGTGAGCCCTATATTTATAATATATACAGAAAAAATAAAACCCTAACACACTCATTTGGCTACTCCCGAAGTCACTCGGTCACTCTAGATTCTTCCCTTCCCTTCCCCACGCCCGCCGCAAGGCCCGCAAGGCGCCGGCTCCCCCCGATCTCCTCCCTCTCCGTCGCTCAGTCTCCGCCCGCTCGACCCCCACCTCTCCCCACCACCCGCAGTCCCCGCCAGCTCCCTCCCCTCCGGCTCCTCCCCATCTCCTCCCTCTTGGTCGCTCGCCCCGTCGCCCCCACCGCCCGTAGGCCCCGCTGGCTCCCTCCCCTCCGGCTCCCCCCCTCCCCGATCTCCTCCCTCTCCGTTGCTCGGCCCCCACCGCTCCCCCCGATCTCCTCCCTTGATCCGATCGGTTCATGTGGTGTTATCTGTCATGATCGATTCGGCTCGATCTGTGTGGTTTGGTGGATTTGGTGGGTTCGTTCACATCATTTTTCTCAGTAGATTAGATCGATTTGGATGATTTGATTCAAGGAATATGGCATCAGTTTCGCTGTTTTTCCCCTTCTAGCGAGGTTGTGTGGATCTATGGGGCTGAAGCTTTCGGTTTTGTTTCATTTCAGCACAGGAGCGGAGATGGGGCCCATGTTCACCAAGCTATTCAGCCACCTCTTCACCAAGAAGGTGATGAGGATCCTCATGGTTGGTCTCAATGCGGCCAGTAAGACCACCATGCTCTGATGCTCTACAAGCTCAAGCTCGGCGATGAGTTACTGTTTGTAACTTAAGAAAATTGATGCGTTATTGCACTGTTATGCTACTTTTTAATCTACTTGTTTATTGCACTGTTATTCTACTTGAAGAAAAATTTGCACAAAGATCATCTTCTGGTGTGCATGTGGAATGTTTCGGGTTCAGGTACCCATCGGGTTCGGGTGTGGGTACATATGCGTGCCCGAGAAATCTAGTGGGTTCAGGCGGATGGCACGGTTTCGGGTTCGAGTGGACACTAGTTGTACCCGGAGGTACCCCGATTGCTATCCCTGTGCCTTAGTGTGGCTCTATCTACTCAAGAGGATGGAACTTTCGTTCGCTCTTTTTTTTGAAGGGAAAAGGCAGGAGCTCTGCCATGCATTAAGGAAAGAATAGTATAGACGTTACAGGTAATACCAAGCGTTTGACCGATTAGAAGTCTGCCGAACGTTTGGAAGAGAAGAAGGGAGCAACAAGATGAAGACAATGAACGCGAGGAAGATTACATTGAGGAAAACAAAATAAGACTACTGAAGGAAACGACGAGACACAGCAAAAAGGACTTCTGCGGATGCGGACATCGTCGACAGCAAGGGTGGGCATGCATGAGCGAAAAGGATTTCTTTCGTTCGCTCTTAGCTGTGAAGGGATTGTTGTTGCAGATAAAATGTAAACAGGGACTTTGTTCCGTATCTCCTAGCTAGGCGATTGAGAACCGAATATTAAGATGTTTATATATATTGTTAGTACCTTGGGTAAGAATTTAGCATACCGGATAAAAATTCTTGGTAGCATCAGACGAAGCTTGGTGCGGCACAATAGTATGTATGTATATATATATATATGACGAGTTTATTCTCGATCTCAACTCCTATTTCTATGTACCGCTCTTTTCGTTAGTTCTGCAATTCTTTGCTCCCAAGTCTCAATTTATGTCATCCGTCAGGTAGCTAGGGATGGGGATAAAAGAAGAGCAAGTGCGGTGAAGTATACAAACCACACAACAAGTTGTTAGCAACGATCGAACACCTAAAATAAGTTATTGTAATGTACCATCTGCATAGGTGCGAGGAATTAGAAAGACAGCAGCTGCGTCTGCTGATCTGTCAACGACGCCTCATGGGTCGTGCTGCCACGTTTGTCTCCACTCCGCTTGCAGAGCCGAGCGGCTGGTCTGCGCAGCGCAGCCGCACAGGTGCTCACCGGTGCGGCGGCACAGCCTGGCCCGTCTCCTCCGTCCACATGGGCAGCAATATAATAGACACCATCACCAATTCACCATGTTGATTCTACGAACATGCTTGTGGAATGGTCTGGGGAGACGTACGCAGACTGCTGAGATAGTCACCACGAACGTGATTTCAGTTGAGGAGAAATGCGTGATATTTCACAAGTTAACTATCGCATGGTATGGTCATGTCTACATATGTATATATGTATATTGGACTTGAATTGTCTCCATAACTCTCTAATGGATATCGTAGTATGATTCGGTTGTGAGATTCTGGAGAGAAACAAAGCCAGGTTATTGTTCAAACGTAAATGATTCTGATTCAACATACCTAGAAATGAGTTGCAAGGAGATATTGTTCTGGATGGATTAGTCAATTGTGTCTGACACCTTACGTAAAGTTCTTATTTCAGAATTTTGATTGAAAGTTTTTGGTTCCCGAAAACGAATGTTCCGAAATAAGCATGAAGAACCAAAAATCATGAAGGGTGATCTTTTAAAAGTAAAGGTCCATAGTTTGCGATTGTTTTTACAGATGGTAAGTGCACAGACTGAATGTGCTCCACGGCTCGTCCATCAGAAAATGATCCAAAGCATCCTGTTCAGTCCTGTTCCTATCACCGGCTCACCGCTGCTGCCAACGACCATCCATTATCAACACACGACAGCAGGCATGCCCGTATTAGCCTAAAATTTGTACTTTTAATTTTCTCCCGGCCTCTTCTGATATGAACTGAGCCTAAAAGTTAGCACGATGTTACGCCACTCTATGCCGCATCTCCCCGATTTTTTCTCGTAGTTTTTCGCAGCGTTTTGATTCGTGAAAGAGGAGAGAGCGTCGCATGGGCGTGAAGAAAGAAAGCCCTGTCTCCTACTGCATGCATTGGGCCGCTCGAGCCCTTAAAGGCCCAAATCACACCATTTGAGCCGTGCCGCGTCCAAATCGATGCTTCAAGACCCAGCAATTCAAGATGCCTTGGCGCGAAATTATAGCCTTCCTATTGTTGGAAGATTTCCTGGGAAGGAGGTTGTACACGTGTCGCCGGAGCCGGCTCGGCTCGAGCAGGAAAAAAAATACGAACGGGTCCTTTTTTATTTACAGACAGGTCTTTTTTAGCAAAAAAATTTACATTCGGATCCTTGTTCGGAAAAAAATTACAAACAGGTCCTTTTTCCAAAAAAAAGAATATATATTACGTTTTGGTCCTTTATGCGTTTTTAAGGCTTGCCCTCGGGTCTTTTTTCATAAAATAAAAATTACATCTAGGTCCTTTTAAATTACGAATAGATCTTTTTTCCCAATATATATATATATATATTACACTTAGGTCCTTTATGCGTTTTTAAGGCTCGCGCTCGGGTCCTTTTCCATAAAACCAGAATTACGTTTAGGTCCTTTTTCGCAGGGAAAAAACTCGTTCGGATCCTTCTTCGCAAAAAAAACATACATTTTTTCCGGTTTTCTTTACCGTTACGTTTAAACCTTTTTCTCGAAAATAAAACCCATCTTTCTCGTGTAAAGAGCAGCGCCCGCGGCGTGGCACGCCACATACAGGTTGCTAGTCATTCCTAAATACACATTGTCTTCCAAAATCGCGTAATTTCACAAAGAGAGACTCGAAATTTCGAGTTTTTCCTATCATGTTCTGCCCACGAGTGCACAGATTTGATTGTTTTCCAACTGTTCTTCTCGAGTCTCTAGGAGCTTGGGTTGGGGAATCAATAGTACGAGGGGATGACGAGGAAGATGACTCTTGGCAAATGGTTCTCGCCGACTTCGCTGGAGATGCTAGCCGAGCTTGGGGAAGGAATAAACGATGCAGGAGAGGGAAAGAGAGACGGGATCTAACGGCAGCCAAGGTTTAAAAGCCCGGCAAAATTATGTCGAAATCTCGGATTTCAGTTCCTCCCGAGATTCATAATCCCGACGAAATTAAAAAAATTAAATTGCTTCAATATTTTTAGAAATTAAATTTCGCCGAGCTCTCGGACGGCTAAGCCTAAATTTGGCTTATTTGGATCGGATTTTCATAGAGGATGTGTCTTCAGTAGGGGTGGATAATGAGCCAACTCGGCTCGGCTCGATCAACCTCGTTAAGATAACGAGCCAGCTCGACTCGACTTATTATCTTAACGAGTTCAAACCTCGGCTCGGCTCGACTCGTTAAACTCGTGAGTTGGTTCGTTAAACTCGACATTGCCATTTGAGAGAAGGATTGCTGTTGAGACTATATGGTATACTATGTGTTATCATCCTCGCCTCATACATATACAGTTTTACTTGCCGATTTAGAGAACTCGTTAAACTCGCGAGTTGGCTCATTTAACTCGTTATATAAACGAGTTTAAATCATGGCTCGACTCGACTCATTAAGAAACGAGTTCGAGTCGAGTCGAGCTGAGTTTGCGAGTACTCATTTAACTCATGAGTTTCGAGTTTTTTTCCACCCATAGTCTTCGAGTTGGTTAAGTGGGCTCACTCTCACCAGGGTTCACAAAACCGACGAAAATCGGTTAGTTTTTGCGAAAATAGACCTTATCAAGCGGGTTCGGCAATAAAAACCGAGCGGTAAACCGTGCTGTTTAAATGTAAATTTTTAAAAAATGAATAAATTTAGCAAAAAGTGTTACATTTTTAAAAAAAATTTGTGTGAGCTCCTAAGGAAATTCTAATGACGCTATAAAATTTTCAAATGATTATCAGATCTATGTATTTTTTTTAATTTTGACAGTGATACTGTCACAATATATGTTCTTCAGTTTTTATTTTCTAGGGGCACAAAATGAAGTTTAATATTTCTTAAACTTTTTTTGTGATGTTATAACGTAATTAAAATGATGTTGTAAAATTTTCAGATGATGATCATGTCGGCGATCGAGACCGCCGACTGCGAGGGGGTGTGGAGGATCGTGTGAGGGCGGAGCCCGAGGTCGTGCTCGTCCGGGAAAGGGCGTCGTCGCACGTATGTCGATGAAAAACAGGGGGGAAACAGCTCTATGGACATGATGATTATACTGGTTCGAGCCCCTAAGTCCAAGTAAAAGCTCTACTCCCAGTTTTGCCCTCAGGCAAAAGATGAATATAATACTATGTGGAAGAATACAATGAGAGCTCAAACTCGTGCTCGAGCCAGAGCGTACGTGGGAGAGTATTATCTTGTGATGGTCCCCTCTTCTTTCTTCTCGTTGCAAATACTTGCGGCGCGAAACCAGAGAAACACTTTGCTTTGTTGTATCTGTCTTGCATACGAGCGCAAAAACACTGTAGCATCCTAATCCTAGCCGTTTGACCTGCTCAAGAATCAGGACTTACTGTATGTAACAGCCTTAAAAATCATAAAATAAAAAAAATGAAATAAAAATCTTTTGTGTATTATTTTCGAAATTTCTGAATTTCCTGGATTTTCTGTATATTCTTTTGGCTTTTCTTTAATACAAGAAAGTGAAACAAAGAATATGATAAATAGAAAATGGTAAAAAGTAAAAATGTTAATTCAACAAAAATTTACAAAAGCCACCGTAAATATCTGAGGGTTCTCCTCAGCTTGCTTAAGGCGGTGGGCAACCTGGATTTATAAAAATATTAATTAATCAAAGATAATCATGAGTAAATATCTTAGGGTAAAATGGTAAAACAATTTGGTAACAATATCTATAAGTCATCCTGACCCAATATTTTTATCTTGCCGACATAAAAACAGTATCAACCTTCAGTAAAAATATCAAGAATTTATTAATTCATTTTACAATTTTAAAAATTCAAAAACAGTGAATAAATAATCTGGAAAACAGTAATGTCAGAATTTTTAAAAATTAAATAGTAATAATTAAAGTCTTTAATTTTTACAGAAGTTTTATAATATCATTTAAAACCGTAATAAAAATTTTTGTAAAATAATAACTTCGTTTAAATTGCAAATTAAAAGAAAAACCGAATGGGCAATGCAGCAACTGTTGCAATGTCAGAATTTTATAAAAATCTGCATGCATCATAAAATAGCAAAATCTTTTCAGGAGGCTGTTAATATCCTTGCCGACCTATGGTAAAAATTTTATAAAATTTCACGTCGTTTTGATCGTCGAAATCCCCGTTCTAATCCTGTTTTGTCCTGAGCCTTCGCCAGAGTTCTTTTTCTGTTTCACTGACATGTGGGCCCAGTCTGTCAGTGAGACACCTCAGCCAGCAGCCGCTGCCACCTCGCCCCCACGCATCAGCGACCCAGCCGCATTCTTCTCCCCTCTCCCCGCTCTCTCTCGCGCGCAGAGACGACCGTCTCGGTTTTTCGCGCGACCTCCTCGCCCAACCGCCTTCAAGCCTCTATAAAACCCCCTCGTCTCGTCGCAGCCGACCTAGCTACCACCCCGTGCCACCCATTCCGCCGCTACTTTGGTCGTCTTCCCCAATTCCGATGAAAACCGCAAAGAGGGCAAAACGCTGTATCTTCCTCTCCTCGTCATTTCGCCCCGAACCACTTCACCCGAAGCTTCCTTGAGCCTCCAGGAACCCGTCCCAAGCCTCGGCCGAAACCCTTTCTTCCCCGGCGAGCTCCTCCGCCGTGTTCTTCTTCCGCCTCCACCGCGCACGGTGAGAACCCTCCTCTGTCGTTCATTCTTCGAACCAAAGCCAGAAATGGAATCCTTGAAGCTCACTGATGCTCGTAGGGGTGATCTTCAAGCTCGGGATAGCTTAGTTTGCAGGTTCGCCGGCCGGCCGTGAGTTTCGCCGCCCCTCGCCGGTGCCGACCGCCTTCCCGGCCACCTCCGGTCACCGCGCCACCACCCAAAGGTGCGCCTTGGTCCGCTGGTGCCTCCGGTGGAATCGATTCCGCCGCCGCGGTGATGGTTCGCCGCCGGCGAGCTCGCCTTGCCGCAGCTCTGCTCTGGGTCACCGCCAAGCGTGCGGGCCGTCGGCGACGCGCTGCGCCAGGCCATCTTCGCTGCGCGCTATCTGGGCCGGCCGGTCGATCAGCGTCTTGCGCCGTCTTGTCGGCCGACATCACGGACCACGCACATCGCCTCACGCTGTCACAAGAACACATGAACACATACACGTCGGCCATGCAATAATACGCTTAGCCGACAGGTGGACCTCATTTGTCGATGCCTCGATGGGTCTCGCCCGAAATGGAAAGCGCATTTTCCCCCGCGAAAGCGCATTTTCCATTTTCGGCAGTTTTCTGATTTTCAGTGTTTATTCAAAACCTAGATATTCATTTAGCCATAACTTTTGAATCACTTAACCAAATTTGATGAAATAAATTTCTAAATTCATATAAAATTCAGTAGATTCAGAATATGAAAAAATATTTCAGAATTGAATTTTATTTGAAATCCGAATTCAAATTCAAAAGAAAGGTTAGAAATATACCATCCATGAAAATTTTGCAAATAACCTCCAAATTTAGTAAAATAAATTTTATTAGAATCCATGTAATCTCAGAAACCAGAATTTGTAAAAATACTTAGGATGTGTTGTAAGAAAAAGTTAAGTTATAAAATGGGTAGTAAATAATGCCATAATGGTTTAAATAAACTAAATCTTTAAATTGTAAATGGGAATAAATAACTCATGTAATCATTCCTGAAGTTGTGAAATCATTTTATTTGAATATTTCCATCTGATTTCTTTTTGGACTTATCGAAATTTGGTATTTGTTATATGTCGCCATACGACGTGTAGAATCCGACGAAACCGGTGTATTCGACGAACAGGAGTTCGAAGTCGAGGACACTCAACAAGGCAAGCAAACCCCTTTGATCATATTGATCCCAGTTTTATAAATATTTTCATTAAATGTTTTACTGCATACTTTATTTTGTTAAAGTCTGCTATATTTCGGGTAATGGTAATTGTACCAGTAGACTTATAGAACTTCCTTGATAAGTAGAAAATTGTGAACCTTGAAAACCCTAGAATAGCTTAGACAATATTTAATGTCAACCTGGGTTACTCACATTTAGTGAAATGCTTAGCCAAAGCTAAATGAAGATAAAACTATGACATGATTAAAGACTTTGGACATGACATTTAAATGGGTATGACCATTTTTGTGGTTGGTATTTGGTTGGAAAATGAAAATAAAACTATGGTTTAGATGCGGGCAATTATTGGCAATAGCCGGTTGTGCATGTCTTTGCACGTAGTGTAGGGTGGAGATTATTGCCCGTGTCGGATTAAGGGCCGAACTATGAGTTGTTTTCGTGCCAAGAATATTCATACAACCACAAGTCTTTGGTATGGGACAGCTCTAACTTATTAAGTTGTTTAAAACTAGCTTTGCACTTGGAAGGCCGGAGTAGTACGAGTGTTTCTTAATGAATTGCTCGACGGGGCGTCCACACCGAGGTGATCATGGATTAAACGTCTACCAATATAACGGTGTACACCGTCTTGTGGGTAGTTCCATCATTTCTATGCTCGAGTTCTTACACCACGAATGGGTTTATCGTCACCGTCTTTGGTGCAAAGTTAGGTTTAAATAATGTAACGATTATAACATGACTCTCTGCGCACACCAAAGGCGGTGTGCAAATATCGATTACTCAAAGAGTCACCATGTCTTGTGGGAAAGTCAGTATACCTCTGCAGAGGGTAAAACTAATCGATTAGCGCGTCATGATCATGGACACTTGGTAAAGTCATCACATAGTTAGCGCTTTACTTATTTTCATAAAAAGTGGTTTCTACCATGTGTTGGTCGTTTCATTGTGTGCGGAAGGAAATGGTTTTGAGTATGATCAAGATACCCAAACATTCGTGATTTATTGATGCTTACATTCTATCACTTTCAATATTAAATTGCTTTTATTTAAATTCCATTTTGCAATCTATTATTCAGTATTTACATTTCAAACCGACTTTATGCAAATTAACCTTATTAGCCTTTCATTGGAGCGGCTGCATGTATCTTAGGATTTGCATAAGTCTTGCGAGTACGTAAGTACTCAACTTGCCAATGTTGATGTTTTTAGGTGAAGAAACAGATTTCCCGACGATTCTTACGTTGATGCAGATACGGGAATTTAACGATGGATTTATCTAAGGATTTTCCTTGTCGCTTGCTGTGGAACAATGGGTTAAAAGGCATACTACAAGAATTTGTCTCCACCGCAGTTTTACTTTTGGTATTGTAAAATAATATGTAATCTTACTTTCGCTGTGTAATAAAGTTTGTGTATGACTGTGATATCAATTTGTATTTGTGCGTACTAGCTACTGATCATGGGACTAGTATTGTATGCACATGATATCCATTTTTGGTATTTATTTATCAAAAATGGGGGCCTTACACTGTAGCATCCGAAATCAAAACTTCCTGCTTTCGTATCTTCCGCATCCAAACTCGGAATATAGTAAATAATATATCCGCTTCAATCAACTCGGTAAAATCTTCGCAATGATACTGTTTGTTTTGGCATGCAATATTTCTTTCTTCGGAGTATTAGGAACACATCTTTAGTTTATGTTTGTACAAACCAAATATGAACTTGCATTTAATTAAATAAAATAGTAATAGCTCTGTATCCCCAATTAAAATAATTAAATGCCCAATAAAATTAGAGTTGACCTGACGATATTTAATGCGACTTAATAATTCTTTCCAATCAAATAAAATATTTAACGGAAAAGTGTTCAGCATGTATGTGTCTGCATCACCAATATTGCCAACTAGAAACAATCGATCTTTGGCAAGTTCTGTTGTGACTGGCTGGTACTGTTTGCTATCTCAGGGAAAAAATTTCAAAAATAAAATAGGAGTGAAAATAACAAAAGATCATGTATAAATCGAAACAACCCTGAAAAGAAGCCTAATCTGCAGTGCATAAATGAAACTAGCAACCTGTACGCGGCGTGCCACGCCGCGGACGCTGCTATTTACACGAGAAAGATGGGTTTTTTTTTCGGGAAAAAGGCTTAAACGTAATGGTAAAGAAAACGAGAAAAAATGTATGTTTTTTTGCGAAGAAGGATCCGAACGGGTTTTTTTCCCTGCGCAAAAGGACCTAAACGTCATTCTGGTTTTATGGAAAAGGACCCGAGCTCAAGCCTTAAAAACGCGTAAAGGACCTAAGTGTAATATATTTTTTTTGGAAAAAGGATCTATTCGTAACTTAAAAGGACCTAGATGTAATTTTTATTTTGTGGAAAAAGACCCGAGCGCAAGCCTTAAAAACGCATAAAGGACCAAAACGTAATATATTTATATATATATATTTTTTGGAAAAAGGACCTATTTGTATTTTTTTCGAACAAGGACCCGAATGTAATTTTTTTCTAAAAAAGAACCTATCTGTAAATAAAAAAGGACCCATCCGTAATTTTTTTTCGGCCCAGCTTGCGGCTCGAGCCGAGCCGGCTCCAGCGACACGTGGATAGCCTACCCTTCGAAGGAAATCTTCCAACATTAGGAAGGTTATAATTTGAACTAGTCGTTTTATTCACGCCATTTTTCATTGAGAAAAAAACAATTTGTCAGCATAGGTTTAGTTTGCTTACTAGCGATCGGCCTTTTTGATTCATGAGAACCGCTCGAGATGGTAGACGTTGTAATTTGCAAAGAGATCAAGAGAGGTGAACGGCACAAGCAACTCACTATTTTTAGTTGTTTTACTAGGCTGCTGCTGTTCGGGAGTCATGCACACCCACAGCCACACATGCAGTATACTCATCCTCTGCCGCGTCAGGGCTTCATTCAGTTCGATCGACACCTGGAGTCTGGGCCGTGTCAGAACTGCATACTTTCGTGTGAAAATCGATCATGCAGAAAATCCAAGTGAACTGATCAGTTCTTGCTGCGAGACGCTTCTCCATGCTTGCATTCTTGTGTGAAACCATGAATCCATGTGAACCCAAGCTTGCAGAGTACAACAAGTAATTAGATGATTATCATTCTGTACATCGATATCAAGCTTTTGTTTCCTGCTTTCCGCTTGACAAATCCATGTTTGATATACTCGGAACATGCTGAAATCTGAATATATAATACGTGGTTGATGGGTTGATCATATAACCTCCCTGCGATTGCGAGCCAAATAAATATTTGTTACCCTCCAGCATTTGCATTTTGCATCACATAATAAACAGCCAAAGAAAGGGGCAATCAATTAGCCGTACCGTACCGTGCTTTTCTTTCACACCATAGGCATCCGTCTATGTTGAGAAACACATGACAATTCAGAGAAACCACCTTGACATGCATGAGGTCTCCCTCTCTATATATACACACACATAGATCTTTTGCTTAGATTTTCACCTGATATTTACCCTAGATCATGTCTATAATTCTATATCTCCGTATGATATCCTCAATTTACGGCAGTGAAGTGAAGTGAGATATTGGAGAGAACCAAAGCCAAGCTTGTGTTCATATGCAATCCACTTTGCGTTGCCATGTTTGGAGACAGTTTACTCTACTGTTTGAAGAGCTCATCCAATAAAGTGTGGAGACCAACTTCATGTTATTTTTTATGAATTTTGTATATGCATATCTATTACCCGCTCACTTTTCGATTGGACAAAAGGCGAGTCGGATTTAGTAAGAATAAAACTAATGTACGCAGCTTCGGCCGCAAATCAGAACTGAAATATTTCAGATTTTGAATTCGAACCTGGGAAATGCAGAACTAGTGTTGCAAGCAGTCATAACCGGAGTATTTTCATTTCATTGTTGTATGCGGACTTGACCTGTTTATGAATGCCATTAGCAGAAAATGGTTCGTTTGGGATCGGAACGTGTCAAATTAATTAACCCAGTTCGTTGGCTAGGTACAGGGCAAAATCCAGTGGTCCGATGAATATTATGGTCCGAGACGACATAATTAAGCACCATGCATGCGATGGATCATCTGGACAAGCTGTGCCAGTCAACCAAATTGCGACAGCTTACGAACATAAAACCGAAATAAGTTGTGAATGTCTATCACGTATTGTAGCCTTGTAGCCAAAGTGAGAATTTTTACCATTATTAAGAGGTACTAAATTATACATTGAGCTAGCTAGTAGTAAAAGGTATCAAACGTTTAAAGAATAGAGCTAACAAGAGATAAAAAATTTAATATAATTTAGTGATACCTCTAAATGCAGCTACATAGGCTGTGAAGGAAATGGACCGTATGTGATTCAAATCGCCAATTGGGCTTGAAGGCCCACCAAATTCATGAGCCCGCGTAGTAACGTGAGATCAGAAATACGCATCTCACCTAGCTTACCTGTTGATGAAACCAAACCAATTCGTGTTTCGTGAAATCCGATACTACTTTGCTAGTTTGTATCTATCTATCTATCTATCTATCTATCTATCTATCTATCTATCTATCTATCTATCTATCTATCTATCTATCTATCTATCTATCGATCATGCTTTTCCTGTCACCCTGCTTACTTGTTCACAAAAACGAACAGAATAGATACGCGCATGCATACAAAGTACGTATAACATGCATGCTTGAAATTAAACGTTACGATCGACAGTGGGAAATGTATATATCTCCTCTGTCGTTGCATTAATTGTAAAATCAGTAAACGGCCGGAGAGCTAGGACGGAAACCAAACGATACAATGCTCCATCCCTATCGACATGAAAGAATCATCTCTCTAGGTAATCTGATGGAGAACCTCACCTTGCCCTTCCTGAGGGAGCAGACGGTAATTAATACAACAAATGGACAGGAGAAAACGAAAGATAAAGATGCGATTAAAAGCCGGCAGGGTGGCATGGGTTGGAGCCTTGGAGGTGACCAAGGTTCGGTGGTCACCAGCAACAATTGGACGGGAGGCGGTGGCCTGAGACATTGAAGCGGCCTGTTTGATCGATCGGAGCATTAGGCGAAGAGAGGAACGATTGGGACTAACGCGCGGCAGCACTGGTGGCGGATGTCACCAACGCAACGCAGCCTCCCAACAAGCGAGATCTCGGCAACCGGAGCAGCAGTAGCAGACTTTCTCTCCACGAAGATAGAAATGGAAGCACCTTTGACGTCGTCGCCCTGTGGCTGGTGCGGGCGGCATTCACCATCCTTGCGCACATGCATCAATTGCGCCTTCAATTCAACGCCGGCAAGATCCTTGCACGAATCAAGCTTTCTCCACGGTGCCTGGGATGCTACACACGACGCCTCGAAGCAGCTCGACGGCATGAACCAGCTGCTTCAATTCGCTTGCAGCAGCGGCGACCCACGGTGAGAGCGATGCCGGCGACTGTCGGGCGGCAGCCGGAAGTGTGTGCATGCTCTCCCGATCCGTCTCAATTTGGTTTTGTGCCCGCCGGAGCTCCCCTCCACACGCGGGACTTAGTGGCACTCACGTGTGAAATGTGCTTCGTACGATTGTCGTCCAATAGATCGAGTTCGTGTCGTGTGTGAAGCATTTTCGCTGCTAGCTGTGTGCTCGGTGCTATATATATTGGTATCAACACGAACAAAATACATAACAACGAGATGTAGATATACATATTGGGTTCTCTTTTTAATTTCTCCCTTCGCTGATATCAACCGAGCCTGAAATTCCGCACGATGTTGCGCCACCCTGTTCCAAATCTCCTCGATTTTGATCGGTCTTTTTGGAGGCGTTTTGATTCGCGTAAGAGGTGGGATAGTGCGATAACCCGGCCCCCGACGTAATCACCATGAGCGTCCGGAAGCCGACCGAGCACTTGGAGCCTGCAATGCATGCCGTAACCTCTATATATATCGAAAACAAAATGCATTTTCCGCCGAGAATGGAAGAGTTGCATGGAATCGATCCAAACTAGAACGCATTTTACTCGATCGTCACACGATTTTTCTTTGCTCGTCGCTTCTCGGTCACACGAGACAAGCTCCAGCGCCTGCCTTTCACACAGTATATATGTATGTGTCCATCTGTATTCAGAAACACGTGTCAATTCAGACAAGCAAACTTAACATGTGGTATCTCTCTCTCTCTATATATGGCGGTATACACACACATATTTTCTTATATCATATCCATAGTTCTATGTTACTTTACTTATGATCTCCTTCATTTATTTTGATTTAGAACCTGAAATGAGATACTGGAGAGAACCAAAGCAAGTTTATGTTGTAATGCAACGAGGCTAAGCTCCTCAGCCAGATTAGTAAGGACGTCGGTCGCTACCCGGCCCAATCGAACCGTGCTCGTGAGTTTCTCTCCGGCATCGTCGAGTCGCTCATGGGCGCCATCTAAGGCGACTCCGACTACAGCCAAAACATGCCGGCCTGGTAAATATCAAACAAGTGTTTGTTTCCTTGTTCTGCATTTTTAGCTGCTCCGATCTTGGTGCTTATGTGTGCTGCAGTTTTTCTGTATGCTGGATGATCACCTAATTGAGCCAGAGACGATGGGCAAACACTCAATGTTCGAGCTGAAGGAGATGTGCCAGTACATCATCAATAAGAAGGCGAAGACCAAAAATGGCTATTGGGGCAAAGTGGAGACGACAACGAGAGTGTCCGCCATCACAGAGCCATAAAGGCGGCGATGTCTCGAATGGGTGGTCTGGAAATTGGAAAATTTCTGTTACGTACAAACACTGTAACAGCAACTAGCCGTCTGCCCTGCAATTCTGTACAGCATTTTTTTAATAATATAAGTTTTGAGCGGTGCTTCCATACTTCTCTCCCAATACAAGTTGCACAAATCTTAAAACAAACGAAGATGTAAGTAATCACCATCTACCCTTCATTAATGCTTTAATATTTATACAACTTTAAAAAAGAAAAGCATGAAATCACTTCTCGTTTAGTTTATCTCCTGATATGGAGGGCATGATCAGTGGGTCGGGTGACTATTGCCGGGCGGGGCTCTTGCAATGACATCGTGCTGGACAGTCGGACTGCAAACGGCTGGTGCAAGGAGGGCTACGAGTAAAACATTGGTTTAACCAGACTGCCAAATGCCATGCTAAATATCACTCAGCACGTTAAATTGTTGTCGTTGGACTCAGCTTGCGCTATGCTCTCGGCTCTGACGCAGTGCATGGTCGAGCTCTGTCCTAGGCCACACCACGTCTTTGTTGTCAAGCTTGACTTATACTATACCCTTGGCTTTGCCACCATTTTTTTGTATTGCGTATCTGTTGCACACCATGAAGAGAGGTTATTGGGATAAATATTATATTTTTAGTAGTTAATTTGTTTGTTATGGGACAATTTTTTTGTTAGAGATTTTTAGAGGTGGAAGATGGATTTGAGGAGAAGTGAGTGGAGATTAGGAAAATGAAGAACGTATTATTCACCACCATTGGATTATTTTAAAAACTAGCAAGGTGGCCCGCGTATTTGCGCGTGCATCATTTTTAAATTATGTTTAAATGACTTGATAATATATATGCGATTTTTTTTTCAAAAATGGATCAATACAAAACACAATTTGTGATATTTTGATATTGTATATTATAGGAGAGAATATATTTACTCCGTTTCTCAGTACTTATCACATGTGACCGAAATTTTCTTCTACGAATACTTGCATAGAAAAATAGTAAACATAGCATAACATAATATTTTCTATTTATATCATCATCTCTTAATTTCATTATTACAATGTTTGTCTCTTTCTTTTGGTACTTCTTTTATTGCACATCATATTGCTCATACCGGTATAACTGAGTGAACAACTGTCGATGTATCACCCTCTTAATCTCTTCGTTCCGTGGAGATCCACCAAATAAAGAGTTAGAATTTTTCTGAGAATTTTTAGTATATTCTATATTATTTTAGCGACTATAAAAAACGTGTAATCGACTTTTATTACATAATAGTTAATAATATATATATATACATATATATACATATAAATATATATATATACATACATACATATATATACATATATATACATACATACATACATACATACATATATATATATATATATATATATATATATATATATATATATATATATATATATATATATATATAACAAATCAAATTAGTTACCTTATTTTATTTCCCCCTTAAATTAGCATATTTCTAAAATTTTAATTCTGAATAAAATGAAAAATTATATATTTCACTTAGTATGGAATTAAAAAATAACCCCTAATTTCCTTTTATGTTTATTCTTGTGTTGTTTATATTTAATTTTGAATTTCAAGTTTTGATTTAGAATTTGTATGAAAATCAAATGACTAATTTCATTTTGTTTTTTATTCTGAATTTATGTTAATTTTTATTTGTTAATTTTTATTTAATTTTGCATATCGGTTGTACTGTAGAAATCGTATACAAATCTAACTACTATTTTTTATATAATTTATATTCTGTATTTTAGTAACGTACATGTTTAATTTGGACTTCATATGAAAGTTAAATAGTTGATTTTCATTTATTTATTATTCTGAATTTCTGTTATTTTTATTGTTCTTAGTATGGGCTCTTTCTTTTAATCTAAGCCATTGACTTTATTTCTATTTAGTTTTGAATATTAGTTTTGGATTACAATTGATAATACAAATCCAATTGCTAATTTTTATTATGAATTTTAGTAATGTACGTGTTTTAATTTAGAGTTCATATGAAAATCAAATGTCTAATTTATTTATATTTTTTATTCCGAATTTTTGTTAATTTTTTGTTGTACTTCACATAGACTCTTTCTTTTAATCTAACCCGTTATAATTCGGATCCGCTAGACAGACGGTTAGACATTTTTTGAAATAGTAACATCAAATCTAATGGCTATTATAGTTCAACTTAGTTAAGGTTCACTAAATTAAGGGTTATATGTTTTGCTTTTTTATGAGAATTTATAGCATTTTATTTTCTTAACAATTCTACATGATATGCTATTGAAGCGTCGTAGGACCGATCTTGACCCCATGACCTAGAATAGGATGGGCGTAATTCTTTCTGATGAAGCCCAGAACACTATTACCACATCAATTTGTTTCCTTTGATCAGGTCGGTATTATACTTGGTGTTGGATTTATCATAGACCAACCAATAGATAAAAAAGAACAAATCTAAGGAATCTTGATTTTATAGGAGTTAGATTGGGAGGTCAGGAGGCGCACTCTTCAATGTCAAGAAAGAAGCAGCGATTTCTGTTTTTTTTCTGGCTACGCAAGTAAAAGGATTCGAAGGGCGATCGAGCTCGTGCAATGTTATTATTTTCCCATTCTTTTCTTTCCTCGGGAGCACTTGGACGGGGAGCACCAGCCGACACCATGGCGTTCAGGGGATAAGTCTATATACAGTAAATGTCTTGATTTATTTGTTTTTCAACAAAACCGATCTACTTTTAGAGAGTTCTTAGAAAAACCAAATCAAATACAAATTAGTTTTGGGGCTACGTGGCTTTTATGTTATGGCTGAACCAACATGAGGTCATTTGTATTTTCTTTAATTGCATGCATTGAGTCACATCGATGTGTATTGTCTGTATAAGGCCAAGGTGCGTCCAATGTAATGTCAGAGTTCATGTGCTGATTAAATGGTTATGATTTACTAATCAAAATTATAATTAGCCTTAATCACGCATGAGATCTAGATGTATCAATCCGCCCCTACCATGCAAGTTTTGTCTTTTATTTTGATTTTATACTACAAAGTAATATATATATCTACTCAATAGCATGTAATGGTCAATATGATGCATTTTTAATTAGGGTCCATCAGATTAAAGGCTAGATATTTTGCTTTTTTGTGAGAATTTCTAGTCTATTTCCCAGAGATCCAATGGCGGTTGTAAATAAAGCCCACCAGATTAAGAGCTAGATATTTTGCTTTTTTGTGGGAATTTCTAGTCTAACTCTCATGGGCTTTATTTCTAGTTTATTTCTCAAAGATCCAATGGCAATTGTAAATAAGGCCTATAAGATTAAGGGCTAGATATTTTGTTTTTTTGATTTTATACTACAAAGTAATATATATATCTACTCAATAGCATCTAATGGTCAATATGATGCATTTTTAATTAGGGTCCACCAGATTAAAGGCTAGATATTTTGCTTTTTTGTGAGAATTTCTAGTCTATTTTCCAAAGATCCAATGGCAGTTGTAAATAAAGCCCACCAGATTAAGGGCTAGATATTTTACTTTTTTTGGAATTTCTAGTCTAACTCTAATGGGCTTTATTTCTAGTTTATTTCTCAAAGATCTAATGACAATTGTAAATAAGGCCTATAAGATTAAGGGCTAGATATTTTGCTTTTTTGTGAAAATTTCTAATTTATTTCTCTTTTTTCTTAGTGACTCTTATGAGATTTTAATATATAATAGATAAAGATAAACAACTTTACGCCGCTACAAGTCTAAAACAACAACAAAAAAACATTGCCAGATATTCGTTTCTGACTGTCTGCTGCTACAAGTCTGCAGCAGCAGCAACAACACCTAAATAAATAAATGAAGTGGTACTATTGTTTAACCAGATAACAAAAAAGCACTTGAAAGGAGAAACATGTGCTCGGTTTCCTCTGAAATTTGCATGGATGCGTCATGCTGAGCAATGCCAAGTTGCTGAAATCGATCGGATTTTGCGAAAACCGGGCTTGTCGGACCGGTTCGGCATTAAAAACCGAACGAAAAACCGATTCGATTCAAATTCAAATTTAAAAAATTTAAAAATTTTGAAAAAGATTATGTGACGTAAACCGGTCGAAAATCGGTGAAAACCACTTGATTTTCGATGAAATCGAGCAAAAATCACTCAAAAATCGGCTCTAAGGAACATTCACTTGGTCTGTCGGTTTTCGACCAGTTTTTCGAGAATTTCTACCGGTTTTTCGAGGTTTTCGATTTCTTTTGAATTTTTTCCCAAATTTTTTTGATTTCTTAACTCTTCGGTTTCTGACGATTTTCGAGCGATTTTTGGCTCGATTTTTTCGATTTTCGAAATCGGTTTTCAAACCGATTTTTTCGAAATCGGTTTTGTGAACTCTGGACAGCAACATTACTACTAGGCACTAGCTACCTGTATGCTGCTATCTTGTGTTGGGTTCAGCAAGATGAATTACGGATGGACCAGGCCTCACAAGGGCTACCTGCTTGCACAGTTGTATGGGCCGTCATCTAATTTCACATGTGGGCCATCCCTCCGCAGATTTGTTTTGGCCCGGCCCACTAATTACGCCTGATTCCATTTTTTATTTGCATCTCGCATCAGTTGCGAGCACTAGTATAGTGCCCGTGCTACACCCGTTTATCAACTAAATGAGAAGATAAGTATGAATATAACACTTAATAATAAATAATCACAGTGCCCGTATGCGAGTACAAAAATGAAGATATAACACTCAATAATATTTTTCGCTAAACGTTTCCCGTATGCTCTTAAGACTTGTTCTTATGTCTTGAGGGATGTTTTCTGCGCACTCATTCCGCTTGTATTTTAGTATTTTAATTAAGAAACACTTCCTGAGGATAGGTGAACCCTGTAAGCACGTTGTAGAGCATCATCAGTATAGACCTACTTTACAACCTTATAAAAAGTGATTAATAAAATAGAGAGTATCGACCATGCGATCCGCATGACCATTCCGATGTGCATGAAGTTCATGACAAAATAACTGTCAAGTTCTCGCACAACATTTAATTGCTACATGTAAGTACACAAAAATTAACTATTTACTAATCATGTGTAAATAACTAACCGGTCTATTGTTTTGGAATGACTTTGGAGCTACAATACGCCAATCATAGATATCGCTGCTCCATGAGGGATTTACTATCCTTATAGCACGATCGAATATTATACCAATTTTTGTATTCTATCAAGATAGTAATCGGATGGTTTATCCGTTGGAACCCATCCGGGTAGAGGTGTTGGATCAATAACGGAGATAACCTCGTCTTCATGTCGAACGATAACATGTCAATCGTCTTCCGTGATAAAAAAACAGCATAATCTACAAATATAGACATTATATCTTTTGCACACATATATAACATAATAAAGCGTCAAACAATTTATTAAGCAAAGCTTACCATTCGGCATTCAGACAACGCAATTCCAGTCTCAGGCCAAGCATCAAATAATTTTGCAAGCTTCTCATCTTCAACCGTGACACAAAACTTATGGTACTGTCGGTAATTACAAAGTGGTTGTGATAAATTAAAACATTAAAAAATAGCTAGTTGATTATTGCATAATGTGTACATATATAACGCAAAAATATGAAAACATACGCAGAACTGTAAATCTAGGTAGTGGCATATAGGATCCCTAAAATACATGGTTTCATTGCTTGCGAGCATGCGCACCCCTGCATTAAAGCAATCAATGTCCATAGGTTTTCTACCATCAAGTATTTCTTGGAGTTTCCCGTTGCGGCTGCGTGCTCAGGGTTGCGCTCTTGGCACGGCGATGAATCGGATCATGAGTGGGGCCATCACCATGTCCTTCATCTCGCTCTACAACGCCATCACCATCGCCAGGAGCTTCTACCTCTACGCTGGCATCGCTGCCGCCGGGTGGATGTTCATGTTCTTCTTCCTGCCGGAGACGAGGGGCAGGACCTTGGAGGATACTGTGAAGCTCTTCGGCGGTGGTGATGGCCAGGAAAAGGAAGATGAACGTGAGGAAAGTTGGTGAGATATTATCAGAAGATCGGTGCACATGCATGAATGGAAGAAAATTAAGCGCGATTCATGGTAATCGACCGGTATGGTAAATATTGAATCGAAATCAAATGGGTTTAGATTTGCAACATAATTTTCTTCCATTCATGCCGCCGCCATGCGCGCATCAAGACTCTCCGCATGCCACGCGCGTCGCACGTCCCACCCTCCAACGTGCTCATCCTCCCGATCTTCTCCACCTACGCGACCACCACCCCAAGGTATTGCCTTTGATCTCTCCACGCATCAAGCCGCCAAGATCGCCTCCAGCGCGCGGCGACGACACCTCCGCCGCCTCCGCTCGCGTGCGAAGGTACGCGTCCATCTCCGGCAAGTCGTCGAGCTGCGCAAGCCCCTGGTGTATTAGTTTTTTTCATGCAATTCTATGGAGTATTAAAGAGCGCCTCGTATATTTGTTGTGATTCTTCCATATTTATCCCGCGCATGCATGCACAATCTCATGCATTAATTGACGTTCAACCTTCCAATAGAGTTCAGTGGTTTGCCCATAATGATGCATGCATGCACGATTGCCTTTCACAATTAGTAGCCTTTCCGTTTCAACCTTCCAACTTTAGCTGCTCGAGTTTCCTTCTCCACGTCGCGCTCGCCTTTTCTCGACGCCACGCTCGTCGAGCATGGATGCTGCGGCCGAAGACGAGCATGACGCGGCGGACGGCGGCGCGCAGGGCACTGCGGGCATGGGAGAGCATGCCGAAGCGCACGTTACCGAGCAGGACGTGGATTTCTCTCCAAAACAACAGGATAGAAACAGCTGTTTAAATCGTACCACTGTAAAGCACATGGTATTATGGTAAAGTAGCCTTTCGCCTGTAACAGCTCATGAGCGATCCCGTATTGCTTATCCTTTCTCTCGCTCTCTCTTTTCAGGCTTCCAATGCGAGCGCATCTACCGGCACAACTGATGTGTAGAACGCTGCGAGCGGGTGCCCCTCCTCCCTGGTTGCGCCATCTCCGACGCCTTTGCTCACTGGATCCATCACCAGACCTACCTCTTAAAGCTGCTACAGGTGCGTTTAGATTCGTTTATCTTTATCATTTTTGTTTATTCGTTTGATTGGTTTGCCAAAATTTAGTGTCAAAGAAAATTTTTGTTCGCTAATTCACTTTGTTTTTTCTGCCAAATTCTAGATTAATATATCGCTTATTGTTATTGTAGAATATATGGATTATTTGCTTAACAAAACATTCAATTTATCAGTTGTGGATATTACTTGATAGGCACGATAATTGCATTTCATACACACATTCCTTATATAATATTTTTCGCTAAATAATATTATGGCGGCAGTACGTGAGCGTCTTGTATAGGATGTGGTGCACATGCATGAATGGAAGAAAATTAATTGCGCGATTCATGGTACTGACTGGTATGGTAAATATTGAATCGAAATCAAATGGGTTTAGATTTGCAACATAAATTCCATATATATAGTTCAATTGAAATATAAGTGTGGGCTCTCCTGTTGTGGGCCACATGAATGAATGAGTTAGACATATTAAACAACGGCCATCGGATGTGGGTGACTAAAACTGAGGAAAGATCTGAGACGTTCATTTTGATGAATGCAAGTTTCTGGGGATGTTTTGCTGGGTGCACGAACATTGGGCTATCTCTAATGAGATGCATTATTTAGGGTGGACGTAGAAAAAATTGCTTAGGTGCATTATAAAGGGGTATAGATGCATGTCCTCTACAAAAATGCATGCATGTGTTTGTTGCGTCTTTCCAAGGAAAAAAAAAGACTCCCCTGCGTGAGTTCAATTTCTATGAAAACCAAAGTAACTAGATAATCGACCGTGGCGTGCTACGTCGTGACCGTCGCTCCCCACGTGAGCAAATCGAGAAAACGTGCGACTGCTGCTCCCTACGCGAGCAAATCGAGGAAACACGAGAAACGGTTGAAAGGATATAATCTGCAATTTCGCTGGAACGGAAGGTCTACTTCGGGGAAAACGGAAAAAAGGACCTATTTTTTTCAGAAAAGGACCTAAACGGAATTTTGTTTTTCCAAAAAGGGCTTAAACGTAATGTTAAAAAATGAAAAAAAAGATCTAAATGTAATGTATATTTTTTTTACATAAAAAGGACATAAACATATTTTTTTCAAAAAGGACGTAAATGTAGTTTTGATTTTCCAAAAAAGACCCATGCGCAATGCCTAAAAACGCATAAAGGATCTAAACGTAACATATATTCTTTTTTAAAAAGGATCTATCCGTATTTTTTTTCTAAAAAAGGATCTAAGCGTAATTTTTTTCACGAAAAAGGATCCAAGCGTAATTTTTTTTCGCCGGCTCGCGACCCGTGCCGGCACTCTCCCGGCTCAAAGCAATCTGGTCTCCACCAGCTTAAGTAGAGGTAGGATTCCTACGTTCTAAATGGGATCTAAATAGGACAGGTAGAGGCGCGAATTCTTTCTTTCCGAGGACACGGGGCAATACGACGAGCTTCACCTGTGATGTACTGTCGTAGCTGGGTGCTATTGCTGGTGGTGGATAGTTTCTTGGTCGTCGTCGACTCGTCGTACTTTTGTTTTAGCCTTTCTGTTTACCTGCTGTTCTGTGTCGCGCGTTTCTTACCCTGTCTGTTAGTTTGCTGCTCTCTCTGTATTATATGTGGTGGACTTGAGATGTACTATTTCGGAGGCCGGAGAATTCTTGGGTGCGTCTATTCTATTGTACTAGTGAAGAAACAGAGACCGCGCAATCGGCTGGCCGCATAAGCATCTGAAAAGGAACAACTCGGCGATATTCTTCTCCTCGTCCGGTGGCACATCTCCGGCGAAAGTAGCGACGGAACACGGCAGGAGATCGTGATCCAGGCGACAGTGAACCGTCGAATACGGACGGACGCGCTGAAATACGCACGACTCACACGCGGCCACACGCCACGCCGTCTGCGGACGAAACGACGACGAGCTTCCCTGATCCTCTCGTCTCCTCCATTTTTTAATGGTGCGCAATGCGATAAGCCTCGGGCGCATCCCAGCCGTCCGTTCCGACCATCGGTTTCGAAATAACCAAAAGTCACGCACCCCAACGGTCGCCTCCCGCACCCGCCACTGACTCCTCGGGCTCCAACCTCTCCCGGGCCCACGCGTCAGTCTCCGCAAAGCCTCGCTATTAATAATATCACCACCTATGGATAGTTGGATACGCCTAGGAGTAGAGCTCGCAAACCCTAGCCATGGGTAAGAAGAACAAGAGACCCGCCCCGGTAGCGCTCAGCGGCGACGAGCAACCGATGGATTCTGCGCCTGTAGCGGCCGACGAGGTTCCGCGGGCGCCTTCGGTAGAGGCAGCCAACGGCGGCGAGCCGATGGCGAAGACGGGGTCGGAGGAGAGGCGGGACTCCTCGCCGGAGCCGGAGGGGGAGGTCTCGAAGCTTAAGGACCTCAACGCCAAGCTCCTCAGGGAGTCCTTCGAGAAGCGGGGGCAGGTGGCCGCGCTCACTGCGCGCTTCGACGAGCTCGCCGCCGACGCCAGTGCCCTCGCCGACGGGGAGCGCGAGGTCCTCCGGGTCGCCCTCGTGGGTCCCCTCCTCGACGCCGCGGAGGAGGCAGTAGCGCTGCGCGCTCGCCTCGCCGCCATCCAGGAATATCTCGAGGCAGCCGAGATGACGGCGGCTCGCGAGACGGAGGCCAGTGGCGAGGCCGCGGCGCAACTCGAGGTGGCCGTTGCGGAGAAACACCGGGTGCTAGAGCTCCTCGGCGTGAAGGAGGCGGAGGCGGCGGCCGCGTCCCAGAAAGTTGCCGAATTGGAGGGCGTGGTTGTCGAATTGGAGGGGAAGAGTGATGAGCTGCGTACAGAGAGGGGGAAATTGGAGAATCAATTGGGGGAGTTGCAGGCCTCGGCTCGCCGCCTCCAGGTTCAGAAAGCACAGGTGGAGGGAAGCTTCAAGGAGTTCAAGAACAGTACTGAGAAGTATAAGCATCAGATGGAGGACAAGCTTGAGGAGAAGTTGGGGGAATTGGAGGTTTTGAGATTCAGGAAGGCGGAAATGGAGGCGAAAGTGGAGTCTTTGGAGGCAGAAATCTCTGCGGCTGTGGCTAGGAACAGGAAATTGGAGGCGGAGGTTCAGGCGAGCAAGACAGAGTTAGCTGCAGCGAGGAGAGATGCGGAGAAGCACCGGTTGGAGGTTGTAGAGGTTGGAAAGAAGCATAGCCTGGTGGCCACAGAGGCTGATGGGCTCCGGATTGAGATTGACAAAATAGTGAAGATGAAGCAGGTGGCTGCGGCGGCATTTGCTGACGATAAGTCTGAGTTGGAGAGGGAATTGGAGGGACTAAAGAGGAAGGTGGACGGGATTCAAGCTGAGAAGGATGCTGCTGAGGGCACGGTCGATGAAAAAGATGCCGAGGCTGCAAAACTGAGGGCTGAACTGGAGAGGCTCCGCAATTCCATGTCCGAGCTTCGTGTTATCTGCAATAAGCTAAGTGTTAGCTCTTTTTGCCTCCAAGATGAGAAGGATACGGTCATGAAAGCGCTCTACGAGGCGAAAGCCGAAGGAGGCAAGTTAAGGTTGAAAATTGGGGAGCTCGAGAACTGTAACGGTGAGAAGGATCACGAGATTGGGGTGCTGAAGACCGAACTGGAGGACAAGGAAGGAAAGATTGATGGCTTGAATGGGGAGCTTGAGCAGCTGCAGCTCGCAGTCGCTGAGGCGCAGCAGAGGAATGGTGTGTGGGCATGGCTGTGCCCAGCTACCACAACTGTGTTCGCTGCCGTTTCAATCGTCTACGCAGCACGTAGTCGGTGAACATTTAACCCATTTACTCACTTTTTGTTCACTTGATTGAGTATGTACAACTCGAAATTACCAGCCTTCCACTTTTGTTACTTGCTATATGATGAACTATTCGGTTCTATGAAATGAAGCTAATTTTCTGCATTTTTGTCTGCACGTGTTTCTTGAATTTAATCACTCAATGTTTATATCTGGCATTGCCTCTGTCACAATAATGCCTTCACAGACTGTCAGGATACACAAATTTATCAATCGGATACCTGACAATGTATACTCTGTAGTTCTCAGTGACTTAATAGGATGACGAGAAGAAACGAGCTGAATCAAAAACATGTAGTTTACACTTCATGGCATGCCTGTCTGGTTCTTTAAACAGATGTGGTCGTCTTCTCTTGTCACTTAGAATATATAAACGGAGAAAATGTTCTTACCATACAATAAATTTTATTTTATCTCTGCTTTTGGATACATAGGATTGGGTTATCCTTCCTCCTACAATCAACTACTGTCAATATGGTGTTCGCCATTCAGAACTTCCAGCTCGTTCTGATTATCAGATGCGCTGCACATATAACAACGGTTGGTTGCCGTAAGTGGAATTACTTCCATCTTGTTTTTTTTTGTGTGGGGAACAATAGGGAAGGCCCATACTGATAAATATTAATTAATATACAGTACATAATTAACTTAATTACATAAAAGATCCATATGATTTGAAAAACCTTTAACACAGGTTGGCTACTACTCAAGCCAACCAATTACGAAATGAACTAACTCATTTAAATACTTTCATCTTGTTGCTCACTTCTTGTTTGATAAAAGGATAGATGATTTAACTTACTGCTCCTGTGAAGTAAGCACAGTTGAAAGGAATGCTAATTGTGTTCACCTTTTTTTTCCCTTCAAACTTTGTTACATATTTTATTCAGCTATAGACAAACATCTGGTAGCCTTTCTCAGATTCTATATACAACTTTCAGATTGTGTATGAAATATTCCTATGAGAAAATTGAAATCAAAGGTCGTATGCATGTAAGTAGCTAACAAAAACCGTATTTGCTGGCTTTAGAACTTCTTTTTCAGTAGTTTTGCTTGACCTGCCCTTCTCCGGCAGAATGACTCAATCCTATCGCAGGCTTCCAGTATCAGACTAACAGGTGCCCCAAAGAATATCCTAACCCAGTTCTTCAACCCAATGACAGAACCTGAAAATTCAGAAAGTATGAAAATTAATATTGTGATTTTTTTTTATCAATAGCCACATTCCAGAACATGTTACAAAGATAACAGAAATAACAAGATGGTAATTTAGTGAATTATACCAGGTAGAACCAGGACCGATTCTTCTTTGATCAATTCACGAGCAAAGTCCATGTCATCTGCAATACCGAATAGAAGTGAAGTGTTGATTTCAACCTGCATGATTTTGTGATCATCAATTCAAAGATAAGATAATAAACCATTATAAAACCAAAATCAGGTATCTTCCAACCAACCATCATGAACATGGAGCCATGAGGCTTTGAGTAGCACTGCAGAGCTTCAATTTGGTTCACTCTTCTGTAGAGAGCATCAGCTGCAGACTCAAGCAAGTTTACAATACTCCGATGGAACTCATTGTGTTCATTTGAAAGAATCTTGGGAACTGCTGCCTGTGTGTCAAAATATTTCATCTGCTACAGGCCTGTAGTATGTACTCTTGGTCTAGGTAAAACATTTTTAAAAACCAGTTCCTGACCTGAATTATGGAGGCAGGCCCTGAGGTCACATTCAGCAGCATCTCCGTTGCAGTTCTGACCTTTTGAAGAACAAAATTATGAATCTACATATGAATGCATATAGCAATAATGTGAAAACATGAGAACGATCCAGTGCCTTACATGTTTGAGTGCACCATTAGGGTCACCAAAGGCCAACCAACCAAGACGCCAGCCTGGTAGCATGAATCTCTTTGACAATGCTCCAATGCTGATAACTGGTGCAATGTGGGCAAAGGAGGCCATTGGCATAAACTTGCTGCCACCAAAGACCATATGTGCATACACCTCATCTGCTATGATTGGAATCCCCAAATCTCTTGCAGTTTCAGCAATCTATAAATTCAGTTATGTAGCTGGTAATCAGCAAGATGGCAACGATGCAATCTTGATGCAATTGGACATGAAGATATGCAGGTACATATTTTTCATAATTGTATAGGCCTTCTTTATTCTCATGAAGTTTCTTGTGATGCCAGTTTCAGCTTTCAGGAAGTGGCAAAACCAACGTTGTGCTATATTCCTATGTCCTATCTACCTTGCAGTTCTGCATAGTGATGGCATCTATTACTTTATGAGGTGAAAAGGTATTTCCTCTCCATGTTGTTTGATCATCTCAATCCTTTGGTTTCAGCTTCAGCGGAGTATGAAGCAATATTTAGTAAGCAGCAAATTGTACATTTCTCCCTGCCAGTAATAGAATCATTTAACTGTTCCAGTGCCTAAGGATGTAGTCAACTATCAGAATTAGCGAATTACACCTGTAGCTATCAGATGCAAGCTAGAAATGGTTTCAGTTTATTACTGCAAAAGGTGTAATTTTGCACTTGAACGCTGATGCCCCTATATGCAACTTGTTCCTCACACGTTCGTTGATGCATTTCTTTTCTATTATTTACTATTGAACTGTGCAGTTAAAAGATTAACTCACCTGGAAAAGATGCTGTGCAGAGTAGGCCGCGCCACACGGATTGTTGGGGTTGATGACAACAATGGCAGCCGTGGCGCCGTCAGCCAGGGCGCGCACGCCGGCAAGGTCGGCCTCCCAGCCCCGCCGTGGCAGGAGGTCGTAGAACCGAGGCTCGGCGCCGACGAGCTCGCATGCAGACTCGTACGGCGCGAAGCCTGGCCGCGGCAGCAGAACGTTCGCCCCTGGAGCCCCGCCGAGCACCGTGGTGATCGCCGTGATGGCTCCCGTTCCTCCGACGGTCATGAACACGTCGGAGTCGCGGATGCGGTGGCGCGCGCCGGCGGAGAGGTGGTCGGCGACCGCGCTGTTCTTGGTTCGGCAGACACAAGATTCACATGCACAGTAGATCCCTCGCATTAGTCAACATCCATTGAGGTAACTGCGCGTACGAACTAAAACCTCTTTTTCGTCGTGCTTAGAATGCAAACATGAATTTTGTTGCACGCTAGAAATTACATGCCATTTTAGTTATTTGGATTGGTAGTACGATTCTGAAGTCCAAAGGGAAATATAGAGCGGAAGAGATTGCTTACAAAAGACGTACCAGTGACATGCACATTTTGGAATCGTATGCCTTTTTTCACCTATCGTTTCTATGCCAGAGGGGACTTATGGGGTGTATTTTCGTCGTATTATACACTCACTTGGTTGTCAGCTGTCACTGTATGACCGCCTTACAAGTTACAGCTTCTAGAAGGATAGTACTACACATCTAGTACAATGTGAAAAAAAATCGGGACTTGAACCTGGAAAACATTAGGCCAGCAACTGTTGGAATGTTGGAGTCTAGCAAAAAAAAATTTAAATAAAGGAGTCTAGCATATTTAGGTGGACACCAATTTTTTTTCCCTCTAGAAAGAAAGCTAGCTACAGGAAAATCCAGGCCTATGTGTGGAAGAGAAGGATACTGAGAGTCCACGCGCGTGGCGTGAATAATGGGGATGTCACGTTGGCAATATCGCATCCAAGTAATATCCTGTGAAGCTGTGTGTTCCTCCAGAGCAAATGGCAACTTCCATGTGACGGTGTTGCAAGCTGTACTGGAGCCATAGTCATACTCGTGCTACGTTGCAATGCTACAGCATCTGCCAGAGTACCGAGATAATTATCACTACTGCAGAAAAAAAAAAGGTCTATATTAAACGTCTCATCACAGACGATTTTTCAAAACCATCTGTGACGATGAATATTATTAACGGTTCTATATTGCAAGATATTGCAATCGTCAGTTACATCATCATAGACGATACTCTTCAGAAACCGTCACTGATATACATCAATATCACAGACGGTTTTTAACTAAAATCGTCTGTGATATCATGTATTGTCCCAGACGGTTTTATTATAAACTGTCTGTGATTTATCACTGACGATTTTATAATAAACCGTCTGGGATTCTATGTTTATCACAGTCGGTTTATCCAGATAAAACCGTCTGTGATAATATTTCAACTTTCCCGTTCTCATCAAATTTGAACTTCCCGCTCGTCTCATTTTCAACTTTCTTTAAAATACCAGCCGCGGCTCTTCTCCGGCTGCTTAATTTCTTCTCACTTTTCCTGCTTGATCTCCTCTCCTCTTCTCTCTTCTCCCTTCTCTTCCACTCCTCTCATATTCCTGTTTTTTTCTCCACTTCCTCTTCTCATCTCATTTCCACTCCTCTCCTCTTCCTCTACTCAGGTCGCAACTAGAGCATACCGTCGTCCATATGTTAGGTAAGTGTGGTGTTCGAATCGTTCAATTAAAATGTCATAGCTTATCCTCTCTTTTGCACAGGCGCATTCGTTTTCGTTTTCGATCTGTACACGTTTCGGTAAAATGGTCATAACTTTTGCATATGAGCTCCGATCGCGACGTTCTTGAGCTCGTTGAAAAGCTAACGAAAAGTTCATTTTGAAAATCCAAGTCCAAGTTAGGGGGCTACATCAGAAGTTCACGCGAGGCTCCGAAAAAAAGTCGATCGCGAAAAAACGTCGTTTAGAACCTCAAAACGAAATCCGAAGTTTTTTCGTTGATTTTGCATTTTCAAATTTTTCACAGCAGGGACATGGGATATCTCACATCTAGTAGCTCTTCCATTATGCCTGAACTAGCACAGAGCAGCTGGATCACAGAAATATCGTGATAATATTTTTTTTTGTTTTCAAAAATAACATCACAGACGGTTCCAAACTAAAATCGTCTGTGATATCGTAACATCACAAACGGTTCCAAACTAAAATCGTCTGTGATGTTTCTATATCCCAGACGGTTTTAGTTTGAAACTGTCTGTGATATATTCTATCACAGCCGTATTCGAGAAATCGTCTGTGACGACGGTTTCAAATCGTTTATGATAATCTTTTCTGTAATAGTGCACGAGTGTATCCGATCGACGCAGTAAGGTTCGTAAGGATATGCTCTAATTTACAGCATTTGGACGTACATTAGCTTTTAAAACTACCGATCGAAAGCTTCGCCTGAAACTAGCCTACAGTTGGAATCGAAGAAGATCAAAGAATAGGACCGTCACGTAAGGATAGACATAAGCTAATTAATTAAGGTTGCACGGCGACTGTGTACTAGGAAGGACGGTCCTGTGTAAATTGTACGTTGAAAGTGCTAGTACCAGGGTTCAAAAAAACCGCGAAAACCGTTCGGTTTTCGCAAAAACCGCCCGTACCGAGCCGGTTCGGTAATTAAAACCGTTCGAAAAACCAGCTAGATGAACAGTAAATTTAAAAAATTTGTAGAAATTTAGCAAAAAGTGTCAAAAAATTTTGAATTTTTTTCTATGCGTTGCTGAGGTAATCCTAATGATTCTGTAAAATTTTCAGATTATTATCAGATATGTACATTTTTTAAAAATTCTGACAGTGATACTGTCACAATATATGCTCTTCAATTTTTTATTTTCTAGGGGCACAAAATGAAGTCTAATATTTCTTAAACTTTTTTTGTGATGTTATAACGTCATTAAAATGATTATGTAAAATTTTGAGATGATGATCAGATATGTGTATTTTTTAAAAATTCTGAAAGTGCTATTATCATTGTATATGCTCTTCTGTTTTTTATTTTATATGGGAAATAAGTGAAGTCTAATATTTCTGAAAATTTTAGTACATGATCCTTTAGAACTATTTATATTTTGATTAAAATTTTAGAATATAATAAATCATTTTACTATTTATAAAAATCTAACAGTGTATTTGTTCCTTTTCATTAATTTCTGTTTTAGATTTTTTAGAAGAAATAAATGATTTAAAAAATTATAAACATTTCTCTTAGGTGTTTTATAGATTAATTGGGATTTTTTGTACATTTTTAATTTTTTTTTGCAATTTTTTCAATTTGTTCTTATATTTTCACCATTTTTCCTTCTGTCATCGGTTTTCGATGTTCCGTTCATGTAGGTCGAACATGTCATTTTTGCGACAATGGAAGAGTGACGACGCTATACTTATGCCTACTCCACAACTTCAATTTAAATGCATTATAATGTAAATGGTGTTGATAAGTAAATGGTAGTGAAATTGCGAATGATTTTGCTTTGTAGTTATGTAAATGCCGATTTTTGCACTTGTGTGATTATAGTATTGCAATGAAAGATTATTTATTGACATATTATTGCTAAATACATAACTTACAACTTCTAATTCACTAAAATATAGCAAAGGTCATGTCGATTTTTTCCAAATTTAGAAGAGATCATTTTGGAATTTTTTTCACGTTTTCACATACTTTATTTATATATTTATTACATTTTTACTCAATTTTAACCTTCCCTGTATTTCTACAAATTTTACAATAATTTTTTTTGCATTTTTTCCCATTTTTTCGATTTTCCCCCCAATTTTCCAACCTCGGGCGGTTTTTGCAGTTTTCTCCGAGCGGTTTTTCGTTAAAAACCGCGGTTTTCGGGATTTCATTTGATCAAATTTCAAAATTTTCAGATTTGCAAACCGTTCGATTTTTCGCGGTTTTTCGCGAAAACCGCTACCGCGGGACTAGCGGTTTTCGCGAGCAAAACGAAATTGTGAACCTTGGCTAGTACAACACTAACGAGCTAGTGCAGATTTCGTTTCATGATGCTGTCTGTGTCCAGATTAATATAAGCTTGTAGGGTATGTAGTGTCATTTTCTAGTACTACCCATTAATGACTTGAACAGTTCTGTCTATCAGCTCACAGTACTTAACTTTGTACTGCAATTCCTACTCAGGTGTTCACTAGTAGAAGACAGTAACCTAGTTAGTTCATTCTATAAGTTAATTATATTAGTATCACCAATCTTTCATTCTCTACTCATGATACATGGTTAAACATTGAGCTATTATTATATACAGTATCCATCCTTTCAACTGTGCTTCCTCCGTTTATTTATAAGACGCCCACGTAATTGAAGATTCAAACATTTAGATCTTGAGGAGTGATTCAATGCTTTCCCTCTTAATACAAGTTATATAAATCTCGAAGCAAGCGAAAGGGTAAGTAATTTTCATCTGCCCTTTATTTATACTTTAATATTTGTGCAACTGAAAAAAAGAAAAGTATTAAAGCACTTGTCTTAGATCTTTTACCATTAATTAATGCATATATGTTCGGTGACACGAAAGTAGTATCATTAGATTCGTATTTGAAACATGATTGTATTTTGTTAGATATTAACAGTATAGCACGGCCACAACTCAATTCGTGTCAAGTCAAAACGCGGAAAATCAATCGAGGGAGCATTAAACAACAAGAAACAGCTAGCACTTCAAGCACAAGCATGCATGCATACTCACCGGCGGGCCGCGGGGAACCCGTACGACGGCGCGTAGCAGTCGAACGACCCGGACCTGGCCGCGTCGGCGACGGCGTCGGCGGCAAACTCCCCGCCGCGCCGGAAGCAGGCGTGGGAGGAGGCGTCCCCTACGCCGAGGGATATGAGGCTCTTGACCGGGCTGGCGCGTCCGAGCAGCTCGCCGACGACGCCCCTTATGGACGCCTTGTGCTGCGACGACAGCGCCGGGTGGCACCTCACGGCCGGCTTGCAGACGACGCCGTTGCATTGCTCTTGCACCGGCGCTGCCGCGACCTAAGAAAATGAGAGATGCAGACAAGTCACAAAGATATGCATCTTTAGTAACTGTAATTTGCAAGCTGGATGTATACCTGGGCAGTAGGAGCCATGAGAGAGAGAGAGAGAGAGAGAGAGAGAGAGGAGGGAAGGAGAAAGAGATGAGATGAGATGAGATGTTGGTGTGAGTTGTGTCCTAGTCACGAGCTTGGCTGAGGCGTGTGGGTGTATTTGTACTGGTTGGTTCTATATATGGCTCAGAAAGTCACAAGTCATCACATAGCACAAAAGGTTTTGTACATGTTTGCTTGCTAGCTTCGTCAGTCTCTCACCGCAGCCAGAAGTTTAATTCGTGTGTTTGAGAGAGAGAGAGAGAGAGAGCCGTGGGAGATTTACGCTACATATAACATATGGACGAAAAGCCAACAGGAGCACGTATGTCGTGTCAGGAGATAGAGCCGATCTTTACTATATACATACAGTATATATAGAGAGAGAGACAGATAGGGATCAATTTCCGAAGAAGCTCAATTTCAATTGAAAACTAGAGTCCACATGCCACAATTAATTAACAAACCGAAGAGACAATGTTTTACTAACCAACTGATGGAGAAGCCCACGCGATGTTTAAAAAATCCTAGTCTGTTGCCTATATAAACAACTGGTCAGCATCCTTGGAACCATTACTTTTTCTAATTGTACGTAGGTAAAAATAACTAGAAGCACTACTTATCCAATAATATCATTTCCATGTGACAAATCCAAAAATTTTAAACATTGACTACACGCATTCTGAAACGAAAAACCGCTTGCTTGAGCTTCGATTCTATCTCTTATACTTTGCAAGACATTGCACGTGTGTTAATCTTTCTCTGATCTTAATCCTGACCGGACTGATCTGCCGCATATAGCACAGCCATGTTTTTTGAAACAAGATAGCACAGCCATGCATTGCTCTTAATTAGTACGGATAGCTTCATCGTAGAACTAGCTAATTAATAATCCCGTCCTTAGGTTCGGTACGTTTTTTTTTCCTGTTGCACCTCTAGTTAATTTTCCCCCCCTTCCCGTACGTTTTATTTTCTTCCCGTACTTGTTGAGTAGGGGCGACGTTTTTTCTTCCTTCTTCTATAGGAACTCAACCCTGAAACAACACTCTATTCTAGCCTGGAATGCGTATTGGCAAGCAATCGTGGCCGTTATAATTGTAAGTTGAGATCTTTCCTTCTTATCTAGCAGTGGTGGAACTAGAAAAATTTCTACATGGTGCATACTTCACATGTAAAATTCTATAGTCTTTTGTATGATGATTTCGTAACATTATAAATTCAACACAAATACAAATAGTTCTAAAACCATAAAAATTCCAAACCATCGAAATTGAAACCAATATTCAATCAACAAATTTGACCTACTAAAGATACGATGTTATAGTGTTTTTTAGATTTTTAGAGTCTTGGCACACCCTAGTACCTTCCCTGCTATCTAGTTTAATGACAAAATTTCTACTGTTTTTAAACTTTAATCTAATCGGTCGTGTGTATTTACAGAGATAACAGGCATCGTCACATGTGCTTAAGTTTTCATTCTTTACCATGGTTACAAATTCACAGTTCAGGATTATCATTTCACCCGCGTGTCGTAATTGTCCATTCTTTTTCTTCGTTTTATAGTGATTATGTTTGATGTTTAACCTCCGCTACAAATTGCCGCCCACGAGTAGCTGCAATTGTCCGGTAATGTATGCAGCGTTGGAAGAATCAACAACGACGTTGGAGAGTGCGCATCGAGAAGCGCACAAATTTGGCAGTGGCGAATCTGGCCATCTTATTTATACTGATCAATGTGCCCAAGAAAAGCTGATCCCCAGAAGCTCGCAACAGTTTGCAGTTGTGCAGGTTTGGTATTCTTGCCATGGCTGCTGCCGATGGAGTCTCCCATGCCGAAGCGAACTGAGGCGAAACATGGTTAATACGTACGTTGAATCAACTTTTAATTTAAATTGGTTTCATATGAAAATTTTAAAGAGTCAGAATAAACATCATGGTAGAAAATAAATGCCAGGAGAGAACTATACCGAGGAACATGTCTTATTTACAGGTAGCGTCTCATTTGATCTCCTCCAATATCTTCAGCAACACAAAATTCAAAATCTGAGTAACTCAAGTCACCGGCAACGCTTGGTTTCGTAAATAATTTCCTTCACATCTACAGTAAAATCTTCAGAAAAAGGGTACCATGCTTATTGGATGCTTATGATATAATCACCATATCTTGTTTTAAAAAAGAATATAATCACCATATGTGTGAGCCAAATAAAGAAATGTAATATGACCACAAGTACTCTTGGTTTCATCTGTATGTTCGGATAGCTGCAATCCAAAGTCTTGATCTCACCATATCAGTATATCTTCTGCACCTAAGCCATGGATACAGACAAGGATCCATGCAACCCATCTTTCTTTTACTCAACCACTAAGGTCATCTTGATCTGAGCTGCTATGCAGGGGAGCCAAGGTATTGGCGAGGACATATTGTGACATCCCGGTCCACCTAAGACTAGGCCGAATTGTAGCCCATGAGGGCATATGTGATGTGAGGTCTAGCCTGCGTCTGCGTGGGGTTGGGCTTGAACAGGTTTGGACACTAGAGCGTTACACTACACATATTGAGGTGCCAAGGATGTGGACTACTGAGCGCTATGGGTGAGACGTTTAGAGTAGACTCAGTGGTTACCTTTGCCGTAAATAGAGAGCATTGTACCAAATTAAAAATTTCAAGTCAGCATTTCTTTTGCAGCTAAGTCATAAATAGAGAGCCATATTTAAAAAGATATTGATAGTCAAAGTTTCAAAAGTTTAACTATATCTATGTCTAAAACGATAACTATTTGTGATCAGTAATAGAAATTACTCCCTTCGTCCAAAAATATAAATCGTATTTTGACTTTGCACAAGGATTAAGGTTGCGTTGAAATTGAAAAAGATACGAGAGAAAATAATTTAGATGCCCCCGCTTAATTGTTTTGAAAGATGAGAGATATAATTTGTGTGGGTGGTAATGAATAAATGCATATAGTTGAGAGCGGTGGCGAATCCATGATAAAAATAGAGGTGAGGCTCCTACGTCGAAGTTCTAACTCAACATAAGCATACTAATGATACATCTACCGATCTATTGCCAACCAAATTCCAAATTCATACATATTAAATCAGAGAGACAAAAATATCAATCAGTTAATAGAATATAGACTTGGGGCAATAGAATACAAAAATCAGACATCAGTTATCACAACAAAAGGCATTGCATTGGGGCTTAGGGCAATTTTTTTATACCGAACAAAGCAATCAGTGGCGCTAGCGAATTAGTCTAGTTCTGGTGTCCTCGTCCTAGCGATCAATACAAAGCCGAGAGGCTCCTTGTCCTCGGTCGCTCCTCCTTACCGATCGCCTTGGTTCCTATCTGGGCTCTGGCGATGCGCATTCGGCCGCCGGCTGGACGGAGTGAACCTTGGTTTCTCTCTGGGCTCTGGAGATGCGTGTTCGGCCGTCGGCTAGACGGCGCTCCGAGCGATCGATTCCTCTCCTTTGGTGATGCACGTTCCGCCCAGCTCCTGACAATACATGTTCAGCCTGGCGCTCCAGCTAGCGATAAGCATTCCGCCTAGCGCTCCTCTGGCGATGCGTGTTCGGCCCGATACTCTGAGCGGCCGATAACTCTTCTCGGGCATCTGCCGTCTATCGGCTACCCGCCTGCCCTGGCTCTGGTGCACTCCTGGTGACCTCAACTCCGGGTCTCCAGCACCCGTCAATGCCAGCGTGCCACGGTGAGTTCTCGTGAATCGGCCACCCGCCACGTGGTCACGCCCGCCCGTGCGTCTACCGCCCACGATCTCTCGTGCGTTGGCCTGCCGCCTGCGAGACGACACCGACACTGTTCGTCTCTCGGACTCATGGTGCCGCTTCTGAAGAAAGGATGCCGAGCATCAGAATGTATGAAAGCCCATAAGAGTAAGGGGGCACATGACTAATTTTGATGGCTCACTTGCCTCGCAGTATTGTTTTCTACTTTTCTTCTTACATCTTACTCATAGTTGTTAGTTCCTAAACCTGCCGATTTGCCGCCATAGCGCCATATCTCTACTTCTTTCTGGCGTTGGGGATACTGGGGCAGGGGAGTTCGGTAGATCGGAGGTGGGGCTGGCGCCCCAGCCAACCCCAATAGTGGATTCACCCCTGGTTGAGAGAATAAATAGGGTATAGAAGGAAATGCCTTATTAAATCTACATATAGGTTTTATATTTATGAACAAGATCATTTAAAAAATAAGTCTTATAAATTTAAATGGAGGAAGTAATAATTAAACCTGTGTTTTAAAGACCGTGTTGATATCTAAACCAACAGCTATTTGTGATCTGATAGACAACTTGGAGCATAGGTATGTGCTAAGGCAGGCCAATGTTTTATGTATTATATTATTCTACGGGCTCCACGTTAATACTAGCAGAGGAGTGAGTGAATTAATTTATTTTTTACCTGATCCCACCTTGGAGCATAGGTAAGTCCTAACTGTGATTAGGGTGGGCCAAATGGGCGGCACGGCAAGATTCGGTCTGTTTCGGTCCGACTATTAAACAGGATGTGCTATGTTGGCCTATGTGCCGGAGAGCCGGCCCAAGCATGGCCTGTTGGCCTCACCGGTCGTGCCGTGTCAGCACGGGTCCAATAGGCCTAAACGGGCCGGACCGACCCGTTAGTGCCAAAAAATTAAAAAAAAAAGTAGAAAAGGTAGAAAAATAGAAAAAGTATGAAAAAAACATAAAAAATCGGGAAAAATTTAGAATAATTAGAAAAACTCGAAGGGTGTATAAAAACTTTTTAAAATATATGTAAATTAAGAAAAAGCTAAAATATGAAATAAATTCTAAAATGAGATAAATAATTGGAAATAAATAATGAGCTTTATTGATATTTGACCGCCTCGTTAAAAACTTTGTCAAGTAAAAACTCGACACGAGAAAACCTTGACAAAGAAAAAAGAGTACAGGCTATAGCTCAGTGATACAGGAAAAAAGTGAAGATTACAATTATTTTTTCTGATTATCTAGATAAAGATTTTCAAACGTCTTCGCCAGCTCAACATTTTCTGTAGTATGTTGAGCTCGTTGATCAGCTTGTTCTCAATCTTTCATTGTGAGAAGTATTTCCACCATCTCACTTGTCAAATTGTTCTTCTCTCTTCGATTATTCTTCCGGATAGACTGAAAGCAGACTCCGAAGAAATAGTGGAGATATGAACTGTTAACGCATTCCGTGCTAATATGGAAAACACTGGATATGTTATCTTATGCTCGTGCCACCACTGTAAAATGCTGAAGTCCTCTTCTTGCTGCTCTTGGTAGTTGACAATATCGCTGTTGAGATAGACAGCTAGCTCCCCACCACTTGTGTCTGCACTTGACGTTGTTGTAGTCGAACTCCTCGAGGAAGAGCCACCTGCACCCCATATCTTTTCCCACGCAGTTTTCTTCTTACCTGTTGTGGGTGCTGGTGGAGGTCGCTGCATCCAAACTCTAGCAAACTTCTGATCATACTTAGCATAAAGTTGAGATAAGTTAGCCCGGACATTTGAAAAATAACTAGAATAATCAGTAACTACAGCATCACTTAGAAGTGAGAGAACATTAGAAAATCCTCGAACTTTAGCTCTAGAATCTAAAATAAATGCAAATGTATAGAACATAGGAATTTCTTGCCAATATTTCAAAAATTTAGTTTTCGTAGCATAAATAGGTTTACGCAAAATTTTATCATTTTTGTGTTTCCTTAAATGGGTAGCAATTTCTAGAATATGTGCACAATTAAAGGAGAGGTTGAGTAATAAACTCCAAATAAAATAACTTGGAATCATAAAAAAGTTCCAAAAATAACAGCAAGCATTCAACAACATACCAATGTTGCTTTGCGAGTAGCAGTTGACCATCCCGGCTATGATAATGTGTTTTAATAAAAACAGAAAATATGCTCTTATAAAGTATGAGAGACTTAAGCATCAAGTAAGTAGAGTTCCATCTAACAGGCATATCCAAACCAAACTTACGTGAACGTACCTCCATTGCAATACAATAAGTTTTATATGTTGCTACTCGTTGATTAGAATTATTTAAGAAAGATATTGCAGTGTGAAAATATTCAATATACGGGTCTAACCTCTTCAAACCGGATTTAACTATAAGATTAATAATATAGCAAGCACAACGCTGATGTAATAAGAAAGATTCGACATACGAATTAAAAAGCGGAGTAAGAATGTTCATTGCAGAAGTATTTGCTGAAGCATTATCTAATACTAGTCATGTGCCCGTGCGTTGCAACGAAAACTCAATTTGCGACAAAAATTTATTTGCAAAGAACACTAACTTTAGTTATGTTTCAATAGTAGGAAAAGTTTGTTTCTCCAAAGAGATTTGACTATCGGGTTAAATCCTCTTCCATCTCATGTTAGATCTAATGAATCAAGTACTCTGAAGGAGAACGGACGATTGCAACCAACTCTTAATTAGAATTAGTAGAGAGATATCAATCCTTACTATTGAAGGAGGAGAAAGTTATTGCCTTCCTCTTGCAGGAAGGAGTAGATGAAAGAAGAAGGCAGCGTACACAGGCAGATAGAAGCTAGGTCTCCCCGGCATCTTCGTGATTGGCACATGATTTGGTTGCGTGATTCTTTCCTTTTAATCTATGCATTTCCAGATATGATGAGATAGAATTCCCGTATTATGGAATATAGTGAGTATATCCTTCTATCCATGCAGGATATGATGAGAAAATCCTTCCATTTATAAGATATATGAATAACATCCTTTCATAGTAAGAACATGTGAATAGAGATATGCTAAATAATATTTCTATTCAAAAGAGATATGATAAAATCTTTCCATCTAAGATATGATTAAATCCTCTTCTATCTCAGTCGTTCATGTCGGATTTAACGAATCAGATACTCTAGAGGAGAATGGACCACTGCCACCAACTCCTAATTAGAAGTAGTAGAGATTATTGCAAAAATCTTATCACTAAGGCCAAAATCTTCCACAACTTTTACAATACAATCAGCAATATTTTCACCAGTGTGTGCTACATCAATTAATTTGAATCCTATGATTCTCTTTTCTAGTTGCCAATCATTGTTTACATAATGAGCAACTACACTAAGGTAATTCTCTTTAGCCCTACCACTCCATATGTCTTTTGTCAAAGATACAGAAAAAGTACAGGTACTAAATTGCTCTTTTAGCTTACTACGACAGTTATTATAGTATTTAATCAAATCTCTAGTTGTTGTCTGGCTAGAAACTGAAAAAAACCTAGGATTATGAGCTGTCCTAATATAGTTTTCAAATGCAGGTGACTCACCAAAGTTCAAAGGAAGATCTTGAGAAGCGATTAAATGACAAAGAGATTCATGAGCTAACTCGGGATTATAGTCCCAGCTACGTATTGTACCATCAGGATTGTACTGTAGCTGTGTCTGTCTCAAAGCCACCCCCGTTTTCTTTTGCATCTCTCAGCATGCCTCTTCAAGTACCCCGTTCTACCTGTAGATTTCGCAATTAATTTATGTTTACAATATTTGCAAATAGCATATCTGCTCTGAACGCCGTCTGATGTCTCAAAAATCTGCTCGAAATCTTCCCAGATTCCCGATGTACCGCGTCTTAATCTTTTCGCCCCAGTGCTTGCCGACGCAGTAGCATTTTAGAGCCTGAGGATGTTAGAGGTGCTATAGCTTCTTGAGCTTTATAGGATGCAAGAAACTCTTTGGGTAAAATCCCAAAATCAGAAGCTGGGAAGGACGGAAAATCCTCGTGCTCCATAAAGAAAACTGCAAGAAATATTTACACTATTAGTACTAAAATATGATTTAAAATACTAACCAAATGAAAAATTAAATCACAATTATTATCTTGATTTCTTGACAGAAGACTGAAGCCGAATTTCAGATTTTTTGCAAAACTATTTTGCATCTTACCAAATTACCACGAAGAGCAAAAGAATTTTCACAAGAGAATGAAGAGAAGAGAATGCAACTTTGCTGGTGTGAAAATGCTACTACAAAAAAACCCTTTCTTTCCGGCCTATCACTGCCGATTCATAAGCTAGACCGGCACAAATGCTTGACCGAAGAAGAACCGGCAATGATAGTAACTTAAGAACCGACACTGATAATGGAGGAAGTATCACTACCAGTTCGTAAGCCGAACCGGCAGTGATAATAGTATCACTGCTGATTCAGAATCCGAACCAGCAGTGATAATATTTTTGAAAAATCATAACTTTTTCATACAGAGTCGGATGGAGACAAAATTTATATGAAAATTATAGCTCTCGATGAGATCTACAACTTTTTTATTTGAAGTCATTTAGATGTCCAAATAATCGTTGAAACTTTCGGATATGAAGGGATAAAAGGAAAATATATCTTATAGTAGTTGAGAAGTGTATGTTAGGTGAGATGGTAAGGGGAGTTCGCGCAGAGCAGCAGGTCAGAAGTTTGACTCTAGCAACCGCACGCGCGCGCATTTCGCGTGAAAATCGCGTGACTTGTGACTTGTGATGCGCAACCATGCGTATAAATACAGGGTGGGTGGTATAGGTGCAAATAATTATTTTTATTTTAATGAGTGATTTTTGGATTTATGACTATCACTGCCGGTTCGCATACAAACTAGCAGTGATATAGACTATCACTGCCTATTCGCATATAAACCGTTAGTGATATCGGTATCACTGCCGGTTCTAGAACTGGCAGTGATAGTCGAACTATCACTGCCGACCAATCACTGTTGGTTCCATATCCGACAGTAATAAGGATTTGAAACCGACAGTGATCACGTTTTCTGTAGTAGTACATTTGAAAATTTTGAATTTTTTTGAATTTTTTGAAGTCTCCAACGGTTATTTTTCAAACTAAACGGGCCGTGCCAGGCTAATTAGGCCGTGTCGCCCGTAATCGTCCTGTGCCGGGCCCGGGCTGTGCCAACAGTGGCGAGCCTTGGGTCGACTTATTTAGCCCGACCCAGTTGGCCATCTCTAGCTGTGATAATAGAGAGAAAGAGACCCGCCTTAGCACATTTTGGAGTGCCAAGTGATAAGATACGCTTGAGCGAATCACTAATTACTTCCTTGGTACACGTATATAAGATATATTTTTTAATAGTTTTATCTCTCTCTCTATATATATATATATAGTATTTCATATTCTAATATAAAATTAGTGTGTTGTTCCTTTTATACCTCTAATAAATATCCATCTTTACTTTATATTTTCCACATGTATGTTGAATATAGTGCTTAGTGATAATAATTAAGAGTAATCTAGTCATTTTAATATCTTTTTATTTATGTACGAAGAAAAAATACGTCTTATAAATTTGAACGGAGGAAGTTGTTGGGTATTGAATCACCAACTAAGTGGGATAGGTTAATGAGTTGGATCACTAGTATTTATTAAATGCAAAGGATTAATTACAAAAGAACTAAATAGAACAGGCAATAAATGTAGATATTTCATAGTATAGATTTAGATCAATTAATTGTTCTCTTTCCGTCTAAGTTTATAAAACTTATTTCATATTTCAATGCAAAATTAGTGTGATATTCCCTATATACCTCTAATAAATATCTATATCCACTTCATATTCTCTATATACATGCATTGAATATAGTGCTTAGTGATAACAATTAGAAGTAATTTTTTATATCTTCTTGGTTTATGTGCCAAAAATAAATACTCCTTATAAACTTGGATGGAGGGAGTATCATTCAACACCACTATATATATGTATGTCAAATACTACTATTGAACTCCATCACCCAAACCTTTCCAGCTATTCCAGAAATCTAAGTAGCTAGAGAAAACATCAGGATTGGATAAACTAAGAAATGGCAGGAATGTTTTCCTCTGTTCTCTGCAAGATCCTCATCGCATTCACCATGGTTGCTCTCCTTTTTTCTGCTGGTAAGTCCCTCTTTCCCTCACTTGATTTTTTTTTTTGTAGGATCGGGGAAATGCTTTAGTAAATCAACTCGCTATGAAAATTTTTATATCGACGACAAATAATGTACGGTGCCTTGTTTATTTACTAGCTTGAATGATGCAGGGGAAGCGGAGTACGGAGAGTGCTATTCCCGACCTGAATGCAACAACTACTGCAAGTTTAAAGGATACCTCAGGGGTGGTGAGTGCGTGCCGCCGGACTACATGGACTGCTGCTGCTTTTTATGAATAACTAGAACCTATGGAATGTTAATTCCCTGATCTCAAATAAAAGGGTGCTACCCGAAATAACAGAGATAATTCAAATGCATGTGAATGTGTTGAAAATTTTGCAGCAATTCTTCCATGCATGCATGCTGAGCAATGGCAACGACATTACTAGCTATACCTTGGGCTCTGGAGATGAAACTCGATCACGGCTAGCTTAGGTGCTTAATTTCGATAAGCTCTGAAGTACTAGTATATATGCTTATTGGTTGGAAGGTCGCAGGATTCCTCTCTGTACTTTCTGCAAACTCTCTTATCTTCTCTCTGAAATAGCATGACAGAGTTCCTGCCCAAGGTCTGTCGTTTTTTTAAACAAAATTTAGTCAAAAGCTTTTGCATTCGTTAACGGAGGAGAATAACCACCGAGTTACAAACGTAAACGCACACTCCACACACATGCACACGCTTGCCCTCGGTGTCATGCGCGCCAGCGTTGACCGGCACTCTAGCTTCGTTTGCGCTCACCAACCGAGCAACGCCCGGCTAGCTGTCGTTTTTTTTTTATTGGACTGTACATATATACTTCTGACGCATAGAATTGAACGAGATGAGCGTGATATAGAAGTTGGGGGCGTTGTTGGACTCTGCATGCCATCGTGATTGGATGCTTTTTTGGAGGACACTCCTTTTTACAGGAGGGAGTAAATTTTAGGATCCTCTACCTCGAGATAAATCTCTCTCTCTTTTTTTTAACAAACATGCATGTATCTTGGAGCTGACGCCATCTTGTGCAGATAGCGTAGAAGGGAACTTCATAGTTGCTTCTATGTAGAATCGATAAGATATATGCAAAATTTGATATCGAAGGTTGAGTTAGAATCAATAAGCACCATCAGCATATCTTCTGCACCTGAGCCATAAATAGAGCGCTTCATGCCAAATTAGAATTCGAGTCAGCATATCTTCTGCGGCTAGGCCATAAATAGAGAGCGTTGTACCGAATTAAAATTTTCAAGTCAGCATATCTTTTGCAGAGCATTAGGCCACACATTAATTCAATTAATCATATATATCTTTTGCACCTATGTCATAAATAAAGCTCTATAAGTTCGAGCAAGAAATAAATACGCACATATCATAATAAAGATTTGGATTAATTGAATACCATCATGCACCGTGATTATATATACTCACAGTACATGACTGCAACAGAGACTCCACTCAAACCGTTTCCAGTTACTCAAATAAAAGTTGAACGAAATCGGGATTGTAATAACGGAGAGATGGCAACAAAAATTTCTCCTGCCGTCTACAAGACCCTTCTGATCGCCGTAACCATCGTTGCTCTTCTTTTCTCGGCTGGTAAGTCTCTCTTCCCCTAGATCTGTTGAAGTTTTTCTTAGATGGATACATAATAATATTGTAGTACTTAATTTGTACAAACATATATATGCTGGTTAATTTAGGATTCCGTAGTAAATATGTTGTAAATAGCGTATATCAACATTTGCCAGTGCAATGGTCATGTAACATTTAACGCTATGTTGTGATATATCGATCCGTCAAGATAAATCTACACATTTGATTTTTCATATATCCAATTTAAATATTTACAAAGATATTGATAGCCAAAGTTTCGAAAGTTTGACTGCACCTATATCCAAAACGACAACTATTTGTGATTGGAGTGAGTAATTAATTAAGATCCTATAATAGACTTAGATCAATAGTGAAAGACCATGTGGAGGTCTAACTATGTTGTTGATGAGTATTTGACTGTATTTGAGTAATGAATATGATTGATTTTTAGCAATCGGATAATTATTGTATATCATTTTAGACATTGCTATGTGATGAATTTTCTTATTTCCTTATCATGGTTGCAACCATGGTTATTGTCCTCTCCTCCTCTGGTAATTTCCTAGATCTGCTAGCTGCAGTTTTTTTTTCCTCTTGGATTAATAAAGACTGTAAGTGCTTTCTACAAGCCGAGGATTGCTGAAGTTGCTTGCTTGGGAGTTGTTGGGAAACCTGATGGCCCGTTGAGGCTCATGCTGGTCCCTTATGCCAAAACCCTAGAAAGCGCTATAAAAGGAGGAGGGGGGTCCCCCCTATGTACCAGAATTCATTAGCAATAAAGAATTTCCGCTTCGCTCTCCTAAACACGCCTCTCTCTCTTTCTCGTTTCTCCACTTCAGATCTGTTCGGAACCCCGGACTATTCGATAGCGAGGTTCCTTAACACGTTATCGCGACGAATTGCTCTACTGAGATCGATTGAAAAGGTGAGAAAAGGTGGGATTAGCGCTTGAATATAATCGTTCTTTTCTATGCATGCATCTATCCTACATGGCACGGTTACACGAAGAACGCCGAGCGCCTCGCGACGGCCACATTACATGAATTCACCGCTCATCACAAAAAAATCACGCGTCTCGGTTCGCGTGCACGCCGGCTTGAAGCCCGCCACCGCCGCCTCGCACCGCGGCGCGAAGGCACGGCCGCCGCAGCCCACGCCGACTCGGCGTCCGACGCGGCCGTCTTCGCCGCTGGCACGGCCGCCTCGGCTGCGACGCCATCGCCGGCAGGCGACGGCGCCGCCAAGACTTTGTCCTCGCTTGTTCGGCTCAAAGCCGCCTCGCCACCGTCGCCACGACGCCTCGCCTTAGCGCGCCACAAGACAGCTCGGTCCACACCGAGCGCCTCGCCCGCTAAGCGCCGGCGCTCCATCTCCGCAAGACGGCCGCAGCGTTGCCCCTCGGACGGCGCGCGCGCCACGCGCAGACGCCGCCGTTGCGCTGATGAATCGCCCGGCCGCGCCGCCTCGCACGCAGCCGCACCGCCATCCGTGGGCCGACGCACGCACGCCGCCCGCTCCGCGGCGCCGCCTGCCGCCGCGCCCGCCGGCCCGCCGCGCCGCCGCTGGCTTTGGCCCATGTGCACGGCACCGCCAAGACGACCGCAGTTCGGCCCGCTCGCCGCCGCGCCTCCACGTGTCGCCGCCGCGCTCTGCGACGCCGTCGCTGCCGCCCGCCGCTTCATCTCGCCAGCGCGCACCGCGCCGAGGAAGACGACCGCCGGCCCGGCCCGCTCGGTCGCTGCCGCCGCAAGCGCCGCCTCGCCCCACGCCGCCGTCGCGACGAACCGACCGGCCTCGGCCTCGCGCGCCGCTTTCGCTCGCCACAGACGCAGCTGCCGCCAGCCACAGTGCCCGCCACCGCCTCATCGGCTTCGCTGAGCGCCGCGACCGCGCCTCCGAAGCGCGCGCGCGCGTCCACTTCGTCGTGCGCGTCGCCAGCAGATCACCCACGCCGCGCCGCCGCGCCCGCGCCCTCGACCTTGTGTCGGCGCTCGGCCTTGTGGCCGGCGCCTGCCTTGTGCCGCCACAAGCGCCAGGGGGAGGCGGCGTGGGCGCAGAAGGGAGGCGTGGATGGCAAGAAGTGGCGTGGGCAAAGAAGGGAGGCGCGCGACCGAGAGGCGCGGGGAAACCCTAGGCAAGGCAAGTATGGGCGAGCAAGGCCCATTTAAGCCGGTTCGCCGTAAAAAAAAGAGAAAAAAGGAAAGAAAAGGGCAAGGAAAAAAAAAGAAAAAAAAAATGCAGAAAATTTTGAAAAATTGCCAGAAAATCAAGAAGATTTATTTGGCTCTGTTTTTAATTTTTCTTGCTCTATTTCTCTGTTTTATGAATTTTTTTTATGAATTTTGAATCCGTTGCTTTATTTAATATATTGCAATGCATATGAATTTATTTTTTCTGCACTTTATGCTTTTACAACCATTTTCTATTAGATTACACGCAGTAATCTAATGTCGAAATTTTGAAATCATGCAGATGTCTGGCATTTTGAATCGTGAGTTTGAAGAACTGGCCCCGCACGGTCAGAACTACCTCACTTGGGCATCGGGCGTAAAGATTGTTCTTGGGGCAAGAAGTCTCGCTCAGATTGGTCTAGGGTCCTCGCAGACGCAAAACCTACCGCCGAGCGTAACGATCAAGCTCTGCATTTTCTCAGGCACCATCTCTCAGCCACTCTAAAGAATGAATATATGGCTGAGGAGAGTGCACTTGAGCTTTGGACTGCACTTCAAAAGCGGTTCGAAAAGCTCAAGTACACCATCTTGCCCCAAGCACGCAAGATTGGGTACGCTGAGGTTTGCGACTTGTATCGATGGCAGAGTACAATTACGCTTGCACGTAATTTGTACCAATCTCTCCTATGTGGCAAGAAGATCACCGATGAGGAGAAGATTGAGAAAACTCTCTACCTTCCACCCTAATGCTATCCAGTGCACGCAGCTATCGTCGGGGCGCATACAAGGAGTATAGCGAATCGATTGATGTAATGTAAGTTGCGGAATCGCAAGACGATGTTCTACGCAAGAACTATGTCTCGCAGCCACCTGGACGAGGCACTGGCACTGAAGTCAATGCCAACAGCTACAAGGTGAGAAAGCCCACTCATAGAAAGAAGGGCAAGCGTGGTGGAAAAGAGAGACCCGTGCCAAAGGAAAGTCCAAAGCCCCTGTGAAGAGGGATGACAAAGAAAAGACGCACGCCAAGCCGTATGGACAGCAGAACTGACGTGCTTCAAGTGTGGCACTTGGGGACATTGGTCGAAGATATGTCGAGAATCCAAGGAAGCGATCAACGATATCGTGCTAAGAAGAAGGCAAAGGAAAACGCCTCACAGAGGCGCACTTCGCCAACATCGGTGAAGATGATGTCATGGATGTAGACACCCCACTTGCCTCATCCTCACGTAATAGCCCGACATCGATGTGCAGCCATGATTATGGCAAATGAAGAGAAAACTTCGCAGATGATATAGAAGCGAATTTAATGCATATTTTATGATTCTCATTTAATGCATTTCTTTTAGATTTTGGTTGTTAGCTTTTTCTTTGAATAAAGGTTTGTAAGCTCTAGAAGAGCATACTTCTTTCATGAATAAATATGCAATTTATTCTTTATTCCAAAGATTCTTCAATTTTGCAAGTAATATTTGGATTGTTTTTGCCTCTGTCTGATTAGAATTATATTTCTTTTATCTAGAAATCGTAGCGCCCAAATGGAAGAGATATGCATTGTTGATAGTGGCACAACAAATACCATCTTAAAAGAGTCTAAGTATTTCCAGTCGATCACGAAGAACGCTGGAAAGATTACTACGATCGCAGGAAGCGACTCATATGTAATCGGCTCAGGAAGAGCCACAATTATATTGCCTATGGGTACAACTTTGGTAATTGAAGAAGCCCTTTTGTACCCTAAATCAACGCGCACTCTCTTAAGCTTTAAAGACATCCGCGCCAATGGTTTTCACGTAGAAACCAATGAAGAAAATGGCAAAGAATACTTGTGCATTGTGAAGCACGCGGTATGTGGAAAAATGGTATTAGAAAAATGTCCTCATATGAATCTGGGTTGTACTACACGAATATTCATGCACCCGAAGTGTATACTTCCTTGAAGACTGTTTTTAGAAGCTCTGAGTTATTTTTTTATGGCATGGTAGAATAGGTCATCCCGGTCTTAGAATGATGAGAAATATAGTGAACAACTCACAGGGGTCATGGCATAAATGTTAAGAATTTCCGAATCATGAAGATTTTGTGTGCCCCGCATGTGCCACCGGAAATTAATAACTAGACCTCTGTCATGAAAGTGCAAAGTGAAATCCTGCATTCTCGAACGCATCCAGGGGATATTTATGTCCGATTCAGCCCCGTCGTGGCCGCTTCGATACTTTATGGTGCTCATCGATGCTTCCTCGAAATGGTCGCATGTATGCTTGTTGTCAACAAGAAACCATGCTTTTGCAAAGCTGATCTCGCAGATCATAAGAATTAAGAATGCTTTCCCGATCATCGTGTGAAGTCCATCGAATGGACAATGCCGAGAATTTACTTCAAAGGCATTTGATGATTATTGCACAAAGAACGGGATAGCGATTGAGCACTCCGTACCGCACGTCCATACGCAGAATGGACTAGCAGAAGCACTAATAAAGAGGATTAAGTTCATTGCCAGACCGCTTTTGCAGAGTTGTAACTTGCCCAACACTTGTTGGGGACACGCAGTCCTGCACGCAGCAGCTCTTATCAATTTCAGACCATCGGCCTACAACATCCATTCTCCTATGCAGCTTGTGCACGGGATCATCCCGAAGATCTCCCATCTTAGAAAATTTGGGTGTATGGTATATGTACCTATACCACCCTCGTGATCGCAATGGGCCCTCTCCGCAAGTCCGGGATATACGTTGGTTATGAGAGTGCATCCATAATCGTATTTGGAACCCATGATCGGAGACTTGCATACACCCGATTCACGATTGCATCTTTGACGAGGATCGCTTTCCGTCATTAGGGAGGAAATCAACCTTTGGATGAAAAATGCCGAAATCGATGGCATTCCACCGATCCTCGCACATGACCCCGCAAGACTAATGAAGCAAATCAAGAAGTCCGAAGATAATTGATTTGCGAATTTAGCGAATGAACCGCTGATCATTTTGTGATCCAAGGGTGTGGTTAAGTCACATGTACCCGCAAGAAATGCACCAGAGAGGGTGGAAATACCAAAGAAAATAGAAGGTATCCCTCAACCTGCTCAGAGGCCTCAAAGAAAAAGAGCAGGCAATCTGGCTCCTCAAACCCAAAGTACCCGCAGACGTCTGGAGAAAACTAGGCGAGAGGACTTACCACAACCAATCACGAAAATGCCCCAAGGAAAGAAGGGGAGCCAGTTGAGACCTGGCACTGGAAAGAAGCCAACGGAAAAGGCAATTCCAGACTTGAATCTTCCACTGCAGAAGTCACGGAAATAATGTGTGCGCACACATAGGCGATGAAAGCTAAAGGAACTTGCTCTGCGATAGGGAATAGCAATAAGAGCAAGTAGAAGTGCATGAAGCACCCATGAAGAAATGTCCATAAACTTTGTAATAACAGAGAATCCTCGAATAGAGCAACACCAACGTTGATGCATACTGAAAGAAGATTGCCTCGATCATTGATCATGATCCCGAGGTCGCATCTCTCGCAGAGTGCAAGAAAAGGCTAGATTGGGAAGAATGGAAGAAGGCAATCATCTGAGTTAGTCTCTCCGAACAAGAGAGAGGTGTTTGAGCTCAGATGCCGCACACCTCCCCATATAAGCCCAGAGGTCACAAATGGGTCTTTGTTCGAAGAGAAATGAAAACAACGGTTGTAAGGTACAAAGCAAGGCTTGTAGCTCAAGGTTTCACTCAACGCCCGGAGTTGATTATGAAGAAACCTATTCTCCGGTCATGGGAGGAATTACCTTTAGATATTTGATCTCAATGGCGTCAACTTGAAGTTGAGAATGAAGCTAATGGATGTTGTCACAAAGATACCAGATGGAAACTTGGATTCGAGATATACATGAAAGTACCTAAGGAATTCCTATCCCAACCAAGATGGAGCAAATAGAAACTGTGCATAAAGGTGAAATTGGAGAAATCACCGTATGGATCAAGCGATCAGAAGAATGTGGTACAATCGCTGAGTGACTTTCTCTGCAAGAAAGGCTACACAAACAAATAAGATTGTCCATGTGTGTTTATACAATGATCCCGAATGGATTCTCAGATAATCTCCGCCTATGTAGATGACTTGAACATCATTGGGACGGATGAAGAAATTGAAGAGGCATGCTCATACTTGAAGTCTGAGTTTGAAATGAAAGATTTGGGTAAAACCAAGTTTTGTTTAGGCTTGCAGCTTGAACATGTCCAAGGAGGAATCTTGGTATACCAATCAACCTACACACAGAAAGTGTTGGAAAGATTTGGATTTGAAAAAGCATATCCTGCGAAGACTCCAATGGTCGGAAGGTCACTCCAAGCAGACCTAGACCCATACAGACCCAGAGAAGAGGGGGAGGAAGTCCTGGGAGCAGAATTCCCATATCTGAGTGCAGTTGGAGCGCTCATGTACCTTGCGAATAGCACTAGACCGGACATTGCGTTCGCTGTGAATTTGCTAGCTCTGATGCAGTCGTAACCCACCAAAAGGCATTGGAAAGGGATCAAGGACATCTTCCGTTACCTCCAAGGAAGCAAAGACCTTGGTCTGTTCTTTAGAAGAAATAATGAATTGAATTTGGTTGGCTATGCCGATGCTGGGTATTTATCAGACCAGCATACCGCAAGTCCCAAACCGCTATGTTTTCCTATGTGGAGGAACAGCAATTTCTTGAAAGTCGCTTAAGGCACTCTTGTCTCGACGCCGACAAACCACTCGTAAATCATCGCTTTGTATGAAGCATCACGTGAATGTGCATGGCTCGGAAGAATGGTTCACCACATCCGTAAGTCATGTGGTTTGAACATTGAGCAAACTCCCACGATAATCTATGAAGATAATGCACTTGTGTTGCCCAAGCACAAATGGGTTATGTGAAGAGCAATCTCACGAAGCATATCAACCCCAAGTTCTTCTATGCTCACGAATTGCATAAGATGAACGAGATCAAGATATTGCATACTAAGTCATGTGAAAATCTTGCAGATTTGTTCACTAAATCACTCCCAAAGATCTACCTTTGAAAGGTGCGTAAAAGGAATTGGGATGATGAGACTTAGAGAAGTGCAGATTTCGGGGGAGATATTTCACATACTCCCACATAAATCTCAAGATGAATTATGAATACCCAACATGAATCTCAAGATTAGCAATTGAAGTTGGGAGAATTGTACTCTTTTCCTTAGCAAGTTTTTCATGAAGTTTTCTTGCATAAGGTTTTGACGAGGCAATTCGTGCAACATAGTAAGCGTATGCTATGTACTCTTTCTCCAAGTATTTTTCCCACTGGTTTTTCCGAGTTTTAATGAGGCATATGCATCTCGCGCAAAGGGCCCAAGGGGGAGTGTTGGGAAACCTGATGGCCCGTTGAGGCCCATGCTGGTCCTTTATGCCAAAACCCTAGAAAGCGCTATAAAAGGAGGAGGGGGTCCCCCCTATGTACCAGAATTCATTAGCAATAAAGAATTTCCGCTTTCGCTCTCCCTAAACACGTCTCTCTCTCTCTTTCTGTTCTCCACTTCAGATCTGTTCGGGAACCCCGGACTATTCGATAGCGAGGTTCCTTCACAGGAGTAACTGATTTTTCATGGATGCATGCAGGGGAAGCCGTCAAGTACGGGTGGTGCCAAAATGGGTGCCTGGAGATCCAGCCTGACTGTAACGAGTGGTGCAAGAGGTCAGGGTACCCCAAGGGCGGCGAGTGTGTCGAGCCGCTCGAAAAAATCTGCTGCTGCTGGGAATAATACCGTCTATGAAATGAAATGTTCCATACATGATTTATAGTACTATTTATATCTGAAATAAACGGCTGGTAAAAGACCGTGTTTATATTTAAACCAACAGCATCGTGGTTGGATGCTTTTTTTTAGGACACTCCTTACAGGAGGGAGTAAGTTTTAGGATCCTCTACCTCGAGATAAATCTCTTTTTTTTTTGTAACAAACATGCATGTATCTTGGAGCTGACGTCATCTTGTCCAGATAGCATTTCAGGTCTGTAGAAGGGAACTTCATTGTTGCTTCTATGTAGAATCAATAAGATTTATGCAAAATTTGATACGGAAGGTTGAGTTAGAATCAATAAGCACCATCAGCACATCTTCTGCACCTAAGCCAATAAATAGAGAGCATCATGCCAAATTCCTCTGTTTTTTTCTCCGCTGATCCTTCTGATCGCCGTAACCATCGTTGCTCTTCTTTTCTCCGCTGGTCAGTCTCTCTTCCCCTAGATCTGTTGAAACTTTTCTTAGTGTAGTACACTAGTACTTAGGCTCTGTTTGTTTCGGCTTTTTCACTGGCTTAAAAGCAGAAAAGCCAAAGCCGAAACAAACGACTGGCTTTTAAGCCGGACTTAAAAAAAGCCAAAAGCCTCCATATAACTAAAAGCCAAAAGCCAGGTGAGAGGAGTTTTTTTGGGCTTTTTTAGGACGAAATAGTCCTTTGCCACTAAAAGTCTCTAAAATTACCCACCAAATGCCATCATACATAAATTCAAGAATCCTTCTCCCATCTCTTCATTTCTCCTCGTCTTCTCTCGCTTTCATGTGCGACATGCCTTCTCTTTTCGCCGCTCCGGTCTCTGCTGTCCCCGATCTCCTCCCTCCTCCGCTGTCCCCAGCCTCCTTCCTCCTCCACCGACCCAGATCCGGCGCAGCGTGGGTTGAGGCGGGCAGACCCGAGGGTGGAACGGCGGTAGGCGGGTGGAAGCGGCCGGATCTGGCACGGCAAGAGGCGACCGGATCTGTCTCATCGAGCCCCTCAATATATGTTTTTATTTAGTTTGACGAGAGTTCAGAATTGTTATGCTATTTTCAGTCTGAGAAGAGTTCAAAATTGCCATGTAGTAAGAGTTTCAAGTTGATACATAATTATGCTCAAAATAAAGTTTGATCTCAAGATTAATCTATGTTTTTCAATACGAAATTCGGTGTAAAAAGTATGAAACATTTGTATTAGATAAATCAGTACATAAGAAAAATCTTTACAACCTTAAAGGGTATTTCAAACTTTCTAGCAATAAGCTACACCATCCAACCCATCAAAAAGCCAGGATGCCAAACAGCATATCTTGACTTAAAAGCAGACGGCTTAAAAGCTCGTTAAACCAAAAAACTAGCTTTAAGCCAAAAGCTAAAAAGCCTAAGCTGAAACAAACAGGGCCTTAATTTGTACAAACATATATATGTTGGTTTAGGATTCGTAGTTAATTTGTTGTAAATAGCGTATAGAAATATTTGCCACTACAATGTGTTGAGTTATATGGGCTTAGTCCATTTAAATGAAAATTCAATAAATTTCAAAGGCCCATTCATGGAGGGAGAGGGGTGGGATGTCTTTAGTACTATATTGCTTATGGAGGTGGAGAGAGACCTACTTAAATATAGAGTTGGTTCTCTATTACATATGGCAATGGAGGGAAAAGAAAGAACCCACACGTGCGCTCGCTCGCCTCGCCGGACATGGGCATGGGCATGGGCGGCGGGCGTGCGGAGAAGGCGAATAAGGTTTTTGGAAAGCGCTTCGCGCGACTGCTCACGATCGTCATCACGGCTCGTCTACCTGTACGATCGGACGCCGTTGTCCGTCATCGACGCGCTTGGTGCCAACACGTTCTACGTGAGAATCATGTTTAATCTGTTGTTATTTTTACTCCTGAGTATAGTAGATCTATTCATGTGTAGCTTTGTAATATGCATGTGTCGATTATACTCTCTCAATATGAACATTTTAGTCTATCTGTTCATGTTCATGTTTTATCTCGGAATTTATATAAACCTGAAAGTGCTAATTATTCCAACAATCCAAAAACCATATTTTAGGCACTTTGGTTTAACGATGGCTGGATTTACCGATGCACTGAGGCCGGATAAATTTACCGGTGTGCACTTCAAGAGATGGCAGGTTAATGTCAATCTATGGCTTACTGCCTTAAACGTGTTCTGGGTGTCTAGTGGCAGACCTGAGGGGGACCTTACTCCTGAACAGGAGAAAGCGTTCTCAGAAGCCACTACACTCTTTGTGGGATGCGTCGAGTGTTCTTGCCGATCGCCTATGTGATGTGTATATGCAAATAAGAGACGCTTAAGGAACTGTGGGATGCGCTGAATGCTAAATTCGGCATCGATGTCTTTGCAAAGGAATCAGATATTATGGAGCAGTTCCATGACTACAAGATGGCTGACAACCGTTCTGTAGTAGAACAAGCTCATGAGATACAGTGCATTGTAAAGGAACTCGACCTCGTTAAGTGTTCCTTACCTGACAAGTTTGTGGCTGGATCCATGATTGCAAAATTACATTCGTCATGGAGGAGTTTCTCCATTGTTCTCAAACACAAGAGACAAAAGATCTCTGTTGAGAGTCTCATTGCGTCTCTTGATGTTGAGGAGAAAGCTCGGGTTAAGGATGAACCTAACAAAGGGGCTGACGGACATTCTAGGGCCAATATGGTGTGGAAGCATCCTCACTTCAAGAACAAAGGGAACAACAAGGCCAATAAAACCACCAATTTCAAGAAGAAGAAGATGAAGAACCCTAAGGAGGAGCCTTGCTATATGTGCGGTGAACTTGGACATTGGGCTGCCCAGTATGCAAACCGCAAAGGCAAAAAGGCTCATAAGGGGCAGAATCCAAAGTTTGCCAACATGGTCATCAGTGACACTGGAGATGCATCTGGAGGGTATGGTACTGTACCTGCTGTTTTTTCAGTGAGTCGATCTACCAATTGGTGGATTGATATTGGAGCTAATGTGCATATGTGTGCTGATATCACGTTATTTTCTTCTTATCAGGTCACTAGGAATTCCTCCGTCCTAATGGGGAATGTGTCGCATGCTTCAGTTCATAGAGTTGGCACGGTGGATCTGAAGTTTACTTCGGGCAAGATTGTGCAACTAAGGAACGTGCAACATGTTGTTTCTATTCGCAAGAACCTAGTAAGCGGCTCCCTTCTCTGTAGAGATGGGTTTAGAGTGGTATTTGAGTCCAATAAAGTAGTTGTGTCCAAACGTAGATTGTTTATTGGTAAAGGCTATGAGTGCGGAGGCTTGTTCCATCTTTCTCTTTCTGATTTATGTGATAATACAGTGAATCGTATTTGTAGAAATTCTAGTGGAGATGAGGCCAGTGTGTGGCACTCATGTTTATGTCATTTAAATTTTGGTTCAATGTTTCGGTTATCCAGTATGAGTTTAATTCCAAAACTATCCATTGTCAAAGGTTCTAAGTGCCAAAGTTGTGTACAGTCTAAACAACCTCGAAAGCCTCACAAGGCAGCCGATGAGAGAAATTTGGCACCTCTAGAACTCATACATTCAGATCTTTGTGAAATGAATGGTGTGTTGACGAAGGGTGGAAAGAGATATTTCATGACGTTGATTGATGATGCTTCTAGATTTTGCTATGTTTACTTGTTGAAATCTAAGGATGAGGCTCTAGAGTACTTTAAGATCTATAAGGCAGAAGTCAAAAATCAACTTGAAAGAAAGATCAAAAGACTTAGGTTAGATCGTGGTGGAGAGTATTTCTCTAATGAGTTCGACTTATTCTGTGCGGAACTTGGGATTATACATGAGAAAACGCCTCTCTATTCACCCCAATCAAACGGGGTTGTTGAAAAAAAGAACCGCACTTTGACTGACTTGGTGAATGCCATGTTAGACACTGCGGGTTTATCTAAGGCATGGTGGGGGGAGGCTTTATTGACTTCATGTCATGTTCTAAATAGAGTTCCAATAAAGAATAAGGAGAAAACCCCATATGAGGAATGGGTTGGGAGAAAACCATCACTTTCTTATTTGCGCACTTGGGGGTGCTTGGCGAAAGTCAATGTACCAATAACTAAGAAACGTAAACTTGGGCCTAAAACTGTGGATTGTGTATTTCTTGGATATGCTCATTGGAACATAGCTTATAGATTCTTAGTAGTAAAATCAGAGGTATCTGACATGTTTGTCGATACGATTATGGAGTCTCATGATGCAACATTCTTTGAGAATATATTTCCTATGAAGGATTTACATAGCATATCTAGAATAAATTTTGAGATAGTTCCTGAACCTACTGAATCTCCTAAACACTTACCTGAGCAAATTCCCGAGGAGGAGGATAGTGAAGCTCCAAGGAGGAGCAAGCGACCAAGGATTGCAAATTCTTTTGGTGATGATTTCACTGTGTACCTCGTGGATGACACTCCCACGTCTATTTCAGAAGCCTATGCATCCCTGGATGTCGACTCTTTGGAAGGCAGTCCGTAGTGAGATGGATTCCATTATCTCTAATGGAACTTGGGAAGTCACGGAACGACCTTATGGTTGCAAGCCTGTTGACTGCAAGTGGGTATTCAAGAAGAAGCTTAGGTCTGATGGTACGATTGGAAAGTATAAGGCTCGGCTTGTGGCTAAGGGCTACACACAAAAAGAAGGTGAAGATTTCTTCGATACCTATTCACCTGTCGCTAGAATGACCACTATTCGAGTGCTACTTTCCTTGGCTACCTCATATAGTCTTATCGTTCATCAAATGGACGTGAAGACAGCTTTCCTTAATGGAGAGTTGGATGAGGAGATCTACATGGATCAGCCTGATGGTTTTGTAGTAGAAGGTCAAGAGAGCAAGGTGTGTAAGTTGCTGAAATCTTTGTATGGCCTGAAGCAAGCTCCTAAGTAATGGCACGAGAAGTTCGATAGAACTTTGACTACTGCAGGCTTTGCAGTGAATGAGTCAGATAAATGTGTATATTATCTGCATGGTGGGGGTGAGGGAGTTATATTGTGCTTGTATGTTGACGACATACTCATATTTGGCACAAATCTTGATATGATTAACAAAGTTAAGACTTTTCTGTCTGAGAACTTTGATATGAAGGACCTTGGAGAGGCTGATGTGATTTTGAACATCAAGTTAATCAAGGGTGAGAATGGGATTACAATTTCGCAATCTCATTATGTTGAGAAGGTTTTGAGTCGGTTTGGCTACATAGATAGCAAACCCTCTTCAACCCCTTATGATCCTAGTCTGATTCTGCGAAAGAATAAGAGAATTGGTCGAGACCAATTGAGATACTCTCAGATTGTTGAATCGCTCATGTACCTAGCTAGCGTTATGAGACCTGATATATCATTTGCTGTGAGCAAGTTGAGTCGATTCATGTCATGTACCTAGCTAGCGCTATGAGACCTGATATCTCATTTGCTGTGAGCAAGTTGAGTCGATTCATGTCAAACCCGGGTAATGATCATTGGCATGCACTGGAAAGGGTCATGTGCTACTTGAGAGGAACAATGAGTTGTGGAATTCACTATTCAGGGTACCCTGGGGTACTTGAGGGATACAGTGATTCAAATTGGATATTAGAAGCTGATGAACTTTATGCCACGAGTGGATATGTCTTCATCCTAGGGGGTGGTGCTGTGTCATGGAGGTCTTGCAAACAGACAATATTGACGAGGTCAACCATGGAAGCAGAACTCACATCATTAGATACTGCTACCGTTAAGGCAGAATGGCTGTGTGACCTCTTGATGGACTTACCGGTGGTTGAGAAACCGATACCGGCTATTATCATGAACTGTGACAATCAAACGGTAATTGTCAAGGTGAACAGTTCTAAGGATAATATGAAGTCCTTAAGACATGTGAGAAGACGATTGAAGTCTGTCAGAAAAATGAGAAACTCCGAGTTATTACATTGGATTATATCCAAACCGAGAAAAACTCGCGATCCTTTACAAAGGGACTATCACGAAATGTGATAGATAATGCATCGAGGGAGATGGGTATGAGACCCACATGAGAAGTTACACCACAATGGTAACCCAACCTATGTGATCGGAGATCCCGTGAAGTAGGACCAGGGAAAAACAAGTTGTTGGTTAACTGAAGGAGAGTAAAAGACTTTAACCCACTCCATGATGCAATACTCTCATATTCAGCTAATTGACTAAGGTTAGTCGGCTGATTGACTGTTAGGCAGGTTGGCTAATGCCTTAATGTGTACTATTGGCTTTAATTAGTGAAGACGCTGTTCTACAGGGCGCTCTTGAAAGTACATACCTATATGAGCTCGATTATTGAACGTTGTAATCTATGAGACTAGGTGTTCTCTAGTAAACTCATGAATAGACCAAGGAGTACGACGTATATGCTCCACCCGCGAGGTAGGCTACAGGCAGCCAAGTATCAGTTTGGTTTTAAGTGAAACTTGTCCACACAAGACTTGCAATTCAAGGCCTAGTCCATTGTTCAAGTTGTGGATTGGTGTAGCTTAATGTTCTAGATGGATGTTCAACTTAACAGTCTCCATCGAAACGCTAGTATATCAAATAGTATTGGAACAGGCAAATCTCTGAGAGGACCTTTGAGATTTGGTGAGGGATTGTTGAGTTATATGGGCTTAGCCCATTTAAATGAAAATCCAATAAATCTCAAAGGCCCATTCATGGAAGGAGAGGGGTGGGATGTCTTTAGTACCATATTGTTTGTGGAGGTGGAGAAAGACCTACTTAAATATAGAGTTGGTTCTCTCTCTATTACACATGGCAATGAAGGGAAGAGAAAGAATCCACACGCGCGCTCGCTCGCCTCGCCTTGCCGGGCTTGGGCATGGGCATGGGCATGGGCATGGGCATAGGCGGCGGGTCCGCGGCACCTGCGTGAATGGTCCGTCGAAATCGGACCGGATGCCTTTCGCAGACGCAACTTCCTTTTACAGTTTTTCTTTTGCTACTTGGGATCAGTTCGAGATATAGAGATAAAATCGTGTTGGTTTCGGATCCAAACTGCGAAACGCGTTTTCCGTCTCTATATATACTGGTCGAGTCAATGAGCAAACAGATACAGATCTATACATGAGCTTTTGCCTCCTTCCAGTGCTGCGCCACCACCGTAGTCCGCCTCATCCCACCGCGTCAGCGTGCACCGACGAACGAGAGAGCAAGTCTCCAGAATCTATCGTCTTTGCGATCCTGCACCGGGAGAAGGCGAATAAGGTTTTTGGGAAGCGCTTCGCGCGACTGCTCACGATCGTCATCACGGCTCGTCTACCTGTACGATCGGGCGCCGTTGTTCATCGTCGACGCGCTCGGTGCCAACACGTTCTCGTCATTAACAACGTACCATCTACATCGACTATTGCTTCCTCTACAGTAGATCGGTACGCGAGAATCATGTTTAATCTGTTGCTATTTTTACTCCTGAGTATAGTAGATCTATTCATGTGTAGCTTTGTGATATGCATGTGTAGATTATACTCTCACAATATAATCATGTTAGTCTATTTGTTCATGTTCATATTTTATCTCGAAATTTATATAAATCTGAAAGTGCTAATTATTCCAACACAATGGTCATGTAACATTTAACGCTATGTTGTCTATCAGTCAATAAATTTTTCTAAAAAATCATCTCTACTACTTCTAATTATCAGTTGGTGGCGACAGTCCGTTCTTCACCCCTACCCCTACCCCACACCCCCACTCCACCGATTTGGAATGAACTCTTAATTTGGAATGAACAAGTACGTATCCGTGTACTATAGCTACGATCTGTGTGAAATATGTAAAGTTTCGTAATTCTTTTACCATCCACATTGTTGTATATTTGGAAATGAAGATACTAATGCCTTTTTTGTTACACATAGGCAAGCAGGATTCGCTCCTACTGCTTACACAAAACCAGTGAGAACTTGTTTTTGGTCGGATGAGATCTGCTTTCTTTACTTTCCTTCAAATATTTCTTCATTCTTTCGATTTATGTATTGGAATTTGTAAAGACTCGTATTTGTTAAGAAAGAAATCTACACGCTCATTTATAGATACATAGAATGCGCTACGATATATGGCTTTACTTATATGCATATGGAAGGCATGTCAAAATTGAAAACCGAATTTTTTTTAATAATACATTTTTTAATTTGTGCACATGGTGGCTTCTTTACTTTATTAGATAGAAGATTGTCTCTACATGTTCTACTTCTACGATATATATAAGGTTTTTTTTTGTTAATCACGATTCTTGATTAATCGGTGCAGTTTGGAAATTCTAACCAAGTTGTGTGAGGCAAATTACTATATTGGCCGCCAAATCGAAGTACACACAAAATGACAATAGTATATACAAGTAAAAAAATTAGAGTTGTGCTTCTGTTCTATGATTTTTTTAAGTTGCACAAACACGAAAGTATGAACTATAAACAATGATCACTATTTCTAGGCGTGATTTTTCTTCTTCTGGATCTGTAAAGCCTATACAGGTGAACTCTCATTTTAATGTTGTTAATACTATTTATGTCTATTTTGAATCTCACATGAATAAGAATGTACAAGTTGAAGTTGCTTATGGATTGAAAAAAAGAGATGTTTGAATTCTTTACATCATAGACAAGGTTTTGATCAAAATGTTATCTAGGCCGTGTTGCAATATAACTGTTTATTTTCAGATCTTCTAGGATGTATACCAGAAATAGAATATTATTTCTAGATATGTTCTAATATCATAAATGCCTTATGTACTATGTACAATATATTTGGTTTTAATTCATGCCGGAGGAGAAATCATTAAAACTTGTGTAATCGAAAGAAATAGATGTTTGATCTTGTAGCACAATTTGCTTGACCTTTATGTTTTGTTACCAATTTTATTGTTCAGAGTAACGCACGGGCATCGAACTAGTTATTATAAAGCAATTCCTCTGCTTTTTTGTATAGTTAAAACTATGGGTAGAGCATAACATATATTTCCACAACACAAAATTAATTTTATCAATATAAAACAGAGTACTGTGCAGCGATCGATACATGAAACTTTTACCAGCTAACTCAATGCGACATCGCCGGTTGGGAATTCTTGAACTAGTAATTCATTTTGTTGCGAATTGATTACTTGGAGACTGCAGCATATTACTAGTTCAAATTAATGTTGCATGCAGTGGAAGCAACTCATGAAAATATAGATCACTACTACAACTCGATTTTAGTGTAATCAACAAATACATGCAGCAGCAGAAGGCATCGCTACTAGCTAATGCATGCATGTGCCAGTCAGGCACTCTATGACCTGCTGACCGTAGAATTAAGCACCATATATGCCGGCATATATCTCTTCTTCACTTAAGCCATAAATAGAGAGCATTACGCCAAATTCTAGAAACTAATAAATACATATTTATCCTACTTCAAGATATTTGAATCGAATCAACACCCTAAAAGAGAGAGCTTTAAAGCATTTGAATTCTACTCCCTCCAGTATTTTGGATATAAGTGTAATCAGACTTTCGAAACTTTGATTGTCAATATCTTTTAAATATTTAAATTGGATACATCATATGTGCAGATTTGCCTTGAAAAGTACTTTCATAATATTATAATTTTATTGGGTTTTATAAATATATCTATTATATTTTAAAACTTCTTGAGAGTTCCTAAAAAGATAAATAGGCTAAAAATTCTCACAAAAACAAATCATTTAGCCCTTAATCTGTGGACCCTAATTACAATTACCATCGATCTTTTGTTAAAAATAGGAATATGTTATAAATCTCACAAAAAGCAAAATATCTAGCCCTTTATCTGGTGGACCCTAATTAAATTGAACTATAGTAGCCATTGGATGTTATTATTTAAATAAGATATCTAACCGTCTATTTAGCGGACCTAAATTATAATAGCATAGATGAAAAAGAGAAAGCCTATGCCAAGTACAATAAAAAACAAAATTTAGAAAAAAGAAATTAGCAATTTGATTTTCATATAAACTCCAAATTAAAATTGCACAAAGCTAAAATTCGTAATAAAATTAGCAATCATATTTGTATATAAGATCTAACCTAAAACTAATATTCAAAATTTTAAAATAACAATAATTTTTTCTTATGAACTCCAAATTATAACCTAGACATAGCTAAAATGTAGAGTAAAATTAGATAAAAATTAGCAGTTGGATTTGTAAATCAGATCTAACCTAAAACTAATATCCAAAACTAAATAAAAAATAACAATAAAATTAACATCTTAGATTAGAAGAAAGCATCCATACCGAGTAGAATAAAAAATAAAATGAAATCAGCCATTTAACTTTCATACGAACTCCAAATTAAAATGTGTACATAGTTGAAATTTGAAATAAAAATTAGCAGTTAGATTTGTATACAAATTCTAAATAAAACTGATATGAAAAATTAATAAAAAAATAACAATGAAAATTAAAATAAATTTGGAATAAATAACAAAAGGGAATTAGCCATTTCAATTTAACTCTAAATTACAACCTAAAATTCAAAATTAAGTAAAAATAAAAAATAGAAGAATAAAAATAAATGAAAATTAGGGATTGTTTTTTATTTCCATAATAAATGTAAAATATGATTTTTTTGTTTTATTCAAAATTAAAATATTTAATTTGTATATACCGTATAAGTAATGTGATGTGCACTAAAAGAAGTACTAAAAGAAATGATAAGTATTACAATAACAAAAATTAAGAGACAATGATATAAATAAAAATTTATTTTATGCTACGTTTGCTGTTTTGCTATGCAAATATTTAGGTAATAAAGTTTAGATCACATGTGATAAATATTGTGAAACATAGTGAATATATTTCTCCTATAATATATAATATCAAAATATCACAAATGGAGTTCTGCAGTGATCTATTTTCCTAAAAACAAAATCACATATGTATTGCTAAGTCATTTAAACATGCTTTAAGGATGATACACGTGCAAGTACGCTGGTCACCTTACTAGTTATAATAGAAATTAGTAGTCAAAGTTTTATTTTGTAGACCATGTTAACGTAGATAAGATGACTGCAATGTAAACTCTTAACTTACCCGTATCAATAAAAATTCTACTCCTAAGCCACAAATATAGAGCGTTAATCCAAATAAGATGGGTTCTAAATGCAGATATATCCCATTAAATATTTAGATCGGTTGATACTACCATTCAATTTCAAATAAAGAAGAATTGTAATCTGCCATTCTCCACCATAAGTACTCCTCCGGTCACAAATAGTCGTTATTTTTGGACATTGATATGGTTTTTAAAACACAACTTTGACCACTAATTTCTATTATGATATATTTGTAGAATCTATTAAAATTATAATATTATGAAAGTACTTTTCGAGACAAAACTACACATTTGATTTTCATATATCCAATTTAAATATTTACAAAGATATTGATAGTCAAAGTTTCGAAAGTTTGACTACACCTATATCCAAAACGACAACTATCGTGACCTGAGGAAGTAATTAATTAAGATCCTATAAGAGATTTAGAAGATTAGATCAATAGAATCAATCATACCATTGTACAACACTATAAATACACATGCTCAGATGGCTGCAACGGAGAGTACTCCACTCAAACCATTTTCAGTCATTCCACGGTTAAATGTAAATAGCTAGAACGACATCAGGATGGCAACAAAATTCACTTCTGTCGACTGCAAGATCCTTCTCGAGGCCGCAGCCTACGCAAGTCGCAACGTCTCATTCCTCGAGACGAATGCCGCCGTCACCTCGCGGTCTTTTGCCCAGGTTGCCACCATTAACGGAGGAGAGAGAGAGAGAGCCTAATTTCATGGATCTCCACCTAATTCGTCTTCAATTTCTTCAATTTGCAACGAATCTACTCAAATTTCCAAATATAGCAGTCGCATACATGAATAAAGGCCTCCCATTTTGTCTCGCCTGCGACCTCCAAAATATCAAGAACCGCCCTACATATATAACATTGAGTGTCCATCTACTGTATACTTCATAAAAAACACTGAAGCACATGTCATCACATAAGCAAAAAAGATTAAAAAAAACCAAAACAAAACGATATCTAAAATCATGTACGTGGAGTAAGATTCCATGACCTGCGAGGGTTTTTCCACGTTAAATTTGTCTCCAGTTATTATGCCGTGCATCGATCCCTAACATGCACAATATGAATATATTGGGAGATTCAATAGCCTCAACTCAACGATTTTAACTCGCCTTAGCTCCGTTCTATGACTCGACTTTATACTAAGCGTTGACCCGTGCTTAACCCTGATGACTGTTCCAACGTCAAAAATTTGCCAACATCATCGCCTGTGCCGCCCGACGCCCTACCTAGGCGTCATTTTGGTGGAAATTGCTACACATGCAACATGAATATACCAGGAGCTTTAATAGCCTCAACTCAGCGATTTCAACTTGTCTCAGTTCCGTTTCATATTAACGCGCGCAACATGAATATGCTAGGAGATTTAATAGACAATTACTAAATTTTGCTCATTTTACTCATATTAATACCAAGATTAACCAAATAATAATAAGAGCAGTGCTTTAATGCTTTCTCTCCCAATACGAGTTGCACAAATCTTGAATTAAGCGAAAGGGTAAGTAATCACCATCTACCGTTCATTCATTCTTTAATATTTACGCAACTGTCAAAAAGAAAAATATGGAAGCACCTCTTAATAATAAATTGTTAGACTGAAAATAGAGCCCCTTAATTAGTGGGGACCCTATGCAATTGATCATTGTACACACCCTCACGGTACGGGCCTGAAGCAAGGCCGACACGAAAATGCATACCATGATTTCTCTGTCTATCAATAACTGCATGCATTGCCATGCATTGCCCGGTGAATATGAAAAACTAGGCCATTGTTGCGGCAATAATGAGCCAAACTAATATTTGCGGTAAATCCCCCAGTTAAGTAGTCATGCATTATAATAGAAGCCCCTAATTCTCTCACAAATACAGCTCTCTTAATCATTTCTTTCCTTCCATAAGTCGCTCGTGCTGACCAGGTTCCACAGGTAGCATATGAACATGTCGGCAATTCTTGCCATTGCCACAAACTCGGCAATTCTTGCCATCGCCACAAACTCACAATCAATATCATGCTCCAGTGGTCACTACAGACAGAGAGTACATATAAGTTCAGATTCAAGATATCATTATCAAGTTTATGCGACCAAAAAATGTATGTTCAATTAATAGCGATCATGCATTAAAAAAGGAGTGTCTATCTTTATCCGGATGTTTTGTTTCTTACAAACATCCAAATTTTAGACCTTTAGATCAAAGTATCAAATCATCCATCAAAACACAATCCTACCTCCCTTCACGTCTTACGGATCTCACTGCAGATCCAATGCTCCAAAATTTGGATGTTTTTTTGCTAAGAAAATATCCGAGTGATGTTTATCAAAACCCTTAAAAAAAAAGTCTTTCTCTAATATCTCAAGCAAATCTGAGACAGAATCATGTGTTGTTCATCTCTTTTCTCAGTTTTTCGCTACTGCAAGAGAGCTTTCGATGTGGTGGGTTTATATATTGGCAGAGGCCAGACATCACCACATCCACATGAAGGCTTTGCAGTTCATGAGGGAAGAGAGTGATCTATGCTTATCGGATGGTCCTGGTGCGTCATGCATGTGTGAGCGTCCTGAAACCTACCTAAAGATGGCCTTGCAAAGTACTATACAAATCTAAAAGCACTCAAATTTTCAAATCTCGAAGCCAACCCGGTAAACCCAGAGGGCAGTATGGCACACGACACATGCATGCAGTAGCACAAGTGAATGGGCAATCCGTTTTACCTACCCAATAGGGAAAATAGAGCAGCAGAAATATGGGAATTACACGGACATGTTTTCATAGGGAGATTACACTCTGTTGCCAATTGCCATTGACTAGTTGCTTCCAAGGCGATGATGCATTTGACAAGATATAGAATTTAAGGACAGAGCATTGTGATTAGATTGAGTTGTTTTCTAAAAAAAAACACGAGAGGCATATGTTTCCTGAAGAAATTGTGAATGCTTGTTGCATGAGGTGTAACTATTTGCTCTAAAAAAAGAGAGGTGTGACTAACTTGCACGAGCCTCAAAGCAGAACACAACGTTGATCTCTTCCATCCACAAGAGATGCTAGTGGCTCCATCTTGTTCACACAAAGCATTTTTTTTGTCGAGAATAATTGTTGTAATAGTATAATTACACATGAAACTTAGCTATGATTGCATCATTTGTGCACAATGTCTTCTGCTGGATGCTTGTGATATGCTATGTACCCGATACCTTTTCAAAACAACAACTAATCAATGATATAGAATGTCATAAACAATCAGTATATGTTATAGAACAAGCGCCACCATCAAACAGACACAGTGATGGTGACATTATTGATTGCGTTGAAGAGTTGCTTGTCTCGAACAGCTTGCACGGGTTGCCTGTCACGAGCTCAGGTGTTCTTGCAACGGTTGGAGCCAATGATTCCTCTTCCGGTGCCGAAAAGAACTGTGGCCAAACCATCAGCTAAACGTCATGCAGGATGAATCAGCTGTTTCACCGAAGTAATGCAGAACAACGTACCTCAAACTCTGCCCATAATAGTGTAACATTCAATTTGGTTTCCTCTAATATCTCAAACAAAACCTCAAAATTCTGAGTCATCATCGCTCTATGTACATCCTCTTAAGCCGAACAACCCTTCCATGATCGGTCTCTATAGACCGAAACACCGCTCGATATTCAGATTTAATGAAAAGATTTGATGCAATGAAATGCTCATCACTCCCTGTACCCCAGACTTGACAGCCATCCTCATGTGCCCTATTATCGCATCATCTGCATTATCAGACATCTGGGATGCTACAGAGTTGCTACTAGTCATATGGTCCACTAGACGCTTCACTTCCCTCATCATAAGGCTCCTCTTGCACTTCTTTGGGCTACGACCAACAGTAGTACCCTTTCGCTTAGCAGGACCCTTCTCAGCGACCTTACTTGCCCCCTCTAAAACAGCCACATCATCACCACCACCATCATCTTCATCTGAAACATCATGTACTCTTGTGACTTCAGCTGGTATACTAGGAATAACTGAAGATTGAGATGTCGCATTAACACCCTGAAACATAACTTTAAGATGGTCTACGTGTTCAAGTGGTGCCTTCCTGAAATGGGCATACTTCGAAAAGGTCTAAAAAAATTAGACAAGTTATGTAAGCATAAGGATATGTTAGGTTGTAATAAAGATAAATTTTGTCAAGTTGCAACCTTTATTTTCTCAGCCCACCAATCATCATCTGCCTCCATATTGAGAACTTGGCATTCAAACCATCCCACTTATTTTTAAATTGTTTCTTGTCGTAAAGTCTCCCAGTCTTCGCAAGGAATTTTTCAGCTAGGTTCTTATATCTCTTGCCATTCAAATGTCCGGTAGGCCTATTTCCAGCAATAACCTCAGCGGCACATATTTCACAAAAGGCTTCGTTGGCCAAATTGTCCAACACTGCAACGGGATTCTTAACAACTTTGTCCATCTAGCTAGTGCATAAGTAACAGTAATGATAATATCAATTCAATATCTAAAAACATTATGTCAGATACATAAAGTAGGATATTACAACTATATATTAGATACATAAAGCTGCACAGCAACTGTGAAAACATGGCTTCAGTTAACAGTTCTATATCTCAGTCTATAGTGTTGTGATAAGCTGCTGCATATAATCATGTAGGTTCTCGTGTATCTTGCAAGTGCTTCCCAATACATAAAGAGTAGTGAAGGTTGTTTTAGTAGTTTTACTAGCGAAATGAAAATTAAGATAAACTTGCCTTTTTCAGCATAAAAAAATAATATCAAATATCTGGATGAACCACTTATGTCACTAGTGCAATTGTTCCAGGCTGGAGTAGTTACCAAGATCATGTGCCATGCTAGAAATTGCTACAACTCCTATCAGGGCCTTGACTCCACCATGTTAGGAATTGCTACTAGGAAAGCATAATGTCACTTGCATTTCCATATATTTTTTTTGTCTATTTTTTCCACCTTTTGAGAGCAAAGAGTTCTTCTGAGATAATTTTGAATGAAATGTAAGACAATTGGAAAGTTCTGTTAAGACAACATTAGTACCCAAGCAAGCAATTATACCCAAGACTACTATGTGGTTGCAAGCTGAGAAGACAAGGAAGCTGAGCATGAAGCATTGGTGATAGATATAGTGGGCAACGGCATGGACCGGGATTAGGCTCAGGGAGGAGTTGAAGTCAAGAACGGTCAAAGAAGCCGGTGCTACCATGATGAAGCGATCAAGGACACATGGTGCGTCAAGAGACTTGGGCCCGCTTGCAAGCGAGGACAGTTCATGGGACTCCAGACACGTGAGAAGCTTACTGGCAGGTCATTGAGGCCACGTGGAAAGCGTGAAGCATGGCGATGCTTTGAGGAGAAGCAAGACCGATCATTGGGGCAAAATGGTCATTTTGCCCAAAACCGCGTCTGGCGGTTTGGAAATCGTGAACGGTGGTCTAAGTAGTTTTGGTCACGCCAAAGTAGAGTTAGACGAATTTGCTCGCATGAGCGGATTTAGCGTCAATGTAATGGGCACTTTGAAAAACATGCTTGTGTAAGTGAAAACCCCGTTAAGAGTGTTGGGTTTTGGGTTAGCCCATGTAAATATGGATGGTATTCATAGGTGTGTCTAGGTGTTATGGTTAGGTGGCCTCCACTATATAAGGAGATGTAGTGGGACGAGAGGTTTTAAGCCACTAAGCCTAGGATTAGGGTTTTCACAAGACTTTAGTGTTCTTGTGTGGGTGTGTAAGTGCTCCTTAGGAACTTTGCTCTCAAGTGAGAGTCTTTGTAAACCCTCCTTATGATCTGAATGCAAATCATCTCTTTGCCCAAATTTTTACCTTAAGTTTTGATCTTTTTCTTGCTTGGCTCTTAATCTTTTTTTGTAGTTTCTTTCTTGCTTGATATCGTGCTACTAAGAATGTATGATTGATATATGTATCATCGTAGATCATCTCCTCATTTCATCTAGGCAAGTTTTTCTTGATCAATCAAGTTTCTCCGAAACCCGGTTTTGAGTTGAGAAGGAGCTCTTGAGTTAGATTTTGATCCTTGCTTATTTGAGGAATAGGTTCCTGACATCCCTAGTAAGGTGTATACAAAGTTTCACGAGTTTTGGATCATCCAATCATAAGTTACACCATTTTCGGATTTGAACTCGTGCTGATTTTACTATTCATACGACACTACCAAGGGGGTACTGTAGCATAGTAGTACCGGGGTGCTGTTCATTCCGGTACTACCAACCATCTAAGAGTAGTAGTGCGGTCTTAGAGCTGATTTTCTTTGAAGATTTTTTCTTCCGTGCATATTTGACCTAATATGGTTTTGGTTGGTTTCTTTTGGGGGAAAATTGTTTTGTGCTCATTCACTCCCCCTTTGATCGCTATTTCGGTCCTTTAGTAGAGCACTAGTCCAAATTATAATAAGTAATGAATACAGATATATCCTACTAAATATTTAGATCAAATTGATACTGCCATTCTGTTTCAAAAAAAAAAAAAAGAAACCCACCATAATTCAGTGCAGTTTAAATTTCCATAAAAATTTAGAACAAGTATCAAAGATTTAGATCAGTCGAATGCATCCACCATCTTCTGTTACTACATACTAGTATAGTGCCCGTGCTAACGCTACGACGGCAGTACACCAGTTTATCAATTAAATGAGAAGAGAAGTATGAATATAACACTTAATAATAAATAATCACAGTGCCCGTATGCGAGTACAAAAATGAAGATATAACACTCAATAATATTTTTCGCTAAACCTTTCCCGTATGCTCTTAAGACTTGTTCTTATGTCTTGAGGGATGTTTTCTGCGCACTCATTCCACTTGTATTTTAGTATTTCAATTAAGAAACACTTCCTGAGGATAGGTGAATCCTGTAAGTACGTTGTAGAACATCATCAGTATAGACCTACTTTACAACCTTATAAAAAGTGATTAATAAAATAGAAAGTACCGACCATGCAGATCCGTGTATTAAACCGTTGACCATTCCAAATGTCCAGCACAACATTTAATTGCTACATGTAAGTACACAAAAATTTAACTATTTACTAATCATGTGAAAATAACTTACCGGTCTATTGTTTTTGGAACAGACTTTGGAGCTACAATATGCCAATCATAGATATCGTCGTTCCATGAGGGATTTACTATCCTTATAGCACGATCGAATATTATACCAATTTTTTGTATTCTATCAAGATAGTAACTGGATGGTTTATCCGTTGGAACCCATCCGGGTAGAGGTGTTGGATCAATAACGGAGATAACCCTGTCCTTCATGTCGAACGATAACATGCTGAATCGTCCTCCGTGATAAAAAGGCAGCATAATCTACAAATATAGACATTATATCTTTTGCACACATATATAACATAATAAAGCGTCAAACAATTTATTAAGCAAAGCTTACCATTTGGCATTCGGGCAACGCAATTCCGCCTCGTGCCAAGCATCAAATAATTTTGCAAGCTTCTCATCTTCAACCTTGACACGAAACTTATGGTACCGTCGGTAATTACAAAGTGGCTGTGATAAATTAAAACATTAAAAAATAGCCAGTTGATTATTGCATAATGTGTACATATATAACGCAAAAATATGAAAACATACGCAGAACTGTAAATCTAGGTAGTGGCATATGGGATCCCTAAAATACATGGTTTCATCGCTTGCGAGCATGCGCACCCCTGCATTAAAGCAATCAATGTCCATAGGTTTTCTACCATCAAGTATTTCTTGGAGTTTCTCGAGTGTTATGCTTATAGGGTAGGCTCGGAGTTTCACACCCATTCTTTCCTGTAAAAGATGCTTTGTGTTAGATATTAACACTAATCAGCTTAACACGTACAAAAGAGTAGCTATGTGTATGAAGGCATAAAAAATAGTAGAAATAATAAGAATCACATACCCCAAAGCATCTCCGTCAGTTATAGACATGATTTGGCCATAAATTGCATTGACCGTCTCTTTAAAGCTAACACAATTCACTTGAGTGTTTACGCCAGGCAATAGTGCATCTTCTCTCATTTCCTGTAGTGTGTCTAAAATCACACATTCATTTGGATCTACTACTTCTTCGGTACTGGAAACTTCATCTTGGCATCCTTTTTTGCAGTTTAGAGGCGAATCGAAAATGATGGTAGCTAATTTTGATATGAAATTAGTCATGTCTTGCTGCGCAGAAATATTAAAATGCATTAACTTTATACGAAACACATGTCTAAACACGTAATAATAATTTTTTTACAATTACCTGACTAATATTGTTAGTTAGTCCAACTCCCGTCCAGTACTCCATGTAATTTAATAAAAATAGGCCACATGACACACTACAACCAAACGTTGAACATTCGAACATTTTAATATATTGCTTTAGTTTGGAGCAAGTACTCTAAAAATTCATTGCTTTAGTAAAGTGACGAACAGGTGGGTCATGTATAATTTAACAATAGCAAATATAGATAGGAAAGCAACTAAATCTTCTTCAATCTACCATATTTAGTAAAGTGTGTAACCATCAACCAGGCTCTAACAATTCTTGTTTTGTGCGCGCGCGAGCAGATGTCTCGGTGATGAGCGGTGCACAGATATTCATGATGCAGGACTTGAAGATTACGGACACGCAGATTGAGATCCTCGCCGGCATCATCAACATCTTCTCGCTAGTCGGCTCGCTCGCGGCAGGATGGACGTCCGACTGGATCGGTCGGCGGTACAACATGGTCCTCGCGTCGGCCATATTCTTCGCGGGCGCCCTAATCATGGGCCTCGCCCCGAGCTATGCGATCCACATGCTAGGGCGCTTCATCGTCGGCGTCGGCGTCGGCTACGCGCTAATGATCGCATTGGTGTACACGGCCGAGGTTGCCCCCACCTCGGCCCGCGGCTTGCTCACGTCCTTCCCCGAGGTGTTCATCAATACCGGGGTCCTCCTTGGCTACGTCTCCAACTTCGCCTTCCACAGCCTCCCCGTTCACATCAGCTGGCGCGCCATGTTCCTGGTCGGCGCCGTGCCGCCCGTCTTCCTCGCCTTGGGTGTCCTTGCCATGCCGGAGTCACCCTGGTGGCTCGTCATGCAGGGACGCATCGGTGACGCGCGCCGCGTCCTCCAGAAGACCTCCGACTCGCCCGCCGAGGCCGAGGAGCGGCTCGCAGATATCAAGAACACCATTGGCATCCCCGAAGGGCTCTCCGACAACGAAGACGTCGTAGCCATCGCCCGCAAGAGTAAGGGCACCCACAGAGAGGGGGTGTGGAGGGACCTGCTGATCCACCTGACGCCACCCATGCGCCGCACACTCATCGCCTGTCTTGGCCTCCAGTTCTTCCAGCAGGCCTCGGGCATCGATTCTGTCATGCTGTACAGCCCGCGGGTGTTCGACAAGGCCGACATCAAGTCGAAGACAAACTCCTTAGGAGCAACCGTGGCGATGGGCGCAAGCAAGACGCTCTTCATATTGGTTGCCACGTTCCTCATCGACCGCGTTGGCCGGAGGCCGCTGCTTCTCACCAGCGCGGGCAGGATGGTGATCTCTCTCATCACGCTCGCCTCGGCACTGCACGTGATCAATCATCGCCCGGCGGGAGAGGCGTCGACGCCATTGGCGGGTGTAAGCATCGCTGTCGTGCTTACGTTCGTGGCTTTCTTCTCGATCGGAATGGGTCCTACGCGTGGGTGTACAGCTCGGAGATCTTCCCGCTGCGGCTGCGCGCTCAGGGTTGCGCTCTTGGCACGGCGATGAATCGGATCATGAGCGGGGCCATCACCATGTCCTTCATCTCGCTCTACAACGCCATCACCATCGTCGGGAGCTTCTACCTCTACGCTGGCATCGCTGCCGCCGGGTGGATGTTCATGTTCTTCTTCCTGCCGGAGACGAGGGGTAGGACCTTGGAGGACAGTGTGAAGCTCTTCGGTGATGGTGATGGCCAGGAAAAGGAAGATGAACGTGAGGAAAGTTGGTGAGATATTATCAGAAGATCGGTGCACATGCATGAATGGAAGAAAATTAAGCGCGCGATTCATGGTACTGACTGGTATGGTAAATATTGAATCGAAATCAAATGGGTTTAGATTTGCAACATAATTTTCTTCCATTCATGCCGCTCGCCATGCGCTTCAGCACCTCTGTGCAGTCCACGCGCCGCACGTCCTACCCCTCCAGCGTGCTCATCCTCCTGATCTTCACCTACGCGACCACCAGCCCGAAGGTGTTGCCCTTGATCTCCTCCACGTACCGCGCTCGCCAGCATCGCCTCTGCGAGCGCGGCGTCGACAGCCTCCGCCGCCTCCCGCTCCGCGCGAAGGTACACGTCCATCTCCGGCAGGCCGATCGAGCTGCGCAAGCCCCTGGTGTATTAGTTTTTTCCATGCAATTCTATGGAGTATTAAAGAGCGCCTCGTATATTTGTTGTGATTCTTCCATATTTATCCCGCGCATGCATGCACAATCTCATGCATTAATTGACGTTCAACCTTCCAATAGAGTTCAGTGGTTTGGCCATAATGATGCATGCATGCACGATTGCCTTTCACAATTAGTAGCCTTTCCGTTTCAACCTTTCACAGCCGAGCTTTCCGTTTCAACCTTCCAACTTTAGCTGCTTGAGTTTCCTTCTCCACGTCGCGCTCGCCTTTTCCCGACGCCACGCTCGTCGAGCATGGATGCTGCAGCCGAAGACGAGCATGACGCGGCGAACGGCGGCGCGCAGGGCACGGCGGGCATGGGAGAGCATTTTTGTTCGCTAATTCACTTTGTTTTTTCGGCCAAATTCTAGATTAATATATCGCTTATTGTTGTTGTAGAATATATGGATTATTTGCATAGCAAAACATTCAATTTATTAGTTGTGGATATTACTTGATAGGCACGATAATTGCATTTCATACACACATTCCTTATATAATATTTTTCGCTAAATAATATTATGGCGGCGGTACGTGAGCGCCTTGTATAGGATATGGTGCACATGCATGAATGGAAGAAAATTAAGTCGCGATTCATTGTAATGACCGGTATGGTAAATATTGAATCGAAATCAAATGGGTTTAGATTTGCAACATAAATTCCATATATACAGTTCAATTGAAATATATATGTGTGGGCTCTCCTGTTGTGGGCCATATGAATGAATGAGTTAGACACATTAAACAACGGCCATCGGATGTAGGTGAATAAAACTGAGGAAAGATCTGAGACGTTCATTTTGATGAATGCAAGTTTCTGGGGACGTTTTGCTGGGTGCACGAACATTGGACCATCTATAATGAGGTGCGTTATTTAGGGTGGACGTAGGAAAAATTGCTTAGGTGCATTATAAAGGGGTATAAATACACATTCATATAACTGCAATGGAGAGTACTCTATATAAAGCTAGAGTGACATCAGAATGGCCGCAAACTTTTCTTCTGTCGTCTACAAGATCCTTCTCATGGTTGTGATCATGGTTGGTCTCCTCTTCTCCGCCGGTAATTAAGTCTATCTCTTTCCCTAGATCTGTTGAAGTTTTTTTTTCCCTCGATTGAGACAGATTTTACTACTTTTCAATATGCCACTACCTAGATTTACAGTTCTGCGTATGTTCCATATTTTTGCGTTATATATGTACACATTATGCAATAATCAACTGGTTATTTTTTAATGTTTTAATTTATCACAGCCACTTTGTAATTACCGACGGTACCATAAGTTTCGTGTCAAGGTTGAAGATGAGAAGCTTGCAAAATTATTTGATGCTTGGCCTGAGACTGGAATTGCGTTGCCTGAATGCCGAATGGTAAGCTTTGCTTAATAAATTGTTTGACGCTTTATTATGTTATATATGTGTGCAAAAGATATAATGTCTATATTTGTAGATTATGCTGCCTTTTTATCACGGAGGACGATTCAGCATGTTATCGTTCGACATGAAGGACAGGGTCATCTCCGTTATTGATCCAACACCTCTACCCGGATGGGTTCCAACGGATAAACCATCCAGTTACTATCTTGATAGAATACAAAAAATTGGTATAATATTCGATCGTGCTATAAGGATAGTAAATCCCTCATGGAACGACGATATCTATGATTGGCGTATTGTAGCTCCAAAGTCTGTTCCAAAAACAATAGACCGGTAAGTTATTTACACATGATTAGTAAATAGTTAAATTTTTGTGTACTTACATGTAGCAATTAAGTGTTGTGCTGGAACTTGACAGGTTATTTTGTCATGAACTTCATGCACATCTGGAATGGTCAACAGTTTAATGCACGGATCTGCATGGCCGATACTCTCTATTTTATTAATCACAATTTATAAGGTTGTAAAGTAGGTCTATACTGATGATGCTCTACAACGTACTTACAGGGTTCACCTATCCATATAAAGTGTTTCTTAATTGAAATACTAAAATACAAGTGGAATGATTTCGCGCAAAACATCCCTCAAGACATAAGAACAAGTCTTAAAAGCATACGGAAAACATTTAGCGAAAAATATTATTGAGTGTTATATCTTCATTTTTGTACTCGCATACGGGCACTGTGATTATTTATTATTAAGTGTTATATTCATACTTATCTTCTCATTTAATTGATAAACGGGTGTACTACCGTCGTAGCGTTAGCACGGGCACTATACTAGTCGCCGTTTCGTTCCTTCAGTAGAGTACTACTCCAAATTAGAGTAAGTAATGAATACAGATATATCCTATTAAATATTTAGATCAAATTGATACGCCATTCTGTTTCAAAAATAAAAAGAAACCCGCCATAAATTCATTGCCGTTCAATTTCCATAAAAATTTAGAACAAATATCAAAGATTTAGATCGATTGAATCCATCCACCATCTTCTATTACTATATATACACACATATGGCTGCAATGGAGAGTACTCTGCCCAAACCATTTTACAATTCTGACGGTAATTAAGTATATCTCTTTCCTAGATCTGTTGAAGTTTTTTCCTGGATTGAAACAGATTTTACTACTTTTCAAATCTTTGAAACTCGAGAGCTTCACGGTGTCCTCCAAGGTCCCGCCTCGTCTCCTGGGGAAGAAGAACATGAACATCCACCCGACGGCAGCGATGCTAGCGTAGAGGTAGAAGCTCCCGGCGATGGTGATGGCGTTGTAGAGCGAGATGAAAGACATGGTGATGGCCCCGCTCATGATCCGATTCATCGCCGTGCCAAGAGCGCAACCCTGAGCACGCAGTCGCAGCGGGAAGATCTCCGAGCTGTACACCCATGCGATGGGACCCATTTCGATCGAGAAGAAAGCCACGAACGTAAGAACGACAGCGATGCTTACGCCCGCCAATGGCGTCGACGCCTCTCCCGTCGGGCGATGATCGATCACATGCAGTGCCGAGGCGAGCGTGATGAGAGAGATCACCATCCCGCCCGCACTGGTGAGAAGCAGCGGTCTCCGGCCGACACGATCGAGGAGGAACGTGGCAACCAATATGAAGAGCGTCTTGCTTGCGCCCACCGCCACGGTTGCTCCTAAGGAGTTTGTGTTCGACTTGATGCCGACCTTGTCGAACACCGCGGGTTGTCTGACGACGACGGAATCGATGCCCGAGGCTCTTTGGAAGAACTAGAGGCCAAGACAGCGATGAGTGTGCGCGCGGCGGTGGCGTCGGTGGATCGGAGTCCCTCCACACCCCCTCTCCGTGGGTGCCCTTACTCTTGCGGGCGATGGCTACGACGTCTTCGTTGTCGGAGAGCACTTTGGGGATGCCAATGGTGTTCTTGATGTCTACGAGCCGCTCCTCGGCCTCGACGGGCGAGTCAGAGGTCTTTTGGAGGACGCGGCGCGCGTCACCGATGCGTCCCTACATGACGAGCCACCGGGGCGACTCTGGCATGGCAAGGACGCCCAAGGCGAGGAAGACGAGCGGCACAGCGCCGACCAGGAACATGGCGCGCCAGCTGATGTGAACGGGGAGGCTGTGGAAGGCGAAGTTGGAGACGTAGCCGAGGAGGACCTCGGTGTTGATGAACACCTCGAGGAAGGACGTGAGCAAGCCGCGGGCCGAGGTGGGGGCAACCTCGGTCGTGTACACCAGCGTGATCATGAGCGCATAGCCAACGCCAACGCCGGCGATGAAGCGCCCTAGAATGAGGATCGCGTAGCTCGGGGCGAGGCCCATGATTAGGGCGCCCGCGAAGAATATGTCCGACGCGAGGACCATGGTGTACCGCCGGCCGATCCAGTCGGACGTCCGTCCTGCTGCGAGCGAGCCGACTAGCGAGAAGATGTTGATGATGCCGGCGAGGATCTCGATCTGCGTGTTCGTAATCTTCAAGTCCTGCTTCATGAATATCTGTGTACCGCTCATCACCGAGATATCTGCTCGCGCGCGCACAGAACAAGAATTGCTAGAGCCTGGTTGGTGGTTACACACTTTACTAAATATGGTAGATTGAAGAAGATTTAGTTGCTTTCCTATCTATATTTGCTATTGTTAAATTATACATGACCCACCTGTCCGTCACTTTACTAAAGCAATGAATTTTTAGAGTACTTGCTCCAAACTAAAGCAATATATTAAAATGTCCGAATGTTCAACGTTTGGTTGTAGTGTGTCATGTGGCCTATTTTTATTAAATTACATGGAGTATTGGACGGGAGATGGACTAACTGACAATATTAGTCAGGTAATTGTAAAAAAGTTATTATTACGTGTTTACACATGTGTTTCCTATAAAGTTAATGCATTTTAGTATTTCTGCGCAGCAAGACATGACTAATTTCAGATCAAAATTAGCTGCCATCATTTTCGATTCGCCTCTAAACTGCAAAAAAGGATGCCAAGACGAAGTTTTCAGTACGGAAGAAGTAGTAGATCCAAATGAATGTGTGATTTTAGACACACTACAGGAAATGAGAGAAGATGCACTATTGCCTGGCGTAAACACTCAAGTGAATTGTGTTAGCTTTAAAGAGACGACCAATGCGATTTGTGGCTAAATCATGTCTATAACTGACGGAGATGCTTTGGGGTATGTGATTCTTATTATTTCTACTATTTTTTTATGCCTTCATACACATAGCTACTCTTTTGCACGTGTTAAGCTGATTAGTGTTAATATCTAACACAAAGTATCTTTTACAGGAAAGAATGGGTGTGAAACTCTAAGCCTTACCCTATAAGCATAACACTCGAGAAACTCCAAGAAATACTTGATGGTAGAAAACCTATGGACATTGATTGCTTTAATACAGGGGTGCGTATGCTCGCAAGCGATGAAACCATGTATTTTAGGGATCCCATATGCCACTACCTAGATTTACAGTTCTGCGTATGTTCCATATTTTTGCGTTATATATGTACACATTATGCAATAATCAACTGGCTATTTTTTAATGTTTTAATTTATCACAGCCACTTTGTAATTACCGACGGTACCATAAGTTTCGTGTCAAGGTTGAAGATGAGAAGCTTGCAAAATTATTTGATGCTTGGCCTGAGACTGGAATTGCGTTGCCTGAATGCCGAATGGTAAGCTTTGCTTAATAAATTGTTTGACGCTTTATTATGTTATATATGTGTGCAAAAGATATAATATCTATATTTGTAGATTATACTGCCTTTTTATTACGGAAGACGATTCAGCATGTTATCGTTCGACATGAAGGACAGGTTTATCTCCGTTATTGATCCAACACCTCTACCCGGATGGGTTCCAACGGATAAACCATCCAATTACTATCTTGATAGAATACAAAAAATTGGTATAATATTCGATCGTGCTATAAGGATAGTAAATCCCTCATGGAACGACGATATCTATGATTGGCGTATTGTAGCTCCAAAGTCTGTTCCAAAAACAATAGACCGGTAAGTTATTTGCACATGATTAGTAAATAGTTAAATTTTTGTGTACTTACATGTAGCAATTAAGTGTTGTGCAGGAACTTGACAGGTTATTTTGTCATGAACTTCATGCATATCTGGAATGGTCAACAGTTTAATGCACGGATCTGCATGGCCGATACTCTCTATTTTATTAATCACTTTTTATAAGGTTGTAAAGTAGGTCTATACTGATGATGCTCTACAACGTACTTACAGGGTTCACCTATCCTTAGGAAGTGTTTCTTAATTGAAATACTAAAATACAAGTGGAATGAGTGCGCGGAAAACATCCCTCAAGACATAAGAACAAGTCTTAAGAGCATACGGGAAACATTTAGCGAAAAATATTATTGAGTGTTATATCTTCATTTTGTACTGCATACGGTCTGTGATTATTTATTATTAAGTGTTATATTCATACTTATCTTCTCATTTAATTGATAAACGGGTGTACTGCCGTCGTAGCGTTAGCACGGGCACTATACTAGTCGCCATTTCGTTCCTTCAGTAGAGTACTACTCCAAATTAGAGTAAGTAATGAATACAGATATATCCTATTAAATATTTAGATCAAATTGATACTGCCATTCTGTTTCAAAAAATAAAAAGAAACCCGCCATAAATTCATTGCCGTTCAATTTCCATAAAAATTTAGAACAAATATCAAAGATTTAGATCAGTTGAATCCATCCACCATCTTCTATTACTATATATACACATATGGCTGCAATGGAGAGTACTCTGCCCAAACCATTTTACAGCGATTTACGGTAATTATGCGTCAGATCGCAAAATCCAAATAAAGCATAAGGCTTTGACATCTGGATCGGAATCCTATGCAACTTGCAACGGCAGAATGATCTTCTTGGGGAGGAAGCCAAGCCTCTGCTCCCCTCCCCCACGACGTGGCGCATCACTCGCCGTCTCTCGCCGAGCCCGCCATTCAAGCCGACGGTCGCGATCCGAACCCTGCGGCCGCGGGCCCCACCACGTCACCCTTCGCCGCACAGGCGCACACTGGACGAGCCATATAAATACACATTCATATGGCTGCACTGCAATGGAGAGTACTCCGCCCAAACCATTTTAAGCCCTTCCACGAATCCATATACTATAAAGCTAGCTAGAGTGACATCAGGATGGCAGCAAACTTTTCTTCTGTCGTCTGCAAGATCCTTCTCATGGTTGTGATCATGGTTGGTCTCCTCTTCGCCGCCGGTAATTAAGTCTATCTCTTTCCCTGGATCTGTTGAAGTCTTTTTTTTCCCTGGATTGAGACAGATTTTACTACTTTTCAAATGCTGAAACTCTGAAAGTCTCTGTGTTTAGGATTTATGTAGTTGACCACTTGAACTGATCTTACAAGGCTGCATGCAGGGGAAGCCAAGTTGTGCATTTCGCGGTGCCCGTCTGACTGCTCGTTGTGGTGCATCACGATGGGGCAGCCCAAGGGTGGCGAGTGCTATGAGAGAGTCTGCTGCTGCTTCGAAGGATAGTTGCCTGTGAATTGAATTAAAATGAAATGTTCCACGCATGATTTATAGCACCATTCATGTGTGAAATAAACGTCACGTAATGCGGTGCCTACCAAAAGAACTGAAATAAAATGGGAATGTGTTGGTATTTATGATCTAGGGAAGAATGCAATGCTTAATATCTTGTGCTCCTGAAATTTACAAAAGAAGATGATGAGAACTACATGGGAGGCATTATGAACTTTGCACAAAGCCGTCTTCTCTCTGCATTTGGTTTTGATGTTTCTCTCGTACGATCCCTCGAGTATTCTCTTTGCGGTCAATCGATCGATTAATGTTAGGGCAACATGCTCATTAGGCGCTTCCATAAATCATACCTCAAAAAGGTGAGCCAACTCATGAAAATATACTCAGATCACTACAACTCGATTTTAGTGTAATCAATAAATACATGCAGCAGCAGAAGGCATCTCGCTACTAGCTAACTCAACGATCTAGGCAAAAGATGACTCACTCTGTTCCAAAAAAGAAATGATCACTTGATATTTCTCTCTGCACATCCTGGAAACTAATGCATGCGTGTGCCTGTCAGGAACTCTATGACCTGCTGGCCGTAGAACTAAGCACCATATGTCTCTTCTCCACTTAAGCCATAAATAGAGAGCATTACGCCAAATTCTAGAAACTAATAAATACATATATATCCTACAAGATATTTGAATCAAATCAACACGCTAAAAGAGAGAGCTTTAAAGCATTTGAATTCTACTCCTTCGATTTTGGATATAGGTGCAATCAAACTTTCCAAACTTTGATTGTCAATATCTTTTTAAATATTTAAATTGGATACATCATATGTGTAGATTTGCCTCAAAAAGCATTTTCATAATATTAAAATTTTATTGAGTTTTATAAATATATCTATTATATTTTAAAAGCTTATAGAGAGTTCCTAAAAAAAGAGAAATAGGCTAGAAATTCTCGTAGAAAGCAAAACTTCAAGCCCTTAATCTAGTGGACCCTAATTACAATTATCATCAGATCTTTTGATAAAAATAGGAATATGCTATAAATACTAAAAAAAACAAAATATCTGGCCCTTAATCTGGTGGACCCTAAGTTAAACTACAATACCCATTGGATGTTATTATTTAAATAAAAGTATCTAACCATCTATCTAGTGGACCCGAGTTATAACGGCGTAGATTAAAAAAAGAGCCTATGCCAAGTACAATAAAAAAATAGAAATTCAGAAGAAAAAAATTAGCCATTTGATTTTCATATGAACTCCAAATTAAAATCCATACATAGCTAAAATTCAAAATAAAATTAGTAGTCGGATTTGTATATAAAATCTAACCTAAAACTAGTATTCAAAATTGAAAAATAACAATAATTTTTTTTCATATGAACTCCAAATTAAAACACAGTCATAGCTAAAATTTAGAGTAAAATCGGATAAAAATTAGCAGTTGGATTTGTATATTAGATCTAACCTAAAACTAATATCCAAACTAAATAAAAATAATAATAAAATTAACAGCTTAGATTAGAAGAAAGCATCCATACCGAGAAGAATAAAATAATAATAGAAATTTAGAATAAAAAATAAAAGGAAATCAACCATTTAACTTTCATACAAACTCCAAATTAAAATGTGTACATAGTTGAAATTTGAAATAAAAATTTGTAGTTAGATTTGTATAACAATTCTAAATAAAACTGATATGCAAAATTAAATAAAAAAATAACAATGAAAATTAAAATAAATTCGGAATAAATAACAGAAGGGAATTAACCATTTCAATTTAACTCTAAATTAAAACTTTGAAACTGGAAATTAAATAAAAATAACAAAAAATAAAAGAATAAAAATAAATGGAAATTAGGGATTGTTTTTTATTTCCATAATAAATGAAAAATATGATTTTTTTGTTTTATTCAGAATTACAATATTTGATTTGTATGTACCAGTATAAGCAATGTCATGTGCACTAAAAGAAACAGACAAGCATTACAATAACAAAATTAAGAGATGATGATATAAATAAAAAATATTAGGTTATGCTGCGTTTACTGTTTTACTATGAAAGTATTTAGGGAATAATGTTTAGATCACATGTGATAAATATTGTGAAACAGAGTGAATATATTTTCTCCTATTATATATAATATCAAAATATCACAACTAGAGTCCTTCAATGATCTATTTTCCTAAAAACAAAACCACATATGTATTACCAAGTCTTTTAAACATGCTTCAAGGATGATACACGTGCAAGTGCGCTGGTCACCTTGTTAGTTATAATAGAAATTAGTAGTCAAAATTGTGTTTTAGAGACCATGTTAATGTAGATATGATTAGATGACTGCAATGTAAACTCTTAACTGACCTGTATCAATAAAAATTCTACTCCTAAGCCATAAATGTAGAGCATTAATCCAAATAAGATGGGTTCTAAATATAGATATATCCTGTTAAATATTTAGATCGGTTGATTCTACCATTCAATTTCAATAAAGAAGAATAGTAATGTGCCATTCTCCACCATCACAAGTACTCCCCCATCGCAAATAGTTGTCATTTTACACATTGATATGGTTTTCAAAACACAATTTTGATCACTAATTTCTAATATGATATATTTATAGAATCTATTAAAATTATAATATTATGAAAGTACTTTTTGAGATAAATCTACACATTTGATTTTCATATATCCAATTTAAATATTTACAAAGATATTGATAGTCAAAGTTTCGAAAGTTTGACCGCACCTATGTTCAAAACGATAATTGTTTGTGACTGGAGAGAGTAATTAATTAAGATCCTATAAGAGATTTAAATCAATAGGATCGATCCTACCATTGTACAACACTATATATACACATGCTTAGATGGCTGCAACGGAGAGAACTCCACTCAAACCATTTTCAGTCATTCCACGGTTAAATGTAAATAGCTAGAACGACATCAGGATGGCAACAAAATTCACTTCTGTCGTCCGCAAGATCCTACTCAAGGCCGCAGCCTACGCAAGTCGCAACGTCTCATTCCTCGAGACGAATGCCGCCGTCACCTCGCGGTCTTTTGCCCAGGTTGCCACCATTAACGGAGGAGAGAGAGAGAGAGCCTAATTTCATGGATCTCCACCTAATTCGTCTTCAATTTCTTCAATTTGCAACGAATCTACTCAAATTTCCAAATATAGCAGTCGCATACATGAATAAAGGCCTCCCATTTTGTCTCGCCTGCGACCTCCAAAATATCAAGAACCGCCCTACATATATGAAAGACTATGTGGAGGTCTATCCTTATGTGTGATGAGTAATTGATGAGTTTTGAGCTTATGTTGCTTTAAATTGATTTGGATTTGAAGCAATTTGAGTGTTGGTCTACCGGCTTCGGGGCTTTGGCTGGTTGGAGACCAGTCGTCCGACCCCGAGTGGTCGGGGCCTTGGCTGGTTGGAGACCAGTCGTCCGACTCCGAGTGGTCGGGGCCTTGGCTGTTTGGAGATCAGTCATCCGACCCCGAGTGGTCGGGGCTCTCGCTAGTCGGAGACCAGTCGTCCGACCTCGAGTGGTCGGAGACCAGTGGTCAGACCTCGAGTGGTCGAGATGGAGACCAGTGATCCGACCCCGAGTGGTCTGGGCCTTGGCTGGTCGGAGACCAGTCGTCAGAACTCGAGTGGTCGGGATGGAGACCAGTGGTCAGACCACGTGTGGTCAGGGTTTTGCTAATCAGCGTAGTGTATATCTTTCTGTTGAGATGGATATGTGTTGTGGGCATTGCTATGTGAGGAGTTTCTTTGTCTTTGATGGTTGCAGGGCAACGGTGCTAGGTCATGGTGAGGCGAAGGGTGACCGGGACTAGGCAATGAGTGTCGGAGGTCCAGACGGTCGGGAGATCGCCGGAAGATGATCTGAGACGGAGTCCGGGCAAGTCAAGAAGATAAGGAAAGAAGATGAAGCTAGCTTGTCACTACTTGGATCAAGGAGAGCTGTAGGGTTGCAGTTCTGAAAGATAAAGTAGTGGATAAAGTGTAGCTTGCTGTCAGGTGTACTGAGATAGTACCTGAGAGTAGTTGAGAGTTGTTGAGAGTGACAGTGTAAGGATCAAATCCTGGCTCTTGGATGTTGGCTTAGGATTGAAGCAGGACATCCAAAGGTGGGAATTGATCCCAGGTCACTATAAATAGAGGGGTAGGGGCAGCCTCCCCTCTTTGAAGGTTCTGAGGTTTTTGCTGCTCATTTGAGTTTTGCCCACTTTGTTGTGAGGCTTTGTAAACCTCCCTTCCAGAAATGAAATGTTCTTCATTTATGTTCTTGTTTCATTTCCCTTACGTATTTACATTACGCACTTAAATTCTGTTATCTAATTTCTGCATTTACTTACTTGCAATTTACTTTACGTAATTTGGATTTGCCTCATCTCCTTCTATATGCTATTGAGTCTTTGTTGAAATTCATGATTGATGAACTCTTCTCTGGATTCGATGCTTTCAATCATCTAGGCAATCCTTGCGTTCTTGTTGCAAGTTGTAAATCAGTGTGTTCTTAAAGTGCATAAACGTGTGACTTGCAGTTCTTTAGTCTTGATTGGCTTCTGGTTCTTGTTGCCAAGGATGAAAGATTGCTGGATGAATCTTCTGTAGGTCATATCCCAATCATCTAGGCAATCTACAACCTCTTCTATTCAGTTTTGCAAGAAACCAATTTTTATGTCTAGTAGAAAAAAGTGCCTTCAGATCGTGTTTCTATTTGTTTGAAGGGTTGTTTCCTCGTGTACTTACTTGCTATGATTTGTGGAGAGTTATCCAAGGATTTCTGACCATCAACTCCCACCAGCAAGTTAGGGGTGAGGTCTGTGTTCGTGACTCTGTTTTTGGTGTTGCATTTGTTAAACTGAAAAGGAACGGAACCTTGGTATCAATTCCTTCAATTGATGATTGAAATAGGTTCCTGACATCTTTAGAGAGGTGCACACCAATTTTCACTGTTTTGGATCAGCCGATCAAAAGTTACATCGATTTCTGTTTTTGATATCGTGCTGATTTTACTATTCACCTGAACACTATTCACCCTGAGTACTGTTCGTCCGACCTCTGCAGGTCGGGAGCACTGTTCATCCGACTAGTGCTGGTCGGGGGTACTGTTCACCCGAACACTATTCACCCCGAGTACTGTTCATCCGACCTCTGCAGGTCGGGAGCACTGTTCATCCGACTAGTACTGACGACCAGTTCGCAGTACTGTTCATCCGACCAGAGCTACCCGACCAGTGCAATTTTTACTGATCACCTGACCTTAACTGGTCGGAGCCTCTGTTCATGAAATTGCCTGATCGATGGTTCAGTTCTTTCTTTCTGGTCTTTTGGTGGTTTGAATTCTAGGGGGAGAGTTTATTCGAAAATTTTATTTGGCTCCTATTCACCTCCTCTAGTCGCCTTTTTCGATCTTTCAATATATAACATTGAGTGTCCATCTACTGTATACTTCATAAAAAACACTGAAGCACATGTCATCACATAAGCAAAAAAGATTAAAAAAACCAAAACAAAATAATATCTAAAATCATGTACTGCGAGAGGCTGGGCTGAGACTGGCAGCCACGAGGGTGACCATGTCCATCTTGTGGTGTATTGAGTAGGAATTTTTTTTAAAATAATATATTTTTTGAAAGTAATTACGACATTAATATGTGGATTAAAAAAATTGTAAAAATAATACTACGTCGCCGTACCGGTTGGCGAAAATCAGGTAGTCGCCAGAAAATAGGTTAATTGTGCAATTAAGAACGTCGTGAGTGTTTGGCGAGATTTGGCGAAAATAGGGTAATAGCCACATGGTATGGCGACAACCTATTTTCGCCATACCATTTGGCGAAAATAGGTGAATTTTTTAAAATAAATGCAAAATATTTTCAAAAAATCCACCTATTTTCGCCAAATGGCATAGCGAAAATAGGTTGTCGTCATACCGTTTGGCAAAAATCCTATTTTCGTCATACCATTTGGCAAAAATAGGGTGTCCCGGCCGTTTGCACTGTTAGACGTTCTTAATTGCGTAATTAACCTATTTTCGCCACACCGTTTGACGAAAATACCATTTTCGCTGAACCATCTGGCGACTACCTGATTTTCACCAACCCAGTGATTAACCTATTTTCGCCACATCGCGCGACTGCTCACGATCGTCATCACGGCTCGTCTACCTGTACGATCGGGCGCCGTTGTTCGTCGTCGACGCACTCGGTGCCAACACGTTCTCGTCATTAACAACGTACCATCTACATCGACTATTGCTTCCTCTACAGTAGATCAGTACGCGAGAATCATGTTTAATCTGTTGCTATTTTTACTCCTGAGTATAGTAGATCTATTCATGTGTAGCTTTGTGATATGCATGTGTAGATTATACTCTCACAATATAATCATGTTAGTCTATTTGTTCATGTTCATATTTTATCTCGGAATTTATATAAATCTGAAAGTGCTAATTATTCCAACACAATGGTCATGTAACATTTAACGCTATGTTGTCTATCAGTCAATAAATTTTTCTAAAAAATCATCTCTACTACTTCTAATTATCAGTTGGTGGCGACAGTCCGTTCTTCACCCCTTCCCCACACCCCCACCCCACCGATTTGGAATGAACTCTTAATTTGGAATGAACAAGTACGTATCCGTGTACTATAGCTACGATCTGTGTGAAATATGTAAAGTTTCGTAATTCTTTTACCATCCACATTGTTGTATATTTGGAAATGAAGATACTAATGCCTTTTTTGTTACACATAGGCAAGCAGGATTCGCTCCTACGGTTACACAAAACCCAGTGAGAACTTGTTTTTGGCTGGATGAGATCTGTTTCTCTTTACTTCCTTCAAATATTTCTTCATTCTTTCGATTTATGTATTGGAATTTGTAAAGACTCGTATTTGTTAAGAAAGAAATCTACACGTTCATTTATAGATACATAGAATGCGCTACGATATATGGCTTTACTTATATGCATATGGAAGGCATGCTGTAAATTGAAAACCGAATTTTTTTTAATAATACATTTTTTAATTTGTGCACATGGTGGCTTCTTTACTTTATTAGATAGAAGATTGTCTCTACATGTTCTACTTCTACGATATATATAAGGTTTTTTTTTGTTAATCACGATTCTTGATTAATCGGTGCAGTTTGGAAATTCTAACCAAGTTGTGTGAGGCAAATTACTATATTGGCCGCCAAATCGAAGTACACACAAAATGACAATAGTATATACAAGTAAAAAAATTAGAGTTGTGCTTCTGTTCTATGATTTTTTTAAGTTGCACAAACACGAAAGTATGAACTATAAACAATGATCACTATTTCTAGGCGTGATTTTTCTTCTTCTGGATCTGTAAAGCCTATACAGGTGAACTCTCATTTTAATGTTGTTAATACTATTTATGTCTATTTTGAATCTCACATGAATAAGAATGTACAAGTTGAAGTTGCTTATGGATTGAAAAAAAGAGATGTTTGAATTCTTTACATCATAGACAAGGTTTTGATCAAAATGTTATCTAGGCCGTGTTGCAATATAACTGTTTATTTTCAGATCTTCTAGGATGTATACCAGAAATAGAATATTATTTCTAGATATGTTCTAATATCATAAATGCCTTATGTACTATGTACAATATATTTGGTTTTAATTCATGCCGGAGGAGAAATCATTAAAACTTGTGTAATCGAAAGAAATAGATGTTTGATCTTGTAGCACAATTTGCTTGACCTTTATGTTTTGTTACCAATTTTATTGTTCGTAGCAACGCACGGGCATCGAACTAGTTATTATAAAGCAATTCCTCTGCTTTTTTGTATAGTTAAAACTATGGGTAGAGCATAACATATATTTCCACAACACAAAATTAATTTTATCAATATAAAACAGAGTACTGTGCAGCGATCGATACATGAAACTTTTACCAGCTAACTCAATGCGACATCGCCGGTTGGGAATTCTTGAACTAGTAATTCATTTTGTTGCGAATTGATTACTTGGAGACTGCAGCATATTACTAGTTCAAATTAATGTTGCATGCAGTGGAAGCAACTCATGAAAATATAGATCACTACTACAACTCGATTTTAGTGTAATCAACAAATACATGCAGCAGCAGAAGGCATCGCTACTAGCTAATGCATGCATGTGCCAGTCAGGCACTCTATGACCTGCTGACCGTAGAATTAAGCACCATATATGCCGGCATATATCTCTTCTTCACTTAAGCCATAAATAGAGAGCATTACGCCAAATTCTAGAAACTAATAAATACATATTTATCCTACTTCAAGATATTTGAATCGAATCAACACCCTAAAAGAGAGAGCTTTAAAGCATTTGAATTCTACTCCCTCCAGTATTTTGGATATAAGTGTAATCAAACTTTCGAAACTTTGATTGTCAATATCTTTTTAAATATTTAAATTGGATACATCATATGTGCAGATTTGCCTTGAAAAGTACTTTCATAATATTATAATTTTATTGGGTTTTATAAATATATCTATTATATTTTAAAAACTTCTTGAGAGTTCCTAAAAAAAGATAAATAGGCTAAAAATTCTCACAAAAAACAAATCATTTAGCCCTTAATCTGGTGGACCCTAATTACAATTACCATCAGATCTTTTGTTAAAAATAGGAATATGTTATAAATCTCACAAAAAGCAAAATATCTAGCCCTTTATCTGGTGGACCCTAATTAAATTGAACTATAGTAGCCATTGGATGTTATTATTTAAATAAAATATCTAACCGTCTATTTAGCGGACCTAAATTATAATAGCATAGATGAAAAAGAGAAAGCCTATGCCAAGTACAATAAAAAAACAAAAATTTAGAAAAAAAGAAATTAGCAATTTGATTTTCATATAAACTCCAAATTAAAATTCGTACAAAGCTAAAATTCAGAATAAAATTAGCAATCATATTTGTATATAAGATCTAACCTAAAACTAATATTCAAAATTTTAAAAATAACAATAATTTTTTTCTTATGAACTCCAAATTATAACCTAGACATAGCTAAAATGTAGAGTAAAATTAGATAAAAATTAGCAGTTGGATTTGTAAATCAGATCTAACCTAAAACTAATATCCAAAACTAAATAAAAAATAACAATAAAATTAACATCTTAGATTAGAAGAAAGCATCCATACCGAGTAGAATAAAAAATAAAATGAAATCAGCCATTTAACTTTCATACGAACTCCAAATTAAAATGTGTACATAGTTGAAATTTGAAATAAAAATTAGCAGTTAGATTTGTATACAAATTCTAAATAAAACTGATATGAAAAATTAATAAAAAAATAACAATGAAAATTAAAATAAATTTGGAATAAATAACAAAAGGGAATTAGCCATTTCAATTTAACTCTAAATTACAACCTAAAATTCAAAATTAAGTAAAAATAAAAAATAGAAGAATAAAAATAAATGAAAATTAGGGATTGTTTTTTATTTCCATAATAAATGTAAAATATGATTTTTTTTGTTTTATTCAAAATTAAAATATTTAATTTGTATATACCGGTATAAGTAATGTGATGTGCACTAAAAGAAGTACTAAAAGAAACAGACAAGTATTACAATAACAAAAATTAAGAGACAATGATATAAATAAAAAATTTATTTTATGCTACGTTTGCTGTTTTGCTATGCAAATATTTAGGTAATAAAGTTTAGATCACATGTGATAAATATTGTGAAACATAGTGAATATATTTCTCCTATAATATATAATATCAAAATATCACAAATGGAGTTCTGCAGTGATCTATTTTCCTAAAAACAAAATCACATATGTATTGCTAAGTCATTTAAACATGCTTTAAGGATGATACACGTGCAAGTACGCTGGTCACCTTACTAGTTATAATAGAAATTAGTAGTCAAAGTTTTATTTTGTAGACCATGTTAACGTAGATAAGATGACTGCAATGTAAACTCTTAACTTACCCGTATCAATAAAAATTCTACTCCTAAGCCACAAATATAGAGCGTTAATCCAAATAAGATGGGTTCTGAATGCAGATATATCCCATTAAATATTTAGATCGGTTGATACTACCATTCAATTTCAAATAAAGAAGAATTGTAATCTGCCATTCTCCACCATAAGTACTCCTCCGGTCACAAATAGTCGTTATTTTTGGACATTGATATGGTTTTTAAAACACAACTTTGACCACTAATTTCTATTATGATATATTTGTAGAATCTATTAAAATTATAATATTATGAAAGTACTTTTGAGACAAAACTACACATTTGATTTTCATATATCCAATTTAAATATTTACAAAGATATTGATAGTCAAAGTTTCGAAAGTTTGACTACACCTATATCCAAAACGACAACTATCGTGACCTGAGGAAGTAATTAATTAAGATCCTATAAGAGATTTAGAAGATTAGATCAATAGAATCAATCATACCATTGTACAACACTATAAATACACATGCTCAGATGGCTGCAACGGAGAGTACTCCACTCAAACCATTTTCAGTCATTCCACGGTTAAATGTAAATAGCTAGAACGACATCAGGATGGCAACAAAATTCACTTCTGTCGTCCGCAAGATCCTACTCAAGGCCGCAGCCTACGCAAGTCGCAACGTCTCATTCCTCGAGACGAATGCCGCCGTCACCTCGCGGTCTTTTGCCCAGGTTGCCACCATTAACGGAGGAGAGAGAGAGAGAGCCTAATTTCATGGATCTCCACCTAATTCGTCTTCAATTTCTTCAATTTGCAACGAATCTACTCAAATTTCCAAATATAGCAGTCGCATACATGAATAAAGGCCTCCCATTTTGTCTCGCCTGCGACCTCCAAAATATCAAGAACCGCCCTACATATATAACATTGAGTGTCCATCTACTGTATACTTCATAAAAAACACTGAAGCACATGTCATCACATAAGCAAAAAAGATTAAAAAAAACCAAAACAAAACGATATCTAAAATCATGTACGTGGCGTAAGATTCCATGACCTGCGAGGGTTTTTCCACGTTAAATTTGTCTCCAGTTATTATGCCGTGCATCGATCCCTAACATGCACAATATGAATATATTGGGAGATTCAATAGCCTCAACTCAACGATTTTAACTCGCCTTAGCTCCGTTCTATGACTCGACTTTATACTAAGCGTTGACCCGTGCTTAACCCTGATGACTGTTCCAACGTCAAAAATTTGCCAACATCATCGCCTGTGCCGCCCGGCGCCCTACCTAGGCGTCATTTTGGTGGAAATTGCTACACATGCAACATGAATATACCAGGAGCTTTAATAGCCTCAACTCAGCGATTTCAACTTGTCTCAGTTCCGTTTCATATTAACGCGCGCAACATGAATATGCTAGGAGATTTAATAGACAATTACTAAATTTTGCTCATTTTACTCATATTAATACCAAGATTAACCAAATAATAATAAGAGCAGTGCTTTAATGCTTTCTCTCCCAATACGAGTTGCACAAATCTTGAATTAAGCGAAAGGGTAAGTAATCACCATCTACCGTTCATTCATTCTTTAATATTTACGCAACTGTCAAAAAGAAAAATATGGAAGCACCTCTTAATAATAAATTGTTAGACTGAAAATAGAGCCCCTTAATTAGTGGGGACCCTATGCAATTGATCATTGTACACACCCTCACGGTACGGGCCTGAAGCAAGGCCGACACGAAAATGCATACCATGATTTCTCTGTCTATCAATAACTGCATGCATTGCCATGCATTGCCCGGTGAATATGAAAAACTAGGCCATTGTTGCGGCAATAATGAGCCAAACTAATATTTGCGTAAATCCCCAGTTAAGTAGTCATGCATTATAATAGAAGCCCCTAATTCTCTCACAAATACAGCTCTCTTAATCATTTCTTTCCTTCCATAAGTCGCTCGTGCTGACCAGGTTCCACAGGTAGCATATGAACATGTCGGCAATTCTTGCCATTGCCACAAACTCGGCAATTCTTGCCATCGCCACAAACTCACAATCAATATCATGCTCCAGTGGTCACTACAGACAGAGAGTACATATAAGTTCAGATTCAAGATATCATTATCAAGTTTATGCGACCAAAAAATGTATGTTCAATTAATAGCGATCATGCATTAAAAAAAAGGAGTGTCTATCTTTATCCGGATGTTTTGTTTCTTACAAACATTCAAATTTTAGACCTTTAGATCAAAGTATCAAATCATCCATCAAAACACAATCCTACCTCCCTTCACGTCTTACGGATCTCACTGCAGATCCAATGCTCCAAAATTTGGATGTTTTTTTGCTAAGAAAATATCCGAGTGATGTTTATCAAAACCCTTAAAAAAAAGTCTTTCTCTAATATCTCAAGCAAATCTGAGACAGAATCATGTGTTGTTCATCTCTTTTCTCAGTTTTTCGCTACTGCAAGAGAGCTTTCGATGTGGTGGGTTTATATATTGGCAGAGGCCAGACATCACCACATCCACATGAAGGCTTTGCAGTTCATGAGGGAAGAGAGTGATCTATGCTTATCGGATGGTCCTGGTGCGTCATGCATGTGTGAGCGTCCTGAAACCTACCTAAAGATGGCCTTGCAAAGTACTATACAAATCTAAAAGCACTCAAATTTTCAAATCTCGAAGCCAACCCGGTAAACCCAGAGGGCAGTATGGCACACGACACATGCATGCAGTAGCACAAGTGAATGGGCAATCCGTTTTACCTACCCAATAGGAAAACAGAGCAGCAGAAATATGGAATTACACGGACATGTTTTCATAGGAGATTACACTCTGTTGCCAATTGCCATTGACTAGTTGCTTCCAAGGCGATGATGCATTTGACAAGATATAGAATTTAAGGACAGAGCATTGTGATTAGATTGAGTTGTTTTCTAAAAAAAAACACGAGAGGCATATGTTTCCTGAAGAAATTGTGAATGCTTGTTGCATGAGGTGTAACTATTTGCTCTAAAAAGAGAGGTGTGACTAACTTGCACGAGCCTCAAAGCAGAACACAACGTTGATCTCTTCCATCCACAAGAGATGCTAGTGGCTCCATCTTGTTCACACAAAGCATTTTTTTTGTCGAGAATAATTGTTGTAATAGTATAATTACACATGAAACTTAGCTATGATTGCATCATTTGTGCACAATGTCTTCAGCTGGATGATTGTGATATGCTATGTACCCGATACCTTTTCAAAACAACAACTAATCAATGATATAGAATGTCATAAACAATCAGTATATGTTATAGAACAAGCGCCACCATCAAACAGACACAGTGATGGTGACATTATTGATTGCGTTGAAGAGTTGCTTGTCCCGAACAGCTTGCACGGGTTGCCTGTCACGAGCTCAGGTGTTCTTGCAACGGTTGGAGCCAATGATTCCTCTTCCGGTGCCGAAAAGAACTGTGGCCAAACCATCAGCTAAACGTCATGCAGGATGAATCAGCTGTTTCACCGAAGTAATGCAGAACAACGTACCTCAAACTCTGCCCATAATAGTGTAACATTCAATTTGGTTTCCTCTAATATCTCAAACAAAACCTCAAAATTCTGAGTCATCATCGCTCTATGTACATCCTCTTAAGCCGAACAACCCTTCCATGATCGGTCTCTATAGACCGAAACACCGCTCGATATTCAGATTTAATGAAAAGATTTGATGCAATGAAATGCTCATCACTCCCTGTACCCCAGACTTGACAGCCATCCTCATGTGCCCTATTATCGCATCATCTGCATTATCGGACATCCGGGATGCTACTGAGTTGCTACTAGTCATATGGTCCACTAGGCGCTTCACTTCCCTCATCATAAGGCTCCTCTTGCACTTCTTTGGGCTCGACCAACAGTAGTACCCTTCGCTTAGCAGGACCCTTCTCGTGACCTTACTTGCCCCCTCTAAAACAGCCACATCATCACCACCACCATCATCTTCATCTGAAACATCATGTACTCTTGTGACTTCAGCTGGTATACTAGGAATAACTGAAGATTGAGATGTCGCATTAACACCCTGAAACATAACTTTAAGATGGTCTACGTGTTCAAGTGGTGCCTTCCTGAAATGGGCATACTTGGAAAAGGTCTAAAAAAATTAGACAAGTTATGTAAGCATAAGGATATGTTAGGTTGTAATAAAGATAAATTTTGTCAAGTTGCAACCTTTATTTTCTCAGCCCACCAATCATCATCTGCCTCCATATTGAGAACTTGGCATTCAAACCATCCCACTTATTTTTAAATTGTTTCTTGTCGTAAAGTCTCCCGGTCTTATGAGAATTTTTCAGCTAGGTTCTTATATCTCTTGCCATTCAAATGTCCGGTAGGCCTATTTCCAAAGAATAACCTCAGTGGCACATATTTCACAAAAGGCTTCATTGGCCAAATTGTCCAACACCGCAACGGGATTCTTAACAACTTTGTCCATCTAGCTAGTGCATAAGTAACAGTAATGATAATATCAATTCAATATCTAAAAACATTATGTCGATACATAAAGTAGGATATTACAACTATATATTAGATACATAAAGTGCACACAAGAATGTGAAAACATGGCTTCAGTTAACAGTTCTATATCTCAGTCTATAGTGTTGTGATAAGCTGCTGCATATAATCATGTAGGTTCTCGTGTATCTTGCAAGTGCTTCCCAATACATAAAGAGTAGTGAAGGTTGTTTTAGTAGTTTTACTAGCGAAATGAAAATTAAGATAAACTTGCCTTTTTCAGCATAAAAAAATAATATCAAATATCTGGATGAACCACTTATGTCACTAGTGCAATTGTTCCAGGCTGGAGTAGTTACCAAGATCATGTGCCATGCTAGAAATTGCTACAACTCCTATCAGGGCCTTGACTCCACCATGTTAGGAATTGCTACTAGGAAAGCATAATGTCACTTGCATTTCCATATATTTTTTTTGTCTATTTTTTCCACCTTTTGAGAGCAAAGAGTTCTTCTGAGATAATTTTGAATGAAATGTAAGACAATTGGAAAGTTCAGTTAAGACAACATTAGTACCCAAGCAAGCAATTATACCCAAGACTACTATGTGGTTGCAAGCTGAGAAGACAAGGAAGCTGAGCATGAAGCATTGGTGATAGATATAGTGGGCAACGGCATGGACCGGGATTAGGCTCAGGGAGGAGTTGAAGTCAAGAACGGTCAAAGAAGCCGGTGCTACCATGATGAAGCGATCAAGGACACATGGTGCGTCAAGAGACTTGGGCCCGCTTGCAAGCGAGGACAGTTCATGGGACTCCAGACACGTGAGAAGCTTACTGGCAGGTCATTGAGGCCACGTGGAAAGCGTGAAGCATGGCGATGCTTTGAGGAGAAGCAAGACCGATCATTGGGGCAAAATGGTCATTTTGCCCAAAACCGGCGTCTGAGCGGTTTGGAAATCGTAACGGTGGTCTAAGTAGTTTTGGTCACGCCAAAGTAGAGTTAGACGCAAATTCGGGCTCGCAGAGCGGATTTAGCGTCAATGTAATGGGCACTTTGAAAAACATGCTTGTGTAAGTGAAAACCCCGTTAAGAGTGTTGGGTTTTGGGTTAGCCCATGTAAATATGGATGGTATTCATAGGTGTGTCTAGGTGTTATGGTTAGGTGGCCTCCACTATATAAGGAGATGTAGTGGGACGAGAGGTTTTAAGCCACTAAGCCTAGGATTAGGGTTTTCACAAGACTTTAGTGTTCTTGTGTGGGTGTGTAAGTGCTCCTTAGGAACTTTGCTCTCAAGTGAGAGTCTTTGTAAACCCTCCTTATGATCTGAATGCAAATCATCTCTTTGCCCAAATTTTTACCTTAAGTTTTGATCTTTTTCTTGCTTGGCTCTTAATCTTTTTTTGTAGTTTCTTTCTTGCTTGATATCGTGCTACTAAGAATGTATGATTGATATATGTATCATCTGTAGATCATCTCCTCATTTCATCTAGGCAAGTTTTTTCTTGATCAATCAAGTTTCTCCAGAAACCCGGTTTTTGAGTTGAGAAGGGAGCTCTTGAGTTAGATTTTGATCCTTGCTTATTTGAGGAATAGGTTCCTGACATCCCTAGTAAGGTGTATACAAAGTTTCACGAGTTTTGGATCATCCAATCATAAGTTACACCATTTTCGGATTTGAACTCGTGCTGATTTTACTATTCATACGACACTACCAAGGGGGTACTGTAGCATAGTAGTACCGGGGTGCTGTTCATTCCGGTACTACCAACCATCTAAGAGTAGTAGTGCGGTCTTAGAGCTGATTTTCTTTGAAGATTTTTTCTTCCGTGCATATTTGACCTAATATGGTTTTGGTTGGTTTCTTTTGGGGGAAAATTGTTTTGTGCTCATTCACTCCCCCTTTGATCGCTATTTCGGTCCTTTAGTAGAGCACTAGTCCAAATTATAATAAGTAATGAATACAGATATATCCTACTAAATATTTAGATCAAATTGATCGCCATTCTGTTTCAAAAAAAAAAAGAAACCCACCATAATTGATGCGGTTTAAATTTCCATAAAATTTAGAACAAGTATCAAAGATTTAGATCGATCGAATGCATCCACCATCTTCATTACTACATACTAGTATAGTGCCCGTGCTAGCTATACTACTAAAGATACAGTTTATCAATTAAATGAGAAGAGAAGTATGAATATAACACTTAATAATAAATAATCACGATTGCCGTATGCACAGTACAAAAATGAAGATATAACACTCAATAATATTTTTCGCTAAACCTTTCCGTATGCTCTTAAGACTTGTTCTTATGTCTTGAGGATGTTTTCTGCACTCATTCCACTTGTATTTTAGTATTTCAATTAAGAAACACTTCACGAGGATAGGTGAATCCTGTAAGTACGTTGTAGAACATCATCAAGATAGACCTACTTTACAACCTTATAAAAGTGATTAATAAAATAGAAAGTACCGACCATGCAGATCCGTGTATTAAACCGTTGACCATTCCAAATGTCCAGCACAACATTTAATTGCTACATGTAAGTACACAAAAATTTAACTATTTACTAATCATGTGAAAATAACTTACGGTCTATTGTTTTTGGAGCAGACTTTGGAGCTACAATATGCCAATCATAGATATCGTTGCTCCATGAGGATTTACTATCCTTATAGCACGATCGAATATTATACCAATTTTTGTATTCTATCAAGATAGTAATGGATGGTTTATCCGTTGGAACCCATCCGGGTAGAGGTGTTGGATCAATAACGGAGATAACCACGTCCTTCATGTCGAACGATAACATCTTTGAATCGTCCTCCGTGATAAAAAGGCAGCATAATCTACAAATATAGACATTATATCTTTTGCACACATATATAACATAATAAAGCGTCAAACAATTTATTAAGCAAAGCTTACCATTTGGCATTCGGGCAACGCAATTCCAGTCTCAGGCCAAGCATCAAATAATTTTGCAAGCTTCTCATCTTCAACCTTGACACGAAACTTATGGTACCGTCGGTAATTACAAAGTGGCTGTGATAAATTAAAACATTAAAAAATAGCCAGTTGATTATTGCATAATGTGTACATATATAACGCAAAAATATGAAAACATACGCAGAACTGTAAATCTAGGTAGTGGCATATGGGATCCCTAAAATACATGGTTTCATCGCTTGCGAGCATGCGCACCCCTGCATTAAAGCAATCAATGTCCATAGGTTTTCTACCATCAAGTATTTCTTGGAGTTTCTCGAGTGTTATGCTTATAGGGTAGGCTCGGAGTTTCACACCCATTCTTTCCTGTAAAAGATGCTTTGTGTTAGATATTAACACTAATCGACTTAACACGCATAAAAGAGTAGCTATGTGTATGAAGGCATAAAAATAGTAGAAATAATAAGAATCACATACCCCAAAGCATCTCCGTCAGTTATAGACATGATTTGGCCATAAATTGCATTGACCGTCTCTTTAAAGCTAACACAATTCACTTGAGTGTTTACGCCAGGCAATAGTGCATCTTCTCTCATTTCCTGTAGTGTGTATAAAATCACACATTCATTTGGATCTACTACTTCTTGATCTTCGAAACTTCATCTTGGCATCCTTTTTGCGGTTTAGAGGCGAATCGAAAATGATGGTAGCTAATTTTGATATGAAATTAGTCATGTCTTGCTCTTGTGAAATATTAAAATGCATTAACTTTATCTGAAACACATGTCTAAACACGTAATAATAATTTTTTACAATTACGACTAATATTGTTAGTTAGTCCAACTCCGCCCAAGATACTCCATGTAATTTAATAAAAATAGGCCACATGACACACTACAACCAAACGTTGAACATTCGAACATTTTAATATATTGCTTTAGTTTGGAGCAAGTACTCTAAAAATTCATTGCTTTAGTAAAGTGACGAACAAGTGGGTCATGTATAATTTAACAATAGCAAATATAGATAGGAAAGCAACTAAATCTTCTTCAATCTACCATATTTAGTAAAGTGTGTAACCATCAACCAGGCTCTAACAATTCTTGTTTTGTGCGCGCGCGAGCAGATGTCTCGGTGATGAGCGGTGCACAGATATTCATGATGCAGGACTTGAAGATTACGGACACGCAGATTGAGATCCTCGCCGGCATCATCAACATCTTCTCGCTAGTCGGCTCGCTCGCGGCAGGATGGACGTCCGACTGGATCGGTCGGCGGTACAACATGGTCCTCGCGTCGGCCATATTCTTCATGGCGCCTAATCATGGGCCTCGCCCGAGCTATGCGATCCACATGCTAGGCGCTTCATCGCCGGCGTCGGCGTCGGCTCTGCGCTAATGATCGCATTGGTGTACACGGCCGAGGTTGCCCCACCTCGGCCGCGGCTTGCTCACGTCCTTCCCGAGGTGTTCATCAATACGGGGTCCTCCTTGGCTCGTCTCCAACCGCCTTCCACGCCTCCCGTTCACATCACCGGCGCGCCATGTTCTGGTCGGCGCCGTCGCCGTCTTCCTCGCCTTGGGTGTCCTTGCCATGCGAGTCACCACGGTGGCTCGTCATGCGAGGGGCGCATCGGTGGCGCGCGCGTCCTCGAAGACCTCCGACTTCGCCCGCGCGAGGCCGAGGAGCGGCTCGCAGATATCAAGAACACCATTGGCATCCCGAAGGGCTCTCCGACAACGAAGACGTCGTAGCCATCGCCCGCAAGAGTAAGGGCACCCACAGAGAGGGTGTGGAGGACTGGCGATCCACCGACGCCACCCATGCGCGCACACTCATCGCTGCCTTGGCCTCCGGTTCTTCCAGCGAGGCCTCGGGCATCGATTACGTCATCTTTGTGCGGCCGCGGTGTTCGACAAGGCCGACATCAAGTCGAAGACAAACTCCTTAGGAGCAACCGTGGCGATGGGCGCAAGCAAGCGCTCTTCATATTGGTTGCCACGTTCCTCATCGACCGCGTTGGCGGAGGCCACCGCTTCTCACCGGCCAGCGGGCGGGATGGTGATCTCTCTCATCACGCTCGCCTCGGCCTTTGCGTGATCAATCATCGCCCGGCGGAGAGGCGTCGACGCCATTGGCGGGTGTAAGCATCGCTGTCGTGCTTACGTTCGTGGCTTTCTTCTCGATCGGAATGGGTCCTACGCGTGGGTGTACAGCTCGGAGATCTTCCCGCTGCGGCTGCGCGCTCAGGGTTGCGCTCTTGGCACGGCGATGAATCGGATCATGAGCGGGGCCATCACCATGTCCTTCATCTCGCTCTACAACGCCATCACCATCGTCGGAGCTTCTACCTCTCTGCGCATCATGCCGCCGGTGGATGTTCATGTTCTTCTTCTGCCGGAGGCGAGGGTAGGACCTTGGAGGACGATGTGAAGCTCTTGGTGATGGTGATGGCGAGAAAAGGAAGATGAGCGTGAGGAAAGTTGGTGAGATATTATCGGAAGATCGGTGCACATGCATGAATGGAAGAAAATTAAGCGCGATTCATGGTAATCTTGGCCGGTATGGTAAATATTGAATCGAAATCAAATGGGTTTAGATTTGCAACATAATTTTCTTCCATTCATGCCGCTCGCCATGCGCTTCAAAGACCTCTGCATGCGATCCACGCGCCGACGTCCTACCCCTCCAATGTGCTCATCCTCCCGATCTTCACCTCGCGACCACCACCGAAGGTGTTGCCTTGATCTCCTCCACGTCGCGCTCGCCAAGATCGCCTCTGCGGCGGCGCGTCGACAACCTCCGCCGCCTCCGCTCACGTAGCGAAGTACGCGTCCATCTCCGTGAGCCGATCGAGTACGCAAGCCCCGGTGTATTAGTTTTTCCATGCAATTCTATGGAGTATTAAAGAGCGCCTCGTATATTTGTTGTGATTCTTCCATATTTATCCCGCGCATGCATGCACAATCTCATGCATTAATTGACGTTCAACCTTCCAATAGAGTTCGATGGTTTGGCCATAATGATGCATGCATGCACGATTGCCTTTCACAATTAGTAGCCTTCCGTTTCAACCTTTCACGGTACCGAGCTTTCGTTTCAACCTTCCAACTTTAGCTGCTCGAGTTTCCTTCTCCACGTCGCGCGCCTTTTCCCGACGCCACGCTCGTCGAGCATGGATCTTTGACGAAGACGAGCATGACGCTGCGAACGTAGCGCGCAGGCACAGCGGGCATGGGAGAGCATTTTTGTTCGCTAATTCACTTTGTTTTTCGCCAAATTCTAGATTAATATATCGCTTATTGTTGTTGTAGAATATATGGATTATTTGCATAGCAAAACATTCAATTTATTAGTTGTGGATATTACTTGATAGGCACGATAATTGCATTTCATACACACATTCCTTATATAATATTTTTCGCTAAATAATATTATGGCGGCGGTACGTGAGCGCCTTGTATAGGATATGGTGCACATGCATGAATGGAAGAAAATTAAGTGCGCGATTCATTGTACTGACTGGTATGGTAAATATTGAATCGAAATCAAATGGGTTTAGATTTGCAACATAAATTCCATATATACAGTTCAATTGAAATATATATGTGTGGGCTCTCCTGTTGTGGGCCATATGAATGAATGAGTTAGACACATTAAACAACGGCCATCGGATGTAGGTGAATAAAACTGAGGAAAGATCTGAGACGTTCATTTTGATGAATGCAAGTTTACGGGGCGTTTTCTGGGTGCACGAACATTGGACCATCTATAATGAGGTGCGTTATTTAGGGTGGACGTAGGAAAAATTGCTTAGGTGCATTATAAAGGGGTATAAATACACATTCATATAACTGCAATGGAGAGTACTCTATATAAAGCTAGAGTGACATCAGAATGGCCGCAAACTTTTCTTCTGTCGTCTACAAGATCCTTCTCATGGTTGTGATCATGGTTGGTCTCCTCTTCTCCGCCGGTAATTAAGTCTATCTCTTTCCCTAGATCATTGAAGTTTTTTCCCTCGATTGAGACAGATTTTACTACTTTTCAATATGCCACTACCTAGATTTACAGTTCTGCGTATGTTCCATATTTTTGCGTTATATATGTACACATTATGCAATAATCAACTGGTTATTTTTTAATGTTTTAATTTATCACAGCCACTTTGTAATTACCGACGGTACCATAAGTTTCGTGTCAAGGTTGAAGATGAGAAGCTTGCAAAATTATTTGATGCTTGGCCTGAGACTGGAATTGCGTTGCCTGAATGCCGAATGGTAAGCTTTGCTTAATAAATTGTTTGACGCTTTATTATGTTATATATGTGTGCAAAAGATATAATGTCTATATTTGTAGATTATGCTGCCTTTTTATCACGGAGGACGATTCAGCATGTTATCGTTCGACATGAAGGACAGGGTCATCTCCGTTATTGATCCAACACCTCTACCCGGATGGGTTCCAACGGATAAACCATCCGATTACTATCTTGATAGAATACAAAAATTGGTATAATATTCGATCGTGCTATAAGGATAGTAAATCCCTCATGGAGCAGCGATATCTATGATTGGCGTATTGTAGCTCCAAAGTCCATTCCAAAACAATAGACCGTAAGTTATTTACACATGATTAGTAAATAGTTAAATTTTTGTGTACTTACATGTAGCAATTAAGTGTTGTCTTGGGAACTTGACAGTTATTTTGTCATGAACTTCATGCACATCTGGAATGGTCAACAGTTTAATGCACGGATCTGCATGGCCGATACTCTCTATTTTATTAATCACAATTTATAAGGTTGTAAAGTAGGTCTATACTGATGATGCTCTACAACGTACTTACAGGGTTCACCTATCCATATAAAGTGTTTCTTAATTGAAATACTAAAATACAAGTGGAATGATTTCGCGCAAAACATCCCTCAAGACATAAGAACAAGTCTTAAAAGCATACGGAAAACATTTAGCGAAAAATATTATTGAGTGTTATATCTTCATTTTTGTACTCGCATACGGGCACTGTGATTATTTATTATTAAGTGTTATATTCATACTTATCTTCTCATTTAATTGATAAACGGGTGTACTACCGTCGTAGCGTTAGCACGGGCACTATACTAGTCGCCGTTTCGTTCCTTCAGTAGAGTACTACTCCAAATTAGAGTAAGTAATGAATACAGATATATCCTATTAAATATTTAGATCAAATTGATACTGCCATTCTGTTTCAAAAAATAAAAAGAAACCCGCCATAAATTCATTGCCGTTCAATTTCCATAAAAATTTAGAACAAATATCAAAGATTTAGATCAGTTGAATCCATCCACCATCTTCTATTACTATATATACACACATATGGCTGCAATGGAGAGTACTCTGCCCAAACCATTTTACAGCGATTTACGGTAATTAAGTATATCTCTTTCCCTAGATCTGTTGAAGTTTTTTTCCCTGGATTGAAACAGATTTTACTACTTTTCAAATGCTGAAACTCTGAGAGCTTCACAGTGTCCTCCAAGGTCCTGCCCCTCGTCTCCGGCAGGAAGAAGAACATGAACATCCACCCGACGGCAGCGATGCTAGCGTAGAGGTAGAAGCTCCCGGCGATGGTGATGGCGTTGTAGAGCGAGATGAAAGACATGGTGATGGCCCCGCTCATGATCCGATTCATCGCCGTGCCAAGAGCGCAACCCTGAGCACGCAGTCGCAGCGGGAAGATCTCCGAGCTGTACACCCATGCGATGGGACCCATTTCGATCGAGAAGAAAGCCACGAACGTAAGAACGACAGCGATGCTTACGCCCGCCAATGGCGTCGACGCCTCTCCCGTCGGGCGATGATCGATCACATGCAGTGCCGAGGCGAGCGTGATGAGAGAGATCACCATCCCGCCCGCACTGGTGAGAAGCAGCGGTCTCCGGCCGACACGATCGAGGAGGAACGTGGCAACCAATATGAAGAGCGTCTTGCTTGCACCCACCGCCACGGTTGCTCCTAAGGAGTTTGTGTTCGACTTGATGCCGACCTTGTCGAACACCCGCGGGTTGTACAGCACGACGGAATCGATGCCCGAGGCCTGCTGGAAGAACTAGAGGCCAAGACAGGCGATGAGTGTGCAGCGCGCGGGTGGCGTCGGGTGGATCAGCAGGTCCCTCCACACCCCCTCTCCGTGGGTGCCCTTACTCTTGCGGGCGATGGCTACGACGTCTTCGTTGTCGGAGAGCACTTTGGGGATGCCAATGGTGTTCTTGATGTCTGCGAGCCGCTCCTCGGCCTCGACGGGCGAGTCAGAGGTCTTTTGGAGGACGCGGCGCGCGTCACCGATGCGTCCCTACATGACGAGCCACCGGGGCGACTCCGGCATGGCAAGGACGCCCAAGGCGAGGAAGACGAGCGGCACAGCGCCGACCAGGAACATGGCGCGCCAGCTGATGTGAACGGGGAGGCTGTGGAAGGCGAAGTTGGAGACGTAGCCGAGGAGGACCTCGGTGTTGATGAACACCTCGAGGAAGGACGTGAGCAAGCCGCGGGCCGAGGTGGGGGCAACCTCGGTCGTGTACACCAGCGTGATCATGAGCGCATAGCCAACGCCAACGCCGGCGATGAAGCGCCCTAGAATGAGGATCGCGTAGCTCGGGGCGAGGCCCATGATTAGGGCGCCCACGAAGAATATGTCCGACGCGAGGACCATGGTGTACCGCCGGCCGATCCAGTCGGACGTCCGTCCTGCTGCGAGCGAGCCGACTAGCGAGAAGATGTTGATGATGCCGCAAGGATCTCGATCTGCGTGTTCGTAATCTTCAAGTCTGCTTCATGAATATCGTACCGCTCATCATCGAGACATGCGCTGCATGCATCTGAACAAGAATTGCTAGAGCCTGGTTGGTGGTTACACACTTTACTAAATATGGTAGATTGAAGAAGATTTAGTTGCTTTCCTATCTATATTTGCTATTGTTAAATTATACATGACCCACATGTCCGTCACTTTACTAAAGCAATGAATTTTTAGAGTACTTGCTCCAAACTAAAGCAATATATTAAAATGTCCGAATGTTCAACGTTTGGTTGTAGTGTGTCATGTGGCCTATTTTTATTAAATTACATGGAGTATTGGACGGGAGATGGACTAACTGACAATATTAGTCAGGTAATTGTAAAAAAGTTATTATTACGTGTTTACACATGTGTTTCCTATAAAGTTAATGCATTTTAGTATTTCAGACAAGACATGACTAATTTCAGATCAAAATTAGCTGCCATCATTTTCGATTCGCCTCTAAACGCAAAAAGGATGCCAAGACGAAGTTTTCAGTACGGAAGAAGTAGTAGATCCAAATGAATGTGTGATTTTAGACACACTACAGGAAATGAGAGAAGATGCACTATTGCCTGGCGTAAACACTCAAGTGAATTGTGTTAGCTTTAAAGAGACGACCAATGCGATTTGTGGCTAAATCATGTCTATAACTGACGGAGATGCTTTGGGGTATGTGATTCTTATTATTTCTACTATTTTTTTATGCCTTCATACACATAGCTACTCTTTTGCACGTGTTAAGCTGATTAGTGTTAATATCTAACACAAAGTATCTTTTACAGGAAAGAATGGGTGTGAAACTCTAAGCCTTACCCTATAAGCATAACACTCGAGAAACTCCAAGAAATACTTGATGGTAGAAAACCTATGGACATTGATTGCTTTAATACAGGGGTGCGTATGCTCGCAAGCGATGAAACCATGTATTTTAGGGATCCCATATGCCACTACCTAGATTTACAGTTCTGCGTATGTTCCATATTTTTGCGTTATATATGTACACATTATGCAATAATCAACTGGCTATTTTTTAATGTTTTAATTTATCACAGCCACTTTGTAATTACCGACGGTACCATAAGTTTCGTGTCAAGGTTGAAGATGAGAAGCTTGCAAAATTATTTGATGCTTGGCCTGAGACTGGAATTGCGTTGCCTGAATGCCGAATGGTAAGCTTTGCTTAATAAATTGTTTGACGCTTTATTATGTTATATATGTGTGCAAAAGATATAATATCTATATTTGTAGATTATACTGCCTTTTTATTACGGAAGACGATTCAGCATGTTATCGTTCGACATGAAGGACAGGTTTATCTCCGTTATTGATCCAACACCTCTACCGGATGGGTTCCAACGGATAAACCATCCAGTTACTATCTTGATAGAATACAAAAAATTGGTATAATATTCGATCGTGCTATAAGGATAGTAAATCCCTCATGGAACGACGATATCTATGATTGGCGTATTGTAGCTCCAAAGTCTGTTCCAAAAACAATAGACCAGTAAGTTATTTACACATGATTAGTAAATAGTTAAATTTTTGTGTACTTACATGTAGCAATTAAGTGTTGTGCAGGAACTTGACAGGTTATTTTGTCATGAACTTCATGCATATCTGGAATGGTCAACAGTTTAATGCACGGATCTGCATGGCCGATACTCTCTATTTTATTAATCACTTTTTATAAGGTTGTAAAGTAGGTCTATACTGATGATGCTCTACAACGTACTTACAGGGTTCACCTATCCTTAGGAAGTGTTTCTTAATTGAAATACTAAAATACAAGTGGAATGAGTGCGCGGAAAACATCCCTCAAGACATAAGAACAAGTCTTAAGAGCATACGGGAAACATTTAGCGAAAAATATTATTGAGTGTTATATCTTCATTTTTGTACTCGCATACGGGTACTGTGATTATTTATTATTAAGTGTTATATTCATACTTATCTTCTCATTTAATTGATAAACGGGTGTACTGCCGTCGTAGCGTTAGCACGGGCACTATACTAGTCGCCATTTCGTTCCTTCAGTAGAGTACTACTCCAAATTAGAGTAAGTAATGAATACAGATATATCCTATTAAATATTTAGATCAAATTGATACTGCCATTCTGTTTCAAAAAATAAAAAGAAACCCGCCATAAATTCATTGCCGTTCAATTTCCATAAAAATTTAGAACAAATATCAAAGATTTAGATCAGTTGAATCCATCCACCATCTTCTATTACTATATATACACACATATGGCTGCAATGGAGAGTACTCTGCCCAAACCATTTTACAGCGATTTACGGTAATTATGCGTCAGATCGCAAAATCCAAATAAAGCATAAGGCTTTGACATCTGGATCGGAATCCTATGCAACTTGCAACGGCAGAATGATCTTCTTGGGGAGGAAGCCAAGCCTCTGCTCCCCTCCCCCACGACGTGGCGCATCACTCGCCGTCTCTCGCCGAGCCCGCCATTCAAGCCGACGGTCGCGATCCGAACCCTGCGGCCGCGGGCCCCACCACGTCACCCTTCGCCGCACAGGCGCACACTGGACGAGCCATATAAATACACATTCATATGGCTGCACTGCAATGGAGAGTACTCCGCCCAAACCATTTTAAGCCCTTCCACGAATCCATATACTATAAAGCTAGCTAGAGTGACATCAGGATGGCAGCAAACTTTTCTTCTGTCGTCTGCAAGATCCTTCTCATGGTTGTGATCATGGTTGGTCTCCTCTTCGCCGCCGGTAATTAAGTCTATCTCTTTCCCTGGATCTGTTGAAGTCTTTTTTCCCTGGATTGAGACAGATTTTACTACTTTTCAAATGCTGAAACTCTGAAAGTCTCTGTGTTTAGGATTTATGTAGTTGACCACTTGAACTGATCTTACAAGGCTGCATGCAGGGGAAGCCAAGTTGTGCATTTCGCGGTGCCCGTCTGACTGCTCGTTGTGGTGCATCACGATGGGGCAGCCCAAGGGTGGCGAGTGCTATGAGAGAGTCTGCTGCTGCTTCGAAGGATAGTTGCCTGTGAATTGAATTAAAATGAAATGTTCCACGCATGATTTATAGCACCATTCATGTGTGAAATAAACGTCACGTAATGCGGTGCCTACCAAAAGAACTGAAATAAAATGGGAATGTGTTGGTATTTATGATCTAGGGAAGAATGCAATGCTTAATATCTTGTGCTCCTGAAATTTACAAAAGAAGATGATGAGAACTACATGGGAGGCATTATGAACTTTGCACAAAGCCGTCTTCTCTCTGCATTTGGTTTTGATGTTTCTCTCGTACGATCCCTCGAGTATTCTCTTTGCGGTCAATCGATCGATTAATGTTAGGGCAACATGCTCATTAGGCGCTTCCATAAATCATACCTCAAAAAGGTGAGCCAACTCATGAAAATATACTCAGATCACTACAACTCGATTTTAGTGTAATCAATAAATACATGCAGCAGCAGAAGGCATCTCGCTACTAGCTAACTCAACGATCTAGGCAAAAGATGACTCACTCTGTTCCAAAAAAGAAATGATCACTTGATATTTCTCTCTGCACATCCTGGAAACTAATGCATGCGTGTGCCTGTCAGGAACTCTATGACCTGCTGGCCGTAGAACTAAGCACCATATGTCTCTTCTCCACTTAAGCCATAAATAGAGAGCATTACGCCAAATTCTAGAAACTAATAAATACATATATATCCTACAAGATATTTGAATCAAATCAACACGCTAAAAGAGAGAGCTTTAAAGCATTTGAATTCTACTCCCTTCGGTATTTTGGATATAGGTGCAATCAAACTTTCCAAACTTTGATTGTCAATATCTTTTTAAATATTTAAATTGGATACATCATATGTGTAGATTTGCCTCAAAAAGCATTTTCATAATATTAAAATTTTATTGAGTTTTATAAATATATCTATTATATTTTAAAAGCTTATAGAGAGTTCCTAAAAAAAGAGAAATAGGCTAGAAATTCTCGTAGAAAGCAAAACTTTAAGCCCTTAATCTAGTGGACCCTAATTACAATTATCATCAGATCTTTTGATAAAAATAGGAATATGCTATAAATACTAAAAAAAAACAAAATATCTGGCCCTTAATCTGGTGGACCCTAAGTTAAACTACAATACCCATTGGATGTTATTATTTAAATAAAAATATCTACCATCTATCTAGTGGACCCGAGTTATAACGGCGTAGATTAAAAAAAGAGCCTATGCCAAGTACAATAAAAAATAGAAATTCAGAAGAAAAAAATTAGCCATTTGATTTTCATATGAACTCCAAATTAAAATCCATACATAGCTAAAATTCAAAATAAAATTAGTAGTCGGATTTGTATATAAAATCTAACCTAAAACTAGTATTCAAAATTGAAAAATAACAATAATTTTTTTTCATATGAACTCCAAATTAAAACACAGTCATAGCTAAAATTTAGAGTAAAATCAGATAAAAATTAGCAGTTGGATTTGTATATTAGATCTAACCTAAAACTAATATCCGAAACTAAATAAAAATAATAATAAAATTAACAGCTTAGATTAAAAGAAAGCATCCATACCGAGAAGAATAAAATAATAATAGAAATTTAGAATAAAAAATAAAAGGAAATCAACCATTTAACTTTCATACAAACTCCAAATTAAAATGTGTACATAGTTGAAATTTGAAATAAAAATTTGTAGTTAGATTTGTATAACAATTCTAAATAAAACTGATATGCAAAATTAAATAAAAAAATAACAATGAAAATTAAAATAAATTCGGAATAAATAACAGAAGGGAATTAACCATTTCAATTTAACTCTAAATTAAAACTTTGAAACTGGAAATTAAATAAAAATAACAAAAAATAAAAGAATAAAAATAAATGGAAATTAGGGATTGTTTTTTATTTCCATAATAAATGAAAAATATGATTTTTTTTGTTTTATTCAGAATTACAATATTTGATTTGTATGTACCAAGATAAGCAATGTCATGTGCACTAAAAGAAAGACAAGCATTACAATAACAAAATTAAGAGATGATGATATAAATAAAAATATTAGGTTATCTTTGCGTTCTTTTTTACTATGAAAGTATTTAGGGAATAATGTTTAGATCACATGTGATAAATATTGTGAAACAGAGTGAATATATTTTCTCCTATTATATATAATATCAAAATATCACAACTAGAGTCCTTTAATGATCTATTTTCCTAAAAACAAAATCACATATGTATTACCAAGTCTTTTAAACATGCTTCAAGGATGATACACGTGCAAGTGCGCTGGTCACCTTGTTAGTTATAATAGAAATTAGTAGTCAAAATTGTGTTTTAGAGACCATGTTAATGTAGATATGATTAGATGACTGCAATGTAAACTCTTAACTGACCTGTATCAATAAAAATTCTACTCCTAAGCCATAAATGTAGAGCATTAATCCAAATAAGATGGGTTCTAAATACAGATATATCCTGTTAAATATTTAGATCGGTTGATTCTACCATTCAATTTCAATAAAGAAGAATAGTAATGTGCCATTCTCCACCATCACAAGTACTCCCCCATCGCAAATAGTTGTCATTTTACACATTGATATGGTTTTCAAAACACAATTTTGATCACTAATTTCTAATATGATATATTTATAGAATCTATTAAAATTATAATATTATGAAAGTACTTTTTGAGATAAATCTACACATTTGATTTTCATATATCCAATTTAAATATTTACAAAGATATTGATAGTCAAAGTTTCGAAAGTTTGACCGCACCTATGTTCAAAACGATAATTGTTTGTGACTGGAGAGAGTAATTAATTAAGATCCTATAAGAGATTTAAATCAATAGGATCGATCCTACCATTGTACAACACTATATATACACATGCTTAGATGGCTGCAACGGAGAGAACTCCACTCAAACCATTTTCAGTCATTCCACGGTTAAATGTAAATAGCTAGAACGACATCAGGATGGCAACAAAATTCACTTCTGTCGTCCGCAAGATCCTACTCAAGGCCGCAGCCTACGCAAGTCGCAACTGTTAAGGAACCTCGCTATTGAATAGTCCGGGGTTCCCGAACAGATCTGAAGTGGAGAACAGAAAGAGAGAGAGACACGTGTTTAGGGAGAGCGAAAGCGGAAATTCTTTATTGCTAATGAATTCTGTGTACATGGGGGGGAACCCCCCTCCTCCTTTTATAGCGCTCTCTAGGGTTTCGGCTAAGGGTCCACATGGGCCTTCAATGGGCTTTAGGGTTTCTCAACACTCCCCCTTGGGCCCTTTGCGCGAGATGCATATGCCTCATTAAAACTCGGAAAAACCCGATGGGAAAAATACTTGGAGAAAGAGTACATAGCATACGCTTACTATGTTGCACTAATTGCCTCGTTAAAACCTTACGCAAGAAAACTTCATGAAAAACTTGCTAAGGAAAAGAGTACAATTCTCCCAACTTCAATTGCTAATCTTGAGATTCATGTTGGGTATTCATAATTCATGCTCGAGATTCATGTGGGAGTATGTGACATATCTCCCCAAAATCTGCACTTCTCTAAGTCTCATCATCCCAATTCCTTTCACGCACCTTTCAAAGGTAGATCTTGGGAGTGATTTAGTGAACAAATCTGCAAGATTTTCACATGACTTAGTATGCAATATCTTGATCTCGTTCATCTTATGCAATTCATGAGCATAGAAGAACTTGGGGTTGATATGCTTCGTGAGATTGCTCTTCACATAACCCATTTGTGCTTGGGCAACACAAGTGCATTATCTTCATAAATTATTGTAGGAGTTTGCTCAATGTTCAAACCACATGACTTACGGATGTGGTGAACCATTCTTCCGAGCCATGCACATTCACAAGATGCTTCATACAAAGCGATGATTTCCGAGTGGTTTGTCAGCGTCGAGACGAGTCCGCTTAGACGACTTCCAAGAAATTGCTGTTCCTCCACATAGGAAAACATAGCCAGTTTGGGACTTGCCAGTATGCGGGTCTGATAGGTACCCAGCATCAGCATAGCCAACCAAATTCAATTCATTATTTCTTCTAAAGAACAGACCGAGGTCTTTGCTTCCTTGGAGGTAGCGGAAGATGTCCTTGATCCCTTTCCAATGCCTTTTGGTGGGTTCTGCACGCCTTTGTCTGAGCTAGTAAATTCACAGCGAACGCAATGTCCGGTCTAGTGCTATTCGCAAGGTACATGAGTGCTCCAATTGCACTCAAATATGGGAATTCTGCTCCCAGGACTTCCTCCCCCTCTTCTCTGGGTCTGTATGGATCTAGGTCTGCTTGGAGTGACCTTCCAACCATTGGAGTCTTTGCAGGATATGATTTTTCAAAGTTAAATCTTTCCAACACTTTCTGCGTGTAGGTTGATTGGTGTACCAAGATTCCTCCTTGGACATGTTCAAGCCGCAAGCCTAAACAAAACTTGGTTTTACCCAAATCTTTCATTTCAAACTCGGACTTCAAGTATGAGCATGCCTCTTCAATTTCTTCATCCATCCCAATGATGTTCAAGTCATCTACATAGACGGAGATTATACAAAATCCATTCGGGATCATTGTATAAACACACATGGACAATCTTATTTGTTTGTGTAGCCTTTCTTGCAGAGAAAGTCACTCAGCGATTGTACCACATTCTTCTGATCGCTTGACCCATACAAATGATTTCTCCAATTTCACACTGCAGGTTTCTATTTGCTCCATCTTGGTTCGGGATAGGAATTCCTTAGGTACTTTCGTGTATATCTCGAATCCAAGTTTCCATCTGAGTATCTTTGTGACAACATCCATTAGCTTCATTCTCAACTTCAAGTTGATCGCCATTGAGATCAAATATCTAAAGGTAATTCCTCCCATGACCGGAGAATAGGTTTCTTCATAATCAACTCCGGGGCGTTGAGTGAAACCTTGAGCTACAAGCCTTGCTTTGTACCTTACAACCGTTGTTTTCATTTCTCTTAGAACAAAGACCCATTTGTGACCTCATGGGGTTTATATGGGGAGGTGTGCGGCATACGAGCAAACACCTCTCTCTTGTTCGGAGAGACTAACTCTGCGATGATTGCCTTTTCCATTCTTCCCAATCTAGCCTTTTCTTGCACTCTGCGAAGATGCGGGCTCGGGATCATGATCAATGATCGAGGCAATCTTCTTTGCAAGTAGGCATCAACGTTGGTCGTTGCTCTATTCGAGGATTCTCTGTTATTACAAAGTTTATGGCCATTTCTTCATGGGGTGCTTCATGCACTTCTACTTGCTCTTATTGCTTTTCCCTATCGCAGAGCAAGTTCCTTTAGCTTTTCATCGCCTATGTGTGCGCACACATTATTTCCTGGCTTCTGCAGTGGAAGATTCAAGTCCGGAATTGCCTTTCTGTTGGCTTCTTTCCAGTGCAGTCTCAACTGCTCCCCTTCTTTCCTTGGGGCATTTTCGTGATTGGTTGTGGTAAGTCCTCTCGCCCGATTTTCTCAGACGTCTCCGGGTACTTTGGGTTTGAGGAGCCGGTTTCTGTTCTTTTCTTTGAGGCCTCTGAGCAGTGAGGATACCTTCTATTTTCTTTGGTATTTCCACCCTCTCGTGCATTTCTTGCTGGTACATGCGACTTAACCACGCCCTTCGATCACAAAATGATCAGGCGGTTCATTTGCTAAATTCGCAAATCAATTATCTTCGGACTTCTTGATTTGCTTCATTAGTGCGGGGTCATGTGCGGGGATCGGTGGAATGCCATATGATTTCCGGCATTTTTCATCAAAGGTTGATTTCCTCCCCTAATGACGGAAGCGATCCTCGTCAAAGATGCAATCAATGACCGGTCAGTATGCAAATCTCCGATCATGGGTTCTAAATACGATTATGGATGCACTCTCATAACCAACGTATATCCCGGACTTGCGGAGAGGGCCCATTGCGATCCGTGAGGGTGGTATAGGTACATATACCATACACCCAAATTTTCTAAGATGGGAGATCTTGGGATGATCCGTGCACAAGTCGCATAGGAGAATGGATGTTGTAGGCCGACGGTCTAAAATTGATAAGAGCTGCTGCGTGCGAGACTCGTGTCCCCAACAAGTGTTGGGCAAGTTACAACTCTGCAAAAGCGGTCCGGCAATGAACTTAATCCTCTTTATTAGTGCTTCGCTGGTCCGCTTCTGCGTATGAGCGTGCGATGCGGAGTGCTCAATCGCTATCCACATTCTTTGTGCAATAATCATCAAATGCCTTTGAAGTAAATTCTCGGCATTGTCCATTCTAATGGACTTCACGCGATGATCGAGGAAAGCGTTCTTAATTCTTATGATCTGCGAGATCGACTTTGCAAAAGCATGGTTTCTTGTTGACAACAAGCATACATGCGACCATTTCGAGGAAGCATCGATGAGCACCATAAAGTATCGAAGCGGCCTCGACAGGGGCTGAATCGGACCATAAATATCCCCTGGATGCGTTCGAGAATGCGAGGATTTCATTTTGCACTTTCATGACAGAGGGTCTAGTTATTAATTTCCGGTGGCACATGCAGGCACACAAAATCTTCATGATTCGGAAATTTTTAACATTTATGCCATGACCACGTGAGTTGTTCACTATATTTCTCATCATTCTAAGACCAGGATGACCTAATCTACCATACCATAAAGAAAATAATTGAGCTTCTAAAAGCAGTCTTCAAGGAAGTATACACTTGGTGCATGAATATTCGTGTAGTACAACCTGATTCATATGAGGACATTTTTCTAATACCATTTTCCACATACCGCGTGCTTCACAATGCACAAGTATTCTTTGCCATTTTCTTCATTGGTTTCTACGTGAAAACCATTGGCGCGGATGTCTTTAAAGCTTAAGAGAGTGCGTGTTGATTCGAGGTACAAAGGGCTTCTTCAATTACCAAAGTTGTACCCATAGGCAATATAATTGTGGCTCTTCTGAGCCGATTACATATGAGTCGCTTCTGCGATCGTAGTAATCTTTCCAAATTCTTCGTGATCGATTGGAAATATTTAGACTCTCTTAAGATGGTATTTGTTGTGCCACTATCAACAATGCATACCTCTTCCATTTGGGCGCTACACGATTTCTAGATAAAAGAAATATAATTCTAATCAGATAGAGGCAAAACAATCCAAATATTACTTGCAAAATTGAAGAATACTGGAATAAAGAATAAATTGCGTATTTATTCATGAAAAAAGTATGCTCTTCTAGAGCTTACTATTCATTATTCAAAAGAAAATGCTAACAACCATAATCTAAAAAAATAATGCGATTCATGCATTAGCGGGCTTTGGACTTTCCCTTGGCCTGAAACTTCTCTTTTTCACCCTGCTCGCCCTTCTTTCTATGAATGGGCTTTCTCACCTTATAGCTATTGGCATTAACTTCTGTGCCAGTGCCCCTTCCAGGTGGCTGTGAGACATAGTTCTTGCGTAGAACATCGTCTCGCGATTCCGCAACATGCATTACATCAATCAGTTCGCTATACTCCTTGTATGCGTCGGCGATAATGCGTGCACTCGGATAGCATTTAGGTGGAAGGTAGAGAGTTTTCTCAATCTTCTCCTCATCGGTGATCTTCTTGCCACATAGGGAGAGATTAGTACAAATTACATGCAAGGCTTTGATCGTTACGCTTGACGGTAGGTTTCGCGTCTGCAAGGACCCTAGACCAATCGCGACGGGAGCTTCTTGCCCCAAGAGCGATCTTCACGTCCGATGCCCAAGTGAGGTAGTTCTGACCGTGCGGGGCCAGTTCTTCAAACTCACGATTCACGATGCCGGACATCTTCATGATTTCAAAATTCCGATATTAGATTACTGCGTGTAATCTAATAGAAAATGGTTGCAATAAGCATAAAGAACAGAAAATAAATTCATATGCATTGCAATATATTAAATAAAGCAACGGATTCAAATTCATAAAGAAAATTCATAAAACAGAGAAATAGAGCAAGAAAAATTAAAAATAGAGCCAAATAAATCTTCTTGATTTTTCTGGCAATTTTTCAAATTTTCTGCAATTTTTTTTTTTGCAATTTTTTTTTCTTTTCTTTCTTTTTCTTCTCCTTTCTTTTCTTTTCTTTTCTTTTCTTTTTCTCTTTTTTTTCTTTTCCTTTTCCGGCCGGATGGCCATCGGGCCTTGCTCCGGCCCATAAGTCGCACGCGCTAGGGTTTCCCCTTGCGCCTCGCGTTTCGCGCCGTGCGCCGCCTCCTTCTGCGCCTCGCGCCGTCTGCTTGCCTTCCTCTCGCGCGTGCTCTTCTCTTGCGCGCGCCGTGCGAGGCGTGGTGGGACTTCGAGCCGAACTAGCGATCGTCGGCGGCGGGGCAGCAGCGGCGAAGCGACAACATGCGGCAGCACAGCCAGCCTGCGCGCGCTTGACCGCGCGGCGGCATCTTCCTCGGCGGCGCGAGGGCGGCGATGGCGGGCGGCCGAGCCGTGGCGATGCTCACGCGGCGGAGGCCGAGGCGCGGCAGCGCGCGGGCCGAGCCGGTTCGTCTTGGCGGCGGCGCGGATGCCGAGCCGACCGGCGGCGCGGCGAGGTCGAGTGCCGTCGCGGCGGCGGCGGCCGAGCCTTGCGGCGGCGGCGCGCCGTCGCGGACCGAGCGCCGTCGACGGCGGCGACCTAGCGCTAGGGCGGCGGCGGCGGCTGCGCCGTCTTGTGGCAGCCGAGGCGGCCGGGCGTCGGGCCGTGTGCTTCTTGCGCGGGCCGGCCGCCGGGCCGTCGCGGTGGCGGCGGCCGGCCGGGCGGCTGCTGGCGGTGGCGCGCGACCATGGCGGCGCTTCGGGCGCGATAGCGAGGCGGCAGACACGTGTCTGGCGGGTGGCGGCGGCGGCGCGACTTTGGGCGGGCCGGGCGCGACAATACATGGCAGCGGCGGCGAGCGGGCCGACGAGGCGGCGCGCTTCTTCCGTCTTGGTGGCGGCGCGAAGGGCACCGATGGCGACATGCGCGGGGCTGCTTCTTCTTGAGCAGCGTCGGCGACGGAGCGGCGCTTCTGGCGCGGGCGCCGACGGGCGGGTGCCGCCGCGGGCGCCGGCGGCGGCGGCGCAGCGCGGAGGCGGCAGCGGCTGCGTGCGGCCCCACGGATCTGTGGCGCGCGCGTCGCCGGCGGTGGATGAAGGCGTAGCGTGGCTGCGTCGGCGGGGGCGAGACGCGCGCGGCGGCGGCCCGTGTGCGACGGTGCGGCTTCATGCCGCCGGCGAGGCGAGGCGGCGCGGCCGTCTGGCGCCGCTTGCGGGCCGGGATCGGGTGGCGCCGCCGCGGCGGCGGCAGGCGATCAAGGTGAGACGCTTCGTGCGCGACGGTGGCAAGGCTGCGTCTGAAACCACGTTAGTGGCGGCGCTTCGTCGCGGCGTCTTGAGGTGGCGGCCGAACGCGGTGGCTGCATGCCGAGGCGATAGCCTTTCTTTTTTTCTCTGGATGTAATGTGCTTCATGTGCACTGTTGTTTCGTGTCGATGTAGCTTCTTGCCACGTGACAAATGCAGTACCGTTGCGTAGGTTAGATGCATGCATAGAAAACAACAAGCGTTTAGATTCAATTGCTGAAATCCCACCTTTTCTCACCTTTTCAATCGATCTCGGTGAGCTTCGTGCGATAACGTGTTAAGGAACCTCGCTATCGAATAGTCCGGGTTCCGAACAGATCTGAAGTGGAGAAGAAGAGAGAGAGAGACACGTGTTTAGGGAGAGCGAAAGCGGAAATTCTTTATTGCTAATGAATTCTGTGTACATGGGGGGGAACCCCCCTCCTCCTTTTATAGCGCTCTCTAGGGTTTCGGCTAAGGGTCCACATGGGCCTTCAATGGGCTTTAGGGTTTCTCAACAGCAACGTCTCATTCCTCGAGACGAATGCCGCCGTCACCTCGCGGTCTTTTGCCCAGGTTGCCACCATTAACGGAGGAGAGAGAGAGAGAGCCTAATTTCATGGATCTCCACCTAATTCGTCTTCAATTTCTTCAATTTGCAACGAATCTACTCAAATTTCCAAATATAGCAGTCGCATACATGAATAAAGGCCTCCCATTTTGTCTCGCCTGCGACCTCCAAAATATCAAGAACCGCCCTACATATATGAAAGACTATGTGGAGGTCTATCCTTATGTGTGATGAGTAATTGATGAGTTTTGAGCTTATGTTGCTTTAAATTGATTTGGATTTGAAGCAATTTGAGTGTTGGTCTCTAGCCGGGGCTTTGGTGGTTGGAGACCGGTCGTCCGACCCAGTGGTGGGGCCTTGGTGGTTGGAGACCGGTCGTCCGACTCAGTGGTCGGGGCCTTGGCTGTTTGGAGATCAGTCGTCCGACCCCGAGTGGTCGGGGCTCTCGCTAGTCGGAGACCAGTCGTCCGACCTCGAGTGGTCGGAGACCAGTGGTCGACCTCGAGTGGTCGAGATGGAGACCGGTGATCCGACCCGAGTGGTGCAGGCCTTGGTGGTCGGAGACCGATCGTCGAACTCAGTGGTCGGGATGGAGACCAGTGGTCAGACCACGTGTGGTCAGGGTTTTGCTGATCAGCGTAGTGTATATCTTTCTGTTGAGATGGATATGTGTTGTGGGCATTGCTATGTGAGGAGTTTCTTTGTCTTTGATGGTTGCAGGGCAACGGTGCTAGGTCATGGTGAGGCGAAGGGTGACCGGGACTAGGCAATGAGTGTCGGAGGTCCAGACGGTCGGGAGATCGCCGGAAGATGATCTGAGACGGAGTCCGGGCAAGTCAAGAAGATAAGGAAAGAAGATGAAGCTAGCTTGTCACTACTTGGATCAAGGAGAGCTGTAGGGTTGCAGTTCTGAAAGATAAAGTAGTGGATAAAGTGTAGCTTCTTTGTCAGTGTCTTGAGATAGTACACGAGAGTAGTTGAGAGTTGTTGAGAGTGATGATGTAAGGATCAAATCCTGGCTCTTGGATGTTGGCTTAGGATTGAGCAGGACATCCAAAGGTGGAATTGATCCAGTCACTATAAATAGAGGGTAGGGCAGCCTCCCTCTTTGAAGGTTCCGAGGTTTTTCTTTGCTCATTTGAGTTTTGCCCACTTTGTTGTGAGGCTTTGTAAACCTCCCTTCCGAAATGAAATGTTCTTCATTTATGTTCTTGTTTCATTTCCTTACGTATTTACATTACGCACTTAAATTACATTATCTAATTTCGCATTTACTTACTTGCAATTTACTTTACGTAATTTGGATTTGCCTCATCTCCTTCTACATGCTATTGAGTCTTTGTTGAAATTCATGATTGATGAACTCTTCTCGGATTCGATGCTTTCAATCATCTAGGCAATCCTTGCGTTCTTGTTGCAAGTTGTAAATATGTGTGTTCTTAAAGTGCATAAGCGTGTGACTTGCGGTTCTTTAGTCTTGATTGGCTTACGGTTCTTGTTGCCAAGGATGAAAGATTCTTTGGATGAATCTTACGTAGGTCATATCCCAATCATCTAGGCAATCTACAACCTCTTCTATTCAGTTTTGCAAGAAACCAATTTTTATGTCTAGTAGAAAAAGTGCCTTGGATCGTGTTTCTATTTGTTTGAAGGGTTGTTTCCTCGTGTACTTACTTGCTATGATTTGTGGAGAGTTATCCAGGATTTCGACCATCAACTCCCACCACAAGTTAGGGGTGAGTCGTGTTCGTGACTCTGTTTTTGGTGTTGCATTTGTTAAAGCGAAAAGGAGCGGAACCTTGGTATCAATTCCTTCAATTGATGATTGAAATAGGTTCTGACATCTTTAGAGAGGTGCACACCAATTTTCACATTTTGGATCAGCCGATCAAAAGTTACATCGATTTACTTTTTGATATCGTGCTGATTTTACTATTCACACGAACACTATTCACCACGAGTCTTGTTCGTCCGACCTCTGCGGTCGGGAGCACTGCTTCATCCGACTAGTCTTTGGTCGAGTCTGTATTCACCGAATACTATTCACCCGAGTCTTGTTCATCCGACCTCTGCGGTCGGAGCACTGTTCATCCGACTAATCTTGACGACCAATTCGCGATCTTGTTCATCCGACGAGCTACCCGACCGATTGCAATTTTTATTGATCACCGACCTTAATCGGTGGAGCCTGCATTCATGAAATTGCACGATCGATGGTTCAGATTCTTTCTTTCTGGTCTTTTGGTGGTTTGAATTCTAGGGGGAGAGTTTATTCGAAAATTTTATTTGGCTCCTATTCACTCCCCTCTAGTCGCCTTTTTCGATCTTTCAATATATAACATTGAGTGTCCATCTACTGTATACTTCATAAAAAACACTGAAGCACATGTCATCACATAAGCAAAAAAGATTAAAAAAACCAAAACAAAATAATATCTAAAATCATGTACTGCGAGAGGCTGGGCTGAGACTGGCAGCCACGAGGGTGACCATGTCCATCTTGTGTGTATTGAGTAGGATTTTTTTTTAAAATAATATATTTTTTGAAAGTAATTACGACATTAATATGTGGATTAAAAAAATTGTAAAAATAATACTACGTCGCCGTACCGGTTGGCGAAAATCAGGTAGTCGCCAGAAAATAGGTTAATTGTGCAATTAAGAACGTCTGATAGAGTGTTTGGCCAGGATTTGGCGAAAATAGGGGTGTCGCCACATGGTATGGCGACAACCTATTTTCGCCATACCATTTAGCGAAAATAAGTGAATTTTTTAAAATAAATGCAAAATATTTTCAAAAAATCCACCTATTTTCGCCAAATGGCATAGCGAAAATAGGTTGTCGCCATACCGTTTGGCAAAAATCCTATTTTCGTCATACCATTTGGCAAAAATAGGGTGTCCCGGCCGTTTGCACTGTTAGACGTTCTTAATTGCGTAATTAACCTATTTTCGCCACACCGTTTGACGAAAATACCATTTTCGCTGAACCATCTAGCGACTACCTGATTTTCACCAACCCGTACGGCGACGCAGTATTATTTTTACAAATTTTTTAATCCGCGTATTATTATCGTAATTACTTTTAAAAAATGTATTATTTAAAAAAATTCTATTGAGTAGTATTGGCTCCTCCGTTCAAATTTATAAGACTTATTTTTTAAATGTTTAAACTGATTTTTTTTCAATGTAAATGTAAAAGGTGTGTCTTATCAATTATAGAGGGAGAAATAAAGGTTTTCAGGATGGCTGATCATCAAGCAACGACTGCCCCATGGCAACATGGCCAAAACAACTGCATCAGCATCAGGCTCTACAAAAACAACTCAGTTTGAAGGCAAGCTAAAACTGCACGGATCAGTTCGTGAAAGGATCTAATGCGCGGACGTACGTCTTCGTTGATTTTGAACACCACATCCTGCACATTCAGCGATTGGCTTTGGAAGAACCTCCTATTTCTTTCCTTCAATAAGTTGCTCGTGCTGATCATATTGCACCAGTAGCATATGTGTTACAGGTATCAGTTAAAGATTCTTACCGCTGCCCTAGGAGGAGACGACTCCTGTAGACGATCATCGTAAGGCAACTGCAGTACGATATATAATGGGCAATATCAAGAGGCTTCTATCATGCATCAAGTCAGTGACAATACTAACTAACAAAATCTAGTCAGCTTTAATAACGAGTTGATAAGTTCGTTGAGCCTAAAGCAAAGTAGGACTCAAGAGGAAGGAAAAAAAAATAGAAAAGCTAACTCAGGCGTCGGCGTCTCCTGCCGGCCTTGCCTCCGCCGCACGACAGCTGCCTTTGTGGCAAAAGAGACAGTCTTGCAAAAGATTTCTCAAGAGATGGAACGGAACGGGCTAAGGAGTAAGGAGTTCTCAAGAGATGGAACGGGCCAAGGAGTAAGGAGTGCTTGAAGAGGAAAAAGTACTACGAAAGCCAAATAACCAGGTTGGAAGTGTCCAGTTGCGCATAAGCCGCATATGATCGTGTTGACCATACGCGTAAAATCCGCTTCACGATATACGCGTAGTTAATACCGTATTCATATAATCGTGTTGATCACTTAGTCTCACGCTGCAAAAACTACCAAAGAGAGCTGCGTCTGCGTGTCGCCTAACAAGGCGAGCAAGCGCGTGTGTTTTCTTCTTCTCATGCTTTAACATAGTAGAGAGAACCATCCCTTATAAATTGGTCTTCATCCACCTGCACTAGCAATATGGTGCTATTCTATTTTCATCTTTCTTTCAACTAATATGTCTTTGAGATTTTTCAATAATTATTTATAAACTAATAGGCCTCTAGTCCAAATAATTTCAACAGAAACTAGCAAAGCAGTGCTTGAAGATGAAAAAGTACTATGAAAGCCAAATGAACCAAGTTGGAAGTGTCCGGTTGCGCATAAGTCGCATATGATCGCTGATCACACGGGGAACAAATAAGACAACAACAATATCCAGAATAGAAGAGAAGTCGACATCAAATTCCGAGGAGGCAGCCATCTAGCATCTATTTCCAAGGTGCAAAACCTCGGTTCCTTTGTGATTCATCCGAACAAGCGGCAAGAAAAGAAGAAGAAGAAGAAACTTCCTCAAATCAAAGGAGGAAAAGCTTCGGTGCACTGTGATTTTGGTGGAAATTGCTACATACTCAACATGAATATATTGGGAGATTCAATAGCCTCACCTCAACGATTTTAACTCGCCTTAGCTCCGTTCTATGACTCGATCGCGCTTAACCCTGACGACTGTTCCAACGTCAAAAATTTGCCAACATCATCGCCTGTGCCGCCCGGCGTCCTTCCTAGGCGTCATTTTACGCTATCTCCGTTGACAATCTTCTACTACAGCCGATCGTCTTATTACTCCTGTTGGAGGTAGATTTCATTAAAATTCAAACCATTGTGCCTATTATTGGTGGTATACATGCATGATTAATCATTAGCGATCCATCGTCTACTACGGGTTACTGTGGTAAGATCCGTAATATAGAGTCTAAAGTTGAGTTGTAGGTATTTTAACACAATGAGTTAATTTGGGCTTCGCTTGATCGACGAGACTTTGAAAAAAAGTGAAAAAAAAAATAATGTCAGTTGAGGAGACAACTAAATTTGGTGTTCAATCACCATTTGAATATGTTACAATTTTGGATCACGTGCGCGACCATTATGAAGGCATGTACAATAAAGCCACGTCAGCTGGCTCTTAACCTGTACACAACAGCTTTGGTCTATGTAGAGGAGTGAGAAAAGAGGAGAGAGAAGAGAGATGGCTCTTATTTAGTAGCCAGCTTTGCACGGGAGCATAGGTAGATCATTTATGTACAAGAGAGAAAAGATAATTATTACACAATATTTAGAGACAACCTTTAGAGCCAGTTACTGTACAAACTGGCTTTTAGCTTACTATTAGCCAGTAGTTGGCTTTATTATTGTATTTGCTCTAATGGTAGCTAGCATTATACTTTTCGGAGTTTTGTTTTGCTCTAATATTAGTTTGAAATGAAGGGTTGAAGTGCAAGGAGTTTGCTTCTGCGTGGATAGTGCAACGCTGTCCAGTTATTATTGCTTGATATAAGAGGTCTATTACAATTTATACTCCATTGATGGCACGAGAGTTTCTTTCATCTTGACAATTTGCAGGGGCAGTTTAACCATGTCATGAAATTTAATTATCTTTGAAATCGGCAGTTTAACATATGTGATGACTACACGTGCATGTTGCTCTTTCAATGAGCATTATTTACCGAATTTTGTATTCCAAGTAGAGTATATAAAATATACATGATATAAGTTCTGCGCTATCTATCAAGTACCATAAGTGATTTTTTTTGGCTTAAAAGAAATATTTGGATAAGACTGTTCTAGTCTTTCTTTTTGAAATTAGTCCTTTGGACTTTTGGCACACAAGGTGTTCATGATGATTTGTTTAAGGAGATTTACGTTATATTTTGGTTACAATAGAAATTCGTCTCAAGATGGAGATTGTTGAGTTTAAGTGTGATACAAATTCGTTTCCTACTTCATCTCAAATTTACTCTTATACGAAGTCTGTTATGTACCACCTACCTTAAATGTCTCTGTAGCTCATAGAAAGAGCAAGAGCTTCACTATAAATATCTCCTTATATAGTGATATTAGTATCTATGTAATATCCTTTTGTTATACTTGAATCGAATGTATAATGAATGTAATGGATACATAGCCATGTGTGTCTCGGGTTGTAATATATTTTACATTCAGTCTCTAATTATTGTTCTGCTACAACACTTTGAACACGATGTACTAACTAATAAAATATCGAGTACGTTCGATGTTTTAATTAGCTAGTATGCTGAGATTCGCGTAATTAACTCAGGTATAATGGCAGTGTGTCTGTCGTTACCCAGGGCTAATTGCGCGGGTTGCCACAACTGGAGAGGACGGGAGGCCGGGACAGCTGGGTAACCCTAGCTCCACCGCCAAGCCAACCACCTCCGTCGCCAGCAGCTGATGCCACCTCCACTGCTGCTACACCGCCGCCGCCTACTGCTCCCTCTTCCCAAGCCCCCATCCGCTGCTGCTAATCCCGATCCTCCTCCTCCTTCGTCGCTGTTGCCACCGCCGCAGCTGCTCGCTCTCCTGCTGTTGGTGGTGGTGGTTGTGTCGCCGCCGCCGCTACTGGGAAGCCTTCGCCGCCACTACACTGCTCCCTCTGCTGCACCCTCTTTTGTTGCTCTGTCTCGGCTGCTCCTCTCTCTGCTTCCTCTGCTCTGCTCCCTCTTCTTCCTCTGCTCTGCTCCCTCTGCTGTATTTTGTTTAGCCGTCTAACTGTCACCTAGGCACCTCGGAAGCGATCCGCCTCACCGAGGCACCGTAATAACCATGGTAACATGTCACCTGTTATCCATGAACGTTTGATTTGGAATTCAAAGAGGAGCGCAATGCTTATTACTAGATGGTTGTGGTGTGTCCTTTTGTGTGAGCTTCCTGAAATTTAACCTAACAGGGCCTCACAGAATACTACTAGGAAAATAATCCTATAGGACCAAGGTCCTATGCATGTGACACACTATGGAGGATAGTATGGCATGCAACTTACATTTATTTTTGTGGACAGGCATCTAATACATGCCTGGGTTGAACCTGGTTGCAAAATTGTAGCAACGTAAAAAATCTGTTTGAGAAGCTAACCATATCGAATACTGAACTGAATTTGATCAAGGAAATGTTGTGAGATAATGATACTTGACATTGGCTTCCTCATGAGTCATGTTGTCACCTGATACTTGATATGTATTTACCATTGTTAGAAAGAGTTCAGTCACTCCTGCTTAGTGATTGGAGATGAATTTATCTTGGATGTGTCAAATCTATACTCCATCTACACCCCAAGTGCAGTTAATCTGTGTCTAGTGCCTTGCCATTAGATGCAGAAGTGGATGGTGCTCCTATGCCCGGACACATGAGAAGCTGGGATTGGAAGCAATAAGAGAGGAGCTATTAGAACAAGAACAAGCTTGAAAAAAAGGCTGTGAATAAACATCACCAAAGTAACAGAACATATATAATACAATCTAAATATACCTGAAGATTTGTCCAGGTAAACATCATTGGAGAATCATGCCATTTGCTTTGGTTTCCTCTAGTATCTCAAGCTAAAGCTCAAAAAAAATCAATTACTCACCAATTTCCAATCATATGGTGTAAGAAGTGCTTTCACATAGCACATTACCATTATATGTGCACAGGGTCAGGAAATTTTTTTAGCTAATCAAGGCATCATCAAAGACCTATTCTTGAAAGATATAATGCTATCAAGGGAGTTTGTATCCCATTAGTCCAGTGCTTCATGGATTCTCTATATTTGATATTGTTTCCTCTAATATCTCTAACGATCGAAATATGGACAAAAAGGGTTACTGAGTTATTAATTTCTTACAGTAGATGCGTTCGGAGAGCTTTTGTTTGAGCTTATATATGTGCAGTCTAAAGAAAAATAAACAATTTATGCATGACGGCTTGATTTAGTATTCAGGTAGGAGAGCAATGCTTATTAGATGATTGTGGTGCATCATTTGTGTGAGCTTCCTGAAACTTCACAAAGAACCATGCATAAACCAGGATGGCACTGGCACACATGACACACCAGACACCCCAAGTGAGGCAAGGCTCCACTGTGATTGAGCAACCATAATTACCACTGTTAATGTTAATTTCTTCAGCTCACAAGTGACAAGAAGCAAGAGATGCAGCTACAACAGAACAGAAAATGTCACCCGGTCCATTTGGATTGCTTGAGGGAACTAAAGCCATGTAGGATACTATGGCATGCATCTAGTTACTTCGAAGATGGCAGATTATGCAAATTTTTCAGACTTATCTGTTGATTTAAGGACAGAACATTGTGATTAGATTGATTCATCATGTTGTGTTACTCACTCCCATGGTAGCAGTGCTATGATTCCTTTATTGCCCTGATTTTCTCTTAGATCCTTTCTGTAGCTGCAAAAGGGAAGAAAGTATAATGCTAGAGAGAAAACTTTGGTACAAAACCAGATAATATCACCATTGCCGATATCTCATGAGCCTGTCTGAGATAATATTGAGCAATTGTAACACAGAAATGTCAAAACACAACAGATTTATAATTAATTTTGTAAAACTCTATTGTACAAGCATAAATATTGTGGCTGAAAAAGCAGTTAGAAGTATCTTTGATTTCAATTTTCGCAAGCAAAGCCATTCATGTGTTTCATTTGTAGTTAACAATAGACATAAATTTGAACTACAATCCATGCACAAACATATATAAAAGAAGATAGACATATCACGTTTATTTGGACCAATCAATAATCCTAATTAAACCATGATGTATCCTTATGTATTACATGTGTTACACGCGTGCCCATCATTTTACTCCCCAATTATATTGATCAGTTAATGCATGCTCAATGGATCCATTTTTCAAACACTTCTCAAAAGTAATTTTGGCTTTCGGAGTTGCTGAACTTCTTCCAGCTGGAGGAACCATTTCGGCATGTCTTCTAGCTATGAAGGACTTGTCAGTCTTCTGCAACCTAATGAAATGAAGAGGAACTCGCAAACAATCACATAAACAAGCAAATATTCATATAATTAAGCCCATACCATTGGCCAGAAAGAGTTGTGCATCTTTCGTTTGGTGTTGAACAAGTCAATGCCGTCTTGATGCAGCGAACCTGTACTCCAGCGCTTACAGGGATTACAGACCATCTGCGTCTAGTTTCGTATCAATAGTCCCAGCAGGCACAGCAGTGAGTGGCACACTTGTGCTTGTCTTGATCGCAAGCAGCAATAGATAAGAGTTAGATTTGGAATATGAACAACCGCAGAAGAGAGTTAAGAACAAGCATAAACAATATCGAAGTAACACGCTGTGATATACTCCAAAAATGTTAACAAATTATTCTGCCATGTTCTTTGGATTTCTCTAATATCTCAAGTAAAAACTGAGGAAAAACTATCAACTTCTTGTCATATGGTGTTTGCCAGAGTAGCTTTTCATGTAGCACATTAGCACTATGCCATCATATATACACGGGCCAGGAAAAGTATATGCATGTAATCAAAATCATCGTCACAAACTTATGAAGGATTCTATGGCAAGAGCCCAACTCAATGCTTCCTGGGTGGACAAATGCTCTGGGCAAGTGTGTGTGATCATCTGAGCCGCACGAATCTTGAGGACAAAACCCCTGGGCGGATATGGGATAGGGCAGTCCGTCGTCTTCTTCCACGATACAGAGAGGGGAGAGGAGAACGGAGCAGCAGCAGAGGAAAGGGAAGGGGACGGTGATGTCGATCCCCACCTTCCACCTTGCTCCCGACCTACCACCCGTCTCGCGCCTCTGCTTTGGTCTGGTCCCAGATCCCTCCTCTCGTTATCCCCCACTACCTCTCCATCGTTCTCTCATATTGACTCTGCTTGTATGTGTGTGTGCGTGTGCAGGGACGATGACGATGGGGGAGCAGAGCGGGCTGCCGGACTCTCTGCGCCTCCTCGACGCCGCCTTCGACTCCGGCGTCAATTTCTTCGACTCCGCCGAGATGTACGGTCTTCTCGAACCCACCCCCTCAAAGTCCTTCCTTTTTCCAAGAAACGGCTCAACCGCTCAAGTAAGAAAAAGCGGAAGTAAGGGGGGCTTCGCTGAAAAATTGCAAACAGGTACCCGGTCCCGCAGCGCAGGGAGACGCACGGGCGCAGCGAGGAGTTCGTCGGCCGCTGGCTGCGGGCCCGGCGGGTCCCGCGCGACAGCGTCGTGTTAGCGACCAAGGTCAGTCACTGGTCAACGGTCAAAGCCTCTTGTAACAGTTCCTACACTACCACTGAACTGCAGCGATTTCTTGCTTTGTTTGATGCTGCATTGCTATGATAGGTTGCAGGGCCATCTGGTCAGATGACCTGGATCCGCAACGGGCCCTTGTCTCTCGATTCCAAGAACATCGCAGAGGCAATCGATAATAGGTTGGTTGATTAGTGTACTTTGTTGTGTTGCAACCTTAATACTGTTCTTCTGTACGGAACTTCATATGCTTGCCTGGTCTTTCTTGGTCAGTTTGTTCTGTGTATTTTGATACTGGTTAGGTAAAAAAGTTTTCACTTTTGTTCTGGGTTTATTGTAACTTTGTAGCAGTACATATATAGACACCCAATGCAGGTTCTTCAAAAATGATTGTTTTGCTTAGTTATACACGAAATCTTTCTGTTCATATCTGAATGCCTATTATGTTCCTTGTGATCTTGTGCAGTTTGCTCAGGCTGGGTGTGGACTACATTGACCTTTACCAGATACATTGGCCTGATCGGTATGTACAACAACACAGTTTCATGCCTGTAACTGTAGTGCCATGTTTCTTGCTTGTGTTCTGTGCATCGTCTTAACAAAGACATGTTGAACTGGCAGTTATGTTCCGATGTTTGGAGAGACAGAGTATGATTTGAGCCGTCAGTACACGTCTGTACCGATAGAAGAACAACTAGAGGTTCTTGGAAGAGCCATACATGCCGGAAAGGTATTTTGCAAGGGTGTTTTTACTTTTGCGGTTTTATCCAAAATGTTACTTTGGCAGATTTATGATTGATGGTGTTAGATTAGGTACATTGGCCTTAGCAATGAAACACCATATGGGTTGATGAAGTTCCTTTGGGTGAGCAGGAATTTTCAACTGCTCTCTAAGATACTGACAGTTCAAGTAAGTATCACATATAATTTTAATTCATATTATTCAGTACCAGAATTACACTTCCATTCTTTTTCTGCAATGCTTTTGCAGAACTCGTATAACTTGCTGTGTCGAAATTTTGATTCTGGATTGGCAGAATGCTGCCATCACGAGAGGTATCCATTACATAGCACTGCAATCAACTGTTATTTTCAGTAAGCAAGGTTTACCTGTGACAAGTACTGCCATCTCATGAAATTTCTGAACTTTACCAGCCAATTACTCTATTTTGTACAGATTATTTCTGAACTCCGGTTGTCGAACTATGACATTTGCAGAATCAGCTTGCTGGCTTATAGCCCATTGGCAATGGGTATACTTTCAGGGAAGTATCACTCATCTGATGATGGTGGTCCGCCAGATGCAAGAATGAATCTTTTCAAAGGTCTACGTTGTACATATTAAATAGGTTTATAGCCAGGTTTGTTACCCCTTTATTTCAGTTTTGTTACCTCTACCAATATTAGTGTTCCTCCTCCTCTGTAGGTGGATACTCTGAGGGTGAATCCAGATACAACCTTTCGAGCCCCAAACTGAAAGCAGCTGTTAAGGTGTGCTACTAATTTTCTGATAATTTGTATATTGTGTCAAATCTCTTTCTAAGCTCTTACACATTAGTTCTTCTAAATTTGTTTTAGGAATACACAAACATTGCTGCTAAGTATGGCATTTCTCCAGTAAGCCTGGCAATTGGTATGATACCTCGCCATTTTTGTTTTATGCGAAGTTGCATTCTCAGATTCTCTAGCCAGTAACCACAAATCCTTGCTTCTCCTGTTGATGATTTCAGCGTTTGTCCTGAGACACTCCCTTGTTGCATCAGCCGTTTTTGGTGCAACTAAACTATGGCAGCTTAATGAAATTCTTCAGGCCACCAGGATCAATCTCTCAGAAGACATTGTTGCAGAGATCAACGATGTTCATGCAAGATATCCCAACCCTTGCCCATAACATTCTTGACGTGGATAATTTTGGTAAGTTATTTCGACCAAATTCATAACTGAAATGCGATGTCCATATGATCAATAGGATGTAGACAATTTTTTCTGGGCTGAGTTAGTCATACTCATACTTGTTTTATTCATTCATTCGAACCTTGTCAATGTTGTCATGACTAATGAAGTATCTAAGATATATGGAATAGATTGCTTCATCTGGCAAATCACATCTCTACTCTTATTTTTCTTTTGTTCATTAATTCAGAATGTTCAGCTCCAATATTTAGCTTTTTAAAAACGAATATGAAGGACCAGAAATGACGATCAGAGGGGGGAGGGGTGAATGATCATAAATCAAATTTTACCCCCAAAGAACCAAACCAAAGCCTCACTAGGTCAAATATGCGCAGAAGAACAAATTTTCAGAGAAAATCAGCTCTAGGGCGGCACTACCACTCTTATATGGCCAGTAGTACCAAATGTACAGGAACCCCGGTTCTACCAGGGTACTGTAGTGGAAGTGATGGATGAATAGTAAAAACAGAGTGATGAACAGTAATTCCACCATGAGTTCAAATCCAGAAAAGATGTAACTTTTGATTGGATGATCACCTTCCTAAGGATGTCAGGAACCTATTCCAACCTTCAATCGCAAGGATTGACGTCAAAATTCCAACATTTTTCGAATTTACCGAAGGTTGCACTAAAACCGGGTCAAAAACAAAAACTTTTCCTTAGTTTGCTCGTGGGGATTTGATGATCAAGACGGACCTAGATGGTCTCCCACATGTCTCAGCAAGCAAGAACACCAAAGAAATTGCTCCTAAGTGGCCAGGATCAAGATCTGCCTGAAAATCTTCCTTCTCAACCTAAGCACCGATTTCTTAAAGAAATTTGGATGATCAAGAATAGGCTTGCCTAGATGATTGGGAGATGATCTACAGAGGATAAATCCATCAATCGTTCATCCTTGGCAGCACAAGATCAAGCAAGAAAGAAATCACAGGAAAAGATCAAGAGTAAAGCAAGAATAAGATCAAAACTTGAGGCAAAAACCTGAGCACGAATTTGTCTTTATTTCAGAGTATGAGGATGAATTACAAAGCCTCTCACCTGAGGTCAAAGCTCCCAAGGAGCACTCACACACCACACAAGAACACAAAATCTTGTGAAAATCCTAAACCTCCTAATGTCTTAGTCTAAGGCTTAAGGCCTCTCCTCCCGCCTACATCTCCTAATATAGTGGAGGAAACCCTAACCCTAAACTTGGACACTTGAGTGGATACCATCCACTTCTTACATGGGCTAATCGAAACTCAACACTCTTAATGAGTTTTCCACTCACATAAGCACGCTTCTCAAAGCGAGCATTACATTGACATCAAATCCGCTTCGTGAGCCCGAATTTGCGTCTAACTCCACTTAGGCGTGACCTAAACCATTTAGACCACCGCCGCGGTTTTCCAAACCACCTCGACTACCGGTATTGGACAAATTACCAATTTGCCCCAATAACGGGTCTTCCTTTTCCTCGAAGCATCGTCATACTTCGCACTTTCCATGTGGCCCCAATGACTTGCCGCTAAGCATCTTATGCATCCGGACTCCCACGAACCATCCTCGCTTGCAAACGGTCCCAAGTCACTTGACCGCCACGTGTCCTTTTCTACTTTACCATGGCAGCATTGGCTTCCTTGATCGTTTTGGACCTCAACTCATCCCTGAGCCTAGTCCCGGTTTATGCCGTTGCCCATCATGTCCATCACCAGTGCATCACGCTCCGGTTCCTTGTCTTCCCGGCTTGCAACCACTTTCTGGTCTCAATCATCTTCTGGTGTCCCTCGACCGTTCTGGACCTCAGCTCTCCCAGCCTAGTCCCGATCTCGCCTTCGCCTCACCATGACCTAGCCCCAGAGTCCTGCAACCAATACAGACAAGAAACACATCACATAGCACTGTTCACAATAATATGCATTAATCAATAATTAATACAAACCTTAAGTTCAAGTCGCAGTAAAGTCGACACTACTGCCACCCAGGGCCGGTAGTACCGCACCCCGGCACTACCGCTCCTGGTTGGCCGGTAGTGCCGCTTGCACTGATCAGCCCCGAGAAAACCCTCTCTGAAAAATAACTATCGCTACTGGAGACCGGTAGCTCCGCAGAGCCGGTACTACCACAAACCCAGGCCGGTAGTGCCGTCCTTGACCTGACAGCATCTCAAATTGCTTCAAATTCAAAATAAAATTCAAAACAATCTCAAACTTGAGTACCATATGCTCAAACACTGTCAATAATTCACCACAAATAAGGATAGATTTACACATAGTTTTTCAGAATATAAATTGTGTAAGTTCGTTAACTATAGGTAAATAGAGAATGCACAGTCAACACTAGAAGAGGATCTAATACATTAAAACGAACAAGTTGGAGAAAAGAACAACAGGAATGTTATGTCAGTAACTAAGAAAGAAAAGACTCCCAACTTCTCCAATGACAAAATTGTGATGTGTTCATACATAGCCCCCTTTAAGCCATAAGTATATTCAACTCTCGGAAGATAAGGAGAACAATGTTATTCATCAATGCAAAATGTTTCGAACCATTCCGATACTCGCATTTGCATTTCAGTTAGTTCATCTCAACTAAAATTTATTCAGCATGCAGTCGATTAAACATATACATGTACAAATGCTCACAGATATATACATATATATGTAGAGAGAGAAAATGATTTTATTTTTGAGAAGAAGCTACATTGGTACAATTGGAAGGAGGTTTACTGAAGCGTCCCAAGTCGTACTAATTCCCCTGAGCTTAAGTTCATTTATTTAACTTGGATCCAGCGGTGGACCTATATAGAGGGTACCGGGGGCACAGGCCCATTGAAACTTTGAAATTGCAACACAGAACTAAAGCCAGTTCCAAAAACAAAATTTTACAAAGCCAAAGCCCTTGCCCAAGGATCTGGCAATAATTGGATCATGTGGTTGTTTGCGATGATATAGAGAGATATCACTGTAACGCAAGCTAGTATCCAAAGCGCTTCTAGTTTACCGCAAGATACATGTAAAACATTGGAGTATTTGTGTTGGTTTGCTCCAATATCTCAAATGCAATAGTGCAGTTTTTCTCTAGAGATCCATCCAGTTTCAATTGCAAGCGCCAAACTAGACTTCATTACGAGATTATATAGAGCAAGCAAAAAAAAAAGTAATTTCCATTCATGAGCATAGTGTTTCTGCTCATTCTGTTCCATCAACTAATCAGGTCATCCTACTGTCATGATTAACTGGTATTCAGTCTAGGTCATACAAAATATACTTTGGTGAATCAGCACACGTCCATGCTTGAAACATGAGAGGCATTAATCAGTGATCATGCTTACTGTGTTATCAACAAATTCCATACTCCCAATAAAAAATAGATGAAATTATTGTTGCAATCAGGGTCTCAAAAAAATTGTTAGAATCAGTGGACCACCTGATAAATACATGGAACTTTGAATCCATACCTCCAATGACAACAATTACGCGTGCTATGAGAAGTAAATTGACAAACCATGCTCGTGACCACTGACAGTACATCACTACATTGCTAAATGTGCTGCAAATGTATCAGCCATCATTTACCCTTGTGAATTTCTGATAAATAATAACTTACATCATATATTGTGGCATTTCAAAGTAATATGTTTATGAATCTCACCTGTGTGCAAAACTACAGTTGTTTGCTAGGTCGCGTTATCATAATAGCAAAGGAGATACAATGGGTCTGGCTAAAAATATTCCTAATGGGTCAACCTACAGTTACAAAGAGATACAATGGAGTTCTGAGTTTGAGGAAACATGAACAAAGTAGTAATCCTACTAATTTTACTCTTTGTCGACACCAGTGTCACTTGAAACTTGATGTGACATGTCCCTAATAAAAGAATGGACTTCAACCCCTGCATTTCCTTCTAGCTTTAAAACTGGGACTTAGTCCTTCTGGCTATAATAAACCAATGGATCATTATGCATCATCAATCAGGACACTTTCTGCAGTGATGTCCAGAAATTCGATTGAGTAAGCTGTGTTCTTTGTTTTGGTTTTCTCTGATATCTCGAACCCATTATAGACCCATCTTAGTTCCCCAAGGCAAGCAACCAACAGGGAACTTTCGCACAAGATTATATAGAGCAAGGAAAATACTTCCACTCATCATGCACATAGTGTCAGCTATTGCACTCGCAAACAACTGATCAGGTCATCCAATTGTCATGATAAGTTGGTATTAACTGTTCATTAGGGTAGATCATTCTTATTGTGTTCGTTGTGAATAACCTTCCTGACAGAGGCATAAATCAGTGCAGGCCATGCTTGTTGTGTTGTCTAGAAATGTCTGTCTCCTGGCACAAACTGACTCAAAACATTTGCTCTTACAATCAGTTCGCCACTGATAAAATACACTGCTAGCTGCGGCGGCTCGTGCGAGCGGGTGCGGAGACTGCGATGCGCACGAGGGGATGCCGTGGCCGGGGAGCATGGTACCCACCTAATACCCGATGAAGCTCGCTAAAAAAACTCGGTAGAAATTGCGGTGAGCCAGTTCACCCTTCCGGAATACTCCTGTACATGGATCTCTGAATCCAGAGCTCACATGGCAACAACCATAATACGAGAAGTGAAATGATAAACAGCGGAATCACACTTGTACTGACTCCTGAAGCGTTGCAATGTAACACGTAGCTGTTAATGAATATATCTGTGTACAAAGAAGTCTTCTTTTATTTTCTTTCTCCCCAATAGCTTGAATTGAAGACTGAGGAAACATGAACAAAGTGGTAATCCTACTAATTTTACTCCATTTTGGATTTGTGAAGCTAGCAACGAGGCATTCATTTCTGTTCTGAACAGCTTACTGAAGATGAACAGATTGTGCTCTTTCCAAATGGTCCATGAGACTGCTACCACCACTCCTTTCCACCTTTATTTCAGTTAATCAGTATTTTCCTACAGTTTATTCATCTCTCATCTGATATGGATGTAGAGATCAATGGTGTTCATGCCTGCAAGATTGCCCTTGCCGAAGGTCACATTTAACGTGCCACATTTTTATTTCGAGAATGCGCTTAACATGCCATATTTTTGTTTGGCCCGTTAGTTCTTAATTCCCAACCAAAATGCAATCAGCGTAAAATTAAATCACATGAATGGTAGGCGTCTCCGGGAACATTTAACATTTGTATTAGATTTTAAGAACAAATGATCACAGATCTCAAAAGAAAATCTTATAGTTTTATGTATTACAATAAATAAGCCATCAAATCCCAATTTCAAGTTGTTTCGAACAAGTATGACAAATTTTATTCAATAAGCTATTGATTTTTACCCAATGATATTACCCAAAAGAATTTCACCCAAGTATGTTGATAAACATACTACTGCTTATATTACTGTCCAAACATCGTTGGTGCAGCAATGAGACTGAGAACTGAGTACACACCTTAAGATTTACATTATATATAAAAAAAGACATTCATGGAGAGCATCCCATTAATTCTTGACAATAGGACAACGAGTTCTGCAGGGTGATTCTTTGTCGACATCAGTGGCCTTGATACTTGAATGTGGAAATGATGCAACCAATAACCCAATTGATATCAGGTATCACCATTCAGAACTTCTGCAGCGGTGTTCACAAATTCCTCTAATATCTCAAAACACACGGTATAGACTGTTTCATCGAATCATTTTTCTCTCCAAGGCACACCAACAGGGAACTTCCATACGAGATTATAAAGAGTAAGGAAAATATGTCCACTGATCACGTGCGTATATATATAGTGTCAGCTTTTCAGTCTGAAGAAACATTTACAAAGTACTTTTACTCTATGTTGAATACGAGAGGCATCCAATTCTGTTATGGACTATTTATCAAAGACTAACGAATTGCGCTTTTTCCAAATGGTGCGTGAGAGTTGAGACTGCTACCACCACTCCATAAGTTCCACCTTAAGTTGGGTTGATCGGTATTTTCCTGCAGTCTTATTCATCTCTCATCTGATGGTCATGCCTGCCAGATATCAATTCCAGACCTTGCAGGTGGTCACTTTCTTAACATGGTGTATCTTGGTTTGGTTTTTAAGTTCATCTCAAGCAAAATGCATCAGTATATGGCCAATTAAAGCATATGTATGATCAGAGTCTGCGCGCGGGAACTTCTTAACATTTCTTTTAGGACTTTTAAGAATAAATTGTCATAATTATTCTCAAAAGAAATCTTATATTGATATGTATCCAATAAATATGGAAATTTTTAATTGCTTCAACCAAGTTTTATTTTCACAAGATATTTCATTTTTCATCCAAGCAAGATCCGGTGTTCTCTAACATTATTGAGAAACATACTACGTACGGTGTAATAATGAAACATGGTTAGTGCAGGAATGAAATTGAGAGCTGAGTACACTGCTAAGATTTGCATTCACAAAAAGGCATTGCATACGTAGAGATCATACCCCATTAATCTTTTTTTATTTTTTTTTACAACGGACTTAGGCTATGTTTGGAGAATGTGTTTTAGCTGTGCTTCGGTTTTGGACTAGAAACTCTCCACCCCCACCCCCACACCCCCTCGGAACACCCCCAAACAGGTTGATTGCACAGCGGCTGTACAAAGGAGCTATAGCAAAAACAGGGCAAAAGCCAAAGCCAAATTGGAGGTGCTTCACAGCTGTGATGTGGCTTCCAGCCCCTTCCCCTCTCGTGAACTCCCGACTACCGCCTCTCTCTGCCCGATCGCCTCCTTCTCCCCTCCCGTCAGTACCTCCTCCCCTCTGTCGCCGCCACCTTCCCACCCGGACACTGCCTCTTCCCTGCTAAGAAAGGTAAGGAGATTGTTGATCTCTCGAAAAAGATGCATAAAATGAAGGTCACTAGCTGGAATGTGTGGATTTCAACACTAGCTATAGTTGCGGTAGCCAACAAAAAGCTAATTTGACAAACGGCCTCTTAAGAAAAGATACAGCCGTCAACTATAGTTGTTTTACAGTCCAGCAAATCAAAAGCAGTTTTTAACCCAGCTATAACCCCAAACAGTGCCTTAGTGTGAATAGGTAATGTCACTAAGAAACCGATGGGCTTCGGCCCCAGTATTTCCTAGAGCAAGGAAAAATGCTTATACTGGTCATGGTATTTAAGAAGTGAAATGATAGACAGCTAGGCAGACTACTGAGAATACATTATAGATCATTGCCTGAATTGCAACCGTAGGCACCATTTATCCTTCTGCAAAGTTACTTGTAGCGAGCTGTTCATATATCCTTCCTTTTCGAGAACGCACTGTTCGTAGATCTCGATCGCACGCTGCGTACAAAATAAGAAATAGGCATGTAACTGCTCAACCTGATGTTGTGCCATGTGCAGCAACGCACCGACAACCGTACACTGCTCCATACGCGATCGATCGACAACAGTACGGTACACGTACAGTAGAGAACAGAAACGTCGATCCATTCAGAAGGCGACGCATCAACTGTTCTTTTGTTTGCTTCAATTAATCAAGCACTGGGTCCTTTCATCTTAATGCAAAACATTCAGAGAATCATTGAAAAAACACGTACAATGCGATAGATCTGTTCCCATCATTTTCATAGACAGGCACAACAAAGATCATATCGACCATACGCATACACCTTAGTAACATTATCAAGAACACACCCTAAGAAAAGCAATGGCCGACTAGTAGTATTTATACAAGCTTTGCATGCACATGTCACATGTGTAGTGAGTGAGTAGTAACAACAGAACGCAAACCTCTGTCTCTTCTCATGGCTTTCTGCAAGGTCTACTCTATGTTGTTTGCTCTCGTCGTCGTCGTCCTGGCCGCCAGCCAGGCGGCGCGGCCGGTGGCCGGGGCGTCGGCGCACCTGCACTTCTACATGCACGACGTGCTGACCGGCGCGGCGCCGACAGCGGTGCAGGTGCTGAACGGGCCTCGGGGCCACTTCGGCGACACGATCGTGATCGACGACATGCTGACGGAGGGGGCGAGCCCGTCGTCGTCCGCCGTGGGGCGCGCGCAGGGGCAGTACATCTGGGCGTCGGTGGGGGACCCGGAGCTTCTGGTGACCATGGACGTGGTGCTCACGTCGGGCCCGTACGCGGGGAGCTCGGTGACGGTGGTGGGGCGTGACAACATCGGCGCGGCGGTGCGGGAGCTATCGGTGATCGGGGGCACGGGGCAGTTCCGGATGGCACGCGGATACGTGCTGTGGAAGACCGTCCGGCTTGACCACCCCAACGCCGTCCTCGAGCTCGACGTCTTCGTCAACCCGTGAGCTAGCACCTAGCAGGGCGCTCACTCAGCACGCGTACGTGCGTGACGTGGCAAGTGCAGTCATACGTAGTACGTACATCCTGGACACGTGCCGTAGCTGAAACAAGATTATACTTTTCTTGTCAGTGATGAACTATATTGTGTATCTGAGTCGATCGAACTATTTAATTTGTCTGTATGGGGTCCCATGTGATGTTATATGCGGTTGTTTAGTTGTGTTCTTTGAGATGAACGAAGATGAATAAATGATGAAGAATCTGAACAATAGACAGTCTCTTGAATTCGATCATTAATGACCTGTTTTTTATATAGAGGGATTTGCACTACGCCAAAACCTGCAATAGGTGACGGTCTATTTGTGACGATTTTTTTCGAACCGCCACAAAGATAATTATCAGTGGCGGTTCAATTTCATAAATGGCGGGAAAAATATCAGTGGCGGTTCTATCCTCGAACCGCCACTGATAATGAATTATCGATGGCGGTTCGGTAGAACCGCCATCGATAACAAATCATTATCGATGGCGGTTGGAGGCTAGAACCGTCATCGATAACTAAATTATCGATGGCGGTGCTATCCTCCAACCGCCATCGATTTATTAGATTATCGTGGCGGTTCTATCCTCGAACCGCCATCGATAATAATTATCGATGGCGGTTCGAGGATAGAACCGCCACGGATATATTATTAGTGGCGGTTCTAGTTAAAAACCGCCATCGATAATATTGCCTATAAATAGGTGGTCGATGCAAGACTTGGTCTTCTTCCTCCAGAAACAAACCAAAACTTCTAAATTTGATTTCGTTTTCTCCAATTCTTGTGCTTGTACTTCCTCTAGTTGTTCCTTGGTGAGTTATTTTTTCTCCTCTCTTGATTTGTGTTAATCTTGTTGCAATTTAATTTTTAAACCAAGTTTAATTAGGGTTTATATGTAGATGAGATGAAAAGTTTAGATTTTGTTTATTTTTATTTAGGTACCATTTTGTAGTTGATGAATTTATTTCCTAGCTAGGTTCATTAGATGATGTTGTGTTCCTTTTATAGATGATGAATTATGATTAAGCATATATTTAATATTAATTGCATTTTAAGTTAATTTGATACATGATGAATTTATTATCTAGCTCCTTTAGATGATAAGTAATTAGATTGGTTTTTTAATTACTATTAATTGGGTTCTATTAGTGTACGGACATGTACATCTTGCATATATATGAATTTATTATCTAGCTCCTTTAGATGATAAGTTATTAGATTAGTTTTTTAATTACTATTAATTTGGTTCCATTAGTGTACGAACATATACATCTTGCATATAATAAATTTATTTAATTAAGATTATTGGGTATTAATATAAATGAAATTTTAGTTAATTTGGTAGGTGGGTGCTCATCATTTTAGATGATGAATTTATTATCTAGCTTCTTTACAGGAAAAGTATTGATTAGTTTTTAATTACTATTAATTTGGTTCCATTAGTGTGGACATATATTAAATTTATTTAATTAAGATTATTGGATATTGATATACATGAAATTTAAGCTAATTTGGTAGGTGGATGCTCATCATTTTTAGATGATGAATTTATTATCTAGCTCATTTAGATGATAAGTAATTAGATTAGTTTTAATCAATTTTTATATGTTAATTAATTTTAGATGGACCGGAGATGGATGTACAATGCGAACTGTTCTGTAGAGATTACATCGACGGGTATCTGCTTTTCTAAGAGCATTGAGGAGAACAAATTGCATAAGAAGGCGGAGTACATACATTGTCCATGCATTGATTGCAAGAATGAGAAAATGTTTTCGGACAAAGAGCACATCCACTTGCACTTGATTCAAGAGGTTTTGTACTTGGCTATACACGTTGGACAAGTCACGGTGAAGAGGAAAACATACATGAAGGTGATAACGTATTGGATGATGGAGAAGGCATTATGGCGGTGACATCGATTATGGATCGATGAGGATAGGTTGGACATTGATGGCGATAATAATCTTGCTCGGATGTTGCGCGATGCGAAGGAACTACACTAGTCGGAGAGAGTTTAATCAATTCAAGGGTTTGTTGGACGACTCGGACACACCTTTGTTCCCGGGTTGCAGGAGGAATACACAAAGTTGCACACGTGCTTTCACTTCTAAAATTGAAGGCAAGCAATGGTTGGTCCGATAAAAGTTTCACGGCGCTATTACATCTCTTAGCGGACATGCTTCCAGATGGAAGCGTATTGCCGATAACCACTTATTTAGCTAAGAAGGTTGTATGTCCATTGGGATTGGAAGTAGAAAGAATACATGCATGTCCAAGCGATTGTATACTCTATCGCAAAGAGTATCTGAGACATGCATGTATGTCCGATGTGCAAATCATCGCGATACAAGCGTAAAGACCATGACAATGAGGGCACCGTGGTGAAGAAAGGAGCTCCGCTAAAGTGGTGTGGTATTTACCGGTAATACCTCGGTTGAAGCGTTTATTTGGAAACAAAAGCATGCCCAATGATGCGATGGCACTTTCGGAAGAGCGTAAAAGGATGGAAAGTCGAGACACCTGCTGATTACGCGGTGGAGAACCATCGATAGGCTCTTTAGGATGGACTTGGGAATGAACCGAGGAATGTAAGGTTTGGGTTGAGTACGGATGGAATGAATCCTTTCGGTAACATGAGTAGTATTCATAGCACTTGGCACGTGACTCTCTGTATCTACAACCTTCCTCCTTGGTTGTGTATGAAGCGAAAGTACATTATGATGTCATTGCTTATCCAAGGGCCGAGACAACTGGCAATGATATTGATGTATACCTACAACCATTGGTGGAAGATCTTGTGATCTTGTGGAGCGAAGGTGTCTGGTATGGGATGAGTACAAGCGAGTACTTCACCCTCGCGCATTGTTGTTTTGCACCATCAATGATTTCCACGCCCTTGGTAACCTATCCGGTCGTCTTGTAAAGGGGCCAAAGCATGCCCCATTGCATGGATGAAACGCAAGTGTGTGGCTCAATAACTCAAGGAAAGCGTGTACATGCATCACCGCAGTTCCTTCAGAGAATCACCCCTACCGCAATATGAAGAAACAATTCGACGGGACAAAAGAGGATGGTATAGCTCCAAGGCCTCCTCGTGGGAAGAGGTATATGATATGGTTAAGGATATTAATGTTGTACTTGGAAAGAGAGAGTAATAATAAATCGAGGTCTCGTCTTGAGAAGATCACATGGAAGAAGAGATCGATATTTTGGAACTTGCCCTATTGGAAGGACTTAGAAGTTCGACATTTGCATAAGCGTCATGCATGTAGAGAAAATGTATGTGATGACTTGATTGGTATTTTCTTGAATATTCCTAGCAAAACTAAGGACTGATTTGAAGGCACGAAGGGACTGGAAGATATGAAAATCGGTGAGCTACATCCTCGAGACAACGGGAAAGGCCGACTTTACCTTCCCCGACTTGCTACACTCTATCCAAGAAAGAGAGAACAGACCTCTGCAAATGCTTGCATGGTGTGAAAGTTCCATCCGGCTACTCATAAGCATCAAGCTGTGTCCATGAAAGATTTGAAGTTAAGCGGCATGAAGTCTCATGATTGTCATGTGATGATGACACAAATGCTTCCTATTGCAATTAGAGGTATTTTGCACGAAAAGGTCAGAAGCAATCATGAGGTTGTGTTTCTTCTTCAACACGATTTCACGAGAAGGTCATCGATCCCATCGGACTTTCGAACTACGAATGATGTGGTGAAGACACTATGCCGACTAGAGATGTATTTCCTCCATCATTTTTCGATATAATGGTTCATCTCATTGTTCACCTTGTGAATGAGATAAATGTATGTGGCCCGTATTCTGCATCGGATGTACCCGTTCGAAAGGTACATGGGTATCTGAAGAAGTATGTACGCATGTCGATCTCGTGGGAGGGTTGCATTGTGGAAGGTTATGCAACCGAGGAGGTTATCGAGTTTTGCGTGGATTACATGGAGGGTGGAACCGGTAGGAGTGCTGTATCTCGCCATGAGGTAGGCTAGCCGGAAAAGGGACGATTGGAAGAAATCAACAAATTCTTACGATCATGGATTGTTCGAAAAAGCTCATTTCACGATCTTGCAACGATCGGTTGAGGTGTCCTCGTACATGGACATGCACAAGGATAAGCTACGAGAGGAAAATCGTGGACGATCGAGAGGCTTGGGTAACAAAAGAGCATAACCGTTTGTTCAATCATTGGTTCAAAGAGCATATGGTGGGAAAGAAACGAGTGTTATGTTGAGGTGGTTGGCAAAAGGGCCATCGGTACAATCTTGACATGGCAAGGATCGACATAAATGGATATACCTTTTACGAGATCTCGGGATAGCAAAAGCACTTACCAAAATAGTGGTGTCGCATAGATGCCTATGACAACACAGCGATGAAGAAGACTAGCTTCTATGGGTTCATAGAAGAGATTTGGGAGCTCGACTATTGTATTTTTAAGATCCCGATGTTTGGTGTCGTTGGGTACAACTCCCAAAGGGTGTCAAGGTGGACAAATGCGGCTTCACTACTTTGGACATCGAACATGTCGGATCTGAGAGCGAACCATTCGTACTTGCGAAGCAAGTAGCACAAGTCTTCTATGTAATCGACCCGACGGATAAGAAGCGGCATGTAGTTCTTGAGGAAAAGAAGGATCGTCGGAGTTGAGAATGTCGTGGATGAGGATGAGTACAACCGGTTTGACGAGTTGCCTCCTTTCGTAGATGGCAACATCGAGGCTCGAGGAAGAAACCACTCAAGAAACTACCTATCATCGCGACGATCATGAAGAAGGGCAAATTGTGAAAGAAAATAATTAGCTATATACGAGTAATGGCAATGTGATGTAAACAATATGCATTTGTATGGAGTAATGGAAATATGGTGTTATGCATTTGTGTGGAGTAATGGAAATGTGGGTCATTAATATATTACTATATTAGGATTATATAGGGTAATTACTATATTCGATTACACAAGTTTTAATGGTTTCTCCTCGGTATGAATTAAAACCAAATATATTGTACATAGTACATAAGGCATTTATGATATTAGAACATATTTAGAAATAATATTCTATTCTGGTATACATCCTAGAAGATATGAAAATAAGCAGTAGAGATTATATAGGGTATATTACTATATTAGAAATATATATGGTCATTACTCGTTTTTTGATTCACGCGGACCACTTGGAAGTAGTCCGACGCAAAAGCTTCGTTCACGCCGGACCACTTGAAGTAGTCGGCGCAAAAGCTATGTTAGGATAACTTTATCGATGGCGGTTCTTAAGCAGAACCGCCACGATCCATTATCGATGGCGGTTCGTATAAAGAACGCCACGGATTATATATGTATCGATGGCGGTTCTTGTGAAGAACCGCCACAGATAAATGAATCTGTGGCGGTTCGTATAAAGAACCGCCACGAGATAATTATCTATCGATGGCGGTTCTTGTGAAGAACCGCCACAGATAAAATATCGATGGCGGTTCGTATAAAGAACCGCCACGAGATAATATATATCATGGCGGTTCTTTTGAAGAACCGCCACAGATAAAGTATCGATGGCGGTTCTTGTTAAGAACCGCCACGAATAAACCCCATATAAAAGTCGTCTGATCATTCTTCTTCTCACCGTTGCCTAACCCCTAAACTCCTGCCGCTTCACTCTTAGCCCGAGCCCAGCGCGCCACGGTCATCGCCCCGACGCCGTCCGACGCCGCGCCGCGCCAAGCGCCGTCCGACGCCCGTGCCGCTCCAGCGCCTCGACACCGACGCCGCGCGCCGCCTCCTCCACCGAGCGCCGACGCCGCCGCCCGACGCCGCCGGCGCCGCGCCCTCGAGCAGCGCCCCGACCACACGACGCGCGCGCATTCCTAGGTATGTTCTACCTTCATTCTACACATGAGTTCCTTCAAAAAGAGAGAGTAAGGCTGTTCTTCTTGTTGTTTGGGTGTCGCATGCATAGGTGACCTCAACGTGTGTGTGCATGTTGTGGTGGGATTTGTGTAGGAAGAGAGGAAGAATGTAAAGGTTGGGTCAAAATCAAATCACCAGTGAAAAGTTAAGAGAATGCAGGAATAACTAGTTCTTGGCTTTGAGTTGGTGTTGGTGGTGAGGAGATTTGTACTATCGCATTGAATGCACGAGTGAAGTTGTTTTGGTTTGAATTCTCATGCCAAGTCTGAGTTCTTCTGCTGACCCTCACCAATGACTTGATTACTAATGAACTACTAATGATCTACCACTGCATGTTCCTCCTCTCTAAAAAAGTGATGTTTGAGCATTAGGCACGGTTTCTAAAATGTATCTTTGACCACAAAATTTGCATTACAATATATTTATAAAATCTAGTGATGTTGTAATATTGCTAATGTTTGTTTTTAGACAAATCTGTTCATGTAATGTTCATATGAGTATTCTAGATGGTCCATAAGACACGGAACTTTGAGCGAAAGTCCATATAGCACTTCAAACTATGAAATCGGACATTTGACTCTATCAAACTTTATAATCTGGTTCAAATAACATCTTGATCTGGTTTCACAAGATGGTATTGTTTATGTGGCGCAATGAGTTGCTAGTGAAAAGTTTCACATTGACAAATTCATGAGTTGTCCACCCATGACAATGCGTTGGCAACCACATTCTCCTTACCCTTCTTGTAGACAATTCGTACTTCAGGCCCATCAATTGAATGCCCAATTCTTGATTACTTTTATTTCTAGTTCTCGAGTTAAACTTCCGCACTTAACCCATCGGATCGCCAAATTCTAATGGTTCCATACTTTACCTCTTTGATTCGCACATCCAAGGTGATATGGAGGAGCAATCCACCCGAGCCCGAGCCCTAGCCCTACCGGGTTCCTCAACCTCCACCCAACCACGGTGTTGCGCCGATCTTGACATACACATGGCAAGACCTCGTGGCGAGGAAGAAATAAAAAGCCGAAGGCGGTATACCATCTCGGAGGTCTCGGAAGTGGGGCCCCTAGTGCACCGCCAAAGTTCGTAGCAAAGTGCAGAACAACCTGCGGGTATATCGCAAGGAGAGAGTGCCAATCACCTTTTGGATTGGCACAAAGTGCTGATACCATCAAAGCGGATCTATGGTGGTGAAACAAACCTTGAATTCCACGAAGAAGATGAACACGCGTCGTCGGGATGCGTTGATGACCATGGATGCGGCATGGAGGAACTTCAAGGCGGGAATACTACTTATGTAAAGAAAAACCGATCGGCCATCGGGACTACCCAAACTTAGAACCATATTGGGATGATTTCGTGTCGATGAAGCAAAGTGAAGCGACAAAGAAGTCGGCGAGGACCACATAAACATCGGAAGAAGGAACATCCATCCACACGGACTTGATGCGGGTGGAGTGCGCTGGTAAAATCCCTCAATGGGAGAGCGGAAGCGAGAATCACTACGATCGTTGGTACAAGTCAATTGGCGGACTACGGATCGAGTCAAGCACTACGTGCTAGCGAAGGCAAGTGTCACGTCGGTGGGGCTTATCCTTGAAATAGCGACGACGAAGCAATGTCACAAAGGGTCCGGGAGTCATGCGTCGAGTCTTCCCAAGGAACATTCCAACGGATAGGAGAGCGGCGAACTAACACGTGCCACGGGAAACAAGGAGCATCTGGGCGAACAAGAGGTGTCGGGGTTAAGGTTAGTGGAAGGCAGATTCCCGAGCACCTTCACACTTACAAGAGCGAAAGAGAGCTAGAGAAGCGTTTGCGAAATAGAAATGATGAAGGAAAAGATGCTTGAGAATTACAAGGCACAATTGAACAACAAGTACAACGACAAGTACAACAAGCCATGAGCGATCTGGCGAGAACATTATTACGACCACCCTCCGAATCGTCGCGGCGATTGCGCATCCGCCCCAATTGTAGAAACGGGACATGGGTCATTATCACGTGGACGACATACATGACCCCACACCGTGCGGCTCACTTTGCCCGTCATGAACATATTCATTCAAGTGATACGGGCATAGCGTACCCATGCCAAGAAGGAGGTGTATTGCACAACTCTGCGATAGCGCGGGATATGCAAAGGTTCGGTGGACACGGTTAATCCCGATTCGCCAACCTCGGGCTAGAAATGCCCCGAGCAGCGAGGTTACAACTCTAGGAAGTGCCGTCCACACATTCATCGATGGCGCAAGCGTGACATCACCTTGGACCATCATGAAGTGCCTGTTCCTCCCGAGGTGAACACCGCCCCCTCCCGAGGTGAACACCGCGACCTCTCTGCGGTGAACTGCGGCCTCTCCTCTGATAAACCTCGCACGATCGTCACCAACACATCAGTATGAAAGTTAGTGCGACAACTTCGGTTGACCGACTTAAAACCCTCCTCTGAAGGCATGGCGGAATAGACAAGCCATATCGGTAGTCGGTGAAGCGAGCGAGTATGATGTTGTGTGCGAGAAAAGTAAGGGTAAAGCGGTCTCCAAAGGACAAGTCTCTTGAAGAAAGACTGAAATCTGAATTGGGAAGCCGTTTGTCACCCCTTGAAGCTTCATAGTCTAACAGTGCAGCTAAAGCGATTACATGAATGGTATATGGGCGATCGAACCAACATGTACTCCGAAGGTGATCACGCCATTTTCGAGAGAGAACATTTCCACCATGAGGGGATGGCCGCTTCATGATAGAATTCAATGAGTTGCACAACATGTACTATCAAGATGCCCTCGGCGTGTCTCTTATGAGATCTTGGTCACCGTAAGTGTCAATATAAAAATCATTGTCTACATTCATGTAATCTGATAAATGTGATGTCTAAATCATTTGTTATGTAGATTCGAGTTGATCGAACTAAAAGAACCAAAGGGCGATGGCGTTCCTCGATCAGGAGCGGTTTGCCACCGTAGAAATCAAAAGAGTACCAAAGGAGGTCGAGGACTACGTATATAACGCTCTCATCAAACTCCAAGACAAGGAGTTCATACTTTTACCATACAATTTCAAGTAAGTGGCTCACTAGCTAGTTCAATTACTTGTTGATCTCGTTCTTTGCTCAGGTTAGGACTAATGACTACGGCATCATACATGTGTACGTAGTTTCCACTTTGGATTCTCGTAGTAATTCATCCAGATAAAAGCAAGATGCTGATCTTGGACCCGCGGGACAAAGATCCAAAAGACTACAAAGATATGACAAGTCTAGTGAATAGGGCCTTCAAAGCATATTGTAAAAAGTGCTCAAGACACCGTCCTTTCCATAAATCAACGACAATCAGTACTAAATTTCCATGCGCACAAAAACAATTTGTCTATATCGCACCTCGTAGTCAATAACTCCTTCAATGTCGTATAAGTTTATTCAATTTTTTGCAGTGCCACAAGCAGCCGCCAGAACAAATTTATGTGGGTACTTCGTGTGCCAATACATGCGCGAAATCTTAGGCTCTACAATAGTAAACAATGACGTAGAGGTTTGTCACGCTAACATCACACATTGATTTGCACATCTCATTCTCTATATAAGCTCTTAAAGACAAACTTTTTCTATCTATAGCATTTGAAGTTGCCTACGGGAGGACTGGTTCCAAATGAAATCCAAGGCATTCAGGGACAGCTCGCCTACTTCATTATGAAGGAAGTACTCAACAAGAACGGCGAGTTTCATGACCCAGATAATAACGATGAAGTCTTCCATACTCATCTACCACCTCCTGAGGCCCCTACCAACAGTGAAGACTCGTAGGCTTATAGTTCACAAAACTAGTTAATTTTTTTCGTACGATGGTGTAAATTGATGTTTCATTGAATGTCAAGTTTAGTATTGGATGGCATGGCTTGCATATGTTCTAATTTTTGTCATTTCATTTAAGAAGTTGTGATTGATCTGCGCTTGTGTTGTTGCCCTTCTCCGTGTGTGTGTGTGTTGATGGGTGGTGTGTGTGCGTGCGTGCGCTCTAGGCGAGGAGCTCTCCTCTATTGCTTTTCTCTGTGCCCTTTCATGATGGCTAGTAGAGCTTTTTATAGGCGTGGGTGATGGATGAATACGGAAAGAGCTCATTTCAAAACTGCACCATTCAAAGAGTTTATTTGATTGCTTGATTTAGTTGCGAAGTTTCCTTTTGCATCTTTACCGTCCATTCATAAGAGATTTGATTACATGGTCCTTATAGTTTTAGATGGTGTGTTTTACTCTAATGTATGATAGTAAATGCCATTAAAAATAGCTAAATGGAGATTATAGAAGGAAAAATAGTAAAAAGTAGGATCAAAATTGTAGAATGATATGTATTTAGGAATAAAAATTGAAAAAAGAATGTCACATATTCAAAAATAGAGGAGTATAAACTAGCTAATGCATGTACAACATATGGAGGATGCCACGGCATTCACATGGAATAAGACGACAATGGATCGGCTAGATTTGTGATACAACAAAAGTGATCTATTTAGCTTTCCATACTATGATATATAATAACTTCATTTACATACTCGAGAAATATTGATGCAAAGATCTTGAACTTGAGAAGGAGCAGTCGATGGGAGGCATGCCCTACACCATCACCATGATCGGCGCCTCATGCATGAGACACTTTAATTGTACATTGTAATTGTGTATATGCAAAATCATGATTGTAATTGTGATTGATGTATTATATGTAATTGTGATTGATGTATTATATTGTAGTTGTGTATATGCAAAAGCTGTGATTGTTGTACATTATAATTGTGTATATGCAAAATTGCAATTGTGATTGATGTATTATATTGTAGTTGTGTATATGCGAAATATGTGGTGATTATTGTATATTATAACTGTGTATATGCAAAATCTGTGATTGATGTATTATATGTTTGAGGGGCATGGCTAGTAGCACTGAGGCTAGCCCAAAATGCGATTTTTATTTTTTCGGTCGAGTACTATCTGTGGCGGTTGGTGGATAGAACCGCCACAGATAATATAGATCTGTGGCGGTTGGTGTATAGAACCGCCACGGATAATATAGTTATCTGTGGCGGTTGGTGGAAAGAATCGCCACGAGATAATATTGTTATCTGTGGCGGTTGTAGGAAAGAACCGTCACGAATAGTGTAGTTATCTCTGTGGCGGTTGGTGGATAGAACCGCCACGATAGTATTGTTATCTGTGGCGGTTAGTGTGTAGAACCGTCACGGATAACACTTATCTATGGCGGTTAGAAAACCGCCACTGATAATCCTCGATTATCAGTGGCACTATATCTGTGGCGGTTCAATAACCGCCACTGATGGCGGTTATGAACCGCCACTGATGACGTTTTTTAGTGTAGTGTTGGATCCAAATGCCCAAAATTCAAAGCAATTTCTCTCGTCCGAACACTCCCTAATGGGTCAAATCATGATCCAATATATTATATTACACAGATTGAGTTGGCTGAGATATTTGACGCTGCTTTCTGAATTTTATGGCTCAGTTTTCTTGTGTACATATTAAAGACGGTGTAAAATACATGCAAAGTAGAAATAGGAAAACTCACTTAATGTGAACATGTGTATATAAAACTCAGTAGATATCACTATTCAGAAATAGAAAACATTTGGCTATCAAAATCGACAAGTTCCCTGAGGTTATCTATTCTAGGATAATGTACAAACAAAAATACAACATGCTTTTGGTTTTCTCTAATATCTCAATGAACTAAAATCCAAAATATTCGTTGGTATTCGCCTCTCAAGTCTCAAGCAAGCACCAGGAGTTCTAATGTCAGGTTTTACTCAAAGTCCCAACCAACCAAGGCATTACATCCCTGTGATCATCTGCATGCATATGCAGTTTGCATGTGTAGATTGCATCCAAGTGATGAATTGCCAGGATGCAGTAGTCGGAATTAACACAAATTTCAAGAATCTTTAAACAGGGCCTAACTCCATGGATATTTGCATGCTACCCTCTGCTTAATGCTGAATAGCAAAGTTGGTCTCTCCTTTCAGAATTTCCAGGAGATAGGCCACTTCCTTTCGTGGAGCCTTGGCGTTTCTAAATGCTTCACACGGTGTTTTCTGCAGTAATCCACCTGCGTTTACATGTTATTTTGCCTTCAGCAAAGCTTAACGCAAATCAAGAGAAGAAACTATATTTTTCGGGGAATATAGATAACAGACAGTAGGGTTCAGAAAGCATAAGAACAGATTGTTTTAACTCTGAAAACGCCGTCGTATTTAGTTGTACGAGCTGAACCGATTTGAAATGTTTCAGACTCGTTTTTTTATTTTCTAACGGAGGGCAGGGGAGAACTGCTTTTTATTGTGTACAGAGCAAAACATTTCAAACTTAATTAATCCACCTGAACGACTGTAAATCTCTTGTGACTACCCAATTTCAGCCACCAGACCCAACGTTTGAAGTTTCTTTAACATGTTAACTCGAGTCCGATGCATATCTTGATCAATGCAGTCTAAATCCAAAGACATCAATGAAGACTAGTCAGATTCAAAGGCTTGGTTTGCAGTCAATAATATATAGTCGAGCGATATGTGCGTACCATTTGACACGATTAAGGAGAATAACTCCATCTCCATTATATCTTGTCACTAATTAGTTCTCCGAATTTCATGTCAAATATATTATGAATAGCCCTTGTTGTATTTGTTAAGGAACCTCGCTATCGAATAGTCCGGGGTTCCCGAACAGATCTGAATTGGAGAACAGAAAGAGAGAGAGACACGTGTTTAGGGAGAGCAACAGCAGAAATTCTTTATTGCTAATGATTTCTGGTACATAGGGGGGACCCCCTCCTCCTTTTATAACGCTCACCTAGGGTTTAGGCAAGGGACCAAAGATGGGCCTTCATGGGCCATCGGGTTTCCCAACACTCCCCTTGGGCCCTTTGCCGCGAGATGCATATGCCTCATTAAAACTCGGAAAAACCCGATGGGAAAAATACTTGGAGAAAGAGTACATAGCATACACTTACTATGTTGCACGAATTGCCTCGTTAAAACCTTATGCAAGAAAACTTCATGAAAAACTTGCTAAGGAAAAAGAGTACAATTCTCCCAACTTCAATTGCTAATCTTGAGATTCATGTTGGGTATTCATAATTCATCTTGAGATTCATGTGGGAGTATGTGAAATATCTCCCCAAAATCTGCACTTCTCTAAGTCTCATCATCCCAATTCCTTTCACGCACCTTTCAAAGGTAGATCTGGGAGTGATTTAGTGAACAAATCTGCAAGATTTTCACATGACTTAGTATGCAATATCTTGATCTCGTTCATCTTATGCAATTCGTGAGCATAGAAGAACTTAGGGTTGATATGCTTCGTGAGGTTACTCTTCACATAACACATCTGTGCTTGGGCAACACAAGCTGCATTATCTTCATAAATTATTGTGGGAGTTTGCTCAATGTTAAAACCACATGACTTCTGGATGTGGTGAACCATTCTTCTGAGCCATGCACATTCACGTGATGCCTCATACAAAGCGATTATTTCCGAGTGGTTTGTCGACGTCGAGACGAGAGTCTGCTTAGACGACTTTCAAGAAATTGATGTTCCTCCACATAGAAAAACATAGCCAGTTTGGGACTTGCCAGTATGTGGGTCTGATAAATACCCAGTATCTGCATAGCCAACCAAATTCAATTCATTGTTTCTTCTGAAAAACAAACCGAAGTCTTTGCTTCCTTGGAGGTAACGGAAGATGTCCTTGATCCCTTTCCAATGCCTTTTGGTGGGTTACGCCTTTGTCTGAAGCTAGCAAATTCATGCGCGACGCAATGTCCGGCACAGTGCTATTCGCAAGGTACATGAGCGCTCAAGCGCACTCGGATATGGGAATTCTGCTCCCGGGACTTCCTCCCCTCTTCTTTAGGTGCATATTGGTCTAGATCTGCTTGGAGTGACCTTGAGCCATTGGAGTCTTCACGGGATATGCTTTTTCAAATCCAAACCTTTCCAACACTTTACGTGTGTAGGTTGATTGATGTACCAAGATTCTTCCTTGGACATGTTCAAGCCGCAAGCCTAAACAAAACTTGGTTTTACCCAAATCCTTCATTTCAAACTCGGACTTCAAGTATGAGCATGCCTCTTCAATTTCTTCATCCGTCCCAATGATGTTCAAGTCATCTACATAGACGGAGATTATCTGAGAATCCATTCGGGATCATTGTATAAACACACATGGACAATCTTATTTGTTTGTGTAGCCTTTCTTGCGGAGAAAGTCGCTCAGCGATTGTACCACATTCTTCTGATCGCTTGATTATACGGTGATTTCTCCAATTTCACATTGTACAGGTTTCTATTTGCTCCGTCTTGGTTCAGGATAGGGATTCCTTCTGGTACTTTCATGTATATCTCCGAATCCAAGTTTCCATACAAGTATGCTGTGACAACATCCATTAGCTTCATTCTCAACTTCAAGTTGACTGCCATTGAGATCAAATATCTAAAGTTAATTCCTCCTATGATCGGAGAATAGGTTTCTTCATAATCAACTTCAGGACGTTGAGTGAAACCTTGAGCTACAAGCCTTGTTTTGTACCTTACAACTTCGTTGTTTTCATTCCTCTTCCGAACAAAGACCCATTTGTGACCTACGGGGTTTATATGGGGAGGTGTGCGGCATACGGGCCCAAACACCTCTCTTTTGTTCAGAGAGACTAACTCTGCAGTGATTGCCTTTTTCCATTCTTCCCAATCTAGCCTTTTCTTGCACTCTGCGAGAAATGCAGGCTCGGGATCATGATCAATGATCGAGGCAATCTTCTTTGCAAAGTATGCATCAACGTTGGCTGTTGCTCTATTCAGGGATTCTCCTGTTATTACAAAGTTTATGGTCATTTCTTCATGGGGTGCTTCATGCACTTCTACTTGCTCTTCACCGCTTTTCCCTATCGCAGGAGCAAGTTCCTTTAGCTTTTCATATGCATTGCATTATATAAAATAGAGCAATGAATTCAAAATTCATAAAGAATATTCATAAAACAGAGAAATAAAGCTAGAAAAATTAAAAACAGAGCCAAATAAATCTTCTTGATTTTTCTGGCAATTTTTCAAATTTTCTGCAATTTTTTTTCGCAATTTTCTCCTTTTTCTTTTCTTTTTCTTTTCTCCTTTTTTCTTTTCTGGCCGACGGTCAGCTGGGCCTTGCCCGTTCTTTTCGGCCCAAGCGCACTCACGCGGCTAGGGTTTCCCCTAGCCGCCGCCATCCTCTCTTTTTTTTCTTGCGCCCTTTTCTTTCCTGGAGTTCGCTTCTTTCTTTTGCGCACAGAGCCGTCGCGTTCTTTCTTCCACTCGTGCGACCCGGCGGCGGCGCGGAGCGAGCTTCGGGCGCGGCGGCGGCGGCGAGCGAGCTCGGGGCGGCAAGCGAAAGCTGCGGCGCGCTTCTTGCGCGGCGGCGGCGAGGCGTGGAGGTGCGCGCCGCCGCCGAACCATCGCCGAGCGCTTAGGCGAGCTCGCCGGCGCCACCTCGGCGCGGGCTGCGTCGCGGCGGTGGCGCGACGGCCGGCGGCGGCCGGGTCGGCTTCAGCCGACGGCGTGGCGCATGCCTCGGCGCATGGCCTTCCGGCCGGGCGGCATCGAGCGGCGACGCCGTCGCGTCGTCTTGGCGGCGCGGGTCAAGGCCGGTCGGCGCTTCGTCGCGTCGCGCGCGGGCTCGAGCTGACGCCGGCGGGCCGGGCCGAAGGCCGCGAGCGGGCCGAGGCGATGGCGGGCGCGGGGCGAGGCCGCCGCTACGTCGGCGACGGCGATCGAGAGGGGCACGGAGGCCGAGGCCGGCCGCCGTCTGCGGCGCGCGAGGCCGAGCCGCCGCCGTCTGGCGCGTCAGCCAGCTAAACCGAGGCCGGCGAGGCGGCGACGGCGGCGGCGGCGGCGCTGCGTGGCAAGACGGCCGAGGCGGCGGCGGCGGCGTCGGCGACGCCGCTACGTACTTTCGAAGACCGAGGCGACGACGTCGATTTCCTTTTTCGTGATGAGCGATGAAACCGTGTCGTGTAGCTTCATGTGGCTAGCTTCGAGCGATCGCCGTGTAGCTTCGTGCTACGTAAGATAGATGCATGCATAGAAAAGTATCGATTAGATTCAAACGCTAATCCCACCTTTTCTCACCTTTTCAATCTGATCTTCGGTAGAGCTTCGTGCTGATAACGTGTTAAGGAACCTCGCTATCGAATAGTCCGGGGTTCCCGAACAGATCTAAATTGGAGAAGAGAAAGAGAGAGAGACACGTGTTTAGGGAGAGCAACAGCGGAAATTCTTTATTGCTAATGATTTCTGATACATAGGGGGGACCCCTCCTCCTTTTATAGCGCTCACCTAGGGTTTAGTCTTAAAGGACCAGCATGGGCCTTCATGGGCCATCAGGGTTTCCCAACAATATTCAATATGAGGCCAATAGCCAGAATATATAGAGTACACGAGAGTACAAAAGGAAAGGCTATATAAGACAATCATGTATATGAAAAGACTATATAAGGCAATCATGTATATAGAAAGCCTATATAAGGTAAGGAAATATATCCTTAACACTCTCTATAAATGCAAAGCGTATACAATAGCATTGCATTTGGAAGGGTTGACACTAAAATAGGGAAAGAAAAAAATCCAAAGTCCTGTTCTTGAAGTAGTTGTTGTAGCATCCAACTCTTGAATAGACGAGCCGACGGTGGAAAGTCGATAAAGGAGCCGAGTCGACAAAGAAGAGACGATAGTGGAAAGCCGACGAAGAAACCAAGTCGACGATGGAAAACCGACGAAGAAACCAAGTCGACGATAGAAAATTGACGAAGGAGCTGAGTCGATGAAGCCGACAGAACGAGCATAGTCGACGAAAAGAGTCGAGCTGATAAAAAGAACCGGGCTGACGAAAGAGTCAAGGTACTAAGGACTTGGATGGACGCAACGGAACCAAAAATAAAAGATTCGAAGGAGAGCCGAAGAGCCCGAGCCGAAGAGCCGAATTGCTAGAGTGATTCGAGCCGCCGAAAACGATCCGCCAAAAAATTGGAGCCAAAGAGTCGAGCCACTGGAGTGAGCCGAGCCAATAACCGAGCTCCGCAGCAGAAGATCCAAGCCGACAAATGATCCTTGCCAATGAAGAGCCGAGCCAACAAATGAGTCACGAGAAACTAGAGAGCCGATCAAAAAAGTTGAGCCGCTCTGAAAGCTCAAAAAGCTAGAGCCGCTCTGAAGTTGGAGCCGGATTAGATTAAAATCGGTTGAAGTCACTTGAAGTCCGATCAAGATCGTGTCTCGTCTCGATCACAAGTGTGAGGCGACAGGCAACGTCACATCGGCGTCAACGGGGCGTTGATGGCGGCCTAGGCTGAGGGCGCCGGAGCGGAGGCTGGCGCAGAGACGGCTTGAAGGAGCGTCCCCGAGGAGACAACAACGGCCAATGGAGCGACGTCACGTGAGGCTAGGCGGCCAGTGGGCCGACGCAGGGGCCGAATGGCGAAGCGGCGGACAGAGGCCGAGCACGGAGGGGCGCCGCGACGGGAGTAGGAGACCTGGTGCGCGAGCGGAGGGCGGTTGTGCGGGCGAGCGAAGCTGGCGCCGAGCTTCACGAACGGCGACGCGACAGCCTCATCGGGCTGCGGCTGGGTTGGCGCGAGATCCGCACGGAAGATAGCCTGTACGATGTTGGAAGCCGAGGAGCCGAGGCGGCCCTAAGGTGGAAGATGGGTGGCCGGCGCAGGCAGAGAGACCAAGGGTCGGCGTCAACCGGCAGGAGGGGGGCGGAGGCCGAGCCAGCGCGAGCTGGCGGCGCACAGACCGCACGGGGTAGAGCTGCCTGTTTGATTTGCTCTGGTTGTTCGAACCGCATATATCCTCTCTGTTGTCCCCGTCGTTCAATTTGACGTTGCCTGCATTGGACCCAATTGTAGTGCATACGAGCTGAAGACCCAGATTTGCATGCCGACACTGTTTTTGGATTTTCATTGGATTGAACTTTTTTTAAAATAGGTCATTGGATTGAACTTGTAGTATGTGATGTGGAACTAGTTACATGTATGGAATTGAGCAGGGGACGCTATTCGGAAAACAAAATCACTTGCCAATTATCGCCCTCAGCTCTTCGAGGCTCCTCTCAAATAATGTATAAACAAAACCACAACGTTCTTTTGGTTTTCTCTAATATCTCAATGAACAAAAATCCAAAGTATTCTGTCATGTTCATCTTCCCTCTCATCAACCACTAGAAGCTCTAATGTGAGGTTATATAGATGGAGATATAAATGCTCAACACTTCCACATTCACTCCAAGTCACAACTAACTAAGACATTGCATTCCTGTGATCATCTATATATGCATTTTGCATGTGTAGCTCGCCAGGAAGTGATCAATTGCTTGCCCAAATCCATATGTCTCAACAACACAAGCTCCTCGAATCTTGAAAGAGAGCTCTACTCCATGGACTTTCATGTTTCTTATTACGACCTTTACATTTGTCCGTGAGCAATGACAAAAATCTCAGAATGAAGTGTAGAGAATTGAATTTGCTGCAACTAAACAATAGACAAAAGAGCAAAATTAGTAACTTCGAGGATGTATTTCGTCCTGAACATGTCCATAATTAAATGTCAATGGATACAACAGTCATCAGATAACAAGGAGGCTCACTAGAGGCGGAGGAAGATGTGGTGACGGCCGTGACTGGAGGCATAGAAGACGACCCGGATCCGGCGATTCGCTGAGGAAGAGAGGAAATCAAATGAGGGGTTTTGAAGAGCAGAGACTTGGCACACTTTGACGTGGATGGGGAAGGGTTTGACTCACCGGAGCGACGATGGCCATGGTGAACCAGAATAAATTGTTTTCGAATTTTTTATCAAGTTTAATTTAATTTTTAAAATAAATTTTCAGCAGCTGAAAATTTGGGAAAAGCTTTAATTAATGCAGAATTTTTTTTATGAAAAGGCACACAATTCAGATATGAGGTTTTGAACATAAATATATAATAATTTGAATTTTAGGATGTTACAGCATGTAGGCAAGCAACGTACTCCATTTGTTCTTTTTTATTTGGTATCCTAGAATCCATGTGGTTAAACTTTCTAGAGTTTGATGACCAATATTGTGTAAGATATCTAGATTAGTTATATAAAAAATATATTATTAGATTGTCGTTAAAAATATTATAATTTTATCAATATATACTAGTACATGCTTATAATGTCGCAAGAAAATAATACACGATTACAAAGAATTAACGGTCAAAGTCATGTCTCAAAAAAGTATTAAATAAAAAAGAACGCAGGCAGTAGGTAACGAGTTCCCTCCGTAGTTCCGTTGTTTCAATTTGCATGCTACTACCATTCCAAAGATTTACTGGTAGTCGCCGTTAATATAACTAGTATAATAGGGTGTACAAATTATTAACAGTTGCTGGAATAGCTCAGTTGGTTAGAGCGTGTGGCTGTTAACCACAAGGTCGGAGGTTCAAGCCCTCCTTCTAGCGAGCGAATACACTTTTTTTATTTATTTTTTCGGTTCAAGTCTCCATTAAAATATCTTGGCGAACAAAACTTATTGTGCTCTGAAATACGTAAGATAATTTTTCTCCACGCGACATATTCGAAAATTTCTCAAAAGAAACTGAACACCTAAGCTTCTGTTCATCACCGTCTCGGACTATCAGCTTCAGATCAAACAGCATTGCTCAACGTAGCAAGGTGCCCCCAGTTTAAACCACGGAAATTAACCTGACTACAAAAGTACGAACCAACAATTTCACGGCCTCTCTTGTTTGAACCGGTTAATCTGGTTTTGATGCTGTCAATGTAGCATCCAAAGTCAGGATTCACTCGGTAGCATGCAAAACCTGTACAGTAAGACAACAAGACCATTGCATCATTTTTCCATCTTGAACATACCTGCAGGCATCCCACAAACCACACCGACACCGAGCGGCTACCAGGTAAAAGCTCGAGCAGCTACAGTACCATGTAAAAGTTTCTTCCAAATCTAATCATCATGCGGCTGCACTAACCCGAAAAACCACGTCTCGATACAACATGCTAATTAATGATCTACACAGGTATCACATAACATGCCATGAAAAAAAGAAAACGCGTTCACTTGTATACATAATACATGGGGAGGAATAGAAACCTGGTAAGGAATAACTGACACATGGTTTACAAACGAGGTGGGCACATAGGTACAATCATCTACAACGCCTAAACATTTAAATCAGACGGTTAAACAGCAAACGAACATCGCCGCTCCGCATGGTATCAGCGTCCTCATGAGTGCCGGGGTTACCGTCGGCGTCCCCCTCATCCGTTGAATTTTATTTGAGTCTGAATGTCGTCTGTGTGACGAGGAGACTAGAGTTAGTGCATCCCCTCAACTATTGCTTCCTGAAGTTCATGCAGTGGTTAGGAAATGGAAATACAAAACAAGTACCCTAGCTGCTCCGGCAGCACGTCAGAGGGCATCCTAGTAAACTGGTAAAAGCAAAATCCTGAACTTCACCTGATGCCCTAGGAGCTCCTGTCTGACCGCTTGTTCCCTGTTGAGAAACCTTCAGTGATCTTAGCTTGGATGCAGAAGACCTAAAGGTGTTGATCAAAGGCTGATCTGCAGCGTCGTCTTCATCATCTTCGCCATGTCCTGGTTGGTCAGAGTCACTTACAGACTCTTCGTCACCAGAGTTGTGCCCATCAAAAAGGTTCCTCGCAGGTACGTCTCTAACCTTCCTTGGGCGGCCCCTGCGCCTTACAGGTTTTTCCTCCTTTTCCTCTGGATTGTAAACAAGAGAATCAGCCACAATTTCTAGAAGAGAGCTTTGCACAGTTTTGTAAATGAACAAGGCACAGTTCAGAGAGGGTCAGAGGGAGTTCAACACACCCTGCAAAACCTCATTCTTTGCATGCTTCTCATGTAGGTGTTCTAAAAACGTAAAATATGGGCGCCAAGCACTTGGATCTTCATTCATATTGGTATCTTGAGTCCTCTTTTGTACATCTGTCAGGCTGCATGCGTAGAAGATTAACTCAAAATCAAGTCTAAAATCAAGGGAAGCACCAAAAATGATAAAGAGTTCATAACATACATGTCTGGTACATCTGACGAGGGAAGTTTAGAAACGAATGGCATAAGAGCAGCCTCAAGGAAAGACAGTTGCTTTGGAAGGTCCGCAAAGGCAAAAGGAATGCCATATTGGATAATCTTCAAGATCTCAGACTTGTTTTTATTACGAGCAGCACCAACATAGGACCCCGCAAGCCGATTAGCAAGATCTTGACATTCCAAATAAGACTTGCCTATCTGGGTTTGGTTTTCTCCATCGTGTACATGGGCCATAAACCGTTCATACCCCTAATTGGATGAAAACAAAGAATGATTTGCAAAAGAAAGATCACACTTCATAAACATCAGTTAAAAGCACATAAATTAACAAATTCAGATGCAAAAGTGAGCTAACGTAAATTGGTCACATTTAAAGGTAATATTCCAAAATTCCTGTCAGCAAATACTTCCAAGACAGAATACATGATTGGAAAAGTTTATTTCAAAAATTGCAAAATATGCTATGAGTGTAAAAAAAATACAGCAACAATAACAAACCAAAGGATGCACGAGTAAATATCTCATAGGCAATGAACCTAGTAATTTAAGTGAAAACTCAACTAATTTTTCCCTTGTTTTCCTGGTTTATGATTAATTAATTTCCCTAGTTTTCCTGGTTTACAATCAGTTAATTTTCAATCGCTAATGGCATCCCCAACAATGAAGGATGGGCCTAATTTTCCAATACAGTTATTAGTTAATATTTCTTTGGAGATGGGTTTTAGCTAGTAGAAATACAATAGAACAAATATGGATGTTTATGCAGAGAAAAGACACTATCAGTCTATCAGTATCACACTACCAATATCACTCTTTGCAGACTCATGAATAAATATTATGTGCATTCAAAGATAGAACAAAATATGTACCCTTCTCAATGCCTCAAAAAACAGAGCAGCCATGTCGCTATTTGCATTTTTCCTTAGCGCAGTAATTAGATGCTTGATGATCTCTGTTGTACTTGTTCCGTGAGATACATAGTGAGAAACAATCTCTGGGCCAAGATAATCCTGCAAAAAAAATTAATTATCTGTCAATAGGAAGCTCTAAAAGCGACCAAATTTTGGTGCAATAGAAGGAAGTCACTGACAATCTATCTAGAAGAACATTGCTTCATTTGCTACCACAGGCAGAAAATGCAGCACAAACCTTCGAAACTGTATCAGCAAGCACTAGCTTTGCAGCTGCAATCATGACAGCATCTCTGTTTGTGTCTTCAATATATTCTTCGTTTGCATCTTCATCTTCTGTTTCATCTGAGGATGAACACTTGATCAATTTCAATTATTAACAAAAAGCCAGAAAAGAGAATTATTGTAACACTGACATAATGAGAAAGCTTCATTTAGGAATTTGATATTTATAATTAATAATACATTTAAAGTAAAAAGTGTGTGTGCAACAACAAAACCTGATATATTGAGCTGTTGTTCGCACAGTTTCCAGAACTTCTGAACAACATCTAATTGTGGGAGATAACCCAAACTTTCGAGCCTTGTTGATGAATATTTTGACTTCTTAAACAAGCACCACGCCTCTGCAGCAATGATGCAGACCTAAAAACAAAACAAGGTGCTAACAAGTCAATGGGTTGAACATAACCAAGATATACTTCCAGAAGGGCATATCAACGTTACACAAATAATGTATTCCTCTCTTTCTTAGTGTTTATTTCAAAATACTTACTCTGCAGGAAAGTACAGTGGTGCTCCTTCCCTCTTTCTGATAAGTAGGCAGAACCACCAAAAAATAATAGAGTTGTTCGAACAGAGAGCTTTGCTTGGATAGAAGTTCATCAATAGATGTTTCAGATGGATTTTCACCATCAATTGCGTGCAAACACCATGCTACTTGAAGGTACATATTGAGGAGGAGGAAGCTCTTTACCTAATAAAGCATGAAAGTATTAGCTCGGTATGTTACCAACAGTTGATTCCACAAGGAAGATTAAAGCGCTAATATCTCACAAATGAAAGGTCTCATACCTCATTATCCATATCTCTTAGATGACTGAGGATTCGATACATATCATCAAATAAACCATCATTTTTAACAGGTTTTGACAGTTGAAGTTCATAAAGTCGCTTCAAATTAACCAAGAGAGAGTATTCATCATCACCTGCCTGCAAGGCCAATTGTACCATATTATCTTCATGGCTTCAGAACAGATACAGACGGCATAAATAAGACATACCTCTACTTCCTTGATAGCAGTTTTGACTTTCAAAACCAACTCAACTTCAAGATTCTTAAGTTTATTTCCAGCATAATCTAGAAGATCAGCCCGACACTCAGTACAACAGAAAGTAATTGCCTTGATGCAAGATCTCAAGGTATCCTTGTCACCATGTTTGAAGAAGGCATCAATGATGAGATCTATGGCAGCCATGAAATTCTGAACCAAAATGTACATGAAATTGTTAACAAATTAAGCACAAAACATATGAGAAGAACAAGTGATAGCTTTTGCAACTGACCTGCTCTTGCCTTTTTAGTGAGTACATCTCAAGTTTCAAAAGCATCATCATATCAACTATTGGTGATATCTTAGCTTTGTCAGATATGTATTTTCTTAAAAGCTGCGGATACCTCTTCAGCAAGGCATTAGTTATTTCACGCCTGCTATTTTCCAATATTTCCTGAAAAACTCTTATGTGTATGCTTTAGTAATAACACTTGAAGCAACTGAACAAAGTTAAGTATCAATCTTATAAGAAAAAACAAGAATTGATAAGCAGACATGAGCAATATATAATCTAGAGTTAATCAGGAAGAATTTGAACATCAGCACAGAACTTTATACAAGCTGAACTAGTCAAGGGAGAAAGGGCATAAACCAAAAAAATTAGGGTGAACGTGTAGAATCGAGATGCTTATAATAAGTAACTCGAAAGATGGAAAAATCTCAGTGATAAAAAAAAGGTAAGTTTGCAATCAACAAATTAGGTAATGTGTTTAACAGTGGGTAACCTGATTCAATCAGTACTACTTTCATTTCAGAAAACTTTCAGAAACCTGGCTAATTTAACTATTTTAGATGGTTTACGTTCTTTTTAGGTAGGGTTGGACAGCTGGTGTTTGCAGTAACAAAAGTAGCCATGTAAAGCCAAGGAACCACTGAGCTAATGTCCAGAAGTTCAGAAAGCTGATTCAGTAATGCAATTTGAAGGGTTAACTGATCAGATTTTAAGCATAACTTTTGCAGGAAGTCGGGAATATGTAACTCTGGAACCAAGCGTACCACATTGGTAGTATCCAATGAAACAAACCTACGTTCTGCATGTAGTACTTTGGAGTTCTAACATTGGCCAAACTGGAACTAAGGAAAATAACTAGTCCAACAACATCACTAATTAGGCAAGGTGACAAATGAATGATCAAGAAACAAACTATCAATGAGATGATCAATCATCAACACTTTGCACCAACAATATGTGATACCACAGAAATGACATTGACACCTTTTGGGCTTTATTGTAGTACAGCTTTCTATTGTCTGTTGCAGGAACTATCCTTTCCCCAACAGCCTTCTTTGCAGAGGCTCGCAGCATCCGAACTAGATTGGTTCCATCCATGTCAGTAAGCTCAGTCAATGGATTTTCATCTAGAAGCATGGAGATTATACATCTCCAGTCCTACAGAATAGAATATTGCAGTTGTAGCAATAATGTCACACTGACAACAATGTATAATAAATCTTTAAAAAATAAAGTTTTACTAATTTGAGGAGCATACTTTCATGGCCTTCATGTCATCCCAAATATCATCAATGACATAAGAACTCAGGACTGGGTCATCCGAAAATTCCCTTAGAATTTGCAGCATTCGACCAATATGAACCTCGGAGGATTCATTGTCCCCATCTGGAATTAGCTAGTATAATCAATGGCTGAACTAATAAAGTAGTTCGATAGCAAAATAAGGTAGCATAAAAGTAGAATCCTTCCAGAAGCAAGTACCTCTAGCTCCGGAATGAGACGTCTTAATGTTTTGTGCTATCAGGTGATCATAAACTAACTCCCCTATGGCACGCCTGATCATTGGAGGCTCATCAATAAGCAAATCATATAGTGGACCCAAATCATCGTCACTCAAAAGTTGATGCCTGCAAAGAAATAAACAGTAAATTTCATTTGTTTTGCTGCAGTAATAGACATAAGAGAAAATGAACACAAAAAAGCTGTGTGGTTCTCTTGCTCACTTGGGCAAGACAATTGCTGGGCTTTTTTGGCAAATAGCAAGCATGACTGTTTGGTAAGACCCAAAAAAGAAAAGAAATCTTTGCTAGGTAAAGTAGCTTTAACAGGCCAGATAAATATTGTCCAGACAGGCAAGGCATGTATGCACAGAGAAAACTTGCTGTGTAGTCAATAGTCACCACTCCCCTCCTCCCTCTCCCACATAAACACATCAATACCCCCAATAATATCATATCTCTCTCAGATGTAGGCTTTAGTCCCAACCCTATCCTCCATACTAGCACCACCTTTGTCTAGTGTCCCCGTCACTCTTTCTAATCTTCTCTACAGCATTTATTGGTCTCTAAAGAAAAAATTTATGTGGAATTTCTAATTCTGTTGAATTGCTACCTATGTTTATTGGCAACAATAGAACTTGTTCATTCCTTTTTCCAAGTTTTCTTTGGTGATAGGATAGTGGGTGCAAGGCTGCAAGCATAGCTAGCAAAGTTTTCTCTGTGTGTGAGCTATTCTAAAAGCCTAAATCTCAATTAAAACTTCTATTTCTACAAACAAAGTAGGTGCTGAGATGAATTTGAATCTAATATTTTGTATAAGCATCACATTGTTGTTCATTTGTAATAACTGTTTGCGTATATTTGCTACACTTTGAACTCCAATGAGAAAAGGGTTTACTCCAACAATGTTCCAACAAAATGTTATGATGAGAAGGAATTCATTTTCCCAGAAAAAAGCATGCCATAGGGGGCAATGGGTAGCACAGAAATGCCAAACTTCAGCGTCATGATTGCTAGCTCTTGCTGACTCTTATTGTGATGACTAGCTATTTCTTTTTTTGTGTATAGGACAAGACATCAAGAAATGATGCTTCCTCTAAACGTGACATATGAACTACTTGCAATGTAGTGCCTAAGTATTGTATTGATAATAATATGCCTCTTGAGTATGTATCAGGCGACTGCAGTACATCAAGTATTATAGTTAGTTGCGATGCATTGTACAGTAACGTGCGATGAATATTTGGAACTATATTATGAATAATGAATTTTTTTCTTGTAGCCCTCTTCAGTCATTTTTCAGCTCTGAATCTGTAACTCCTACGTATGCTGTTGTACATTACCGGTATGCTTAAGCTTGTGTTTCTACAAGCTGGCTTTGAACCAATTCTCATTCAGACATGCAAGAATTGTACTAGTGGTGTCAAAATCTTCAAGCTTCATATAGGTTCGATTGTGCATGTTGAAAATATTTCTACAATGACATGCAATGAAAATACTTCTAAATGGATTTTATGTTCAAAACATTTATAGCACTGTGTATCATTAAGTCCTAAATCCCTATTCCAGATGGAATTATCAATGCTTTATATATAACATTTGATGATAAGTAAAGTTAATTATTTCACTGGTTTGTGGCTATAGTCCATTATGCCAGAAATCCAAAAACTGAGTAAGCAAAACTTCCCACTTGAAATTTGGTTTTCTCAAGACATACAAAAACCTTGTTAGCAAGCCTTACAATCAAAAGCTATACATCACAAACACTTAGCCTATCTTTGGAAGGCTCTGGCAAAATAAGTATGCCCAGTAGCGATCTACACTAGACAGGCAAAAGATCTTGCCCAAGCTCACCTCAGTAATTGCTTGATGAGTCCTATAGCTGACACCGCTACTGAAATATCGATATCATCAGCAAGCTGGATCATCCTGCTGTAAAACCTCTCAGTAAAGAGGCCAAGAGAAGGTATGTTGTCATCCACTTCATACAGGCCTTGCAAGGCAAGAATAGAAGTTCTTCTAACCCCAGCATTCTACAAAAAAAAAAAACGTAAAATAAAGACTGCAAGTCTCATTCGTCACAGAAGAAAGTATTAATAAGCAACAAAAAAACAATTAACTAAATGTATGTTACCTTGTCGTTCAGTGTCCACCCAAGATACTTTAGATATATATCTTGTAAGAAAAGTGATGGATATGAAACAACCCAAATACCAAGAGATTTGATGCATGACATCCGGATCTCAGGGTCAACATCACGATAACGGTGCATGAATAACCTGCATGTAGTAAAACATAAATTTAGTGACATACTAGACCGAGATAAATGTACACTAGACATCAAATGCATGTAAGCTTCTCCGCATAGGCGCATACCATGCATGAATTACCTCTGAATGGCATAAAACAATTTAAATCATACTGTAAAGAATCAATAATGTACATTAAAATGCAAGTACGAGTGATTTTTAATAGGAAGTCTCACCCACTGAATATTTTCCGCATTGATTCCTCCAAGTAAGTAATGTTTTCATGAGTAAGAGATAGTCTTCTATTGAGAGATTCAACAAGCGGTCCATCACTCTGCTTCTTCTTCTCTGCATTCAACTGCCTTTGAGTGGTCTCACGTTGTCCACTGAGAGTCTTAGCAACAGATATGAAGGACGTCACAAGCTGGAGCCCAATCAATGAAGCTACTTGACGATAAACCCTTGGAGGAGTACTGAAACACACCAAATCAGCACATTACATTCATGCGTACAAGACAAATAAAAAAAGGGATGTTGAAAAGAAATTACCATGACAAAGCAACAACATAGTCCTTGATTTTTTGGAATAAGATGTCATCAAACAACGGACCATTCTGGCACTCAATGACCAAGTTATCCCAAAAAGAAGCAATATTTTCTTTGAAGTTCTTAAGGTCCTTCTGTTTTGAGCTGTAATTATCATCAACCAGACCCTATTTGAAGTTAAGGTTGAAGAAACACACCCAAAAGAGAGCATACATATCAGGTTGACACTAGAACAGCTTATAGGATAAATAGTATATTGGATAAGCTAGAAGGCTACTAATAATTGATTCTCCATTCACTTATGAAATGACAATAGGAATTAGGATACTTTTCTTGCTAGATCAACAAGTTCAACTACAACACCATCCACATCCGCCTCATTAAGGTAGTCTGCATAAAACTCATGCCTGGCACCACAAGCCTGTCATCATAAGATTTGCAGGTTTATTAAAAAAAATTGCAGCAGAAGCAACAACAACAATAATAACTAGATAAAGAGGCCAGTATTACCTCAAATAGCATTGCTAATATTTCAAATATCACAGATTTTGGCTTCGATTCATAATCCTCGACCAATTTTTTGACAGCATGGCTGATCAGCCTGCCATGATGTTTGATAATATCTGCAAGTTGTAAGTTTGTAAGGAAGTTTCCCACAAATGAAAGATGATATATTTGCTTAAATAAAATCATGTATTTCAATTAGGCATGTTTCGGTAGGATCTTTTGTATGCTCAAATATTAACCAGCTAACAGTCCAGGTGAAAGCCTTGTACCTACAAGCCTCTGTCAACATGCTAAGATCAGCAATGGCGGAACTATTGCGAGGGGCACCCCGGCTGAGGTCACCAACCTCTTTATAATTATTAACTCCCATGGAGTTACATTGTGTTAAGGAAACCTCACTGTCGTTTTTCCTACCGCATGTTCTTATGCATTACATATTCACGGCACTGGTCACCAATTTCTAATTTTTTACTGGAGGTGCGTAGCAGGACATGGAAGTTGAGAGCTAAGTCAGCTAACTAAAAGTTCCATGGTAAGGGGCAAAAGTTGATAATCAATCACGTTTACCAAACTAAACTAACGGTAACACTAACCCAACACCAGGCCAAGCAGAGGAACCAGCAGCTCACCATGCAGACAGCAGCTGAAACTAATCTATGTCGGGCACAGCAGAAGCAGCGCCCCGGTCCATAAATCCCAACTAAATCACAGCAACAGGACAGCTAGATTTCCTTAACCCAGCAGCTGAACAGCTAAACCCTAGCAGCAGGTTCCCAACAACGGCACCCACCCCCAACTACAGCAAATATACGGCGACAAACGCCAAAAAAGAAAAAGGTAAAGGCGAGATGCCGCGCACCGATTAGGGGCTGGTCCTCCAGCGACGCCGCCGCCGTAGCGGAGGCCGCGCGCTTGCGCTTGGACTGGGGCGGCACGAGCCCCTCGGCCTCCGCATGGTCCTCCCCCTCGAACTCCTCGCCGGCCGCATGGTCGTCCTCCCGCGGCCGCGGCGGGCGGCCACGCTTCTGCAGGTAGAGAGAAGAAGCACCCGCAAAAAAGATCAGAAAAAATGGGTAAAATCCGCAGAATTCAGGAGCTCATGGACTGGGTGGAGAGACTAGGGTTACCGGGCGGCGCATGGAGGCTAGTGTCTCGTCCATTTGGGGGGATCTAGTGGCGCGAGGAGAGCAAACCCTAGAGAGTTTTTGGGGTGTGTGTTTGGGAGGGAAACGAAGAAGGAAGAGGCGAGTCGGGGGAGGGAAGAGAAGGGAGAAGAACGTAAAATGGCCGAACACGCCTTGCCCCGTTAAAGAGCCAACCGGTGATTTGGTAAGAAACAAAATCGAAACGATGGCACTTTCGGCCTGTTTGGTTTGTTAACAAACTTACCTATGCTTATCTTACTAAACTTTAGTATTATAACAGGTACTTTAGATCTATCTGATTTGATAATAAATTTATCAATGTTTATCTTATCAAAATTTGGTCACCAAATTAGCTACTAATATTTTTGTTAAAAATTGGTAATAAAATGAACTAGAGAACCAAGGGAAAAGATAATCTTGCCAAAATTTGGTAACAAACCAAATACTTATCAAATTTGATCAACGTTACGAAAATTTGATAAGTCAAGCATCAGTAAATATTGAAATCAAACCAAACAAGCCCATTAACACAAGTATGGTGTGGGTCGATGAAGCAAGCGGAGGCTTCAACGTATACATACTCCATCAAGTGCACCCTTCTTGCGGAGATAGGGTTCCTACGGTCACTGTGGGACAATGAATTAAATGGTCATCGGTCTTATCCGATCGATCCGATCTGAATGGTCTAACAGTGTCACTACGGTAACTTGCTTATATCCATGTGCAATCTCCCGTTCCTGCCGCGGCAGAGACGGGACGAGCACATGGCGCAATTGGAGCGAGAGATTCAAGAGCACCTCCAAGGTAAACAGCAGGTTCTTGATTGTCCTCGCTGAAGTATGCCTTGCCGGACGGTGCCGACCAATTACTCTGCTGGTCAGGTCACCGTGGGCGGACATGATCTTTCCAGGATGCCTTGCCGGCTATCAACAGATGGCTCTTTCTGCATGGAGCCCGAGCCTCTCACAGTATCACCATAAAGGACACTTGTGTCCTCGTCTTGATCTTGCTGTACGCAAGAAAGCCGCCGAATTTGTCCCTAGTGCTCAACTGCAGAGCATAAGATGGTCCTCCATGATCTCTATGCTAATTAATCCTCACGTAACCAAGGAATAGTTGCACAAATTGCTGCTTAGCCTTAAAAGGGTTCAGCGCAGTCGGCAATGTCAGGCAAATCATAATGAGATTCTGTTACGACGACCTGTCCAGTCATTACAAGAGCTGCACGCTGTATCTGTCCATTTTCCCCTAAGAATCCAAAATTAGGAGGACAAGCAGGCTTAGTCGGACGACGGGCTGCTGAAAACCTCATCGCCAAAAGACACGGGCAGAGAGCATTGGATGAAGCTGAGCTCTGTTTCAATGCGCTCCTTGCTCGAGGCCTTGTTCTTCCCGGCGACATTAGCCATGCAGGCAAAGTCAAAGAGTTTCACGGTACATCCTCGTGTTTTCTCCTTCACAACCAAGATGGCCAGTGACAAGAATGTTTGGGACACAGACCTGCCACCAGGGGCTGCATTAGGCTGGAGCCCCCTCTAGCCACGGGACCTTAAGTACTTCTTTAGCATCGGTGCTTAAGTTTTAGCATAGAGACAGCGAATGCACATGTAATTAGACGTGGTCTGAGAAAAAAGAAGCTTTGCTAGGAGATATGCACGGTGCAACAAGATATTTCAACTCAAGTATCTGAGCCTAAGGATTGCTTGGAGACATTTGACATCAGGCAAACCAATGTAAGGTCATTCCCTGCAAACTCCACTGTGATTCCAAAGCTAATGCATCTGCTTGCCGGCCAAATTGACCGTCCAAGCCACGAAGCCGTCGGATCCAATGAATCATTTTCCACGGTGCATATGCCTTGTGGAATTGGGAGCATGACAAACATGCAGATACTATCCCATTTTGAAGTTTCCCAGAGTGCTGTCGATGAGGACGAGCTAGCCAGTGTTGGTCGGCTGCAGCAGTTGAGGAAACTGGGTATGCTTATCAGTTATCAATGGCAAGGAAGCTAGTCTTGTCACCCAATTGCTTAGGGCGCTCGAAAGGCTAAATGAATGCCTATGCTCTTTGTCGGTTGTTCAGGCTGGCGCTGAGGCTGCTGACATGAACCTGGAGGGGAATACAGAATTCTCACCTCCCAAATCTCTTAAATGCCTAAACATCACCGGTAGGATAAATGGGCTGCCTTCTTGGATCAAAGAGCTTCATCAATTGTCCAAGATAGCCCTTTGTCGTACTCGTACCTCCTTCAAGTGCAGTGATATACGGATCCTTGTGTAAACTTGCGCTGCATCAGGCTCCGCCACGAGTCATATACCGAACAGAAGCTTAGTTTGGATGACAGAGAACTACAGAATCTCAATTTCCTTGTCGTTGAGGGCTCAGACATCTCCGACATCCAATTTATTAATCAGAATGCAGCTCCTAAGCTCGATAAGATAGTTTGGACTTTCACCAGAGTGGAAGTTGCTCTTCCTGGAATTGAAAAACTTCCAAGGCCGAAAAAGATTGAGCTCAATGGCAACTGCGACCTGAGTCAAATCGCACAAGCCATGGAAGCAAATCCAAACCATCCTATCCTTGCACACAAGCCAATCCGTGAGGCTGCTGCTGCAAGCGGCATTTCTATTCCGCGGTAGAGATTATTTCTACTTTGACTGTGCTTTCATGCATTCATCATCGAATGCCATGTTTGTGTGTGCGCGCTGCACGCACAAGTGTGGCTATCTATCCTGGTTGTGTGTTTGATGTACTGTGTGCTATGCTTTGATTGGGTAATGTGATGATAATTAAAGCGGAATTGCTAGTATTTTTTTCAGATGCTGTAACATTTTTTTCCTACGCGTGAAACATTTTTCTTCGATAACAGTAAAAATGTGCGCGTGAAAGAAAATGTTGCACACGTTGAAAAAAAAATATTGCACCGAACGTCCGACGCAACATTCCAAAAATCGGACGTCCGGACACTAGTTCTCGCCTAATTAAAGTGGTGTGATGATACCTATTGAGACTTTTTATCATCTTTGAGAGAGAACAAAATTTACATTGAGGTACTATCAAAAGGTAACAATTCCCAAGGATGGTAAAAAAATTCTTAGAAGTACCTATTAAATATAAGTGGTATGTGTCATGTTTTGTGGAGATGTATACAAGACTAGTTAGTTCCTATCTTCCTGTGGTTTAATAACTGTTGCATTCATACCTAGCTATTTGAGGCGAAGTTTCTGCAGATCAGAAATGAAGTGTTAATGTTTGAATTTATGCTTGTTCCATATATTAAGTGTTGATGTACGTGCGATGTATCCGGACGAATGATGCATGTTTTATGCTCTATGTGCTGCATATGGTCTGATTGAGAGGTAAGGAACATGGTATTGGTCAATCAAGATTCAAGAGTCACATATACCACAATTTATTGTTTTAGAAAGTATCTGTATGTGATGTGCCAGTATGTATCATCTTGTGATGTAGTGATGCACTGTATAGTAGTTCTCTGCCAGTCTGCCTTGTATAAACAATCTTTCTTCCAATTGTGACTAATTATCCAAGAATGGTTTGAAGCATCTACATTATCACATAAACACAGTCACTCAAAACCTTGGTTCTACCTGCACTAATAAAACTAGAAGAGAAGGATTTGAACAACCATAATCATGAGCTGCCTAAATTACTTAATTGACTAGCTAACTCAGACCAACAAAATCCCATGTCATGTTTGGATTGCTCAGCCGTCAGCCCCAATTTGCTGTTTCATCTTTGTGTTTGTTACCACTTGAACTAAACTAATAAAACACCAGATGTCTGGGGAACGCATCTCACAAGCTTGCGAAGAGGTGGCTATGGTTCTGGAGGGCGCTGCCGTGGGAAGGGAAACAACGGCGGCGGTAGTCTGCTTGGCGGTTGGGTGGCGGCGGCGGCGGCGGCGACGCCAGGACGATGGGTTCGGATCGGCTGATACCTTTCCCGAACAATTACCAGTTTACCACTAGACCGACTAACTGAAAAATATATTTTTCGAAGAATAAAAACTCAGCATGATGTTCCACTTCAAGATGTCTGTACCCTGTAGAACTCGGAAGGAAAAATTTCAGCATCGTTTCTTTGGTAAATTACAGAGGCTATGATCTCATCATGAGAGTATAATGAATATGAGAATAAATAAAAGGGTGTGTGGTGAGCAGTGACTAGTAAAAAGGTATACAAATACAATAGAGGTGTAATCGGATTGGATATATCCAGACCGACCAACCAAACCAGTTTGAATCATATTTGGGAAAGGAAGTCGGTATCAGTGGGTTTTGTTGGATTCAGAATAAAAAATGGATAGTTTTTCTCGGTTATAGAATTGGATTCGAAATAGAAGTATCTATTGGATTCAAGGCTAAGTTAATCGGATAGTATCATAATTCAAATATTAGCCTAATAGTTAAGCACATGAGGCTATGGGCCATAAGGTGGTAACTAGCCTCTCACTTATCCAAAGCATCCAGAGTGATAGGGAGAGAGAGATCAGCTCACGAGACTTTTTCCAATATTGAAATTACTTTTTATCTTAAAAAATACAGGAGATCCAGATAAACCAAGAAAAAAAGCAAATAAATTTATAATAATTCTAAAAAATTTAGAAAATTACGTTTGAACATAATAAATTAAAAAAAAACACTTTTGGATATAATTTGTTATATCAAATTTGCTTGTTGAACTTTTAATGAGTTGCAATTTGAATATGTAGTACATTTGATAGATATCTATGACCAAGACTATCCGTATTCGGCTCAACATATATCCACTCGATATTCGTTATCGAGACAATCCATATTCATATTCGTATCCAACATTATTCATACCCGACTGATTCCAAGAAAAAAATATAAAATAGGATACATGATAAGCATATCCGATCGTATCTGCTCCGATCGCACCCTAGTATACACATTACACAACCATGCACACGTCAGGTAACTAACCTACAGCTACCACCTCAGAATTAGAATGCCACATTGTTACAAGCAAAAAAAAACATCGACGCCAGATAATACATAACCTGCAAGATTACAAAGAAACATTTAACGCTAAAAGACAAGGGAGCACAACTAAGTTCATAAGTAAACACCACAAAATAGCCTGCTTCAGCAGGCAAATACCAACTACTAATAGTACTAAGAACCTACGCCTCCGTCTTCACGGATGCAGAACTGGGAGCTTCCGGAGCAGCCGGCGAATACTGGAGCCAGTCTTTCGCACAGACAAGCGCCTCCACAATTTCGGGACGCTGTGAGCTTCTGTAGTCATCAAGCATCCGGCCTCCTCCTGCCGCCGAAAATATAGAGCTGCCGCTGCTCACCATGGACATAGGGATGGCCAAGATGTCACGGGCCATCTTTGAGAGAGTTGGAAACTTGAGGGCGTTAAGCTTCCACCAGTCCATAATGTCAAACTCTTGGATGCGCGGCGTGAGGGCTTCTTCCAAGTACTGCTCTAGCTCGGACTTTGAGGGCTGGCTTATTGCTATCTCTGAAAGATACATATCAAAGTCTAGAAGCCCATCAACAGTAGAAGGTGGAGCCGCTGGAGCATTATTCTCACTGACTGGCACATTTGTATTAGCTTCCCCTTGCTCAACATAGGCTGGCGTCAAGGGGAGGGGCTGTGCAACATACTCCTTATAAAGCTCATGTACAGCATCATCCACAACCTTAACATACTTTGCTGCCTCCACACCATAGATTTTGGAATAACTGAATTCAACAAGCTTCATCTTGAAACGTGGATCCATGACTACAGCAATGGCCAGCACAAGGTTGGAATCCTTCCAGTACTTGTCAAACCTCTCATGCATGTCTTTGGCAATGCTACTGAAAACCGTATCTTCATGGGCTATAGCATTTGAAAGCTCTAGCTGAAGTTTCCACGCCTCATGGAAAAATATGTTTGAAGTTGGATTTGCTGCTGCCATGATGCTATGTGCAGAATCATAAAGAAGCTTCAAATAGTTGCAGGCAGCCTCCACCTTCTTCCAGTCCTCTGCAGGAGGTGCCTCATTGTAGTTATCATCACATGTCTCCAATGTGGTGAATGCCTGCCTGTAATCCAAGGCAGCCAGCAGCATAAGATAAGTGGTATTCCACTGGGTTGTAACATCAAGACATAGGGTCTTGGTACTGGGAACCTCCAGTTGCAGAGCAATCTCAGCAAACTTCTCCTCACGGGCAGAAGAAGCTTTTATGAACTTTATGCTTTCACGGATATTGTAGATCACACCGTGAATTGAAGCAATAACATCCTGTGCAACTGCATTCAGGATATGAGCATAGCACCTCACAACAAACAGCTGGCCCTTAAGCATGAGGTTGTTCTTATTGGAGAGATGATCTCTCAGATTTGCACTGTAAATATCATGTGACGAGCAATCATTATCCAACGTGATGGTGAATAGCTTGTCCTTCATATTCCAGTCCAAAAGGCTAGTACTAATAGCTTCACTAAGTGCATTCTCTGAATGAGGAGAAGACACCATCCTGAAGTTAATCACTCTTCGATGCACTTTCCACTCGGAGTCGACAAACTGCCCTGCAAGTGAGACATAGCCAAGAGTCTGACTAGTTGTCCACAATCCTATAGTGAGGCTGATCCTTCCAGGTATAGTGCTGAATGCTTGCAGCAGGTTATCCCTTTCCTTCTGATAAACAGCATACACCTCTCCTTCAATTGTATCCACATCTACGACCCTGAAACGAGGCTGCAGACTCTCAATAAATGCAGTGAAGGCTGGCTGTTGAACAATGTGAAGTGGGTAATCATGCAAAATGATCATCTTCGCCATATATGAACAGCTACGGTCTTGATCAAATGTAGCATTTGCATAACCAGTATATCTGTAACGCCTCTTATATGGACGTTCTACGGTACCTTCACCATGATTGTCAGTCCCTCCTGTTGAAAGTAGTGCCAGCTTCCTCTCTTGGTTTTTGATCATAGGACAAGAACCCAAGGTGATGTGCCTCTTGAGATGGCTAGTGCCCGCAATTTTTGCACCAGAGCTGTATGCAAAGGTTTGTTTGCATAGATTGCAGCATGCTCGTGAGCATCCCTCATGCATGGTTTCAATAGTGAAGTGCTCCCAGACTAGTGACTTCTTTCTCCGCCGTCTTGATGTGGTTGGTGGGGTCACCTCAGCATTGACCAACTCATTACCATGGGCCACCTCATCACCATGGCCCATGTCGTTAACTAGAACCATCTCATTACCATCGACCATCTGGTCCATGTCACAACCTTGAACCATCTCATTACCGTGGACCATATCAGTCCCTTGAACCATCTCGTTCCCATTGACCATCTCACCCCCTTGAACTATTTCGTTAACATGGATCATCTCGTTACCATGAACCATCTCATTGCCATGGATCATCTCGTTACCATCGACCATCTCACTATCATGCACCATTGCATTCTCATTGACGTTTGGTTCACCCATGCTGGAGAGATTGGCTGATGGAACCCAAAAGGCCTGTTAATCTGAAATGGTTGGCACAAATAAAATCATGTCAGATCTAATGAGTCAAATCAGAAAAAATTCGATTTCATGTTCAAATAAAGTTTAAAACATGATCTGTCAGATAAACCATCAAAATGGTCACAACAGCATAGATAGACATCAGAAATCTTACATAATTTCAGTATGACAAGATCTGGTAGCTTTACCAGACCACTCCTCAAAGCAACAAACAATAAATTTTCCAGACGAGATTCAGAAATCACCACTTCAAATTAGTAAGTTTGAGAATTCTAGCAGCACAGACTTTAGTAAATTTGTCAAAATAACGATGAAGTTTTCAATTATTAACACATACTCCTAGCAAGGCTCTGTGATCCCTTGAAAGATATAGCGTACAGATAGAGATAGATGCTCCAAATATTCAACACAAGAATGAGTAAGATAGACGCTGGCCAAATTCTACACATCCAACAGAAAAGAGGATCTATCCAAAGCAAGCAAAATGCTGGACGATCTAAGTTGTAAGTAAAATGGAGCTCCCTAGGTACTTGATCGGCAATTTAGCCCAGTCAGTACAACCGTAGGCACCTGCACATAAGTTGTAAAAACAAACAAACAAACAAACAAACAAACAAACAAACGGCCGGCCCCCACCTAACATAGCTTCTTCAGTACAAATGCAACTACGCACGTTCCACTCTATTCTTGCTTGCCAGAACTGCCTGGTGCTGGTGCATCGCAGAAGCGCTGATAGCAACCTACCAAGACGCAAGAGACCTAGCTGGGCTATCAGGCATCAAGCTCATCTCAAGAATCCAAGCATCACTAGCTTAGGCTATGCAAAAGATAAAATCGAAGCTATCAATCGACCCAACCGAGGTATGAACAGCTGCATCGTAATCCTACCGCAGCGACTGATGGATGGGTGGCCATTCATCCCAACAAGAAGAACAGTAGACAAAAATCTAGGCTCGCGGAATCATTTGCTCGCACAAAGAGGAATGAACAAAACCACGGCACACCCCGCATAGGCCCAATCCAAGCGCACTGAAGAAATCTGAATCCAACCAACCCATGCCGAAACTTGTGGAACGAAGCACATGCTTCCAGCACAGATCCGGCCAACCGCAGCCCAACACAAGGAACCCAAACCGCAATAAACATATGAAATAAAGCGATCAACGAACGAAGCTAAGAGAAGCACATGTAGATGTACTGGAGAGGAGGTGCGGAGGAGGGGTTTAGAGTATGGGGGGCTTACGCAGGCGGAGCGGGGAGGGGAGTGGAGGAGGGCGCAGATCCAAAAGGATTAGGGCTCGGCCCAAGAAGGAGCAAACCCTAGATCTGCTCTTCTGAATCTTTGGGGAGGAGGGAGAGAAAAGCGGGTGGAAAGAGAGAGAGAGGGGACGAGGGGGCGCCGGAAAAGCGGATTTAATGGGCTCGCGGCCTACGGCGATGGGCCTGCCGAGCTGGCGCCGGTCTGAGGCTGCCGGTGGACCGGCTTGCCTCTTTCTCCCGGCTTGAATTTTCTTTTATGTGTTGGCTGTTTGTTTGTGTATGGACCGGAACAAATCCTACCAGACTTCGTCACTTTTAATCCACCAAACTCAGTCACTTTTAGATCTACAAGCTAAATGCCCCTCCTTTACTAGGATTTAAAAAAATCATATTATTGTAGAACGTCGAGTCGACAACATCATTGAAATCCGCCTATCCAACCTACATTCTCGGCTCTGTGAGCCCGATCAAGCTTTTCTTGTTTTGTTTGTTTATTATCGAATTTTTAGGAAGTCCACATGCTGCCACCTAATTTTTAGGTGAGAGAGGAGAGAAGAAGAGGGGTAGATGAATCACCATCACTACCTTATTTTTAAGTACTAAAGATATTAGACGATTTTAATCTCATGATACAAGACAAACTAAATCAATTATCTCTTTACATATCCGTATGTTCAGTTATGATTTGAAAGGGTTCAAAGAAAAAGTCTAAAAGTAAAGAGGTATAATTTATTTGCGGACCCTCCTTTTGAATTGGGTGGTGGCCCAGCACGGCGTACGAGTCTTGAGCTGGGCCGTCGCTGGTTGATTTCTAGTGCCGTTTTTTTATTTGATCCTAGCCGTCGGATTCGGTTGGTGCGGAAGTACAACTCTTTTCTTTAAGACCAACAGATTGTATATATATATATATATATATATATTTCTTTAAACAGCATGGATTTCAAAGAGGCAACAAATTCTGCGAGTCCGTTTCTACAACGACATGAACCTTCTGAACTCCTCGTGAGCTTCAACTAAGTCTTCAATTCCAGCCGAGCATGGATTTCCCATAAATCAATCCATTAGAAAACTGAGCTTAATATGATTAAAGAAATCACCCACCAAGAATTGAACCTCTACTGCGGTACTGATGTATTACCCGTATTGCAACTTTCACAGCTAAACTATCAAAACGACTAACATGACAAACCAGCCAGGAACAAACATTCAGCGACGCGGTAGCCAGAGAGGAAAAAAAAACAAGCATAATTTCCTTGGTAAAATACAGAGGCTATCAGCTCCCAAGAGCATAGTGAATACTAGCCATTGCAGCGCGCTACGTTGCGTTGGTGCGTAGATGTTGTACCGGTATACATGTATCGTCGAAAGCTGACGTTTTGATCATGCGGTAAAAGTTCGTATAGATAAAGCGCTGGGAAATGTTGGGAGGGCTAGAGTAAGATGTAAACGGTGTGGTATATCAAAAGCTGCACATAGATACGTGCATGTAGTTTGTGTTGCCCTGAAACAAACAGGTACAAAGACGAAACTCATAATAACATTGTTATGTTACACAGGAAGGGTTCTACGTAATTAAATTGTCAGAGCAGTTTGCCAAGTAGCTTAACAATACATAGATATGTAGCTGAAGGGTAGAGAATATGATACACAGGAAGGGTTCTACGTAATTAAGTTACTGGAGCAGTTTGCCAAGTAGATTAACACCATATAGATATGCAGCTATAGCATAGAGGACATACTAAGATATAAGGAGGCAGAAGGTAGTCCTATGAGCCGCTATGGAATTCGCTGCGGCTCACAGCGATAATACGGAACAGGGACCAAAAGAAACCGAAAGGTACAGATAGGCATACGAAAGTCTAAAATATAGCAAAATATTCTTAGGATGGGATGGTTCGAATTGTTTACATGGAACTAAACATTATCTAACCATAAAATATGTCGAGGACAGTTCTTGTTAACGAAGAAACGAAACTGGGGTGGGATACCATCCTGAGGACTTGTTACCTGACAAGAGAAATCCTTTTGGATAAGTTGTTATTGAAATCGACAGAGCAGAACATAGGTAACTGTGAGGCCGATAGTATACGCAAAATACCTTGCTAATCTTTAATCAGCTTGTCCTTATGGAAACATCCTTCTCTTTACCGGCGGCCTTTCTCCAACACTTTCGGTGGCGCTAGATGCAATGAGAATAGTTCATCAGATCTGTACCGGAGGAAATCTTTATAACAATTCGTGTGTAAAGACATATATAAGTATAACCTTGTGCCGCTCTCAGGAGTTGGCAAGTCGCTGGGCGTGGTTTGCAGTACTCGTTTAAGCTTAGAATATGGCTCCGATAGTGTCTATCAGTGAAGGAGCATAATCAGAGTCTGTTTGGCTTGAAAACGCACAATATGAAAAGTAAACGTTGCACTGATCAAGGAATCTGACCTGGTGATGTCCCTTCAGGAATAATAGCATGGGCTGGTTTGCTTTCCTATTGTTATAATTAGATAAAGGTTTAGAGTCATATAATTAAATACACATGGTCTGTAACCGCTTGTTTCGGTAGTTGTTGAAATATGAAGACATGCATGAAGGATATACGGCTGTTACTTATGAGCTTACCAATTCCAAGATATGCGGAAACCACTGTATTAATGTTCTAAAAGTGCGCAGGCGAGGAACAGTGAATGTTCGATGTATAAGAAGTCGAAATACATTGCGTGTGCACGGTGTAGAACAGCAGGCACGGAAAACATATGGCTATAAATAGAAAATACACCAGCTTTCCGTTATTGCGTGTGGACAAGTCTGTGCAACACAAACTGGGCATAGACATTGTGGAAACACTATTGCTAACAGGAGACACAAAGTACCAAAATATTCCTGAGTAACAACATGCACAGGTAGATAATTACATCTATAACTATGGGACTAAAGCTAATGCTCGTGCAGACAAGTTTGTGTAGCACAAACTGGGTATAGACATTATGAAAACACTATTGCTAACAGGAGACGCCAAATATTAAAATCTTCGTGAGTAACAACATGCACAATTAGATAATTATATCTATAACTACGGGACTAAAATTAATGCTCGGGAACAGACCTGGGCAGAGGTGGCCGCTTTTGGAGACTCACGAAGTAAGGTAGCTGGAGGTGGAACGACGTCGCAAGAGCTGGCGAACTATATATGTTTTTCGGTACTTGGCAAACGTGTTTATTCTTGAGAGGTAATTGGGAGATGGTGGTATGTGGAGATAGACTGACCAATGTTTGATGGCTCAGTAATGAATTCAGTAGGGATAACGTTTGTTGATAGCGTAGTCGCTGTGGCTCCACTGTATGGCACCATCTCTTTCACAGCGGTAGTATCAACAAGAACAGGAACATTTTTCTGTTTTTCTTGAGTACTCCTAGAGATGGACGCTGCTGAAGGCAAAATAGATAATATGGAATCGACCTAGTATGATATTCATACGTTGTAGGGCACGTCTTGGTACAGAGACTCTCAGAGTATACAGTTTTCCATAAAGGTTTGATATCTGAGGGGGGATAAAGTCCTGAAATCCTTCAGCAGCTGCAACAAGAGGCGTCACCGAAGAACCAATAAGCTCTTGCGCAACCTCGGCAAAGAAAATGAATTCTACTGTTTTCGCATTTGGGTTGGCAATGTGCTTTGGGTCAATGCCATGTACTGTTACCCGATACCTATCGTAAGAATCAAGAGAATCAATTCTTAATATTCAATTAGCATACCGAAGGAAAAACCAATAGGGCTAATCTCTACTATACAATCAATATAGTGAAAAACTATGAGCTAGCACAAAATGAAAAGAAGTGCACTGTGCGTCGGTTGTTGTGATACCGCATCTAGGACATCTATAAGTGTCCCCTTCACGAGCCGTAGCTCTCTTGCAAGAAGAACATGCTAAATACCACCATTGCTGCACTGGAGCAAGGCTCTTGATAGCAATGGTAACGGTGTAGTTGTTTCCCTACAGTCGGTAACTCATAGCCTTTAATAACCAAGACATGTAGTATATTAAAAATATACATAAAGTAGGCTTACGAAGATCAAATTAGAGAAAGAGTATGCACCAGTACGTCGTGGGGGTTAAGATCACATATATCGGCAACTGTAGCAGAAACAATCTTGCTTTGGGCAGGAGTTTGGCTAGTCCATTTAACAACATGTGGCACAACTGCAAAACTACGCCATGGATATTCCAGGGTAAGGTTTTTTTTAATGGTAACATTATATCGTGATCATAAACAGAGGAATAAAAAAGATTAATGAATCCAGAAGGAGGACTTAGTCAGTCAATGTAAAGTGCGCAAATCACATAGCGCGGATATACTAAAAAAATACTATAGTTGTTCCGATGCATAGACATTATGAAGACAATGGGGAATCAGCGGAACAAACCGCTGGTATCAAAAATTAGCTAATAGAGCACGAAGGGAGATTTGTATATATTATGGATAGATTCTGGAGTCGAGAAAACACAAGACCTGGTCTGTAGAGCTACAACTTCTGGGAGGGCAACATTTGTATACCACTTACAAATAGTACTCCTTTGGAGAGACAATTGGTCTGCAATTTTTTTTTAAAAAAAATTCAGAGGATGTGTGGAACATAAAGACAAAACCAAACAAAAACGATAACTAAGGGCAACTAGGCAGATACATATAATCGAATAGAGGGTAAAAAGGAAGGGTGCAAATAGCACTTACTATTGTGTATCTTTACTATTAATCCAACCAGTAGCAAGACAACCGGAACCCGGCGTGACTCAACCTGGATTGCATCAGCATCAAACTGGATCGCATGCGGCCCCCATAGCGTGACCTCTACATTTTAGCTGTCATAAGAAAACCATGATTTCTGAATATGCAGTTACCATAGCGATAGAATTTAGCGCATAAATATATTCTATAGAAACAAGGAAAAAATGGCATCTGTATTTGATATTGGATGTAAAAATATCGCTGTCCTTAGAATAGCTCAGCCAATATAGCAGAATATACCCTATGAAATGTATCGGGACAAGAAATCAGGAATACACAAAAACACCTTAGACGGAACATAAGGGCATCGTGGGAAGGTCACACCATGGGAAAAAATAGTAAGAGCAACCTCGTTTTGCAAGCATCCTAGAATCATTAACAGCACGTCTTTTAGCCCTATTTCCACGGGCGACAACTGATGATACAGACGGACAGAAATAATCTCCTAAAAACAAATATGATAAGAGGGCAGCGAAAGTCCGAAAATACGGATACTTGAGGGAATAAAGATTTCAAGAGGGCATGAGGGTAGTACTGACTTAATAGGCCTCTGCACTGAGATACAGGACCAGAACCAGACGGTTGGCAGTCGAAAGATGGGCCAACCTCAGAGCGAAGGACCAGTCTTGCTACAAACAATTTAAGCAACAAAGAAAGCGTACCTAATAAGTACAGGACAGTGTACATATAAGCCAGGCAAATTCGAGGAGGGCTGGAGGGCGTGCAAACATAGCCGTAGTCGGTTTCGCAGGATCAAAAAAAGATCTATCACGAATTAAGCAGGGATTGAGGGATAGCACAAGAACCGCTACACGGTAAGAGCACGAGGTAAGGAACACTGCACAAAGTCGCACGCTGTGAAGGCCGAAGGCGTCATCGCCAACGAAGAAGGCGTACCTAAAAATGACGTATGAATGGGTAAGGGTGGCATATGAGATGACGCAGGGAGGATCTGCGACGGCACAATATGACTGGCCATCGCCGACAAACGTCGATCATCTACTCCACAGAAATAAAGATAAAGACAACTAAAAAATAACAGAGCGGGAACACGACAATAATAACGGCGAATGAAGTATGTCTACCATAGGCACCGTGCATCGTAATATGACCGGATGAGCCAGCATCACAAACGTGCACCAAACAATAGCCTTTTTGCATACAACCATAGATAGCACAGCACAAAGCAGGCAGATACAGATAAAAGATCGGCTGATGCACACAAAGAAACAACCATTTAGTATCTAGTCTAACACAATAAAGTCAATATAAGAATGGTGGAACATCACCTTCGGACGTCAGCAATGGAGGCCTAACTTCAGCACACGATGGAAACCGCCCAATCGGAGAACAAAAACCTGCATGGAAACAACAAAATTAGTAAGGAATGCAGAAGCCCTTTGGCACACAGAAAAACGGGAGCAAAAATAAAGCAATGAGGAAACAATAGGAGAGGGAGGGAAGCACAAAAGAACTGGCGTCGTAGCAACCGAACGCGGTGCGGCGCAAGAGCAGGTGTCGGGCCACGCAAACCAGGGAAGCGCAACGGGAAGGACGCGACACAAAAGGACAGTAAGAACAAAGAGCAAGACCAGTCCTACATAGAACAAATCGGCAGCAACAATAAAACAACGATGAAACAGGAAAACGGAAACCTACATGGAAATAGCAAAATTAGTAAGGAATGTAGAAGCCCTTGGGCACACAGAAAAACGACAATAAAAATAAATCGAGCATGCAAGACTGGGATGGCGACCGAAACCACGACGGGTCGACTGCGAACGAAATCACCACGGGCCACGACCCAAACCAGATGGGGAACGAGGGGGCACCAGAAGAAGCCGTCTGAAGAAACACGAAATGAACGGTGAGTAGAAAAGCATGATCAAGAAGGCAGGATGGAGAGCAACCGAGGTAGGAAAACCACAGGCGATCGAGCGCGCAAGACCAGGCCAGCGACCGAAACCAGGACGGGCCAACTGTGGTCGAAATAAGCACGGATCGTGACCCAAACCAGATAGGGAACGATGGGGGCACCAGAAGAAGCAGCACGAAGAAATAGAAGACGAAACCCCTTTCCCTGGAAGCGAACCGCGGACGTACGGCAGGATGGAGCTGGCGATACAAACAAGAAGAGGCTGCCTCGGTGGGGAGAATCAAGGGTGGAGTAGGCGAAGCCGCAAAGCGAACCAGAACTCGTCGCCTCGGGGGAAGGACCAAAAATGGAGTGGGCGAGGTGGGCTAACGACGCACAGACTCCTGGCACGGCGTGAACGTGCGAGAAGCTAGCGGGCGTCCGAAGCGCGTCGAAAGCAAAGGAACAGGACCTGTAGCGGCGAGAAATGACAGCAACGAAAAACGCTGTGGTCACTAACCGGAGGACCTGTATCACTAAACGGAGGATCTGCACGTATTTTCCATATGGCCGAAAGACCATTCCGCGAGAAACAACGATGTGGCACCCCTGGCTGGGCGTGGATTCTCTCCAGTTTACCTGGAAGCGAACCGCGGATGTACGGTAGGATGGAGCTGGCGATACAAACAAGAAGAGGCTACCTCAGGGGGAGAACCAAGGGCGGAGTAGGCTAAGCGAATCAGAACTCGTCGCCTCGGGGGAAGGACCAAAAACAGAGTGGGCGAGACAGGCTAACGACGCAAAGACTCCTGGCACAGCACGAACGCGTGAGAAGCGAGCGGGCGTCTGAAGCGCGCCGAAAGCAAAGGAACGTGACTTGTAGCGGCGAGACATGACAACAACGAAAAACGCTGAGGTGGCAGTGGGGGGCAAAGGAACAGATGAGAACAGAGCCCGCTAACCCAAACAGCGACCAGACGGTTACTAACCGGAGGACTTGTACGTATTTTCCATATGGCCGGAAGACCATTCCGCGAGAAACAGTGCCGTGGCACCCCTGGCCGGGCGTGGATTCTCTCCAGTTTATATAGTTACTAGAAAGGGCCACGCGCTACGCTGCGCCGTGCAAAATTCAGCTGCGCGACGTTGCGACACGCGAAACTTGGTTCGATGATTATTTTTTGGAAAAATGGATCTGAGGACATAAATGTATGAGCCGTCGGTGAATCCGCGGATTTTTTGAAAAAAAACGCGGAGGAATATAAACGTAATTTCATTTTTCGAGTCAATACAACGTCGGTGAATCCGCGGATTTTTTGAAAAGAAAACGCGGAGGGATATAAACGTAATTTTATTTTTCGGGACAATACAACCAAAAAACATCTTTTAGGACCTAAACATAATTTTATTTTTTTCCGTCGGCGAATCCACGGACTGCTATGAGCCGTCAGCGAACACGAGGACTTGTTTGAAAAAAAACGCGGAGGGATATAAACGTAATTTCGTTTTTTCGGGTCAATCTAGCAAAAAAAATATTTTTCAGGACCTAAACGTAATTTCGTTTTTTCTTAGATCGATTCCGCTAAAAACCGGCATGAGGACCTGAACACAAACCCCAGAGGGACCTGAACGTAATTTCATTTTTTGGTCTATTTTATTAAAAAAATCGGTAAAAGGACCCAAACGTAATTTCCAATTTTGCGGAGGATTTCTTTGCGAGTGAGGCGACGTGGCATGGCTGAGCTCATGCCATTCCCACCCGCTTTAATATAGAGATGATATACATACATGAGTAAATAAATAAAGGGTGTGTGGTGACCAGTGACCAGTGAAGAGGTATACACAGCCATGCACAGTCAGGTAATTAACTAGCAGCATGTACCAGCAGCTACCAAGAACACTACTACCTCAGATTTACAGAGATTAATTATACCTACTGACGCTAATTTACAAAACTTTTTTTTGTTTGCCGGATTTCCTTCCCTTCCGCTTCTGTCCTCGCCTCCTCTAGTTCTCGTTTCCGGTGAGCAATGGCGCGCTGCTTTCAGTCGGCGAGCCGGGGACGAACGGGACAAAGCCTCTGCCCCCGAACATCGGCCGCATAAAGGCGTTGTCGAACTTGCGCCAGTAATGGTGGACCGACCGAGTCGGGCTCGCCAGGAGCAGCCGGAGACTGGTCGGGCGGCGTATGCTCACGCCGTTCTCGAGATCGGCCTCGGACCCGTTCGGTATAAGCGCTTCAAGGAAGGACTTTGGGCTGGGTGGGTCGGAAAGAGCACTCGGCTCCCTGCTGAGGTGGTTCCTTGCCGGAATCAGGATTCTGATCAATGGCTTAGTCAGTAGCCCAAAAACCTGAGGACAAACAAGAGATTTGATCGGAATCAACACAGAATTGTACCATGGCTTTCATATTATGTGTTTGTCCATATCAGCGCCATGTTTAGTAATGAAAGATGTATTGCACTGGGGTGTCATGGTTTGAGAGGGAACCTACAATTGTGCTGAAAAGAACGATAGTGATTGTACTGGTGATCATGATAGCATTGCTAGGGAGCTGGGTATGGCCCGATCTTGTGAACTGCAAATGACAAAGCCACTAGTTACATCAAAGCACGAATGCCAAACAACATGCGCACACACAAGCAAAAATACAGCCTTTTCATGGAGCAACTTAATTTACAAACAGGCGAGTTGCATGTGTCTTTATCAGTCACACACACACACACACACACACACACGTGACAGGAGAAATAATAATCATATCACATTGTTAACGGAAATATTATAAATATTTTTCCCAAACAAGGGTAGAACTCAGAAAGATATATGTTTAGTATTTCCTTTAACCAAAAGTCTAAAAATTCTGGCAGGATTTTTTTAGAATTTTCAAATGGGCACTTATGAAAATGGGGAAAGAAATGACATGTATACTTCAGTCACAGCACATAAGTCAACTGTATTGACACAAAAACAAGAATCTAGGTTGTGCGTGTATAACATGTTTGGGTTTATTGGTACATGACTATTATGCACATAATACTATTTTGGCGATGCCTATAATAGTGTGTGAATGGCAAAGATATTCGGTTGTTCTTGAGTCCACCTTTTTCTTCAAACAAACTAGTTCATGAAACAGAGGTTGCATGTTTATAACCCATTTTAACATATAAGGGATGCTTCCAGGCTTCTCGATGCAGTTGACGGCAACATGAATATATAATTTTACAAGGCCAAAAAGGGCTAAGAAATTCAAACTTTCCAGAAGTATGTGATCTACTGTATGACTTTTCATGGCATTTGTTTGTCAATTGTCAATGATAATGGTGCAACTGTATCATATGGAAGGTAAATAAATAAAGTATAACACATGGATTGCATTGATGTGTTTTTGTAATTTTGGGCTGCATTCCTCATTGAGTAAATGATAATGGCACAACTGTTCCCAATGACAATGTTCCATTAATTGATATGGTGTTAAATTAGCATGCTAAGTAAGCATGATAAAATATTGAAAATCCACAAACGTGATCATGCATTTACAAGACAAAGCACAGATTGAATGGATCAGACATAAGATGTTACCTTATTGTAGGCCAAAGCAATGGACACAGCACCTCTCATGAGACCTGCCCACCAAATAATGACCTGAATGACCAATATCATGTAAGTAACATGAGGGTTCTTGCAAGAGGACATAACAAGCCTAAAATGTTGCTAACTAAAATACTCACTTGCTGCTTAATGGAGATCTTTTCACCTGGAGTTTTTTTGGTCAGATTTGACATAAAGGATAGTGGGAAAACAAAAGCAGCTCTTGCAACCAGCACCAAGGCTAAAATAGTCGAGCTCAAGGCAATAGACTTTATCGGGCTGCACAGGACATATAATATGTTACAAAACTCACAGCCATCTATTATTTGAGCAATTGAACTAAATATATGTTATTCACACACACACACACATGGGGGAGCATGCCTATAAGTTTCACGGACAATCTTCCACTTCTCTATATCCAATGCATCCATGCCAACGTAGAGAAAGAGAAACGTCTCGGAGATAAATGACAATGTGGCAAAGGCATGCCTGTTATGTATACAATTATATAAGCATCAGTATGGTCTGTAATTTTAGGAAAGACGTGTTTGGAACCATCAAGTTCAAATGATTGTTGAGGGAGGAACATGTTTGCTGACAGAAACCATGTACATACTTACTTGGTTGTGACCCTGGAACTTTCTGTTACATTGTGCCAGGTATAGTGTGACATTACAATACCACAGAAGAACACTGTGAGAATACCACTTAGATCAAGCAACTGCCACACAAAGCAACCAGTCAATATCAATTACAAGTGCAGTTAGTTTATGTTGCTGACATATGTAGTATCTATATGATGTTACTAATGCAAGGTACTTACTTCAGCCAGCATGTAAGATAAATAAGCCATGAGCATCATAATAGAAACTTCACGATCAGTAGAGTGCCTGGAACAAATGCCAAATTAGAGGAACAAGTCATAACAGTGGATTACAAAATCATGAAACGTGTGGTGATTGGTGAACAATTTGATGTGTTAATACCTTCCAAAATACAGTTTCTTGATGACATAAGCGCTGAGAAGTCCAGTCTACAGCCGTTACACGCTTCAGTAAAAAGAAACTTTGACAAAGCTAAAGGTGGGAGCAGGAAAAAACTTACAGCTACTCCAAGAAGTGTGCTGGTGGTGAACAGATAAAGGAAACTGCCGATAAATTTTAAGAATTTAATGCTACTGAAATTTCCAATATCGAAGTTCTGGATTGCGTTAAACAGCACAACTGATGTTGCATCATTGACAACACCTTCACCAAAAACCAAGCTGTACAAGAAGGGTGTCTCGTCTTGATTTAACACCTGCAAGGTGCATACAGAGTCTGTTGCCGAGAATATTGCCCCAAGTGCTGAAAAAGTTAACTTGCAGAAGGAGTCAAAAGCAAGAACCGCAGATAGCAATGGAAATGCTTATACTTTAGGTTAAAGAACTGACCGAGATAGTCTCCAAGGTCAAGGGCACCTATGTTTAGCTTTGATATAAGTCCAAGAGCACCTGTGACGGAATGTGCAAGTGAGCCAGGTGAGCGCAAAGCAACATGCTAAGTAAAATTTAAAGAGGGAGAAAACCTACCGAGGGATATTATAGTGAAAGAGATCAAGGTACCAACTGCACCAAACAATGTAATAGTCATGAAGTTGCGGAAGAATTGTTTCTTCTTCACTTGGAACCTGGCTTAGGGAAAGAGAGAGGAATTGTGAGTCATACATCACCTAGCTGCTTGAGCCAAATTTTCAGTGATGTACGGGGAGATTAATTCAGTATCACACTTTCTTATTACTCTAAAAAAGTAATACCTCCTTATTCAAAGATAAGAGAACTGAATACCTATGCATCCGACAATTTCCACCGCGTTAATTAGCAAATTCAATCTGAAGCAAAAATGTGATAACAGTAGCTCCAATCAACTAAAATTCCTAAAAATAGAACACGATTCTTTCAAACTACATGGAGCTCAACTAAAATTCCATCCTGTTCATTCTTTCCAAAAACATCTAACTGAAAAACATAGAGAACAATAACAGTACTATGATTGGCGTAAAACCGCTTACCCTGCATTGAAAATGATCGGCGGTAGCAGATAAATGAAGAACAGATCCTCACTGAACACCAGTATGCGCGAGTGCTTCCCACTCGACACCATCAAGATCACCGCGCCAGTGCCCAGCCCCTGCAAACCCACACAACACAATCAAATAACCGAAAATCTCACGCAGGCAACACAACCCCCAACAACACACACGCGGATCTCCTCAACTCACAATGAAGAGCGCGGTGATGGACTCGTTCATCCACCGGTTCTCCTCGAGCAGGTGGCCGACGATGATGCAAACGCACATGAGCGCCACGAACAGCCCCACCGCCGTGATCGAGCCGTAGTCCGCCGGCGGGTCGCCCAGCGCCATCCCCACCACCAGCTCCATTCCGCCTCCTCTCCCTCTCTCCAAGAACCCAACCCTATCACCCCTCAAAACCCAATCTTTCCCACGCTAGCCTTCCAAGAAACACCACCGCTCACACGCAACCCACTAAAAAGGGGAAATAGACACCGAATCTTCTGCGACAAAGAAGAATGGATCGATGACCGGCGGAATTGAGAAAGGTGGCGCCTTTACGCGCAACACAGGTCTTGGTGGGCTGCAGCGGACAAAATCGGGAAAAAAGAAAGGCTACGGATTTCGCCGGTGGAGATTTCGGCAGGACGGATGGAATCCGGAAGTGGTTTGCGGGGAAAATTGGGGATTTTATGGGCGGTTGGCGCCACGTGCCGGGGACGAACTCTTGGGAAAACCGGAGAGGAAGAGGGGGATTTGAACGGGGTGATAACGAAAAAAAAATCTGATTTTGATTTTTTGTTCGGTGTTTCGCTTCCTTTGGGATTAATTTTCGCTGGATCTTTTTTTCTCTTTTGAAGTGACGGGAGCGTGAGGGCACTGAGGGGGATTTGATGGGGCTAGGCTGGCCCGCGAAAGAGGAACTCTCGGAGTCTCGGTTGTAGCCCAAATTTTTTTTTTCGGAATTAGTCCTGGTACATTTTTTTTAAATATAGTTATCTGGCTCGCAAATTTCATGTACCGAGAGTACGGAAAAAACCACGAAACGACACATGACGATTCCCGCGGATAGTGCACCGTTTCGCTACGAAAAACTGAATGCCGCACCACTTCACCGTAGAAAAAATAGAATCCCGCGTCTCCACTCAACGGCAAATGTAAATATCGCGCGCAGAGTCAGTGGAATTTCACCCATGCAAAGTGGTACTATAGCAATATAAGGAGCAGCTATTTTTGAAAGAAAAAAAATAAAGGGGGCAAATATGCTAGCATTTGGCGAAAGAGACGGGAGTTGTTGCCGCGCGGGAAGACACGTGGGGCCCAGCGGTTGGACCTGAGGCCGTGCCCTCTGTTGTATGGGCCCACAAGTCAGTGGGTCGTTTGGCCGCTGGGCCCACGTGAGGGTGCCTCCTCGTATGACCCGAATCCCCAACTTCTCCGGCCTGGCGCCGACACAGGCAAGACGTGAGGCTGATTGATTCCACGATTTTTTGCGGATATTTTTGGCGATTTTTCTTTGGAGGTTTCGAACTACCTAAGGTAATTCGATCTTGATTAGAGAAATAGTGTGGATCACACGTACTTCAATTCTCGATTCTTCCTTTTTGTTATTATGTCTAAGATTCTTTTATGGAAGTTAGTGGTTCAGTTAGATTCTGAATCTGGGAGAGGAAAGCGAAAGATTGCAACTTGAGAGCTGTAGGATTTACTGTTCTCTCCTGAGTTGTGTTTTGTTGCTGTTGGTGTCATGTGCTCATTCATTCAACCGTAAGAACGCGTGCAGGAGTTTAGGACCACGTACTTGACACTTGAGGCTGATTCTTCACTGCTGATTTGCGTAGGTTCGATTTGTTGCCGAAGTCGTCTGAATTCTGAATCCATGCATGGGTGGTTTCCCCTGATTCAGTCTGTCAATGACCTTATGGTCAGGCTATCTGGCCTTTTTTCTTTTTTTCTTTTACTGAAGAGCTGAGCTGATATATGATGAAGAAGCTGGTGGAGCAGATGAACACACACACACATACAGAATTTGCAGGTAACGGTCTTCATCCTATACAAAGGCTATAATGTGAGTAATTGATTGGATCACAGAAGAAAGTAGTGACAGGCTGCGGTCCTTATGCCGCAATTAACATGGACAAGCTGTAGCGTATTTCTTTAGATCATGCATCACGATTAATTATTTCATTGGATCAAGCATCATTGTTAAATTATACTAGCAGGTTGCTTATATGATTTCTGTGCCAATCGCCAACAAACATGTTATTGTGCATATTTCTAGCATGCCATTTAGAAGGTCCAAGGAGGTTTGGAGGATGAATAGTCAGACGATCGTGGCAATGAACTTGTCGAACAAGTTTATGAACTGATTCTATTTAGACTGAACATATCGCTTCTCTTAGTTTCTACTGCAATGACGCTCCTCTTTTTTAGCTCTCAGCATGATGTTGACAGTTTTATCAGGGTAGGGGGTACTACTTTTGGTGTGTTAGTTATAGACTTAAACCATTTCTCTGGTAGCAACTTAGGAATTACAGTAGTCTATTGATCGTGATCAAATAGATTGTGTACATTTACGGCTAGATTATATTTGAGATGCTGAAGTTACATACCCTAATGCAAGTTATCTTGTGTGGGAAGGAAGAAAGGTGCTTCGACAAAATTTTAGTGATGGCATATTCTTAACTTGCCCAAATAAAGTGAGAATATAAACATGCAATCATCCTGCATTAGCATTAGACCCAAGATTCAGAATGGCTTCTAGTGAGAAGTTCAGAATTATACCTGTATGTTGCTTAAGTGACATCAGAAAAAATTCCAGATCAATTACAAGCAACCAAGTTTCAGAGAGCAGCAGTAGAAACACAAAATAGCTAGAGGCAGATACAACAAAACTTGTATTCCATGTCAGAAAACTCGGATCTGAAAGGGGTAACTCAGTGCTAGCCTGGTAGGTAGGTTGTGTCATGTAGCATAACAATGCCAAGACTTCTGGGTGGTGCACTGAATGGACATGATAGAGAGGCCAACATGTGCATTGTGCAAGTACTAGAGCATGGGCGACTCACGACCAGATCCTCCAGTCTATCAAGGATGTCGCTGCTACCTGGACTTCTGCGGGGGCATCACATCTACGCGATCTACTACAAGGATAGCCTTAAAGGCGTGTTGTTGTTCTTTTTCCCTTTTCCTCCTCCCTTTCTCTCCTTTTCCCTATTCTTTTTCTCCCTTCTCTGATCTCTCCGTCTTGCTGTCAACCTCTCAGGTGCGATCTCTGCGCCCCTACTTATACTCTTCTACGTCTTCTAATATATTTAATGGCGTTCGCTATTTTCAAAAAAAAAAATTAGAGAAAGGGCAGTGACATTGAGAACTCTGTAGTCAATTGGGGTGTAGATAAGTTTCAACAAAACTACTAAGACATCAACCTTAGCTAAGTTTCAAGAAAACTACTGACTCAGTAGCATATCCAATCTTGCAACAATCCTATCTGTGCTCAAAGCTTCTATTAGAATCTTGCATGATGCAGTAAGAGCAAGAAACATGACCAGTCACCAGAATATCAGGACGATGGAACCTCATCTAAACAATCATATCTCTTCTCTAGGTGATATGAGGGCACAAAATACTGCTAATAGACCCGTTGGATTATTTGCTTTTCCTTTAGTAATGTGAATTTTAAGTTTCATTTATTGTCTTGGTTCTGAAACTTAAGCAGAAACGCCAATTAATTGATTTTAGATGTTCCTAATGGGGGGTGTCTTTGTCTATTAACAGATTGGGCCTTCTGAAAAAAAAATTGGTCAGGGTTAGAATGGCTTTTGGGCTTTGGATTGGAGGCTTCAAATTAAAGGTCATTTTGGTTACCATTTTGAAACTCGAGTTTCTTAATTACTGCATATTTTAGCTCTTACCTCAGTTCATCTGCTCATAGAGGTTCTTCAACTCCTTGGTTCAGTCTTTCTGAAACTTTATATCACATAACTGACATATACAAATTACTATGATACTTGTTGTGGTTACGGAGCCAAACAGCAAGAGAAAAGGGACTTCGGTGGGCTCCGAGGGAGACTTAGCCGAAGCTTGAAAGATAGGATATGAATAGAAGGAGACTTGTATATATAGTGCTCAATTACAAGTGTTTCAACACCCTCAAATAGTGCTCTTAAGGCTCTATATATATAGTCCCTTAGAGATTGGTATTTTATAAGAATATCCACTTAAAGCACCACAGAACGACGAGAGGCTTGAGATCCCTTTCACCCTGACAGCATCCAAGTGGCTCCCGCGCGCCAGTGCTTGTCGGGTGGTCTTGGCGTGTTCCTTCAATAGGCACAGGCCCAATCTAACCGGCGTGGGTGCTAAAGGGTTTGGATCCAACGGCTTTTGGATGGGTTCCTTTGCTCCAGCCTCCTTGACTGCTTGGCCAAAACACCGGGCGGTGGGGCCACTCAGCACGACAATACTAAAATTCTAGATTCCTACAGAAGCCATATATACTTAAAACATGGTTAAATTTATACAGCGAGAACGCAAGATTTTGGTTTATCTGTACTTTTATTGGTAGACGACAATCACAAAAGAAATGTCAGAATACTAAATTAATGATGGTGTAAGTTTTTAATTTTCCAAAATTACAAATCTGCAGAGCAATCAAAAGTATTAATTATATTCAATTACAATTCCAATTCCAATTAGCATATCCCTCACATCCTTTTGCCCTTCCATTCCAAACCAAAAACAGCAACGGAAGGGCCTCCGATAGTTACAGAACTACAGAGTTAACAAACAAACCATCAAACAACTTTCAGAAGCACCAACAAAACCACAAACAATTTCCAGAAGCATTTCACCACTAAAACAAGAAGTCAAAAACCAGAACTGTTCAATTAGTATTTATGTAAGTTTAGGTTAGGCTAGACATCCTTCTTTTGTGCTGATGTAGGGAAGCTCTCTGAATCGGTCGGAAACTGAGGCTTTCCCTCCTCCTTGGTGCTGACGCTGCTGTCGAATCAACGCTGTTGCAGCTTATGTTGATCTGATCAGATTTAACTGGCAAGCACTTCAACATAGGCACCATGGATGAGAATGCCACTGACCTACCCTTGGCTGCATTCTTGCAGCTGGAGTAGCTGAACGACTGGCTCCCACTGTGCTCAGCTGGATACCTGTTTAGTGATTTTGTCAGCTTAGGTTTACTAACAGAATGGCTTGCCACGATATGTCGTTGCAGGCTGCAGACTGTAGGGGACATGAAGTGAGGAACTGAGCCATGAGACACCCTGCTCTTTGCCTTCTCGGTTGCCTGAGGGCTGTCGGCAACATCAGTTTGACTTAACACCAGAGTGCTTCTCGGTGACCCCTTCTCGTCGCTGGGAGCCTTACAGACAGATGAAGAAAGTTTCTTCCTCTCTTCAAGCGAGATCTCAGCTCTCCTTATTTGTTCATTGAGATCCTTGAGCTCTTGCTCGGCATCACATATTTCCTTGTCAAGCTCTGCAAGCCGCTTCTGCTTCAGCTTCAGCTTCTTTAAATCCTACATCAAGAAAAGGTCCATATTTACGTCATTACTTATTAGGAAAAAAAAAATCAAGGTGATCACAGTTGCAAACTTACTTCTGCAAGGTCTCTGCTGGATTCGATCGACCTGGCTCTTTTTGCAAAGCTCAGAGTACAGACTGTCTCACCAACATCGTCCTCAGAAGGGCTGATGTGCACCACCATTAAAACTTTTGAGTCATCACCTGTTATTTGGCGATTCAACAGAAATATGTATAATGTTATCTGAATTTTTTTTACTTTTAACGCGTCAAACTGATCTAAAAAATGCTCCGTACCAAGAGAATCACTGAGAATCTGGGTAAGCTTGCTGTTTCTGCAGAAGTTGGGGAAACAATGTAAAAAAAGTTCTAATGAGTAACCATAAATTTAATTGAAAAAATAGAATATGTCTGAGAAGGTAGCTGAACACTTAATCTGTTTACCTGTAAGGAACATGACTTCTCTTTCGTCTAAGTGCAGCAATGACGTCGCCAAGTGCTGATAGAGAGAGATTTATGGCCTTACCCTCGTCCATCGTCAACCCAGATGCACCAGTCTTCAGCAACCGCTCACTGCCACCAAGATCGATGAGCCAAAGCTTGCTGACTTTTTCAGTGACTCCTCCACATGTCCTTATGGTAATTCTTGTCAAGCTACACACAAGCATAGCTAAGGCACATAGCTAATCTTTGTATCCTGTGCTTTGTAATCTAATCTAATCACGGCTTTTGCTGTTTTTTTTAAAAAATGGGTACTGTTCAAGTTACGATAATTCAGCAACTGAAAATTTACGATTGGAACAGCTCATCCACCCACCAGTGTGATCGGCTCGATACATCATTGACGTTTGTCCAAGATGTTGATCGGGCTCGCTTTCCTCTGCAATAAAACTGGTTGGCTTTCCTGAGGTCTGTTATAGCGACATCGGTGAGCCCCTCGACTTCCACAGCACCACTTTTAGTTGCTAGTATGCTGAGATTACTGAAAATATACAAAGAAAACATGAACATTTCCAGTTTGTGAATTGGTGGTCTTTCTTAATAATTTACAGGTGAATAAATTGGTGCCTTACCACACTGTGTTGCATTCTGTGGGCCTGAATAGAGGCTGCCTTGGTGCCAACAAGTCCCTGAGACTCCCCATGTAGACCTCAAGCATGCTTAGGGAGAAAGAATATGCGGATGAACTATCTTGAGTAGCATGAGAAAACAGTTCTTGAATCGCTCGAGGCACAATACCGAGCTTACCATTAGTTCCTTCCTGCAAGCAGTTTCCAAGGAAAGGTAAGATGAAACACATGTCTAGTCATGAATTTAGCTCAAATATATCAGAATAGCCACCAACTAACCATTGTATAGGTTTTTCCTGTCCCAGTTTGGCCATAAGCGAGAATGCAGACATTGTGCCCGTCAAGTGCAGATCTGAGGATCGGCTTTACTTCTTGGAAAACATCCTCTGCATCATGAAAAAGAGTGAAATGAATTACACTTTAAGAAGAAGAGCGATGAGTGGCTCGAGAAAAGAAGAGCAATGACAAGATGGTGAAGTAAGAAAGAGCAAGCTACCTTGCGTTGACTCATGATCAAACACCCTATCAACACTGAACTCTTTCTTGATACCCACCGATCGAACAGCGATCTTCTCTTGTTCGACAGTAACAGGTGATTTTCTCTTAAAATTGTTGGTTGAAATCGATGGTCGGACCCGACAGAACACCCTGATACTACCTGAATTTTGGCCAAACTCAGCTCCTTGGAAAATCAAGAAGTAATTCTACACAGAAGAGAACATCAACTGCAACCTAGGATCAGACTGTACCTCTCAGGTCTATGAGCTTATCCAGTGCCTCTCGTCTTCTCCGGTCAAGAAGTCTTTGCCTTGATCTCACAGCTGAAATCTCCTCTGCAACAGCAATGGATTGAGGTAATGCTATCAGGTTCTTTTATGCAAAGGCACATGAACTGAATCCACAAGAAATTAATGCTGCTTCAACCTTGCAGAGTTGAAATGTCCTTGTCATGACCAAGTCCTATTCCCCCATTGGGGAGCTCCAAGGTCAATTTCTCCAGTGGCAACATCACATGAGCCCCCATGGCCTTCCTTTTCAATGCAAAGAAAACAAGAGCAGTTCTTCAGAGATAGTGATCAGACAAGAAGCCTCTCAGCCTGCATGTGCGCAGCTTCATCTGCTTCTCCCCACTCAGGAACTGAAAAAGCACCAACTATCAGCATGCCTGTGAAACGGAATCTAAAGCAACTCACAGCAAGAAGGAATCTATTCCAACACTTTGCAATGATTAGCCTTCTGAACGGCTGAAAGACAGCAATGGTGTACTTCAAATGGAATCTTGACAACTGATTATAACAAGAACAGTAACGAACTTCTCCAGTAACTTAAGATTGTTGCATCGAGAGCTCCGCTATCTCTTCTTGCTTATACCTTCTGCACAACAAAGCATTAAGTCAATCCGTAGACAAAAAATTTAGAAGGAACACAAATTTTTTAAAAAACTTTGGTACCTTGAGGAGAATCCGCTGCTTCGTGAGCTTGTCCTTGATCTTTTTTGTTCCCTTGAGAAACAGGGTATTCTTGATCTTGATCCAATGCCAGGGCAAGAACAGCTATGAGGAAGGAGTGAGCCAAGAAGAGAATCTCTACAAGGCAGCTCCTAATGACTGCAGCTCAAGACTTTTGCTCCTGATCTTTCTTGGATCTTGATGCCGAAAGTTAAGGCAGCAGTAATTACTAAAGTCCAAAAGCTCAAAGCTGCATGCAACACATGGCTGTGAAAGAAGAATCCTCCTATCTAAAGCCACATGTACTATCTAAAGTATTCCACTCTCAAGAGTGGCACAGCCAAGTTATGCTATGCACCAAAAGTACAACACAACATACTGAAAAGCATCAAAAGGGATCTTTCCAAGAATACACAATGGAAACGATCAAAGAAGCAAGTGCATCAAGGAACAGTTCTGCAAACGCAAGGTGTGTATTGGGATCCAAGAGAGAGACATCATGTGGGCAATATGGCATTAGAATAGCACCGCAACTGCATGGTTAGCCCAGGTAAGAAGACAGTTTGGTGGTGTGGACGGCCCTGGATTTAGAAAATCCAGGCAGAAGGTGGTGGGATCAAGCAGCCCCCAGCCCCCCACCACTCGTTAGAAAACGAAGGGGGAGCGCGAATGGTGGAGAGGCGGTGGCCGGATTGTTTGTGGGGGAAAGGTTTGCCAGCTTTTGGTAAATTCTCTCGGGCTGCATTTTGCTGTGCTGTCTCTGCTGGATTTAAGTGTTGGTGGTTCTATTTTTATGGACTTGTCTTTGTTGTTAGCTTTGGTTGCTGACAGCAGTGACAGTGCAACGGATTCGCAGGGTGTTGGCTGAAAAAGCTATTGATATATTTTGATGTGCTTCAAGTGTGTTGGTCTTGATAATTTTGTTTTATGTTGGAAAAAAACTGAATATGAAAAGGCACTATTTTGTAGTTGGAATGTTGGATGATGAATATAATATGGTATTGACACTAGACATTATCAGCTTTAGTTTCGAGTCATCACCAATTGAAAATTTGAACTAATAATAAAGTGCCTTACTCTTTACTGCTACTTGTCAGCTTCAGGATTGAAGCCATGTATTTGGCTCAAAATTGTTACATGTTAGCTGTTTGTATATTGGCTGTCACCATGGGACATGCTTGATTTGTTTGGTTGATAGTTTTAGAAAGAACCAGGTCATTTGTTCAAACTAATGACCAATAGAATCTGTATATATATATTGTTCCAAGACTACCTTACATGCCATTGAGTATCCGGACAAGCTAAGATAAAGTATCTAGTTTTGTATACTCCATTGATAAAATGATAGGAGTAGATGGTCCATGAATTTGACTGCAGAATACACTCTGAAGAAACTGCAAATAGATCCAAACTTGAGTAAATTGTAGGAGTACTACCTATGCAATGAGATCAAACTAAACCTTACAGGGGAGTAAAAAGCTTTGTTTTACCCATTTGTTCCGTACAAAATCCTACATTTTTGCAGAGTTCTTCCCCCTTGCACATAGGAAACAAGGCCAGTGTACATGTACAAGAAACTCATGTTACAAAATTGCTCCTGAAAGTCTCTGACAAACAGGCCCCATTGACAGAAGAATAAACAATCTTCACTTTTTATAAGTTAATTACAGCCATCCAAATTACGTTAGCACTAAAGTTAGCAGTTAGAAACAAACAAGCCTAAACAACATCCTATGCCATTTGATGCTTTGAATGCAGTGTATCATATGATGATATGAAGCACACTTTACATGACATGGGACGGGTAAAGGACACAAGAGAAGAGAATCTTCCTCCTCAAAGTTCTCCCTTTCAAGAAAAGATCCAATGATCCGGACGCCATCTTGTTAAGTCATTGTTAGTCGTTGGGCTTGGAAAATATAACTTGAGTCGCCTCTTCATCTCAAATCAAAACACATCAAGGAGTCAAAAAGATAAGGCCACCATAATTCAGCTTCTCCTGCAGTCACAAACTTTAGCTAATAAATACATGGATGTTGATAATCCTTGGATATTAAGTTGTTCATTTTGGTAGTAAGTCCTGTCATACAGGGCACTGATCCATTGTCGGATAGCAAACTTTATTCATTGTTATTGGCTTCTTGCTAAGATCCAAAAGTATAGCCCTCTTTTCCCTGTATTCTTCTCCTCTCTCTTTGGAAAGATATCCTTAGAAATCTCATCCTTTGATAGGAAAATTCTCTTAAACATCTTTGGTCCACTGCCACGTTTAGCTAATTAATCAACTGCTCTTACTCACCTAATCTGCTTGCTACTAATAAAAAATATCAAGATTTAGATTGCATCTCCTGTGTAATGTAGAGCTGTGGTGTGCATCTCCTGTTTAATGTAGCATCTCCTGCCACGTTAACGGATGCCAACTATTAAAAAACAGGTCATGCCTACTCCTAGACCCTAATAGGGCCAATATTTCAACTGATCTAGATAGACCAAACTATGCTCCACTAACTACCCTTATCATCCCATTCAGGGGCGGAGCCAGTCTAGGTTCAAACCTCAAGCCGAGCTACATCTTCTTAGACAAATCTATAATTTTACTGATTTTTTAACATATTTTATATATATTTTTCATGCTAGGCCTCGGTGGTCCGAGCCCTAACTCCGCCCCTGATCCCATTTGCATTGGATAGGCGTGCATGCTGTTTCCTATGCTTTTCTAGACCACAGAAGTGAATTCCGTAGCGAAACTACTGCTCCTACATTGAATGGAATATCTACTACACCATGTAAAGATTAATACATAAATACAGTACTGCGTGTATGTATTTTCATTCATATATATTTTAAGCTAGACAAATAGTGGTTGTCTCTTTTCTGGAAAATCTGGAAGGCCAACTTAACCTGGTTGCTGACAATTGAGCCTGTGGCCTTTCAGAAGAATCTAATCACTAAAACATCATGTGCTTCCTTTATGATGCTTTAGGCATGGTCACACATTGATGAGGGCAAGAAAGTACTAAACACGTATGATTCATATATTACATAGGATACGGTCCCGCTTCAACGCTATCTTCTTGTACAGTTGTACTTCAAAAGAAAAACAGTAGTGGTACCAACAGTGTACCAAATTGTGATATAAAAGATCTAAAGAAAAGAGGAGAAAAACTGTACCACGTTTATCAAGTATTCTTGTCAGGAGTCACCACACTACTTACCAGTTATCACCCTTGCATGCAACTTCATTACTACTTGTTACTGTACTGTACTGTGGTGTAAATGTCAAAGGAACACACTACTAGGTGAAAAATGGAGGATTGGAGGGACAAGCTTGCAACAGGTATGAGTCCTGCCATGTGGGTGACTGAGCAAACATAGGGATCCCTGTTGCATCTTGCTTTGTCTTGCATGGCTCCTGTAGGTCTGGTCAGTCCGAACAGTTCATCTCTTGCTGCGTGCGTCACAGACTCACAGTGTCAGGGCTGTGTATGTATAGCTCCAGGCTTGGAGTCAAAGCCAAACAAACTTGAATAATGATCTGCCTACACTTTACACCCTGTGTTGTGTTTGTGTACCACGAACAGTAAAAAAACCCTGCTTATTTGGTTTTCACTTGGAGTCTGGTCTATCAGTAAAATGTACTATCTACATGTTGCTGCACACTTCATTGATGAGTCTGTTTACCTGTCAGTAGGAAAACTAGGAATGGCGCAGCAATGTGCCATGCACTACAGTGAAGTACTAATGTGTGATTTGAAGTGATTTGTTTTATCTGGTCATGTCCTCAGCACGTGACCTTGGGATCCATGCAACTGATCAGGGATTAGGATGACAATCACTGCATCATCGGGTCATAATTTTTAAAAGGAATTTGCCTAGTATCTCTCCAGAACTGTGGTGATTAGTTGTGAACAGGTAATGCGGTACCACAGTAGTTACCAGTGAGACAGCTGTACAACTTTAGAAAATTTGGTCAAGAACTTTCCTGTGGTGCATGCACTGTGATAAATTCACTTACTTTGGGAAGCTACCTTTTCTTCCAATGAAGGCTTCATGTTCCTCTCAGGTGCCAGTTGCTTGCTTGTGTTTTCCTATTGGATGGCTTGTAGCGTTGGGCAAGGCATCTGGAACAGTTGCTTGCTTGCATTGTGGACAAGCATGAGAACAACGGCTCCTCTTTTAGAAGCTTTGATAGAGGATAAAAAGGGATTTTGATAGTGTACCAACCACATCTTTTGGATAGCATGGCAGCACTATCTGACAGACACCTATGATTCTCCAGTCTCCATAAGTTCTGTTGCCTGCTACCAATACTGAAGGGAAAAAAAAGGGTAAAGGCCAAATCCAAACCAAGTCAGTCAAAAGATAATCTAAAAATAAAGATACAAAAGAAATTGAAAGGTTGTGTAAACTGTAAACTATATAAATTGAAGGTAATGGATGAAAAAGAAGAGAGTTGATGTAAGCAACAGTGGAATGTACCTTACAATCCCGGGAGGCAACGGATACCCTCGCAGCCATTTTCACGCATCTTCGGAAACGGCCAGCTCCATCCAAGGGCAATACCAAATATTTAGACGCCCAAGAGTTGTCAGGCACTCCTTCCCATCGGGCAGGGCTGAAAGTTTCGGGCAGCCGGATATTTCCTGTAGACTATCACAGTGGGAGATCCACAGTTCCTCCAGCTGTGGGAGGAGGTCCTGCTCGGCTGATGCATCGGATGACGAACTTCTGGAGGAATGCTCATAGAAGCTGACTGTATCACTATATGACATTCTTTGTCAATTATTGATGATGCAAGATCATGCATCTTACAGATCGTAATGTTACGAGGCTAATCATAGTCAAAACTCAACACCTTGTCAAAGGATTCTACTTTCATTGACAATTATCTGATGGGTATCCTGAAGGAATGGTCTCCAAGTCAGCTAGTCGAAAATCTGACTACCCTTGTCATCCAAGTTCACACTTCCCTCAAGAGGTACAAAACCATTTGCCATCCATAATTGTATTAACAAGTCCTTACGAAACAAATGATCTTTCGGGAACAGCGCACAGAATGCAAAGCATCGCTTCATGTACGGAGGCAAGTGATCATAACTATGCTTAAGCACGAGCTTGATTCCTTCTTCATGAAATATGTTTCCCCAACCCTCACTTCCCAAGATAGTAGAACACTGATCTTCTTTGTATTTGGTACTCATTTGAAGGACCGCAAATGACGATAAGAGAGAGAGTGAATGATTATAAATAAATTTTTCTTTCAAAGAAACCAACCAAAGTCTCACTAGATCAAAGACACACGAAAAAAAAAATCAAATTTTTTGAAACTTTCAGTCTGAGAGTGCTGAGATGAACAGTAACCTTGCTACTACCGGGTTACTATAGTGGTAGTACTATTGAACAGTAAAAATAGGGATGAACGGAGAAATCAGCACGAGTTCAATATCAAAAATTCGTATAACTTTTGATCGGCTGATCCAAACCCTGTGAAACTTTGTAGACACCTTCCTATGGATGTCAAAACATATTCCAACCTTCAATCGCAAGGGTTGACATCAAAGTTCTGACATTTTTTCAGTTCAAGGAAGAGTACACAAAAACAAACTCAAGAATAAAAACTTAGCTCTAAGTTTGCTCGTGAGATTTTGATGATCAAAATGATCTTAGATGATCTTTCACATATCATAGCAAGCAAAGAATACTCAAGAAAGATCTCTCAAATAAGCAGGATCAAGATCTACCTTAAGAACTTCCTTCTCAACTCAAAAACCGGTTTCTTGGAGAAACTTAGATGATCAAAAAGAAATTTACCTAGATGATTGAGAAGATGATTTACAGAGGATACATCTATTAATCGTACATCCCTGGCAACACAAGATCAAGCAAGATAGAACCACAAGAAAAGATTAAGAGCCAAGCAAGAAGAAAATCAAAACTTGAGGCAAAAACTTGAGCAAATAGATGATTTGCATTCAGATCATAAGAAAGGTTTACAAAGTCTCTCACCTGAGGGCAAAGCTCCCAAGGAGCACTCACACACCCACATAAGAAACCAAAATCTTGTGAAAACCCTAATCCTTTCTTAGGCTTAGTAGCTTAGAACCTCACCTCCCCTACATCTCTTTATATAGTGGAGGCAACCATAACCCTAAAATCTAGACACACATGTGGATATCATCTACATTTACATGGGCTAACCCGAAATCCAACACTCTTGACGGGTTTTTCACTTACATAAACACGTTTTTCAAAACGGTCATTACATTAATGCCAAATCAGCTCTGTTAGCTCGAATTTGCGTCCAACTCCACTTTGGCTTAACCTAAACTACTTAGGCCACCACCACAGTTTTTCAAACCGTCTCAGCCGTCGGTATTGGACAAATTACCAATTTGCCCGAAGATGAGTCTTTCTTCTCCTCGAAGCATCGCCCATGCTTCAACTCTTTCTACATAGCCCCAATGACTTGTCGCCAAGCCTCTCACGTGTTTGGACTTCTTTGAACTGTACTCGCTTGCAAACGGACCCAAGTCACTTGACGCGCCACGTGTCCTTGATTGCTTCACTATGACAGCATCGGCTTCCTTGATCGTTCCTGGATATTGACTCCTCCCTGAGCCTAGTCCCGATCCATACCGTCATCCGTCATATTCATCACCAGTGCTTCACACTTTGGCTCCTTGTCTTTCCAGTTCGCAACTACTTTCAGGCCTCAGTTATCTTCTGGTGTCCCTTAACCGTTCTGGACCTCAACTCTCCTAGCCTAGTCCCGGTTCCGAAACCAACACAGACAAAAAGCACATCACATAGCATTGTTCACAATAATGTGCATTAATCAACACATAATGCAAACCATCATCTACAACTCGCTGGAAACCGATAGTACCACCACCCAGGGCCAGTACTACCGCAAGTTCGGTACTATTGCTTCCTAGTAGCCGGTAGTACCGCACCGCTAAAAATCCCCGAGAGAACCCTTTCTGAAAAAATAACTACCACCAACTAGGACTCGGTAGTACTGCAACCCCGGTACTACCGCCCTTACAACGTCGGTAGTGCCGCTCACGCTCGACCCAAAGAAAACACTACTCTGTAAAATAATTATAGTCATACCATGATCAGTAGCTCTGCAAGGCCGGCACTACCGCCATCCATGCCGGTAGTGCCGCCCAACATTGACTTCACATCAAATTGCTTAAAAATTCAAAATTGAATTCAAAACAAACTCAGACTTAAACACTATATATTCAAATACTATCAATAACTCATCATAAACATGGATAGACCTCCGTCTTTCATCATCAAGCTTCCCATGGTCTTCACAGCCAGTGGCACACCTGCACACTTTCTTAACTACACTCTTGCCTATAGTGATCCATTCTGGCCGTTGTTTCACACTCATGCTTCTTAACTATGCATTCCATGATTCATCATCATCCAAGTAATCTAAACGATAGGTGCTTAGGGTGCCCATTCTGGAAGCAACTCTGTCACTTCGGCTTGTCACCATTATTACCCTCCCTGAGACACTAGCTGAAGATAGCAATAGGGGTGCAAACGGAGTGAATACGGACACATTTCGCTCATCCTGTATCGTATTCTAAATTTTTTCTCAGATATAGAGTCGGATACGGACAGTGCCGGATTCGAATACGAATGCGGATTACCTAGGTCACGAATACGGAGCGAATGCAGATCGTTTCGAATACGGTTAGTCTTGATCACGAATAGTTAGTCGGATAATGCGTGAAAATAGAAACTATATATGTCTCACATATTAGGATCAATCAACCATACTATGTCCAAAATACAACTACATTAGTACGTTAGCAAGTAGATTTTAGTACATCACTCGATAACAACGACTAGTTAAGCATGCATATGATAGGATCTAGTTAAGTCAGTAGTCAGGAGAGACGGGCGAGTGGGCAACGGGATTCACGGGAATACAGCCATATGGGACTGGGTCCTCACCTTTGGCTCTGGGAGTCACGGGAATACGGCCATACAGCCATACGGGACTATGGGTCTTGCACTCTTGCTGCCTTGGCCTCTTGGCTCTTAGGTCTCTTGGGCTCTTGGCCAGTTGGGACTATACGAATAGTTAACGGATAGCTCTGATTTTAGTTTCGGATATATCCGAATCCGACGAATATTTTTATCCCGTATCCGTTTGCGTATCCAAAAAAACTATCCGAATCCGATATCCGAAAAAAAACCTCGGATATCCGAATTTTCGCTCGAATTACTATCCGAATTTATTCGGACGGACAGATGGTTGAGAGCTATCCGCTCCATTTGCACCCCTAGATAGCAAGGCTTTTAGCTCTTCCCATTTTCCCCCTTTCTTGATTTCAGACATCATCTAAAGCCAGAAGGTATCTGTTACGACCAAGGGCATCACGAAGCTGCTGCTGCAACAACTCAGCACTGTTCTCAGGACCACAACTCTGTTTGTTAATGTGTTTAATTGTGAATTAGCAACACTTGGTGTAGTCATATTATCTGAGACACCCCACACCGACAGTTCGAAATGCTGCTTCACCCTGTCATCGTTGTAGACTAGTTGCATGAGAGTGGTCTTACCCAGCCCTCCTATCCCAACTATAAGAAGAATTGCGACAATACTGTTGTCACAGTGACTGAGGAGTAGGTTCAGAACTCTCTCTCTCTCTCTCTCTGTTTTTGCTGGTAACCTCACTGATTTAACAAAGGAGATGGTCTCTGGGCGTGCTACATGTTGTGACTCAGTTTGTACTGTGAAATCGAACTTGATCATGTCTGAAATCACTTGATCAATTTCCCCCAAAACATAACTGATTGTCTTGTTCATTGTTAACCTGGACAAGTTCGGTTTCCGACCGAGCTATGGCCCATCACCCGCACGACCAAGACGGCAAAATGTAGCTAGTTAAACAAAACAGCCTCGAATTAATTAACAAGTGTTTTGTTTCTAATCTTTTTACCAACTTAGCCAGGTGGTCGTGCATTTGCGCGTGTATTATCCTTACGTATGTAATTTTGCTTGTTAAAAATAGATGGTTACAAAATTACATTTGTGATATTTTGATATTGTATATTATATGAGAAAGTATACTTACTCTGTGTTTCTCAATAATTGTAACATGTGACGAAACATTCTTTCCTATACTTGCATAGCAAAATAGTAAATGTAGTATAACATAACATTTTCTGTTTATATCACCACCTTTTAATTTCATTATTGCAATGCTTGTCGCTTTTTTCAATATTTTTTTTAGTGCACATCATATTACTTATATCGTTATAGCCGAGTGAATACCTGTCATGTATCATCTTCTTAATCTCTTCATCCTAGAGAGGTCCACCAAATAAAGTGTCAGAATGCTTTCTTTTTGAGAGTTTTTAGTATATTCTATATAATTATTAGCGACTATAAAAAAGTTGTCATCGATTTTTATTACATAATAGTCAATAATTTATATATGTACAAATAAAATTTCTTACCTTATTTTTTCTCACATTGGCATATTTATGAAATTTTAATTTTGAATGAAACAAAAAATTATATATTTCGCATAATATGGAATTAAAAAACAATCCCTAATTTTCTTTTATTTTTATTCTTTTGTTATTTTTATTTAATTTCTACTTTCATATTTTTAATTTAGAGTTCGTATGAAAATCAAATGACTAATTTTCTTTTATTTTTTATTCTAAATTTATGTTAATTTTTTTGTTATTTTTATTTAAATTCACATATCAGTTTTAGGCTAGAATTCAAATAAAAATCCAAATGCTAATTTTTATCTAATTTCAGCCATGTACATGTTTTAATTTGTAGTTCATATGAAAGTTAAACGATTAATTTCCTTTTATTTTGTTATTTCGAATTGCTGTTATCTTTTATTGTACTTTTCATGGTTAGAATTCGTATACAAATCGAGCCGCTAAGTTTTATCTATTTTTATTTTGAATTTTAGGTATGTACATATTTTAATATAGAGGTCGTATGGAAGTTAAATTACTGATTTTCTTTTATTTTGTTATTACGAATTTTTGTTATTTTTATTGTACTTGGTGTGAACACTTTCTTCTAATCTAAACCGTTAATTTTGTTGTTATTTTTCTAATTTTGAATATTAGTTTTTGGTTAGAATTGATATACAAATCCAACTACTAATTTTTATTTCAAATTTTAGCTAAGTATGGGTTTTAATCAATTTAGTTAGGGCCACCAAATTAAGAGCTATGTTTTGTCTTTATGTGAGAATTTCTAACATATTTCTCTTTTTTTTCTTAGTAACCCTGTATAAGCTTTTAATATAAAATAGATAGATGATATACTATGTTGGTTGTTAGACGATAATTATGCTAGTTAACAACTGTGCACGAATGAGGTGGATGCTACATGGTAATAGCTAATCAATGGCGCGATCGCTCTCACGAGCTAACCTATACAAGCTCAAGTTGCATGCGCAATGATATGGAGTGAGTGAGATCAATAGTCGATCCATTGACTTAAGACTCGTTGCGTTCTATTCCGGTAAGTACAACCCCTTGGTTCTATAAAAATACACCTTGGTTCGGTGTGTTTTAAACTACGGCTACTATGCCTGCGGTCCGATGAAATCGTAGAGGCTTTGCATATTTTTCTAGTATATGTAACGGACACGTAGACATGTGTGTGTATGTAGTGTGAGTGAGATATACGTTTGGTGTATGTCCTCTCTGTACTATGAAAAGAAGCCGCAAAAAAAGTCGTGTAATTAAAATTTCGTACAAACGATATAAAAAGTTGTGTAATTAAAATTAAAGTTGATCAACTGAAAATTGGGAAATTGTGTTTCAAATTCGATCTGGCGCGACAAATAAATTGCCTACTTAATCCCTCTCCCTCTACACCTCCTCGCTTGAGCCCAACTCCACGCTTGCTGCAGAGCCATCCGAACAAGCAGCTCTCCATTTTCACAAGCGCCTTGAACGAATTTCTTCCGGTTCCACTTGACGATTAGATTTATATATTGAGATGTGATTCTATGTTTTTCTTTTTAATAGTTACACAAATATTAAAGTATGAATGAAAGGTAGATGGTGATTACCTACCCCTTCGTTTGCTTCAAGGTTTGTATGTTGGAAAGAAAAACATTAAAACACTGCTTTTATATATTTGATGATGACTATTCGTGAATCCATCAAGTGGGCGTAGGTATTGAAACAAACGTGTTAGGTGTTACACGAATTTAGTGGTCCAAGCTCCGGATTCCATAATCTCCAGATCTTCAGTTACAGCCGCGTTTCTGCGCTAGTTTTATGTATGATTCAGTAAAGAATTTTCTTCTCTGCCTATTATACCGAAAATGCATCATCATCGAAAAGGAAAGTATTGTAATTTTAATGGTGTGAATGACTGCACTTAGCTAACGATCGATCCAAGCTACGTGTTCCTCATTATCCCCTTACGCAGTGGCGGTTATCTTTTTTTTAAGACAGCTAAAGCTGTGATTAGATTCGGAGGATAGGGTACAGAGTTTAAAAGTTACAAGGTGTAGGAGGCAGCATCCGAGACAAAAGGAGAGAAGAAAACGAGGAAAAAATGACTAGATTCTTTAAAGTTGCCACTGTAACAGTTTCTTAAGCTATATTGCTCACGCTAAAGTCCTGTTCGCAGCCTTATCTTTGACCGATTCAAGAAATTGTTCGTGGGTTGCCTAATTTCTTTGAAAAATTCTGTTGTTACGCTCTTTCCATCATTGTCAGCATGTTAGAATAATCAAGGTTTTATGCCTTTCCAAAGGCTCGTTTGGCAGTTTACGTGGTGGAGATCCCATTGCTTGAGGTGTGCAGATGGCTCCCATTGGTCCGGTAGGAACGACAGTAGGCAAACCCATCGTGCAATGGATGATCACAGTCGTCGAACTTAGGGGCACTCAACGAAAAGGTGAAAACCCGTTTCTAGGTTTCGAGAGCACATTTGACAAAAATATAGGTTAGGCCATCCCTTGAGCTGCAAACACTGTACTGCCTATAGCCGATTTTACTGTGCAAGTCAAAGGAGGATCTTGCAACGTAATGGTGCCCATACCGACCATATTGTAGCAGTGTAGGATTTTTGGATGCATCCACTGAACTACAAAGAGGTACGCCGAGCTAGTTGAGTAGACGCCATTAGAGGTTTGCGTCCATATAATGGCGTCATCCATTTCCGCCGATTGTATTTTGGACCATAGGGAGGCGTATTCCCTTAGCAGCTGTGGGGTCAAATGATGGCGGATGTCTCGTATCCGGTTGTTATTTAGCATGGCATTTTCCACTGATCTTGTCTTCCTACTGGAGTGTTTGTAGAGGTGTGGCGCGATCTGGGAGGTTGCTACACCCTGCAACCATCTGAAGGTCCAGAAGGTAGTTCTTCGCCCATTTCCAATGGTGATTTTGGTGGCCGCCGAGAAGAGAAACTGGTTGGTCCAGTCGCACGGTGTTGGCAATCCATTCCATGGCTTTTTCGGATCCGTGTGCCTGAGCCACAGCCAGCGAAGTCGGAGTGCTCGTGCGAACCTGTCCAGTTCCAGTACTTAGAGGCCACCCAATTTAAGTGGCTGGCAAATAGTTGTCCACCACACCTTGCAATTACCACCATGCATCGCAGCGTTGCCTGCCCATAGGAATTTCCTTCTTATCTTATCAATATCCATGATGAATTTCTTCAGTGCCTTTAGTGCCGTCAACAGATAGATTGGAATTAAGGTGAGGACAGATTTAACCAAGGTGAGGCACCCCCCCAGGGTGAGATGGCTTGTTTGCTAAGCCGCGAGCCATCAGGCCACTTTATCTTGGATGGGCTGTAGGTGGACACGGCGCAGACGACCCAGTGTGAGGGGCATTTCCAAGTATTTCGTGGGGAAATGTGAGATAATACAAGTGAACGACTGCATGATGTTATCAAGGTTTAGATCCTGACACTGGATTGTGGCTATGGAGCTCTTTTGCATGTTGATCCACAGGCCGGAGGCCTGTCCGAAGCACTGCAAGATGGCAATAATGGACTGTAGCTCTTCCCTGACCAGGTTAAGGAAAATTATGGCATCATTTGCATGAGTCGAAGAGAGGGTGCACAACCTTTCAAGGGTGATAGGACTTGTCCTTAGTGGCTTTTTTGAGGATGTAGTGTAGTGGATCTATGGTTAATATGAATAGGTATGGCGATGGGTTGCCCTGTCGTAGCCCATGATGGTGTCTGATTTGGGCCCTTGGCACCTCGTTGAGAAGTACAGATGAGGAAGATGACGTGCAAGAGATGGATAGCCACTCATGCCATCGAGGCCCAAAGCCACGTGACTGCAGGAGGCCTAGGAGGTATTCCCAAGATACAGAGTCGAAGGCTTTCTCAATGTCCAGTTTTAGCACTAGGACCGGAGTGCGCGTTCGGTGATAAGCTCTTGCCCGATCTTGAACGCACAAGAAATTTTTCTGGATACTTCGCCCTTTGATGAAAGCACTTTGGGAGGTTGAGATGAGCAAGTCTGTATGCGTGGACAGACGCAGAGCCAACATTTTGTATAGGATCTTTGCAATGGAGTGGATTAGACTGATCGACCGGTAGTCCACGGTCCTGTCCGAAACCTCTTTCCTGGGAATCAAAGTAATGGAGGCTGTGTTCAGGGGAGCAAAAGTCCATGCGGAGCAATTTTGAAAACAGCGGAGCACGACCATGATGTCTTGCTTAGTGATTTCCCAGCAGTGATTGTAAAAAACTCCTGTGAATCCATTCGGTCCCGAGGCCTTCTCAGTCGGCAAGCGGTGGATTGTGTGCAGTACCTCATCCTCTGTGAAGTCCATGTCCAGGTCAACCATGTTATGGCCAGGGAGGTTAAGGCACTACCAATTAATGTCTTGAGAGCACTTTTTTTTTTACCCAGCAACGATGAAAAGTGTTGGAAGAGTATGCATTCCTTGTCTTTGTGGAGAGTGGCAATGCCCTGGTCAGTTTGTATGGACCGGATGAAATTCTTTCGGTGACGTCCGTTGGCCTTCAAATGGAAAAAAACTAGTATTTGCATCCTCCTCCTTAAGACAGGTGATCCATGAGGCCTGTTGCTTGCACGTCTTTTCAACCACAGCCAAGCCAAGGACCCTTAGCTTGAGCGCTTTGTGAAGGTGGTACTCGGCTTGGGAGAGTTCCCTTGACTCTTAAGCCACATCAAGTCGCAAGATGGGGGCGTTTGCCAAGTGGAACTGCTGCTTAGCATCACTGAAAAGGGAGGCGCTCCAACTGCGCAGCGTCTTTGTGGTCGTGCGAAGCCTGTGCACCAGCCGTTTAAACGGGTTTGTGTGCAAGGGTGGCGCATTCCACGCTTGCTGGACGACTTGCTGGAAACCCGGGAGGCGAGGCCAGAAATTTTCAAACTTGAAGGTCTAGGGCTTCCTGGGGTCGTTCTCGCTTATTAACAGTAGCGGGCAATGGTCGGACATAGAAGAGGAGATGGCTTGCAACAGATGGTTTGAGAACAGAGCATCCCATTCGTGATTACAAAAAACACGGTCGAGGCTGACCAGCGTTGAGTCATCCCACTCGCTACTCTTTCGATTTTGCAGGAGGACTTCCCAAAGTGCACATCAATTAATTGCGACACGGAACTGTGCCATTAATGGATGACTGAGGTTGGAATTGTTCTTGTCTCTCATTTCGTAGGTCAAATTAAGATCACCGAGGACAAGCCAAGACACTGGGGAGGAAGGTGCAAGAGAGACGAGCTCATGCAGGAACGAGGTCTTCTCCTGGTCACTGGTCGGTCCGTACACCATGATTAGTAAGGAGGCATCATTGCTTCGGATGGAGACGTGCACTGCCAGCGAGGAAGTGCGGGCGAGTGGGGCAGTGGCGATTATCGCATTGTTAGACTTCTAACAGAAGTTGGTTGGGAGGTCTTCGACCAGAGCGTTATATAAACATGTATTGTTTAGTAGCCAGTACGCCAGGTAGAGCATGCTACATTTAAATCCAAGTACGATTAGAGCTTATATATTCCCTGACACTTTTAATTTTTCACCAACTCCTTCCTCTATGAAGCAAACAACATTGAACTGCAAACCTCTAGCAATAACAAGCTCGTTAAGTAAGAAAAACTCTAAAACAACAGAGCAATATCCCAATAACAAGTTTTCCATGACAATATTGTAGACAAATTAGCCATTGAGAAATGATGTAAATCATTCAAAGCACTGAACTAAATGTTCGTGATTTCTCAGGGAAAGAAAGAAAGAAACTTAATGCTTGTGATGGCACCCATGTTCGCAACCGGACTCGGAGCCCGAGTCCGACCCTTGCCCGCCCAGGTCGAGGGACAGCGGCACGTTCTTGACCACCTCGGCGGCCGATACGGCGACGGCGGCGGCGAGCGAGATGTAGATGGCGATGTGCACCTGGCTGCAGAAGTTGCTGGTGCCGCCAGCGCAGACGCTGACTCGCCGGCCGTAGGCCGAGCAGTAGGTCATGTCCCCGGCGGCGAAGGCGGCGCCGGTGGAGGAGTAGAGCAGCGCCGGCACGGCGGCATCGAGGAGCGGCAGGAGCACCTTGGAATTGGCGCCCGCGGCCTTCTTCCAGATGCTCAGGAAGATGGCGATCGCCTCCAGGAACGCCGCAACGGCGTTTGCCACCACCAGGTACCTGCACGCACGCATCATGCAAACCAAAAGCTCAGATACGTATAAATACGTGTACATTAGTACATGTACATGAGAAGAAGCGTATCTGTGTATGTATGTACGTACACGAAGGGGCCGAAGTCGCTGTAGGTGACGGTGTGCGCCGGGGCGCCGTACTGGTTGACGGTGCACTGGCTCGCCGTGGCCATGAGGGCCGCCGACGCCACCGCCAGCGCCATCGCGGCGATGCGGCCGGCGATGTTGATCGAGTTCGGGGCCTTCGACTCGGACTTCTCGTCACCCATGATCGATCGAGGAGGAAATGAACGAGAGAGATGAGCTAGAGCTAGCTAGGAAGGAGAAAGGTAAGAAGAAGCGATAGAGGCTGTGCGAACTGGGATCAGAGGAAGAAATGGCAGTTTAATTTGGAAAATGGAAAAGCTAGCTCGATTTGTTGACTTGGGAGTTGAGACTTGAGAGTGTATATACACACACACACATAGATTTATTACAAAGTGCGTGCAATTGGAGGATGCATCAACTAACGTTTGCTAGCTGGCTTACCACACCTCTTGTTTCTTTTTTCCTCGTCCTATTCAATTGTCATCTAATCTCTCTTGTTTATAGTAGTTGCAAACCTTGATTGCCAATATTCTTTCTCACTGGCCTATTGTTTTTCATTAATTGAGCGTATGATCAATGATTACAGGTCGTGGTTTGTAGGCCTAAAAAAATTGATGTCGTGGTTTGTAATTAGCAGTGTTCTGGCTTCTGAATGTGCCAGATCACGCATGGATGAGGCCAACTGACTGCCCACGGGTCAAGTAGCCCAACACACTTCAATACTGTTTGACGAAAGAAGATCAAACCTGCAGCTTGTACACATTAGGCCCGTCGGTGAATCTTGCTTCTCCTTTGCTTCGTTTTTTCTTTTGTTATCTAGTTACCTTGAGGCAGAACTGTCAGTCGCAGGCGCACCAAGTTCACTGCTGCTTCTGGAAGGTGGAGGAGGAGTAATGACGCGGCACGATGTTCTGCTTATGCACACCTCACTTATGCTAGTCAGCCACTCAGCCCTGCCCTCACTTATGCTCTGCTTATGCACACCTCTACTTTTGCTGCTGCCTGCACTGTTTGCCTTGAGGGTCTAAGCGCTACTCAGCCCTGCCACTCGACTCGACTAGTGCATTAGATAACCCTTTTACTGGTGGACTCCGATGACACCACACCAACATGCTGCTTAGAGTTTCTATTTGGTTAGCTTATCTAGGGCCAGACTTGGTTGCAGTTTATGCTCTTGGCATCCTCTCTCGATAAATCGATATCCTAATGCACTCCGATGGTACCAACTCCTTGGCGTTCTTCCGGGCACCCTTCCTCCTTGTTCATCTTGGTGGACAAGACACTATCACTGCATTTGCCATTGAGAACAACAGTTTGTGGCCGAGGCACTTGCTAAACCTGTTAGTACGTCCAAGTTGGCCTGGCATTGTATGTCTTCTGGAACTCATCAGGACGAAGCAACTTGTAGCCCCAGCCCTCGTTTTGTTTGTTGCTGCAGTCATAAAGTATGGGGAAACAATATGGGCACTTAAGCTTGGGAACCAATATAGCCCCAAGACTTTTTATCATCCTTGGAAGGTACAAGCTATCTGTTGAGCTAGCACTAAGAGGTACCAAAAGTTTAAAGAGTGAAAGTGCCAAGAGGTACTAAGTGTTTAAGAGTAATTTGGTGGCACCTAGAATGGTAAGAACTCTCTTATGCAAGATATAAACGAAACACAGAATCAAAACTCAAGGTACTGGAGATGGAGCTTGACCTAATGTATGATGTCCTCTACACCAAGGCCATGGTGACTGAAACAACGGGCCGGTGCTATGCTTCGGTGTGTTGCGCAGATCTCCATAATGGTTACTTTTGTGTTTTTCCTTGCAAGCAACAGAGAGGTATTGCAGAGCAGTAGAGCTGATGTTGGAGTTGGGCTCACCGCTCACCTATGCTTTAGTCATTTGGGGTCTTTTTATGGAAGTCTGTTCATTTTTTATGATGTTGCTATCACTATGGACTTGGGCATCCATGAAAGCATGAAATTGTAAGCATCTTGCTTACCTGTCCTGGTCTTCGTTCAAAACTATTCGACCAGAGAAGAGATGATGGCCGTCAAGTAGCATTGGACATATATGATCTTCCAAGGTCCCTTGTCCATGATAGGTCCACATCAGTTTCAGTAATAATTGCAAAGATCATGAACAAAATTGGCTTAGAGAATATCTGGAGATTTCTTCGACACACCAAGCATGGCCAAGCCAAGAATGCGATCAGAAAGTGTATCCTTGAATGATCTGAGAAGAGAACCGAGCGCTTGCTCGGCTAGTGAGTGTACGAGTTGTGCGTACCGCCCGCCCGCTGTCGAACCTTGCTCGACGCCGCGCTCGCGAGAACCGGGGCTTTTTCTGTGTGGGTGCGTGGGTTTATATTTATAGTTAACCTGTTGTCCTTCTTTAGTGAATACCAGTACTTCTAGCATTTTTATATTAAAGCGATAAGGCACCACCAAAGCGCTTAAGACGCGGAGTCAACCCCATATACACATCTAGGGATGAAAACGGAATGGAAATGATACGTTTCCATTTCCACATTTTTTACCGGTAACAAAAACAAAATCGGAACCGATATGGAAACGAAAGCGAAAAATTCCATCCAGGTATGTTCTCAGTTGTGACACCATAAAAATTTTCAAATCCTTTAATTGAGCATCTTAATACGGATTTTATGATTTTTTTTTCTGAATTTTCAGCATTTAATTAACGATTTTGCTATTTTAAGATTTAAATAAATAATTTATTTGAGAAAACAAAACTAAAATTTTGCTATAAATAAATTTTCTAAGCTCAGAATGTTATAAAATATTTTTGATAGTTTTTTAACTCTATTTGATATTTTCTATAAAGTAATATATATTTCTGGTATTATTTAAATTAGAAAACATAATTTCCGGTTTCATTCATACGGAATTTCCGTTTCCGTTGAAACCGGCTCTTCCGTTTCTGTTTTCATTTCCAATTATGTACCGATATTTTCCGTTTCCGTTTTCGAAAAAAAAGCTTCCGTTTTCACTCTTCTCTGGAACGATCGTGAGCATGATTAAGCAGTTTAGGTTTTTTTTTCTTACTACATTTATGCATTTACCAGTTTACTGTCTGAGTCTCGCACACAGTCACACAATCACTCAGTCACTCTCAATAAGCAGAGCAGGGCACTATTAATAAGAGGAGGGAGGCCGCCAGGGCCCAGGGAGACGAGGGGAGAGGTCGGCGGGGAGAGGTTGGTTTTAGCTACAGCACCTGGAGACTTTGTCTCTTGGATGGCTGGATCTGGCGATCGGCGAGGCAGTGATGGATGGCAGAGGAGGCGGCACGGAGGGAGCAGAGGAGACAGCGTGACGGATCCTGCGTTGAAGCAAATGACGCGGCACGATGGATCCCGCACCGGAGCAAATGGGAACGGGGCGTCGGGTGGCGTTAGGTTTCTCGACTAGTCTCCTTCTCGTGTTCTCTTCGATTTGCATAATTATAAAATTGAGCAATTGGATGTGAAAACTGCGTTCTTACATGAGAACTGAAAGAAGATATTTATATGGAGCAACCGGAAGGTTTCATCGTTCCGAAAAAGGAGAATTTTGCCTGCAAGTTAAAGAAATCTCTTTATGGTTTGAAACAATCACTCAGACTGTGGTATAAGAGATCTGACTCCTTTAAGATCTCTCAGGATTTTAAAATATCAGATTATGATAGATGTGTCTATCTGAAAACTGTTAATAGTTTAGCTGTTTATTTGCTCCTATATGTTGATGATATGTTGATTGCTGCAAAAAGATAAGGTAGAAATAGCAAAATTGATAGCACAAATGAGCAGTGAATTTGAGATGAAGGGTCTCGATGCAGCAAAGAAGATTCTTGCTATGAAAATTACCAGAGACAGGTGGTTTGAAAAATTATGCATAAGTCAGAAAAGGTATATTGATAAAGTCCTTCATCGTTTCAACATGCATAAAACCAAACCGGTGAGTACTCCATTAGCTACACATTTCAGACTATCTTTAGCGTCATGCTCATAATCAGATGATGAAATTGAATACATGTCTAGAGTTCTATATGCCAGCGCAGTTTGTTCACTTATGTATGCCATGGTATGTTCTTGCCCCGACTTATCTCAATCATTGAGTGTTGTTATAAGATACATGGCTAATCCTGGCAAAGAACATTGGAAAGCAGTACAGTGGATTTTTAGATATATGCGGGGTACTTATAATGCTTGTTTACAGTTTTAAAAAACTAGGGATGAACTCGTGGGTTATGTGAATTCAAATTTTTCTGGATATTTAGATAAGAGAAGATCTTTTACTGGTTATATACTCACTGTTGGAAGATGTGCTATTAGCTGGAAAGCAAGTCTGCAAGTTATTGTTGTCTTGTCTACTACAGAAGCTGAATATATGTCTATTTCTGAAGCTTGAAAAAAAAGCCATTTGGCTGAGAGATTTATTTACTAAGCTTTGTGAAAGTACATCTTGCACAACAATATTATGTGACAGTCAAAGTGCTATTTACCTTACAAAAGATCAGATGTTCCATGAGAGAACAAAGCACATTGATGTCAGATATAATTACATTCGAGGTGTCATTGCTCAATATGACATTAAAGTCAGCAAAATAAGTACTCATGATAATCTAGCTGATATATTGATAAAACCAGTTCCAAGCGCTAATGCAACAACCCACATTTTTACATATAATGCGAAAATGAGAATCTCATGTGCATACAATACTAGTCCCATGATCAGTGGCTAGTACGCACATTTACAACAATTAAAATCACAACCATACACAGTGATATTAAAGCAGAAGCTATTTATACATTATATTTACAATTCAGAGTATATATATAGTACAAAAGAAGCAAAGTCTTGTAGTGTGTCCATCCAACCCTCAGGTAACTGACAAGGTATAATCCCTAGAAAGATCGTGTCATTGTAGTTCCCATATCCTGTGTTGAAAAGTAATCTTCGAAGCCTTGTTTTCTTTTTCACCAAAAACAATAGATTAAGCAAGGTTGAGTACTTTCGTACGTAGCAAGACTTAAAGTGGTATTGGCAAAATGCATAATGCGGGTCATGTCAAATGAGGTTGTATGGTTAATTTGTATAAAGTGAGATTGAATTTGTAAAGCAAGTTTGACTGATATGAAAGTAAATAAAGCATAGTTAATAATTCACAGTCCTTCACGACATGAATATCGAATCATCCATCGCCAACACGTGGCTCAAATCTCAAACAATCACCTTCCAACAAATGTCTTCAATCCAAACCATTTAGAAAATACCAAAATTTTTAATTATGTGATGACTTTACCAAGTGCCCATAATCGCTAGCGTCGCTAATCGATTAGTTTTACACTCTGCAGAGGTGTACAGTTATACCCACAAGTCATATCTTTTTTTTTGTCGCATGTTTCAAGCACCTTTGGAGTGTAGCCAGAATGTTCATGACGAAAACCTTGACATTACCGAGGTTAACTTTGCACCAGTACGATGACGATAAACCCATACTATGACAGAAGAACTCAGATCATAAATATGATGGAACTCCCCATATTATGGCATACACTGTTGTATCAGGAAAAGTTGTTCCCAACACCTCGGTTTGGGCACCCCTCCGAGCAATCTATAATGGAAATGCCCATACTACTCTAGCCTTCCAATATGCAAAGTTAAACTAGATAACTTATTTGGTTTAAGGCTGTTCCATACCATTACTTGTGGTTGTACGTGTTTCTTGGCTTGAAAATAACTCATAGTTTGGTCCTCAATCCCACACGGGCAATAATCTTCCCTCTACACTACATGCAAGTCCCTTACACTTCCGGCTATTGCCATAATAGCCCACATCTAAACCATAGTTTTATTTTGAGTTTTTAACAAAAAAAAAATACGAGCAACCATCATCATATCTCAATATCTCTAAGGATCAGTTTATCCAATTTATTTATCCCAAATCTAAAGCATTACTAAGCATGATTATTAAATCGTATATACCTATGTTGACATTATGTATTATCTAACCTTATTCTAGGGTTATCAAGGTTCACATATCAATACTTATCAAAGAAGTTTTATAAGACAACAGGTACATCTACGAGTACCACAATATAGCGAATTTACAGAAAATTCATGCATGCATAAATTGATTTAGTAAAACAAAGTAAGAATTAAATACCGTGATCAATTTAATCAAAAGGAGTGCTTGTCTTGCTTAATTGTTGTTTACGACGAAGTCGTGATCGCAGTTGACGTAGTTGAAACTTTGACTTAATTAACTTAAACTGCAGTGAACATATAGATATTATTGCATATTCTAAGTCCTTACGGCTTAACTCAAATTTCAAAACGTACTTTACCTTATTTGGATCTTCCTAGTAAAAGATATAATGAGGCAAGTAAAAACATCAAAAAAAAAAAAAAAAGAAAATATGTGGTTCTAGGATTTGAAGACCAGACCTGATGATTCAAGAGACAGCGCGCCACCACTGAGCTAGGAAGCTCTCCGTATTTTCAAGGCTAGTTAAATTAGGTGATCAGGAGGCAACCAAAAATGGACAGGAAAACCTGCGGCTGCTGGACTGGTACTCGGAAGACTAGCCCTCCTGATCCAAGCAAATCTCACTAACCACTGGACTACATGCTCACTCGTGAGAGCAGAGCTCCTAACCAACTCGACTGGAGCTACTTTGTGACAGAAGAGCAGGACAAAATTTTGAGGTTTACCCGCACTTACTCCTCAGAACGCAGCTTCACGGGCGGCGGCTCTGACGAGTAGTGCCAGCGGCAAGGCAGGCACAGGGGGCTGCGTTCGAGGGCCAGAATGGACAGGTGAGAACTCGTGGAGCACGTCGGTGGTGGCAGCTCGAACCGCGGTGGCGGCGCGACGGCGTCTGGCGGCAGCTTGGGATGGCGTTCGGTGGCAGAGCTCCACAGCAGAGGAATGGCGAAATCGCTTTAAGGGGCTTGATCCGCGACGAATGGTGAAGCTCCCAGTGCATTGAATTGGGAAACGGTGCTTCGGGCATGAAGTTAAGCCATGGATTAGTGATGCTGTGGCTTTGGCCGGAGCTGGGCAAGGAGCAGTGGGGTTTCGGTCGTTGCAGATGTATAGCGAGCTCATGGTGGTTTTTATAGCAGAAGGTGGCGATGAAAGTAGGTGAATGGGCGAGGGTTTTGCGGCCGGAAAGCAGGGAGGAGTGGCGCGCCCCCTTGCTGGTCAAGCACAGGCGTGGCCAAGGTATGGCGAAAACGGCGATGGGATGGCGGGGAGGCCACGTCGGGGTGGAGCTCGAGGCCCAGCCTACCAGGGCATGGCTCGGTGGGAACTCAGAGGCGCCGACGAGAGGACAGGAATGGCGCTGCTCCTTTCGTCGAATCGGGAATTTATCTGGGTGGCGCTCGTCCGGCCGGAGGAAGAAGGAGAACAGGAGGCTTCGCCTCACATGTGGGGCACTGGCCCACGGGCAGAGATAGGAGAGGATAGGTTGACTCGGCTGGCAATAGAACCAGATAGGGCCAAACGGCCGCCGAGCACAGCACCGTCCGATTAAAAAACGGCACGATTCATTAACGTTAAAAAAAATTGAAAAAAATTAGAAAAAATAGAAAATGTGTGAAAATGCATAAAAAGTACAAAATTTTTTTTAAAAAAATGGAAAAATTTAGAATAATTTAAAAAACTCGTAGGATGTAGAATATATATATATATATATATATATTAAGAAAAAGCTAAAATATGAGATAAATTCTAAAATTAGACAAATAATTTGAATTAAATAATGAGCTTTATTGATGTTTGGATGCCTCGTTAAAAACTTTGCCAAGTAAAAACTCAACACGAGAAAACCTTGGCAAAGAAAAAAAAGAGTATAGCCTATAGCTCAGTGATACAGAAAAAAGTGAAGATTACAATTATTCTTCCTCATTATCTAGATAAAGATTTTTGAACGTCTCCGCCAGCTCAGCATTTTCTATAGTATATTGAGCTCGTTGATAAGCTTGTCCCAATCTTTCACAGTGAGAAGTATTTCCACCATCTCACTTATCAGATTTGTTTTTCTCTCATCGATTATTCTTCCGGATAGACTGAAAGCAGATTCCGAAGAAAACGTGGAGACGGGAACTGTTACCACATCCCGTGCTAATATGGAAAGCACCGGATATGCTATCTTGTGCTCGTGCCACCACTGCAAAATGCTGAAGTCCTCCTCTTGCTGCTCTTGGTAATTGACAGTGTCGCTGTTAAGATAAGCAGCTAGCTCCACACCACTTAATGTGTTCGCACTTGTCGTTGATGTAGTCGAACTCCTTGAGGAAGAGCCACCTGCACCCTATATCTTTCCCCACACGGTTTTTTTCTTACCTATTGTGGGTGCTGGTGGAGGACGCTGCATACGAACTCTAGCAAACTTTCGATCATACTTATCATAAACTTGAGATAAGTTAGCACGGATATTTGAAAAATAACTAGAATAATTATTACCTACCGCATCACTTAGAAATGAGAGAACATTAGAGAATCCTTGAACTTTAGCTCTAGGATCTAAAATAAATGCAAATGCATATAACATAGAAATTTCTTGTCAATATTTTAAAATTTTAGTTTTCATAGCATAAACAAATTCACTCAAGATATTATCATTTTTGTGGCTCTTTAAGTGGGTAGCAATTTCTAAAATATGATGCACAATTAAAGGAGAGGTTGCGTAATAAACTCCATATAAAGCAACGGTAGATTCAAAAAAAAGTTCTAAAAATAACAGCAAATATTTAGCAATATTCCAATATTGCTCTGTGAGTAGCGTTTGAACATCCCGTGTACGACAGTGCGTGTTAATAAAAATAAAAAATGTGCTCTCATATGATATGAGATTTTTAAGCATCAAGTAAGTAGAGTTCCATCTAGCAGGCATATCCAAACCAAACTTACGCGGACGCACATTCATTGCAATACAATAAGTTTTAGATGCTGCTACTCGTTGATTAGAATAATTTAAGTAAGATATTCCAGTGCGAAAATGTTCAAGGTACTTATCTAACCTCTCAAAACCAGATTTAACTATAAGATTAATAATATGGCAACCGCAAAGCTGATGTAATAAGAAAGATTCAGTATAGGAATTGAAAAGCGGAATAAGAATGTTCATGGCAGGAGTATTTGCAGAAGCATTATCTAATGTTATTGCAAAAATCTTACCATTAAGATCAAAATCTTCCACAATTTTTACAATACAATCACCAATATTTTCACCAGTGTGTGCTACATCAATTAATTCGAATCCTGTAATTCTCTTTTCTAGTTGCTAATCATCGTTTACATAATTAGCAACTACACTAATGTAATCCTCTTTAACTCTACCACTCCATATATCAGATGTCAAAGACACAGAAAAAATACATATACTAAAATTTTCTTTTAGTTTATTACGATAATTATTATAATATTTAATCAAATCTCTAGTTGTTGTCTGTCTAGAAAATGCAGAAAACCTAGAATTATGAGCGGTCCTAATATAGCTTTCAAACGCAGCTGACTCACCAAAGTTTGAAGGAAGATCTTGAAAAGCAATTAAACGACAAAGAGATTCACGAGCTACCTCAGGATTGTAGTCCCAGTTATGTACCGTACCGTCGGGGTTGTACTGCATCTACGTCTGTCTCAAAGCCATCCCGATTTTTTTCTATAGCTCTCAGCATGCCTCTTCAAGTGCCCTGTTCCACCTGAAGATTTCGCAGTTAATTTATGCTTACAATATTTACAAACAGCATATCTGCTCTGGACGTCGTTTGATGTCTTAAAAATCTGCTCGAAATCTTTCCAGACTCCCGATGTACTGCGTCTTGTTCTTTTCGCCCCGATGCTTGCCGATGTAGTAGCACTTGTAGAGCCTGAGGATGGCACTGCTCCTGCAGCTTCCTAGGCTTCACATGATGCAAGAAGCTCCTCTGGTGAAATCCCAAAATCAGAAGCTGGGAACGACGAAAAATCCCTGAGCTCCATAAAGCAAACTACAAGAAATAATCACGATATTAATACTAAAATATGATTTAAAATATTGTCAAAATAAAAAAATAAATCACAATTATCACCTTGATTTCTTGACAGAAGCCGAAAGCCAAATTTCAGATTTTTGGAATTTTGGCAAAACTATTTTAAATTTTGCCAAATTACCACAAAGAGCAAAAGAATTTCCACAAGAGAATGAGTAGAAGAGAATGCAAGATTACTGGTGTGGAAATGGGGGTAACGACCTATTTATAGGAAAAAATTCAGGATTTTTTTGGATTTTTTTGAATTTTTTAATACTCGAACAGTTATTTTTCAAATTAAACAGGCTAAACGGACCGTGCCGTGCCGCTATGCCAACCCAAGCACGGCACGGACGAGTGGGCCATGTCGGCATGGCCCATTTACGGCTGAGCTATGCTTGCAAGACACCCGTTCTGACCGGCACATGCGTGCTACTTTGGGCCGGGCCTACGATGATGTCGTGCCTCGGACCGGCCCGTTTGGCCATGTCTAATAGAACCACACAATGGGAAGGCCCACATGTAAGGGTAACTAGGAAAAAGGAGCATGGAATTGCAGCACATGGTTCTCAGAAAATTTTGTGGATTAAAGTATGCTACAGAAAAATTACAGTAATTCTGACAAGGCTGCTTCATTAAAACTTAGTTTTCATATTTTTATTTTTATTAGATAACAAATAAACTTCATTTTACATGAGACTTTTTTCTGTGAAATACTAATGATTATTTCGAGCTACCATAAAATTTTCAGATACTGGTCGGTTATATTTATTTTTATAAAATTCTGACATTGATATAATTGTATTTAGTTTAATTCTATCTTTGATTTCTTTTTAACTTTAAATGAGTTTACCTTGCTTTAAAAGTTTTTGGAGGTGACCTTAAGATGATTTGGGATTTATATAAATTTTTTTAGATTTTATTTCTTAAGGGATTTTAGATTTTGTATTGCAGAGAAAAAGAAATCAATAAGGATAAAAGATCTTCTTAAGGACCAAAATTCAAAAGAAATTTCAGAATAGATGGAAATTCAAAATAAATTTATATTTCTAACTCATTTTATAGTTTGTTCATTTTAGAAGAAAATATTCTATATTGCAACTTATACTTTTCTTAAGACTTAAGTTCAAGAAAACAAGGAAAAATGGTGACATCTTAAATCAAATTCTTGATTCCAATTAAAAATTTATTTAATTTTAAATTTTTATTTTTCTCATTTTTGAAATTTTCAAGATGTTACATTTGCACAGACTTAGTTGATATCACTTAATAGTCCATTGGATTTGTGGCGCACAAGTTGTTCGTAATGTTTGTTTTGATAAAAGAGTTGCATTATATTTTAGCTACAAGGTAGAGATTGTCGAAGTTAAGGGTGATATGAATTCGTCTCCTACTCTGCCTCAAGTCTTATCATACGCAGAGTCTATTATGTATCAATATAAATATAAGCTTGTAGCCTAAGGCAAGAGCAAGTGCTCCATTGTAAACATCTCCTAATATAGTGATTGTCTTCGTGCGTCTCTTGTTTTTTCCCATAAGGATTTTCTACGTAAAAATCTGTATCTCCTGTTTCCAATTTTCTATGTATTATTTTACAACAATTAATTATCACACACACAAAGCATTATCCCTTGTCTTCTAAGACAAATAAGTAGGATGTCTAAATTATTTTCCCTGGTATCTTTCTTAATTTCAGTGTAACCTTCGTCCTTGCGTAAATTCAAAGTCCCAATATTCTGTTTTAAAAAAAAAATCCGCCCTATACTATTGAGGGAGTATTGCCCTACCTGTTTGTCTCCTCCTTATCTCGATAGTCGTACGAATGAACGCACGTGCCCCAGGGTTATACGCGACGAAGAATGACTAAAAACCAACAGCGTTCTGTCCAACAGCTGGAAATGTTGATGAGAATTACACGTCAATGTTTTTGGGTATATGCAGTGATCCAGTGCTCTGAGACACACGTCCACTGACATCTAGAGTTCCAATCCGACAGTTAGAAGAAAGAAAGAAAGAAAAAGACTTGCGACTTGAGTTGTGATCTGCCTTCTGCAGCAGCCAGCCAGAGAAATTGAGACAAAATGTGAAGTCAACCAGCTAGTCAATTTCCACTTGTTAACATACATATGTCTGTTATTTTCAGTAGTTTTATTTTCTTTTTCCACAGATAATTTTTTTATGGCATTGTCTTTTTCTTTTCTTCTCTTTTCTTTTCTTTTTTGATAGGGAGGTGATCTAGTTAAGACTAGGTGTTGGGCCTGGTAATGCATGGATCAATTAATCGAAAGGCCCAAGTCAAGACTGTGCAAGGAAAAAAAAGGTCGAGCTTCCAGCGTGGAGCAAATTCTTTAATTTCCCCGCTCAAATTAAGTGAGGACCATTTAAGGGACGTCATTGACTTGCATACATTGTTTAGTCTACTATCATTCCATTAGGATCAAATTGGTAACAATTGATATTTGGTGTTCCTTTCAATCCATTTCATTTTTTTTCTCAAGTTTGTCTAGTACTCTCTCCGGTCACAAATAGTAGTTGTTTTGGACTCGACATAGTCTTCAAAATACAACTTTGACCACCAATTTCTATTATAATATATTTATAAAACGTAATAAAATTGTAATATTATGAAAGTATTTTTTGAGATAGATTTTCACATACGATTTTCATGCATCAAATTTAAATATTTAAAAAGATATTGATAGTCGAAGTATTGAAAGTTTGACAGCACTGTTGGCGTCAAAAACTTGATGTAGGGTTTCGACAACAAAGACACCGCATTTAACACACGTTCAGAGTGTGCTAGTCGATTTGACCTGGAATCGACAAGGTAAAAACAATAAAATTCACTCAAGCCGATCGTTAAGATCAATCGGCTTATACTCAATCAGCTTGAAGCCGATCAAGATCAAAGTAACAAGGTAAGTCTAATTAGCCGATTAAAGCTAATCAGAGGATAAAGGCAGATCGATTCTGAAGAAGGCGATGCGCAACAAAATCAGAATAAATCGAACCTGGGGCGTAATTGACGAAGATCAACAATCGGCGATGCGCAACTTTATTGATCAAGATCGATTACAAAGGCTAAATTACAAGAACTACTCCTAGTCGACAGGAAAAATAGATGAAAAGTAAAGCTGATTGTTTGTATGTGTTGATGATTCCTTTTCTGCAGTTTGCTTCGGCTCTTCTTTTATACCCTTCTACGATCGTATCCTATTCCAACACGCTTCAAGGTCCGTATCCGTATCGGCCTTATCTTTAGAGGTTGTTTCCTTAAAAATCTTAGTTTTACCAAACATCTCAGACTCTTTCCAAACTTCTATTAGCTCCCGCATCTTTAATTTGTATTTGCCTGATTTAGACTAACTTGCCGAATTTTGGTGCAAACATATGCCCCCCATTTTTGAGAGATGACTTGTCATCCGTCAAAAATCACATTATCGGCTTGTGCAATCGGCTATCGTTTGATCTTCACCCATTAACTGCTGCTTTATTCGTGCCGTAAATCTCTGACATGCGGGTAGTGCGTTTTTAATCGCTCACGCCTTTTGAAATTCACTTCCCGCCTTTTCAAATTTTCACTGTCCTATAAAATGCGGCCCCCACCTCATTCATTCCTCACACGCACAAGCTCTCGAATCACCTTCAATCGGCTTGAACTTTCCGTTTAAAGTACTCTTGAGGCAATTCAACTCATTCACTTCCTTCATCGGCTACAATGGATCCTAGTCGTACTTATTCGATTCCGCACAAAGAATGACCAATATTTTTTGGGTCCTTTGGGAAATCTAGACGTCCATACCGTAACAAACCAAGAAGTCCCTCGATTACCTCTGTCGGCTTCTGGTCATAACATAGAGGGGTGGAATAAGAGTTTCAGGGCTTGGCCGACAGCTCTCAAAGGATGGAGAAATTGGTTTATCAGGGTAGCAGCCCAAAAGAGGAGTGAATGGGAAAGAATGGGCATAGCTGAGTGTATTTCACTTTCTTTAGCCGACCACAAGCCAATGAGCCCTTAGTGGCCACGGCCTGTTATTTTTGGTCGGACTGTTTTAATGCTTTCTTATTCCGCACCGGTCCCATCGGCCCAACTCTTTTAGATGTTGCTCATTTGTGTTGTCTTCGGCCAGATGGAGATCAAATATCAGCTTTTAGTGGAAAACCAAAATATAGGCTCATCCGATCCAAGGGAGAGGGTTGGGCCAAATATATTGGAAATAATAACAAGGTCAATGGCTTAGTATCGGACGAGGAACATGTGGCTTTTCTGAATCTTTGGCTAGACCGTTTTCTATTCTGTGGTGCATCTCTTGGACCAACTCAAGTATATCAAATGATAGCAGAGCAGCTTGTTGAGGGTCGTCGGCTGGCTTTAGGAAAAATTTTCTTGGGTGCTGTGTACCAAATGCTTTACATAATAAGGAGTCGGCTTTATACGGGTTTTGGAAAATTCACCGTTGGTAATGTAGGTGGCCCAATGTGGTTTGTGCAAATATGGTTGTACGTTTATTCAGCCGTTCTTTTAATTTGGATTTAGCCGATGATACTCCTTTTCCAAGGGAAGATATACCTGAAGGGGCACCTATTCAATTTAGAGAATGCCGATCCTTTGGTGAAAGATTTATGATGTGCTCCAGAAATGAGACAAGGGCCTTTCCTGACAGCTGTAGAAGGTTTCTGTCATTTTTCTTGCAATTGGACACCGAAAGTTTCAAGCAAAGAAGATTTCTTTAGCTACTGATCTTTGCAGCAAATGATTTTCTTTGGCCTTCTTTTCTTCATCCGAAGCCGATAGCTCTCGATGCCTCGGAGACTCGGACTTGTATAGAATTTTTATTTCTCCATGCATATTCCATGTCGGCCTTCATACTCGAATCGGACTTTCCAAATTCATACGAGTTTTATCACCCTTCAGTATATGCAAGGCAGCTCGGCTTTGGCCAAGTGATACCAAGTCTGCCACTTCTAGATCGGCTTCAACCAAGAGCCAGGGTCCGCAATGCCACATCCGCGAGGCTAGTTCTGGAGTTAGTCGACGAACTCCAATCTGCAGATCTCCTCACTTCCATCCGAATGCTCGCCACAGGGGTTTCACGACATGGTGGTCGGCTATCGCAGCATGTTTGTATATAGAGAAGACCCCTTTGACTATTGTCAAAGAATTTTTTCCAAATCTGCCAGAGACATCCTTAGTATCTAACAGCGAATCTAGCAATGAAGCTAGCTCGTCGGATTATACTAACTCAAGCTTAGTAGATAAGGTATCGGCTTTGAATAATCTTGCCTCATGTATCGGCCTTAATTCGAATGCATTTTATAATCACACTTCCTATATATTTGCAGGCTAAGGATGTCGGCAAGAAGACTGTTTCTAGCCAATCTGGGAATGAGCAAGGCAAGAGAGCTCATCCATCGACTGGCCTTACAGGCTACACCTCCGGCACTCTGGGAGTGCATAGTCCTTCTTTGTCGGATATCGAGAAAAAACAGCCAAGTAAGCATAAATTAGCTTTGACATTTCCTCTTCCTCCTTGATTTAACCTTTATCCGATTTAAATTTCCAGAAAAGAAGAAGGCAAAATATACCAAGGCTCCAACAAAGAAAGGACCCAAACCTAAAGAGCAAAGCGGCGAGAGTTCGCCTCATGTATCGGCTATTGGAAAGGTAGGTCACAACACTTTGTGCAATAACTTTTATACTCCAATGCATTGGCTTATCTTTTATTTTTCTTTAGCCAACGCAATCTGCTCAAGTCGAGAAGATCCTTGCCGATTTTCCGAACATTTCAACTGCTCCAACTCTTGCACCAGAGCCAACTCCTGCTTCAGTCACTGATTTCCCGGAACCATCAGATCCGACAAATCTGCTTGGATTTTCACTGGCCGATCTTGACGACCCAGAGATTATGGCTACGGACGACTATGATGCAGAAATCAGAAGAATTCTTGAAGTATCAGAAAAGGCATCGGCTGTGGTTACCTCCGCTCCAGGCATGAAAGAGCGTCTTGACAGGCTTTTCAAGCTTGTGATGCAACCACAGTCGGAGATCCTGGTTAACAATCAGCCGATAAGGGATGCCATGGCTGCCGTTGAAGCCGATCTTCCTCCCGAAGCAATGCAAGCTCTTCTGGATGTATGTCATTTGGACGACAGAAGAAAAGAAGTTGAGGAGGCAGAGAACCGGATCAAGCGCCGTGAGGCCCAAGAGGCCGATCGGAAACTCCTGGAGGAACTGGTTGCTGATGCCAAGGCCAAAAAGCGCAAATTTGATACTGGTGCTCAGCATCTCAAATCGACCAAGGAAGCTCTCTTGAAATTGGAAAAAACAAAGAAATTTCTCCAGGAAGAATTGGTCAAGCTCGAGAAACAAATCGGAAAAGGCCAACAAACCTTGGAGACCACTGCATCGGAGCTGAAGGAAGAAAAACTTAGCATTGCAGTGGCTGTTGAAAATGTGACCAAGCAATCGGCCAAGGTAAAAATGGTGCCCGGGAATGCCAAGGACGATGAACGTCTTCTGGACGAAATCCAAGGGATCATTGCAAAGGCAGCTGGTGTTTTATCGGCTTTGGGCGCGACTCTTCCAGGATCTGGCATCCAATAAAACTTTATTGTTCTGTTTTGGAAAACTTGTCCTGAATCTGTCCTGAATATTCTTGTAATCTGTACTTGTTATGTTTATAATCGGCTTTTAACCGATTTTATCTTGCTTACATCTCTAGTCTGTAATCCTTTCAGCCGATTAACAGCATCGTGTTAATCTTGGCCCTGAACATGATTTTAGTCGGCTAGGCTCCGATCCAAACGCTAGGATAATATTTCTTTAGATATTTCCCATTAATGGCTTTAGGCAGGACATGCCCTTCAAGTGTTTCCAGAAAGTACGAGTTCCCACCGACTAGTCGATTAATCTTGTATGGTCCTTCCCACGTAGGCGACCATTTCCCAAATCGGTTATCTTTGGAACCAACAGGTAGTATAGTTTTCCATACTAAATCGGCTTGATCGAAAGATTTAGGCAAGACCTTTTTGTTATACGCCTTTGCTACTCTGATCTTGTTCTTCTTAAGCCGATCAAGTGTAACCAAACGTAACCCAGCCAACTCGTCCAAGTTGTCTATCATTAAATCGTTGTAATCTTGAGCCGACAAACCATTTTGTCGGCTATTCAATATCGACTCAATGTTGATCTCCACGGTAGAACGGCTTCTGTCCATACACCAACCGGTAGGGTGAAAGCTTCGTTGCCCCGTGATAAGATAGCCGATAGGCCCACAATGACTCGATAGTGTCGAGTGCCAATTCCTCGGCTTTTCATCAATCTTTCTTTTGATTAATTTAATAAGTGTTTTATTAGACGACTCGGCCTGTCCATTAGCCTGAGCGTAATACGGCGAGGAATTTAACAATTTGATCCCTAGACTCGTTGCATAACCTTGAAACTCGTTAGACATGAATACCGTCCCTTGATCGGTCGTGATTGTCTGTGGTATTCCAAACCGATGGACGATATGTTCATTCACGAAGCTAATCGCCTCAACGCTAGTCACCTTCTTAAGTGGTATAGCTTCAACCCATTTTGAAAAATAATCGGTTGCGGCCAAAATAAATTTATGGCCTTTACTTGAAGCAGGAAAAATTTGGCCGATTATGTCTATTCCCCAACCTCTGAATGGCCAAGGTTTGATAATTGGATGCAAAGCCGATCTTTGGTGCTAGTTATGCGTTGCCAAACTTTTGACATGTCGACATCCTTTGTAATATTTGAAGCAATCTTCTAGCATCGTTGGCCAAAAATAACTCGTCCGCCTAAGCATCCATTTCATTTTATGTGCCGATTGATGAGAACCACAAATTCCTTCATGCACTTCACCCATCGCCACTCGGGCTTCTTGACCTCAAGGCATCTTAGCAACAAGCCTTCCATAGTCCGATAATACGTTGTATCGTCCATGATAACGCATTTCAATGCTTGTTGCCGTATCCTTCGTTCCGTTGGCTTAGATGGATCAACTAGATAATCTTTTATTTGCGTCCTCCAATCAGCAATATCCGTGCACATTATTGCTTTATCTACAAGTTCAGTTTCCTGACTTCGGCCAACATCTCTATACCCTGATGCTTGTTGGGCCAAAGCATTAGCTCTGTCGTTCAATTCTCGAGGAACATGACCGATAAAAAATGATGTAAAAGAGCTTATCATTTCTAAGCATTGTTCTAAGTATTTCGTTAGTACTTCATCTCGACATTGATATTCTCATTTTATTTGCTGTACTACCAATAGTGAATCACCATACGCTTCAACCGCGCTCACTCCAATATTTTCCAACAACTGTAAGCCTTTGAGTAACGCTTCGTACTCGGCCTGGTTGTTTGAGCATCGGCTATTTAGCCGAAATGCAAATTCAAAGCTATGCCCTCTAGGTGAAGTGAGTACAATGCCGATACCATATCCTTCCTCGCATACTGATCCATCAAAGAACAGTCGCCATGGCGCGATCAAGACTAAGTTTGCCGCTGTGTCATGTCCTGTTATAAAATTGGCTAGGACTTGTCCCTTAACTGCTTTGGCTGATTCATATGATAAGTCGAACTCGACCAAGGCGTAAGCCCATTTGCCAAGTCGACCTCGCAAAATTGGAGCCGACAATATATACTTTATAACATCGGTTTCTGAGATGACTTTACAAGCCGATGCTAGTATGTAGTGCCTTAGCTTTGTGCATGAAAAGTACAATGATAAACATAATTTTTCAATGAAAGGGTACCTGACTTCTGCATCTAGCAACCGTCGGCTTAAATAAAAGATAACCCTCTCTTTACCATGTACTTCTTGTGCCAAAACAGCTCCAATAGTATCTTCTTCAGCTGAGACATACAATCTGAAAGGAACACCTTTTTGAGGTGCAGCCAGGATCGGAGGGTTGGATAAATACCTTTTACTTCACAAATGCTTTCTGCTGATCGGCTCCCCATATAAATTCTTCATTGTCTTTTAACTTCAGTAAAGGAGTAAAAGCACGAATCCTACCAGAGAGGTTCGAGATGAACCGACGAAGATAGTTAATTTTGCCGATCAACTTTTGTAATTCGTTTTTACATGTTGGCGGTTTGGTATTGGCTATGGCTTTGACCCTTGTTTGGCTGACTTCGATTCCTCTTTCATGTACCATAAAGCCCAAAAACTGTCCTGCCGACACGCCGAACGCACACTTGTAAGGATTCATCTTCAAACCATGCGCTCTTATGTTTTTGAACACCCTCTCCAAATCGGCCAGATGTTGGAGATTTTTGCAGATTTTACCACTACATCATCTATATAAATCTCAACAGTGTGGCCGATTAAATCGTGGAAAATAAGATTCATTGCCGATATGTTGCACCGGCGTTTTTCAAGCCGAAAGTCATTACAGTCCACTCGAATAAACCTATTGCACCGGGACATCTGAAGGCTGTCTTGGGTATATCGGCTTCTGCCATGAGTATCTGATTATATCCGGCATTACCGTCCAAAAAGCTTATGATCTTATTTCCTGATGCAGCATCGATAAGCATATCGGCTATTGGCATAGGGTATTCGTCTTTTGGCGTCGCCTTTGTTCGGATCTCTAAAATCGACACATACTCGAAGTTTTCCATTTTCTTCATTACTGGAACGATGTTGGAAACCCATTCAGCGTATCGGCAAGGCCTGATAAACTTTGCTTCTAACAATCGTTCTATCTCTTCTTTTATGACTTGGTACAAGGCTGGATTAAAACGCCTGGGATACTGTTTGAACGGTCGATAGCCCGATTTAATAGGTAGCCGATGTTCCACCAGCTGACGGCTTAATCCAGGCATCTCGTGATATTCCCAAGCGAAACAATCTTTATAATTCCTAAGTATTTTTATTAATTTTTCCTTGTACTTTACATCTAAATTTGCACTGACAAAAGTTGGTCTTTTTCTATCACCTTCACCTATATCGACTTCTTCAAGCAAGTCGGTGGACGTGAATCCTTGACCTAACTTTTCGATTTCTTCATAGTCTTCTATGACTTCGTAGCTATCTGTTGTTTGCCGATAGCTTTGCATTTTGTTTTGTAGCACCCTCAATGCTTTTCTTGTCCCCATCGGCGCAATACTTCATTTGCCCGATCAAAAGGTGCCGAGCTTGACAGCGATCGGCATTAGTCGGTTTGCTCACGCATATGAAGTCGCAATCGTCCGATTGCCTTGCCCGATATGCACCCGACTTCTTCGTGTTGCCAATTTGCATCGGAACTAGCCATGGCGATGTGTGCCGATGTATCGGTACCGTGACGATTTCAACTTCTTCTCCGTTCCATTGAACTAGTGCTTGGTGCATGGTCGATGGGATACTGACAATTGCATGAATCCAATCTCGACCGAGCAAAGACACTATAGTTTCCTTGGCGTCAATTACAAAGAACGGCGCCGGCAAAGTCTTACTACCGACGCTTAGCTCGTGACCATGACACCTTTTGTACGTAGGGTCGCTGTGAAGTCATTCGAACCATGTTAGTTTTAATTAAGTCTTCATCGGACTTACCCGACTTTTACATGTCGTGTAAGGCATTAGATTCACTGTGGCGCCTCCATCTACGGCATTCTTGATATCGGCTTGCCATTTATATATCCTTTTAGGTACAATGGTTTCGATGCCGATGATCGTCTTTGGGTTTCTCAAAGATGGCGTTACAGTACCGGAGCATAATCGAGCAACGGCCTCATTGGCGATTCTCTTCGACTTTGAACTCACCGCAAGGTGAACACCATGTTGGCGTCCATGGGAGGTGTATCGTCCCTAATCATGGAGAGTCCAGTCATCACCGATTCAAATCTTCTTGGCTTGATCTTTTCTTCTCCACTCTTTCTGGACGCATCTCATTGGACGGTTCATTAAACACTTCGTCTCTTTCTTTCTCAGCATCGGCTTCACGAATTTCTTGTGTCCTTAGCCTCTGAAGCCGTCGTCGTTGTGATTTGCTCGGGCGATGGGCACCACACAGGTTTAGGTTCCACCGCCTCCGTATCGACCGCCAAGTCTTCTTGCGTAGAACTGGTTGTGTGTGTCTTGGCTTGGCTTTGCTCTTGATTTGGTTTAGATAATCTTTCATGGACCGCCTTCGTGACTTCGTCTTGCTCTCGATCGGCCCGGATAGCTCGTGTTCGGCCGATTGTGTTGGCCAACCGTCTCGAGGATAATGTTCCATCGGGCGGTATACGGTGATGGCAACGCTACTCTCCTCTCCCAAAAAATTGCCAAAGGACACCTTCTATGTGCCCTCTCCACGTTCTCTGTGGCGGTACAAATTATCCGACCGGCGGTGTGGTACCGTGGTCGGCTATTCATCCCTTCATATTTCTCCATTAATTGTGAGAACGTAGGACCTGGCCTTTTCGCTGGCTGCCTTAATGGAACCTTTTCTGCTTTGTACCATTTGCCTATCTGGGGATTCCCCTTAGGTTTAATGGTCCTTGAATTTTTATCGTCTCGATCGGCTTCTATTTGTACGGAGCCGATGGTAATCTTTAGTGTCTGGCCGCCGTCCGAGCTCGATTGTATATCGTCTTGTTGATCCTTCTTCTGCTCATTTTGCATCGGCTCTTTTCCTTTAGCCGAGCATTGTACCACATTAATAGGAAATGGATCGACGCCCACCGCATGGTCGGCTCATCGGCGAACTTCAACCGACCATCTTCAATGGCGGATCGGATCTGTTGACGGAAGATATTGCGCTATTAGTGTTATGTGAATAAGAATGATGCCACTTGCAATACTGCGTTTTTGATCTCGTCGGTTGATGGTATTACATGTCCCTCCGAAGAACCGTATTATTTTTCTTGCAAAAGTAAATCAAAAATGCGATCGCACTTGGAAGCGTCAAAAGAGTATTTGGCCTCCGACTTGTTCCTAGTCGGCTTCACCAAGAATGTAGACTAAGGATTTCTTAGACCCTCTTATCCATTCGGCTATGTTTATACGCTTCCTCATCCTCCGACGAATCACTAGGACAATACTCAACCATATTAACCTTGGCCTTATCCTTCTCTTTATTATTGCTATTATTGTTCTTAAATCTGTCTTTAAATACTTTGTGATCGATAATCGGCTTTCTTGAGCCGATACACTCTGTCAACAAATGGCTAAGGTCGGTGAATTCTTGTCCTCCGAATTTCTCCCTAAGTGGCGGATCAAACCTTGAAATGCTAAATCGGCCAATTGGTTGTCGTAACGTGACACTAAAACACCGATTCCTAATTTCTCTAAACCTCTTGATGTAATCTGCTTACGATTCCCCAAATTTTTGACGTCTCAACTCGGATATGAAATTCTAAGCTCCAGATCGCCCAAAAGAAATATTCATGGAATCGGCTTTCCAAATCGTTCCACGATGGACCGAATTCGAGGCAAACAAGTAAACCAAGTAAATGCTGCCCAGCACAAAGATAACGGAAATAATCTAATTTTCAAACCGTCGGATCGGCTGCTTCACCGCATTGTGCGATAAAGCGTCCAACATGCTCCAAGGTTGTGATCGAGTCATCCCGGAGAATTTGGCGAAGTCCGGACTCTAAAATTATGAGGGTAGGGCATACGATCTATGTAATCGAGTACGGCTTTCTATAGCCGATCACTTTTCCTTTCATTGTATGCCAAACCGATCCCTCAAAGCGATGCAGATCGATCGGTCCAATCGGCATTATCGGCCACCGCACACAGAGCCCCGATAATGTCGATCATAATCACATCCCGCCCCGAGTGCAAGCTCGGGTTGCCAATTACGCCGTGTCGTCGCATTCGATTATCTTGATCGTGCCGATTATGCCTAATTTGTGGTTACGCACCGGATAAGCGGTTACGAATCGTTACTACCTGTGGACCCGTGTTTCTAAGCGGGTAGGCTCTTGGGGATATCTCTCGGATCCAATCGGTTGTGAAACCGATTGGGGAAAAGCGTAAAAGGAGCCGACGGCGTAGGTTGATGGACGAATCTAACTTAGCGGCGTCGGTATAGGCGTGGTAATGACTCACCCCACTTGACCGAGGATCCTAGGCGGTATGACCGTGGGTTGTGTGGGCATCATCGTGGGAGGTGAGGTTATAGCCGATGGTTTAGGATCGACCGTGTGCTCTGCGTGTTTTGTGATCTTGAAAAAGCGGGATAATTTGGCGAGCTTGTAGTGGATCTAGCAAACTTCCCGACGAGGCCAACTCTGGGCTATAGTTTTGGCGCTATTTGCTATCATCGGCTTGAGGGTTGTCACTAGAGCCGATGATTGATTTATCAAGGCGTGGTGTATGATTGATTAATCATAGCCGATAATTCGGCTTGAGCGGTAGATATCGGCTTACTTGTTCGTTATGCCCGCATCACCTGCGTTGACCGTCGGTAGGGCGGATTTTTGAGTAACGCCACGTCTTGTTTTCTCGATAGCAACTTAGCATCATCTCTTCAAGAGCGACTTTTCCGAGCTTCAATTTCTTGGCGTTGTTCTGCGGACAAATCGTCCATTGTTGGGACGATTATAGCTTCTGAGTTGAGATCCGATGGCGGAATCGACTTCCCTGATGAAGACATTACGGGTCCCACCGGGCGTGCCAAGAGTGTGTTGGCGTCAAAAACTTGATGTAGGGTTTCGACAACAAAGACACCGCATTTAACACCGTTCGAGCGTGCGGTCGATTTGACCTGGAATCGACAAGGTAAAAACAATAAAATTCACTCAAGCCGATCGTTAAGATCAATCGGCTTATACTCAATCAGCTTGAAGCCGATCAAGATCAAAGTAACAAGGTAAGTCTAATTAGCCGATTAAAGCTAATCAGAGGATAAAGGCAGATCGATTCTGAAGAAGGCGATGCGCAACAAAATCAGAATAAATCGAACCTGGCGTAATTGACGAAGATCAACAATCGGCGATGCGCAACTTTATTGATCAAGATCGATTACAAAGGCTAAATTACAAGAACTACTCCTAGTCGACAGGAAAAATAGATGAAAAGTAAAGCTGATTGTTTGTATGTGTTGATGATTCCTTTTCTGCAGTTTGCTTCGGCTCTTCTTTTATACCCTTCGGCCGATCGTATCCTATTCCAACACGCTTCAAGGTCCGTATCCGTATCGGCCTTATCTTTAGAGGTTGTTTCCTTAAAAATCTTAGTTTTACCAAACATCTCAGACTCTTTCCAAACTTCTATTAGCTCCCGCATCTTTAATTTGTATTTGCCTGATTTAGACTAACTTGTCGAATTTTGGTGCAAACAAGCACTTTAATCTAAAACGACAACTATTTTTGATTGAGCAGTACTCGAAACAGGGCTTTGTTCTTTGCTTGCCGTAGTACTCTTATGCCAATCAACCACGGGGAACTGACTAATGATCCGTCCCCATTGGCAATATGCATGCCAGGCTTGCGTTGTTGTTGTGGTCCTACAAATTAATTAGCATATCTCGGCCCATTTGTTCACTAAAGATGATCACTTTGTCTTTAATTTCCTTTCGAAAGGGCAGGCGAGCAAATCAGTGTGCCTTTCCTTCATCTTATCTACTCGTAGAGCAAAGAAAAGTTCGATGAAAACTTGATGCTTTGCTCTCTGATCACCTTATTCTCACCTATCGACATAAATATTCCGATAGAAGTAAGGATGGAGCAAAGCACTCTCGATCGAGAATAAAGATGCAAGGCGTCCAAAGTGGCATAAATGTTGGACCCCTGAGCCAATGGCTATCCATCTTTTCGTGCATGTATGTTGCATCTTGGACCCGTAATCACCCTAAAAACTGCCGAATTTCGGGTAGCAACAAACACATAGCTAGGTATCCTCCCAAGAAACAAGCAAGAGAAATACTACCTGCGGTCCAAAATAGCTGAATGTTTTAGTTAGCAAGTTGGTTTTAGTTAATCCCCCCTGATTCCATAGATAAATTGTTTTAGGCTTGAGCACAAGAATTAAGGAAATAGATGAAATAACCTTGCTACCTTTCAATCATTCCCATGTTACCTTCATTTTGTTTGCAATTAATACGTGGACTCACACTTCCTCTCTAGCGCACACATGTGAAACAGAGGTGTGGGAAAAGAGCTCGTTTACTCGTGAAATTAAGGAAGGTTATAATAGGTAAAAAAAAAAAGAAACAGAATGGCCTAGCAACACCAAAATGACTTATATTTAGAGAGAAGCTTGCAAGTCTAAAATGACCTGCATTTGGAATTGGAGGGAGTAACATTTTCCAACACATGACTCTATTAAATGTTTATTGATAGTGGTGTACTGGTGTTAGAATGCTGAGATGGGTACACAATCAATAGGGGCAAGCTACATCAAAAACTAGAGCATCAAACCCTGCCTAGTTATTTGTGCATGAAGCTACTCCAAAACAACTACTATATATAATACCACCAGGAGCCTTGATCTGATCTAGGCCATCAATCAACCAAACACACTTGGTACTGTGGTACCTTGCATATACACCCGTCGGACTAGCTAGAGATAGCTGATTAGGTAACCTTTTTCTTTCTCTTAGTACTACTAACTTAGCAATGGGTTACATTTACATGTAATATATAGTTTCCATCACCCCACGTAAAATGAGTGCGTATAACTTAAAATGTTAACCAATCAAAGAAGAAAACAAACTAATTAAATTTGATTCTATATATAATTCGTGCTTCTCTCTCATTTTTATACACGTGCAGGCGCAGACAACTCCCACCTATGGCTGACAAGAAGGTGCGACTGACAGCCTACGGGAAGGTCGATCATGTACGTTCAAAGAAGCACTGCGGCGCCCTCCCTGTGCTGGTGCGTGTCATGGTGCCGCCGGAAATGGGGGACCGTGCTCCTATCGACCTCGTCGCCGTGCTCGATGTCAACTGCGAGGCCAATGCGCGGACGAACATGCAGTGTGTGCTCGAGGAGGCCATGAAATTCGTCATCCGGAAGCTCAACGACAAGGACCGCCTCGCTATCGTCTCCGTCCAGGCGTCGGAGCAAACCGTCCTCATGCCGATGTCCTCTGATGGTCGTAACGACGCCGTCGCGAAGGTGAAGTCCCTGGCAGTCAAAGGCGACAACAAGCTAGACAAGGCCTTGGCCGACGCCGCGAAGGTAGGTGCTTACAGTGGTCTAGGCATTCGAGTTGGGTAATAAATACTTGTGGTGTCTAGAGAGAATCTGAATGATTTCTTACTAAATACTTCCGTTCAAGTACTATTTTACCAAGAAGTACTTAATTTTTTAGATATTGAATGAGGAACGTATGTTATTCTTTCTTGCATAGCCTTTTTTAATCAATTATATACTAGTTTTACATATATTAAATTAAGCAAAAAATGATGTGCCAATTTATAAAAATAACATTATTTTTTCAAAGCCATTTTTACGTCAATTATATACTGGTTTAATACAAATTAAATTAAGTAAAAAATAATATGAAAATTTGAAGAAAAAAAAGAGGAACAAAACAAACTATAAGAAACACAACAAATAAAAACGTGGATTACAAAGTCTCATATTGATAGTGTCAAAATGATAAAGCACAACGGGGATTACAACGCAATATCTAATAGACAAAAAAAAATGAGTACTCACAAACAAAAAAAACACCAATATCTAATAGACAAAAAAAATTTGAGCGCTCACAAAGGAAACAACACTATGCCATTTAGCAATTCTCTAGATACTGCCTCTATTGATTTTTATAAGACGCTCACATATTTCAAGATTTAAAATTTATAAACTTTGACCAACAATTAGTCTAATAATATATAAATTACATTCCACAAAAGTGATATCATTGCATTCGTATTAGAAAACACTTTTTTATGATTATAATTTTATAGCTAACAAAGTATTGTAGAAGAAAATAACGGTAAAATATAGCAATATATAGTGACACAATTCAGTGTGCTGTTCAGCTAGTTCGGATGTACTTGTATGTGCGTGTAGATATTGGATGAGCGGACGCAAGGTCAAAATGAAAGCGCGGGATTCGTCATCCTCATCTCCGGAGATGACGCTTCCCTTTTCCGGGAAACAATCAACATCAACTACCCCGTCCACACTTTTGGCTTCCGCGACGCGCACAACATCAGGGCCATGCACCGTATCGCCAAAAACCACACCGGCACGTACGGCATCCTCAACGACGAGCAAGACCGGATCACCGAGGACTTCGAGTCAAGCATCACAAAAATCACGTCCGTCGTGGCCGTGGACACGAAGGTTAACATCATCTGCAATCAACAACCCTCCATGGCGACGCTGTCGACCATTGAGTCCGGCATATTCAGCTCGAAAATCGAACAAGACAAGAGGAGCGGCCACATCGAGGTCCGCACCCTCCAAGCCGGCGCGGTCAGGAACTTCATCGTCTACGTGGACAACGTCCGCGAGGACGAGTACGACGACTTTCCGAAGCATTTCAAAGTCAGTATTGGGTACCGTCATGCGTCGAACAGGGCGGTGGAGGACGGGGAGGTGTTCGTCGTCAGGAAAGGCGTCGACGGATCCAAGGAGGTGGCGGCGGAGATCGTGCGCGTCGAGGCGGTCAACATCGTCGATGACATCCTGCGCAAGTACGACGACAAGGGAAAGGGCCTCGTTGAGGCCGCGGACGAGCTGCGCGAGCAGTGGCTCGCCCTCAAGGACTCGGAGTACGGCAAGGAGGCCGGCGCGGAGTGCCTGATCTCGGGCCTCGCCGCCGAGATGCAGGAGATGGAGGCCAGCATGCGCCGGTGCTCGGGCCTGTCGTACATGCTCTCGTGGAGGACATGCCACATGCTGCAGCACCACAAGTGGGCCGCGAAGGTCTCGCCGCAGCTGTCGCTCCCGCCTAATGTCAAGACGGCGCTGGCAGAGGCCGGCGCGCATGCAAAGGCCGCCGCCGATCACTTGGGCGGTGGCAGCAGGAAGCGCAAGTACCAGCGCTACACGGAGCTGGAGATGATCAAGCAGCGGCTGTCGTACTGGTCCGATGTGACATACAAGCTGCCACCCATGCACCACGACGGCGCCGGCGAGTACCCCGACCAGATCACCATGGTCCTCCAGCAGGCCTCCCGCGAGACCGTCGAGAAGGCCATGTTCCACGACGTCTTCCTGGTACGTACGTAAAATGCATGCATGCGCTTGCAAGCATACATTGCTCCGTATGTTTATTAATTCCTATTGAAGTATAAGTGAATTGTCCACCTTTCCTCATCAGCTTAAGTTTTTGGGTGAACTGGTTGGTGCATGCAACTCAATATGGTATCAGAGCCAAGAGGTCTCGAGTTCAAGACCCGGTTGACGCAATTAAGTTTTTGGGTGAACTGGTTGGTGCATGCAACTCAATATTTTCTTTTGGACAGGCCACGGTGCACGCGACAGGCCGGATCAGCTCCATATCCGCAGATTGTTCTTGCGGCTCTGCAAAGCAGAACCGAAGCCATCTTGATTGAAGCCCACATATGAGCTAGCTGACCTTTCTGTCTGATCAAGAGAGATCGACGTCGATGTATCTGCAAAAGTTTCTACAAGTACGTATAATATAGCGAATAAATAAGGACCAAGCATGAATGCATAGGATGATAGGAGCGAGAGCATATAGCTAGCCCGATCGCTATATATGCTACTCGTGCATTGCGTGAAGTTTCATTGCATGCATGCATATATGCCTGCCGCCATATCTCGTAACACATGTTTCGCTCGGTTCGGTGTTGTTCACCATGTACAATATAATTGCATGTGTAGTTAACGTACATGTGTCGATGTCCTACTCGTGTAATTAACTATGTTGCTAATTACTTGTACTGTTCTGTTCACCCAGGGTGAGTCATGCTAAAAAAAAAGAAAAGAAAAGGATATGATCGTGAAGTGCAGGAAGCAAATTCTGAGAGATCTTCCCTTTTTCTAATCTAAAAGACCCTCTTTCTTTGTTTGATACGTGAAAATGTACCAATATCAAAGCAAATACCAAACAAAAAAAAGAGAGTCTCTTAAATGCCAAACAAAGAAGGAGGATCCACTAGTTGCTTTGAGATTGGTATATTTTCACGTGTCAAACAAAGAAGGAGGGTCTTTCAGATTAGAAAAAGGGAAGGTCTCTCAGAATTTGCTTCATGAAGTGCATACCTAGCAAGCCTAAGACCGTACCAGGGCTAGATTCGTAATTGCACCTACCAAAATGACCCGAGCTAGAATGTACTCCCATCCGAGTATATAAAACGTACTTCTTTTAATATATAAATCAACAACATATTAAAAATGATTAGACTACCCTTAATTATTATCTCTAAGGACTATGTCAACGCAAGAAGATAGGGAATACTCTCTTCATTACAAATAGTTGTTGTTTTTAGACATATGTGTAGTCAAACTTTTAAAACTTTGATTTTCAATATCTTCTTAAATATTTAAATTAAATATATAAAAATCATATATATATATATATATATCTTGAAAAGTTCTATACTACTATTATAATTTTATTAGATTTATAAATATGTTATAATAGATATTAGTAATCAAAGCTATGTTTTAAAAATCATACCGACATCCAAAATGATAACTATTTATGACCTAAGGAAGTACCAAGTAAATATAGATATTTATTAGAGTATAACGAAAACATAATAATAATTTATATTAAAAACATAAAATACATTTTGTATTTACAGACAAAACTGTCAAATAATACGTCTTATCACTCGGCCGAAGAGAGCTTTTGCAATTTCTAGTCACCCGATCAACGGGATATGGTGACCCTTAATTGCCAGCACGACTTTTGAGCGATAACAGTGCAGGGACCAAGCAGACATGCAGGTGGTGGCAGCACTCGAGTGTGTGATGTGAAGTAACGGTGTCCAACGTCCGTACTTTTGCATCGTGGTATAGGCAAAGCGAACAAATCAACGGTCTGGAAGATCTGCGCCGTTCGTTTCTGATCGGGCGGCCACGTGGCAACTTTTTTTTTCCCCCGTATTCTTTTCATTTTTTTTTCCTGTCGAGATCGAGAGCAATAGGACTTTGTTCTTTGCTTATATGCTTGTTATTCCGTCATGTGCCTTGTAAGTATATATGCGTGCATGCATGACGAGTTAAAGTCACATGATCGTTATCAAAGCTGTCAGGACATGTATGTGTATGTCTGATAAATCTAATGGTAATCTACTGCTGACAATTTGGCGTATGTCTTCTGGAGTTAATCATGTGAAAGATAATTGTGCGTGATAGGTTGGCATATATTATCTATTATGTAATAAAAGCTCGTCATACATGATTAACAATAGAAATTCTTAGATATAAAGGAAAACATTCCACCTTTAATTTTATAGACCTTAATTAAAGTTAAACCATATTGACCATTAGATGTTATTAGAAAAAAAGAGAGAATTTTAGAATACTAAAGAAAAACAAAATATGTAGATAATGGTCATTATTAGTTGAAGGTATATATTACTTTGTAATTTAAAAGAGAGAAGATGTTTCTTGCACTCGTGTATGACAATTTTGTTGAGGGACATGTACATGTACGATACTTGTCTATAGGAGACTTATATCAAATGAACCGCACGACGCTAACCCATCATGCACTACAGGGCAACCGATTAATGCGTCGTCGTCATCCTGCTACATGTTTGATGAATTTTTTGTACACAAAATTTACTAAATAATAAAGAAAAAGAGGCAGTCGCCCATGTGTCACTTAAAAATATTGATATACGGCGTACAAAATTCCTTGAAGCAAAATTGACGTATAGGTCCGCTTGTCGTCAGATATTTTTCTACACATAACCTATCCAATGTTATACTCATTTGGTTTGGTTAATTGTGTGGATTACGAAGGTTCAAATGGATCGTAAATCTGTCGCTCGGTTTGAAAGAAATAGACTCAAAAAGATTGGAGATCAATAAGTACTCCCTCAGTTCTTTTTTTTTTCTTTTGTATATCTTATCATTCATTATTTCAGTGGTATTTATTATTGTGGAATAGACTAGCACACATTATTTAAGAACAATAATGAATGAAGGTGATTTGATCATTTTTACATGTGTCTGATTGAAGTGCAAAATCATAAAACGTTGTATGGAAGCAAGTAGTACTTCCTGGTTGAGTACAAATCATAAAATGTTATCATTTCTATAGTTAAAGTACAAAGCAAGGATGTGACTTAATTCGCACGTGAGTGCTTTGTATGGTTGCGTCCTGGGGTGAGAGATGCGAATCAAATGACACATGGAGAGAGATGGAGTGGACTATAAAGTATAAATCAGGGTTTCAAATTTCGTCGAATTTTAGCGAAATTTTAGATTTCGGATCACTACAAAATCTAAATTCCCGGCCGAATAAAAAAAATAATTTTTTTTGAAATTGCTACAGTAACCTGAAATTTCGCTTTTCTCGGTGAAATTTCATGTTTTTTTGCCGGTTTTGAATCTTTTAAGACCGGATTTGTTTCAATAACCCTTAAGAAAGTCATCTCCAATGAAAATTTGTTGAAAAACCGAATTTTTGAGACATTTTAAAATTTTGGCAGAAATACTGTCAGTTTTTTTATAAAATTGTAAAAGCTTGATAATGAGCTGAAAATTTTATGGTACTATCTTAAGTATCTTAGTACCATACATAAAAAATTTAAAAATAATTTAACTTAGTTTATTATCCTTAAAAAATCAAAAACAGAATGAACATAATTGCGACAGTTACATTGTCAGAATTTTATAAATTTTCTTGAGTGTGATTATGATCTAATTTTTTTGAGAGATTAATAGTTTCCTTATTACCATTATATAAAATTTTTACAAAAATTCAACTTTTTTTATTTGGTCAATCAAATCTATGTAAGCATTGAACTTCGTTTGTTATATTATATTTCAAAAATAAAAAAGAAAAGAACATAAATGGTACTGTGCTTTGTAAGAATTTTATAAATTCACTGGAAATATCGGTATATTCATTGCAAAATGGCTGAAATTTCGGGTATTTCACCCGAAATATCGGTGTATTTCGGCAATTTTCGTTTTTTCTCGGTATAAAACGAACCGGATTTGAATTTTGGTTTTTGAATTTCGAACGAGATTTTTTCCAAAATATCCGAATTTCGCCGAAATTTTGGATTCCGATTCTAGACGGTATTTTATCCGAAAACGAAATTTGAATCTTTGGTATAAACTCACCACACTTGCCATTTCAATTCCCTCCACCGTTGCCATGCATTTGTTGGCACGGATGTGAATCATAAAACGTACGTTATCATTTGTTTCTGCTTGAGATACGTGCAGAAAGAAGCATTTGTGCAGAGACTAGAGGGACCATGTGCGACTGCGATCCTTCCCAGCTCCCAAAGTCCCAAGTCGATCTGCTCTGCCGGCCCTCTAGACCTTCGAGCTAGCCCTGTGCTGTTACCTTGTTTACTGCAAAGGTCAAAAGATCGACGAATCCAATGTCCTAGTATCCGGAGGTCCACCATGGTCGGCGATTTACATCCAAGCTGCTACTGGTAGTTGCTTCTGAATCGTCACAGCAACAACTATAAAAGAATAATAAAAAAAAATTGAGTAGAGAGGCGGTTGGCGTATATGCAGTGTGCGGCGTAGAAGAATAAAAAGAAAAGATTGTGGGGTTTCTAAAAACAAATTTAAGAGACAATTCACCCTACAAGTAGTTTCTAGTGGTGTCTCTACATAGCATGCATTGTATATAGATAACAGTTATCTACTATACTATTGTGTCGCTTTTAGTCCTAAACTCCTATTGTGCTGCTCTTAGTCCTAAACTCCTATTCATCAATAGACAGTATAGAAAGAGTTCTGCACTGCTTATATGATAGGTTCAAATTACAATAGTGCAAATTAATATAGTACTACATTGGAATCGTGTACAATAAAGTGGTAAGATTAGGTGTGAGAGATTTGTAGTTTTGTCGTGCAATAACAGTGGGAAACTGATAGTAGGAAATTGATCATACATGGAAACTAACGAGGGCTAACAATTACCCAAAAATTAAAAATTCTCTTATGAATCAATCAAAATTAATGACGGCTACAAAAACCCTAGAAACTTATAAATTAAAGTCTTTCATTAACGGAGAGAAAAAAGAATATACCTTATTTATTTTGTTAAGACCAGGCAATCATGGTGTGGATTCCATTTGATTCAAGGCAATTGACGGCCGATCTCCGTCTTTTTTTCCTTTGTTCCTCAGTGTTTATTCCCTTCTATTCTACTTTTCTCTTTTGGCTCTAGACGATCTGCACATCAGCTACGTACAGAGAAGCAGACATCTTTCATTTGAAAACCGAAGCAAACATCTTTTGTGTTTCGTGACCTAGATGCGGGCCGGATATCAACTAATCACCATGATTAACATGACAAGGCAGTTATGTAATCATTAAGGACCCGTTTGAAACACAATACTAGTTTCATAGGAAATCGTTCGATTCTCGTATAAATCGGGAAAAGAAATCGAGGGTTTCAAATTAACGGAAACTAACGCTACATATAAATTTAATAGAACCATTTTGTCAACACTTCAATCAAATTACAACGTTAATACCGCGCGGCGCATGCCACACCTTTCTAGTAGGAAATAATGAGACACTTGACTGGTTAATTTCCTCTACGAAAATGAAAAATCTGTTATACTCTCTCCGGCCGGCCCACTAGTCATACTATACCTCCATCGATCCTCCTCCTCCTCCTCCTTCCCCCTCACCCAAAACCCCAACGTTGCCGCCGCCACCGACACCGCTGTGCCTCCCCAGATTCGCCGTCACCGCCTGCACCACGCCCATCTACGGCTCTTCACCTTCGCCAAGTCGTCGCCTCCGGTGCCCCTACAACAAAGAGCCTCATCATCTTTGGTGCCGATCACGACACAACTCCGAAAAAGATTTATCCATTTGCGGAGGGGGAAAAATTCTGTCGCTGGCCGGAGCCTGAAAAGGCGTACGTCGTCGGTGCGGTTAATATATAGTACATCATCCAACGGTGAGAACTCGAAAACGAACGTTAGTCGGGTGACGAACGTACGTACGTACAGGCAAGATTTGCTGCTTTGTAGTTAAGTACTGCCATTTTCACGCGCTTCAGGAAAAAAGAGGGAGACAGCAGGGCTCGTATGGAAGAAAGCTCAGAAGGCTAGCTCGTATCGTATCTAAAGTTAAAGTTGAGACGTTAAAAATGAGAGAAACTTATCATGAGCGCATGCATGGGCCAACGGTGCCAGTACTACGTAATCATACCCAATCACATGCAATGCTTCACGGACGTGCTATATATTTGACGGACGATGCTCTAATCTCTGAGCATCACCCAGCCAAAACATCTCACACATTTGCTAGTTTCATTGTGTTTGCCACACATATCAAACAATGCGGATGTGTTCGGTAATGTTGCTTTCTTGTGCTCCATGCGACCATGCATGCACACATCTACATTTCAAGTGTATAATCAAAACAAAAACTCCAATTAATTAACCAACTTAAACTTGGGAAGTGCTATGCAGAGCATATATACACACACACAGTTGCTTATTTGCTTTATAACTCGTGTTCATCTCAACTCTGTTCCATATTTCCCTTAGTTTTATGCATGCATGCATGCACGTTGCATGCGATCGACATGGCCAATATTTCACAAAGTTTTTTTTTTCTTTTTCGCAGGCGCCAGTGTCAGCCATGATGAATCAGAAGGTGCAGCTGAGCTCCTTCGCGAGGGTCGACGCCATCCCCCGGCAGGACTGCCATGCCGGCCTCCCGGTGCTGGTGCGCGTCACGGTGCCGGCCGCGGCAACTACGGAGCGACGCGCCCCCGTCGACCTCGTCACGCTGCTCGACATTAGCTGCGGTTGCTCCGGCGCCGCGCCATCGAAGAGGCTGGATCTGCTCAGGAAGGCCATGGATCTGGTCATCGGGAGGCTCAGCGAGGAGGACCGCCTCGCCATCGTGCCGTTCCACTCGTCCGTCGCTGACCCCACCGGCCTGTTGCATATGTCCATGGAGGGCCGGTGCGCCGCCAGCAGGAAGGTGCAGTCGCTGGCGGTGAGCGGCGGCACCAGGCTCTTCCCGGCCCTGAACATGGCCGTCCAGATATTGGAAGGGCGGCGAGAGGAGGAGAAGTGCCGCCAGGGCTTCGTCATACTCATCTCCGACGGCGACGACAGCACCATCTTCCGGGAGACCATCCACCCCAAGTACCCCGTCCACGCCTTCGGCTTCCGCGACGCGCACGACGCCAGGGTCATGCACTACGTCGCCGACCACACCTCCGGCGTCTACGCCGTCCTCAACGACGAGCACGGTCGGATCACGGACGCCTTCGTTGCCTGCGTCCGCGGCATCACGTCCGTCGTTGCTCTTGAGGCGCAGATCGACCTCACCTGCGGCGCCTGCTCGAGGGCGTCGCTCTGTGCCGTCGACAGCGGGCACCACAAGTGCCACGTGGAGGATAACAGGAGGTCCGGCTTCATCTACGCTGGCTCTCTCTGCGCCGGCGACGTGAAGAACTTCCTCGTTTACGTGGATGTCGAACGGGAGGACGACTGCAAGGACGTCACCGAGCTTCTCACCGTGCACGGCACGTACCTGGACGCAACGAGGAGGAAGGACGTCGTGCACCTGGACGAGCGCATGGCCGTCGTGCACCTGGACGAGCGCATGGCCGTCGTGCAGAGGCACTGCAAGATCCCCGACGTCTCCCGCGACGTCGCGGCGGAGCTGGTCCGGGTCGAGACGGTCAAGATGGTCTCCGGCGTCCTGGGGAATTGCAATCACTACGGGAAGGGGCTCCTCAGCGTCGTGAGCGAGCTGCGGGAGGGGTGGTGCCGCATCAAGATCTCCGAGGACGCGCGGGCCGCCGGCTCGGCGAGCCTCTCCTGCCTCGCGAGGGAGATGGAGGACATGGAGGCCAGCCTGCTCAGGTGCTCCGGGCTGTCCTACATGCTCTCGTGGCTCACGCGCCACAAGCTGCAGCTGCAAACCGCGGCCGCGACTGTCTCATCACATTCGCCGCCTTGCAAGGCGGCGAATGTGGCGGCGGTGGAGCACAATACTTGCGCCATGGCAGCCGGCGATCGGCATGGTGGTAAGGGGAGCATTACCGGTAGGAAGCGCAAGTTTGTGGAGTTTGACAAGATCGAGGAGCGCATGGCGTACTGGTCCAAGGTGAAGCACGACCTGCCGCTGATGTTCCTGGGAGCGGCCTCGCCGGAGACGTGCACCAGCGACCACATCACGGCGGTCTTCCGTGACGCCTCCCTGGAGACCATCAACCGGGCCATGTTCCAGGACATCTACTTGGTACGTACTTAATTGTACTTTAATTTGATCACGTTTTCATCTGCATTGTTCTCTTTCTTCATCATCTCTACTACTATTCGCCTGATCGATCGGCATGCAGGCGGTTCTGCATGCGAGCTCCGTGAGGCGTTGCGCCAAGCAATCTGGTGCTACGACGACGGAGCATGAGCACGAGCACTCGCAAGACGATTGTTCAAGATGTGCTTCAGGGCTGAGCAAAGCGGACCAAGGTTGCTGCCCTGTTTCGGAGGAGTGCGGGTGCGGGGAAGTGCCGTGCCGACGTGCCGCTAACCTCGGCTAGGCAGAAAGCGAGCGGGCGTACGTTCGACTGCCATTTTTTAGATTTTCAGTTCTGATTTGGAGTGAGGCTTGCTTGCATGCCCCCATTTTTATTGTTCCTTAATTCTTCCCTTTACTTCTCTCTTCCTCCTGTCGTTGTTCTTCTTGTGTAGGCCCCTTAATATGTGCGTGGGCATGTTGATGTAACCGTTGATTTTGTGTATGAATTAATGCTAAGCTTAATTGTCCTATTAAAACTTTTCTTCCACGTGTTACAAACTATATACACTATGGGTCTGGGAACATTCTTGATTAATTTTCCATTTACTCCATCGCTTAGTCCACTTGTTTGTACTAATACAACTTTTTTGTACGCACACGCATCGATCGTTACGCATGTATACACACACGCGTACGCTAAAAATTATTCCCATTCAAACTAGGCTTAAGACTTTGTAACGAAACATTGATGAACGGTATAGACGAATTGATCACTTTTTTTTAGTGCTCTTTTTATTTTTATTTTTGCAAAAATAGTTCTCTTCTGAAAGAATTTTTTATTTTTATTTTTACAAAAATAGTTCTCTTCTGAAAGAATTTGCAAATACAACCTTTCCTCCACTGCGGAAGGCACATCCGTGCTCCCCCACAGGGAAGCGCCTCCTGTGCTCCCTCTCCGCGCCACCCCTTCCTCCTACGCATCGGCTCAGCTCCCGTGCTCGCCTGCCGCTAGAGCGCCGACTCCTCCCGCACTCGTGCTCGCTGCCTGGTGCCGCACCTCTCATGAGGTGTTATTTGCCGTGCCTTCTGCAGTGGGGGAGGTGGCTAGATTTGCAAATCCTTTCGAAAGAGAGCTATTTTTGCAAAACAAAAAAAATGAAGGAAAAAGGGTTAGGAAAGTAATCAATTCTAGGCAGTTCTTTATTAATTACTTACCGAGCAGTGCTTCTATGTTTTCTCTTCCAATAAAAATTGCACAAATCTTAAAGTAAACGAAAGAGTAAGTACTAAGTAATCACTACCTATTCTTCATTTATATTTTAATATTTGTACAACTTAAAAAAAGAGAAGCACCTCTCTTACTTTATTTGCACCGACAACGAGTATTTTTTTTGTAAGGAACAGTATGCAGTACTACTAGTAGCTAATTAAGCAGTAATGGTTCGGCCGCCATCGATGCAAATGACCTGACCGGTGACGTAGGAAGCTGCCGGCATACAGAGGAACGACACCACCGACGCGACCTCCTCCGGCTCGCCGCTCCGCCGCATCGGGATCCTCGAGAACTCTTGCTCTAGCACCCCTGGCTCTATCTGTTCGATCGATCCACATTAATTAAATGTTAATTATCAACATTTTGTCAGGCCAAGTAGATTAATTATGGGGGGATAATAAAGCTTGTGAATTTCTTGCATGTAGTTAATTAGGAGAGATTAACTAATTGATCAAGCTACTAACCAATCTTGAAAGAGTAGTGCCTCTATATTTTGCCAAAAAAAATCAGACAGCTTACAAAGTTAAAAGTAGCAAAACCGAATTAAATCATGTATCTAGAAAAACTAAATGTAATGCTGTCGGCAGTGGAGCAGTGATGTTTTTCAATATGAGTTTTTTTTTCAGTGATTAAAATCAATATAAACTGTCAATTTTTGAATCATCAATTTAGATATAGTTATATTACTAACTATAGTGTTGATAGTAAAATTTAGAGAGAGGTAAAAGGATAAACAATTCCGTCATACTATTTGCCCTCTATGATAAAACACGTCCTGTAATACTGATGAATGACAGATGAATAGATAAGAAGCCTCTGAAGATTACCAGGTATTTGGTGAATCCAAAACTATGAACGAATTAGAAAAAGTCTAAAATATCCTTGATGAATGGATAAAAAAAACTAAAATATCCTTAAAAAATAGATGACTAAATTTGATTTCTACTACCACCGGTTACTAATTATGTTATCTGCGGTAAAATTTCTCTTTTAATATATCAGCAGTGGAGTCGTGATGATTGAGATAAATACGGCCCTCAATATCTACTGTAATATTAAAAAAATTGTACTTTTGGTGAAAGCACTAGGCAGAGTACTGAAGTAGTGAAAGCACCAGATGTCCAATCAGTTAAGAAATATCGGCTATCGCCAAAGTAGAAATGATTGAAGGGAAAAAGATAAATGGATCATGTGGTCTCAGTGCGTACGTTTTTTGTCATGTCAGTCGTGATCACGCCTGGGGAGACACAATTCACTCGAATCTTGTCCTGGGCCCACTCGGTTGCCAGACTCCTCGTAAGCTGGTTCATTCCTCCTGCATGTCGATATACATATAAGAAGAAGAAAAATCATTTTTGCCCTCAATTGAACCAAGGTTTGAAAATTCGGTTTCGAAATAAATTTCGACCGGTCGAATCGCGAAATTTTGGCGAAATTTCAAAATTTCAGAAATTTTTTGGATGAAATTTGAATTTGAAAATTCAAATCCGGTCCATGTAGTAACGAAAAATCCCAAAAATCGACGAAAAACCCGAAATTTCGGGTTTTTTGCAACGAAAAAAATTAGGTCAGACGATGTCGAAAAATTTTGAATTTTTTTTGGAGAGTCCTGACACATTGATGATATTTTTATAAAAATTTCAGATTGCGAAATTTTTAAAAATTCAAACATTGCTACTATCTTGATAAAACAATGATCGACAATTTTGAACCGAATGCAAAATGGTTCAAATCACGTTATAAACATTTGAATTTTTTTTGCATGGTTATGATGTATCTCTAATACTCTCATAAAATTTTCATATGATGATCAAACTGTATGAGATTTTAAAAATTCGAACAGTACTACTGCCCTGTTAAAAGGATTACATGCAAACTTGAATAAAATGAAAAATTATCTAAACCACGTTAAAAACTTTTAAATTTTCTTGTGAATGATCCTAATGTAACATAAATGTTTATTTAAAATTTTTAGATGATGATCATTCTCAAATAATATTTAAAAATTCAGACAGTGCTAAATCGTGATAAAAGTCTGATGATCAATACATAGATTTGCTTTAGCAATAAAAAAAGTTTAAAAATTTTAAAAATTTTACAAAATGGTGATAAGGAAATTCTTAATATCTCATAAAAATTTTGAATCATGATCACACTCCAGTGAATTTATAAAATTCTTACAAGACACAGTACCATTTATGTTCTTTTCTTTTTTTATTTTTGGAATATAATATAACAAACGAAGTTCAATGCTTACATAGATTTGATTGATCAAACAAAAAAAGTTGATTTTTTTAAAATTTGATATAATGTTACAGATGAAATTATTAATCTCTCACAAAAATTTTAGATCATAATCACACTGAAGAAAATTTATAAAATTCTAACAATGTAACTGTCCCAATTATGTTCATTCTGTTTTTGAGTTTTTAAAGATAGCAAATGAAGTTAAATTATTTTGAAATTTTTTATGTGTGATCCTAAACTACTATATATAGTATGATAAAATGTTTAGCTCATTATCAAGCTTGTAAAATTTTATAAAAATCTGAGAGTGTTTCTACCAAAATTTTAAAATATCTAAAAAAATCGGTTTTTCAATAAATTTTCATAAGAGATGACTTTCCTAAGGGTTATTGGACCAAATTCGGTCCTAAAAGTGCCAAAACCATACGAAATTTGGCGGGAAAACCAAAATTTCGGGTTACTGTAGTAATTATTTTTTTTCGGTCGGTACCTTAGATTTCGGGGTCGTCCGAAATCCGAAATTTCGGCGAGATTTGGAACCCTGAATTGAACTTAATTTGGAACTTGAGATGAATAATTCTAGATGCCCATTTCTTTGTTTGGGTGATAAAAAAATTTGTCCAATTCCTTCAAATCTTCCATAAAATCATATATTCCAAGTAACGCCTTAGACTTCTCATGAATAAATTAAGTTATAACTATATAAACCTTACAAAAGAAAATGAAGAAGATGAAAGACGGCCGGGAATTTTTGAAATACAGTACAAAATACGATCCGTAATTACAAATCGATACAACTGTTTGTGTATTTACCAAAAGCCCAACCATACCCGAAACCTGAAAATCCGTTTAACCTTTCTCGAAACCTTAAAATCCGGTTAACGTATTACCGAAATCTCAGACTTCGGGTATGAGGTGAGAGACGTCTATACCCGAAATCTCATATTTCGGCTAAGCTCTGGCCAGTGTGCAATTATTGCTTGCATGCAGATTTTGGTTGCATACAGCGCCGAAAGCAAAATTAAGACACAGGCATGCGCCGGCACTCCTCCAGCTCCGCCGCGTTCCGGGAGCAAGTGTGCACCCGAGCCCCGAACCCGGCAAGCTCCTCCACGATGGCATGCCTACTCATCATGCATGAGCTGGCATACGCATCTTTCTACACACCAACCAAGTAGCGAGTACCAACAGTACTTGATAAATTAAGACACATGCATACCCGATTCCTTTGCTGCCGCCGGTGACGAGCGCCGTCGTGCCGGCAAGGCTCCACCTCTCCTCCCTGCTCCCGCCGGCAGCCGTCATCTCTCTCTCTCTAGATGTCTCTGCTCTGTGAAAGAACTAGCTAGAAGCTGCTAGTGTATCCAACCGTTGGAACTCAATTTGGAGGTAGCTACCAATCTGCAGATGTCCTTTTGTCCTCTTTATTACCAATGTAATGCGTACTGCGTAAGAATAGCAGGACAAGACAATGTCCACTTGTGGTTGAGTTAAAACGCACAGAAAGTCGATCGCTATTGTCCACAGTACATACACAAAAAAAACACTTAAGAAATTAAGAACCTGTTTAGAGGGGTTGTGTTTCAACTGTATTTTAGTTTTGGGCTAAAAGCTTCTCCAAACAGTATGACTGTAAAGTAGCTGGGAAGCTAATTGTCGGCGTTTCGAGCACCGGCAAGAAAATTTGTAAGTCTAAGGGGCCGCGCGTTCCACTCACTGAATGGTTAGACTCAGAAGTCCAAGATGTATACTGGTTCGGGCCGAAGGTCCCTACTCCAGTTCGTGTGGTGGCGTTATATTCCCTTCAGTACAGATGACTGCACAAAGTTTACAAGCGAGAGTGCTAATGGCTTAGTGAGATGGGTTCGATCCCCCTCCTACGGGGGTTCCTGCCTCCTTTTATACGGAAGGAAGGGGCAAGTTACATCGAGAGTTGGGAGAGGACGAGGTGACCTACACTAGGAGCTTCGGTCCTTCGTTCTGCTGACTGATCACCACCCGTCTTGCCCATGCCGGGTCGGTAGCCTAGTTGGCTGTGGCGGTTAGGTATTTCCGAAACGGCGTGCACGCCCTCTGCGAACCTTACGAGTATTGACGTTGCTCGCGCATGACGGGTGTTGCCTCGGGAGAGCGTGTCTTCATCTTGTATGTGACCGGTGATGGGATCGGGAGCATGACTTGGCGATAATTAAACCCTCTTGGGAAGGGACCACCGCCTTGTATAGTCATTTCGATTGACCCGTTCGTGGGTACGTGGTCAGTAGGTGGTAGGGGCTTCGACACGCGCCCTTGGCGGATGTTACCTTGGTTTGATCGAGTCGGGATCCCGCCCCGCCAAGGGGGCGGGAGCCTGCTGGTCGGAGCCGGGTGTCCTGCCTCGCGGCGGGGGTCGGGAGCCCTGCTTGGTCGGAGATACTTCCCTCGATCGGTCGGGAAGGGGTGTCTTGTGTGGCCTTGCAGTGCTTCGGTCGGTAGCGGGCTGGGAGCGGCCTGTTGGGCTTGAGCTGTGCTTGAGGCCGCGGCTCATCACTTCGGCCGTTAGGGTACCCTGTTATAAGTATTCGTCAAGAGCCCCAACCCCGAGCGATTTGGCAGATTCGGTTGGGGTTGAGCTTGATGAGAGGTGGCCGGGCCCGAGTGGTTAGTCCGACCGTTAGGTCAAACGATTTCTACCAGTGTACCCGACGATCCGACGGCTGCCACGAATTTGGCCTGGGCATTCAACCGGGGGCTTTTTATCACCTCAGTACGCCACGACGGCTTACGCGCCGCCTCGCCGCTCGTCTTAATCGATTCGGGTTACGTGAAAGGCGCTTCGTTTTCCGACGCTTGCATTTATTCTGGAGATGTTTAATCTCCCTCCGTCCGGGTATATAGGGACGCTACGGCTTGCTTGAGTGATAGACCTTTAGACGAGAATCCTTTCTTTTACTCCTTGAAATGGCTTCGGGGCACCCTCTAGTCTTCAGCTTTGGTGATGATGTCGTGGTGGAAGAAGAAGATCCTTTGGCCGAGCTTTGGGCTGAGTACGACCAGGCGATGGCCGAACTCCGGGAGGAAGAAGCTGTAGCCCGTGATGCTGCTGCCGTCGATGCGCTGCTCGAGGTCGTCCCGAGGCTCAAGGTAGTAAGGGGGGCCCTTCTAGAGGCAATGGCGCGAGGGCGTCGACTGTAGTCAGTGCGGCTGCGTCGATGTGGCTGAACGGCAGGAAGCGCGTCGGCGTACGGTTCCGAGGCTGCGGCGGCTGTCCCGTCGACCAGGCAAGGGCCTACCAGCATACCGTCGGTGCCACCGATGCCGCACGGATGTTTAAGAGGCTTTGGCGCGGATAAAGTCCTGCCGTGGTGTAGCGTAGCTATTCTTGTGTCTGTTGGGTACTGTATGTAAAGTTGTGTAAAGTTTGAGCCTGTTGGCCTATAATGAAATCTCCTTTATCTTTATGAATGTCTTCGTGATGAGTTTGCTTCGATTGAGTTGTCCGAGTTGCTCGTTTAACGTCGTAGCTAGACTGTGCCTTGGTCGGCAGGGACGATCGGATGCCTTTGCGCGAGGTTCGGGTGTCCGAGTGCTCGTTTAACGTCGTAGCTGGACCGTGCCTTGGTCGGCAGGGAAGACCGCGAGGCCTCTGCGCGAGGTTCGGGTGTCCGAGTGCTCGTTTAACGTCGTAGCTGGACCGTGCCTTGGTCGGCGGGGACGACCGCGAGGCCTCTGCGCGAGGTTCGGGTGTCCGAGTGCCGGTTTAACGTCGTAGCTGGACGGTGCCTTGGTCGGCAGGGACGACCGCGAGGCCTCTGCGCGAGGTTCGGGTGTCCGAGTGCTCGTTTAACGTCGTAGTTGGACGGTGCCTTGGTCGGCAGGAACGACCGGATGCCTCTGCGTGAGGTTCGGGTGTCCGAGTTGCTCGTCTAACGTCGTAGCTACACCGTGCCTTGGTCGGCAGGGACGACCGGATGCCCCTGCGCGGGGTTCGGGTGTCCGAGTGCTCGCTTAACGTCGTGGCCGGGCGGTGCCTTGGTCGGCGTGGACGACCGCGAGGCCTCTCGCGAGGTTCGGTGTCCGAGTGCTCGCTTAACGCCGTAGCTAGACCGTGCCTTGGTCGGCGAGGACGAACGGATGCCCTCGCGCGGTTCGGTGTCCGAGTGCTTGTTTAACGTCATAGCCGGGCGGTGCCTTGGTCGCGCAGGACGACCGCGAGGCCTCTCGCGCGAGGTTCGTGTCCGAGTGCTCGCTTAACGTCGTAGCTGGATGGTGCCTTGGTCGGCAGGGACGACCGCGAGTCCTCTGCGCGAGGTTCGGGTGTCCGAGTGCTCGTTTAACGTCGTAGCTGGACGGTGCCTTGGTCGGCAGGGACGACCGTGAGGCCTCTGCGCGAGGTTCGGGTGTCCGAGTTGCTCGTTTAACGTCGTAGCTAGACCGTGCCTTGGTCGGCAGGGACGACCGGATGCCTCTGCGTGAGGTTCGGGTGTCCGAGTGCTCGTTTAACGTCGTAGCTGGACGGTGCCTTGGTCGGCAGGGACGACCGCGAGGCCTCTGCGTGAGGTTCGGGTGTCCGAGTGCTCGTTTTACGTCGTAGCTTGGACGGGGGCTCGTTTTACGTCGTAGCTGGACGGGGGCTCGTTTTACGTCGTAGCTGGACGGGGGCTCGTTTTACGTCGTAGCTGGACGTGGGCTCGTTTACGTCGTAGCTGGACGTGGGGCATCCATCCCGAGTCCTCGTCTGGCGAGGGTAGCTGCGAGGAGTGGCCGCCGTCTATTCCACACGTATACCCCATCCGCAGTGTGGGACTGGAGGGGTGGCGACGCGTTTACCCGCGTTGGTTTGAACGCCGTGCTCATGGAGCTTATAATGTAGTCCGAGTAGGTCCCGGGAGGTCCGCCCAGGGGGACCCTTCCGAGCGGATGGTCCCGAGTAGGGTGTCCCGCCTGCGTGGGCGACCCATAAGAAACCTTTCTTTACTCAATCCCAGATGGGCCCCTGGGTCGTCCACGACCTGTGGCATACCGGCTGTCGCTCATCGATGAGCTCCCGGGAGAGTGTGAAGTATGGTCTCGGACGCGAGTAGAGGTGATTGGGTCGTCAGCCGACCTAACCGAGGGCCCACCGTGGGGCTCACCTCATACTTGCCCCTCGCTCAAGTTTCGCTGGGGCGGCCTTATGCCCATCTGGTGGGGTAGGCCTTTTGAACCCACAGCTATTAGCTGGGCCCCCGGCGCAAGCCACAGAGCTTTTGCCGTTTCGGGGCCGCAGCGGCCCAGGGGGCCTCTCGCACGCACCCCAGAGCAACCGTCCTGGCCTCAAGGCGGAGACCAAGAGGTTACAGGACGCACTGCTCGGGACGGCGTCTTTATGGCCCTGCCGTTTCGTCAGGATTAAATGCTGAGTGGAATTGGAAACCGGGAGTTACCAGGCTGGCGTGACAGACGAGGGTGGACGCGACGCCGCCGAGGGTGCTGTTCGGTCGGCGCCTGCTCGTCTTCTACATATACGTTGCTGGGGCGCTTTGAGTAGTCACGCTTGCTTGCCTTCCTCGCCTCCCGTCCCTAAGACAAAAAAGAACAACAAAGAGCCAAGGAAAAGAAAACTCAGCCTTCTCTTCTCCTCGCCTTTCCGTCGCCTCTTTTGCAAGGATGTCGTGGCCGGAGTGCTCTGCTCAGGCCAGCCGCGCGCTCGGCTTGGTGAAGAAGGGCTTCCTTCCTATGCAAGATCTCTCTGGTTGGAGGGTGCCGACGGGAGCTACTGCCCCCTCAACGGGGGACGACGAGGTCGTGGTGCTAGCCTCGTTCTTCGAGCGCGGCTTCGGCGTGCCGCTGCACCCGTCCGTCCGGGGGCTGCTCTTCCACTACAAGGCGGAGGCGCACCATCTTAACCCCAACAGGGTCCTCCACATCGCCATATTCATCACGCTCTGCGAGGCTTTCCTGGGAATCGAGCCGCATTGGGCGCTGTGGAGGCATTTCTTCCAAGCAAGGCTCTGGAAGGACAAGCCAACGGACGCCGCGGCGCCCATTGGTGGCCTGGCCCTCCAGCTTCGGTCCGGCCGGAGCACGGAGTATCTCGAGGTCAAGCTACCATCGTCCAACAAGGGATTGCGCTATAAGTGGTTCTATGCTCAGAACGTCGGAGACAGCGCCCCGCCCTTCACCGGCAAACTTCCCGTGGCGGGGGAGGAGTGGAACTGGGGCGCCGAGAAGCGAGAGAAGAATAAGGTGGCCCTGATCGTAGAGCAGGTCAGGGCCCTAAGGAGGCAAGGGCTCACCGGGGACGTGGTCGTGCGTGCCTTCATGAGGATGCGCGTGCAACCTCTTGCGCACAGACCCCGCCCCCTGTTCTAGTACGAGGGGGCATCCGACCGGATGAGGATGGCGGAGCCCGAGCTGGCCGCGACGGAGATCGAAGCCCGGGTGACCGCCGTCACGGGAGGAAGCGCTACGGAGGTGGCGGCGCCACCGAGCCATTCTCGCGCCCACCCTCCAAATCTGGTAGGTCGGCCGGACTTCTTCCCGCCTCTCTTTTCTTTGCTTTTAACGCCTGGTCTGACCAGTGTTTTTTATCTTCTAGGGGCTCTTGGGCATGTTCTCCGGAGCCGCCCGGGAGATAAGGAGGCGAGGCGGCAGCCGAGCGAAGGTCGAGAGCTCGACTCCTCCGCAAGAAGCGGAAGGAGGAGAGGAAGAAGAAGGAGGAGGAGCCGCGGCGAGGGCAGCGCGAGGACGTGTCGGAGGCCATCTGCTGCGGTGTAACCTCCACCGACAAGCAGCGGAAGCACCCCGGTCACGCATACTCGGGTTCCCGCCGACCCGTGGCCGCGGCGGTCCGGCGTGGACTGCCGGAGGCGACACCACAGTGCTCATGCGGCGGGGCCTCGGGCGGAGGTGACCGCGCGTCACCGTCATCGTCGCGCCTTCAGTGGAGGCAGCTTCGGGGAAGCGGCCGGCAGATCTGCCCCTCGGAGGGGGACCGGCGAAGCGCTTGCCGCGCACCCGCTCGGCTCAGTAAGTACTCTTTTTCTTTTGTTCAAACATTTTTGCAGCAAAGCCGCCCGAACCGCTTTTAAGTGTTTGTGATGTGCAGCGCCTATACGGGTGTGATCGTGGCGCGTCTTGTGGCGGTTCCGCAAGGGACAACGCCGAATGAGTCGCATAGTGGCAGGACGCCGCAGGAGGTTCCAGAGACGCCGATCGGGTCAGCGCCGATCGTGGTGCTGGCGGCCGAGGGCGCGCCTGCCCACGAGGCCGAGGTTGGCGAGGAGCTCCCGACTCCTCAATTGGGGACACCGCCGGCTGACGTGATCATCCTCACGGAGGAAGAGACGGCGGCGCTGCCGGCGATCGTGCCGGCTGAGACGGCGCTGGTGCCAGAGGTGTCCGACCCCTCGCCCCAGGGGGAGGTGCCGACCGAGGTCCCGTAGGCGCAGGTCGCCGAGGGGATCCCCGGAGGACCAGTTCCATCATCGTTGCCGATGGTGCTCTGGACGGGTAGCGTCCCGCCCGAGCAGACGACTAGGGGCCCGCTGCCGGGAGTGGCCCTTGAGTCGGGGTCGGTGGGCGAAACGAAAGAGAGCGAGTGGGTCGCTCTTCAACAAGGCGCTCTGGACGCCGAAACAGAGATGGAGCAGGTCCGAAAGGATCTGACTCTTGCTCTAGAATCTTCCAGCCGAGCGCTGGACGCGATGGCCGGGGGAGTCCGGCCGATCAGCTTGGTAAGTTGATGAAAAAACCCAACTTGTAAAATTCTGACGTACTCGCCGTGAGACTAACGGATAGTCCGCATCATGCAGCATCTGCGGGCTTGCTCGGAGGGCAAAGCCGAGCTCCTACGGTGCTCGGACAGCCAGCGGGTGGCTGCCGTGGAAGAGTGCAACCGGCTGCGCCTTGAGCTGCGCTTAGCTCAAGAGGCGCTGAACGTGAGGCGGTCGGAGGCGGCGAAGGTCTGCCAAGAGCTGGAGGGGGCCACTAAGGCTCTCTTCGATGAGCGCCTGGGGGCCAAGTCCCTGAGGACGAAGGTGGCGGAGCTCGAGTCCTCCCTGGCAGAGGCCACCAGCGCTAGGGACGTCGCCGCCACCGTAGAGGCAGCAAGCGCGCAGTAACCCGTTCATGGACCGAGCGAGACCAGGCTCGGAAGGACGCCGACCGAGTCCGCTCCGAGCGGGAGGCCGCTCGGAAGGACCTGACCTCCTTGAGGGCCTCCTACGAGGCGGCCAGGCAAGAAGTCGGCAACCTGGCGAACTCTGCGACCGGTAAGGGTCTCAACTTCTTATTTGATTCTGTGGGCGCTATTCGTAAGTCGTGATCATCTGGCGCCGTTGCCATCTGCAGAGGTGCAGAAGAACTTAGGCCTCACCGTTGAGGAGCGGAAGGACGCCCTGCAGGCCCGTGACAAGGCGGTCACGGCGCGGGACGCGGCTCTGGCGGCGCTGAAGGTTGCCGAAGATGGTCGGGCCGAGCTGGCCACAGAACTGGAGGCCCTTCGCAAGGCCGGCCAGGACGTCTGCGTCCGGGTCCTTGGAGCAGTGGCGGGCCCGAGCGCTCTGGCGCCCTCGCTAGCCCGAGTGCGAGCGCGTCGAGAGGGCGGTGATTGTTGGCGCGGCGCTTGGAGCTTCCTCGGCGCTGGTCAACACCATCTCGCACTACGATGGAATTGACCTCGCGGTGGTGAGCAGCGGCGTCGCCGGGAACCGGACCGACGGCGAGATCGACAGGTTCGAGCTCTTGGTCGAGCCGCACGCTCGGGAGGTTGCCAGCCACGTCTCGCCACAGGTCGCCCTCGAGGAAGAATAAAGTAGTTAGATTTATCCTCCTTTTTTATTGTAAAGACTATTATGCTTGTAAACAATCTTAAGGTTAACAAGTTCCAGTACGCCTCTTACCCCCTTTTGTGTTTTTGGTGAACGTTTGACCAGCCATAGCCTTAAGGACCGCAGGGGTCACTTACGCGTAGGTCGGGTTGCTTCGGGAGGGGCTAAGAGGATAGGAATCTTGGTTACTCAGCAGTTATACGCACTTGTGAGGGATAGGAGTGTTCCCGACCGACAAAAGATCGCTCCACTTGGGCATTTCCTTCTTCCGCGAAGTGCCAGAACCATAGCCGCTGGGGCGTAGGCCATAGCACTCGGGTCGAGAGGATTACCGCTCGGGGAGGACCTCGTGACCAGTCGGGTCACCGACCCGCACGAGCGCGTGAGTTAGCCGAGTTTGCGCGGGGGAGGAGTGTTCCCAACTGACCAAAAGGTCACTCCACTCGGGCACTTCCTTCTTCCGCGAAGTGCTACTTAGCAACCATAGCCGCTGGGGCGTAGGCCGTAACGCTTGGGTCGAGAGGGTTACCACTCGGGATGGACCTTGTGATCGGTCGGATCACCGACCGCATAAGCGCCGACCGTAGCGGCGAACAGGCGCCATAGCAGCGCCGAGCGTCGCATGGCGACCAGGTGCTCGGAAGGGTAAAGGTAAAGACCATGCCAGGGAAAAAGAAAAGAGTTTAGGGATAGAATCGCCTTAACTTTTCTATGTTCCAAGCATTCGGAAGGATGCGACCGTCGGCGTCCTTGAGTCGAAGGTGCGGTCGGAGAACCTCTACGACGGTGAAGGGCCTTCCTGTATGCGATAGCTTGTGCTTGTCTTTGCCGGTTTGGACCCGCGCAGACTAGGTCGCCAGCCACCAAGGATCGCCCTCGAACTGGCGGCCGTGGTAACGCCAGAGAGCTTGTTGATACTTGGCCGATCGCAGATGGCCACGCCATGCGCCTCGTCAAGCCGGTCGATGGCGTCTTGTTGCGGGCGAGCCCCGAGCCTCGCCGAGCTTGTAGTCTTGGGGCGCCATACTCGTGTCATTGGCAAGACGGCCGGCACGAACACCATGAAGAACGGTGTAAACCCGATCGCTCGGGTGGGCATGGTCCGCAGCTCTAGAGGACGGAGGCGCTCGACCACCCACCGCCCGCGGGTGCTTGAGCCGATCAAGATCCGTGGCTTGAGTCCTGAAGGATCATGCCGCTCGCACGCTCGACCGGCCGTTAGTCCGCGGATGGGCCAAGGTTGCCCAATCGACACGGATGTTGAAGTCGCCGCGAACTCGAGGAACTCCTTCCTGTGAACTGCGTTCGTTGTCGGTGATGATAGAGTTTGGGACTCGAACCAAAAACGATGCCGCGAAGAAGATGGCCGCTGTGCCCACGTGGCGCCACGACCGCTTGGCCTCTATCCACTTGGTGAATTTATCCACCGCGACTAGGAGATGAGTAAAGCCCCCGGGCGCTTTCTTGAAGGGCCCGACCAGATCGAGTCCCCAAACTGCAAACTGCCATCTGATGGGGATCGTCTGCAAGGCCTGAGCTGGCAGATGTGTCTGCCGGGCAAAGAATTGGCACCCTTCGCAGGTGCGCACGATCTGCTCGGCGTCGGACATGGCGGTCGGCCAATAAAAACCTTATCGAAAGGCCTTTCCTACGAGGGATCGAGGTGCAGCATGGTGGCCGCAGACCCCGCTATGGATATCGAGCAGCAGCTGCTTCCCTTGGTCGGCCAGAACGCATCTTTGGAGGACCCCGGAGGGACTCCTCTTGTAGAGGTCAGGGCCGACCAGGACGAAAGATTTTGCCCGCCAAGCGAGGCGCCGGGCCTCGGTCGGGTCAGGGGGGAGTGACCCGTCCGTCAAACGGTTGATGAAGAGCTTCCTCCAGTCGGATTCAGCTGCTAGCACGCTGCGATTCGACCCGACGAAGTCTACGCCCGACCGCGCGGCGGTCGGGGTGACCGTGCTAGGTGAATCGGGAGACCGCTCGGCCACCGAGTCCAGCTGGATGGAAGGTTGCAGGAGGTCGCAGACGAAGATCCCGGGTGGGACTGGCCCTCTGCTGGAGGCAAGATTGGCTAGGTAATCGGCCTCACCGTTGTAGCATCTGTAGCTGTGGTGGAGCTCGAAACCCTTGAACCGCTCCTCGAGCTTGCGCACTTCCCGACAGTACGCAACCATACGGGCGTCTCGGGCTCCGAAGCCTTCATGACCTGGTCGACGACAAGCTTGGAGTCCCATGACGAGTCGGCGAGCGCCGAGGTCGGCAATGATCCGAGACCGTTGACGAGCCTCGTGACTCGGCGATGTTGTTGGTCGCGTCAAGAGCAACGATGGCGATTGAAGTCTCGCTCCGAGTGGGGAAATGATGATTTACTCCGCGCCCGCGCCGTTCTTGGTGTAGGACCCATCAAAGTACATTGTCCAGTACTTGGGGTCTTCGATTACCGGTGGCGCCTGGGCTTCGGTCCACTCGGCGACGAAGTCGGCTAGGGCCTGCGACTTGATCGCTGTCCGAGGGACGTATGTTATGTCGTGGCGCTGAGCTCGAGCGCCCACTTGGCTATCCTTCCCGAGGCGTCGCGATTGTGGACGATCTCGCCGAGCGGGGATGCGGTCACCACGGTGATGGCGTCTTTGGTCGGCGTAATGGACGAGCTTTCTCTTGGCGATGAGCACCGCGTGAGCGGCTTCGCACTGCGGTACGAGCCTTGGACTCGGAAGAACCTCGCGATGAAGTAGATCGCCGTTGTACCTTGAGTTCGCGGCCTTCCTCCGCTGCGTCCACCACAAGGGCCGCACTGACGACTTGAGCAGTGGCGGCGATGTAGAGGAGCAGCGGTTCGCCTGGTGCCGGGGCGACCAGGACCGGAGGTGAGGATAGGAAGGCCTTCAGGCGGGTGAGGGCTTCCTGAGCCTCCTGGGTCCAAAGCGGTCGGATTTCTTGAGCACCAGAGCGCGGCATTCGTGCTCGCCAAGGCGAGACACTAAACGGCCCAAGGGGGCAAGGCACCCTGTTAGCCTCTAGACCGCTTTGAGGTTAGGAACCGGTCCCATCCTTGCGATCGCCGAGATCTTCTCCTGATTGGCCTCGATACCTCGCTCGGAGACGATGAAGCTGAGCAGCTTCCCTTTGGGGACCCCGAAGACGCATTTCTCGGGGTTGAGCTTTATACGGAACCGTCGAAGATTCGCAAAAGTTTCTTCCAGGTCGGCAATAAGGTCGTGCGCATTCTTGGTCTTCACGATGATGTCGTCAACGTACGCCTCAACGTTGCGACCGATCTGTTTGTTGAAGCACGTTTGCATACATCGCTGGTATGTAGCGCCCACGTTCTTTAGGCCGAACGACATTGTAACGTAGCAGAACGAGCCAAACGGCATGATGAAGGAAGTCGCGAGCTGGTCGGACTCCTTCAGCGCTATCTGGTGGTAGCCTGAGTAGGCATCCAGAAAGGAAAGAGACTCGCACCCCGCGGTGGAGTCGATGACTTGGTCGATGCGGGGCAAGGGGAACGGGTCTTTGGGACACGCTTTGTTGAGACTCGTATAGTCAACACACAATCTCAATTGCCCATTTTTCTTTTTTACAAGTACAGGGTTGGCTAGCCACTCGGGGTGGCGCACCTCTTTTATAAACCCTGTAGCCAAAAGCTTGCCGATATCCTCCCCTATGATCCTGCGCCTCTCCTCGTCGAAGCGGCGCAGGCGTTGGGCGACCGGCTTTGAGTCTGGTCGGATGCTCAAGGAGTGCTCGGCGACTTCCCTTGGGATTCCTGGCATGTCGGAGGACCTCCATGCGAAGACATCTTTGTTGGCGTGGAGGAAGCCGACGAGCGCGCTTTCCTATTTGGCGGGGAGCGTGGCTCCGACCCGCACGGTCTTGGTCGGATCGCAGGGATCGACCGCGACCTTCTTCGTGTCCTCGGCGGACTTGAAGGATCCCGCCCCCGACTTGCTGGACTCGGGGGCGGACTTGGAGGCTTCCCTCCTGAGGTTGTCGAGCTCGGCAGACGCGATGACTGCCGAGGCAAGCTGGAAAGACGATGCCACGGTGATGACTCCTCGTGGCCCGGGCATCTTCAGCTTGAGGTAGGCGTAGCTGGGGACTGCCATGAACTTGGCGTAGCATGGCCTCCCCAGGATAGCGTGATAGGAGCCGGGGAAATCCACAACCTCAAAAGTGAGGGTCTCGGTGCGAAAATTCCCCGGTTCCCCAAAGGTGACGGGCAGGTCGACCTGTCCGAGCGGATGGGCCTGCTGGCCAGGGTTGATGCCGTGGAAAGGAGCCTTGCTCGGTCGGAGACTCGAGCGAGGAATCCCCATGGCGTCGAGCGTCTCCACGTAGAGGATGTTGAGGCCGCTGCCGCCATCCATGAGCACCTTGGTGAGGCGCTTCTTCCCCACGATGGGGTCGACTACCAGCGGGTATCTTCCCGGCTGGGGATGTGGTCGGGGTGATCAGCCCGATCGAAGGTGACCGGGAACTCTGACCACCGGAGGTATTGAGGGACGGCTAGTGAGGCGGTGTGGACCTCACGGTAGGCGAGTTTGAGCCGACGCTTGTCGGCGTAGCACGCCGGTCCGCCAAAGTTCATGAGGCAGCCGTCGGGTTCGGGGAACTCGTCGTCCGCCTTTTTCTCCACGGCCCGTGGGGCCGTGGTCGGCTTCTTTCCTTTGCCCCGCGGCGTCGTGGGGGCGCTAGAGAGGAAACGTCTCAGGACTTCGCAGTCCCGGTACTTATGTTTGACGGGGAACCCGTGGTTCGCACGGCCGCCCATCAATTTTTCGGCGGTCGGCGCGACGGTCGGTCGCACCTGCCGCTTGGCGTGGCGGTCGGCGAGGCGACCACTTGGGACTCGCGGATCTGCTTATGCCGCCCGCTTGCCGAGCGGTCGAAGGGATTCGATTCGACCGGGCTCTTGCCGGGCCTTTCCTCCTTCGAAGATAGCCCCACAGCCTCCTCGCGGGCGTGGTTGGTGGCGATGTCGAGGAGCTCCTTGGTGGTCCCGGGCTTGAGACACCCGACTTGTGCACGTGGCCTTGCGGAGGTGCCGTAGATGAATGCTCCCACAACATCGGCGTCGGAGATGTCGGGAGCTCGTTACATTGGCGGAAAACCGCGGATGTAATCTGGAGGGTTTCCGGCTGCCGCCATGACCTTCAGTCCCGAGGAGTTGCCGTGGCGCTTGTAAGTGCCCTGGAAGTTGCCGACGAAGAGGGTCTTCAAGTCGGCCCAGTTCCTGATGGTTTTGGCGGGCAAGTACTCGAGCCAAGCTCGGGCCGAGTCCACAAGGTAGATGGAGAGGTACTGGATGATGAAGAGATCATCCGTCGCTCCCCCCACCCGGCATGCGAGCCGGTAGTCTTCAAGCCAGACACCTGGGTTCGTGGCCCCAGTGTACTTGGCGATGTTGGTGGGTGCCCGGAATCTGGCAGGGAAATCCGCCTGACGGATCACTGGCGTAGCCCGTGGTCCGGGACCATCGGGGCTTGGGCTGCGGCGGTGGCGCCCGCCGTCCACAATACGTGAGTGGGCGGCCTCCTCCGCCGCCTTTCTCCGCGCCTCGAGGGTGGCGCGAATGTCGTAGGCGTCGCCGAGGCGCTGGCGCACCGGGGTGCGCGAGGCCTGGGGTGGTTCGTGGTGTGGCGCCGCCGTGGGACCCACCGGCCGAAGCGGCAGACGGGCCCGGCGAAGTGGCGCCGAGCGGTAGGAGCCGAGGCTCGCATGTGTTGCACGATCGCCGCTCCACCACCCGGAGGTTCCGTGCGTGGCTTTGGCCTCCGGTCGGCGCTCCGGAAGGCCTCGGCAACATCGCACCGCGCCACGTTTTGGCTTGCATGGGGGAAGAACTGAGGGCCGTCGGATTCTTCCGCCAGCTTGTGGTGTACATCGCGCACGCTGCTGCGCGCGTCCGCCGGCACTGCTGGGTCTCGAGCTCATCTGCTCGTGTTAGCTCGAGTCGGTCGAGCTCAGCCCTTCGCTTATCCAGCTCTTCGCGCTGTCGCTGGAGTTCGGCGTGGCGAGTTTGAGTGCGTTCAGCACGCTCGCGCTGGTATTCCTCCTCCTGTGCCTTGGTGCACCGGATGGGGGCCCCCGTAGCCGCAGGGGTTATGGTTAAATCAACCGTGCCCGCCATGTTGCACTCGCGAGTGCCGCTCATGGCGGGTACTCCGTGTCGGAGCTGGAGTCGTGGCTGGAAGAGTCTTCCAGCAGCTCGTGGATAGAGGCCGGCATGTAGCCAGCCATCGCCACAAGTTGTGAGCCTGCGGGAGGTGATACGGTCACTGCCCGGGCCCACGGGAGCTTTCGCCAGACGTGGCGGCGCTCCCGGCTCGGCTTTGGGACTCGCAGGCGCCCAAGCCGAGCTTAGCGAAATCGCCGAGATGGCGCCAAGGCTTTCACGGGCGCTGGCCTCGTGGCGGTGGGGATGAGCGTAAGCCCTCCGCCGAGGTGACGGCAAAGTTGAGGAGCCGGCGGATCTAGCTCCCGGCCGCATCATGCCGCGCGGTGAAAGATGCCATCGGGAGGCAAGCGGAATCCGAGATGGTGACGAAGACACGCCAAGCCCCTACAGCCCGCCAACCGCCGGCGTTTGAGCACCGCAAGTAAATTTGTAAGTCTAAGGGGCGCGTGTTCCACTCCACGAATGGTTAGACTCGAAGTCCAAGATGTATACCGGTTCGGGCGAAGGTCCTACTCCATTCGTGTGGTGGCGTTGTATTCCCTTCATCATGTATGACGCACAAAGTTTACAAGCGAGAGTGCTAATGGCTTAGTGAGATGGGTTCGATCCCCTTCTACGGGGGTTCCTGCCTCCTTTTATACGGAAGGAAGGGGCAGGTTACATCGAGAGTTGGGAGAAGACGAGGTGACCTACACTAGGAGCTTCGGTCCTTCGTTCTGCTGACTGATCACCACCCGTCTTGCCCATGCTGGGTCGGTAGCCTAGTTGGCCAGGGCGGTTAGGTATTTCCCCGGGAAACGGCGTACCTGCCCTCTGCGAACCTTACGAGTATTGACGTTGCTGCGCATGACGTGGGTGTTGCCTCGGGAGAGAGCGTGTCTTCGTACTGTATGTGACCGGTTGATGGGACTGGGAGCATGACTTCGGCAGTAATTAAACCCTCTTGGGAAGGGACCACCTGCCCTTGTATAGTCATTTCGATTGACCCCGTTCGTGGGGTACGTGGCGGTAGGCTGGTGGGGGTTTCGACATGCGGCCCTTGGCGGATGTTACCTTGGTTTGATCGGAGTCGGGGGATCCGTCCCGCCAAGGGGTCGAGCCTGCTTGGTCGGGCCGGGGTCCGTCTCGCGGCGGGGTCTGGAGCCCCGCTGGTGGAGATACTTCCCTCGATCGGTCGGGAAGGGGTGTCTTGTGTGGCCTTGCAGGTGCTTCGGTCGGTAGCGGGCTGGGAGCGGCCTGTTGGGCTTGAGCTGTGCTTGAGGCCGCCGGCTCGACACTTCGGGCCGTTGGGGTACCCCTGTTATAAGTATTCGTCACTAATCTACAGTAGAAGCCTACTCAAAAGCTACAGCCGTTGAGGAGGAGTTTTTCAGCTGTGACTTCACTTGACTGTCTCCCATCTCGCTCGCTCCGCCTCCCCGACCTCCGCCACCCTGCCTCGCCACCTCCACGTCACCTCTCTACTTGTCCGCCGCTGTGCTTCGCTAGGTTACTGCCTCCCCGCTCGGTTACCCCTAAAAGCTACAGCTACAGCAGTCAGTTTGCCAAAAGACATAACAAGAAAAACCACAGCCGTCAACTACAACTGCTTTTCAACTCAGCCGCAGTTCACTAAACAGGCCCTAAGGTGATAATTGAAACCGACTTTCATCAAGTTGAAGGAGGATAGATACAGCACTTTGGCATGCATATGCATTTTAGCCGAAAGCGCGATAGCTAGTTATCGAAGGTAGTTTCCTCTGATTTCCCCCTTCGATTTTCTCCTATTCCATTCTCTTCTTCTTTTTCCAATAACACACAAAAGTTCATTTTCTGCTTTGACAAAAGAATGTAATACGTTCAACTCTTCAAATGAATGAAAGCTAAGTAGTGCTTTCATGTATCACTCTTTTGATATAAGTCATGCAAATCTTTTTTTTTTTAAAAAAAAAGAAGTAATCACTATCTATTATTTATTAATATTTTAATATTTATATAACTTTTTAGTAGTGATACACAGAAGCACGCTTAAGAAAGATCTCAGCTTAAAGAATATACAACAGAACTCTTCAATTGAGCTTCCATCCGGGAAGATCAAAAGTATGTTTCAAGTACGCTCGCGCTTCCATTTGTTCGGAGACGTTCACACGTAACAATTCAGCGGGCACGAACGCCTACCGGCGATTACATCGCGGCGGTCAGACGCCGGCCGCCCTGGAGACTATCGAAAGAGCCACCGTGGATGCATGACTTGGCTGGTGACGTACACATGAAGCAGTACGCTCTCGCTCCGAACACAACACGCGTCTCTTTCTTGTTCTTTCTGGTGCGTACGTTCGGAGTGACGGAGGCGAACTTGTTCGGCTTCGTTTTTGAATTGGTTTCAAGTCCGGTTGCTGCTTCGTTCTCTCCGCTATGCTTGCTCTTTCGTACTGTCGTCTACACGCACACAGCCACGCACACAGAGAGAACAGAGAGAGAGAAGCGTTTGGTTTTCGGCGAAAGACAGACGAATCTTACGCGACGGAGATCGATTCCGCCGGAAACAACTCGATTCGATCGATCGGGAAGGAGATGAAGGCAAGAGGAGAGCGATCCATGCACTGGTGAGTTGTGAGATTGGTGGGAGGAGTTTGTGTGCTTCAGGCTCCTCAATTCGACGCATTTGTTGGGGTGGAATTGGATTGGATTTCGTGGAGGGATCATCGGCGTGAAGGAGGGGAAGGAGGATTAACCGGTGGTTTGGTTTCTTGTTCTTCTTGGCATGAGCGTTGGAGGAGATGGGGATAGATTACTACAACGTGCTCAAGGTGAACCGGAACTCGACGGAGGAGGACCTCAAGAAGTCGTACCGGCGGCTGGCGATGAAATGGCACCCCGACAAGAACCCCGGTGACAACAAGAAGGAGGCCGAGGCCAAGTTCAAGAAGATTTGCGAGGCGTGCGTATGATGTATAACAATTGAACCGCTCTATACATCCCAATGCAATTGAAGAGGTTGTGATTTACCATTTTAATTGATACTGCAAATGTTGCAGCGCAAAATGAAGTGTGATTGAACAATGACGATATCTGTTTTGCTCCGTGATTTAGAAATATCATGATTTTTCTCTGTTTTTTTTTTCTTTTGCCGTATACGGGTTGATAGGTACATCATTTAATTGAGAGGAGAGGCATGCCACTGACCTCTTTCATGGTCTTTTTCTTTTCTTACCAAGCTTCTAGTATATCTGACTACTGCTATGTTCCTTTGCATCCTCAAATGTGACAGGAAGAAACACAGACTCAAATCTCTCCACTGTACTTCTTGCTTTGCTTGCTAACCTGATCGCATGCTTATACCTTTGTGCACCATTTTCATTTCAAAGAATGCTGCTGAAATTGAATTAATACCTCAAGCCTAAGATAACCATTCATGTACAATGTTTACTTGTTTCAGGTTTTGAGCGATCCCCAGAAGAGGTCAATATATGATCAGTATGGAGAGGAGCATAAACGAAAAAAACCAAATTTAATTGGTTATCTGAATGTGATACACATTGTGCTATTCCTCCCACCATTGTAACTTGAAAGTTTTGATATCTAGTAGAAAGTTTTTCAACCGGAAGTTTATCACCTAAATTTTTTTAATATGTAATAGAAATTTTCTCAACTCAAAAGTTTCTCTAGCAGAAAGTTTCTCAACTAGAAGTTTCTACGGTATAAAGTTTCTCTAGGGGTGAAACTTTTTTGAACTGTAATGTTTCTCAACCGGAAGTTTCTATGGTAGAAAGTTTCTCTGGAGTTGAAACTTTTTTGAATTATCCCGTCTATAGTTTTTTCATATCATACCTTTTTTTCACTCTCCAGTGCAAAAGGTTTTCACAGTTGAATTTTTTTCTGATATATGTTTTCATATCTTGCATCATGGTAGAGAGGCTCCCCCAATTTATTTTATTATTTGTTTTCTATGTATCAAATAGGGTGTTGTGCCACCTATAAAAAAAATGTGGATGCAGGCTTTGTTGACAAGTTGTCTTCATCACCACCACACATCAATGAGCAACCAGAGGTATGTCAGTCTCTGTATACTTTTTTTTGACTAATTTTTATGGATGCCTATTTTTATCGGCTTGTTATCTTTGCTGCTAGCTGTACTTGTTTTATAATTCCAAAGATCTATTTAGTCACCTTTGTGTAGTACAAATAACAATAGGTTCTAACTATGTGTGTATGCCTTACAACTTTAATGTAGTTTTTTTAAGCTGTTAGCAACTTTGATCAATTTCATTATGTATAGGAAATAACTTGTATATGAGTGAGATGGTTGTTCCTCAAGAAAACAATTTTTTTTTCAACAGGGCTCAATTTATGTACAAGAAATAAACTAAATGTATATCATACAATGCAAACTCTTTCATTTTTGCGAATCAACTTGATTTTTTTTCTGGTTTAACCACTTACATTTTCAGCGCTTATGTGGGAACATGCTGCATAATACTACATGCTTGCACATGAGTGCAACAAGAATAGGCAACCAGCTATTAGTGAAATTCTTGAGAAACATGGGGTATTACTGTGTACACACGTCATATCCACTTGTTCTCTTTATATTTCTCTATGGCCAGTTCATCATAAATGCCTTTTATATTTCTCTATGGCCAGTTCATCATAAATGCCTTTTATATTTCTCTATGGCCAGTTCATCATAAATGCAAACTCTTTCATTTTTGCGAATCAACAAAAAGGGTACGAGTCGGCGTTTCGAGCACCGGCAAGTAAATTTGTAAGTCTAAGGGGCCGCGTGTTCCCACTCTCTGAATGGTTAGACTCAGAAGCCCAAGGTGTATACTGGTTCGGGCCGAAAGTCCCTACTCCAGTTCGTGCGGTGGTATTGTATTGCCTTTAGTGCGGATGGCTACACAATGTTTACAAGCGCGAGCCGAGAGCCTTAACGCAAGAAAACTGATTACTTGTGCGTGTGTCTCTTCTTCCCCTCTTCCCCGGAGGTTCCTGCCTTCTTTTATACAGTAGGAAGGGGCATGTTACATCGAGAGTTGGAGAAGGGCGAGGTTGGGGAAGGGCGAGGTGACCTATGCTAAGAGCTTCGGTCCTTCGTTCTGTCGACTGGTCACCGCTCGTCTTGCCCACGCTGGGTTGGTAGTCTTGTTGGGCGGAGCGGTTAGCTGCTTCGTTGGGAAATGGCGCACCTGCCTTCTGTGAGCCTGACGAGTGTTGACGTTGCTGTGTATAACGTTGGTGCTGCCTCGGGAGGGAGCGTGCTTTCGTGTCGTACGTGACTGGTCGATGGGACTGGAAGCTTGACTTCAGCAGTTATTAAACCATCTTGGGAAGGGGCCACCTGCTCTCGTATAGTCACTTCGATTGACCCCGTCCGTGGGGCACGTGGCTGTGGGCCGGTGGAGGCTTCGACACGCGGCCCTCGGCAGAGGTTGCCTTGGTTTGATCGGAGTCGGGGGATCCGACCTGCTGCGGAGGTCGGGAGCCCTGCTTGGTCGGGGATGCCTATCCCGATTGGTCGGGAATGGGTGTCCTGCGCGGCCCTGCAGGTGCTTTTGGTCGGTAGCGGGCTTGGAGCGGCCTGCTAGGCTTGAGCTATGCTTGAGGCAACCCGCTCGTCACCCTGGGCCGTTGGGGTACCCCTGGTATGAGTATTCGTCAGTACGGAACACATGAAATACTATATTTCATTAATTATGTATTGAATATATAAAATTACATACACCTTCTGGAGATTATCTTTTTGTCTTTTGTGTCTTTGCTTAAGAAGAATATCTGATTGGAGATTGCATAGTCAACTGATTCCCGATGCCTTTGCATGGCGTCTGGTTAATTACATATATAGACTTGACCTACAGAATACCTCTGATTAAACTGCACTACGGTAGTCGTCTTTATATTTATATTGTTCATCCATATGCATGTATGATGTTGGTGTAGATGCAGACAATAAAGATGTGGATGTGATACGGGTGGCTTTGTTTTGCTGATGTCCGGTCACAATACGCTATCGCTGTGTTGGTTTACGGAAAGGATGTATCGATAGAGGGTAACTTTTGCCTCATTGGTGCCTAGTCATATGTACGTACGCCTGACTTCATCGAACACCTGACTTCATCGAACACGAACATGTGTGTTGCGTTTGCCTCCTCAGTGCTCGCTAATAGAGTGTTTGATCCCATTTGTTTGGGACGTGTTGATGGAGTAGTGACTTTGCCTCATCAGCACTAGGCCATAATTTTGTCTAGCCTCGCTGGTCATAGCCATATGGTAACCTGTATGATAAAGTGGTCTTTTTCTCTCGTCGACACCTGGTCATGGTGTCGATATATGAAAATTATACGGATTGTGTGGCTCGGTCTTGCAGCGGGCGATATGCATATGCTGCATTATACGATACTTTGAAGCATCAAATAATTTTGCTCTCACGCGAGGAGCAAAAGTCAACATAGTACGATACTGTCTTGTATTGATTTGTACGGAGTCATAGTAGATTTTCTACCGACCAGGAATTCGAAATGTCTATGTTATAGCTAGTTCCATCGTATTTGAAAAATTAGTATCGCGCTCACGTGAACTTCCATGGCTAATTCCATCTCATTGGGAGAATATGCATTATAATCGTTTTGATTTATAGTTAGTCTCACTTCAACAGAAAATATGTGATGCATATTCTAGAAAATTTTATTATCATCGGACAAGATCAAGTTATTTATCATCAACTACGGACATGTTGATGATGATGCGCGGAGTCGAGATGCGGAGGGTAAAGAAATTAATAGCGTTGCTGTTTTCTTTTGATCTTGCTTGAGGGCCTGTTTAGGGGAGTTGTGGCTGGGCTGAGAAGCTGTTTTTGGTTTGCTGGGCTGTAAAGCAGCTGTAGCTAGCGACCGTGGCTTTTCTTGTTATGCTGTTTGGTAAACTGGCTGCGGTAGCGGTAGCTTTTGAGGGCTAACCGAAATAGAAGGTAGCAACATAGCGAAGTACAGCAGCGTCTGAGTGGAGAAGTGACGTGTAGGCGGCGAGGCGGGGTGGCAAAGGTTGGAAAGGCGGAGCGAGCGAGTTAGGAGGAGTTCAAGCGAAGCCACGACTGAAAAGCTCCTCCTCAACAGCTGCAACTTTTGAGGGTGCTTCTGCTATGACTTAGCTTTCTAGCTGCTTTACCGTTATACTGTTTGAAAAGTTTTTAGTTCAAAGCTAAAGCACAATTTCCCTAAATAGTCCCTGATTTTGCGCCTGACCTTGGGTAGGTGTGGATGTGCCTTGCCCTTATGTTTTATCAGCCCACGCGTATCCCGATTTTCCTGGTCACGGAATCAACCGCTACGCCCGATTTACTGGCAAATTTGGATGTACACGGTAGGTAGTTTCGCTAAAACAGCCAGGGAACCTGCATGCAGCTGATGACGTGGAGATTGATTTGACGTTCACTATCACTAATCTTCAAGAACCTATATCTTTTAAACCAAGCATCGGATTTACGATCCGTTTAAATCGCTGTTTCTTATGAAAAATCCTTCTAAATAAGTTTAATATTGGATAGATTACACATAGACAAATCGTCAATCTTACTTACACACAGCACGCCACGTGATGCCCTGTAGATTTCAGCTATGTGCATCATATACTGGTTAAGTGATGGTGCGTCCGCCGTCGACGCAGATGACCTGGCCGGTCATATAGGAGGCCGCCGGCATGCAGAGGAAGGCCACCATTGACGCCACCTCCTCCGGCTCGCCGAGCCGCCGCATCGGGAGCCGCGTCGCCTCGTTCTTCATCAGCTCCGGATCTATCCTCTTCTGCTCAATCCATTGGAAATCAAACAAAATGGAAATCAATCTTACCGTGAACCTAACTAATTACTGCACGCATGCATTAAGAGGAAGATTAATTTTACTATGCTAGAAGACAATTAATCTTACCACATCATTGGTGATATCAGTCTTGATGCCACCCGGCGCGACGCAGTTGACACGTATGCCGTCGTGGGCCCACTCGGCGGCGAGGCTCCTGGTGAGCTGGTTCATGCCTCCTTTGGCCATGGAGTAAACGGCGAGCGCCGGGAAGCCGACGAAGCCGGCGATGGAGGAGATGTGGACGACGCTGCCGCCGCCGGTGCTGGCGAGGAGCGGGTGCGCGAGCTGGGTGAGATGGAAGCACGACTCGAGGTTGGTCGCCATCAGCCGAGCGTAGTCCTCGCCGGAGCACTCCATCGCCGCCTTGAACATGGACTGCCCCGCGTTGTTCACCAGGATGTCGAGCCTGCCGCCGAATTCTTCCTGGACCGTCGCCATGAGTTCCTCCCTCTCGTCGCGCACGGAGACGTCGCAGACGGAGACAGTGACGCGGAGGTTCTTCTCCGCCCACCGCCGCCGGCACGCCTCCAGCTCCGCCGCGTTCCGGGCGCATGTATGCACCCGCGCCCCGAACCCGGCCAGCTCCTCCACGATGGCATGCCTGTTGATACCAAGTCATGCACATATATGGCATGTTAAGTGTACGTATGTATAAGCGTATTTTACATACATCACTTATAGTAAGTAGCTCAGTGTAAGTGCATGCGTACCCGATTCCTTTGCTGCCGCCGGTGACGAGCGCCGTCGCGCCGGCCAGGCTCCACCGCGCTTCAATGCTCCGAACTGCTGCCGCTGCCATCGATCTCCTCTCTCCTAATTGGCTAGCTTGATCGATCTCTACGTGTGTGTTATACTCTGAAATGTGATAGTTCTGCGAGAGGATATCCCGTATCTGCACACGTATATATAGTGACAGAAATAGAGCTTCGAAATGCGCATGTACTGTGCCGGCGTTCAGAGAGGTGTAGGAGTCGCCGCTGATAATTTATTAAGACCTAGCTGTTCTTGACCTCTGACGGCCGGATATGCCAAGATATGGAGCACAAGACGGCGGCTACCGGCCGGCCGGCCAACACGATTGCCGGTTTATTTTAGAGATCTTTTATTGTACGCTAAAGTCAATATGAACCATTTATTATTTTTGATCCAATATATCAGATTAGCTAGAATTTATTTATACTTCCTCGGGTAGTAGAGTAGTACAAATACTCTTAACAAATAAATGTTTGGATTTGATTTCTACTACTTACTATATACTACTAGTATGATGCACCGTAAAATCTCTCTTATTTTAAGCAACCGGACCGGACCGGCCGCAAGGAACTGGAGTACTTAATTAAATCACGGAGCAATGTAGTATAGTATTATATATACTTCCGTTGAGCTATCATGCGTACGTGTCCTGTGTTCTCAATTCGCTTATCTTAGCAAGGAGCGCTCAAATTAATATATGGTGGTCAACATTGCCATATACAGAGATGGGGTACCAGTATACAATTCAAGAGTCTCCATGGCAAGAGAAAAAAATATAACATTCATGCATACTACTACTGCTAATGGAGTATATGTCAAATTTCAGTTGGAGCCTTTACTCTATGCACGTACGACAGAAAAACGCCGGTACACCGATCGATCGAGGTATCTCCCATGTTAATTGTACCTACGTATGCGTATGCATATACATGTACGTGCAATGGAAACTTCTGAACCGATATAGCGTCGGATTCAATGGCAGATATAATCAACTACTACCAGATAGGGCCATGCACAGTTGCGTCGATCATGGGCTCATCTCGTTGTCATTCTGCTTACTCATTTCAATTCAATCTCGGATTCTGTTTCCTTTGTTGGTTGATGAGGTTGCATGCATCTGGCATTGTTTCTCCGTCAATGATATGATACGTAGCTCTCTGCATATTTTTTTTTAAAAATGAAATTTTACAGTGTTTTATATTAGTGTCATACGGTAGGTAAGTAAAAATCTGACGTAGTTATTGATTTGTTGAGTGCATTTATACTACTCTATTACTAGAAAAAAATATAAATAAGTATTATCTAATCCGATCTATTATCTCAAAAAAGAATAAACGATTTACAGTGAATTTAATGTACAGCAAAAAAGCTTGTAAAAAAAAATCCAAGCTAGGAGCCAGACCACAACCAAACAGGGGTGCCCCTAAGAGAAATACAATACACGTATGCCACAAACTGGCAGTTCATGCAACAGCCCAAGGCTATGGTGGAGCCGTTGTGTCAATTGTAACCGAATAATTTGCAGCGCGTCATTATTTCTTCTACAATTCACTAGTATAGTGCCTTGTCTTTCGGTTTTCTTTTCCCAGCACGTAATATATAGTCTTTTCCTTTTGTAGAACGTTTGTTTCCTTTTCCTTAATTCCAGGATATTTGTTTTCTTTTCCTTGAGATGATGCTGGAGGTGGGGAGAGATCTGTTGTGGGCCACAAGGATGAGTTAGACACATTAAACAATGGCCATCGGATGTGGGTGAGTAAAGCTGAGGAAAGATCTGAGAGGTTAATTTTGATGGAGGCAAGTTTCTGGGGACGTTTCGCTGGGTGCATGAAGGTTGGGCCATCCTAGTGGGGTGCATTATTTGGGGTGGACGTAGAAAAGAATGCTTAGGTGCATTATAAAAGGGTATAGATGAACTAATTAATTAATAGATAAATGTGTATAACATTTAGGTTTGTTTGCAAAAATCTTTGGATTAATTGACCCCACGAATTGTTCACTGTTCTAGTTTTCTATTTTTTTTATAGAACTAGCTCTCATGGATTTTTTTGCAGAATTAGCCCCATTCCGCGCACGAGAAACGCGGAATTTGCTGGCTCCCCACACCGCGGCAGTTGGATTTGCCATGCACCCCACCACGGAAAACCGATTTCCCACGTCCCCATTCCACGAAAAACCAATTACCGCACATCAATTCCGCGGAAATCGGTTTTCCGCGCACCTGTTCTGCGGAAAACTGATTTTCCGCTTCTCCCCTCCGCGGTAACTCTGTGCCGAAGGATTTCTTGCACCCCCAGTCTGCGGAAAATCATATTCCCGTGCCTCCCCTTCCACGGAAATGTGCCACGCGTCGCACTGTGGTGATTCCTGCGCTCCCCATACGCGGCAATTGCGGGTTAGAGGGCTATTTTTGCAAAAAGAAAACGCATGGGGCTACTTTTGCAAAAAAAAAATTCTTAAGGAGCTAGAACAGTGAAAAATTCCAGTATCTACATCGATCAACCATTACATTCCCAGTAGTTCAAGTTACTGCTTTCACCATATAATTGAATCTTGATCGAGTTCTATATATACACATCGATAATTTGTTTTATTTTCTCCATCTTTTGTCTGATTTTTCCTTTTCTCTAGTTTGCTATCTATCCGCATTCCTACCAGATCGAGAACATGCATGCAAGTTGACAGCCATTTATATATTTAATTTCAAGGGAGCAACATGTTATACGTACATTATATTGCCTCTGACCACAGTTAAATAAAATTAATGCTAACCCGTAAAGAAATATGCATACCATGAGCAGTTGACTTGATTGTCCCGTGCGTTGAATTGCTAATGTCAAGGGTTCGAATATACATAGTTAAATGCAGGATCACCTGAGTATAGAAAGATAAACAAGAAACATGTGGAAATATGATAACTAAGCAAGACCAAAAAAAAAAAAATCAAACTACAAACTAATTCAGAGCAAACAATCATGAGAAAATAAAACTAGGACTATTGAACTGAACTGAGAGACTTGCTTGGTCGTCCATATCATTAGAAATGTTCGGGGGCTATTTTTAGGACATGGAGGATCCGATAATTAAATGTATGAGTAACATAGCTGTTCAGTCAAATACTACTAAAGTATCTGACATCTACACTCCTTCAGAAATAAGAAGAATGAATTAATTAAAATTAAAACTTTTGACTTCAGAATATGGAACATATATAGAGCTATAGTGGTCTCTAGCAAAACTCTAAAAATAACACCTCAGACTTAAGAGCTATAGAGGGTAAGTTTATCACAATTACTCTTGATAATGCTTCGTCAAATGGTCTTGTAGTTTAATGGCCAAGTTTGCCAGCAGAGAGTCAACTCGTTTAACGGCTAAATATTTTCACATCTCGTTGTTGTTCTCTATAGTGAATTTGGTAGTAAATGATGACCTGAAACCATTAGCACATTTGATAAATAAGCTCAGCGAAACAATTAAGTATGTAAAGAAGTCTCCATCTCATATGCACAAAAGTTTAGAAATGTGTAGATCACTTGCATTGAAAATTGGTTCTGGGTTGTGATGTGTCGACAAGATGGAGTTTCACACAGAAAATGTCACCAGTTTGCATTACTTATAAGGATACATTAGCGTGTTATGCCGACACAGATGAAAATTACCAAAGGCAGCCTTCAAATTAAGATTGGGCATTGTAAGAAAAAGTGCACCAATATTAAAGTCCTTGGCTGAAGTGACTAATGCATTTTCTGGATCAACATATCCCGCATCAATTATTTTTTTATCCTTACATAGTTAATGTCAAGATTAAATTAAGAGTTGCAAATAATTATGTAGATGAACATTTTTGAAGAATATGGCTGCTGCAATATTGGATAAGTTTGACAAGTACTGGGAAGAAAAGAACAATGCTATAGTCCTTACTACTATTTTTGATCCCAGGTTTAAGACAAGATTCATTAGTTGGTTTTTCAACCAAATCAACGAACCCTCAAAAGCTACAAAAGAGCTTGCTGATATTAAGGTCGATTTGGAAGATCTGTATTCACAATATGAGGTGGATCACCAACACAAAAATGCTGCTAATAGATGTGCTGAAACATCCTCTTCTACTGTGGATACAAGCAACACATTACCTTCAATGTCATCTTAGTTTCAGTCCTTCTTGTGTTCGACTTCTACATAGCTATCAAAATCAGAGTTACTCATCTATCTAGATGAAGTGAATGAGAGTTTAGATAACAAGCGCTTCAAATTGCTTGAGGGTGGAATTTGAATGCACGTAGATTACAGGTAGTGTCAAAGATGGCAAAGAATTTCATGACTGTACCAGATAGCACTGTATCTTTGGAATCCACTTTCAATGCTAGAGGTAGAGTTCTAAATGACTACTATAGTTATATACGCCTGACTATGGTTTAGTATTTGGTATGTGCTTTTAGCTAGATAAGAGGTGCCCATGATGACATGAAACATCCTATGTCTGTGGTATGTTCTTCAATTCCCTGCTCTAATGTCATTTCTATTCTTGTTGTTTATTATACCATGGTTAACTTGATTATTATGTCTCTTTTCAATAAGAAGATGATGAGATGTTGAAACCATTCTATTTCCTAAAAGCATTGTAGAGAGCGACTAGTGAGTGGACCGTGGGCACTTGGATTTGGATTACATGTTTACAACTGACAAGATGAGCTTACATCAAGACAAGAGACCTTTTGTTTAGTGGCCATTGCTTGAGAGAGGACCTTTTGGTTGTGTCTATCTTTAGTTTGGATAGAAATCATAACTTATAGTTGCTTGGACCGGTACTCCATTAGCATGGAATGTATTTCTTTTGTTTGGCCTTGTTAGCATGGAGCCATGGACTGTTATCATGAACTGCCTATTTGTATGGACTATTAACATATGAACCATCAAGGTCCTATGACCTTACTATGGTTAAGTCATCATCCTCTTTTGATTGCTTATATATATATATGAACTTTTGATGTCATGAACCAATTGTGATGCATCTGTCTGTGGAGAATGATTTTCCGAATATTTAATTGTTTCTCTATCAACTTTATAAAGGAAAATTTGATAGCATTTGTTATTATATGATGGATAGATGTGTATTGGACTGGACTAGCATATATATATTGTACATAATACTCCTTTAGATGCATTACATGGCTATTAGTTGTTTCTCTTTTATGCAAATACAAGCACATAGCCAATAAAACATGTTCAGCTCGCAAGCCCTATGAGCCGGCTTGAGTCTCCTTTGAAGCCAAGCCAAGGATAGATTGGCTCGTTTCCTAAACGAGCCAAGCTGAGTCTTGGTCGAACTAACTTGGGTGAGCCTGACTCGAGTTGGCTTAGCTCGATTTGTTTTCACCCTTACTTGTGTATCATGCATAAATAGAATCTAGTCTACATAAAGCTAACTGTATTGGATTCTCAAGTAGTTAAAAAAAAAGGCTAAGATTCTCTGAGCAACGTTAGCTAGAGACTAAGCTGTAACCCATTTTGATGGGGTTTAAGTTTATTGTAACTAAAGCTCGTAGAAATGACAAAAACTGAAACCCTAGCAGGTAATTTTGTATAGAAATCCTATGTCTTTTTTTCCCCCTACAATGATTGTTCTTGACGTCACTCATTATTTTCGAGAGTAGGGATAAATTAGAGACAATTTGTTCGCTAAACGATGTACCTTAGTCTTTGACTTCGATTTTCCTCTTTATTATTTACTTATGTCCTATAGGTCTACGTGATAGGGAGATCAACGCAACATGTAAGCCAAAAACTCAAAAGCGTTGTTGTGCCTGTATGTATCACCAACTACCTTGCATACAAACACCGAGGCAAGAAAAATAAAAATAAATAATCTGATCAGTGTTTGCCGTCCGTCCAGATCTTTTTCAGTTTCAGGTACTGATAAATTGCATCTGACCAAAGAGATCACAGAGAGAGAAAATCAAACATAAATTAGGAAGCGAACTAAACCATTGACTTAAGCCGGCCGATGGTTTGCTAATGTCAAGGGTGTTACTGATTATTTGATTATTTGACTTAAGCAAGAAATATGAAAGTATGTCGGCAAGATGAAAACTATAATTAAACAAGGAACTAGGAACATGGCAGGGAGATTTGCTAGGCCGTCCTTATCTTTAGGTGCGTTGTTCATCTCTTTATTTTTGCAGCTTTGTACGGTAGAAAGAACGGGAGAAAGAGCTAAGAGATCGATCTACATGCATGTATACGAGTGGTGCAGATACGCGAATCCTTTTCTTTAAGGAGATCGTATCGACAGACATGTGGTTAGATTGCAGATACTTGAGAGTTGAGACAGTTACGTTCTGACCAACAAAGTCAAATGGTATCTCAGCTACGTACGTGTAATGAGGTGGTTTCGCTTTTGTTTTCTGAAATTGAGGGAGTGAAATGAACTCCAAACCAGACCTTTCGTTGAGAAGTTTTTATGTATTTTCCATATTTCTAAAAAGATGGGCCGCAAGGTATTTGACATTTCGGTGTACGCAGGATAAGAAAAGGCCCAAATATAGAAGAGGCCTACTAAAGGTAACACGAACGTAGTAAGAAACAAAGCCCAGAACTTTCACGGCACATACAGATCTTGAGCCTTATCATTTTTTTTAAAAAAAAAATCTGGCTTGAATAGGTGCGCACGAATCGATGGCGAGGCTTGAACAAAAATGGTACCTATAGATATGAAACATCAAGTTGAGAAGTTTTTATGTATTTTTTTCAAAAAAAACTGTATAAATGTTAAGGTAATAAGAAAGGACAGATATACAACTCATATTATAGAGTGATACTAGAAACACCGCTCAACATCACATACATGTAGACGTAGAGAATATAAGATAAAAAAAAAGATATTTACTAGGAGTATAGGGAAACATCACACTAATTTTTTATTAAAATATAAAATATATGGTAAATTTATGAACAAATCTGTTAAAAAAATATCGGTACCAGACGAGTCCACGAAGACTTGAATAGTCTCCTGGAAGATTTCAATAGTCAACAACACAACTGTTGAATAGTTAACACTTCCGATGTAAGAGGTGACGCCTTCGAGAAACATTTGAAGTAGCCAAGAAGGTCACTTGCAAAGGCCCCTCTTCGATCAGTTCCTGTGAAGTAGCCAAGAAGGTCACTTGCAAAGGTCCGAAATGACGCGTTTGTGACAAAAAACATTTGCTTACTTTTCCCGCCCGATATCATCTCGTTGGTGGTATATACATGCATACAGATGCTTGCCTGCCAATGACCACGGTGCCGATCTCGACGAACTGCTCTGCCCGCTCCGCTCTCCGTAGGAAGCAAGGAAGGAAGCTCGATCGATGGCGCTCGGCGGCGTGCGCAGCAGCCGCTCCGACTCCGCCACCTCACCAACTTCGCAAAGCCACCGGCGCACGCTCTCCGCCGCCGCCGTCGAGGAGAGTTTCGCCGCGGCAACCGCCCTCGTCGACAAGTGGCACCCCGAGGCCGGCCGGCGCTCCCTCTTCTTCGACCGCCCGGACGGCGACGCGGAGGCCCGCCACTTCCTGTGTGTCGCCGCCGGCCTCCACCGCGCCATGCTCCTCCTCGCATCGGACACCGAAGGCCTCGACGACCGTAGCGACTGCCTCGTCCAGGCACTGGCGCTTCACCAGACCGCCATGAGGAGGCTGCAGCTCGAGCTCGAGCTCCTCCTTTCATCCCTTCATCCCAACGCCATCGGCGATCACGACGTCCAAGGCACTAGTGTTGTTGCCACTATTAGCCATATCCGCACGGTCGCTGAGGCCATGATGGCCGCCGGCTACGCCAAGGAGTGCGTTTCCACCTTCAAGTCGCACCGCCGTGCAGCGGTGGCCGGCACGGTGCAGTGCCTGCTCGGCTTCTCACCTTCCCAGCACGCCCACTTCCATAAGCTTACATGGGGCCAAGTGGACGGCAAGGTGCAGACATGGCTCGCCGCCGCAAGATTCGCGTTCAAGTCCACCTTCTCCGAGGAGAGAGAACTCTGCGGCAGTGTCTTCGCCGCCGACGCGGCTGTCAGCGACGCGGTGTTCGCGGGCATCGCCAGCGATCAGGCCGCGGACCTCCTCGCTGTCGCTGAGGCCGCCGTGGCTCCTGCGCGCCGCGTCCCGGAGCGGCTCTTCCGCGTGCTTGATGTCCACGACACTCTCACCGAGGTACTGCCAGCGATCGTGTCCGTCTTCGGGGACAGGTCAGATGTCGCGCTCCGCGCCACCGCCGCTCTTGGCAAAGTCGGCGAGGCGGCGCGCGGCAATCTGTCCAGCTTCGAGGAGGCCATCCAGAAGGATACGTCGAAGGCGACCGTGCCCGGCGGCGCTGTGCACCCGCTCACCCGCTACGTGATGAACTACCTCGTCTTCCTCGCCGACTACCAGGACGCCCTTGGCGGCTTATACCAACAAGGCCAAGGCACGCATCTGCAGTCAGTGGACACCTCCGGCAGTGACTCGTCGGATTCGCCCTCCTCCTCGTTGAGCTTGTCATCGAATCCTATTGGTTGGCTGGTGCTCGTCCTGCTGCGCAAGCTGGACGCCAAGGCCGGGAGCTACCGAGAAGCGGCTCTGAGCTCCCTGTTCTTGGCGAACAACACGCATTACGTTGTCAAGAAAGTGCGCAGCAGCAGCAAGCTGGAAGGGATCCTCGGGGAGGATTGGACGGAGGCGCACAGGGCAAAAAGCGGTGGCACGTGGACGCGTGTATGCGCGCGACCTGGGGCAAGGTGGTGGTGGGTGGGGGCGAAGGCGTAGAGGCGGCGGTGATGGAAGCGATGGCGATGCAGGGCAGGTGGGTGGCACTGGCAGCAGACGACGAGATGGCCGAGGCTGTGAGAGCAGCGACGGCTGCGGCAGTGGTGCCAGCGTACAGGGTGTTGTATCGACGGAACGGCTCTGCGGAGTGGCTGACGCCGGGGGACGTGAAAGCGATGATCAGCGGGCTGTTTGGCGTGCCACGAAATGTAGCTACAGGCTGCAATAGCCGGCCGGGCGGCGGGAGTGCACCGCGATGTCGCCGTCGGAAGGTGATCCATGCATAGAGATCTTATTGTGCGAGCGCTTGTTTTTTCAAATTCAAACTCCAAAGTACAGGATATTCTTGGTGTTCCAGTCATACTAGTGTATCTGTACTACTTAAAACTAGCAGCGTGACCCGCGTATTTGCACGGCTAGATTTTTTTAACAGTTTATAGTATCAAATGATATAACTTATATGCTTGAGGACATATTAACATATTTTGTAGACTATTTAGATTTTTAAGACATCACAAACATTAGAAATGACAATAGAAGCTTGAAGAAAAAATCAACTTAAGGGGTGTAATTGAATTAAAAGCTTTGATAAAAAAAATCATTGAGAATAATAAGTTGTTAGGGGTTCTTAGAAACGTAGCAACTCTTCATCTTACATAAATCATATAGCTATATAACCCTGTTTTTTCTCCTTTAGTAACTCTTTTTTTCAAAATATATGGAACATATTTACCTCTATTTAATCTCAAGTAATACGTTGATTATTTTACATGTTATTAAAATCCATTGTTCATGTATATACTGATACATTATGTGCGACTTACTTTGAACGTATCTTCCTCATACACTGGCTGCCATGTAGAACCATATGTTTTATATCTCTTACTGATCGCCCCACAACGTTTCTGCTTCAACTGCCAATAGCAAATCCAATTTTTTTATCGATCCCTCTCAACTGCTGCTCTTTTAATGTAATACTCTATCGTATAACTATCTTCTATTTCTCTCCAATTATTACTTAATGCTAAACGTTAACAACATCAACATGCAATGAATACATTGCTTATCCCTACCGGGGACACCCATCATGCTCTCACCAGTGACCCCAAGCCTATTATACTCTCACCAGTGACCGCACGCCTATTCCATAGAGTAGTGTCATATCTACTCTGAGTTTTTTGCAACTTGTTTTGATTCAAACGAATTCATGCATACATGTACACATGCAAAATATTATACATGCTTGATTTACACTTGTCCCATATCGATTGTTTCTCTTATTCGATGTTTGCCAACTCAACGATGTTGCTTCCTCATCACTAACGCGGTGACCTCCCATCTTCTATGATGTTAGCATGTTTGCTTTAGTTTTTATCTAACAATATGGAGAATTTTCCCACCATTGTGTGTCGTGTCATGTCCCTCAGCAATGATAGCATATTTCTAGCTACCTAATGGATATATATATCCTCTGTAGCTCGTCTTCCATGCAAAACTCCATTTACTCTCTACCAGGGCCTCTCCATCATCAAGCTTCAACAATGCAGACGCTCACCACTCGTCATCACGACTTTTGGCTCCTTCAGCTTTAGCCTTTCTCTTTTTATTTTATCTTTATTCTAAATTTCAGTTATTTTTTGTTGAATTCATACATAAATCCAATAGCTAATGTTTCTTTAATTTTTATGATGATTATATTTATTTAGGGATTTTATTTAGAAATTCATATGGAAATTGAATTGGAATTCTTATGCAAAACAAATTAGTATTTTTTTGTTTGAATTCCAAATCATATTTGTGTATTGTTGGATCATACATTATATATATATATATATGTATATATATAATAGTTTTAGATTGGAATCATATACAAATCCAATTGGTATTTTTTTATTTCATTTTTATTCTGAATTTAAGCTATTTATGGATTTAACTCTAGAGTTCATATGGAAATCAAAATGCTAATTTTATTTTGTTTTTTATTCTAAATTTTAGATTTAGGTTCGTATTCGTATACACATCCAATTACTAATTTTTAATTGATTTTTGTTTCAAATTTTATTTTTATTTTGATGTTAGTATAGAAATCAAATTGCTAATTTTATTTTTATAGGGAATTTTGGTTTTTTATTGTACTTGACATGTACTCTTTATTTCAATTCTATGGAAATCAAATTCCTATTTTCTATCCGAATTTCAATTTTTTATGTTGGAATTCGTATACAAATCCAACTACTAATTTTTATTATAAATTTCAATTTTATTTTGATGTTTGTATGAAAATCAGATTACTAATTATCTTTTGTTTTTTGTTCAATTTTTTATTGTACTTGGACTCTTTCTTTTAGTCGTATGGAAATCAAATTTATGATTTTATTTTATTTCGAATTTTAGTTAATTTTGTATTGTACATAACACAAACTCTTGTATTGTACATGATATAAACTCTTTATTTTAATCTAGACCGTTATAATCTGGATCTACCATTATCAATGGTGTAGATCTTTCTTTTTTTTCCCTCCGATTAATGTAGGAATTTCTAGGCTTGAGAGCGAACGTGGTGGCTTCTTTTGTCTCTGCTTTAATATTATAATAGATAGATGCATAGGGAGATCAACGCAACATGCATGTAAGCCAAAAACTCAAATGTGTTGTTGTGTGTGGGTTGTGTGTATCACCAGCTCCCTTGCACAGAAAAACTGAGGCAAGAAAGATAAAAATAAATAATCTGATCAGTTTATGCCTTCCGGACAGATCTTTTTCAGTTTCAGGTACTGATAAATTGCATCTGACCAAAGAGATCACAGAGAGAGAAAACCAAACATAAATTATGAAGCGAACTAAACCATTGACTTAAGCCGGCCGATGGTTTGCTAATGTCAAGGGTGTTACTGATTATTCGATAGCAGCGGCTAGCTAAGCAAGAAATATGAAAGTTTGTCGGCAAGATGAAAACTATATGTAGATAATTAAACAAGGAGCTAGGAACATGACAGGGAGATTTGCTAGGCCGAACGAGAGAAAGAGCTGAGAGATCGATCTACGTGCATGTATACGAGCGGTGCAGATACGCGAATCGTTTTCTTTAAGGACATCGTATAGGCAGACATGTTATTATCTCGATCTGGAAACATGGATCCAGCCAAACTGCAGATACTTGAGAGTTGAGACAGTTAGGTTTCGACCAACACAGTCAAATGGTATCGCAGCTACGTACGTGTAATGGAGTGGCTTCGCTTTTGTTTTCTGAAATTGAGGGAGTGAAATGAACTCCAAAAGATACCTTACCTTGCTCTTTTCGATATTTCTAAAGAGTTGGATCGTAAGGTACTTGACATTTGTGTGCACGCTGGCTAAGAAAAGGCCCATATACAGAAAAAGAGAGGCCTGCACGATTAAGAAATAAAAGCAAGGTACTTTCACGGCCCACACAGGAGTTGAATAGATGCAACTTATCGTTTTGAGAGGTGCTTGCTTTCGTGCTTTTTATTTTCATAGTTGCATAAATATTAAAGTATAAATAAAAGGTAGATGGCGATTATTTATCCCTTCGCTTGTTTTAAAATTTGTGTAACTTGTATTGGGAGGGAAAGAATTGAAGCACTGCTCTATCGTTATTTTGAAAAAAATCTAACTTGAATAGGTAGGTGCGGATGACCGGGGTGCCAATGATGCGTTAAGTTTTTTAAAAATAAATTAACGAGGAGCTATGAAATTTCATTATCGAAGGATAACGATCGACCTACAAACTCATTCCCATGTACACCCACGCTCTCGGCTTCGTAAGCGTCCACGTCGAGCAACGCTCGAATGCAAGTGGACCGCGTGCGCTCCAGCGCACTCGCCAACGGAGCAACGCTCGGCTCCTCGATGGGTTAAGTTTTTAATACGGTTTGGCTTTGGATAGGTAGAAGCGGACTGAGTTTGTGAATGAATTAATTAGGTTTTAATCCATTAGCAGGTCTACGCGCTCGAACAAAATCAAAAGGGGTACATATAGGAACGAAATATCAACATTGGAAAACTAAGCTTTAAACTAAAAAAAGGAAGGACAGAAGGGGAGATGCTAGTGGTTTTTTTTGGTCTAGTATGAACTGTAGGCTTCTTAGCATGTAGAAATGCCAAAACGAAATTAAGGAGCCCGCTGCCCATGTTGACCTGCGTGCGAAGCTTACTGTATAACCATGGATCATAGGAGCATTAACTTGACGCTGAAGCACACTGTTAACGTCAATAAACCAGTGGCGTCACCTGGTTAGTCACAGCAGACGTCGTTACACTGCTCAAGGCAACTAGCTGTCCTGGAAGGCTTGAATAATCAACGCTTGTGTCGGATGAATTGGTGCTCAAGGCAACTAGCACATTGATTAATCACTATGATGGGTTATTTACTGGCGAGTTTTGAGTTGACTTGCAACGTAAGATCTGACGCCTTGGAAGAAAGAAAACGTAAGAGCTGACAGACCGCAAACTAGTTACTAGCTCCCCTCTTCGATCCGTAGCAAAGAAGGAACAAGTTCACCGGCAGGCTAGTCAATATATACTTGCGAAGGTCCAAAAACATTTGTTTACTTTCCCCACGCAAAATCATCTCGCTCCCAGTATAAATATATATATTCATGTCGATGCCTTGCCTGCTACTGACCACAGTGCCGCCCGCTCCGCTCTCCGTCTCCGTCTCCGTCTCCGTAGGAAGCAAAGAAGGAAGCTCGATCGATGTCGCGCGGCGGCGTGCGCAGCAGCCGCTCCGACTCCGCCACCGCACCGCGTGAGGCTCAACCTTCGCCAAGCCACCAGCGCACGCTCTCCGCCGCCTCCCTCGAGGAGAGCGTCGCCGCGGCCACCGCCCTCGTCGACAAGTGGCACCCCGACGCCGACCGGGGCTCCCTCTTCCTCGACAGCCCGAACAGTGACCGGGAGGCCCGCCACTTCCTGCGCGCCACCGCCGGCCTCCACCGCGCCATGCTCCTCCTCGCGTCGGACGCCGCTGGCCTCGGCGACAGCAGCGATGGCCTCGTCCAGGCGCTGGCGCTTCTCCAGACCGCCATGCGGAGGCTGCAGCTCGAGCTCCAGCTCCTCCTCTCATCCCTTCGTCCCAACTCCATCGGCGATCACAACGTCCAAGGTACTAGTGTTGTTGCCACTACTAGCCATATCCGAACTGTCGCTGAGGCCATGATGGCTGCCGGCTACGCCAACGAGTGCGTTTCCACCTTCAAGTCGCACCGCCGTGCAGCGGTGGCCGGCGCGGTACAGAGCCTGCTCGGCTTCTCGCCTTCCCAGCACGCCCACTTCCATAAGCTTACCTGGGGCCAAGTGGACGGCAAGGTGCAAACATGGCTCGCCGCCGCAAGATTCGCGTTCAAGTCCGCCTTCTCCTGGGAGAGAGAGCTCTGCGGCAGTGTCTTCCCCGCCCATGCGGCTGTCGGCGACGCGGTGTTCGAAGGCATCGCCAGCGATCAGGCCGCGGACCTTCTCGCCGTCGCTGAGGCCACCGTGGCTCGAACGCGCCGCGCTCCGGAGCGGCTGTTCCGCGTGCTTGACGTTCACGACACTCTCACCGAGGTACTGCCAGCGATCGTGTCCGTCTTCGGGGACAGATCAGAGGTCGCGACCCGCGCCGTCGCCGCTCTTGTCAAAGTCCGCAAGGCGACGCGCGCCACCCTGTCCAGCTTCGAGGCGGCCATCCAGAAGCATACGTCGAAGACGACCGCGTCCGGCGGCGCTGTGCACCCGCTCACCCGCTACGTGATGAACTACCTCGTCTTCCTCGCCGACTACCAGGACGCCCTTGGCGGCTTATACCAACAAGTTCAAGGCACGCATCTGCAGTCGGTGGACACCTCCGGCAGTGACTCGTCGGATTCGTCCTCCTCCTCGTTGAGCTTGTCGTCGAATCCTATTGGTTGGCTGGTGCTCGTCCTGCTGCGCAAGCTGGACGCCAAGGCCGGGAGCTACCGAGAAGCGGCTCTGAGCTCCCTGTTCTTGGCGAACAACACTCATTACGTTGTCAAGAAAGTGCGCGGCAGCAGCAAGCTGGAGGGGATCCTCGGGGAGGATTGGACGGAGGCGTACAGGGCAAAGGCGCGGCGGCGTGTTTGCGCGCGGCGTGGGGCAAGGTGGTGGTGTGGGGGGGCGAAGGCATGGAGGCGGCGGTGATGGAAACGATGGCAATGCAGGGCATGTGGGTGGCAGCAGACGACGAGATGGCCGAGGCTGTGAGAGCAGCGACGGCTGCGGCAGTGGTGCCAGCGTACAGGGTGTTGTATCGACGGAACGGCTCTGCGGAGTGGCTGACGCCGGGGGGCGTGAAAGCGATGATCAGCGGGCTGTTTGGCGGGCCACGAAATTTAGCTACAGCCTAGCCTACAGGTAGCCGGCCGGGCGTCGGGGGGTGCACCGCGCCGTCGTCATCGGAAGGTGATCCTTGCATAGAGATTTTATTGTGCGTGTTGAAGTATAAGTGAATTGTTTATCTTTCCTCATCAGCTTAATCTTTTGGGTGAAATAGTTAGTGCATGCAACTCAATATAGTATCAGAGTCAAGAAGTCTCGAGTTCAAGACCCGATTGGCGCAATTAAAAAAAGTAGGTTTGAGGGAGTCTACATGTGAGGGGAGTGTTGAAGTATAAGTGAATTGTCCATTTTTCCTAATCAGTTTAAGCTTTTGAGTGAAATAGTTGGTGCATACAACTCAATAATGTGCGTGCGTGTTTTTCAAATTCAAACTCCAAAGTACAGAATAATCTTGGTATTCCAATCATATATCTGTATTACTTAAATTGTGCGTTCTCTGTGAAAACTCGAACCCACCCACATCGCCTTAAAAAGTCGACGCCAGCAGGTGGCCTCACGCGCCCCGTCTTGCTTTTTCCACTAACAGTCGCCACCTCCTCTTCCCTTCTCTCTCTCTCCCCCTAGTACACCCTGGTTTTATATGTCACAGGACGTCTTCACTACTCCGACAGCACCAATACGTCCTGCTAGGAGTACTCGTGGACATACTCCTGACCAACTGACGTATCCCTCCGGGCATGTGTAGCGTCGTAGGAAGCCTGGGACCACACGAGGAGTAACACCGCGCAGAAACGCCAGTTAGTTTTTTCCTTTCATACATGATGTAGTAAACATAATATTGTGCTTTACTTTCTTAGATTATGTACCATTCAGCTATGACATTTTGTTTTCTTAAGTTATCTTCTATTAAGATATGATCACCTTTCGAAGTCAAAAGTGACAACACTCTGCCCACCGCTTTCCGCTTTTTCAGTCTGATTGGACAACACGTTGCCAGCAGCATTCTTAGCCCGATTTTAGTACTCGTGGCAGCGTGTTGTCAAATCGGTCTAAGAAAACTGCTGCCAGCCTATTGTCACAGTGGCCTGAAAAGCCGAGGAAGCAACACGCTACCTATTGATTTCTCAGTTCGATTTGTCACATCCTCCTGAAAAGGTGACGAGACGCAACCCCCGTTTTTACATAGCGACATAAAACACACTGTCTGTCTCAGAGCGAAGTGGCAACACTCTGTAATCCACCGCTTTCTCAGACCGAAACGACAACATGTTGCAGCCCACTTTTTCAGACCAAAGTGACATATAAAACCACCTGCCACCCAAGCAGCCCTTCTTCCCTACCCCAACCTACATTCCATTGCAATGATAGACCGAGGAGGAAGCTCAAGCCTTGGGAGGGGTAGACAGGGAAGACTATAAAAGATCAAACCGCAGGCACACATACACAGCTCCCACTCATACTTCACCATGGCTGGATCCTCTAGCAAAGCATTATCGTGGACACATGATATGAGCAGTGTAGCCTTTCATTACACGTTGAAGGTTACGCGTAATGGAAAAGATGATCCGTTCAAGGAGGAGAACCTAAGTAAAGTGGTGTCCAAATTGCAAGAGTGGTATCCGATATTATCGAGGCATAAGGTGATAACCTCTGTCCTGAACCTTGTGACCTCCAACAATCTCAAGGCTAGAGTTGGCCAGATGGGCGGCCTGGCCCGGCACGGCCCGGCCCGGCCGAGGCACGGCCCATCTAGGCACGAAGGCCCGGTCGTCTTGTGTCGTGCCCGCCCATGGGCGAGATCGAGGCCGAGCACGGCATGCAGTGCATGGGCCGTGCTGCGTCTTGCCCGAGCACGACTCAGCACGGTGGGCCTCGGGCGGCCCACCAGCCCGTGTGGAAAAAAAAGGAAAAAATAGGGGGAAAATTAGGAAAAATTATAAAAAATGAGGAAAAATATGTAGAGTTAGAAAATAGCATAAAAATGACGTACAAAAAATTGAGACAAAAAACTGTAGAACATGTAACAAAGAGCTTTATTAATGTTTGGATGGTTGCCTCGTTAAAAACTTTGCCAAGTAAAAACTCATGTAGAGAAAACCTTGACAAAGAAAAGAGTACAACAAAAGCTCTAAGCCTCTAATACATACTAAGAGGTAGATGGAGGGTCTTCGTCATTGTCGAGGTAGAGATTTTCGAAGGCTTCCTCTAGTTCTCGGTTTTCAGCGGAATGTTGAGTTCTTGTATCAGCGTGTTCCCAGTCTTTGATAGTCATGCGCATCTCCACCATATCACTCGATAGGCTTGTTCTTCTCTCTAATATTCTGCCGGAGAGACTGAAGGCAGACTCGGAGGAAACCATCGAGACTGGAACAGTTAACACATCTCGAGCTAATATGGATAGCACGGGATATGTTAGCTTGTGCTCATGCCACCATTGAACAATATTGAAGACATCGTCTCCTTGTTGTTGGTAATCCAGGAGACGCGTCACCACTGTTGTAGAACACATGCACGAAGAAGAAGAACCCCCATATAGGCGGATAGTTCCCGGAGGAGACTTGTTGGAGATTCTGCGGCTTGTATCACCACTCCTAACCCGAGTGTCAAGGTTATTCAATCCGGATTGTAGAACAATCCGATACTCCGGATAGTCCAATCGAGGAGTCCTAACCGCCGGATACTCGAAGAAGAACCCTTGATTTTGCCCCACACGGTCTTTTTCTTACCAAACACAACAAAAGAGTAGATCGGGCAATTTCAAGATTCAAAATCAAATGCTAAAGCAAGAGAAAGAAGCAAACTTGGAGCGATGATTTTCACCCAGTTCGGATCCTTGAGGATCCTACGTCTCCGTTAGGCGGCTCGGTCACACTTGGTGCGGGATCTCTTTCAACCCTCTTCCTCAAGTGTTGCTGAAGACCTTCACCATATAATTGATGACATCTTCGCCTTGTCCAACTCGACTCGATTCACCTCATGAGACTCTCGTCCTATCAACCTTGACTTGATCATCCTCTCGGCGAACTCCTTGATGCTTGTTGACCTTGATCATCCTCCAAGATACTTGTTGTAAACTACTCATGAAAGACATTAGTCCCAAAAGCTCAATTAGTTTATATTTTGAGAGCGATTGATTACAACAAGTGTTTCATATAAAGACATAAGAAATGTTCTCTACTAAGTGCAGTAAATGTAATAAATTGAATAATCTTCCCACAACATGACCTAAAATAGAGAGGTGATCGTTACCAAATCCTCTAAGTTTTGCTCTAGGATCTAAAATAAATGAATATATATGCACAGACATATAGAAGTGGAATTTCTTTCCAATATTTCAAATATCATTTGTTTTCTAAAATAAAGGCGGGCATATAGAAGTGGAATTTCTTTCCAATATTTCAAATATTTTGTTTTCATTGCGGTGACAGAATCTCTTAAAATTATGTCATTTTCGTTGTTCTTAAAATGGGTAGCCATATCTAAGATATGATGCACAATTAGAGAAGATGTGGGTTCATAAACTGCGGATAAAGCAACTGTGGAGTCATAAAAAACTTCAAGAAACTGAAGTAACTTTGATGCAACATACCAATTGACGAATACTTATAACAGGGGTACCCCAACGGCCCAGGGTGACGAGCAAGCTGCCTCAAGCATAGCTCAAGCCTAAAAGGCCGCTCCAGGCCCGCTACCGACCAAAGTACCTGCGAGGCCACACAGGACGCCCATGCCCGACCGATCGGGGTAGGCATCCCCGACCAAGCAGGGCTCCCGACCTCCGCAACGGGTCGGATCCCCCGACTCCGACCAAACCAAGGCAACCTCCGCCAAGGGCCACGTGTCGAAGCCTTCGCCAGCTAGCAGCCACGTGCCCCACAGATGGGGACAATCGAAGTGACAGCGCGGGAGCAGGTGGCTCTTTCCCAAGATGGCATAAATGGCTACTGAAGTCAAAGCTTCCGGCCCCATCAACTAGTCACGTACAATACGAAGGCACGCTCCCTCCAGAGGCAGCACCAACGTTATACACAGCAACGTCAAACACTCGTCGGAGCTCACGAAGCGGTCGCCATTTCCCAGCGGCGACCTAACCGCTCGCCCAACAAGACTACCGACCAGGCGTGGGCAAGACCGGCGATGACCGGTCGGCGAGCGAAGGACCGAAGCTCTTAGCATAGGTCACCTCGCCCTTCCCCAACTTTCGATGTAACTTTGCCCCTTCCTCTGTATAAAGGAGGCGGGAACCCCGAGAAAAGACCACGGCACACACGCCGCGAGCAATTAGCATTCTTACGCTAAGGCTCTCATTTCGCGCTGTGTAAACATTGTGTAGCCATCGCACTAAAGGCAATACAATAACACCGCCTGAATGGAGTAGGGACTTTAGGCGAACGATATCGCCTTGGGCTTACGAGTCTAACCATTCGGGGAGAGGCGTCACGGCCCCTTAGACTTACAAATTTACTTGCGGTGCTCGAAGCCGACGGTTGGCGCGCCGGTAGGGCCTTTGCGGCGTCTTCATCAACATCTCGGATTCCCGCTTGCCTCCACGATGGCATCTTTCACCGCGGCAGCGCAGCTGCGTGCGAAGCGATCCGCTTCGTTCGCCGACCGCGCCACTTGGCGGAGGCTCGTGCTTATCCCGCCGTCTCCGGAGACCGGCGCCGTCGAGGCTGCGCCGTCTCCCACGACCTCGCCAAACTCCGGCAGGGCACCCTATAGGCCCGGCGGAACACGAAACACCTCGCCGCCGGCAATAGCTCCCATGGGCTCGGGCGGTGACCATGTCACCCCGCGAGCTCGAGAACTTGTGGCGATGGCGGCTACATGCCGCCTCCGTCCATGATTCTTGCAAGATTCTTCCGACCACGATTCCGGCCGACACGGGCAAACCACCTGAGTGGCACTCTCGCGAGTGCAACATGGCGAACACAGTCAACGACCATAACCCCGCGACTACGAGGGCCCCATCCGGCGCACTAAAGCGCGGGAGGAGAAATCCAGCGAGCGCACGAGCGAGCGCTCAAGCTCGCCTTGGCTGAGCCGGCGACGGCCACAAGAGCTGGAGGATCGAAGGGCCGAAGCTCGATAAGCTCGAGCCGACTGGAGCGACATGAGCCCGAGCCCCATCACATTGCTTGGCGGCGCGCGCGAGCGCGCGCATCGGTCGCCATAAGCCGTGGAGAATCGATGACCTTCAGTTCTTCCCCCACGCAAGCCAGAACGTGGTTGCAGCCGCGATGCTGCTCCGAGGCCTGCCTGAGCCGGCTGACCCGGAGACCAAAGCCACGTACCAGAACCTCCGGGGGCTGGTGGAGCGTGCGGCCATGCAGCACATGCAGGCCTCTGGCTCCTACCACTCGGGTGCCACCTCTGGACGCCGGGCCCGTACCGCTACTCGGAGTCAGCTGGGCCCGGCAAAGGCAGCAACGCACCACGAACAACCCCAGGCCTCGCGCACCCCAGTGCGCCAGCGCCTCGGAGACGATTACGACGTCCGCGCCACCCTCGAGGCGCAAAGAAAAGCGGTGGACGAAGCCGCCCACTCGCGTGTTGTGGACAGCGGACGCCGTCACCACCGAAGCCCAAGCCCCGATGGTCCGGGACCACGGGCCTTCTGCCAGGGGATTCGCCATGCGGATTTCCCTGCCAGATTCAGGGCACCAACCAACATTGCCAAATACACCGGGGCCACAAACCCCAGCGTATGGCTTGAAGACTACCGGCTCGCATGCCGGGCGGGGGGAGCAACGGATGATCTTTTCATCATCCAATACCTCCCCATCTACCTTGCGGACTCGGCTCGAGCCCTGGCTCGAGTACTTGCCGCGAAAACCATCGAGGCTGGGTGACTTGAAGACCCTCTTCGTCGGCAACTTCAGAGCACTTAAGCATACAGGAACTCACGGGACTGAAGGGCTGGCGGCGACCGGAAACTCTCGGGACTACATCGGCGATTCTCCGCCAATGCAGCGAGCTCCCGACATCTCCGCGTCGATGTCGTGGGGCATTCATCTGGCACCTCTGCAAGGCCTTGGTGCATAAAGCGGGCTGCGTCAAGCCGGGACCACGAAGAACACGGATATCGCCACCAACCACGCCTCGGCGAGGCCGTGGGGCCATCTTCGAAGGAGGAAAGGCCGGCAAGAAGAGCCGGCGCCGAGCGGTCCCCTCCGACCGCTCAGACAAGCGGGCGGCATGGAAAGCAGGTTCGCGAGAACCAAGTGGTCGCGACCGTCGGCCGCCACCAAGCGACAAGTCGACCGGCCGTCGCGCCCGATCACCGAAAAATTGATGGACGGCCGTGCCCAAACCACGGGTTCCCGTCAAACACAAGTCTGGGGTGCGAGGTCTGGCGTTTCCTCTCCGCGCCCCACGATGTTGCGCGAGGCAAAGGAAAAAGCGATCCGGCCCCACGGGCAGTGGAGAAAAGCGACGGCGAGTTCCCGAACCCGGCGGCTGCCTCATGATCTTTGGCGGACGGCGTGCTCGCCGACAGCGTCGGCTCAAGCTCGCCTACCACGAGCTCCACACGCCTCGCCGGTAGTCTCTCAATACCTTGGTGGTCGAATCTCCGATTCGTTCGATCGGACCGACCACCCGACCACGTCCACGGCCGGGAGGTATCCGCTCGTGGTCGACCCCATCGTGGGAAGCGCCTCGCCAAGGTGCTCACGGACGGCGGCGGCATCAACATCCTCTATGTTGAGGCGGCTCGGCGCCATGGGGTTCCTCGCTCGAGTCTCACGACCGAGCAAGGCGCCTTCCACGCGTCATCCACGGCGGCCAGCCCACCCGCTCGGGCGGTCGACTTGCCGTCACCTTTGGAGGACCGGAAATTTCCGCAAGAGACCCTCACTTTTGAGTCGTGGATTTCCCGGCTCCTATCATGCTAATGCAGGAGGCCATGCTCGCCAAATTCATGGCGGTCCCATTTCGCCTATCTCAAGTGAAGATGCGGGCGCGAGGAGTTATTACTGTGGCCTCATCTTTCCAGCTTGCTTACAACTGCGAGCGGAGCAGTTGTGAGCTAGCCTCAGCGGTCATTGCGATCGCCGAGCTCGCCAACCTCCGGAGGGAGGCCTCCGAGTCCGCCCCCGAATCTAGCAAGTCGGGGGCAGGATCCTTCAAGTCCGCCGAGGACACGAAGAAGGTTGCGGTCGATCCCAGCGATCTGGCCAAAGCCGTGCGGGTCGGAGCCACGCTCCCCGCCAAATAGGAAAGCGCGCCCGTCGACTTCCTCCGCGCCAACAATGACGTCTTCGCATGGAGGTCCTCCGACATGCCAGGAATCCCAAGGGAAGTCGTCGAGCACTCCTTGAGCATCCGACCAGGCTCAAAGCCGGTCGCCCAACGCCTGCGCCGCTTTGACGAGGAGAGGCGTAAGATCATAGGGGAGGAGATCGCCAAGCTTTTGGCTGCAGGGTTTGTAAAAGAGGTGTGCCACCCCGAGTGGCTAGCCAACCCTGTACTTGTAAAGAAGAAGAATGGGTAATGGAGAATGTGCGTTGACTACACGAGTCTGAACAAAGCGTGTCCCAAGGACCCGTTCCCCTTGCCCCGCATTGACCAAGTCATAGACTCCACCGCGGGGTGCGAGTCCCTTTCTTTTCTTGATGCCTACTCGGGCTATCACCAGATAGCGCTGAAGGAGTCCGACCAACTCGCGACTTCCTTCATCACTCCGTTTGGCTCATTCTGTTACGTAACGATGCCATTCGGTCTAAAGAACGCGGGTGCTACATACCAGCGATGTATGCAAACGTGTTTCAACGACCAGATCGGCCGCAACATTGAGGCGTGCGTCGACGACATCGTCGTGAAGACCAGGAAGGCCGATGACCTCATCACCGACCTAGGGGAGACCTTTGCGAACCTTCGGCGGTTTCGCATAAAGCTCAACCCTGAGAAGTGCGTCTTCGGGGTCCCCAAGGGAAAGCTCCTCGGCTTCATCGTCTCCGAGCATGGCATCGAGGCCAATCAGGAGAAAATCTCGGCGATCGTAAGGATGGGCCCGGTTGGCAACCTCAAAGGGATCCAGAGGCTAACTGGATACCTTGCAGCCTTAAGCCGTTTCGTGTCTCGCCTTGACGAGCGTGGAATGCCGCTCTACAGGCTGCTTAAGAAATCCGACCGCTTCAGCTGGACCCAGGAGGCTCAGGAGGCCCTCACCCACTTGAAGGCCTTCTTGTCCTCACCTCCGGTCTGGTTGCCCGGCACCAGGTGAACCATTGCTCCTCTACATCGCCGCCACTACCCAAGTCGTCGGTCGGCCCTTGTGGTGGAACGCAGCGGAAGAAGGCGAGAGCTCAAGGTACAACGGCGATCTACTTCATCGAGTGCTTTCGAGTCAAGGCTTAGTACCCACAGTGCGAAAGCGCTCTCTGCGATGCTCATCGCCAAAAGCTCGTCCATTACTTTGACCCGCCGCGCCATCACCGTGGTGACCGCGTCGCCGCTTCGGCGAGATCGTCCACAACCGCGGCGCCTCGGGAAGGATAGCCAAGTGGGCGCTCGAGCTCGATGGTCCGCGGCATAACATCGTTCCTCGAGCGGCGATCAAATCCACAGGCCACGGCGACCGTCGCCGAGTGGACCAAGCTCAGCGCCTCGGCGCTCGAAGACCCAGTCTTGGGCGATGTACTTGACGGTCCTACACCAAGAGCGCGCGGCGCGGAGTTGTCATCGTTCCCCACTAGGAGCAGACTTCATCGCCATCGGGTTGCTCTTGATCGACCAACAATGTCGCCGAGTATGAGGCTCGTCAGCGGTCTCGGATCGCTGCCGACCTCGGCGCTCGTCGACTCCACGTCCACGGGGACTCCAAGCTTATCGTCGACCAGGTCATGAAAGCAGCGGAGCCCCGAGATGCCCGCATGGCGTGTCTTGTCAAGAAGTGCGCAAGCTCGAGGAGCGGTTCAAGGGTTTGAGCTCCACCACGCTCTGAGCCTTCTAGCGGTGAGGCCGATTACCTAGCCAATCTTGCCTCGGCGAGGCGATCCCACAGGATCTTCGTCTGCGACCTTCTACAACCTTCCGTCCAGTTGGACTCGATGGCCGACGGTCTCCCGACCGCAGAAACACGGTCACCTACAACCGCCGTCTGCGGTCGGCGTAGACACAGTGGGTCGGGCGCGGCGTGCTAACAAGCGAATCCGGCCCGGAGGAAGCCTTTTATCGACCATCGGCGGGACGGGTCGCTTCCGCCGACCGGCCGAGGCCGGCGCCTCGCTCGTCGGCGAAATCCTTCGTCTGGTTGGGCGGACCTCTACAAAGAGTCCTGCAGGGTCCTCGGAGTGCGTTCTGGCCGACCAAGGAAGCGGATGTTGCTCGATGTCCATGGCGGGTCTGCGGTCACTATCTTTTACCCGATCCCTCGTAGGAAAGGCCTTTCGACAAGGTTTCTCTTGGCGACCGCCGTGTCCGGCGGCCGCGGATTATGCGCACTGCGAAGGATGCCAATTCTTCGCCCGTGGACGCATCGCGACCAGAACCTGCGCAGGCGATCCCCATCACATGGCCGTTTGCGGTGTGGGGACTCGATCAGTCGGGCCCTTTAAGAAAGCGCCGGGGCTTTACTCATCTCCTCGTCGCGGTAGACAAGTTCACCAAGTGAATAGAGGCCAAGCGGTCGTGGCGTCACGTCGGTCTGGCGGCCACCTTCTTCCGCGACATCGTCTTTGGTTTGGAGTCCCGAACTCTATCATCACCGACAATGGGGCGCGCGATTCACGGGAAGGAGTTCCTCGAGTTCTGCGGCGACTTCAACATCCGCATCGATTGGGCGGCCGTGGCCCATCCGCGGACTAACGGTCGGTCGAGCAGCGCCGCGGCATGATCCTCCAAGGACTCAAGCCACGGATCTTGATCGGCCAAAGCATTTCGCGAGGCGATGGGTGGCCGAGCTACCCTCCGTCCTCTGGAGCTGCGGACCACACCGACTCGAGGCGGCCGGGTTTACACGTTCTTCATGGTGTTGGTCTTTGGTATCACGCCAACCGGCACGGAATCGGCGCCCCAAGACTACAAGCCTTGGCGAGGCTCGGGGCTCGCCTCGCAACAAGGCGCCATCGACCCGGCTTGGCGAGTGCGCGATGTGGCCATTCTCGATCGGCCAAGTATCAACAAGCTCTGCGGCGTTACCACGGCCGCCCGAGTTCGAGGCGATCCTTGGTGGCGACACAGGTCTGCGTCGGTCGGTCGGCAAAGACAAGCACAAGCTCTCGTCGCCCTGGGAAGGCCCCTTCACCGTCGTAGAGGTTCTTCGGCCTGACACCTTTCGACTCAGGGACACGGATGGCCGAGTCCTCCCCAACGCTTGGAACATAGAAAAGTTAAGGCATTTCTATCCTTAAGTCCTTTTCTTATTCCTTGCGTCGTCTTTACTTCTCCTTCCGAGCACCTGGTCGCCCTGCGGCGTTCGGGGGCTGCCCATGGGCGCCCCTATTCAGGCTGCTTCTGGTCGACGCCTATGCAGGTCGGTGACCTGACCGGTCGCGACGTCTTTCCCAAGCGGTAACCCTCTCGACCCGAGTGCTACGGCCTACGCCCCAGCGGCTACGGTTGCTAAGTAGCACCTTGCGGAAGAAGGAAGTACCCGAGCGAAGTGACCTTTGGTCGGTCGGGAACACTCCTCCCCTACGCAAACTAGGCTAACTCACGCGCTCATGCGGGTCGGTGACCCGACCGGTCACAAGGTCCATCCCGAGCGGTAACCCTCTCGACCCAAGTGCTACGGCCTACGCCCCAGCGGCTATGGTTACAAGTAGCACTTAGCGGAAGAAGGAAGTGCCCGAGTGGAATGATCCTTAGCCGGTTGGGAACATTCCTGTCCCTCACAAGTGCGTGTAACTGCTGCATAGCCAAAAGTTCCTATCCTCTCCGCCCCTCCCGAAGCAACCCGACCTACGCATAAGTGACCCCGGCGATCCTTACAGCTATGGCCGGTCGAGCACCCACCATGACATAAAAGAGGCGGGAGGCATCTTTGGAACTTCTTGAGTTTAAGATTATTTACGAACAATAGTCTTTACAATAAAGGGGTATGAATCTAACTTCTACTTATTCTTCTTGGAGGGCACTCTGCGGCGAGATGTGGCTGGCAATCTCCCGAGCGTGGGGCTCAACTTGGAGCTCGAACCTGTTGATCTCGTCATCGGTTCGGTTCCCAGCGATGCCGCTGCTCACCACCGCAAGGTCGATGCCGTCGTAATGGGAGACGGTATTGACCAGCGCCGAGGAAGCTCCAAGTGCGGCACCTATGGTCAGCGCTCTCTCAACGCGCCCCGGCACTCGGGCCAGCATGGGGGCGAGATCGCTCGGGCCCACCACGGTTCCAAGGACCCGGTCGCAGACATCCCGGTCGGCCTTGCGAAGGGCCTCCAGTTCCGCGGCCAGTTCGGCCCGACCGCCTTTGGCTACCTTCAGCGCCGCCTGCGCCACGTCCCACGCCGTGACCGCCTCATCACGAGCCTGCAGGGAATCCTTCCGTGCCTCTATAGCGACGTTCAGATTCTTCTGCAGCTCTGCGGATCATAACATCTCCAGATGAGCACGCCTTATATGTCGCGCTGGCAGAATTGACCAAGGAGTTGAGACACTTACCGGCTGCAGAGCTCGCCAAGTTGCTGGTTTCTTCCCTGACTGCCTCGTATGAGGTCCTCAAGGAAGCCAGCTCCTTCCGAGCGGTCTCCCGCTCAGAACGTACTCGATCGGCGTCTTTCCAGGCCCGGTCCCGCTCGTCTCGCAGAGCGGGTTACGCTGCGCTTCAGCGCGGCCTCTGCGTGTGGCGGCATCCTTGGCGCTGGTAGCCTCCGCCAGGAGGGACTCGAGTTCCGCCACCCTCGCCCTCAGAGACTTGGCCCCCAGGCGCTCTTCGAAGAGGGCCTTTGTGGCCTGATCCAGCTCTTGGCGGGCCTCCGCCGTTTCCGCCCGCCTGATGGCCAGAGCCTCTTGAGCCATGCGTAGCTCACGGCGCAGCCGATCACATTCCTCCACGCAGACCACCCGGCCGGTTGTCCGAAAGGCCGTAGGAGCTCGGCCTTGCCCTCAGTGAGCCGCGAATCTTTGCAAAATGCCAACACTCCGTCAGTCTCGCTGCAAATTCATCAAAAGGTACGAGAGGTCGGGCTTCTGATCAACTTACCAGGCTATCCGGCCGGACTCCCCCGGCCATCGCGTCCAACGCCCTGGCGGAGGATTCGAGAGCGAGAGCCAGACCCTTTCGGATATGGTCTATCTCAGCCTCGGCGTCCTGAGCACCTTGCTGGAGGGCGGCCCACTCGCTCTCCTCCGCTTCGTCCAAGGTCCCTGACCTACGGGCCATACCCGGCAACAGGCCCTCGGTCGCCCGTTCGGATGGGACGCCACCCGACCAAGCCCCCACGGGCAGGGGTGGTGGAACTGGCCCCTCGGGAATCCCCTCGGCGACCTGCGCTTGCGGGGCCTCGACCGAGACCTCTCCTTGAGGCAAGGGGTCGGACGTCTCCAGCACCGCCGCCGTCTCTGTCGGCGAGCTCGCAGGTAGCGTCGTCGATTCTCCCTTCGTAACGACGACCGCGCCACCCGGCGGCGTCCCCGGCGGAGGCGGCGGGAGCCCCTCACCGACCTCGGATTCTGAGTGAGGCCCCGTCCCTCCGACGGCAAGCGCGCCTGGCTCGACCGCTGCGCCCGGCCGTCGCCAACCCGGTCGGCGTCTCGGCACCAGCTGCGGCGCCCGCGCCGTGTGACTCTTCCGACGGCGAGAATGGCGCCGTCCTTGTGGAGCCACCACGGTAGCGCCGCGGTGCGACACGGTCACCCGTATAGGCCTTGCACATCGCAAGCACTTAGGAGTTGTTCGGGCGGCTTTGTGGCAACAATGTTCGAGCGAGAAAAGGGTACTTCTCGGCCGGCGGGTGCGCGCGGCAGCGCCCTCTTTGCCGGTCCCCTCTAAGGGCGGGTCGCCGCGCTTCCCGAAACCGCCTCCACAGGCGCCTCCACTGGAGGCACGGCGGCGACGTCGACCGCCACGGTCGCCCTCGCCGGGGCCCCCGGCCGCGGTGCCTCGCGTTCGCCCTCCGCCCGGGGCCCCCCGGCCGCAGTGCCTACGCATTCGCCCTCCGTCGGGCCCCCGCTCGGGCCACCTCCGGTCGACGAGTCAGAGAAGAACCCACGGTATGGGTGACCGGGGCTACCCCCGCTGCTGTCGGTGGAGGTCGTCCCCGCAGCGGTGGTCTCAGACACATCCTCACCACGCGCGGCCCTCGCCGCGCGCTCCTTCTTCTTCTTCTTCCTCTCCTCCTCCTTCCGCTTGTTGCGGGAGGAGTCAAGCTGTGCGGCCTCCGCACGGGCCGCTGCCCTCGACGCCTTCTCCCCCGGGAGCAACGCCCGGGAGACCATCCCCGAGAGCCCCTAGAAGATGCGAAAACACGGTCAGACTGGGCGCCAAAGGCAAAGGGAAGAGAGAGACGAGAAGAAGTCCGCCCAACCTACCAGATTTGGGGGGTGGGCCGTCGAGAATGGCTCCGGGTGGCCGCCCACAGCCTCAGTAGCGCTTCCGCCCGTAACGGCGGCCACCCGAGCTTTGACCTCGGTCGCAGCGAGCTCGGGCTCCGCCATCCTCATCTTGTCGGACGCCCCCTCATACTGGAACAAGGGGCGCGGCCTGTGCATGAGGGGTTGCACGCGCATCCCCATGAAGGCACGCACGACGGCAGCGTCCCCTGTGAGCCCTGCTCCTTAGAGCCACGACACGCTCCACGATCGGGGCCACCTTCTTCTTCTCCTTCTTATCGGCACCCGGTCCATTCTTCCCCGCCACAGGAAGCTTGCCGTTGAACGACGGGGCGCTGTCTCCGACGTTCCGAACGTAAAACCACTCAGAACGCCATCCCTTGTTGGACAACGGTAGCTTGACGTCGAGGTACTCCGAGCTCCGGCGGCCGAAGGTGGAGGCGAAGCCACCGGTGGGCGCCCGCGTCGTCGTGGCTTGACCTTCCAGAGCCTTGCTTGGAAAAAGTACCTCCACAGTGCTCAGTGCGGCTCGATCCCCAAGAAGGCCTCAAAAAGCGTGATGAAAATGGCGATGTGGAGGACCCCGTTGGGGTTGAGATGGTGTACCTCTGCCTTGTAGTGAAAGAGCAGCCCTCGGACGAACGGGTGTAGCGGTAGGCCGAAGCCGCGCTCAAAGAACGAGGCGGGCACTACGACCTCGTCGTCCCTCGGCGAAGGGGCGGCGGCCCCCGTCGACACCCTCCAGTGAGAGAGGTCCTGCGCCAGGAGAAAGCCTTTCTTCACCAAACCGAGCGCACGGCTGGCCTGGGCAGAGCACTCCGGCCACGACATCCTCGCGAAAAGATGGCGAAAAGGTGAGGAAGGGAGAATGCTAAGAGTTCTCTTCTCTGGCTCTTTGTTGCTTTTTCTTGTCTTAGGCAAAAGGCTGGAAGATGAGGAAGGCAAGAGCGCGTGACTGCCCAAAACGTCCCAGCGACGTATTTATAGAATACGAGTGGGCACCGACCGAACGAGCACCCCTCGGCGAGCGCGCGTACACCCTCGTCTGCGCGCCGCGCTCTGGTAACTCGGTTTCAATTCCGCTCTGCATTTAATCCTGACAAGACAGTAGGAGCCGTAAAGACACCGCCTCGGGCCACGCATCCTGAGACCTCTCGGTCTCCGCCTTTAGGCCAGGACGGTTACCCCGAGGCGCGTGCAAGAGGCCCACTGGGCCGCTGCGGCCCCAAAATGGCAAGAGCTCAATGGCTCGCGAGGGGGCCACCAAAGTCATGGGTTCTAAAGGCCTATCCAACCAGATGGACATAAGGCCGCCCCAGCGAAAACCGAGCAAAGGACGGGTGCGAGGCGAGTCCCCAGTGATCCCCCTGTTGGGTCGACTGACGACCCAATCGCCTCTACTCGTGTCCGAGACCATACTTCACACTCTCCGGGAGCTCATCGATGGGCGACGGCCGGTATGCCACAGGTTGGCGGACGACCAGGTCCGTCACGGGATCGAGTAAAGAAAGGTTTTTATGGGTCGCCCCACGCGGGGCGGGACACCCTACTCGGGACCGTCGCTCGGAATGGTCCCCTTGGCGAGACCTCCCGAGGACCGCTCGGACTACCTGTTATTAGCTCCGCGAGCACGGCGTTCAAACCAACGTGGGTAAACGCGCGTCGCTCACCCCCTCCAGGTCCCACACCTGCGGACGGGGTATACGTGTGGGATAGACGACGGCCGCTCCTCTCGTAGCTACCCTCGCCGGACGAGGACTCGGGATGGATGCCCCACGTCTAGCTATGACGTAAAACGAGCCACATCCAGCTACGACGTTAAACGAGCACTCGGACACCCGAACCTCACGAAGAGGCATCCGGTCGTCCCTGCCGACCAAGGCACGGTCTAGCTTCGACGTTAAGCGAGCACTCGAACACCGAACCTCACGAAGAGGCATCCGGTCGTCCTGCCGACCAAGGCGCGGTCTAGCTACGACGATAAGCGAGCACTCGGACACGAACCTCACGAAGAGGCATCCGGTTGTCCCTACGACCAAGGCGCGGTCTAGCTCGACGTTAAATGAGCACTTTCGGACACGAACCTCACGAAGAGGCATCCGGTCGTCCTGCCGGCCAAGGCGCGGTCTAGCTACGACGTTAAGCGAGCACTCGGACACCGAACCTCACGAAGAGGCATCCGTCGTCCTGCCGACCAAGGCACGCGGTCTAGCTACGACGATAAGCGAGCACTCGGACACCGAACCTCACGAAGAGGCATCCGGTCGTCCCTGCCGGCCAAGGCGCGGTCTAGCTACTGACGATAAGCGAGCACTCGGACACCGAACCTCACGAGGATGCCTCGGTGCGTCCCTGCCGACCAAGGCGCGGTCTAGCTTCTGACGTTAAGCGAGCACTCGGACACGAACCTCACGAAGAGGCATCCGGTCATCCACCGCGACCAAGGCACGGTCTAGCTATGGCGTTAAGCGAGCACTCGGACACCAACCTCACGAAGAGGTATCCGGTCATCCCTACCGACCAAGGCACGGTCTAGCTACGGCGTTAAGCGAGCACTCGGACACCCGAACCTCACGAAGAGGCATCCGGTCGCCCCGCATGACCAAGGCGCGGTCTAGCTACGGCGTTAAGCGAGCACTCGGACACGAACCTCACGAAGAGGCATCCGGTCGTCCCTGCCGACCAAGGCACGGTCTAGCTACAACGTTAAACGAGCACTCGGACACCCGAACCTCACGAAGAGGCATCCGGTCGTCCCTGCCGACCAAGGCACGGTCTAGCTACGACGCTAAACGAGCACTCGGACACCCGAACCTCACGAAGAGTTCGCACGCCCGACTGCTCGCACCCAGAAAGAAGCAATCACCTGCCGATTACCGATTCTCGAGGGGCAAGTTGAGAAATAATCGAAACAAGCTCATTGCAAAGACACTCATAAGGAAAAAGGAGATTTCATTATAGGCCAACAGGCTCAAACTTTACACCATGTTACATGAGGTGCCCGGCAGGCTCAGACACTACGCAAGGCTACAAGATATGGCGGAGCTTTTTCTGCACCAAGTATCATATCTTGAGCATCAATCTTTGCATCGGTCGCGATCGTGTGGCTACAAATTCGGGAGTCCGTCGGCGCCGCCTCCCAGCCCGCAGCGACCAGCGCGTCAATCCGCCAAGCCACCACCGCGGCGGCTACCGTGCGCACCGCGCCATCGCCTCCAGGAGGGCCGCCCTCACCTCGAAGAGCTTCGGGACGACCCCAAGCAACGCGTCGACGGCGGCAGTATCGCGGGCCACGGCCTCCTCTTCCTCCGTGAGCTCGGCCATCGCCTAGTCGTGCTCAGCCCAGAGCTCGGCCAGAGGATCTTCTTCCTCTAGCTCGTCGTCATCACCAAAGCTGAAGATCAGTGGATGCCTCGAAGCCATTCAGAGGATTGCAAAAGAGGACTCTGGTTTGGGGACAATCACTCAAACAAGCGGCGGCGCCCTTATATACCCAAACGGAGGGAGATCGAACGTCTCCAGAATAAATGCAAGCGCCGGAAAACGAAGCGCCCTTCACCAGAACCCGAAGCATCAAGAAGACGAGCGGGCAAGGTGCACCAAGCCATGCGCGGCGCGCGCAACGAAGCGATTAAAAGCCCCCGGTGATTCGAATGCCCCCGGCCGAGTTCCAGGGCAACCGTCGAACGTGTCGGGGTACACCTGGCGGAAACCAGCTGACCTAGTCGGTCGAACCGACCAATCAGGCCCAGTCGCCATTCACATTCAAGCTCAACCCCCAACCGAATCTGCTGAACTCGCTCGGGGTTGGGGCCTCTTGGCGAATACTTATAAGGGGTACCCCAGCGGCCCGGTGGCGAGCAAAGCGCCTCAAGCATAGCTCAAGCCTAACGAGCCGCTCGGGCCCTTCATCGACCAAAGTACTGCGGGGCCACACAGACGCCCATGCCGGCCGTCGGGTAGGCATCCCGACCAGCGGGGCTCGACCTCCGCGGGTCGGATCCCCGACTCCGACCAAACCAAGGCAACCTCCGCCAAGGGCCACGTGTCGAAGCCTTCGCCAGCTGGCAGCCACGTGCCCCACAGACGGGGACAATCGAAGTGACAGCGCGGGAGCAGGTGGCTCTTTCCCAAGATGGCATAAATGGCTGCTGAAGTCAAAGCTTCCGGTCCCATCAACCAGTCATGTACAATACGAAGGCACGCTCCCTCCCGAGGCAGCACCAACGTTATACACAGCAACGTCAAACACTCGTCAGGCTCACAGAAGGCAGGTGCGCCATTTCCCAACGAAGCAGCTAACCGCTCTGCCCAACAAGACTACCGACCCGGCGTGGGCAAGACCGACGATGACCAGTCGACAGAACGAAGGACCGAAGCTCTTAGCATAGGTCACCTCGCCCTTCCCCAACTTTCGATGTAACCTGCCCCTTCCTACTGTATAAAGGGAGGCAGGAACCCCCGTGGAAAAGACATAGCACACACGCGCACAGGCAATCAGCATTCTTACGCTAAGGCTCTCAGCTCGCGCTTGTAAACATTGTGTAGCCATCCGCACTAAAGGCAATACAATAACACCGCACGAACTGGAGTAGGGACTTTCGGCCCGAACCAGTATACACCTTGGGCTTCTGAGTCTAACCATTCAGGGAGAGGGAACGCGCGGCCCCTTAGACTTACAAATTTACTTGCCGGTGCTCTAAACGCCGACACCAATGTTCTTCAGATAATAAATCACATTTTGGGTGATGTGTTTGAATGAAAACCTCAAATGTGCTCTTATATGGCAGTAGGTTCTTAAGCATTAAGTAAGTAGAATTCTATCTTACTGGCATATCTAAACCAAATATTCTTGGACGTACGCCCATTGCAATGCAAAAGTTCTTATAAGATGCTATTCTAGCATTAGAATGATTCATAAAAGAAATTGCCAAACGGAAAGGTGCAATGTAACGTTCTAACGGGGCAAGTCCACTTTTAACTATATGGTTAATAATATGACAGGCACAACGTTGATGAAGCAAAAATGATTTAGCATAAGTACCAAATATTGGAGTGAGAATATTCATTGCGGAGGTGTTTGCGGAGGCATTATCTAAAGTTATAGCAAAAATCTTATCACTGAGACAAAAGTCCTCCACCACCCTAATAATACTCTCAGCAATATTCTCTCCCGTATGTGCGACATCAATTAGTTTGAAACCTATAATTCTTTTTTCTAGTTGCCAGTTTTGGTGACATAATGAGCAACTACGCTAATATAATCTTGCTTAGCCCTACCACTCCATATGTCTGAAGTCAAAGATACGGAAAATGTGCAAGTCTTGAACATGTTTTTAAATTTTCACGACAACTATTGTAATACTTAATTACATCTCTACTAGTTATGCTGTCTAGATACTTTATTAAATTTTGGATTATGTGCACGCTTAATGTAATTTTCAAAATCGGCACTCTCGCCAAAGTTTAAAGGTAAATCACGTGATGCAATTAAGCGTATAAGAGATTGCCTAGCTACTTATACTATATTCCCGATTCACGGACGAACCGTCCGGGTTGTATATTAGTTATGTATGCCTCTCATAGTTTGCTCCTATTTTCGCATTGCAACTTTCAATATGCCTATGCAAGTGTCCCGTACCCCCAGTAGATTTTGCAGATAAAACTTGATGACATTGTTTACAAACAGCAACTCTTACATCTTTTCCTTTCGCATCTGTCCTCATTTGCTTGTTGAAAAAATCCCAAACTCTCGATGTCTGCCTCGCTCTCTTCGCTCCAGTGGATGTCGAGCCAGAAGCACTCATGATCATGGACATGGAGCCTGATGGTTCTTCTTCTACATGATGTTCTTCAGGTGCTTGTGTTTCGGGTACGGCGGACAAATCTTTGAAGGATTTAAGGTCCTCCGGAGCGATCCCAAAATCGGAGATAGGGAAATGATCCATGCAAAAAACTGCAAATTGAATATTCCGAACATTAGTAAAAATAATAAAAACAATACAATTAGCAAAATTCAGTATGACAAACCTCTTGTGTTACCAAAAGCTCGAGTTTGAATTTCTCCGAAATTTTAGCAAAATTTCTCTGAATTTTGCTAAATAACTACAAAAAATATCACAATTTTCACAAGATGACCAATAGAGAAGATGATGAGTGAATGGGTGCAAAATGAGGAGAGGGGTCCTCCCTATTTATAGGAAAAAATTCGGGATTTTTTGCCCGTTTTTTCAAAAAAAAATTAACACCTAACGGCTATAAAACGGTCAAAATTCAAAAAAACGGGTCGTGCGGACACTTGACTTGACCCACGCCAACAATCGGCACGAGCGGCAATGGTGGTCGCGTGTAACATCCCAAAATTTGGCTTAATTAAGTTTTATTGCTTAAATGTGCATTTGTGATTTTCGGAATTTATTTGGATTTTTCGGATTTATTTGAATTAATTCTTATTTCAAGTTTATTGCCTTTATTCGAATTTATTCAAATCTGTGCAAGGTTAAAATAAAGTTTTGGTAAAAATATTTTATTTAAGTCCAGAATATCTCAAAGTATTTTTGAGATTTTTCTTGGATTTTTCCTGATTATTTTATTGCCTAAAACAAATTAAACGAATTTACGTAATTATTTTAAATAAGAAATCTTTTAAAATCAACCTAAATAATGACGGGCGAGCCCAAATCTTGTCTTGCTTGAGCCCATTTCGGTAGCGAGCCCGACTCTTGTATTTCCAAACTGTTTGGCCCGTTTTTCTAGATGGAATCATTGCATCCGTCGGATCTTAATCGGAGGTGGGCGTTTGTCCCACCCGTTGAAACCTTAGCGATTCTTAGCCGTTGGATCGGGGCGCGTGGAGGACCGGATTTCGCCACGTCACGCGCCGCGAGTCCGTCCGATTCACGGCGCGTGGGCGGTTAAGACTCCGTCGTCTCGGGACTCGTCGCCGTCCGCGGACTCGGATAAGCGCCGCCGCGTCGGAGAGCGAACTCCGCCTCGGACACGGCTAGGGGCTATTTAAGCCGCGGACCCGCCCGATGTTGAACCATCTGCGTCGCCGTTTGCCCGCTCCTCGTCATTTGGAATCGTCGTGTGCAGTCGCCGAGCTCGCCGGAAGTGACTCAAGTGCCGCCGAGAGTTTCGCGAGATCCGACGGGCGGGGAGTTCTTCGCCGCGACGGAACGATTCAACTCAGCTCGTCGCGCCGAACCAGATCTGTAGCGTCATCTCGCGGAAGCCCGCCAAAGCGCCGTTGCCTTGGTCGTCGTCTTGGTCCGTAAGAATTCGCCGCCGCGTCTTCATCGCCAGTTGAAGCTTGGGCCGTCCGATCTAGCTCCTCGGTTGAGATCGTGTCACGTGGCCTTTCACCCGCATCCGTTCGATCGGGTTCCTCTGGCTGTGGATCGTGCGCCGCCCGCGACCAATCAAGCACCGCCCGCGTGTCGGCGCGAATGCCGATGGGTCATGGACCGCGTTCACCGTGGACTCGTGGCTGCGTTGTAGACCCGATCTATCTTGCCCGAGACACGCGTCGCCGTTTGATTAGGTGGCGCCAGGCTGATGTCGGCGTGATGTCATGGTGACGTCATAAATCGGTTTTCGAATAAAAGTAAATCGGTTAATTTCGAAATTCGATTTTCGATTTGATATTTATTTCAAATTTCAAAAGGCTATATCTTTTACATCGTAACTCGGATTTGAGTGATTCCAGTTTCTAAAAATTTGTAAAATTGAGATCTATTTAATGGTGAATTTTATTTGATTTTTGGAGTTCAATTGCTCTCTGTTTTGGCATTTATTTGCTTTTCTTCTTGATGCAGCGTAGAGCGTTGAATTGTGCGACGTTTCGGAGGAAGATCAAGCAACTCAAGAGCAAGCTTCAGATCAAGATCAGGACCTATTCCAAGGCAAGTTGTGCTTTGATCATGTTGAACCCATGTTTATAAAATTGCTATATTTGTTTTACCCTATTGCATATGTTTCAAATATACAATTGTTTCAAATTAGATTGGGATTAGCTAATATACCGATTGATCTATACCCTACCTTGTCATTGTATGCCATGATCCATTGTCACCCTAGATTGGTTAAATATAGTTGGTTAATAATTATAATCAACATTGGAGGTTTAGACCGTATTAGTTGCTTAGCTTTGCCACGTCATCACATGTATCAGAATCATTGATAATTAATCTTGATTAATGGAATATGGAGCGATATTATGAACTTGTGTGTCATGTGGGATCACACGATGAGATTGAGTTGTTGTGGCGAGTCATGTCACGCAGCGATGTTGAATTGTTGATGGCACGTGGTGCTTGGTAATCAAGCGGGTGATGATAATTTGGAATGGGGCAAGTGGCAAGGGCGAGGAGGCCAAGGTGGGCCCGATGGGCGGATGGTATGTGGATGTCTTGCCTTGATCACACTAAGGACTTAACCTTGCAAGCCTTTGACTGAGTCAATCATGCAACCACATATGCAGTATGGGCGACCTAGGTGAGTAATTTGCAATGTCTTGATTTTGGTACTATCGTGGTCGGTGTGAGTTCCCAGTTATGGTGTAATTCACATGGCGCAAGAGGGGCCACGGATGTGGTAACCAGTCCCACGATGTTGAATCCTTAGCGGGTAGTATCGAGGTTAAGCGAGCATTGTAAAGGCTTTGTTATAATCACTCGCCTTGGTGGTGTTTGGTTGTATCACGTGGGTAAAGTGCATAACCTCTGCAGAGTGTGAAACTATTCGGATAGCCGTGCTCATGTATTGAGCAATGCTCGGAATTCTGATTAAGGGTTAGTTTAATTAATTGAACAACTTGGTTGGGATGGCGGAAGGCCATATGGAAGATGGAATTTGACTTAGGATTAGAAACTTGGTTTACTTGAGAAATCTGAAGTTATTTATTATTGCTATTTGTTTTACATTCTTTACAATCTATTTACTGTATCTGTTCATAAATCTTGCTTATTGCAAAATAGCCATGATAGCCTATCCTTTGGAATAAGCCTTACATATAGATACATAGAACTGCATTATGTGCACAACTTGTTGAGTGCTTTAAGTACTCACCCTTGCCAAACAACAATAATCAACAGTTGAAGAATCTACACTGTGTTGGAAGAGGAAGTCCAGAAGACACGAGTCATTAGGGTCCGAGCCTTGTCGGTTGCTGTGGTGAGCGATGAGCTATCTCGTTTTCTATTTTCATTTGCTTAATCATTAGTTATATTTTCAGTCTTGCCCTGCGTGGCTTAATAATGTAAGTTGGTCATAAGCTCATACCTTTAGTTATATCAATGAATGAACTATTATTCTATTATCGTTGAGTATGATGTGATATGTACCAATGTTGAGTTTGTGTGCACTAGCGTTGATCACGGGAATAGTGCGGTAAACACAGTGGGTTCGAATCGGTGGATTCGGTCCTTCTGAGAGGTGGTATCACAGCATACTGACTGTAGGACTTGGCCCTAGATAGTATGGAGGTGTCTTGTGTGTGTCCAAACTATTTTCTAAAAGAAAATCTAAACTTGACTAATAAAACACTCTCGACTCATCTCATTCTCTATTTCTCGCCTTGCTGAATTTACCCGTTTTACTTGCCGTTTTGGGTGGAGAACTTATTCAAAGTTCTTGTGGAGCAGATGCCGATCGTTCCGACCTTCGAGGAGTCAGCTGGCGGCTACGCCATGGAGCTGTGGAGAGTTCTTCAGACGTTGGGAGGCTTCTATCGTCCGCTTTACCGAGGAGGCAACTGGTCAGTTAATGGTGTACACCGAGGATTTATTTGCAAGCTGATTATCTACGCTCGGGAGAACGAGGAAGCTAGCAGGCCAATCAACATCTCTCGCGAAGATTCTCGTGCGAGGTTGCAATTCAGAGGTCGCTCGACTTGCTCTTCGCCGTGTCTGCGCGACTACGCCGACGAGCTTCACGACTCGATGTTCGCCTTCATCGGATGTGCAAGCATGCCGACGCCGACGGATCGTGGAGGACGAGTGTGCCACACCACACACCTTGCGAGTTCGCCCTTGCCGGGAGGATCATATGAGAGAGACTACTCGGGGCCGGAGGCGTATGCGAGGCACTCAGTGGCGAGCAGAGCTTGAGGTGACCCGTGCTTGACTATCGGGATGATCACCGGTGGGAGAGGCCCTAGAGGCGGTCGAGGGCGAGTTGGAGCGCGTGACTCGGGGAGTTCGAGAGCCAGCAGAGGAGTCCGAGGAGGATCCCGAGGCGAGAGTGGGAGCAGGAGGAGTCACGGACCCGTGGTTGCAGAGGACCCGATGGTAGGTCACCGGGATAGGTTCGCTGCTATGCCGGCTCATCCGCCGGTGTATCGCCGGATCGACCTCGGCCGGTGGTGGTGGATGAGTGAGTGTCGACCTTGGAGCTGTGTTGAGACTCGAGTGTGGTCGCGTCTTTAAGTTAGTCTTTACCTTTCTAGTTGGCGTTAAGGTTTCGTGTTTAGTTTGCTTCTTTGTAATCTTTGAGTGTGCAAGATGTGTTGCAAAGCTTGTAGGCTTAAATAAGCGACCATACCAAGAATAATAAAGAATTATTTCAGTTTGGGTATAATCTATCTCCCGCTTTAGAAAGTCTTACTTCTTATCTATGCTACATCTACCTTTCCTAACCTAAGAGGAAACCATCGGATGGTGAATACTCGAGGAACAACGGAGCTTGAGAAGTGGATGCGCGAGCGACAACACCAGCGCGAGGCAGCCCTCAACCACCGCCAAGGACATGCGAGAATCTGGGGCGTTTCTTGCTACGCAGACTCAAGCGATCACGACTATGATGCGGCGAGATCGTGAGATGACCAGCGCTGCAGCCAACAACAACAACCACAGTAGCTCAAAACAACCATGGTGGACCCGACCTCACTCAAAGCTATCAGTTTTATGAGGACTAGGCCACCAACTTTTCGAGGAATGTGAACCCTTTGGAAGCCGATGGTGGCTTAGGACAATTGAGAAGAAGCCGCACATCACTCGGTGTGAGGGCAATGAGAAGGTGCTCTCGCCTCTCATCAATTGGAAGGAACCGCCATGAGAATGGTGGGAGAATTATCGTGCGCTCATGGAGCCCCACAAGAGATCACATGGGAGGAGTTTACTAATGCTTTCCGCCAGTATCATGTCCCTGAAGGAATGATGGACCTCAAGAAGGAAGAGTTCAGGGCTTTGAAACAAGGAGGCCAACCAGTGGCCGAGTACCTGAACAAGTTTACTCAGTTAGCTCGCTATGCCCTCAAGGCGTGCGACAGATAAAGCTAGGCAGTCTCGTTTCATGAAGGGACTAAATTCAGGACTGCAGGTGGGACTGATTACCCACAATTTTCCAGACTTTCAGGAGTTGGTTAATAAAGCTTTGATCCTAGAAGATAAGCGCAAAGAGCTGGGTGAGAACCGTAAGCGCTTAATGACTAATCAGGGTGGACGTCCAAACCATCTACGTTTGAGGATGTCACCACATCAATTTGCTAGATTCCAACCACCAGCCGTGAACAAGACATCAACCCCTGCATCTCGCCCTGCCAATCAGAACTTCCAGACCCCAGCACAGGGCAACAATGCGCCAGGAGGGAATCAACAGTCTGCCGTGAAAAGATGCTATACCTGCAATGAGCCAGGGCATTTTTCCAATAGGTGTCCACTGAAGGGACGCATCACGCCAGTTCGTTTCAACTTGGGAACCACACCTGCCAAAGCACCAGCCTCAGGAGGAAATCGTGCGCCAGTCAAGCCGAGCAACCCGCAATCAACGGTCGTGGAAGGATCAACCACATCACTGCGGATGGAGCTCGGGAAGCTACGGGCGTCGTCTTGGGTAAGTTTCGGTCAACTCGATTGCCTTTCTGATTTGTTTGATTACGGGCTTAGCATTCGTTTGTTTCTCAAAGTTTTGCAACCAAGAATGGATTTAAAGTGGTGAATCTTAAGTGTGTGCTCTTAGTCCAAGCCCGAGGATCTGAGCTTAGATCTAGCCTTGGGTGTTTGGGAGCTAAGTTGCTTATGGATGGGATAGAATTTCTAGCGAATCTTATCTTGATAGATCGCAATCCTAGACGTCATCCTTGGAATGGATTGGTGTCTAAGCATAAGGTCGTTTTGGATTGTGGCCGACGGATCGTGACTTTGGAAGGCCCTAGTGGCAAGAAAGTAGAGTTTCAAGCGACCGCATTCGAGATGGGCGATTAATGGTCAACAGTGAAAGCCATCGGCATGGAAGATGTGCGATGAGTCGAGAATACCGGATGTGTTTCGGAAGATTTGCGGGATTGCCACGGGCCGTGATATCGAGTTCGTGATTGAATTAGCACCGAGGACAGCACCGATATCAAAGAGACCATATCGGATGCCTCTTGACGAGTTAGTGGAAATGAAGAAGCGATTGAGGAACGCAAGAGAAAGGTTTCATTAGACCAAGTTCATCGCCGTAGGAGCCCGGTTTTGTTTGTTAAGTAAAAGGGCGGAGTCTTAGAATGTGCATCGATTATCGTGCCTTTGAATGAAATAACGATCAAGAATAAGTATCCGTTGCCGGGATCGATGACTTATTTGATCGATTAAGAGGAGCTGGAGTTTTCTCAAGGTAGATCTTCGTTCGGGATACCATCGATTGAAGATCCGCGGAGGATGTACCTAAGACCGCGTTTTCTACGCGATATGGACATTATGAGTTCTGATCATGTCATTTGGATTGACTAATGCCCGGCATATTTCATGAACATGATGAATAAGGTTTTCATGGAATATTTGGATAAGTTCGTTGTAGTCTTTATAGGCGATATCTTGGTTTACTCGAAGACGGAGGAAGAGCATGCGAAACATCTCGAGAATGGTTTTAGAGAGCTGCGAGAGCATCGACTATATGCTAAGTTTAGCAAGTGTGAATTACGGAAGGAGAAAGTTGAATTTCTTGGTCATGTCATGACTACTAAAGGAGTGGCGATCGACCCAAGCAAAGTGGGCCTTGATGTTGCATTGGGAGCAACCAAAGTCTGTTACCCAGATCCGTAGTTTTCTAGGAATGGCGGGATATTACCGTCGGTTCATAGAAGGATTCTCGACAATTGCTAAACCCCTTACGCAGTTGTTGAAGAAAGAAAAGAAGTTTGCATGGGCGCCAGTGCGAGAAAAGTTTCATGGAATTAAAGCGTTTAACAACGGCCCCCGTATTAGTGTTGCGAGATGTGCAAAATGGATTTGATATTTATTGCGATGCTTCAAAGCAAGGCTTGGGATGCGTGTTAATGCAAGAAGGCAAAGTCGTTGCCTATGCGTCAAGACAGTTAAGACCGCATGAAGTGAATTACCCAACGCATGATTTGGAGTTAGCTGCCGTAGTGCATGCCTTAAAGATATGGCGTCATTATCTCATAGGAAATAGATGTGAGATATATCTGAGACCATAAGAGCACAAATACATATTCACTCAAGCAGATCTGAATATGAGACAACGAAGATGGCTAGAGCTAATTAAGGATTATAATGTGGGAATCCATTATCATCCCGGAAAAGCCAATGTGGTGGCAGATGCTCTGAGTCGAAAGAGCCATAGCGCAAATACATTGACAATGGAGGATCAACCAGAATTATGCAAGGAATTTCAGAAACTAAGGTTGGAAGTTGTTCCGCAAGGAATGGTAGCTGCACTTGAAGTAAAGCCAACGCTGGAAGGTCGATTAGAGAAGGCGGAAGGATGGCGATAAAATTTCTAAGATCAAGGCTAAAAGGAAGAAGGCTTAGCCGTAGATTTCACTCTAGATGAGCAAGGAACCATGTTCTTCAAAGGCGAATTTGCGTCTTGGATAAAAAGGAGCTAAAGCAATTGATTCTTGAGGAGGCTCACGATTCTAAGTACTCAATTCATCCAGAAGTGCCAAGATGTACCAGATTTGAAAGAGAGATTTTGGTAGCCTAACATGAAGCGTGAAGTAGTGAACATGTTGCTTTATCGACGTATGTCGAGAGTAAAAGCTATGCATCAAAGACCATTGGTTTGTTGCAGCCATTAAAAATTCGGAATGGAAGTGGGAGGAAATCGGAATGGATTTTATCACGGTTTACCTAAAACTCGGAGAGGTTACGATTCCATTTGGGTAATTGTGGATCGTCTAACCAAGGTCGCCCATTTTATCGATAAAGACCACTTACTCCGGAGATCGTTTAGCAGAGTTGTACATGTCAAGGAATGTATGTTTGCATGGAGTGCCCAAGAAGATTGTGTCGGACAGAGGTACCCAATTTACCTCGAGATTTTGGAATAAGTTGCACGAAGCCATGGGAACTCGTTTGAATTTTAGCACAGCATATCACCCGCAGACAGATGGTCAGACTGAAAGGGTAAATCAGATTTTGGAGGATATGTTGAGAGCTTGTGCTTTAGCTTATACTGCGACATGGGATAAGTGTTTGCCGTATGCAGAGTTCAGTTATAATAATAGTTATAAAGCTAGCCTGCAGATGTCACCGTTTGAGGCGTTGTATGGGCGTGCTTGTCGTACTCCGTTAAATTGGAATGAAACAGGAGAGCGTTTGGTGTTTGGGCCAGACATTCTCGAGGAAGCAGAAAGTCAAGTTGCAATGATCAGAGAGAGGTTGAAGATAGCACAGTCAAGACAGAAGAGTTATGCAGATAACCGTCGTCGAGATTTGAGTTTTGAACCAGAAGATCATGTGTATCTTAGAGTTACCCCTCTTAAGGGCGTTAAAAGATTTCATGTTAAAGGGAAGCTTGCACCAAGATATGTCGGTCCGTTCAAGATTACGAGCCGTCGAGGAGAGGTGGCTTATCAATTCTGATTGCCTCGGTCTTTGGCGAGTGCATGATGTGTTGTGTCGCAGCTAAGAAGTGTCTCGAGTGCCAACAGAGCAAACCCGTTGGATGCAATAGAGTGCGGGAAGATTTGACGTACAAAGAGCAACCGGTCCGAATTTTGGATGTTATGGAGCGAAAGACCGAAACAAGTCTATTCGCTTTGCGAGTTCGATGGAGCAATCATTAGAAAGTGAAGCCACTTGGGAGCGAGAAGAAGATTTGAAGTCCGAATTTCGAACCTATTCTCTAGTTAGCCACAATCTCGGGTCGAGATTACATTAAGGGGAGGTTTGTAACATCCCAAAAATTTGGCTTAATTAAGTTTTATTGCTTAAATGTGCATTTGTGATTTTACGGAATTTATTTGGATTTTTCTCGGATTTATTTGAATTAATTCTTATTTCAAGTTTATTGCCTTTATTCAAATTTATTCAAATCTGTGCAAAGTTAAAATAAAGTTTTGGTAAAAATATTTTATTTGAGTCCGAATATCTCAAAGTATTTTGAGATTTTTCTTGGATTTTCCGATTATTTTATTGCCTAAAACAAATTAAACGAATTTACGTAATTATTTTAAATAAGAAATCTTTTAAAATCAACCTAAACGATGCGGGCGAGCCCAATCTTGTCTTGGGCCCATTTCGTAGCAGCCCGACTCTTGGCGCGTCGGCTGTTCGCCCGTTTTTCTAGATGGAATCGCTGCATCCGTCGGATCTTAATCGGAGGGTGGACGTTTGTCCCACCCGTTGAAACCCTAGCGATTCTTAGCCGTTGGATCAGGACGCGTGGAGGACCGGGATTTCGCCACGTCACGCCCCGGGGGAGTCCGTCCGATTCACGACGCGTGGCCGGTTAAGACTCCGTCGTCTCGGGACTCGTCGCCGTCACGGACTCGGATAGCGCCGCCGCGTACGGAGCGAACTCCGCCTCGGACACGACTGCCGAGGGGGCTATTTAAGCCGCGGACCCCGCCCCGATGTTGAACCATCTGCGCCGCTTCGTTTGCCCCGCTCCTCGTCGCTGGAATCGTCGTGTCTGGTCGCCGAGAGCTCGTCGGAAGTGACTCAAGTGCGCGAGAGTTTTCGCGAGATCCCGACGAGCGAGGAGTTCTTCGCCGCGACGGAACCAGTTTCGAACTCAGCTCGTCGCGCCGAACCAGATCTGCAGCGTCATCTCGCCGGAAGCCCGCCAAAACGCCGTTGCCTTGGTCGTCGTCTTCGGGTCCGGTAAGAATTCGCCGCCGCGTCTTCATCGCCAGAGTTGAAGCTTGGCCGTCGATCTAGCTCCTCTGGTTGAGATCGTGTCACGTGGCCTTTCACCCGCATCCGTTCGATCGGGTTCTGCGGCTGTGGATCGTCACGCCGCCACGACCAATCAAGCACCGCCGCGCGTCGGCGCGGTACCGATGGGTCATGGACCGCGTTCACCGTGGACTCGTCTTTGCGTTATAGACCCGATCTATGCGCCGAGACACGCGTCGCCGTTTGATTGGTGGCGCCAGGGCTGATGTCGGCGTGATGTCATGGTGACGTCATAAATCGATTTTTCGAATAAAAGTAAATCGGTTAATTTCGAAATTCGATTTTCGATTTGATATTTATTTCAAATTTCAAAAGGCTATATCTTTTACATCGTAACTCGGTTTGAGTGATTCCAGTTTCTAAAAATTTGTAAAATTGAGATCTATTTAATGGTGAATTTTATTTGATTTTGGAGTTCAATTGCTCTTTGTTTTGGCATTTATTTGCTTTTCTTCTTGATGCAGCGTGAGCGTTGAATTGTGCGACGTTTGGAGGAAGATCAAGCAACTCAAGAGCAAGCTTCAGATCAAGATCAGGACCTATTCCAAGGCAAGTTGTGCTTTGATCATGTTGAACCCATGTTTATAAAATTGCTATATTTGTTTTACCCTATTGCATATGTTTCAAATATACAATTGTTTCAAATTAGATTGGGATTAGCTAATATACAGATTGATCTATACCCTACCTTGTCATTGTATGCCATGATCCATTGTCACCTAGATTGGTTAAATATAGTTGGTTAATAATTATAATCAACATTGGAGGTTTAGACCGTATTAGTTGCTTAGCTTTGCCACGTCATCACATGTATCGAATCATTGATAATTAATCTTGATTAATGGAATATGGAGCGATATTATGAACTTGTGTGTCATGTGGGATCACACGATGAGATTGAGTTGTTGTGGCGAGTCATGTCACGCAAGCGATGTTGAATTGTTGATGGCACGTGGTGCTTGGTAATCAAGCGGGTGATGATAATTTGGAATGGGGCAAGTGGCAAGGGCGAGAGGCCAAGGTGGGCCCGATGGGCGATGGTATGTGGATGTCTTGCCTTGATCACACTAAGGACTTAACCTTGCAAGCCTTTGACTGAGTCAATCATGCAACCACATGTCCGGTATGGGCCACCTAGGTGAGTAATTTGCAATGTCTTGATTTTGGTACTATCGTGGTCGGTGTGAGTTCCCGAGTTATAGTGTAATTCACATGGCGCAAGAGGGGCCACGGATGTAGTAACCATCCCACCATGTTGAATCCTTAGCGGGTAGTATCGGGTTAAGCGAGCATTGTAAAGGCTTTGTTATAATCACTCGCCTTGGTGGTGTTTGGTTGTATCACGTGGGTAAAGTGCATAACCTCTGCAGAGTGTGAAACTATTCGGATAGCCGTGCTCATGGTATTGAGCAATGCTCGGAATTACTGATTAAGGGTTAGTTTAATTAATTGAACAACTTGGTTGGGATGGCGGAAGGCCATATGGAAGATGGAATTTGACTTAGGATTAGAAACTTGGTTTACTTGAGAAATCTGAAGTTATTTATTATTGCTATTTGTTTTACATTCTTTACAATCTATTTATCAGATCTGTTCATAAATCTTGCTTATTGCAAAATAGCCATGATAGCCTATCCATTGGAATAAGCCTTACATATAGATACATAGAATTGCATTCATGCACAACTTGTTGAGTGCTTTAAGTACTCACTCTTGCCAAACAACAATAATCAACAGTTGAAGAATCTACACTGTGTTGGAAGAGGAAGTCCGGAAGACACGAGTCATTAGGGTCCGAGCCTTGTCGGTTGCTGTGGTGAACCGATGAGCTATCTCGTTTTCTATTTTCATTTGCTTAATCATTAGTTATATTTTCGGTCTTGCCTGCGTGGCTTAATAATGTAAGTTGGTCATAAGCTCATACCTTTAGTTATATCAATGAATGAACTATTATTCTATTATCGTTGAGTATGATGTGATATGTACCAATGTTGAGTTTGTGTGCACTAGCGTTGATCACGGGAATAGTCACGGTAAACACGGTGGGTTCGAATCGGTGGATTCGGGTCCTTCTGGCCGTCGGCCCACCGTGCCGTGCCCGCCCGCCTCTCCACTCGGCCCGTCGTGCTCGTGCCGTCTTGGGCCGTGCCTCGCCCACCGTGCACGGGCCGGCCGGTCCTCACGTCTTGCGTCCGTCTTGCCCGTGGCGTGCCTCCGGCCCAAGCACGCCCACGGCCTCGTGTCGTGCGGTCCGGCCCGCCCGCCGTCGTGCCGTCTTGCCGTGGTAGACCAACGATCACCGGCCGTGTGGCGGTCAGAAGGTCGAGGGTGCCGACTAGAGGGGGTGAATAGGCGGCTTTTTTAAAAAAACTTTCTCTTTCTAATTTCTACAAAGCACTTCACCCTAATTACCCTTATGCCAAAACCTTATCAAAATAATGCAGGCGATAAACTAAGGTTTTGACAATCAAAGCCTAAAACAACTAGGCTCACTATGTGCACTAACTAATTATGTCTCTAACAATAATTGTAATACTAAAGACAAGCAATCAAACAATTTAATTCTATGAATGTAAATTGCTTGAATATAAATAAAGAGAACAAAGTAAGCACAAGAGACACTATACTTTTTACTGTGGTGATCGGAGACTTGCGGTCTCCCTAGTCCACGTTGAGGTTAGCCCAAACACATTGGACCGGCTCCACGAATTGAGCACCCACCTCGAATCCACTAGATGTGGTTTTCACGCTTTCGCGTAGGCTCAACCCAAACCTTCACAAACTTCGCCGGGCTTCTCACAACCTTGAGAGCTCCGCGCCGACGCCCTCACGCCGTCTAGGAGTCGGCAACCTCCAAGAGTAACAAGCGAGAATCCTCTCGCTTGAACTTCACCAAGCACAACACATGTGCTTCCGGTGATCACCAAGTGCAACACATGCACAAGGATCCTCCTCAAGTGCAACACATGCACAAGAGACTCTCAATCCTCTCCTAATTGCAACACATGCAATTAGAGGCTCACACTAGCTCAAGAAGCAAATGGGAGAAGGCAACACATGCACACAACTCCTATAAACACCCAAATGCTCTAGCACACAGCCAACATCATGCCCTTGCCCCCCAAGGCCTCCTTTTATAGCCTCCAAGCCAAAACTAGCCGTTGGGGGCGAAATGGGCAAAGATCCAGCAAACCCGGTGCTACCGCCCTACTGGGACCGGTAGCACCGGCCTCCTCAACGGCTACAAAACTAGCCGTTCTGAGATTTCGTGAGCACCGCCAACTGGGAGCGGTGATACCGCTCGGTCGGTAGCACCGGCCTTCACCCCGGTAGCACCGGACTCAAGCCGAACACAAAAACACCTCCTCTGGATTTTTCACACCGGCCAGAGGGGCCTACCATGGGCGGTAGCACCGGACCGCTAGACCGCCCAAAAACACCCCTCTCTGGAAATTTCACACCGGCCAGAGAGACGGTAGTACCGGACCTTCGGTGCTACCAGTAAATCATGAGTAGCACGGACCACGGTGCTCACGGCCTTCGCAGATGCAGATGATCGGCCTTAGGGAGAAAACACTGTTTAACACAAAAACTTTTCTCCAAACCATTAAAGATATATTCTTGGAGCTATATGAGGATCAACACATGATCACAACACTATGCAAAACACATTTGCATATGTTAATCACATACTCCAAAGAATCTCATTAAGCACAACTTATTTGCAAAACACATATGCAAATAAATCAAGAACTTATGAGATCAATCCTCTTAGCCATGTGATGATCAACACATGATCAAGTCAATTTGCAAAACACATTTGCAAACCCTATTCACATGCTCTAGGATCGAAACCCATAATCTCAAGTTCATTTGCAAAACACATTTGCAAACAACAAAACCAACTAACGAAAACACATTTCGTAAACAACTCAAGATCTATTTGCAAAACGTATTAAGCAAATCAAACTCGAGTCTATGAGATTAATCCCCCTAGCCATGTGAAGGTCAACACAAGACCCAGTCAACTTGCAAACACCGTTGCAAGCCCTACCCACATGCTCTCGGGATTAGGACTCATAGACCTCGGTTTATTCGCTGTGAACTTGCAAATACACATTAAACCAATTTTATGCTTGAGCATTGTTCTTTGCAACACATGCAAAAACCTAGCTCCAAGCAATACCAAAATATGAGCTCTCTATTTGCAACACATGCAAATCTCTAGCACCATGCAAGCAACCACAACAAATACAAGTGCATGAGCTCTCTATTTGCAACACATGCAAATCTCTAGCACCATGCAAGCAACCACAACAAATACAAGTGCATGAGCTCTCTATTTGCAACACATGCAAATCTCTAGCACCATGCAAGCAACCACAACAATTACAAGTGCATGAGTTCTCTATTTGCAACACATGCAAATCTCTAACTCCATGCAACCACTCTAAACCAAATTGCTTGAGCTCTCTCCTTTTGCGACATATGCAAAACTTAGCTCCAAGCAAAAACCAAATCAAATAAGATTCAAATAAGATGCAAGTATGAGCACCCTTATTTGCAACACATGCAAATACTTAGCTCATACAAAATCCAATGCACAAGCTTCACCAATTTGCAACACATGCCAAATGATTAGCTTCATGCAAACATCAAACAAGAGAGTGAGCTAGAGTGAACCGGATCGAGTTCATCAACACATGATGAAGCTCAAGCTGAAGGACTCAACCCCTCTTAATAGTACGGCACCTAACAAGCAACCCGGTCTCACAACCAAACACCGAGACCGGTAAAAGACTAGGAACACATCCTTAGCCATAGCTAGTTATACCTTTGCCTCTAGCGATCCACTTGGAGCTTTTATGATTTCCAATCATCTTCTCTCTAGGATCACATCTTCTTCTTCTTGGTCATCAACACATGATGAACCTTTTAGCTCTTCTCTTTACTTCGGGATCACCTCTTGAAGCTCATCAACACATGATGACTTCTTCTTCTTCCCGATTCTTGATCATCTTGGACTTAACCTACTTCACAACTCATGGAAGATGTTAGTCTAACAAACACGGTTGTCTCAATCATCACCGCTCTCCATTAACACATAATGGATGCCTCCAAAATCGATTGAGCACAACCCAAATTAATTTGAATGATTAATTGTTGTCTTGAGCACTTTGATGCAACTAATGCTTCATTATACTCAAGAACTTTTCGCTTGTCTTTAATCAACAAGGAAACACCATCAACATATGATGAAATGTTCTTTGATTGATTGAGAGACAATCGAACTCAATTTAAACTCATTTAAATTGACATGAGCATATAACTACACAAGTCATATATACTCAAAAGATTGTTTCAAGGTCTTGATCCTTTATATTATAAGACAAGAGGACATGGATCGATACAATTGAAACATCAAGTTAAATTATTGTCGGCGTTTTCGAGCGCCGGCAAGTAAATTTGTAAGTCTAAGGGGTCGCGCGTTCCACTCCCTGAATGGTTAGACTCGTGAGTCCAAGATGTATACTGGTTCGGGCTGAAAGTCCCTACTCCGATTCGGATGGCGATGTGTATTGCTTTTGCACTATGTTTCTGAGACGAGGCTCCTAAATGACTTAGTCTCCTCGTGTTCTTATGTGTCCCCCTTTGAATCGTTTAGTCCTGCCTCCTTTTATACAGAAGGAAGGGGCAGGTTACATCGAGAGTTGGGAGGAAGAGCGAGGTGACCTATGTTAGGAGCTCCGGTCCTTCGTCCTGTGGACTGGTCGTCACCCGTCTTGCCCATGCTGGGTTGGTAGCCTTGGTGGTCAGGGAGGTTAGGTATTCCTTGGGAAATAGCGTACTTGCCCTCTGTGACCCTTGCGAATGCTGACGTTGCGGTGCGTGGCGTTGGTGCTGCCTCGGGAGGGAGCGTGCGTTAAATCTTGTCGTGGGGTTGATGGGCCGGAAACTTTGTCTTCTGCGATCACGGATCTTCTTGGGAAGGAGCCACCTGCCCTTGTATAGTCACTCCGATTGACCTCATTCGGGGGGTACGTGGCGGTAGGCCGATGAGGACCTGACACGCGGCCCTCGGCATCCGTCACCCTGGTTCGGTTGGAGTCGGGAGATCCCACCCCGCCAAGAGGGTCGGGAGCGCTGTCCGGTCGGAGTCGGGGGATCCCGCCCCGCCAAGAGGGTCGGGAGCGCTGTCCGGTCGGAGTCGGGGATCCGCCCGCCAAGAGGGGTCGGGGCGCCGTCGGTCGGATTCGCTTCCCCGGCGGTCGGGCGGATGTCTTGTGCGGATCTCGCAGCGATTCGGTCGGTGGCGGGCGGCGCGTTTGTTAAGTGGAGATATGCTTGAGGCCGGCTCGTCGCCGCCGTTGGGGTACCCCTGTTATTAGTATTCGTCAATTATCAACTCCCCCTAGATGTGTGCATTCATGTATATATGAATAAGAGACATAATGCATATATTTGGACTAAAGCAATGGAAGAGTTCATACTTTAACTTGAATTCTAAGTATGCATTTATATAATAGAATGAATACGAGTGCATACCTTAGGTTTTCCATTTTCCATCCAAGTATGAGACTAGTAAGAATAAGACTTAATAAAACATGTTAGTCTCATAATTATTAGATTTGTCATTAAACAATGATTAAACATTGATATTTAAATCAATCACCAAAACCAATGGAGCTTGAACTTACAGCGGCCCGGCCGGGCCCGGCCCATATGGCCACCTCTACTCAAGGCGTACTTGCAAGGGTGGCGTCAAAGGTATTTCAAGGTGTGCGAATTAGCCAACTACTCTTCTGCTATAGGTTTCTCTAAGAGATTTTACAGGGTACTGATGCTGTCCGATCAGTATGCAGAGCATATTAAAGTTTGTTATTTTCTATTTGTTCACCCTACTAATCTTTTTAGCATTATCCATAAGTTCACTAATTCGTATGCTCGTCTTGTGTGTTAATCATTTCCAGAGGATAAAGAGTTGCTGAACAAAGATATCCCAGAATCCCTAGTGTTGTATATGCTCTTCGGCAAGGTGTGATGCCTGGTTCGCGCAGAAGACGCGAAAAAGGATCTAACTAGAGGGGTAGAGGTCCACAAAGTACTGTTGCAGCAGAAAGTTCAAGAGGACCTATGTTGTATCCCAATTTTATGAATTTCCTAAGGCATGTATGTATCTTAGGTATAGTTCACATGCCATGCTATTGTAGTTGTTGTACTTACTGCACTTTGTAATATCAATGTCGGGTTTTATTCAATATTTTACCATGATTTGTCGCCAAATTTGTCGCACACCGAAAGAGAATGAGGAACAACAAAATTTGAATTTTTTGTCAAAAAAATTAACTGACAAATAATTTTGTAAAATACTACATGAATTATCACTAGCAAATATGAATTTTTCTGAATTTATTGAACATTGGTTTAAACTCTAAAATTCTAGCAACTATCAAAATAACACTTACATTTAATAATTAATGCTCACAAGTTACAGCGAATTTTCGAATGAAATCAGTGCAACAATGTATTATTTTAAAAAAGATTCCTTTATTTAACTCGCACGCTACTTCAAAATGAGTGAACAAAAATTCTCGACCGAACAGAATGAAATTGTCTATTGTTTTGCTATTCCTACAATTTTATTGCGAGACCAGCTTTTTTGTAGAAAAAATTATTTGAAGACTTAATTCTGTGGTACTTATCTGTGCTTTCTAAAAAAATTTAGTGCACATTTTGAAAAGTATTTAACTCTCTGTCGCGCAACCAAACGGCGATAGAGTCTTTGTCGCTTTTTGGATTCGCTACAATGTGTTATCGCACTTTCAAATCGCGACAGAGATTCTATCGCTGATTGAAAAAGCGACATAATTTTTATCGTCATTTGGATCCGTGACAGGTAGGTATAACTATTATTTTTTGACATATTATTTCTGTAATTTTTCATTCAAAATATATTATTTAAAAAAATCATTTTCTTAGCATCTCCCGAGTCCCAAATCCTCGCCAAGAGGTGGCTACAATGGTAGCTCTAATCTGAAGCGGTGAAGAGGCTAAGCAAATGATTTTGCGCCACGCTTGCCTCCCAAACCGGCAACCAAGGTTTCAAAATTCGGTTTCGGAATAAATTTTGTCCCTGGCCGGATCATGAAATTTCGACGAAATTTCGAAATTTCGAAAATATTTCGAACGAAATTTGAATTTAAAAATTCAAATCGGGTCCATTCCGGAAATAAAAATCCGAAATTCGGCGAAAAAATCCGAAATTTTGGGCGAAATACCCGAAATTTTGGGTTTTTTGCACCGGCTTAAAAGTGGTCTAAACATTGACTAAAAATTTTTATTTTTTTTTGAAGGTTACTGACACATTTTTGATGTCGTCACAAAAATTTCAGCTGATTATAACATCTAAAGAATTTTTAAAAATTCGGAGAGTGGTACTGTCATGATAAAACAGTGACTAACAAGTTTGATCCGAATGGAAAATGGTGCGAATCAAGTTAGAAACTATTGAATTTTTTTTTTCAAATATACCTGACACATTTAGGATATTTACATAGAAATTTTATATTATTATGAAGTCTATGGAATTTTTAAAAATTCAAACATTGGTATTGTCCTGATAAAACACTGACCGGCAATTTTGAACCGCATGCAAAATGGTTCAAACCATGTTATAAACATTTGCATTTTTTGTCATGGTTATTATGTATCTCTAATGCTCTCATAAAATTTTCAGATGATGATAAAAATGTATGAATTTTCAAAAATTCGAACAGTACTACTGCCCTGATAAAAGTCTGATGATCAATACATAGATTTGCTTTAGCAATAAAAAAAGTTTAAAATTTTTGAAAATTTTACAGAATGGTGATAAGGAAGTTATTAATATCCCATAAAACCTTTGATTCATGATCACAACCCAGTGAATTTATAAAATTCTTACAAGGCACAGTACCATTTATGTTCTTTTCTTTTTTATTTTTGAAATATAATATAACAAACGAAGTTTAATGCTTACATAGATTTGATTGACCAAACAAAAAATGTTGAAATTTTTTGAAAATTTTATATAGTGGTACTGAGTTAATTATTAATCTCTCACAAAAATTTTAGATCATAATAACACTCAAGAAAATTTATAAAATTCTGACAATATAACTGTCCCAATTATGTTCATTCTGTTTTTGATTTTTTAAAAATATCAAATTAATTTAAATTATTTTTAAATTTTTCATGTATGATCCTAAACTACTAAGGATAGAACCATAAAAGTTTCAGCTTATTATCAATCTTGTACAATTTTATAAAAATGTGACAGTGTTTCTACCAAAATTTTAAAATATTTAAAAAATTCGGTTTTTCAACAAATTTTCATAGGAGATGACTTTCCTAAGGGTTATTGGACCAAATCCGGCCAAAAACATAAAATTTCGGCGAAATTTCGTCCAAAAAACCAAAATTTCGGGTTACCGTAGCAAATTCAAATTTTTTTAAAAAAAATTCGGCCGGTACTTTATAATTCGGGGGTGTCCAAATCCGAAATTCGCCGAATTTTGGAACCTGCCGGCAACCTCTTCTGCCTTCGATAGCTGTTGATGCCCTCCCACCATCGCCATCCCCTTCCTCTCTCTCTCTCTCTCTCTCTCTCTCTCTCTGTGTGATTAAAGGTTATAATGGGTTTATGACTTCCTAAGGAAGGTGAATGCAAAGTTTCACAGGTTTTGGATCAGCTGATTAAAAGTTTATTGATTCTTGGTTTTGAGATCGGGCTGATTTCACTATTCACAAAATATTGTTCACCCCGAGCACTGTTCATCTAACCAGGTGCAGTTAACTGTTTATGGTACTATTCACCCAACCAGTGCTATTTTGCTATTCATCTGACCAGATTCAGTTTTTTACTGTTCATTCGATCAGTGTCTCTGTTCATCTGACCTGCTCTTTTAGTTAGGGAAGTGGTCTAAATATTTTGATGAAGAAATTTTTTATTTGGCTCCTATTCAACCCCCTCTCTATTTGTTATTTTCGATCCTTCACAGGCAATCATCTCGAGCTTAGGAACCGCTCTTGTGTCAAAACTGATGTTGGTGATGTCCCTGCCCTTAACAATTTAGGATTTCTTATCAGCATTGAATGTGTTCAAACTTATTTAGGATTTTGCAAGGAGGTTTTGGAGATAACCTGACTTTTAAATATAATTTTTTTTCAGATTTGTTATTATATTATTTAATTTCCATAGTTTATAAATCAAAAAACAAATGCTGAAAATAGTTTTCTAAAAGACCAAACATTCAAGAAAACATGGAAATAAGGGAAAATCCATAATAAAGTCACAACTCCAACTTGCATTTTATATTTTATTTCCTATATGATTTTGAATTTCAAAGTTCAAAAATAATAGTTTTGGCATTAAAAGCATTTATCAAAAAAAAAACCACAATTCCAAGAAAAACCATAGAAAATTGGAAATTCAGGTTAAAATCATAATTCCAATTTAATTTTGTATTTTATTCATTTTTTTCATTTTTTGGGATGTTACACTACAATATCTACATTAAATTGTTCTTCCAACAAAAAAAAGAAGCATACAAAACTATCATTCTAAGGTAAGAAAACTTGTAGGGGATAACCATAGAAAGCCCATGAGAACTGAATGGTCTACTAGCATAGTAGAATCGAGGATGGTGGCGATGTGGATGTCATAACCTGGACAACCTGCAGAAAATGCAGAGGAACAGTTATTTGAAGAACGTAGATAACTGTCATGGAGCGAGTTGGGGGAAACTTTAAAATTTATAGCATATACAAACCATAAGAGGGAACGCCGTTTCATATAGACGATGGTGCACACATATTCTATAACTTTTATGCATTTCTTGCCAGATTTTCAGTAGCAGACTAGAAATTACCAGACACAAATTAGGAAAAAGGCAATAGAAGAGACAAATCTAACAACAAATTATAGGCTTCACTAAAGATGAATATATTCATGGCAGCGCCAACTATTACATGGGAACAAAAATGAGCTTTCAAAATCGATTTCAGCTCGTGTAGCTCATTTAGTTCTAAAAATTACCATGGCTGTGGTGGTAGGCAGATAGAGTGCCAGTTAGTTCACTTTTTAACACCTTGTTGCAGAAATAGCACCCAAATGCCTTTATCAAAACAAACCTCTCACGAATGTTCCCTTGTTTTGTACATATTACATAAGCATAACATATTACCAAAGTATAATTTGAAATGTTTTAAGGACATAACAAAATAGGTAAAAAAAAGGTGATGCATGCCATTTTCATCCATTAATTTGATTTAGATATCCGCACAACAACAAAATATGCTACATTGCACAACAAATAGTCACTAACAAAAAGACATAAAAATAAGCTGAACACATCGGGATTCGGGAGTACTAGCTCAACCAAACTTATAGCAAAGCTACAGTGACAGTTTGCCATGCCTACCTCGAGCTCCTCTCTCCATCTCACAAAAAAAATGTCAAAGAGAGATAGATAGCTTCATAGAGTGAGAGCTGAAATGCTGACGGTTATGGAACCTTCTCGCTATCCTTGTCGCTGGACATTATCCCAGGTGTATCGCACTCTTACCCCTCAACTCTCTCAAATCCGAGCGAAAAAAAATTCTGTGTTACAACAGCAGCTAGCAACGATCTCTCATCCCTCGTCGCCGCCGCGCAGATCCGGATAAACGCAGGCGGGAGAAGATGGCGATTGTCTTCCCCGATTTCTCCGCTCCGGTCTCCCTCTCTCTCTCTCTCTCTCTCTCTCTCTCTCAAACAAACAAAAGAGAATTGATGGCGCGGGGATGGGGAAAGGAATAAATGATTTTAATTCCACATTCGTCACCGGCGCTCCTCCAGTTAACCAATGGCGAGCTAGATGGGCAAGTCTCCCCGTTCTCCGCCACGCCGAGATAATGCTCCTTCTCTCTGTTCTCACTCTATCGTGTTAGATAGAACAAGCGCTAGCGTCTGTACCGAGGGGAAGAAAATAAAATAAAACTAGTCATCTGCCAGTGCGTTGCAACGGAAATTCAATTTACGACAAAAAACTCCATCAATTTGTATGTTGCACCAGATACAGATATCTCACTAATAATCTGTAAACAAAAATTACTACGGATGAAATGTCTCGATTACAATAAGAAAACCCTGACAAAAAGAACAATTTTAGCATAATAACAGCGATATGCCCGTGCGTTGCAACGAAACTCAATTTACGACAAAAAAACTCCATCGATTTGTATGTTGCACCAGATACAGATATCTCGCCAATAATTTGTAAACAAAATTTACTACGGATGAAATGTCTCGATTACAACGAGAAAACCCTGACAAAAAGAACAATTTTAGCATAATAACAACGATTATTTTGTAGGCTTACTTGCAAAATCAGATCCTTAGCAAGTAAATTAGGTGGCATTTCTGTGTCTAATATGAACCTGATAGTTGGAGGCACCTGAAAATGAGTTTAATTCATCAAAACACCATTTTGTTTTTCTGGATGTAGCAAAAATGTCTTTGACAATATGACAAAAAGATAGTATGCCCAAAGACCAATATTTCACACATTATGAATATATTTAATAAAATGTGTGTAGCACAAAGAATGTACAAAAAAATGGAAAAGAAAACGGCATAACTGATGTATGAATAGTGCTAATTAGATGCTACACCCAATGTTTCTATTATTCCTATGCTTAGATGAAATATAATTCGGATGGTCCAACCTATAAACAAAAAGGAACTTTCTACTACTTCTGTCATATGTCTATCTTGATTTTTTATATTTGAACAAAGCCTGATGGTTGCTAAAGTCTCATCACTATGAACATAAACAAATCCAGAACTACCTAACACATCAATGAAATATACAACTACAGTTTAATTCACATACACACAGAAATATGTCTTTGTCCTTTTTCTTATAGGACTGATTTTCAAATTCTATCTAGAAGTAGTAAAAACTTTTCGCATACCTTGAGAAGCGCCTTCTCAGTGCCCATCACAAAACATGTATCAGTATTACCAATTCCAGTTGCAAATTGACCAAAGGCTCCAGCATTGCAATGTATGAGAATCAGTGCCAAGGAGAACCTATACAACAATTGGACCAGGTTAATCCTATAGGGTAATTCTGTAATTAGTAGTCAGCATAGTCGGTAAGCACCTCACCTGGTCGGCAGTGACCTTCTTGGGCAAGTGCAATCTTGCAAACACCTTTGTAGTCTGGATTTGCCTACAGACAACTCAAAATGTTAACTTTTTTAAACAAAAATCTTCCTTTTCTTATAAACAGGTCTGATATGAAACAAACAAACTATCGATTGCATGAATCGACAAGGAAATGGATAGGCATACCCTGAAATCGCTCAGGTCCTTGATGTCGTAGAAGTACTTGATCTTCTGCTCCATACGAAGTCCCTTAGGATATCAACATTCGATTTGCTCACTCGTCCTTGGTGAAGATGTAGTGGTTCGAATGATGACGACCTTCTTGCGGTCCCAAACCTTGGCGTTCTCCCGAACTCCCGATTGAAGATCCCGATAGTGCCCGAGCCGCGAGCGTCGTGTGTCATCGACGACGTCGGCGTCTACCCACACGTTCTCCACGGGCTCCGGGCTCACGCGCTCCGGCGCCCGCGCCAGATCTTCTCCATCATTGTCATCGCGCTTTTCACGAACCACACGAACAAGAGGCCCATCTACTTACAGACAGCGATAACATCGAGAACGATAGCTTGGAACGCGTTCGGTTTGGGATTCGGAAGTGTACCGAGCCAGTGGAGGCCGGGGCGCGCGGCGCTTGGGCGGGGGTGATGATGGTGCAGACGCAGGCGGCCCGTGCCTGCCAACGGCTCGCGTTTGCGCGCTGCTGCTGCATCAGCGGCGAGCTCCTTCTACGACAGGGGGGCAAGGCAAGGATGGGATCAGCAGAGAGAAGTGTTCGGGGGTGGCGAGGCGAGAGGGAGGTGGGGGCGAACCTTGTGGGCGAAGGTGGCGGAGGCCTTGGCGGCGGGGGTGGCAGAGATGGAGGCCATGGCGGCGTGCGGTCGAAGCGTTCCATCTCAGTTGTTCGTGGTAGATCCGACGGATTAGTTACTTTGAAGAGAACGGACGACCGCCACCAACTCATAATTAGAAGTAGTAGAGATAAAATAAACGTTTAGTGGAAGGTAACCAATATAGATTTGGTTGATACACCCGTTATCAACACAAACCCGTCAAGATGCAATCAGGTCATCAATCTCAGCAAAGATCCAACGCTCTCAAATTTGGGTGAATTTAGCCAACCATGCATCCTGTTGATAGTTATCAAATCCCAAAAGGGTTTTAGCGTGGTCACTTTCGCACGGGATCAAAGTACGTAGCATAAAATAATTTACGACAAGACTTCTGGAGAAGAAAGTCATTGACTCAGAAGCAGCAAAAAAACATGCCGATCCAAACAGTAGAAAATCAACTTTCTAACAAGATCGCTTTTGAGAATACGCAAAAGAATTACGTAACATTCGGTTACAAAGAGGAGATTACAGGACGAGATAAGTTACGAACCAAAACCCAAAGTCCCCGAGAAACGACAACGTCTGCAAGTAACAAATCACGCACACGCGCTAGCTGCACGTACTGACGCGTACTTACGTACGTACATATATACATACATGATACCCTGTTGATTTCACCTATCTGGCAGCTTGCTAGGTGCTTGCACTGGTTAAGTTATGGTGCGTCCGCCGTCGACGCAGATGACCTGGCCGGTCATGTAGGAGGCCGCCGGCATGCAGAGGAAGGCCACCATTGACGCCACCTCCTCCGGCTCGCCGAGCCGCCGCATCGGGAGCCGCGTTGCCTCGTTCTTCATCAGCTCCGGGTCTATCCTCTTCTGCTCAATCAACCAATCCATTGGAAATTAAACAAGATCGAAATCAATCTTACCGTGAACCTAATTAATTACTCCACGCATGTATTAAGAAGAATATTAATTAATTTCACTATGCTAGAAGACAATTAATCTTACCACGTCATTGGCGATGTCAGTCTTGATGCCACCCGGCGCGACGCAGTTGACACGTATGCCGTCGTGGGCCCACTCGGCGGCGAGGCTCCTGGTGAGCTGGTTCATGCCTCCTTTGGCCATGGAGTAGACGGCGAGCGCCGGGAAGCCGACGAAGCCGGCGATGGAGGAGATGTGGACGACGCTGCCGCCGCCGGTGCCGACGAGGAGCGGGTGCGCGAGCTGGGTGAGATGGAAGCACGACTCGAGGTTGGTCGCCATCAGCCGCGCGTAGTCCTCGCCGGTGCACTCCATCGCCCCCTTGAACATGGACTGCCCCGCGTTGTTCACCAGGATGTCGAGCCTGCCGCCGAATTCTTCCTGGACCGTCGCCATGAGTTCCTCCCTCTCGGCGCGCACGGAGACGTCGCAGACGGAGACGGTGACGAGGAGGTTCTTCTCCGCCCACCGCCGCCGGCACGCCTCCAGCTCCGCCGCGTTCCGGGCGCACGTGTGCACCCGCGCCCCGAATCCGGCCAGCTCCTCCACGATGGCATGCCTGTTGATACCGAGTACATCCACATATGTGGCATGTTAAGTGTACGTACGTACAAGCGTATGTTACATTACATACACCACTTATAGTAGCTCAGCGTACGTGCGTACCCGATTCCTTTGCTGCCGCCGGTGACGAGCGCCGTCGTGCCGGCCAGGCTCCACCGCGCCTCAATGCTCTGACCTGCAACAGCTGCCATTGATCTCCCCTCTCCGTAATTGGCTAGCTTGATCGATCTCAAAGTGTGTGTTATACTTTGAAAATGTGACAGTTCTGTGAGTGGATATCCCGTATCTGCAGCACACGTATATATAAAGACAGAAATAGAGCCTCGAAATGCGCACGTACTGTGCCTGCGTTCCGAGAGGTGAACGCAGTGGCGGATCTTGAAAATTTTAAGATGGACTAGTATAGTGCCCGTGCTAACGCTACGACGGCAGTACACCAGCTTATCAATTAAATGAGAAGATAATTATGAATACAACACTTAATAATAAAAGAGAAATTTAGAATTTTAAATGAATTTAGAAAGAAAAACGGAACTAAATGGAGGTCGAATAGGCGAAAACGGGCTCCCAAAAGATTTTAAATCAAGAAAGAGAAAGAAAAAAGAATTTTTTGATCTTAGATTATTTTTTTTACAGCTTCCACATAGAGCACAACGTACTCTCTGGGCTTGACCAGGGCAAGGGAGAGGGAAGGCCAAGGGTGGTCGGCCGGTCGCAGTGGGTCGGCACTGGTGCGGCGCCTGTGGGGGAGGAGTCACGGTTGCGGAGAATTTCGCCGGGAAAGATGACGGTGATGGCTTAGGTTACATTCAAAATCCTGCGATTTTTACAAGAGGGAGCACTTGGGGATTTATGCAATGCGATGGGGGTGGAGGAGAGCTCGCCGGCTTTTATAGCACCGAAACAAGCATATTTATGGAAACCATAATTTCGGATCAAATCAGATTGGGAGGAAATTTTGGCAATAGAGCACGAAATTTGGGGAATTAACACCATAGATGGAAAGAGGAGATTTGGTGCGGGATTGATGGAGCTTTGGAGCTTTGAAGCTTTTTTCTTGCTTTAATGGAGGGAGGGAAGAGAAGAAGCTTTTTTGATCTGGGCTGCAGCTAAAAGAAACTACACGTGAGTTGCCTTCATTTTTTTTAAATATAGAAGGATTTTTGAAAAGATAGCACATTAGGTTAAAAAATTCTAGAAAAATTCTCAAAAAAAACTTTCGATTATTTTGTACTTAATAAAATTATTTTCAAAAAAATTTAAATTATAAATTTGCCGAGGCACGGTGGCCGTGAGGTCGCTGACCAGCAACCTCGCCGCGTCGGCAAAGCCACCGATGACGACTGTGGAGCCATTGCAAACCTACGTTCTCCCGGCCGCGCTGCCCCATCTCCTGGTTTTCTTTTCCCAGCACGTAATGTATGGTCCTTTCCTTTTCTGAGACGTTTGTTTCCTTTTCCTTGATTCCAGGACGATTGTTTCCTTTTCCTTGTTGATGCTGGAGGTGAGGGAAGGTCTGTTGTGGGCCACAAGGATGATTTCGAAAAAATATGGAAAAATAAATTGCGCTCGCCGACTGCTGGATCCGCAAGAAAAAAAATATAAAAATTAAATAAAGCTTTCGCGGCCGGGTCCGTGAGAAAAATTGAAAAAAATTAAGCAGCACTCACAGATAGTTGGTTCCTTAGATAAAAAATGAAAACAAAAATTCAGCGCTCTCCATACGCTGAAATTAGGCTATATGGGGCTAGATCCGTAAAAAAGTTTCGAGAAGGGTCATATTCGAAAAAAAATACGATCACAATGCCAGGGCAATAAAAAATTCAAGTCTTGTTTCCTTGCATGCGGATCTTCCCTGTTTATTTCCTTCTTCGATTCACCCTCCTTCCAAATATGTAGTACGTACAATTTTGGCCAGTAAAAAATTCAAATCTGGTTTCCTTGCATGCGGATCTTCCTTATTTATTTCCTTGTTTGATTCGCTCTTCTTCCAAATATGTAGGTGGGGGAGGTCTGTTGTGGGCCACAGGGATGATTAGACACACTAAATAATGATCATCGGATGTAGGTGAGTAAAACTGAGGAAAGATCTGAGACATTCATTTTGATGAATGCAAGTTTTTGGGGATGTTTTGCTGGGTGCACGAACATTTGGCCATCTCTAATGAGGTGCATTATTTAGGGTGGACGTAGAAAAAATTGCTTAGATGCATTATAAAGGGGTATAGATATACAAAGTTAACAAAATATTATTCAATATAAAAGTTTAAGATTCACAATAACAAAAATTAAAATACAAATTGTTCATATTAGAGCAAATATGTCACAATAAATTAGAAAATTTCAAAATACTTAAGAAAAAAATAAAAATTAACTCGCGAGACTCCATAACTTGAAGTGAGATATTATGTCTTCATCACTAACTTGTAGAAAAAAATATTGATTCTCCGTTATATTTAGTTGGTTCTTTCACAAAATTAATTTTCGAAAACAATTTGCTTTCTATAGGTATTGGTTTTGATGGGGAGATAGTAGTTGTAGTTGTCTTCTGTGTCTTTTCAGATCGATCTCACAAAGCTTCCCAATCTATAGAATACCTTTTCATTTTCTTAAGCTCTACATCCACACAATCAACTAATTAATCCCACCGATTCACCTTTTATCAACATTTCAATTAAGTTCTCAACATTCAACAAGATAATATGTGAAAACTTATAGGATCTGATCAATGGCCTTGACTGGTTGTTGCAGCAATGTAGCCCACAGTGTTGTTGTTGCTGTTTGGTCGACAGCACGACTGTCACCTTAGCCTCATCCTTTCGCCGTCGTCTGCTTGTCGAACTGCGCCGCTGGTCGACGCTTCAAGGCCAAGTGAAAGAGAGACGTACGGATAGAGAGCATGAGAGACAAAAAAAAAATGAAAAAAATTGGCTAGGGTTGGTTGTACTATGCAATGTACTCTGCTCGGTTGAGAAATAGAAGTGGGCTTTTCGCTAATGGGCTAGGCTAGCCGGTTGAGGAGGGGAGTTATGGGAGAATGAAAATTGACTAAAATTAGTTGATAAGTGAATATATATATGTTGATTTAGTCTCAATATTAATATATATAGCTAAGATATATATTATATAATTGTTTTTTTGCAAAAATTTTGGGGGTATAACTGTGCACCCATGTCCGTTAGCTGGATCCGCCCATGGGTGTAGGAGTCGTCGCTGATAATTATAATTAAGACCTAGCTGTTCTTGATCTCTGACGGCCGGATATGCCAAGATATGGAGCACAAGACGGCGGCTACCAGCCGGCAGGGCAACACTATTGCCGGTTTATTTTAAGCGACCGGCCCGGCCGCAACGAATTAGAGTACTTAATTAATTTACAGTGCAAGCAATATAGTATTATACTACAACCGTTGAGCTATCATGCATACGCACTTTTACGACACAATATTAAAGGTCGCCTGTGAAACCTGTTATGAAACCTCTCAAACCTGCTTTGAAACTTTTGAAATCTGCTCTAAAACCTTTAAAATCTGTTAAATCTACCCTGAAACCTGTGAAACCTGCTATACCATTGGAATCAATTTCAACAATATAGGGTCCAGTAGTAGCGCTCTATTAAATATTAGCTGTTCATTCTATTTGATCTAACAAATTAGATTAGTTAGGATTTAGTTATACTTCCGTCGTTAGTATTGGTAGTAGAAATTATACGGTGGTAATATTGTAATTAGCTTTTTTTTGAACGTATGTGTATTTTTTAGTACTTTTGTGTAAAATTTGGAATTGCTTCGTGGGCCGCCCAGGACAGAAGGCTCGATGTGTTAGTGCGAGGTCACGGCGTCGTCACGAATCAGGCTGGCGGAGGCCATGTTGTCGTCAAGATCTGGGAGGGTGCCAGCTGCACTATCAATAGGAACCAGGAGGGCGCCAGCTGCGGCGTGGTCATAATCGAGGGCACCGACAGGAAGGCAGATGCTACGACGTTAATAGGACCGGACTGACGATGACGACGGGAAAAGAAGGGCAGCGATAACGAGTAACGCAATAAAGGACGGCGACGGAAAATGAAGGTCAGCGATAACAATTAACGAGTAACGTAACAAAAGATCAAAAGTCCATAATACCTTTAAAAAATATACGATTAGATCTGATTTCTACCACCACTATTTACTACCTATATTATTCACCGTAAAATTGCTCGGCATGCATACGTGTTCTCTGTTCTCGATTTGCTGATCTTAGCAAGGAACGCTCCAATTAAATATTGACGGTCACCATTGTCGTATATCGATGGGTACCAGTATATAATTCAAGAGTCTCCATGACTAGACTAGAAAAATATAACATTCATCATGCATACTACTACTCATGGAGTATCTTTGTATACGAAGCCCTTCTAGAAGCCCCATCTTAATAAGAAAATATTAAAAATTCTCACGTTAATCTAAAAAAATACTAAAAATCCCACATTAAAAATTCCCACGTTAATAAAAAAAATTGCTAGAAAATCCCATATTATTCTAAAAAGAGAGAAAATCTTGGTCTTCTAATCTCCTTAATCATTTTCATCCACGGATTAAATCTATTTATCTATTTATAAAAGATATATGGTAAATCAGAGGAGTACCATGTGGAAGAGAACCTTTGCTTTCCTTACCTACTCGTCATCTTCGAGCGTCTAATAAAGGAGCAATGATCTGAAAATAGAAATAAAACATGCGTTACGAATTAGATATATTTATAGAAATTGCTAGCCGTACAGCGCACGAGTCGATGACTACTTGACTAGTACGTCAAATTGCAGTTGGAGTCTTGACTCTACGTACGTACGACAGAAATAGGCCGGTACACCGATCGATCGAGATGTCTAAGGCTGTGGTGGAGCCATGGTGTCAATTGTAACCGCATAAGTTTCAGCTGGTCATTTCTTCTACGATTCATGTACTAATTAATTAATAAATGTGTACAACATTTAGGTTTGTTTGCAAAAACCTGTGGGTCAATTAATTGACCTCACATAGTTCAAGTTAGTGCTTTCGCTATATTTTTTTAAAATAACAGAAGGGCAACAAAATCATACCAATTTCTATTATCAGAAATCACAGAAGTCTACTGTAGGAAAGCAAAAGCGAAAACAAAACAAAAATAGAACTCTCTGCTGCACCCTGACTTATAAAGTCAGTCAACTAAAGCAAGGTTCATGCCCAAAGCAAACACACGGTCTAAAAGTAGAAAGTAAATGAACTAATTAAACCTATTACAATGTCATTCACAAACACAAAATAGGGATCATTTTGTCCTGGTGTTTTCGCTGTATACTTGAATCTTGATCGAGTTCGATATATACACATCAATAATTTATTTTATTTTCTCCATTTGTTGGCTAATTTTTCCTTTCTCTAGCAATTGCTAGCTATTTGCGTACCATCCAGACAACATGAATGCAATTTGACCGCCGTTTATATATTTAGTTTCAAGGGAGCAATATGTTAAACGTACATTATATTGCCTCTGACCACAGTTAAAGAAAATTAATGCTACTCCGTAAAGAAATATGCATACCATGAGCAGTTGACTTGATTGTGCCGTGCGTTGAATTGTTAATGTCAAGGGTTCGAATATACATTGTTAAATGCAGGGTCAACTGAGATTAGAAAGATAATCAAGGAACAAGTGGAAATATGATAACTAAGCAAGACAAAAAAAATCAAACCATAAATAAACTCAGAGCAAACAATCATTAGAAAATAAAACTAGGACTATTGAATTGAACTGAGAGATTTGCTTGATCATCCATATCATTATAAATGTTTGGGGGCTACTGGCAGGAGCTTTTTAGGACATGGTCACATGGAGTATCAGATAAATGTATGAGTAACATAGCTGTTCAGTCAAATACCACTAAAGTATATGACATCTACACTCCTTCAGAAATAAGAAGAACGAATTAATTAAAATCAAAACTTTTGACTTCGGAATACGGAACATAGAACCATAGAGCTAAATGACGTACCTTAGTCTTTGGCTTCAATTTTTCTTCTTTATTATTTACTTATGTCCTAATAGGTCTACGTGATAGGGAGATCAACGCAACATGCAAGCCAAAAACTCAAATGCGTTGTTGTGTCTGTATCACAAACTACCTTGCACACAAAAACTGAGGCAAGAAAAATAAAAATAAATAATCTGATCAGTGTATGCCGTCCGGTCAGATCTTTTTCAGTTTCAGGTACTGATAAATTGCTTCTGACCAAAGAGATCACAGAGAGAGAAAACCAAACATAAATTAGGAAGCTACTAAACCATCGACGACTTAAGCTGGCCGATGATTTGCTAGTCAAGGGTGTTACTGATTATTTGACCTTAGCGGCTAGCTAAGCAAGAAATATGAAAGTACGTCGGCTATGAAAACTAGCTATATATATAGAGAATTAAACAAGAAACTAGGAACATGGCAGGGAGATTTGCTAGGCCGTCCTTATCTTTAGGTGCAGTGTTCATCTCTGTATTTTGCAGCTTTGTACGGTAGAAATAACATCGAGGAAGAACTGAGAGATCGATCTACATGCATGTATACGAGTGGTACAGATACGCGAATCCTTTTCTTTAAGGAGATCGTATCGACAGACATGTTATAGTCTCGATCTGGAAAACATGGATCTAACCGAATTGCAGATACTTGAGACAGCTACGTTCTGACCAACAAAGTCAAATGGTATCGCAGCTACGTACGTGTAATGAAGTGGCTTCGCTTTTGTTTTCTGAAATTGAGGGAGTGAAATGAACTCCAAACCAGACCTTACCTTGCACTTTTCGATATTTCTAAAGAGTTGGGCCGTAAGGTGTTTGACATTTCTGTGTATGAAGGCTAAGAAAAGGCCCAAATATAGAATGGCCTATTAAAGGTAACACGGCTGGAGTAATAAACAAAGCCCAGTGCTTTCACGTAGGGATGACAATTTTATTATGGATTTGGATACCCGCGGGTACTCGACTCGATAAGGGTGGGCTCGGTAGCACTTCAAATTAGGGTTTTGAATTTTGGTACCCGATAAGGAAACACGATGGATATGGGTGTCAATTTGTACCCATGGGTACCCGATGGGTATCGTATGATATGTGGGCCTTATTTTTTATAAGATATATATTAGAAAATTGAAATCCTAACTCACTAACTTAATCTACTCAGGGCCTCCGCCACTGCAATCTCCTCTTCTCCTCCGGAATCCCCCGAGCCCTAATAGTGCAAAGCACTTGAATTGCGAACTGCAATTCTTCTTGTTGGTTTCTCAAATCAATTCAATAAGTTGCTGAAAATCGATCCAATTAAATGCCCCTTGCTATCGTGTACAGGACCTAACTACCTAAATGAGAGGCTGAGACAGACAAAGGTTTAAAAGGCAATACTATGTTCAGAAGCTTGTTGAGCATATATCATGCTCTAAATTTATTTTGCACATATTATGCTCTTAATTTGTTGTGTATATATCATACACTTTTTTGTAGACGATGCTCTATTATATCTTGGTATCTCTACTATCACTATAGTCATAAGTGTTGAGTGTATGCTATGTGACTAACTTAAATACAAGTTAATTGAGTTTCCTATCTTATCTTAATCATTGAATGAGCTTACATATCACTGTCCCACATTTTGCTCTAATGCTTATCATCTTGTTCATCGAAACCAAATACAAGATCTATGAAAACACATTTGTTTCTATGAAAACACTATGGAATGGTGTAGTATTTGCCATTAAATATCTTACATGCAGTCACTTGAACTTGCAGTATCATTGGTCACTTATAGGCCATCATGATGTGCTGATTAAATGAAATAAACTAGAGTATCATTGGTCACCTATAGCCCTTGTCAACTCTCTGTTTTCAGCATAGCCTGCTACCCATGGGTACTCATCGGGTTCGAGTATAGGCACAAATCTATACCCGAAAAGTCTAATGGGTTCGGGTGAGCAGTACGGTTTCGGGTTCAGATGGACGGCAGTCGTATCCGGAGGTACCCACCCGATTGCCATCCCTACTTTCACGGCACATACAGATCTTGAATAGGCTCACTTTGTCATTTTTTAATTAAAAAAAATCATGGCGAGGCTCGAACAAAAATGGTACCTGTAGATATGAAATATCAGCAGGAGTACCTGTAGAAATGAAACATCAACGGGAGGTGCTTTTATGATTTTTTTAAAATAATGTATAATTTTTAAAGTAGAAATGAAAGATAGATGGTGACTATTTATCCCTCTGCTTGTTTTAAAATTCTACTCAACATCAACATTGAGAAACTAAGCTTAAAACTGAGAAAGATGGACAGAGGGGGGAAAAGTTAGTGGTTTTTTTTGGGTCTAATATGAACTGTAAGCTTCTTTGCACACAGAAATGCCAAAATGAAAGGAGCCCGCAGCCCATGTTGGCCGGCGTGCGAAGCTTACTGTGTAACCATGGCTAGGAGCATTAATTACTCGATTAAGCGCAATTAATGTCAATAAACCAGTGACGTCACCTGGTTAGTTAGTCAGACGTCGTTACACTGCTCAAGGCAAATACTCCTTCCGTCTAAGCAGTATTTGTCTATTCTAAGTTGTTATTGACAATCCATTACCTTCATCGGTATCTAACCTCTTGGGCAAGCCAGACATATCTCTTTTTAGTATAGACCAAGAAAATATTAAAATAACTAGATTTATCTTTAATTATTATCACTAAGCACTGTACTTAATGCATGCATGTAGAGAATAATGCATGCATGTAGAGAATATAAGTTAAAGATAGATGTTTAATAAGAGCATAAAGGAAGCATCACAATAATTTTACTTTAAAAATATGAAATACGAGTTATATTTTTAAATAATTATATTAAAAGAAATAAGACTCGGAGCGATCAGCTGTTAGTGGACATGTCGAATGAATTGGTACCAGGTGAGTCCTGGAAGACTTGAATAGTCAACACACTTGTTGAATAGCACATTAATTAATCAATATGATGGGCTACTTACCGGCGAGTTTGACTTCCAGCGTAATTGCTGACGCCTTCGAGAAAAGGAAACGTAAGAGCTGATATAAACGTAAGAGAAAACAAAGCGATAGCCTATCTAGCTCCTCCATCCCCTCTTGAATCAGTAGGAAAGAAGGTAGTATCTCTCTCTATATGCTTACTTTTCCCGCCCAAAATCATCTCGCTGGTAGTCTCTCTCTAGTCTCTATATATGCATGTGGACGCCTTGCCCGCCACTGACCACGGTGCCGATCTCGACCAACTGCTCCGCCCGCTCCGCTCTCCGTAGGAAGCAAGGAAGGAAGCTTCATCGATGGCGCTCGGCGGCGTGCGCAGCAGCCGCTCCGACTCCGCCATCTCACAGAGCGGGGCTCAGCCTTCGCCAAGCCAACGGCGCACGCTCTCCGCCGCCGCCGTCGAGGAGAGCGTCGCCGCGGCCACCGCCCTCGTCGACAAGTGGCACCCCAACGCCGGCCGGCGCTCCCTCTTCCTCGACCGCCCGGACGGCGACGCGGAGGCCCGCCACTTCCTGCGCGCCACCGCCGGCCTCCACCGCGCCATGCTCCTCCTCCCGTCGGACGCCGCCGGGCTCGGCGACAGCAGCGACGGCCTCGTTCAGGCTTTGGCGCTTCTCCAGACCGCCATGCGGAGGCTGCAGCTCGAGCTCCAGCTCCTCCTCTCATCCCTTCATCCCAACGCCATCGGCGATCACGACGTCCAAGGCACTAGTGTTGTTGCCACTACAAGCCATATCCGCACTGTCGCTGAGGCCATGATGGCCGCCGGCTACGCCAACGAGTGCGTTTCCACCTTCAAGTCGCACCGCCGTGGAGCGGTGGCCGGCGCGGTCCAGAGCCTGCTCGGCTTCTCACCTTCCCAGCACGCTCACTTCCATAAGCTTACCTGGGGCCAAGTGGATGGCAAGGTGCAAACATGGCTCGCCGCCGCAAGATTCGCGTTCAAGTCCGCCTTCTCCGGGGAGAAAGAGCTCTGCGGCAGTGTCTTCGCCTCCCACGCGGCTGTCGGCGACGCGGTGTTCGCGGGCATCGCCTGCGATCAGGCCGCGGACCTCCTCGCCGTCGCTGAGGCCACCGTGGCTCGAGCGCGCCGCGCCCCGGAGCGGCTGTTCCGCGTGCTTGACGTTCACGACACTCTCACCGAGGTACTGCCAGCGATCGTGTTCGTCTTCGGGCACAGGTCAGAGGTCGCGACCCGCGCCGCTTCCACTCTTGGCAAAGTCCGCGACGCGGCGCGCGGCACCCTGTCCAGCTTCGAGGCGGCCATCCAGAAGGATACGTCCAAGGCGACAGTGCCCGGCGGCGCTGTGCACCCGCTCACCGGCTACGTGATGAACTACCTCTTCTTCCTCGCCGACTACGAGGACGCCCTTGCCAGCATATACCGACAAGGCCAAGGCGCGCATGTGCACTCGGTGGACAACTCCGGCACCAGCACCGGCAGTGACTCGCCGGATCCGTCGTCGTCCTCGTTGAGCTTGTCGTCGAATCCTACTGTTTGGCTGGTGCTCGTTCTGCTGAGCAAGCTGGACGCCAAGGCCGGGAGCTACCGAGAAGCGGCTCTGAGCTCTCTGTTCTTGGCGAACAACACGCATTACGTTGCCAAGAAAGTGCGCGGCAGCAGCAAGCTGGAGGGGATCCTCGGGGAGGATTGGACGGAGGCGCACATGGCAAAGGCGCGGCGGCACGTGGACGCATGTTTGCGCGCGGCGTTGGGCAAGGTGGTGGTGGGTGGGGGCGAAGGCGTGGGGGCGGCGGTAATGGAAGCGATAGCGTTGCAGGGCAGGTGGGTGGCAGCAGACGACGAGATGGCCGAGGCTCTGAGAGCAGCGACGGCTGCGGCAGTGGTGCCGGCGTACAGGGTGTTCTATCGACGGAACGGCTCTGCGGAGTGGCTGACGCCGGGGGACGTGAAAGCGATGATCAGCGGGCTGTTTCGCGGGCCACGAAATGTAGCTACAGCCTACAGTAGCTGGCCGGGTGGCGGGGGTGCACAGCGACGTCGTCGTCTGAAGGTGATCCATGCATAGATGATAGAGATCGTATTTTGTATGCGTGCACGCGTACGCGTGTTTTTCAAATTCAAACGGCCGGGAATGGGCAGTCACATAAAAGTGTAGAACTCAATGGTGCGTGAATAAGTACCGAAGCATGCAGTAGCATCAAGGAGGTTCATCCCTGCACACCCTGTACCTCAACCTTGACCCTGCAGATTGTATATTTTTTCGTAAAAAATGATGTTTTTGTGAAATGTTTAGGAAGCGTTGAACCCTGCTAGGACCGCATCTCCGTTGATATAGCTGGCAATAGCCACCAGCATGGCGTTTACATGAACATAGACAATTAACCATGATTGGTGGGATATCTATCTATAGTTACATGATGCTAAATATGGCAACAATCCAATCATAATTATGTCAGGAATACATTGGCATATATGCAAATCTATTTCCTAACATCCCCCTTCAATCACAACTTTATTAAGTTGAGATTGTGTCGGAAGTCCAGCAGCTTCTGTGTCGACAGAGCTTTTGTGAAACCATCAGCGATCTGATCCTTTGATGATATAGGTCGAATTTCCAATAGTTTGTTAGATACCCTTTCTCTGACAAAATGATAATCAATCTCAATGTGTTTTGTTCTTGCATGAAACACAGGGTTAGCAGATAAGTAGGTGGCCCCCAGATTATCACACCAAAGACACGGCACTTGACTTTGAGAAGTCCCAAGTTCTGTCAACAGTGACTGCATCCAAATGACCTCTGCTGTGGCATTGGCCATTGCTTTATACTCAGCTTCTGTGCTAGATCTAGAGATTGTGGCTTGTTTTCTAGCACTCCAAGAAATTAAATTAGTTCCAAAGAATATTGCAAAGCCTCCGGTTGATCTTCTATCATCGACACAGCCAGCCCAGTCTGCATCAGAGAATGCACTTATCTGTGTAGTGCTATTCTTCATGAAGCTCAATCCGAGGCCAATAGTTCCCTTGATGTATCTCAATATTCTTTTGGCAGCGGTCCAGTGTACTGTGGTCGGTGCATGGAGGTACTGACATATTTTATTCACTGAGAAGGATATGTCTGGTCTTGTAATTGTTAGGTACTGAAGAGCACCTACTATGCTCCTCTATCTTGCGCAGTCTTCAGGACAGAGAGATTCACCATCATAAGCAGAGAGCTTTTCTAAGACAGATAAAGGAGTTGATACTGACTTGCAGTTGTCCAGGTTAACACATTTCAGAAGATCATATGCATATTTCTCTTGTGATAATACTATTCCATCCTGGGTACCTTTAACTTCTATGCCAAGAAAGTAGTGCAATTTTCCAAGATCTTTCAAGGCAAAACTATCACTCAAGTTCTTTAGTAAAGCCAAAACAGCATCATTTGAGGAACTAGCAACTATAATATCATCCACATATACTAGCATGAAAATAGTAACATCTGACTTGTGGTAAATAAACAAGGATGTATCTGACTTGGATGATTTGAATCCTAGCTGGTGCAATTTAGAGCTTAAGCGGGAATACCAAGCTCGGGGGGCTTGTTTTAAACCATAAATTGATTTATCCAACTTACATACATATTGTGGAGCTTGTTTTTCTTCGTATCCAGGTGGCTGCTTCATGTAGACTTCCTCTTCCAGAACACCGTGTAAGAACGCGTTCTGCACATCTAACTGTCTCCAGCTCCATCCCTTTGATACTGCAATTGCTAAAACAAGTCGAATAGTAGCAACTTTAACCACTGGACTGAATGTATCTTCATAGTCTATACCATACCTTTGTTTGAACCCTTTTGCAACTAATCTTGCTTTATATCTATCAATAGACCCATCTGATTTCTTCTTAACTTTATAAACCCATTTGCAATCAATGACATTTTTACCTTCTTGTGGAGGAACCAAATGCCAAGTCTTGTTATTCATAAGTGCTTGATATTCAATATCCATTGCATTGCGCCACTTGTTGTCTCCTAGTGCTTCTCCCAAACTTTCTGGTTCACCAGAGAACCAAATATCCGTACCTTATTGTGCCATCAGTACGAACCATTGGTTTGGTGATGCCACTTTGCAATCTTGTTTTTGGTCTCTGTGTTGCTGAAGAAACTAATGTAGGTGCAACCGGTAGAGCTTGTGCTTCAAAGGGGATGGCCGCAGGTGATCCATGCGCAGGAGTTGACGAACCAGCAGCTGTAGATGGCGCTGTCGGGTTGTGCGCTAGCGTCACGACACTGGGCGGCACAGATGGTGTCGAGCTGATGCTACCTGGCGCTGCAGCAGCAGGACTGCCAGGTGCATCAGCATCGCTCCCAGCACCTTGGCCCCCTTGCTGCGCCAGGGAATCCTCAAGGAGATCAACACCACTCTGCATAGTAAAAGAACCATAGGGAGCACTAGCAATTTGTGCACCATTTTTTGCCCGTCTTGGAGTCTCCTGCACAGCATCACAAATATTTGAACCATTGTTGCAATTAGTCATATTGTTAGTGCACAGTTCATCCCCATGATCAAGACCAAGATGTTGGCGCATACTGGAAGGAAGAAGAAGAATTTCTTGGCGGAGTCTAGACCCTGCATTTGGGCGGAGTTTTGCAAAGGGAAAAACTTGCTCATCAAACACAACATCACGTGATATGTAAACACGACCAAAGGATGGTTCTAAGCACTTGAAGCCTTTGTGAAGGGGACTATAGCCTAGAAAAACACACTGAGTGGATCGGAAAGCAAGTTTGCGAGAGTTGTATGGTCTCAAGTTTGGCCAACATGCACAAGCAAAAATACGGAGAGATGCATAGTTTGGTTTGCCTTGAAGAAGAAGTTCGGCTGGAGACTTCATATCAAGGACTTTGGTTGGTAGAATATTGATAAGAAAAGTGGCGGTGAGGAAAGCTTCATCCCAAAATTTGAGAGGCATGAACGCATTTGCTAACAAAGCAAGACCCATTTCGACAATGTGCCGATGTTTTCGTTCAACTACACCGTTTTGTTGATGAGCATGTGGACAAGAGACGTGATGGGAAATCCCAATTTTTTTAAAGAAGGAATGGAGTTTTTCATATTCACCACCCCAATCCGTTTGCATTGTGAGAATCTTTTTGTTCAATTGGCGTTCAACAAGACTTTGAAAGTTTTGGAAAACCTGAAAAACATCTGACTTTTGCTTTATTAGGTAGAGCCATACATATTTGCTATAATCATCAATGAAGCTTACGTAGTATTTGTGGTGGCCAACTGAATCAGGGGCAGGACCCCATACATCCGAGTGAATAAGTTCAAGAGGAAAAGTAGACACATTTGTGGATTTCGAATAGGGAAGTTGATGGCTCTTGGCCTTTTGACACGCATCACAAATAGATTCTTTGCTAGAGTTCTTAACAAAAGGAAGTTTATGGTTCTTGAGAATATGATCAACAATAGCAAAAGAAGGGTGACCTAGGCGACTATGCCACCATTCTGTGGAAGGTTTGATGGCACTGTAGACTTGTTTATTTTGTTTGGAGCTTGGCTTGATAGGATAGAGGCCCCTTTCACACTCGCCTCTAAAGATGATGTCCTTCGTTGCTCGATCCTTGATCAAGAAAAAATTTGGATGGAATTCAAAAAAGGCATTATTGTCAGTGGCTAATCGATGAACAGAGACAAGATTTTTATGAGCACTAGGAATATGTAAAACATTATTGAGATGAAGATCATGTGAAGGGGTATGAACAGTAGCATTACCAATATGACTAATTTGCATACCTGTACCATTTGCTGTGTGTACTTGATCATGCCCATGGTACTTGTCACGAACAGTCAGTTTGTCAAGCTCTCCCGTGATGTGATTCGTAGCCCCGGTATCCGTATACCAATTTGTATCAATACCATAGGATGTGGTGGCCATACCTGCAACTTTCTCATCGGATTGATAACTCTGATCAAACCGATACCAACAGTTTAGGGCACTGTGTTTTCCTTTTCCACAGATTTGGCAGCGGGATTTTTGATCTGATCCCTGCTGCTGATGGTATTGTTGTGACCTCTGGCCACTGTCGTTGTTGGCGCGTCCACCGCGATAGTTGCTACGCCCAAGGGTGCGACCTCCACGGTTGTTCCCACGCCCGCGACCACGTCCTCGCATGGCCGCGTTGGCACTTGACTGAATCTGCTGTTCAGTGCCATAGAGCATCTCCATCCTGGACTCAAAACTCAAGGCTTGCGCATAGAGCTCAGTAAAAGAAACTGAATCTTTTGCCATAATTGAAGATACCAGTGGGGTGTAATCAGCGTCTAGACCATTGACGACGTACGACACCAGTTCTTCATCATCGAGCACCTTTCCAGTGGCAGCCAATTCATCTGCATAGGCCCTCATCTTGGAAAAATACTGCGCCATCGTCATGGCACCTTTCTTCGTGGTTGCAAGTGCAATCCGAAGGTTGGTGACCTTGGCTCGCGATTGAGACGCGAACAAGGTCTGCAGTGCACTCCAGGCTGAAGCGGCGGTCTCCTTGGTCGCTACATGCCCGAGCACCTGCGAGGTCAACGAGCTCAGCAGATATGCCAAGACTTGCTGATCCTTTGCCACCCATGTCGCAAACTCTGGGTTGGGCACGGCGATCGTCTGCTTGTCAGCATCGATGATGGTGATGATCTTGGGCGGCGGCGTGGCAGACTCTTCCAGATACTCCATGAGTTGTGCACCACGAAGCGCTGGAAGGACTTGCGCCCTCCAAAAGAGAAAGTTATCTCTTGTGAGCTTTTCGGTGACCGGAGGGCCAAGCACAGGAGGAGAGGATGAAGAACTCGCCATGGGTGAATTGGTTAGATGTGTGTGTGGAAGAGGTGGCTCTGATACCATGTGAAATGTTTAGGAAGCGTTGAACCCTGCTAGGGCCGCATCTCTGTTGATATAGCTGGCAATAGCCACCAGCATGGCGTTTACATGGACATAGACAATTAACCATGATTGGTGGGATATCTATCTATAGTTACATGATGCTAAATATGGCAACAATCCAATCATAGTTATGTCAGAAATACATTGGCATATATGCAAATCTATTTCCTAACAGTTTTGGCTATGTTGCGTTAGCTTCTTCGACAGCATATGGGATGTCGAGTTGTCGACACCACCAATAAACACCGTTGAGCTCAAGCTGATTTCCTGAATAAAATATAGGCAAAAAAAAGCAGAGAAGGTTGTCCAACTGCAATTATTTCGATCACCATCTGCAAAACAACCATCAATTCTGCGTGATAAAAAGAATAACAAAAGGAATATTGCTTTCCATCGGGAAACCTCGAAGCTTTTCACCAGTGACGCCCACCTAAGTTCTTGTTTCACTTATAGTAATTTCTTCCTTCAACTATTATATAGCACACAGACTCGGCATCACTTAGCAATCATAATACACATAGTAGTGTTCCTTCACGCATATCACATGCGTGAAACATGATAGCATAGTTCAGGTGAATACACACAAATGCAATACCACATTGTCGGCCATGCCGCCATAGCATGCACCCAGCGTAGCTCTGCTCAGACACATATACACAAACAGCCACGTACATATTGTTGAGAAACCCTGAAAGCCCACCGAAGGCCCATGTGGTCCCTTATGCCGAAACCCTAGAGAGTGCTATAAAAGAAGGAAGGGGGTCCCCCCCTATGTACAGAATTCATTAGCAATAAAGAATTTCCGCTTTCGCTCTCCCTAAACACGTGTCTCTCTCTCTTTCTGTTCTCCACTTCAGATCTGTTCGGGAACCCCGGACTATTCGATAGCGAGGTTCCTCAACACGTTATCAGCACGAAGCTCTACCGGAGATCAGATTGAAAAGGTGAGAAAAGGTGGGAATTCGACGATTGAATCTAATCGCTGTTGTTTTCTATGCATGCATCTAACCTACGCAGCGGTACTGCGTTCGTCACGTGGCAAGAAGCTACATTGACACGAAACAACAGTGCACATGAAGCATATTACATCCAGAAAAAAAAGGGGATGTCTCCTTGGCATGCAGCCACCGCGTCACCGGCTGCCACCTCGGCACGCGCACGAAACGCTGCCACCAACGTGGCTCGGCACGCAGCCTTGCCGCCGCCGCAGACGGCGCCGTCGGCCTCGCCACGGTGATGCGCTCAGCGCCCGCGCCGCCGCTCTCGGACCGTGTGCGCGCCTCCGGCTCGCCGCGACACGGCCGACCGCGGCGCGCCCGTGGCCTCTGCCCGTGTCGCGCACCGCCGGCTCATGATCGTGCAGCGTCCGGCAACGCCGCCGCCCGACCTCCGCTCGGCCGCGCCGACCACGGCTTGCGGCCGCTTCGCCCTTGGCCGTGCCGCCGGTTCGACCTCGCAAGCCGCCGCGGCCGGCTCGGCCTCGGCGCCGACCTCGGCCGCCGATGGTGCCTCGCGGTCGCCGCCGTAACCGAACCCGTCGCTCCGACCGCCAAGCGCCGCGCGCCGCGCGGAAGAAGAAGCGGCGCCGGCTCGGTTACAAACGTCGCCGGCGACGTCTGCCGGCTCCGCCGCGAAGCTTCGGTCTCGGCCGCCACGCCGTCGGCACGAAGCTGCCTCGGCCGTCGCCGCCTGGGACCCACGCTGAAGTCGCCGTCGCCCACCCGAGCTCGGTCGCCGCCGATCGATCGGCCAGCGCGCCGCCACCACGTCGCCTAGGCTATGCCGCCCAAAACCAAGCCAAGAAAAAGAAAGCGGCGCCGCGAGAAGCGAAGGCGCGGCGCGCGCGAAGCGCGCGGCGCGCGGTGAAAAAGAATCGCGTGGCGGCGCAACGGCTCTGGCGGCTAGGGTTTTTCTTTTCCCAGTCGGCCGGGCTTTATTGCAAGCGAAGCAGCGCAGCCCAGCGGGCCTCTTCGGTCGAAGAAAAGGAGGCAAGGCCCAACGGGCCACTCGGCCGGAAGAAGAAAAAGGAGAGAAGAAAGAAAAGAAAAAGAAAGAAAAATTGCGAAAAATTGCAGGAAATTTTGAAAAATTGCCAGAAAATCAAGAAGATTTATTTGGCTCTGTTTTTAATTTTTCTTGCTTTATTTCTCTGTTTTTCAAAAAATTTATGAAATTTGAACTCTTTGCTTTATTTTATATATTGCAATGCATATGAATTTAATTTTATGCACTTTATGCCTTTTGCAACCATTTTCTATCAGATTACACGCAGTAATCTAAACCAGAATTTTGAAATCATGCAGATGTCTGGCATTGTGAATCGTGAGTTTGAAGAACTGGCCTCGCACGGTCAGAACTACCTCACTTGGGCATCGGACGTGAGAATTGTTCTTGGGGGCAAGAAGCTCGTTCGTGATTGGTCTAGGGTCCTCGCGGACGCAAAACCTACCGCGAAAGCGAATGATCAAGCTCGCATTTTCTCGGGCACCACCTCTCGACCACTCTAAAGAATGAATATATGGTGAGGAGAGTGCACTTGAGCTTTGACCGCACTTGAGCGGTTGAAAAGCTCAAGTACACCATCTTGCCCCAAGCACGACAAGATTGGAGTGCGCTGAGGTTTGCGGACTTGAGCAGTGGCGAGTACAATTACGCCTTGCAGAATTTGTACCAATCTCTCTATGTGGCAAGAAGATCACCGATGAAGAGAAGATTGAGAAAACTCTCTCTACCTTCCACCCTAATGCTATCCAGTGCCGCAGCTATCGTCGGGGCGCATACAAGGAGTATAGCGAATCGATTGATGTAATACAAGTTGCGGAATCGCAAGGCGATGTTCTACGCAAGAACTATGTCTCGCGACCACTGAACGAGGCACTCGCATCAAGTCAATGCCAATAGCTACAAGGTGAAAAGCCCACTCATAGAAAGAAGGGCAAGCAGGTGGAAAAGAGAGACCCTGTGCCAAAGGAAAGTCAAAGCCCTGTGAAGAGGGATGACAAAGAAAAGACGACGCCAAGCCGTATGGACAGCAGAACTGGCGTGCTTCAAGTGTGGCACTTGGGGACATTAGTCGAAGATATGTCGAGAATCCAAAGAAGCGATTAACGCATATCAAGCTAAGAAGAAGGCAAGGACAACGCCCAGAGGCGCCGCCAACATCGGTGAAGATGATGTCATGGATGTAGACACCCCACTTGCCTCATCCTCACGAATAGTCCGGACATAGATCTGCAGACCATGATTATGGCAAATGAAGAAAACTTCGCAGATGATATAGAAGCGAAATCAATGCATATTTCTGATTACATTTAATGCATTTCTTTTAGTTTTTGGTTGTTAGCATTTTCTTTGAATAAAGGATTGTAAGCTCTAGAAGAGCATACTTCTTTCATGAATAAATACGCAATTTATTCTTTATTCCAGTATTCTTCAATTTTGCAAGTAATATTTGGATTGTTTTTGCCTCTATCTGATTAGAATTATATTTCTTTTATCTAGAAATCGTGTAGCGCCCAAATGGAAGAGATATGCATTGTTGATAGTGGCACAACAAATACCATCTTAAGAGAGTCTAAGTATTTCCAGTCGATCACGAAGAACGCTGGAAAGATTACTACGATCGCAGGAAGCGACTCATATGTAATCGGCTCAGGAAGAGCCACAATTATATTGCCTATGGGTACAACTTTGGTAATTGAAGAAGCCCTTTTGTACCCTGAATCAACTCGCACTCTCTTAAGCTTTAAAGACATCCGCGCCAATGGTTTTCACGTAGAAACCAATGAAGAAAATGGCAAAGAATACTTGTGCATTGTGAAGCACGCGGCATGTGGAAAAATGGTATTAGAAAAATGTCCCTCATATGAATCTGGGTTGTACTACACGAATATTCATGCACCCGAAGTGTATACTTCCTTGAAGACTGCTTTTAGAAGCTCAAATTATTTTCTTTATGGCATGGTAGATTAGGTCATCCCGGTCTTAGAATGATGAGAAATATAGTGAACAAATCACAAGGTCATGGCATTAACGTTAAAAATTTCCGAATCATGAAGATTTTGTGTGCCCTGCATGTGCCACCGGAAATTAATAACTAGACCCTCTGTCATGAAAGTGCAAAGTGAAATCCTGCATTCTGGAACGCATCCGGGGATATTTGCGTCCGATTCAGCCTGTCGGGGCCGTTTCGATACTTTATGGTGCTCATCGATGCTTCCTCGAAATGGTCGCATGTATGCTTGTTGTCAACAAGAAACCATGCTTTTGCAAAGTCGATCTCGCAGATCATAAGAATTAAGAATGCTTTCCCGATCATCGCGTGAAGTCCATTAGAATGGACAATCTTGAGAATTTACTTCAAAGGCATTTGATGATTATTGCACAAAGAACGGGGATAGCGATTGAGCACTCTGTCCGCACGTCCATACGCAGAATGGACTAGCGTAAGCACTAATAAAGAGGATTAAGTTCATTGCCAGACCGCTTTTGCAGAGTTGTAACTTGCCCAACACTTGTTGGGGACACGCAGTCCTGCACGCAGCAGCTCTTATCAATTTTAGACCGTCGACCTACAACATCCATTCTCCTATGCAGCTTGTGCACGGGATCATCCCGAAGATCTCCCATCTTAGAAAATTTGGGTGTATGGTATATGTACCTATACCACCCCTCGTGATCGCAATGGGCCCTCTCCGCAAGTCCGAGATATCGTTGGTTATGAAAGTGCATCCATAATCGGTATTTGGAACCCATGATTGGAGATTTGCATACTGACCGGTTCATTGATTGCATCTTTGACGAGGATCGTTTCCGTCATTAGGGAGAAATCAACCTTTGGATGAAAAATGCCGAAATCATATGGCATTCCACCGGGATCCCCGCACATGCCCCGCACTAATGAAGCAAATCAAGAAGTCCGAAGATAATTGATTTGCGAATTTAGCAAATGAACTGATCATTTTGTGATCTCAAGGGCGTGGTTAAGTCGCATGTACCCGCAAGGAATGCACCGAGAGGGTGGAAATACCAAAGAAAATAGAAGGTATCCTCAACCTGCTGTTGAGGCCTCAAAGGAAAAGAGCGAGCAATCTGCTCCTCAAACCCAAAGTACCGGAGACGTCTGGAGAAAATCGGCGAGAGGACTTACCACAACCAATCACGAAAATGCCCCAAGGAAAGAAGGGGAGCAGTTGAGACACAGCACCGGAAAGAAGCCAATGGAAAAGGCAATTCCTGGACTTGAATCTTCCACTGCAGAAGCCACGGAAATAATGTGTGCACACATAGGCGATGAAAGCTAAAGGAACTTGCTCTGCGATAGGGAAAAGCGGCGAAGAGCAAGTAGAAGTGCATGAAGCACCCCATGAAGAAATGGCCATAAACTTTGTAACAACGGAGAATCCTGAATAGAGCAACAGCCAACGTTGATGCCTACTTCGCAAAGAAGATTGCCTCGATCATTGATCATGATCCCGAGCCTGCATCTCTCGCAGAGTGCAAGAAAAGGCTAGATTGGGAAGAATGGAAAAAGGCAATCACTGCGAGTTAGTCTCTCCAACAAGAGAGAGGTGTTTGAGCAGTATGCCGCACACCTCCCCATATAAACCCGTAGGTCACAAATGGGTCTTTGTTCGGAAGAGAAATGAAAACAACGGTTGTAAGGTACAAAGCAAGGCTTGTAGCTCAAGGTTTCACTCAACGTCCCGGAGTTGATTATGAAGAAACATATTCTCCGGTCATGGGAGGAATTACCTTTAGATATTTGATCTCAATGGCGATCAACTTGAAGTTGAGAATGAAGCTAATGGATGTTGTCACAACATACTGTATGGAAACTTGGATTCGGAGATATACATGAAAGTACCTAAGGAATTCCTATCCCTAACCAAGATGGAGCAAATAGAAACACATGCAGTGTGAAATTGGAGAAATCACTGTATGGGTTTGAAGCGATCGGGAAGAATGTGGTACAATCGCTGAGTGACTTTCTCTGCAAGAAAGGCTACACAAACAGCGAAGATTGTCCATGTGTGTTTATCTGACGATCCCGAATGGATTCTGTATAATCTCCGTCTATGTAGATGACTTGAACATCATTGGGACGGATGAAGAAATTGAAGAGGCATGCTCATACTTGAAGTCTGAGTTTGAAATGAAAGATTTGGGTAAAACCAAGTTTTGTTTAGGCTTGCAGCTTGAACATGTCCAAGGAGGAATCTTGGTACACCAATCAACCTACACGCAGAAAGTGTTGAAAAGATTTAGCTTTGAAAAATCATATCCTGCAAAGACTCCAATGGTCGGAAGGTCACTCCAAGCAGACCTAGACCCATACAGACCCAGAGAAGAGGGGGAGGAAGTCCTGGGAGCAGAATTCCCATATCTGAGTGCAGTTGGAGCGCTCATGTACCTTGCGAATAGCACTAGACCGGACATTGCGTTCGCTGTGAATTTGCTAGCTCGATGCAGTCTGAGTAACCCACCAAAAGGCATTGGAAAGGGATCAAGGACATCTTCCGCTACCTCCAAGGAAGCAAAGACCTCGGTCTGTTCTTTAGAAGAAATAATGAATTGAATTTGGTTGGCTATGCTGATGCTGGGTACCTATCAGACCCGCATACTGGCAAGTCCCAAACTGGCTATATTTTCCTATGTGGAGGAACAGCAATTTCTTGGAAGTCGTCTAAGCAGACTCTTGTCTCGACGTCGACAAACCACTCGGAGATCATCGCTTTGTATGAAGCATCTCGTGAATGTGCATGGCTCGGAAGAATGGTTCACCACATCCGTAAGTCATGTGGTTTGAACATTGAGCAAACTCCACGATAATTTATGAAGATAATGCGACTTGTGTTGCCCAAGCACGGATGGGTTATGTGAAGAGCAATCTCACGAAGCATATCAACCCCAAGTTCTTCTATGCTCATGAATTGCATAAGATGAACGAGATCAAGATATTGCATACTAAGTCATGTGAAAATCTTGCAGATTTGTTCACCAAATCACTCCCAAATCTACCTTTGAAAGGTGCGTGAAAGGAATTGGGATGATGAGACTTAGAGAAGTGCAGATTTCAGGGGGAGATATTTCACATACTCCCACATGAATCTCGAGCATGAATTATGAATACCCAACATGAATCTCGAAGATTAGCATTTGAAGTTGGGAGAATTGTACTCTTTTTCCTTAGCAAGTTTTTCATGAAGTTTTCTTGCATAAGGTTTTAACGAGGCAATTCGTGCAACATAGTAAGCGTATGCTATGTACTCTTTCTCCAAGTATTTTCCCACTGGGTTTTTCTGAGTTTTAATGAGGCATATGCATCTCATGACAAAGGGCCCAAGGGGAGTGTTGAGAAACCACGAAAGCCCACCAAGGCCCATGTGGTCCCTTATGCCGAAACCCTAGAGAGTGCTATAAAAGAAGGAAGGGGGTCCCCCCTATGTACAGAATTCATTAGCAATAAAGAATTTCCGCTTTCGCTCTCCCTAAACACGTGTCTCTCTCTCTTTCTGTTCTCCACTTCAGATCTGTTCGGGAACCCCGGACTATTCGATAGCGAGGTTCCTCAACACATATCAAGTCCAGTCCAGATAGTACAGAGAATTAACAAACACACATATGCTGCAATTACACAAATTAGCATGAGCAGGATGAATTCAAATTGAACGGCACGTGAGACTGAAAGAAGATGACCAGGCTTTCCTTCATATGCATCTTTATTTGAGGCTATATAAATGGAGAAATAGCGAAGCAAGCTTCCAGTTGATGGAGAGTAATTGGGTACTCAAGGAGCTGCAGCAACCGCAATTCCATCTTCTTGGCGTGGATGGTGTGGATTGTGCTTGAAATCAGGATGGTTGCGATGCTTTTGAATTGCTTTTCTGAGTTGTTCCACGTGATCTTGGTTGCAGTCGCCATTAAGCTCGAGCTTCCTCAACTTGCGGAGGTGGTAAACTCCAGAAAGAGACTCCATGGTGGGAAAAGACCAGACAATCATCTCGAGCTCAGGAGCCGCTCCAGCGTCAAAACTGATGGTGGTGATGTCGCTGCCCTCAACGACCAGAGACTTGAAACACCGGAATTCTTCTTTCTTGAAGCTGATCTCTCTTCCAGTGTATGACTGGCGGTGGAGCCTGAGGCAGCTCAGGATTTTGAGCTTGCCAAGGATGCGTATAGCATCTTCCCCCAGGTAAGTCTGGCTCAGTGTTATCTTGGTAAGTTCGTCGAGATCTGCAATCCAGAGGGGAAGCCCACTTGTGATGCCGCTGATGTTTAGGCTCTGGAGAAGCTCCGGGTGTGAGGCTAACGCCGCCGCTGCCTCTGCATCAAGTGTACTCTCACTTCTTGCCGGTTGAGCGATCCGGATCGACAAAGAGCGGAGGCATCCGCACAATTTTGCAATCTGTTTGAACAGAAGATCCAGGGCGCCTTTCTTGCGATGGATGATTACACCCAATTTTCTCAGTTGCAGCAGCTGGACGAGATCAATTAAATCATCAACATTGTGGGAAACATCAACGTGGGACAATATCTCCAGTTTTTTCATTATGCGGATGCTTGGAGAATCTATCTGGCCAGCAAGCAAATGCTTTAGCATTGGAAGCATGACAGATTTCGTGGCGAATGCCCTTACTACTGTTTGCCGGATGTCCAATGTCTCCAGGCACTGCAGTTTCTCGATTTGCTTCGGCAATTCAGTGACATCTGTTTTCCTGAGACTCAAGTACTTGAGCAATAATATCTTACAGATGCTTTTCAGATGCTTCTTCGTTAAGCCTTTGCAGCCTTCAAGATCCAGCACCTTCAACAGCTGCCATTGAGATGACTTGGCCAAGTATGGAAGATATGCTACAATGCCATTGCCGTCAGCTTCCAAAGGATGATCAAAGTGAGATGCTTGCAGTCCTATCCTGTTGTGGATGGAAAGGTGGCGAGCCAAATCTGGTGGCAGGTCTGTGTCGACAAAGTTTACATCTGTAGCAATCCTGGTGATGACTTGGCGAACCACACGATGTATCGTGCAGCTCTTGATCTTGCCTGCAGCACTGATTTCCCCAGGAAGAACAAGCCGCCGAGCGACGAGCGCATCGAAACAGCGTTCAGCTTCATCTTGTGCGTGATTCACGCTTCTATCCATTGCGATCGCAATGTGATCTCTTTCGGTTATGAGGCCTTCAGCCCTCCATCTTCTAGTCACGGTTGTTCTCCTAATGCAGTCATTTTCGGGGAAGATAGATAGGTACAGCAAGCAGCTCCTGTACTTGATTGGCAAGTCGTTGTTGGAGAGCCTCACCATTTGCTTTGCAACGCTTTTGTTCGACTTCCTACAGTCTGGTATTTTTCTATTAAAGTTTTCCAGCTCATTCTCGCACCTGTCAGGATTAACATAGAAAAGGTGCAGGAGCATCTTCATTGCAAAGACATCGGGTCGCAATCCTTGAAAAGGTCACATGTTCGTTGACAACCCTGGGCTTTGGATTGGTAGGACAGCGCCTTCTCGTAGAAAAATCCTTGTAGACTTCTAGCTTTGAAGATTTTGTGAGGAGACGACGACTCGGCTATAGATTCATCATCTGTGATCATGATTATCGCGCTACCAGCAGGGCAATCATCGGCAGCATGTAACAAATGTTAGAAGTAAAAGCAGTGCTTCAATGCTTTCCCTTCTAATACAAGTTACACAAATTTTGAAGCAAGCGAAGGGGTAAGTAATCTCCATCTACTTTTCATTCATGCTTTAATATTTGTGCAACTGTAAAAAAGAAAAGCATTGAAGCACCTCTCTAGAAGTAATCTTGTAATAAGAAAGTTTTACTTTGGAAAGTTTGTATTAAGAAAGTTTAGGATGAGGAGTTGAATTAGGACAAAGAAGTAGAATCCTATTCCGTTTCTTAGGGTTGTAGTTTTGTGTATAAATATAGGGGTAAACTTGAGTTTTGTAAGAGAACAGAGCGAGAAGAAATAAAGAGAAAATTGTCCCAAAACATTTTAACGTTCTGTCTCAACAATTGGTATCAGAGCACAGGAGTCATCTCCCGGCGTGCGGCGTGCAATACGCGGGAAGGAAATAGCGGCGACATCAGAGACGGTGCGGCGCAACTGATTAAAGCAGAGACTCTCGTCGACTTCGTTTTCGAGTCGAGCAGCAATTCCGTGATCAAGATCGCGCGGCACACAAAGCAAAGATCAGAGCAGCTTTGCTCCGCACGGGAAAACAGTCAAAAGGGACGACAAAACCGTGCCTGTTCCCGAGGAGGCATCAAAATCGAGAGGACCAGAGACGCTCTGTGCGGCAAGCCCAGGCACTAGGCGCAGTACTAGTTGAGGACTCTTCTTACGAGAGGCAAGGAAAGAATAAAAAAAGGAAAGAAATTGAAGGACAGAATAGCAAGGTAAGGTGGAGAGAGTCGGTCTATATCCCTCTAATACCCTCTTCTGACGATCGATAATTATCCGGTATAGACAATGAAGATGAAGGCAAATTTGCGCGCCAGGGTGACTAGGGTGCAGTCGATCCAAATGGAAAGGCTATGGAAGATGACAAGATAGATCAGGCAGCCTTTGCTGCAATCTATCAGTCGGTACCAGACTCGATGATGCACCAGCTCATCGGAAAGGAGACAGCACGTGAAGCATGGCTAACGCTTCAAAAGATGCACATGGGAGTTGATCGCGTGAAGGAGGTGCGACTACAGAATCTACGGAACGAGTTTGAGAATCTTCAGATGGGAGAAACCCAGTCGGTGGACGAGTTCGCCGAAAAATTCGTGCCTGTCGTCACCACGCTCATGTACTCCCCTGATTTGGAGAACATGAAAATTGAGGAGATCACCGGCTTGCTCAAGGCGCATGAGGAGCTACTGAAGGGGTATCAATCTCGTAAGGAGCAAGGTTATCAGTCCCGTAACGAACAGGTGATGCTGTTAAAGGGAGATGAAAGAGGTGATCGCAAGCAGTTTAATCGCGGGCATGGACGAGGCAGTTTCGGTTACCGCGGAGGTAGAGATAGCCGAGGAGATAAGATCGAACAAGACGATGATAACAGACCACGAGATAAGTCACATATCAAATGTTTTGAATGTGAAAAATATGGTCACTACGCGGCGGAGTGTCGCAGTCATATAAAGTGTTTTAACTGCAACAAGTATGGACACTACGCCTCGTAATGCAGGAACAAGAAGAAGAACGAGGAGGCAAACTCACCCAAGCTACTGCAGACGACGAACCGGCTCTACTCCTCTCATTGTGCAAAGAAGAAGAGTCGAACATACTGATGTTGAATGAGGAGAAGATTGTTCCTAAACTATGTATGGAAGGAGATAGCCACGATCACACTGATTTGTGGTACTTGGACAACGGAGCAAGCAATCACATGACTGGAGATCGCTCCGTGTTTCATGAGCTTGATGAGAAAATTTCAGGAAAAGTCAAGTTCGGTGATGGTTCCACGGTGCAAATAAAAGGCAAAGGAACAATGTTGGTACAATGCAAGAACGGCGATCAAAAGATATTTTTGGAAATTTATTATATACCGAGTTTGTGTAATAACATACTCAGTCTTGGACAGATGGCAGAAAAAGGGTGTAGGGTTGAGTTGCAGGCGGAGTTCTTGCGTGTTTATGACAAGAACAAATATTTGTTGATGAAAGTCATGAGATCTCCAAATCGGTTGTACAAGATTTCCCTGACAACTTGTAAGCCAGTTTGTCATGAGGCTAGATTGAAGAGAAAATTTTTAGAGGAGACAGAAACTTGTCAACGTATGTTGCCGAAGGAAGTGGACCCTCAGGCTGCGGAGTCGTATGGAAGGAAAAAAGAAGAAAGGGCAGCGGCGATCACAGTAAAAAAGGAAGAGCACAGGGCTCCGACGGCGCGCACAAAGAAAAAGAAAGGAACAGATCAAGCAGCTGGAGAGCGCAGATCAGTAAGGCACATGTTGCCGTGTCAAGGAGCAGGAAGCTCTCGGTGGATGTGCAAAGCGAAGAAGCAGAAGGAGGTCAATCTTATTGTGATCTCAAGACAGGACGTGGCTGGAAGCTATCCAGCGCCACAGGAATCGTGTGTCTACAGGGAGTCTGCAGGGCACTACAGAAAAGGTTGAAGCAACTGAGATAAGAGATAGAAAAGGAAAAGGAAGAAAATAGAGAGAGGAAAATCTGAGAAAATTTGGAAGAGTTGAGTTAGAAGTTAAGTATTACAAGATTAGAGGGGAAAATGTTAGAAGTAATCTTGTAATAAGAAAGTTTTACTTTGAAAGTTTGTATTAAGAAAGTTTAGGATGAGGAGTTGAATTAGGACAAGGAAGTAGAATTCTATTCCGTTTCTTAGGGTTGTAGTTTTGTGTATAAATATAGGGTAGACTTGAGTTTTGTAAGAGAATAGAGTGAAAAGTAATAAAGAGAAAATTGTCCTAAAGTATTTTGACGTTCTGTTCTAACAACAAAGCAGATTTTATGGTCACCCATGTTAGTTCGGAGATGACATCCCCAAGAAGAATCAAGATGCGTTTACCAGCAGCTTTGAGATAGCACTGAAGTTTCTTGGCGAGTTGCGTGGCCTCATCCTCCTCCCCATCGTTAACCGCCCGTGATGATGTTTCCGTTGAGATCTTCTGCTCAGCTTCCATGCTCTGCTGCTGCGGCAGCGTGTCGTCTTCATCTTGTCCAGGTGGAAGTGGAAGGACTGCTGCTGCTTCTACTTGTTCTAGTATTTCCCGCAGCACGTGTCAGTGTGATACCCCGGGCCTTGCAACCAAATGAGCTCACCACGGAGGGATATGTCCGTACAACCCCCCTGCGATACGAGTGGCCAGCCATTTATAATTGTAGTGGTAGTTCACCTTCCATAGAATAGGGAAGACCCTGAGCTGTGGTCCGCCAACTCCTGCAGCAGGTGCTTCCTCCAACAGCCACTCGATCAGGCGATCGATGCCTTTGTTTACGCAGCTAGAGAAGTTTTGTGATGAGAATATCTTTCATGCCTTTTTCCACCACATGCAATTCCTTCCTTTTTCTACTCAGCGTATTCAATCACTACGCAGCCTGTACTTTGGTTGATTGCAAGTTTGCAACTCCAAATGCTTCTTTTGCCTGGCAAAGATTTCTTGTATTATATTTAGTTTATCCATCATCTTAATGAGAGTACTACTTGTTATGAAACTTATACTTGTGTTTTCTAAAAAACTCTGTTTATAAACTTGGCTTATGTATGCATCAGGTCTATACATCTGACTTAACCTCACTTTTCACATGTGGACCTGTACAAGGTGTGAAAATAACACAAAGGTACACCCTTACTTTTGAGTTCGACACTAAAGTTCTACACAAGCTGTTCTTCAGATGTTCCTTGTTGTCTAATTATATATATTTTTTGCATTATTTATGCAGGGTTTTGAGATGATAGAGATAATTGTAGATGTGGAGACTTGCTTACAGGTTCATTATCTTTTAGAGTTATTGCAATCTTCTTCTGCTTGCTTGCAGTTTTCAATGAAAAATTATGTTCATGCATTAAAAATGATCGTTGCATTTAGAGGCACCCAACAACACAGGTATAAATAGTTGTTCCATTAAACATAGGTTATTAGTGACCAAGACTTATACAATGTGGACACATGCTTTCATTCTTCAACCAATTCTCTGTTTCTATTTGACGAAATATTTCAAGTCATAATAGTGTATGTTCTTTCAAAACGTATGAACACTATACATTGCTAAGAACCATTCATTCGCAAATCTCTTTGACTGGTTTTCTTGAAATTTTACTTGTGTAGTGTCTCAAATTGGATTGAGGATCTGTTCTGGAAGCAGCTCGATGCAACTTATCCAGGCATCCCCCGCCACGACTTGGCCATGCTGGAAGAACCTTTCCTTATCAACGAGATCAAGCAGGCGGTATTCGCTATGACGCCTGAGAAGGCGCCGGGTCCAGACGGGTTTACAGGCCTTTTCTATAGGGTTTGTTGGGATATCGTCAAGGATGACCTCAAGGAGGCCTTAGATCAACTGTTCAATCTAAATAGTCGGCATCTCCGTCTCCTGAATTCAGCCAACATTGTCTTATTGCCGAAAAAGCAGGGCGCTAACAGGATCGCAGATTTCAGGCCGATAAGCCTGATACACAGTGTAGGCAAGATATTCTCCAAGATTCTTGCAACCAGGCTGGCACCATTCCTTCGGCATTTAGTACCATCCAACCAAAGCGCTTTCATCAAGACAAGATGTCTACATGATAATTTCATTTGTCAAGAACTTGGTCAACGACCTACATAGGAAGAGAATTCCGACGCTCTTCATCAAATTGGACATAGCCAAGGCCTTTGACTCCGTTAGTTGGGAGTTCCTTCTGGAAGTCCTTAACCATCTTGGTTTTGGGCCGCGTTGGAGAAAGTGGATTTCCATCATTTTAGCATCAACCTCCTCTCGAGTGCTGCTCAACGGCATTCCAGGTCAGGCAATTCAGCACAGAAGAGGCTTGCGTCAGGGGGATCCTCTATCTCTCATGCTCTTCATCTTGGCTATGAACCCGCTATAGAAGCTAATCTTCAAGGCGGTGGATGAGGGACATATTAAGCACATCCCTACCACACAGGCCACGACGCGTATATCCTTCTATGCGGATGATGTTGCCATCTTCGCAAGTCCAGACAGAGGCGAATTGAGAATTATACAGGAATTTCTCAATGTTTTCGGTGGAGCCACAGGTCTACACACAAATTTGCAAAAGAGCGAGGTATTTCCAATCAGATGCGAGGCCATCGACATGGCATCTCTTCTACAAGAATTTCTGGCTCGTTTCAGTTGCTTCCCATGCAGGTACTTAGGGTTACCATTGCGACCTACATCTTGGAAACGTCCGGATCTGCAACCTTTAATTGATAAAGTTCGCATCCGCTTAGCGGGATGGAAAGGAAAGATCTCTCAAGGGCCGCGAGACTGATTTTAACAAATTTGGTCCTCACATCCCTCGCAGTTCACCATTTAACTGTGTACCCTTTGGGCAGGTGGATAACAAAAATGTTCGATAGGTTGCGGAGAAATTTTATTTGGAGAGGCGAACAGGATTGCAATGGGGGACATTATCTTGTGAATTGGAAGAAAGTCTGCAGGCCGAAGGATCTTGGAGGCCTCGGCGTAAAGGATCTTGATACTTTTGGTCGGGCTCTTCAGGTCTGTTGGCTATGGTTTGCCTGGAAAGACCATAGCAAACCTTGGGTAGGAATGCAGCTCCCATGTGATGAATCGGTTCGCAGGTTATTCCACACGAGCACAAGCTTAGTTATGGGAAATGGCGAAACAGCTAAGTTCTGGGAATCCAATTGGCTACGGGGAGTATCTCCACGCGAGTTCGCACCCTCCTGCTTTCATCTTACCCGCAATAGAGGATGTTCAGTCAGGGACGAGCTTGCTGGCAGGCGGTGGCTTTGTTCGCTACATAGAGTTTCAACCGCAGCGCAGTTAGATGACTACGTTCGCTTGTGGAACGCGATCCAACAGGTGCACTTACAGGATGATGTACAAGATGACGTCATTTGAAAATGGACGTCAAGTGGCGCGTACTCTGCAAAAACGGCGTACAGGGCCCAATTCATAGGTTCGATCCCAGATCCAAACTACAGCATGATCTGGAAGGCTAGCACGGACGGGAGATGCAAGTTCTTTGCATGGCTCTTTGTCCAGGAATGGATCCTTACGGCTGACAGGCTAGCAGCTAGGGGGTGGCCTCATAGTCCAACCTGTGTTTTATGTGGATCCGACTTGGAAACAGTGCGGCATCTTCTCCTGCTTTGCCCTTTTGCGAGGCAGGTGTGGACGAGTGTCTTCCGAGATATGGCGGTAATCCACATGCCTCCAGACTCCACATCCGTACAGCTTGGTATCACCGTTTGGTGGAGCAAGGTCCGCTCCAATACGGCAAAAGACCGCAGAAAGGAGATAGACGACATCGTCATGTTCACCATGTGGCACATATGGAAAGAACGAAATAGCAGGATGACGAGTATTCATACAATGGGTACCCCAGCGGCCCGGAGTAACGAACGGGTTGTTCCAAGTCCGGTTCCGACCAAAGGCCTCACGGGTCCACAAAGGACACTCGACCCCGATCTAACGAGCTGCTCCAAGGTCGTCCCCGACCTAACGGGGCGTCCGACCCCCGCCACAGGTCGGACTCCCCACCAGCTCCGACAAAGCTGAGGCGATCTTCGCCAAGGGCCAAGTGTCAGGCCTCCGCCGGCCATCGGCCACGTGGTCTACGGACACGACCGCTCGAAGTGACCGTGCGGGGGCAAGTGTCTCCTTCCCAAGACAGCACGAAGGTTGCTAAAGTCAAGACTCCAGTCTCATCGTCCAGTCACGCACAGTATGGAGAAACGCTCCCTCCCGAGGCAGCACCAAAAACACAATATGGCGTCAGCGCCCATCAGGCTCGCAGAAGGCAGGTGCGCTGTTTCCCAATGAAGCAGCGAACTGATCTACTCGATGAGCCCACCGACCTGGTATGGACAGAAGAGGAGGTCGACCAACCACCAAGACCGAGGGTCAGAACTCCTAGCATAGATGTCTTCATCCTTCCCTCTCCCAACTTTTCATGTAACCTACCTCCTCCAACTATATAAAGGGAGGCAGGATCTTCTGGAGGGAGGACGGTCTCTCTCGCTCTCTTCTCTGGATCCTTGACGAATAGGCAGTTTACGCTTTCACGTTCGAGCCCTCAGCTCCCGCTTGTAAACTCTGTGCAATCATCTGCACCTAAGGCAATACGATAACACTACACGAACTGGAGTAGGGACATTCAGCCTGAACCAGTATACATCTTGGGCTTTTTAGTCTAACCATTCAAGGAGAGGGAGCGCGCGGCCCCTTAGACTTATAAATTTACTTGCCGGTGCTCGAAACGCCGACACAGGATCTTCACGGACACGTACCGAACGGTCCAGTTGGTTGCCAACACCATCATCCAAGACGTGCACAATCGAAAACGTGCTTTCACGACTTTATAACCTTCAATTATGTCGACATTCCGGAAATTTGTTGTGTACCTGCTGTGTTCCGTGTTACGTTGTGTCTACTTCTCTCAAATTGTAAAAAATCTTTTGTAACTGTCTTTTATCTCTATCCTTAATGTATTGGCAGAGCTCCTGCCCTATTTAAAAAACTTATCCAGGCATTCCAGATGCAATGGTAACTCCACCAGTCAAGTTTCTATCGTTTTTAAGAAATAGCTTTGAATCAGCAATAACTCTTGTTTGCTTGCTGTTTGTCTATCTCATGTTGCAGGTCCATCATGGGTTTTATTCTGCACATTATAATACTACTCTGCGACGTGAGATCTTAAATCTGTTCAGTGGGCAAGGAAGACATACGGAAGACTACCCATAAATGTTGTAGGTCACTCAATGGGAGGGTCTTTAGCGTCTTTCTGTGCCCTTGATCTCTCTGTAAGTACTTTTGAGCCATCTGGATCTTCATGTATTATTTGGACAAGTTTTATCCACAATTTTGGGCACTTTTGGTTCTTTTATGGGAAACTATGGAAATACATGCGGAACCAGTTTTCCCTCGAACCACCCCATTAGAAAGAGCTGAATTTATTTTTTGACGTAAATTGTTTCGTATGTCTAATGTAGACACTGCTTTATTGCATCAAATGTAAATCAATGCTTTATGAAGTTAATATGAACCTATGCTCTTTCATGATAAGGTTGTATTTATTATACTATATGTAGGTACGTTGGACTTAATGGACTGATCCCTTGCCTTTTATTTTCCAGGTTAAGTATGGATCACAAGAAGTCCAGCTCATGACTTTTGGACAGCCTCGGCTAGGCAATCCTGCTTTTGCTGCGTACTTCAGTGAGCAAGTCCCGAGAACAATCCGGGTGACCCATCAAAATGACATTGTTCCACACTTGCCACCATATTTTTTTTACCTGGGTGAATGGACATATCACCACTTTGCAAGAGAGGTCAGTCTTTGGTACTTGAAAAGATTTTACAAAATGCATAAAGTAAACTGAAGTTTGTTTAGACCATTGTTAGTTATTTGTTTCTTCTGCGTTTATTTGTCTTCAGGTTTGGCTTCATGAGACCATAGTAGGAAATCTAGTCACTAGAAATGAGACAATCTGTGATGATTCCGGCGAGGACCCAACCTGCAGCAGGTATCTATCTGCCTCTCAGATTTCTTGACATATATATCCCGTCCTGTGTTGCTTATTACTTGCTCTTTCCCGAAAAGATCGGTCTATGGGAGAAGCGTAGCGGATCATCTAGAGTACTATGGCGTCACACTACATACTGATTCACGGGGAACCTGTCAATTTGTAATTGGTGCAACCAACTCAGCATACAGCAACATTCTTGAAATTGATGGAACCATCATCTTGTTAAGATATCCACAAGATCTACATGCCGTGGAATCTATTTAATCTTGTAGGCATGCAAGGATAACACACCCTTGTACAGTATTTTATTTTGCATTTGTGTACATAGTTCATGTAATGTAGACATACTGGGTGCTCCATGAGCTCTTCTGAGGATAAGGAGGTTTTGCTTTTAAAATGTGCCCCCACCCCCCTGTACTCAAGTGAGAATTGTATATGGAAGCTCCATGAACACTGTAGTCTGTAGACACACCTTAATTGATGTACATAACAATATCACAGGCTGAAATAATGAAAGTATTTTATGGTACCCTGTGTGTGCTTTTCACTTATTTTGATTCTCCCCTTCTATTTCAAAGATATTTCCAGATTTTCTCTTTGCATTTCACCTCCATGAACACTGTAGTCTGTAGACACACCTTAATTGATGTACATAACAATATCACAGGCTGAAATAATGGAAGTATTTGATGGTACCCTGTGTGTGCTTTTCACTCATTTTGATTCTCCCTTTCTATTGCAAAGATATTTCCAGATTTTCTCTTGCATTTCATCTCAGCTTTCCAGGAAAGATATTTCCAGATTTTCTCTTGCATTTCATCTCACCTTTCCAGGTGCCTTCGTGTCAGATATGTATTTGAGATAAAAGAATGTAGCTCCTTGCAGATGTGAGGAGCAAAGAACTGATCAAAATCAGGGGGGACTCCCAAGATGCAAAGCTCTACATATGGTCTCATGGTCAGCACTACCAGGTCAGAAACTGAGGATAAGGATAAATGTCTATCCAAATATTCTCCATTGTCATCTGCTTGTCCTGTAGGTTTGCACCATACGTGAGAAGATGCATTGCAGCATATCAACTTACACAGTATGTGCTGAAGATATGCAAAGCAAGATTGCACGGCCGGATCAAGGCGTGGCGAATGCCTGCATATCTGATAAGGTCAGAATCAGACTGATTATTTGGTAAGCAAGAATGGTAAAATTAAAAATCTTCAGATAGGACTAGACATAGCAAATTGGGCAAATGCATGTGATAAGACTGAATGATGTAGTCAGCAAGATGGTGAAAATCTTCAGAAACAACAAGAGATTGCAAATGGGACAGATTCCGCCCAACGGATAAGGTCACAAGAGAGTGCGACTGTGTGAGGGACTGAATGAGACTAGAAGCCCTCTGCCTGAAGATGCTATTCTGAACCTGAAGGGGAGCTGATCCCTCCTATAGAAAGCAGCTGTTCTTAGCCGGTGGAATCAGATCCTTGTGTCATACTGTCATGTGACGAAGCGTGGCCGTGTTTTTGTCGGCACCATTTTCGTTTGTCCTGGACTTCGTATTTACAGTCAAATGTCTGAAGTTAGCAGTCATGTGCAGCGCATGTTTCAGAGTTCAGACTTTCAGAGAAATGAAGCAGAACAATAACAGCTAGAGGAAATGGCATGCATTGCATCAGAGATTTTCAGTGACAATTACAGGTTTCACACTCAGCAAGTGAAGGATAAACTTGTAATTTTCTCACAACTTTTGAGCTTAGTATGTTCCAACATGCACTAATTAAATCCAAATGTATGTTCAAGTTCAGCCATGCATGCATATATACTTTCAAGATTGTGCTTATGATCCATAACTGCGAATTCGTTCCTACTACTAAGAAAATCCACAAATATCTATACAAAGTCTAACCTCATGCCTGCATTGTGAAATGTTGCGAAAATAGGGATGGATATAGAGAGAGAAGACACGATTTTTATATGGTAAGCACTCGTGGAAAAAAAACCACGGGCGTACAAATGTGGAATTTACTATATGAGGAAAAATTATAAGTATGAGATGGCTTAATTGTCTAAAACATGCGACTACTAGGGTACATATATATAGAGGAAGCAAGTAGAGTCCGAAATGGACAAAACAACCGAGTTGGAGTCGGTTGCGCGGGTTGGCGCAACATCTTGCACTAATCGTACTTGTGTTTGGCATGGACACGATAATAATTCAGATCACATTGCAATATGATAAGATTTTTTTAGAAGATTTAGGCACATATTCTGCAAGAGGTCAACTGATGAGGAAAGATTACAATGTTCCAAGGGCCCTCATGAACAAGATTTATGATTCTTATCCAAAACTATCGAACTTTAGCATCTACTAGATGAGAAAAATGTGTTGAATTACACAAGGACCAAATCTCTGTTCCATAGTAAACAAGTTGAGAAAATGCTATTAATTGCTACTCATGAATATTAATCCATAGCAAGTACCAAACACTTTTTTAGCCTATAAAAGGCAAGCCACCCCTGCAGCAGGAAACAACAGCACCTTCCAGATCAGCTCATCTAAGCAGAGCAGAAACAGTGAGTGTACTAGAAGCCTCTAGAACCTTCCAATCACCGAGGAATCGATGGACCGCGTGACGAAGCTGGCGTCGGAGCGGGCGGTGGTGGTGTTCACGGTGAGCAGCTGCTGCATGTGCCACGCCGTGACGTCCCTCCTTGGCGACCTAGGCGTCAGCGCGGCCGTGTACGAGCTGGACAAGGACCCCCGGGGCAGGGAGATGGAGAGGGAGCTCGTAAGGAAGCTCGGCCGCGGCCCGCCGGTGGTGCCCGCGGTGTTCATCGGCGGCAACCTCGTCGGCGGCACCAACAGGATCATGTCGCTGCACCTCGCTGGCGAGCTCGTCCCCATGCTCAAGACCGCCGGTGCGCTCTGGTTGTAGAAGAACAAGTACACGTTCGTGAGCATGCATGCAGTGCTAGCTTTGTCATTAAATGTATGTGTAGAAATAAAAGAGCTAAAACAATCGATGTAGAAGTAAGGCAAGGTTTTTTATATCCTGTGCTGAGAAGAATAATTAAGCTAGTAGTGCTGCTCTTGTTAAGGTGTAAATGTACTTGATCTCTGTCCTTTTTGATCTATATGTGTTCAGTTATTCTGAAATCTCTGTACTGGCATTTTATTTGCATGTATGCCCTGACTCCTGAATCAATGCGCTGCATGTAGGAAGCTTTGTCACCTTGTTCTTTTCATAGTGTGATACTAAGCAGGGAGCTTTGTACATTCTCATAATCTCACGTTGTTGATGCTAATTCACAGGAGATGACATGCACAATTTTGAAAAAAAAAATCAGGAAATTGTTCGCGAATGCACGATATGTTGTGCTGCCCCTTCTTATTTGCCTTGTGCTGCTGTGCATGGATAAGTTTCAGAGATTCAGATGACTGGCTTGATCGATGTGACATATTCGTGATCGTGTCATGTAAGTAATGCTCTGTACTATACATTCTCCGATCCAACAAATTGGTACAGGTGTCTTTGTCTAAGTTCAGTAGGCTTCCAACAGTGTATGTCATGCAATGCATTATGCAATGCAGTTGATGGTAAGAATCATAAGGATCGACATCGATGGTGATGGCAAACTCACACGTCAGTACCTGAAAGGTAAGAAAGAAGAACAAGAAGAAGAAACATATAGAACCAAAGTAATTAATTACCCAAAACGTTTACAAGTTGCAATAATACTCTAGCTGCAGTGGATTCGAAGTAGTGTTTAGAATTTGATCCGGATGGTTAACCAGGAAGATTTTGAGCTGAAACAAAAACACTGGCCTCTTGCATGAAACAGTGGATGTCCCATGAGAGGGTGGAGAGCCGGAGAGATCGATGTCCCAAATCCTGAAGGAATCACAAGTTGCAAAGCTCTCAGTCAAGTCAGATGCATGCACAGGCTACGGTTTACTTAGAATTTACACAAATCTCTATCCAAATATCTCATCCTCACATACTGCTGTATACGCGTTGTGCATGCGTGTTTGCATCGATCACGTACATGTACATACACGATCGAGAAGAATCAAGGCATCTGATAAAAACCTAATGATCTTTTCTGCATGCATCCGGATGCTTGCAGCATATCAGCAGGAAGCAACTAGCTAGCTAGACCTATCTCATCAGCATCAATCTTTTTGATAGCTCCTCATAGGTGTCCATGAGATTTAAATTCTGACTAAAACAGTTGCGCCGTAGGATCGCGGTATCGCAGCGGGTACACACATCGTTTGATTCGGCCGGTCGTCGACAAAAAAAGCATGGAAATATTCAGATTTCAGGATTTCCGATATGGACACACAGGAACAAAGGGAGTAGCACTAGCTCTGTATAACGGCGATGTTTCAGACTGTTGTCGGCACGGCTGTTCATCCTTTCGGGCTTCGCATTTGCAGTGTAAAAGCTGGTGATTGAAGCAGCATCAGCTGGTATATCTTGGAAGAGAATGTTTCAGTCTGAACTCTGAACTGATCTGAAGTAGAACATGCAACTAGCAGTATCCGAGGCTGAGGTTGCAATGGCCACGAAAGGTTCAGATTAGCTCTAAACAGCTTGCATGAGTTCGTACTTCGCAGTGCAAGGATAGTTGACCTCTGGTGATTAAGAAAGATGTGGATATGATTTCGACCACAGGCATCACATGAAAAGATTTTTGCGGGAAGTCGAAATCACGATGAATTATTCCGATTCTCTGAAAGGATATGCATGGCCCCGGAACTTGCATGTTATCTTGAATTAATCCCAGACGTACAAAGCTGCCACACTTTTCATGATTCAATGGGTGTGCTCGTCGATTACCAAACATGTGTTTCTCATCGATTAATCAAGTAGCTATGCGCGCATGCATGCGACAAACATGCCTCGTCCTTTGCCCTAAAAAAAGGGGAGCAAGCAAGGCATCGAGTAGAGAAACCTGCAGGCGACAAACACTTCTCAAGTCAAGAATCATCATCTTACGTATCCTCAGTAAGAAGCATCTAGAACCTTCCAGAATCCCATTAGTTGGTTCGTCGTGTTCGATCGAAAACATATGGAGCGCGTGGCGAGGCTGGCGCCAGAGAGGGCGGTGGTGATCTTCACCGAGAGCGGCTGCTGCATGTGCCACACAGTGATGACCCTCTTCGGCGAGCTCGCCGTCAGCGCGGCCGTGCACGAGCCCGACAAGGACCCGATGGGGAAAGAGATGGAGAGGGAACTCGCCAGGAGGCTCGGCCGCAGCGGCCCCGCCGTCCCGGTGGTGTTCGTCGGTGGGAGCCTCGTCGGCGGCACCAGCAAGGTCATGTCCATGCACCTCAGGGGAGCTCGTGCCTGTGCTCAATAGTGCAGGTGCACTATGGTTATACGAGATCAACAATTATATAAATAAAAAGAATCGGCGAGATTAAATGCAACTCCTTCATTTTGAACGAAAGCAAATCCCACAATAATCTAAAAAGAAAAAATATTACAAATTCTCTCGTTAATCGAAAAAAAAAGAAAGGTCTCTACCACTTATTTTGATAGAAACAGATTAAAACAGTGCTAATTAATCATATACAAATATTAGAGTTGTGTAATATTGTATTTTAATTATAGATAGTAAATTTGTTTATCAAAGACAAACTGTATCTTAATATTTAGCGTGCAGTTCACAGGTGAATCCTCTGGTTAAAAATTAATCAAAGAGAGCGTACGTGTGTGCATGCAGGGGCGGACCGAGCAGGGGGTTAGGGAGGCTAAAGCACCCCTACCCCTGATCATACCATGGGTACCCCCTTAGCACCCCCTACCCAACGTGGGGCGCCACCACGCTGTCGTCATAGAAGCCGGTCAAAAAATTGAAACTTGAAGGCCGGTTTAGCACCCCTAAATTTATGTTCTGAATCTGTCGGTGCATGGGAAATAGCAATGCTATGGTTGAAATTATGATACGTGGCTTAACTACACATGTAAAGAGAAATCTATATAAATAAAACAACCATGAGATTAAAGAAACCTCATTCATTTTGAGGAAAAGAAAACCTAGCTCGTAATAATCTAAAAAAGAATAAATCCTACAAATTCTCTCACTACAAGAAACAGAGAAAAATTCGTGAGTTTTTTAAATTCATGGGCCCAAAAAAACCCACGAATTTATTTATTTAAATTCGTCGGTTTCTATAAAACCTACGTTTTTAATTAAATTCGTGGGCCAAAATGAAACCATGAATTTATTTATTTAAATTGCATACTCAACTAACACCCACGAATTTAATCATTTAAATTCATGGGCCAAAAGTACACACGATTTAAACGCTTAAATTCGTAGGCCACCGCTTACCCACAATTTAAACTTTTTAATTCGAAGGCAAATCCCTTCGAATTTAACCGCAAAAAGCCCTTCGACCACCCACCGCACGCCTTGACCCCCGCTGCCGCCGTTGCTCTCACCCATGCGCCGCCGCCCTGCCGCGCTTCATCCCTCGCTTGCTGCTTGCCGTCCCGGCCGTCGGCCGCGCCCGCGCCCGCCGCCGCGCTGCCCCCCTTCGCGCGCCCGCCACCGCTGCCACTCGCCGCCCCGAGCCGCCGCCGCCCTCGCCTCGCCGCTGCCCCCTTCCGCCGCAGCCGCTGGCGGCCGGCCCCCACCACTGGGCCAGCCACCGTTGCCTGCGCCGCCACTGCGGCCGCCCGGCCGCCCAGCTGCGCCATTGCCACGCCGCCCGCCCGCCGCCACCACCACGCCGCTCGCCAGCTGACCGCTTCGAGACCTGCCGCCGGCCGCCCCATACGCCGGCCGCCACCCACCACTCGCCTCGCTGCCGCCTTTGCTCGCCGCCGCCCCTCATTAATAAAAAAACGAACTGCACCACTTATTTTGGTACGAATTATATATAATGGTGCTAATTAATTATATATAGATATTAGAGTTGTGTAATAATTATAATTATAATTGTAATTATAGACAGTAGAGTTGTATATTAAAGAAAAACTATATCTTAGTATATAGCTACATAATTACGCGGGTGAACCCGCTAGTTACAAATTAGTTAGAGAGAGCATATGCGTGTGCATGGGAAATAGCAATGCAATGGTTGAAAATTATGGTACGTGGCTTAACTACACATGTAAAGAGAAAAGGAAAGGTTAAAAGGAGAGCATGTGCTCATGGAAAGTATTTGTATCGAAGGCCAGTCTTTAGTTCTGCATGTTTATGTATACTATTTATGTATCCGTGCGTTACAACGAAAACTCAATTTGCGATAAAAAATTTATTTGCAAATAACACTAACTTTAGTTATGTTTCAATAGTAGAAAAAGTTTGTTCCTCCGAAGAGATTTGACTATCGGGTTAAATCCTCTTCCATCTCAACCGTTCATGTTAGATCCAACGAATCAAGTACTCTGAAGGAGAACGAACGATCGCCACCGACTCTTAATTAGAATTAGTAGAGAGATATCAATCCTTACCATTGAAGGAGGAGAAAGTTATTGCTTTCCTCTTACAGGAAATCTTCTTGCTTCTTGCACGCAGCCTTTCTCTTCTCTTCCTGCGTGTGTCTGCACTATCGATCGGCCTGTCCTCCTAGAGATGAGAGTGGGTGCCCTCTAATAGGGAGTAGATGAAAGCAGAAGGCAGCATAAGCAGGCGAATGAAAGCCAGGTCTCCCTGACATCTTCGTGATTGGCACGTGATTTGGGTTGCGTGATTCTTTCCTTTTAATTATGCATTTCCAGATATGATGAGATAGAATTTCCATATTATGGGATATGGTGAGTATATCCTTCTATCCATACAGGACATGATGAGAAAATCCTTTCATTTATAAGATATATGAATAACACTTTTCCATAGTAAGAACATGTGAATAGAGATATGCTAAAATAATATTTCTATTCAAAAAATATATGATAAAATCCTTCCATCTAAGATATGATTAAATCCTCTTCTATCTTAGCTGTTTATGTCAGATCTAATGAATCAGATACTCTAGAAGAGAACAGACCACTGTCACCAACTCCTAATTAGAAGTAGTAGAGATGTAACTTGGTGTGGTGTATGTCAATATGCATTCACATCCTCAACCTTTCTACGTGGGAAGATTGTAACACATACTGTTGCAATTAGTACTTATTACTGTCTCCTTGGCAACCAATAAGTCGTCGATTAATGTGTCTCTGTACAATTACTTTTAGAAAATTTGATCGAGAGCTTTGACATTTATTTTTTTTAAAATGGACCCAATCACGGCCCATACTAACATGCCATGCCGTGCCACCTATGGTGCCTGACCACAAGATCCGGCACGACCATGTCATTTGTGCCGTGCCGGCCCGGCCCGTGTGTGTGCCATGCCGTGACTGTTGTGCCACGGGTAGGCTCAAAAAAGTCTGGCCCAATGTCCAGGTCTTGGTTGTATAAGTTTACGCTATTTATACCACTACTACAGAAATAGTCACCTGTGTCGATTCTTTTTGTCATCTTTGTCGGTTTTGATGGTGATATAAAGACCTTAGACAGTGATGACGAGTGGCTATCACGGTTAGTTTTCGTCTGATTAAGATATATTATCATCTGGATCGATTTCGAGCTCAGAACCGACACAAAAGACCAATTATCTTTATCAGTTCCGAGCGTGGAACCGATAGATATAGTAATACCATCTCTATCGGTTCCACTCTCAAAATCGATAGAGATGTCCTTATGATCTCTACCGATTATTAGCGTTGAACCGATAGAGATTTGTGTATTCTCTCTATCGGTTTCACGCTCGAAACCGATAGAGATTATACGTCTCTATCGATTCTGAGCATGAAACTGATAGAGATAAATCTTAGGCTATTTTTCTGGAATAGCATCATTAATTCACAGATTCGCAGTATACTCACAGATTGGTAAATTCACAATATATTTACAGGTTGATAGTATATGCACAATTGACAAATTCACAGTATACTTATAGATTGATAAAATTCATACTATATTCACATTCATAAAACTGTTGACAGTTAATTTATGGATACATACACAATGCAGAAATTAGTAGCACAATCCTCTAACGTACTTTCCTCAGGATACATACTTAATGCTGAAATCAGTAGCACAATCCTCTAATGTAACTCTCCTCATGTAGCCCTAACATCCCAGTAGAAGGCTCTTTGTCTCAAGCAATTACATCTAGAGTACCACAGAGATTGTCTTCTTATATAAAGCACATACTTCTTGACATAAGAGCAGTCGTTTTTATAGCTAACTTTTGGCTGAAGTATTTCATATTATGTTACAATGATACAATAAACTAGTTAAATTATTAACAAGCATACATAGAGAAGCAACATTATTTGATAGATCAAGACAAGGAGACCTTAGGGCTTTTTCATGTTTGCCATCATATGTGCCACAGCTTCCGCAACATAGGATTTTCAGTTCTCTTTGTAGTTCCACAACTCTTGCACAATGCCCATTTGTTTAACACCAATAATTGATTGACTTTCAGTCATATCTTTTAGTCCATACAAAAGCGATTATTTTGCTGTAAAGATAGGCTATCTTTGTATATTGTCAGTACCTTTATATTACCTCTATAAGCTCAACTTTGACTTCTAGCTCTGCATTCGCCCAACGCTTCTTGTTGATGAGTACCTTGTTAAGAGATTCAATATTTTGTGATTTGTCATCTGTGCCTTCCAGTTTTTGTTTCATCTCATAAATCTTTTCTGTTAACTCAGACTTTTCCTTCAATTGTTATATCTCCACCTTGAGTTTTTGTTTAACATCTAACAGTTTTTCCATGTTGTCTACCTTGTTTGTATGCTTCATTTTATATATGTGTGTAATTTGTAGTCACTGAGACATAATCAAAAGGATAAAACAATTCATAATTATTATATCGACTTTCTAGTATTAACAGAAGGTAATCATCCAGTTCAAGGTCAATTATGACATGTCAAGATGCTAACTGCCAACACATAGACTATACATGATATTAGCCAACAAGTTGCTCAAGTCAATCAAGAATATCAAAACATGATACTTGAAAATATAAATAAATTGTTCTCAGATGTCAGGCTGCCTTAATTAAAAGATCTCCTCGCCACTAAGGACAAGATTATAGACAAATTTGTGACAACCTTACCACATATGTTTGTAATTGACAATTCTCAATACTTGACAGTTAACATAAACCTAAACAATTGATTATCAAACATCAGGGCAGCTTACTGAACTACACTTGAAAATCCAACAAAACTGTGTCGCCCAACTACAAGAAGATAACAAAAAAAAGCTGACAGAGCATGGTATTGAAGACAACAGTGAAAACAATAAGTTAACAGAAAGCTAAAATGACCCTTCACATGTATATATATTAGAATATGCCAATTATTCTAATCAAATAAACATGAAAACTGAGAATTGTTACTATGTTGTCACAAAATGTTTCTATATAACCCAATCTTCGTAGAACAAGTACCATCCTAACATGCAAGGTCCCCAAGATACTGAATATGTAGCCCTTTTTGCATGATCAGTATAGAATAACCTGAAAGATTGTTGTATATACTCACAAAGCACTAACAGTGCAAGGCACAATGACGGCGAACAGGCTCGACGAGGACAACAACGCAAGGGCGGGAGGGGAGGAGGGAGGTGCACGACCTCGTGGACGACGGGGCGACTGACCGGTAGCAATACACTTCTCGCCGGGATGAGGTGTGCCACAGGAGTCGGGGAGACAGAGGGGCGACACAGGCACCGTGGAGGTGGAGGGGCGATGCGGGCGAGGGGAGGCGAAGGGGCGCTAGGGCGGAGAGGAGTAAACTCTTTTTTTATAGGATGGAGAAGCCGAGAGGTTAAGCGCGAGGTGGATGCCTCGACTTTTGGTATTTGAATGGATCAGGAGAAATCGAGTCCGTTAAGAGAAGCCGAGGGGGAGTTTACTATCACGATCGGTTTTAACCTCAGAACCGATCGTGATGACCAAATCATCGCTACCGGTTCTCATACCAGAACTGATAGGAAAAATATCACTATTAGTTCTGATCTCAGAACCGATAGTGATACCAATAATAGTGATGTTTTGCACCATATTTCTCATCCACACCGAATCATATATCATTATCGGTTTTTTTAAAAGTTAAGATAATCCTAGATGAAGAGATAGTGTTGTATTATTATGTAGTAGTGTACATATTCAACAGTCAACGGCACAGACAGAAGATACTCTTGTCTTCTTTGATGAACAAGGAATGATCAAAGAAGCCAAAACAAGTGAAGTTATTCCGGTAACTCCAAATTAAAGTTGAATGCGACCAATCACCATCGATCGTGCCTGTACTTAGTACGTTCTAAATATGGGGTTATTCCAAATGAAAGCTAATAATTCTTCTGCCTTCCCGGGCCCATCACTCATGCTCTGGGCCCATCGAAACAGGTTTGGAGAGCCTACACATAATGCATGGATCCTTAAAGAAAATTAATCTAGATCACCTGGTTTCCCAGAGGGTAAAAAAGATTCATCTGGACCGTTTGATGTCTGATCAATGATGAGATATGCATGGTCCTTATGGCTGACCAAGCTAGAGAGAGCATCTTCGTCAACAGCTGTTTTTGCCCCTCGCTATTACTGGTCATTGTTGGTCCTTCCATGTCCTTGCAGCATCTTTTGTGAGCATCCATTTGTTTAGTAGTAGTGGTTGCTGAAGCCGATGTCATTCTGTACCTTTACAATTCATTTTTGATAAATTTGATTTTCCTTGTTCGAACTCTCAAAAGACGCGGCAGGTAAGATGAGTCAGAGGAGCTTGGCAACCACCTACCGACGACCATTTGCTCGAAAGGTTGCAACGATTGAAGTGATTAATTAGTGATTTAATTAAGTGATTAATTTAGTAGTGCGATTAAATTAGTGATTAATTAGTATATTTGATTCCTATCGAGGCAACCCGCCGAGCTCTTAAAGCTTAGGAGGTGACTCGTGGGGTTAAATCTATAAATAATTTTGAAGGGAGCTATATATGAAAAAAAACATTAGGGGCTAAAAAAGCAAAAATTTTATGATCGTTTATCATCTCACATGATCAGGGGCAGAGCCAACCTAGCTCAAAGCCTCGGGCTGGGCTAATTGTATTGGGTCGTTTTACAATTTTTTAAGATATTTTTATGATTTTTCAACTGTGTTGGACTGAGCTTTTCATGCTAGGCCTTAGGCCCAGTGGCCTGAGCCTGGCTCCGCTCCTGCACATGACTGATGAGGTTTTGAGATTGGATTAACAAAAATAATTTGTGAATTGCATAGCAGTACTAGTTTGCTAGAACATTTCCAGTTTGGGGACAAAATTGTCATATGGCAAAGCTATTTCTTCATTAATTTACAATGGCTAAACCAAACTAAAGATTTATGTCATACTTTTAATCAAACTACTCGTGCGTGGTGGATATTATTAGGGAAAATTGTACTAGTTTGTGGAGTACGCTAGTGTTACTAACAACCTTATATATACATGTTTTCAAAAGCAACAAAATGAGTCTGCTTGCCACAGCACAGAAGATCCTGCGTGCGCATATGATTATGGTACAGTTCCTGACTAGTACATGGTCAGACGGGATTTAATGCGCCTGTCGGCTACTTGCTGCCATCGCTAAGCTCCAAGATCTAGCCTACGTGAAACGAAGTGCAGTAGAGTACAGCAGTAAAAAAAACCAACGGGGTATTTCTATAACTTTCTTATTTTACATATATATATATATATATATATATATATAAAAGCATGAATAAACGATAGATACTGATTATTACTCTTTTGTTTGTTTTGAGATTTGTACAACTTGTATTGAGAGAAAAAACACTGAATCATTGCTCAAAAACCAAAGGCAAAATTTATATCATTTTCCTCACATGAAATGGAAACTGAAAATGTATAGAAAAATGCTAGCCTCCTTTTGACCATGAAAGATCTGATATGTATAGTTCAAAATTCTGACGAAATTTCTGGAAATTTTGGATTTCGGCCGGGGATGAGATTTAAAATCCCGGTCAAATAAAAAAATTGAAAAAAAGTTTAAATTACTACAAAAAATTTGGAAAATTTCACCAAAATCTCAAGTATTTTAATCGGATTTGGGTCAATAACCCTTAAGAATGTCATATTCCATATTCCATGAAAATTTGTTGAAAAACTGAATTTTTGAGATATTTTATAAAAATAATAGAAACAAAGTTAGATTTTTGTAAAATTGTACAAACTTGATCATACTCTGAAAAATTTATAGTACCATCTTTAGCAGTCTAGGATCATATAGAAATTTTTTCAAAAGAATTAAACTTCATTTTTTATATTTAAAAATCTAAAAATAGAATAAACATAACTGAGAAAGTAAACGTGTCACAATTTTATAAATTCGCTTGAGTGTGATCATGATCCAAAATTTTTAAGAGAACTCTTCTCTAAAAGTTTCAAAAATTTTAAACTTATTTTGGTTGCTCAATCAAATCTATGGAAATAATACATGTAGTGTTGTAAGTTTTCTATGAGGACAATAGCGCTCTCACAATTTTTTGAAATTCCTAAAGCTTGATCCTTATCTAAAAGGTTTATAAGAATATTACTGATGTGTTTATAAGAATATTACTGATGTGTCAGCACCATCCACAAAAAAAAAATAAAAAAATTCTAAGACCGTGTTAAAAAATTTTGAAAATTTTTGTAGAGGGTCCTAACACATCAATAATATTCCAAAAAAAATACAGATAAATATCAAGCCTAAGTAATTGTGAGAACATTACTGATGTGTTAGGACAATTCACAAAAAATTTCTAACATCGTTTCAACTATTTTTCGCTCAGTTGAATTTCGGCCAAGATTTCGGTAATTTCGGCTCGAAAATTCTGGATTTCAAATTTGCTTTTTGAATTTTGGCCGAATTTCGTCCGAATTTTTGAGATTTTTGCCAAAATTTCAAATTTCACCTACCTCTAAGATATGTATCGAAAACAAAATTTCAAACCCTGACTTATGGAGATTTTGTTTAGAGATACTCAATATATAAAGAGTACTAGTACCAAAGATCAAAATCCAATGCATATGTTTTTCTTTTCAGTGTTTCCCGTGCAAAAATTTGGTCCTCAAGGTTCAGAGGCTCAGAGCAGTGATTGAGGCCGGCAGGCTTTCCCACATCTCAGACCACAACGGGTACTAACCAATGAGGTAATCAGGCACCACATGCCCCTTGTCACAAGGAAAATCATAATGCAGCCTTAAAAACACAGGTACTCCCTCCTAGTCCTAGTCTCCTAGATAGACACAGCACATATTTGCTTTGCTAATATTTTTATCTGCCTCAAGGACAAACACTCTCAAAGAAATCCTAAAAAATAAGAGAGCCATATTTTATCAGGCTTATAATTTTGTAGCAGATGTGAACATCGCTGACTTGTGAAGGTAACATTGGCACAGTGATTTTGATTATAGATTTTGGTTTATAGCAAACGACGGCTTGAAGAATCTGTTCGCTGAAGAAGCTGTCCTGTTCGGCAATCCTAATTATTGATGGTCTGCAGGATGACTTTGGAGGAGGAGGGTCGGGCGACGGAGGAGGACTGGGCGCAGACGGAGGAGGAGTACCCAGCGCGCATAGAGGAGGACCGGGCACGGACAGGAGGAGAGCCGACAGTGCGGAGGAAGTGGAGGGCTGGTGACACGGTTGAGGTGGACTCAGGCATGCACGGAGAAGCCTGAGGGGCATGGATGAGCACAATGGAGAATCAACAAGAAGCGAAGGTCCGATGGATTCTGATTTTGTGTAGAGTGCTGCTTCTAATTATGGAAGAAACTAGCTATAATCCTCTCCTTCAGTAAATAATCTGTTTTTATTTTAAATAAAAGCTGTTCTAAACGGGGCCATTGTCACCGTCAACTTTACAATTTTTTTGTTTGACCGATATTCTGACTTCACAGGTTAGAAGAAGTCCACATGTCAAACCTTATAACGGTGACAATAAATCTCGAAGCAAATTAGATAGCAGAGTCAAGTGGCTCGGTATCAGCAGCAACATTAAATTTTTTACTAATTCTTAACATGGCAAAAATTCTGTAATTCAATGAACCAACAGCCTAACAAAACCAACAAAGGGCAAAAATAAACGCTAGGAAAGAGAAAAGATTGGAAGCTGTAAGGTGTAAATTCATCCTCATGTTAGCAGTAAAGTGAATCACCTTTTCCATGACTGCTGCCGCCACTGTCAACACACAAGCCACAACAACACACCTCCTGTAAAACTTTCCACACAGCTGCAGGCCCAGTTCAGAGGCTTCCTTCTTCCCCCATCCTTTTCTCCCCTCTCGCTCCGAGAAATCAACGTCACTGTTGCCGCCTCTCGCTCCGTAGCTACGGGGCGTCCATTTACGCTCCTCTAGCTCCTGCTCCCGGTGCAATTTATGTTGCGGCAGCGTGGCCGCTGGCTCTTCTTGCTCCGGTCCCAGAAGTAGGGCTTTGTGTTTTCTTTGATTCTTTTTCCTTACTTTTATGTGCCTGTCCCTGTATGCTTCTTGGTCATGCCAATGGTGCTTCTTGAGAGGCTAAAAGAAATGCATTGCTCTTGTTCTTGGTTCAACCGAAGACGTGGTGTTTCTTGATTTTTTTTTCGATGTTGTTGCGTATTTTATTGGTTCCCTGTGCCCAAAATTTTGTCATTTTTCCTGATTTTTTTCCAACTGTTTTAATGCTTGCTGTTCTTGCTCAAGTTCCAAAGAAGGCAGCATCTTTTTTTAAGGAAAAAATTGTCCTTTCCCCCGTATTTTTTGACATGATTCGTTGTGCTCAACCCCAACTATTCCACTAAACCCTGTTTCTTTTTCGCATTCCATGCTTGCAGGTGAGAAGAGATTGCTCTAGTAGGGCTCAGTATTCAGTGTGGTCATTCAGTTTCAGGAAAAATTTGGAGTTGTAGAGACCGCAATGCCGAAGATGTTTGGTTTCTCTCGTCGCCGGATGAAGCTGGGGAGGTGAGATTTTACTTTTTTGGCCCATAAATTTAGCCCGTTTTTATTATCCATGTACGTTTTTCTCCTGAACCTGGGTAGTTATTTGGATTTTTTGTCGATAGGTATGGGCATAGCTTCCATTTGGGAGGTACTTTAGTTAGTTTTCCTGATTTGATTCATAGCCATTTCCCCATTTAGGTGATATAATGCTTTATGTGCGAAAAAGATTGTCCTTTTCATCTCAAAAACGAGAAAGAAAAGTTCCTTTGGTGTTTTTTTCGTTATTAAGAGATTTTGGTTCAGTGAGCTCCAAATGTCTGATTGACAAAATAGGTGGTGTTAAAAATGATGAACTCTTCTGTAAATTTCTGGGGTATTTGGTAAACCTAGCCTTGCTTTGCAATATTAGCCCTCCTGTTCTTTTGTACAATTTCTGTTTCTCTAGCGAGAGGTTGAAATTTGATTTCTGTGGTGAACTATAACCATTTACCCCAGCTTCATTTCTTTCAAGTTATAATCATAAGCTGCCTAATTAAATGCCTCTGCCCCTTTGTACATTCCTTCTGTTTTCTCTCACCTTTTGGTGTCTTTGTGATTTCTACAGGTTGAAAGGTCATCTACATGATCCTTTCCATGGCTCCCGGAGTCCTGCTCGGACCACCAAGCGTTCGAGTCACCCCAATGTGAGCTTTTCTGGTTAATTTCTTTGCATTTGCTCTCTGATCTTGTCGTATTTTGATGTATTTAATTGGTTATTAGCTCTTGCGTTTTGTCCAGGGAGATGACCCAGTGAATACATCAGTGAGTGGCCGCACTGATGACCTTCCATGGCGCTGCTCATCTGATACTTTCGATCTCAATGGCCGTGCATTTGAAAACTCCGAGAATTGGTTGGTGTTGTCAACGGAGGGGGACAAACCGATTCCTCGTTTTGATGTAAGCAGCCATCTTAAAATTCTAAACTGTCCATAAAAAAAATATAAACTAGAGTGATGTTCTCATCGATATTCAGTTTCTATTCTGAAGTCTTTGTATCACATTCATCTTGTTTATGTTTTAAACAGCACGCAGCAGCCATGGTAGGGAGCAAAATGATAATCTTTGGTGGCGATTCTGGTCATCATTTGCTGGATGATATGAAGGTAATGGATGTTATGTTTCTAAAAGGATCTCGTCTGCTGATGTTGCATGCCCTTATGTCAATTTTAACTCTTGCGCTAACTTCGTGGTCTCATCTTTTATATATCCCTCAGATATTGAGCTTAGACAAGCTTACATGGGATTCTGTGGCACCTAAAGTTCGTGTATCACCAAGTGGACGTTCTCCGAAATTTCGATCGTGCAAAGGTCATTGTCTGGTATACTTCTTGGAGCTCATTGTTGTCTCACTACTCTGGTCCTTTCTTTGATTTCTTACATGGTATTGTAGTATATATTCAGGATTGTCAATTGATATGTGCTTCTAAGTCCCTGATCTTTATAATTTTACTGGAAGTTGTACACTGATAGCCTCCTTGGTGAAGTAACAAAAGTATGCAAACAATGATTAACATTTTTTGCTTCTAATTTGTCTTTCACCATGTTTTTCAATGTTCAATAATCTTACCTGGCTGGTAGTGATTGCAAGGCTTATTTGAACTGAATTAGTCCTCCTAATTTTAGGTTCCATGGGGGAAGAATGTCATCCTTATTGGAGGGAAAAGTGAGCCACCTTCTGACCAGATACCCGGTTAGACTGTGCTATTTAATTCTCAAAGTACATGGATTTGTTTCATTTATCTGATTCGTTGTCAAACTTCCAGCAGAAATAATTAGGACACATCATTTATTTTACTGCAGTATGGACCTTCAATATGGAAACTGAGCTCTGGTCGGATATGGAAGCAAAGGGTGATATCCCGGTACTTATTTGAACATTAATTTATACACTGCTTTATATGTTCATGCAAAATGACTAGACATTGTTCCTTGATTAATAATTCCAGGTGACTCGAAGTGGCCATACAGTGATTAGAGCAGGTCCTGTCTTAATTCTCTTTGGGGGTGAGGACGCCAAAGGGAAGAAACTACACGACCTTCATATGTTTGATCTGAAATCTTTAACATGGCTTCCTTTGAACTATAAGTGAGTTATCCTTGTCTAGAACTCAGAGAAGTGCCATGTCAATAAACAAAGGGAAAAAAAGCTAAGCAAGAATGTTTCTTCAGTTGGTCACTTGGCTTGTCCACTATGCCTTGGAGTGTCAAAAGTCCATAGTTATCTACAAATCTAACACAGTTTGACAGTCCCTGCATTGAAGCTTCTCGATGTTAGAATCATTCTCTTACTCCGCTATGTGTTTTTCTCCTATTGATCATAAGTTCATTGTTTTAGAGGTGCTGGACCTTCTCCAAGATCCAATCATGTAGCTGCACTTTACGATGATAGAGTTCTTTTGATTTTTGGAGGCCAATCAAAATCCAAGACGCTGAATGATGTTCACGCTCTAGACTTTGAAACAGTAAGTTCTATCTAGTTTCCTTTTAAGTTTTTATTGTTAATGGTTTACTGAAAAATCGAACTTGTTAGATGGTATGGTCAAGAGTGAAAACCCATGGTCATCATCCATCGCCTCGAGCAGGTTGCTGTGGAGCTCTCTGTGGGACTAAATGGTATATTGCAGGGGGTGGAAGCAAGAAAAAGCGTAAGTTTTCCTGGGGTCATATATAATGTGGCAGATGAATAGTTCATTACTTCATTTCCATTTCTAACCCAGAAGTAATATATTTTTTTAGAAGAATTGCTTCTTTTGCATCCATTGCCCATTGTCATTTTCTATTACAAAGTCTTCTCACTCTCAGGTCATCCAGAAACTTGGGTCTTCGATATTCTGGAATCCAGGTGGTCTGTTTGTGTAGTACCTCCTAGTTCCTCAATTACTACAAAGAAAGTAAGTGCAAGTCATGCTTGACTTAATCATCCATGCCAATTGACCCAAAAGTAATGCCACTCTCACAGCAACGTTGGGAGGTGAATCTTGTATCCTTAAGGATGTTACCTTCCTAAAAATCTAGAGAAATGCAGACTAGGATTCCTCGAAATTATGATGGCTATTGTTTAGAGTTGAAAACCTCACATTACTAGGCAAATAAAGATTATCATAGTTGTTTCCCAAGAAATCCATACTAAAGTAGTGAAAGGAAGACCGTCCTAAACTTTAATCTGGTGCTCATGATAGCAGAAATAAGAGAATGTCCAATACTAAAGTAGTGAACGGAAGACCGCCTTTAACTTCGATCTAGTGCTATGATAGCAGAAATAAGTGAATCTACAAAAGCAAATCCTACTGAAATTCCTGTTTGTTCCCATGTTATCGTTTTTGTTCTAGTTGCTGAAAAATTGAAGATACAACTTGTGCAGGGTTTCAGCATGGTTCCTTTGTACTACAGGGATAAGATAGTTCTTGTTGCTTTTGGAGGAAACAAAAAGGAGCCATCTGATAAGGTGAAAGAACCGAACTTTGTAACTAAAAGAACAACCTTTTTTTTTATCAATATTTGGACTTCATATTCTTTCTTTATTGCGAGGGGACTTCATTTTCTGATATATGCTTTTCAAAACATGATTTTGTTCTTTTTCATATTTTTCTTAAGTGCACTTTTAAACATTTCTTTAAGCAAGCCACTATTCCTGAATTGAAATTATTTTGTGTTTTTTAAGGTTGAAGTATTAGTGGTGCTGCAAAATGAGCATTGTCTCAGCTGGCGGTCTGCCCCTGATGTAGAACACTTACTGTATGAGGACTCTCCTCCTAGCTCAAAGGAACTCGCTGATCACCTCAACAACTGTGCTCCTTTGTACTCTACTAGTTCTGTAGCAAGGCATAGTCTTGCCACCACAGTCGAAAACTCATCTGGAAGGAAATCCCTCCCTGATTCAATGCTACAGCACCCGAATCTGGGCAGCTCATCACTCCGCAGGCAATTCCGTCAGGAGGAGGAATGCAGCCTGGCCCAAAAACTGCAGAAGCCAATCGATGATGACAAATACAAGGATGTTGATGATTGTTCTGAGCTACCCTCGATCACAAACCAAAAGCAGCGGAGTGACACACGTCAGTCTCCTGATGCTGATGCTAAAGCGAAGAGGTTGGGTAGAAGTTCGTCAGACATTAACCATCAGTATGATACAAAAATAGCAAACCTGATAAGGAGAAACATGGCATTAGAAGAGCTACTTGCAGCTACAGTGGCAAGCAAGGATGAAGCGGAGAAGAACCTATCTTTGGTCATTGACAGCAAGGAAGAGCTAGAGAAGAGGCTAGCTGAGAGCGACAGGGAGGTTGAGGCACTGAAGGAGAAGGTGACAGGATTAGAATTGGCACAAGATGAGTCAAACAACCTCTCAAACGCTGTCCATGCTGACAATGTGCGCCTTGAGCGCGAGGTGGCGTTCTTGAAGGCCATCATGGATGAGACCCAGAAGGCAAGAAAACATTCCTATGATCTATCCGTGTACTAGTGTTTACGTTGTCATACTGACTTCGGTTCGTGCACAGGAGCTGCACTCTACTCGTGGAGTTCTAGCAGGAGAACGTGCAAGGGCATTCCAGCTCCAGGTAAATGATGGAAGTGTTGAACTTTCACGTTCTTTCCTGGTTAATACATGATTGCCAGTAGCACTTCCAATTTTTAATGACTTGTCATGTTGATGACCAATTTTACAGTTGCATCTGTGACTCTGCGTCCATGTAACACGCTGTTGATGTTGCTTTGCCAGGTTGAAGTGTTCCATCTGAAGCAAAGGCTGCAAACAATGGATGGAAGATCACCCACACCAAGAAAACCTCATCAGAACCTGTAGGGTCCAGAAGCCAATTGTACAGTGCAAGTCCGTGGTCATGAGCTTGCATAGCTGGCGCAGTCCAGTCCAGTTATAGCATCTTGTTGTAAATTGGTTACTAAGCCATGCATGGAGATGTGTGTGTGCTAATACTGATGTTAAACTTGAGTGGAAAATGTTATCAAAGACCGATCGAATGGATTGATTTGGTGCAACTGTTCGATGATCTATGTACCATTGTGCATGTACTCTTTTCTGAAACTTATCTTGAAAGGGAATTAATCAAGCAGCAGAAGCGCGGTTCCTATGTGCAATCTGAATGGAATGAGCCGACAGCCGACGCGTTCGAATGGATGGAGACCGATGAACAGGTTGTACATGAAGAAATTAACCCGACGATTGGAATTTCACGTACCCACCTGTTTCTGCTGTTCATGATCGCTAATGATGTCAGAAAGCACACTGATGCATTTGAGTTTCCCTGACGGCCGCATATTTTGAGTAGCTGGAAATAGACATGATATGTACAACTAAACGGTTGCATAGATTGGTCACCAACTAGGCAACAACAGCATATTTGTCGGCAGTTTCTCTGTCCCTTTCAATGTTGGTATTGATCGACAGGACATGCAAGGACCAACGATGACCGAAATTATTTTGTGATTGTGAAATCATGTGCTGAAAAATTAGCTTAGTGATGAAATTGACATTGTAAAGTGGTTGTGCTCATGGCATGTGTGATGCTTGTGTATGTGCTGTTTCAGATGATATTTGATATGTTTGTGATAGCATAGTAATGATTTTGCTTGATGCAATGCGCTTGTGTAAGTGGTTGCATGAACTGATCTTGAGTCAAGTCGTGGACTTGTTCTCGTACACGGTTTTGTGTTTGTTCATGTGCGGTGTTGTTTGAAGACGAACATGGTCGGTGACGGGATCAAAACTAGGTTCATGAAAGAACTGAGGTTCGGGACTAGGTTGAGAGAGAAACCGAGGTCCTAGTGGTCAATGATGTCATGCGAGACGTTCCGACTAGAGAACGGTGCACGTGAAGGCGAGTGAGTCACGCGAAAGCGACAGGTGAGTCGTATGCGTGCATATGTAAATTTTAGGCTGTATACATGTATTGGCCCATATATATTTGGGCATGATGTGAATGCATGCATGTTATGATGAATCCTTCCTCTATTATACTCCATAGAATCCCTGGCACCACAATGATTTGAGCCGGCTCAGCTCGCGGCTCAAGTCGAGCCGCGAAAAAAGAATTACGCTTAGGTCATTTTTTCGAAAAAAAATTACATTTAGGTTCTTTTTTGGAAAAAAAATTACGATTAGGTCTTTTTTTTCGAAAAAGAATATATATTACGTTTAGGTCCTTTATGCGTTTTTGGCATTGCGCTCGGGTCTTTTTCATAAAATCAAAATTACGTTTAGGTCTTTTTTTCGGGGAAAATACGTTCAGGTCCTTTTTTTTAGAAAAAAATATATTGTATTTAGGTCCTTTTTGCATTTTTTAGCATTACATTTAAGCCCTTTTTCGGAAAAACGAAATTACAGATTATATCCTTTCAACCATTTCGCGTGTTTCCTCGATTTTCTCGCGTAGAGAGCGACATTCGCACGTTTTCTCAATTTGCACGCGTAGGGAGCTACGGTCGCGGCATGGCACGTCACGTTCGATTGTCTAGTAACTATTAGGTTTAATAGAGCTCCTGGCGGCTGGTGTCCTTGCGGCCAGAGCGTTTTTCCCTGCGCCTGGAGGTCTTCGTGATAGTTCCTTGCGGCTGGAGGCCTGCGACGGGATTGTCCCTGACGGCTGGTTGATGTGCTCCTTAGCCGGTTTTAGCACTTGCTGTTTTGATGTCATCTTCCATCATCAACTTTGAGTAATCCTGGTGGTTGTACAACACATTGTTCTTCCCCCCAAACTCTGCCGGAAGGACTTCTGGATCAATGTACTTTGTGAACACATTTCGACGATAAAAATCAAGATTTGCAAATTGATGTATTGCTAATCTCATTCTTTCTCTTTCGTTCTTCGTTTGCATGCCAGCTTTGTTTTTCAGATTGATTCATTGTTTCACAATGATAATTTTGTTTTGATCCATTCAAAACCTTTCCAGGGCATCAAGTGATTGATCTGAAAATTTTGATTGGTTAATTCCTCGTAAATCTCGTAATTAGGGTTTGATCTTTTTCGTCATTATTAGCTACAGTCATCTTGCGAAGGTCATAACTCTAGATCCGTAGATCCGATTGAGATGATTATTGTTGGGTTAGTTTCTAAATTGAATATAGTTTCTACAGTCAAAATTTCACGTCAATCCAACGGTGGGATATTCAGTAATTACTGTTTTAGTGAACATATATCAATCTGTTTTCGTGGAAACCGAAGCTATCTTTCATAATTCATTTAGGAGTGTTTTGAGAATCACTAAAAAAATTAGTTTTAACTTCCGCGCAATCATTCACCCCATTCTGATTGTTATATTAGTGTATATCGATCCTACATTGTTTTTGAAGGTCGGAGTACTAGTGGTGCTGCAAAATGAGCATTGTTTCAGCAGGCCCCTGATGTAGAAGTGTAGAGCCCTTACTGTCCTCCGAGCTCGAAGGAGCTTACTGATCACCTCACTTCAACAACTGTGCTCTCCTCTGTACTCTACTAGCTCTGTAATAAGGACTAGCTTGCTACCCCACCACAGTGGAATACTCATCTGGAAGGAAAATGCCTTGCTGATTCGTTGCTACAACACCCGTTAGGAGGAATGCAGCCTGTTCCAACAAACTGAAGAAACCGATTATTGTTCCGAGTTACCTTCAAGTCACAAACCAAAAGCAGCGGAACGACACATAACAGTCTTCAGATGCTGATGATAATGCGAACAGGCTGTGGAGAAGTTGGTCAGACATTAATTATCAGTATGATACCAAAATAGCAAACCTTGTCAGGAGAAACATGGCATTGGAAGAGCAACTTGCAGCTGTGATGGCAAGCAACATGAAGCCAAGTAGAATCTCTTCATTGACTGCAAGGAAGAGTTAGGAGAGGCTAGCTGAAAGATAGTGACAAACTCGAAAAACTTCTACGGAGTGTATACTTCACACGTATAACTCTCTAATCTTGTATAACAACTTCGTATCATCATAAATCCAACGTATATAATTGAAATTTGCTAAAAATACAATACAAATAGTTCTAAGGTCTTAAAAATCCTATTACCACCGAAATCAAAATCAATTCGGCTAACAAATTTAGCCTATTGAAGAAGGTGATGTTACAGCGTTTCTCAGATTTTTTTACGGTGCCGGAGCAAGTACCGCTCCTGCTGAAAGAGATAGCGAGGTTGAGGCACTGAAGGACGAGGTGACCGAAACAGAATTGGCACAAATCGAATCAAACAACCTGTCAAGCACCGACCATACTGACAATGTGCGCCTCGAGCACCAAGTTGCATTCTTCAAGGCCATGTTTTTATCCGTGCTAAGGAGGTGCACTCACCTCGTGGAGATCTAGCAGGAGAACGCTCAAGGGCATTCCAGCTGCAGGCAAAATGGTAAATGCCCAATAATGCATGATCCCTAGCATCAGTCCCCATTTTTATGGCTTGTCATGTCGGTGTCCTGTTTCTATACAGGCGGTCATCGAAGATACCAGGGTCATGTGGAAGTGGACGGGGCACCTTCAATGCTCAGCGCGATCTGCTTATCAACTGCTCTTTTACGGACTGATTGCAAGCATGCATCTTGTTCTTCTGCATCTTTGCCACGAGCGCGAGCGCGAGCACCATGAGTTACAAGTTCTGATAACAAATATAAACAAATGCACAGAGCAAACATTTCAAACATCGCAAATATTTTCAAACATTACGAGGTGATCAAGTGCGGAGGACAACACACGCGCGTCTCAAATTGCAAATATTTCAAACATTACGAGGGATGCTTAGGACCCTCACAGAGCACATTCTGATGCTTAGTACCCTCACAGAGCACATTCTGCCATTAGTAACAACAAACATACATCAAATTGCTATACACTTTTCCCTCAAGAAAAATTGTTATACACTAATAATCGTGCACCATTGACTCCAAAGACTGTAAATCTTACCGATTTGTAGAATATTAACAAAACATAAATAGCAGTAACAACTATCACAACAGGTGCTTTAGACTCTTTCTATAAGTCATTGCATGCGCAACACCTGCAGTGTACACCAATAATAAAGGTTATGAGTGAAAAGACTATATGCAATTCAAGAGCCAAACAATATGAGGGCCAACAAAATCCTCTAAACAAGGGCCGAAAACAACATGCATCAACGCAGAAGTGACCGAAAACTCGCTTACAGCAATAACCACAAACAATCTGCATCGGCGTAAAATAACCTCAAACTCACTCTGCTTGCCGGTAAACGCTACAAAACATGATGCTATTGAAGATTTCTCTGAATCTAGATAACACGGTAAAATGTTTAATTTCAAATAAATTTACATTTTTCTTAAATTGCACCTTAGACCCCCTTGCTTCTCGGATAACGTCAGTGAGGAAGTGCTTCAGATTTCGAAGAGAGTTTTTCATTTATCTTATTTTGTTTGGTGATTGGTTTGCAGATCAACAAAAGGTGCAAGAGTTGTGCTAAATTATCTGATTTCATAGAGGGTTTCTTTTAACTTATTTAGTATATTAAGGAAACCACTAGCAAAAATACTAAACTAGAAGTAAGAATGTTGTAGAAAATGATTTGATCTTGGCTAAGAGCAAGAGAAGAGTATGATGCTAAAACTAATAGTACAATGCAAATGTTGCTTCACTGTTCAAGGAGTGATTTGTATTTTGAAGCATATTTAGTATCATTTAATATGAAACCTTGAGAAAAAGTTCCAATTGATGTTTGGGAGAAGCTTCTGAAGCCTTGGGACTTGACAAATGAGCGTAAGATGACATTACTTAGCTAAAGTAGGTGTCAAATGACTAACTAGGCATGAAGATGACATTTGAAGTACACGGAAAACTTTAAAAGTAATATTTTGGTGGAATAAGGTAGAATATTATATTCTACAGTTAGGTCAAACATGCATGCAGCTCCACTTCGTGCTGGGGTCGTAGTATCCCAGTACGGCCTTGTTTGTTTCAGCTTTTTCACTGACTTAAAAGCAGAAAAGTTAAAGTCGAAACAAACGACTGACTTTTAAACTAGGTTTAAAAAAAACCAAAAGCCTCTATATAACTACAAGCCAAAAGCCAGGTGGAAGGTGTTTTTGGGATGAAACAACATTTTGCCACTGAAAGTCTCCAAAATTACCCACCAAATGTCATCATATATAAACTCAAGGATCCTTCTCCCATCTCCTCATTTCTCCTCGTCTTCTCTCGCTTCCCTGTGCGACATGCCTTCTCCCTCCTCCGCTCCGGTCTCTACCGTCTCCGATCTCCTCCCTCCTCCGCCATCTCCCCAGCCTCCTTCCTCCTCCACCGACCCGGATCAAGTTGATAAATAATTATGCTCAGAATGAAGTTTGATCTCAAGATTCATCTATGTTTTTCAATACAACATTCGGTGAAAAAAGTATGAAACATTTGTATTAGATAAATCAGTACATAAGAAAAGTCCTTACAACCTTAAAGGATATTTCAAACTTTCTAGCAATAAGCTACACCATCCAACCCATAAAAAGCCAGAATACCAAAGAGCATGTCTTGGCTTAAAAACAGACGGCTTAAAAGCTCATTAAGCCAAAAAGCTAGCTTTAAGCCAAAAGCCAAAAAGTCTAAGCCGAAACAAACAGGGCCTACGTGATATTCATGGTGCTGATGTTGATGGAGTTGGAGCAGGACATGCACGTCGATTAGGGCCGTTAAAAAAGTTCAAGGCTCATGATCCGCTCGAGCTTGGTTTATTCTAAGCTCGATTCGAACTCCAAACGAGTCGAGCTCGAGCTTGATTCAGAACCCACGAGCTTCAACGAGCTGAGCTCGAAAAGCTCACGAGCATCGGTAATTTACGGATCACTTGTTAAATATTATTGTGTTAGCTCTACCGAGCTTCCACAAGCCAAGCTCAAGTCTTTTATTGTTGAAAATTAGTGTATGTTGAATTGTTAATTGTTATCGTGATTACTTGAGTCGATCTCGAGCCTACTTGAGATCCATGCTTGGACCTTAACTCAGGCTCGCTCGAGCATGGCTCGAGCTTTTACCAAGCTCAAGCTTGGGAGGCTAGCCCTAATGTGGATGCCACGGCACATGAGATGACAGGGGAGATACTAGGGGGTTGCCGGGTATGTCTCGACACCTCAAAAAATCTAAAAAAACACTACAACATCACATCTTCAATAGATCAATTTTTTTGATTGAATTAGTTCTGATTTCGGTGGTTCGGGACTTTTAAGACCTTAGAACTATTTGTATTGTATTTTTAGCAAATTTCAAATATATGTGTTGGATTTATAATTTTGTAAAATCATTATACAAGACTATAGAGTTATACGTGTGAACTCTACATCCCCTAGGAAATATTTTTAGTTCCACCACTGTGAGATGCAATTGCATATGCATATACACACCCACAAGAGTAGCTAATTTTTTTAGATGCAATTCTATGCATCTCTTTTTAGAAATTGCACAAATATTAAAGCGTGAATGAAGGGTAGATAGTGATTATTTACCCTTTCACTTGCTTCAAGATTTGTCTAACTTATATTGAGGAGTGACATATAGAAACACCCTCATTTTTTTAGGGAATTAGCAGACTTACCCACTCAATTGTGCGTCTATATATTAGGATATAATTATTTTTGATATACAACTCTACTTCTAATGATTGAAATATAATTGTATTTATTATATAACTCTATTTATATATGATTAACATGTACCGTTATAATCTGGACCCCACCAAAATAAGTGGTGAAGATCCTTTATTTGATATACAACTCTACTTCCAATGATTGAAATACAATTGTATTTGTTATATATGATTAACCTGCACCGTTATAATCTGGCCTCACCAAAATAAGTGGTGGAGATCCTTTTCTTTTTCTCACATTAATGTAAGAATTTCTAGAATTTAGGATTATTGTGGGATTTTCTTGTCTTTAAAATGAAAGAGATGCCTTGAATATCACCAGTTGTTTTTATATAGATAGATAGATAGATATAAAAAAACTCTACTATATTTCATTAAAGAAGGGAAATAGAGGAAACAAAAGTTCAATTTACATATTAGTCTCCTCGGCTTTAAGGCCAGAAGGTAGCTACCAATGCAAAGTATAGCTTAGCTAGTATCCGTGCTGGAGATTCTTCCTTGATGATCGCCAGCTAATTGCAGGTAAATTGCGTCATGTAAGGCAGCACAGCTATTTTGGAAACAGAGGGAGCATGGAAACGTTGCACATTTTCTTATTTAGAGACGAATATTTTAGTTCCCAATCTTGCTAAGGGGAGGTGGTCTGGATTCATGAAGGAGAGGGCTTAGATATGTTGGGTTACCATCCTTGGTGGATGGCTAGGTTGTTGTCTTGCTCAAGTAGTAGCTAATTTGTGAACTGGAATTGGCATGTAATTGCAACTAATTAATTTAATCTTCTATGATGTTATCTTAGCCGTCTATCTATATCTATAAAAACAATCGGTGATATTCAAGGCATCTCCTTCGTTTTAAGGGTAAAAAAATCCCACAATAATTCTAAATTCTAGAAATTCTCACATTAATTAGAAGAAAAAAGAGAAGTATCTCCACCACTTATTTTGGTCAAGTCAGATTATAACGGTGTAGATTAATCATATATAACAAATACAATTGTATTTCAATCATTGAAAGTAGAGTTGTATATCAAAGAAAGGATCTCCATCACTTATTTTAGTGGGGGTCAAATTATAACAGTATAGATTAATCATATATAAATAGAGTTATTTAACAAATACAATTGTATCCTAATCATTAGAAGTAGAGTTGTATATCAAAGACAATGGTATTATAATATCTAAACGCACAGTTGGGCGGGTAAGTCTGATAGTTATAATATTAAAGCAGAGGCAAAAGAAGCCACCACGGTGGCTCTCAAGGCTAGAAATTCTCACATTAATCGGAGAAAAAAGGAAAAATTACACTGTTTATCATAGTGGGTCCAGATAACGGTTCAGATTAAACGAAAGAGTTTGTGTTATGTTCAATACAAAAATAACTAAAATTCAAAATAAAAATAAATTAAAATTAGAAATTTGATTTCCATACGATTAAAAGAAAGAGTCCATATAAAATACAATAAAAAATAAAAATTCAGAATAAAAAATAAAAGATAATTAGTAATTTGATTTACATACAGATATCGAAATAAAACTAAAATTTAGAATCAAAATAAAAAATAAAAGATAAGTAGTAATCGGAATTCCATACAAACATCAAAATAAAAATAAAATTTAGAATAAAAATTAGTAGTTGGATTTGTATACAAATTCTAACCTAAAAAATTAAAATTTGGAATAAAATAAAAAACTTAGTGATGGGGAGGCTCTGGTACAGAGATGAAGCTTTGTATGGAAGATAAGGTACAGATGATACATAACTATTGGGTAGCTAGGAACACACCATCGCTACTGAGGGACACAACGTCACACGTGATGGCGGGAAGATTCTTCATATCGTTAGACAACGGCTAAATAAAATATGCTAACATCAGAGAAGATGGGAGGTCACCGTAGATAGTGAGGAAGCAACATCATTGAGTTGCCCAATGTCGAATAAGAGAAGCGGCCAACATGGGATAAGCAGAAATCAAGCATGTATAACATCCTAGTGTGTATATACATGAATGAATTCAACGATTCAAAACAAGGATAAAAAATCTCAGAGTAGAGATGTCGCTACAGTATGGAATAGACTTGGGGCCACTGGTGAGAGCGTAACGGGTGTCCCTGATAAAGATAAGTGACAATTGTAATGTATACATGCTGATGTCACAACATTCAGCATTAAGTAATAATTAGAGAGAAATAGAATATAGCTACATGATAGAGTATTTCATTAAAAAGGGTAGCAATTGAGAGGGATCGATCAAGAATTGGGTTTGCTATTGGAGATTAAAGCAGAAAAGTTGTGGGGCAATCAATAAGAGATAGAAGGCACACGGTTTGGTAGGGCAACAAACGTGTGAAGAAGACAAATTATAAGTAAGTCGCCCATGACTCATCAATGTATATATGAGCAATGTACTCTAATACAATATAAAATAATCGGTGTATTACTTGAGATTAAATAGAGGTACATATGTTGCATATATTTTGAAAAAAGAGTTACTGATGGAGAAATAATAAGAGTATATAGCTACATGATCTATGCAGGACGAAGAGTTACTATGTTTCTAAGAAACCCAATAAGTTATTATTCCCAATTATTTTCTTCCATCAAAGTTTATACTTCTCATTGGCTTGAATTTTCCTTCAAGCTTCTATTGTCGTTTCTAATGTTTATGATATCATAAAAATCTAAATAGCCTATAAAATATGTTATTCTCAAACATATAGATGATATCATTTAGTATTATAAACTTTTTAAAAAAATTAGCGGTGCAAATACGCGGAGCACCTTGGTAATTCATAATAACAGTTCAGTTTCTCATGTATCATGATTTCCTAAGGAGGAAGGAATGACTACTATACCCACGTGAAGATTGTACAAGACAACTATACCCATGTGACAACTTAGGTACACAGCCGTTTAAATATTTCTTTTTCAGTTTGTCCTTCCATGAACAAAGCGAGTCACACTCACATCCCATTGATAATTGCAAATATATATTTTTCCAATTCAAAGGAAAAAATTAGGTCTACTTTACAACACTAGTATAGTGCTCTGTCTTCCGATCTCCTTTTCTTAGCACGTAATATATGGTCTTTTCCTTTTCTAGAACGTTTGTTTCCTTTTCCTTAATTTCAGGATATTTGTTTCCTTTTCCTTAAGATGATGCTGGAGGTGGGGGAGATCTGTTATGGGCCACAGGGATGAGTTAGACATATTAAACAATGGCCATCGGATGTGGGTGAGTAAAGCTAAGGAAAGATCTGAGAGGTTAATTTTGATGGAGGCAAGTTTCTGAGAACGTTTCGCTGGGTGCATGAAGGTTGTACCATCTCTAATGAGGTGCATTATTTAGGATGAACGTAGAAAAGAATGCTTAGGTGCATTATAAAGAGGTATAGATGCATAAACACATCAATATATCTGGACCCTGTTTGAGAAAAGATTCGAGTTCTCATCAAAATTAGTGTAAAGTAGAGCGTAACAAACAAGACGAACACTGTCACGGCGTCTCTCTCGGTCCAAAGGCCAAAAGCAACATTTGCCGCTTATTAGGCCTCTTCCCTCTCCAAGACGCATAAAAGGAGAGAATAGTTTAGCTGAGCTCTTCCAGCTTTCAACATTTTGCCACTGGCATTTCGTCGAACACCACCACCCGCGCTCGCCATGGCCGCAGCCAAGCCCTTCACCTTCCTCCTCCTCCTCCTCGGCGCCCTCGCCGCCGCGTCCGCGTCCGCCCTGTCCGGCGGCGACCACCTCCCCTTCACTCTTCTCCCCGCCGACCCCGCCGCCGGGTGCCGCGGCTCCCTGGCCGAGTGCCTGGTCGGCGACGAGCTGGGCATCGGCGGCGACCTACACCGCCGCGTCCTGTACGGCTCGGCCTACATCAGCTACGCCGCGCTCCGCCGCGACAGCGTCCCGTGCTCCCACCGGGGCGCCAGCTACTACAACTGCCGCCCCGGCGCCCAGGCCAACCCCTACCACCGCGGCTGCTCGCGCATCACCCGGTGCCGCGGCTGAGGCCTTAATTTGGTATACGGTATCCACTACGACGGATTCTCGCCATCCAGAGAAAGAAAAAAGATTCAATCTTTACTTGGCGTGGTTATTCTCGGGTGTTCAATGTGCTGCTTCTACTTAGTGTTCCTTTGTTGTTGTATTATTGGAATCGTTTATGCAGTAATGTAAGAGATGCTTGTTGCTTATTGTGAAGAAATGGTCTTGATTTTGAATCCAAGATAAAAATCTGAACTGTTATAAAATTGTTTTTCTACTGGTTAATTCTGGTACTTTGTTGATGTTGTTATGCAATGTAATGTGATGTCGCGGTTCAAGTAAGGAAACCCATGGCCTAATATGTAAGGAAGAAAAATCTTTTTTCTCTGGCATCCTGGCAGATCAATGTGTTCTTTACCTCGATCTGTCATGTAGAACAAGCAAGATTGACTAATGAGAATGTGAGATGGAAAAATGCTAGAAAAAATTGGGTAGGGTTGTGAAGACCAACGCCACATTTTCTTGTTTGATGTCAGGAATTGATATTTTATTTTGAAGTATGTGCGTACATCTGTGTGTTTGTTTCAGGCTTCCATGGCATACTTCTTGGTGATGTTGCATTGGAGTATGGAGACTGCAAAGGGCGGAAATTCTATTTTACTCCCTTCTCTGGAGAATAAAAATGCTCTTCTTGCTAACCATCATGTTCTGGAACCTGGAATCAATCCTTGATTCAATATTTTTCAAGTGTAAACTGTAAAGAAAGGATAATCGTTTTTTGGGCAAGAGAATATGTTCTTTCTGGTTTCTGTTGAGAAACCCTAAAGCCCACCGAAGGCCCATGTGGTCCTTATCTGAAACCCAGAGAAGCGCTATAAAGGAGGAGGGTCCCCATGTACAAGAAGAATTCATTAGCAATAAAGAATTTCCGCTTTCGCTCTCCTAAACACGTGTCTCTCTCTCTTTCATTTCTCCACTTGGATCTGTTGGGAACCCGGACTATTCGATAGCGAGTTCCTCAACACGTTATCGGCCTGAGCTCTACCCGGTGAACAGATTGAAAGAAAAAAATTTTGGTGCTTCGTCCGTAGCGTTTTCGCCGCCGACGCGTGCGCTCGAAGTCGTCGACGCGTGCGCTCGAAGCTCTCGTGAACACCGAAGACAGATTGAAAGGTAGGAAACGGTAAAGCATCTATGAATCAATCTCGTAATCTATTCCTTGAAACGTATTTCATTTATGAGTGAAACACCGCCGCCGCAGACTTGTAGTCGCCGGCACGAAGTCAATCGGGGTGTTGCACCGACTGTCGCAGATTTGAAATCGCCGGCATGATGCCGATCAGTCGGATGTGAATCGCTCGTTATGAATATTATGAATCACAGTGGAGTCGATACCCTGTGGCCAAGCGGTACTACAACTCCCATGACTATGCACAGTAACGTGCTCGCAGCACAACATTGCTCAGTGTATGGCCGGCCTGCAGCGCGCACCACGTCCTCGGAAGCGTCCTGTGTGCGCCGTCCATCGCATTGGGTCCGAAGTCGCCGTCGCCTTGGCATCCACGCCCGCAGCGTGACGCCCCTCGGCCGCCCAAGCTCGCCGCGACGCCTCGTTTTTCCCCGCCGTCGCCGTCGTCGCGCCGCTGCGCCGCTGCCGTCGCCTCGGCCGTGCCGCGCCGCGCCGCGCGCGTCGCTGGAAGGGTCACCGCAAACGCGGCCGCGCGGCGCTGCTGGCGCGCCATCTGCACTCGCGTAGCGGCCGTCACCCGCCGGTCGTCGCCACCGCGTGCTCAAAGCTCGACCTCCGCGGCGTCGCCATCGGTCAACGCAAGCCGCTCCACAACCATGGCCTTCGGGCTCGCCCGCGCCGTCGTGCGCTCCGTCGGAGGGCCACCGTGCCATCCGCACGAGGCCGCTGCGCCGCGTAACGCCGCCCGTCGGGCTCGCGCCGCGCCTCCGCCTTCGCCCGCAAGGCATACCGCCGTCGTCGTCGCCCGACGCCATAGCAGCCGCGCGGCCGTCGCGTCGCCGCCTCCGGCCTTGTTGTTGCGCGCAACCGTCGCCGTCGTCGGCCTCGCGCGCATGCGGCAGCCCTCGGCCAGCGTCGCGTGCCGCCGCGCGCTGCCGTCGCCTCGGTTGCTCGACTTCGCGATCGCGCCAGCGCCTCGGCGTCGCCTGCGCTCGGCTTCGGCATCGAGGCCAGCCGACCGCTATGCTGTCTCGGCCGCGCGTCGCGCGCCGCGCCTTCCGCTAGCGAAGCACCCTCTGCGCACATGTGAAGAATGGCGGCTAGGGTTGGAAAACCCTAGCCGCCACGATTTTTTTGGCTCGCGTGGTGGTGAAGGCCCATGTGGCAAAGGGGCGGTGAAGGCCTTCGGCGAGAAAAAAAAAAGAAAGGAAAGGAAAAGAGAAAAGGAAAAGAAGAGAAGAAAGAAAAAGAAAGAAAAAAAGAGAAAGATTGCGAGAAAAAAAAATTGCGAAAATTTTAAAAATTGCGAAAAATCTAGAAGATTATTTGGCTCTGTTTTAATTTTCTAGCTTTATTTCTGTTTTATGAATTTTCTTTATGAATTTTGAATTCATTGCTCTATTTTGAATCTTTGCAATGCATGGAAATTTATTTTCGTACTTTATGCTTATTGCAACCATTTTCTATTAGATTACACGCAGATAATCTAATGTCGGGATTTTGAAATCATGAAGATGTCCGCATCGTGAATCGTGAGTTTGAAGAAGCGGCCCCTTGCAGTCAGAACTACCTCACTTGGGCATCGGACGTGAAGATCGTTCTTGGGGCAAGAAGCTCCGTCTTTGCGATTGGTCTAGGGTCCTTGCGGGGCGCGAAACCTACCGTCGAAAGCGAACGATCAAAGCCTTGCAAATTGGTACTAATCTCTCCTATGTGGCAAGAAGATCACCGATGAGGAAAAGATTGAAAACTCTCTACCTTCCACCTAAATGCTATCCAGTGCACGCAGACTATCGTCGGGGCGCATACAAGGAGTATGGCGAATCGATTGATGTAATGCAAGTTGCGAATCGCGAGACAATGTTCTACGCAAGAACTATGTCTCACACGACCACTGGAAGAACACCGCACAGTTAATGCCAATAGCTATAAGGTGAAAAGCTCATTCATAGAAAGAAGAGCGAGCAAGGTGAAAAAGAAGTTTGAGCCAAGGAAAGTCAAAGCCCGCTAATGCATGAATCGCATTATTATTTTTAGATTATGGTTGTTAGCATTTTCTTTGAATAATGAATAGTAAGCTCTAGAAGAGCATACTTCTCTCATGAATATATATGCAATTTATTCTTTATTCGGTATTCTTCAATTTTGCAAGTAATATTTGGATTGTTTTGCCTCTATTTGATTAGAATTATATTTCTTTTATCTAGAAATCGTGTAGCGCCCAAATGGAAGAGGTATGCATTGTTGATAGTGGCACAACAAATACCATCTTAAGAGAGTCTAAATATTTCCAATCGATCACGAAGAACGGAAAGATTACTACGATCGCAGAGGCGACTCATATGTAATCGGCTCGGGAAGAGCCACAATTATATTGCCTATGGGTACAACTTTGTAATGAAGAAGCCCTTTTGTACCTGAATCAACACGTACTCTCTTAAGCTTTAAAGACATCCGCGCCAATGGTTTTCACGTAGAAACCAATGAAGAAAATGGCAAAGAATACTTGTGCATTGTGGAGCACGCGGTATGTGGAAAAATGGTATTAGAAAAATGTCCCTCATATGAATCAGGTTGTACTACGAATATTCATGCACCAAGTGTATACTTCCTTGAAGACTGTTTTTAGAAGCTCTGAATTATTTTCTTTATGGCATGGTAGATTAGGTCATCCTGGTCTTAGAATGATGAGAAATATAGTGAACAACTCACAAGGTCATGGCATTAACGTTAAGAATTTTCCGAATCATGAAGATTTTGTGTGCCCTGCATGTGCCACCGGGAAATTAATAACTAGACCCTCTGTCATGAAAGTGCAAAGTGAAATCCCTGCATTCCTGGAACGCATCCAGGGGGATATTTGCGGTCCGATTCAGCCCCTGTCAGGGCCGTTTCGATACTTTATGGTGCTCATCGATGCTTCCTCGAAATGGTCGCATGTATGCTGTTGTCAACAAGAAACCATGCTTTTGCAAAGTGATCTCGCAGATCATAAGAATTAAGAATGCTTTCCCGATCATCGCGTGAAGTCCATTAGAATGGACAATGCCGAGAATTTACTTCAAAGGCATTTGATGATTATTGCACAACAACGAGGATAGCGATTGAGCACTGCATGCCGCACGTCCATACGCGAGAATGGACTAGCGAAAGCACTAATAAAGAGGATTAAGTTCATTGCGGACCACTTTTGCGAGTTGTAACTTGCCCAACACTTGTTGGGGACACGCGATCTGCACGCGGCAGCTCTTATCAATTTTAGACCGTCGGCCTACAACATCCATTCTCCTATGCGGCTTGTGCACGGGATCATCCCAAGATCTCCCATCTTAGAAAATTTGGGTGTATGGTATATGTACCTATACCACCCCTCGTGATTGCAATGGGCCCTCTCATGCAAGTCCGGGATATCGTTGGTTATGAAAGTGCATCCATAATCGGTATTTGGAACCCATGATGGAGATTTGCATACTGACCGGTTTGATTGCATCTTTGACGAGGATCGTTTCCGTCATTAGGGGAGAAATCAACCTTTGGATGAAAAATGCCGGAAATCATATGGCATTCCACTGGATCCCGCACATGACCCCGCACTAATGAAGCAAATCAAAAGTCCGAAGATAATTGATTTGCGAATTTAGCAAATAAACTGCTGATCATTTTGTGATCCAAAGGCGTGGTTAAGTCGTATGTACCATAAGAAATGCACCAGAGAGGGTGGAAATACCAAAGAAAATAGAAGGTATCCCTCAACCTGCTCGAGGCCTCAAAGAAAAAGCGCAGCAATCGGCTCCTCAAACCCAAAGTACCGGAGGCGTCCGAGAAAAGCGGGCGAGAGGACTTACCACAACCAATCACGAAAATGCCCCAAGGAAAGAAGGGGAGCAGTTGAGACACAGCACTGGAAAGAAGCCAACAGAAAGGCAATTCCAGACTTGAATCTTCCACGCAGAAGCCACGGAAATAATGTGTGCGCACACATAGGCGATGAAAGCTAAAGGAACTTGCTCTGCGATAGGAAAAGCGAGAGAAGAGCAAGTAGAAGTGCATGAAGCACCCCATGAAGAAATGGCCATAAACTTTGTAATAACGGAGAATCTCTGAATAGAGCAACGACCAGCGTTGATGCATACTTCGCAAAGAAGATTGCCTCGATCATTGATCATGATCCGAGCACTGCATCTCTCGCGAGTGCAAGAAAAGGCTAGATTGGGAAGAATGGAAAAAGGCAATCATCTGCAGAGTTAGTCTCTCTGAACAAGAGAGAGTGTTTGAGCAGTATGCACACCTCCCCATGTAAACCCCGTAGGTCACAAATGGGTCTTTGTTGGAAGAGAAATGAAAACAACGAAGTTGTAAAGTACAAAGCAAGGCTTGTAGCTCAAGGTTTCACTCAACGTCCGGAGTTGATTATGAAGAAACCTATTCTCCGGTCATGGGAGGAATTACCTTTAGATATTTGATCTCAATGGCGATCAACTTGAAGTTGAGAATGAAGGCGATGGATGTTGTCACAAACATACCAGATGGAAACTTGGATTCGAGATATACATGAAAGTACCTAAGGAATTCCTATCCCGAACCAAGATGGAGCAAATAGAAACACATGCATATGTGAAATTGGAGAAATCACTTGTATGGATGAAGCGATCGGGAAGAATGTGGTACAATCGCTGAGTGACTTTCTGCAAGAAAGGCTACACAAACAGCGAAGATTGTCCATGTGTGTTTATCTGACAATGATCCACGAATGGATTACATATAATCTCCGTCTATGTAGATGACTTGAACATCATTGGGACGGATGAAGAAATTGAAGAGGCATGCTCATACTTGAAGTCCGAGTTTGAAATGAAAGATTTGGGTAAAACCAAGTTTTGTTTAGGCTTGCGGCTTGAACATGTCCAAGGAGGAATCTTGGTACACCAATCAACCTACACGCAGAAAGTGTTGGAAAGATTTAGCTTTGAAAAATCATATCCTGCAAAGACTCCAATGGTGGAAGGTCACTCCAAGCGCACCTAGACCCATCTGAGACCAGAGAAGAGGGAGGAAGTCACGGAGCATAATTCCCATATCTGAGTGCAATTGGAGCGCTCATGTACCTTGCAAATAGCACTAGGCCGGACATTGCGTTATTGTGAATTTGCTAGCTCGATCTGATCTGAGAACCCACCAAAAGGCATTGGAAGGGATCAAGGACATCTTCCGTTACCTCCAAGGAAGCAAAGACCTCGATCTGTTTTGAGAAGAAACAATGAATTGAATTTGGTTGGCTACGCCGATGTTTGGGTACCTATCGGACCCACATCTTGGCAAGTCCCAAACGGCTATGTTTTCCTATGTGGAGGAACAGCAATTTCTTGGAAGTCGTCTAAGCAGACTCTTGTCTCGACGTCGACAAACCACTCGGAAATCATCGCTTTGTATGAAGCATCTCGTGAATGTGCATGGCTCAGAAGAATGGTTCACCACATCCGTAAGTCATGTGGTTTGAACATTGAGCAAACTCCTACAATAATTTATGAAGATAATGCAGCTTGTGTTGCCCAAGCACAAATGGGATATGTGAAGAGCAATCTCATGAAGCATATCAACCCTAAGTTCTTCTATGCTCATGAATTGCATAAGATGAACGAGATCAAGATATTGTATACTAAGTCATGTGAAAATCTTGCAGATTTGTTCACTAAATCACTCCCAATCTACCTTTGAAAGGTGCGTGAAAGGAATTGGGATGATGAGACTTAGAAAGTGCAGATTCGGGGAGATATGTCACATACTCCCACATGAATCTGAGCATGAATTATGAATACCCAACATGAATCTCGAAGATTAGCAATTGAAGTTGGGAGAATTGTACTCTTTTCCTTAGCAAGTTTTTCATGAAGTTTTCTTGCGTAAGGTTTTAACGAGGCAATTAGTGCAACATAGTAGCGTATGCTATGTACTCTTTCTCCAAGTATTTTTCCCACTGGGTTTTTCCGAGTTTTAATGAGGCATATGCATCTCATAAAGGGCCCAAGGGGAGTGTTGAGAAACCCTAAAGCCCACCAAGGCCCATGTGGTCCCTTATGCCAAACCCTAGAGGCGCTATAAAAGGAGGAGGGGTCCCCATGTACAAGAAGAATTCATTAGCAATAAAGAATTTCCGCTTCGCTCTCCCTAAACACGTGTCTCTCTCTCTCTCATTCTCCACTGAGATCTGTTGGGAACCGGACTATTCGATAGCGAGGTTCCTCAACAGTTTCTTCCAGGTTACTATGGAAAAGAAAAACACTGTTTCAACTTTCAGCTTAGATTGGACTTGTAAAGTGCACTTTTTAACTATGGTAAGGAAAAATAGTTAGCTTATTTGTTGCCTTTTTTGTTAATTTTGGCAGGAAGTTGTATATATTATATTTCTTGCTACACTTGGAACTAGATGTATCCTATTAAGCAACAATAACTCATAGCTGTCATGCCTTTGATGCCTGCGTCTATCACCCAGATTTTGAGTTGGTACTACTATTTGGACAAGGAATATAATTCAATACTTGCCTCTTATTTTTCTGACAAAAAAATGCCGTTCTTTTGATGGATCTCTTCATATCCTTGTATCTGGCTATCACATGAGGCATGATCGTTGATTGATTGATCACGCTTAATTATTGGAGAAAGGGTTGGCACCTGGAAGGAAGTTGTGTGTGAGGCGATAAATGCCTTGTTTCTAGGATCAGTTGGGTGGTTGTGACTTGTGAGCCCTCATCTTCCAACAATCAACATGTGTGGCATGTGCATTGTTTGTTAGAGAAATGAATGCCTTGTCAATATGCTTACGATGTGTGCCTGAAATACTTTTTTCATCCTCATCTGCATGTAAATACCATAATCAGCCGATTTCTTTTTTAAAAAGAAGATGAACTCTTTTCGAATGCAGATCTACTGTTGATGAGGACATTGTTGTATTACAGCCTAGTTCAATTCTTTTGTTCCTGTTGTAGTAAACAGCCAACATTATGTGCTTTCGTAAAGAAACTAACTTCTTGCATGCTTAGTTTTGGAAAAGTTTATACTGAACAATGCTGCTGCTTTCAGCCAACAATATTGAACTGAACTTGAATCATTCAACAATAGTTTTCTACTCCCAGAACATTGTACTCACAACACATGAACAAATTTTTATTGCCGGTTGTCTTTAGCAACTGCCTTACAATTCTCCATGGTACACCGCAAAATAAATCAGTGTAACAACACCAAACGCAGAGTTCTAACATTATACAATAGCGTCAACCATTTAGGTCCAACAGTGGCAACTCTAACTGCAGAAATGGCTTGGAACTGCAAAAATCTGGAGAATTCTCCTGTTCACTGTCATAGTGTCATGGCAGCTTTAGATTGGAGAAGCCCGGAGTTTTCTCAGTGTAACTGAAGTTCTTCTATGCTGCTCAAGTTCCCTGCCATCCAATAGCTGAGCACCTGGCTTGCGGTTTATCTCATGCATCCAGAGATATCGTGCATCGCCTGACATAAGAACAAGGGAGCCTGGCTTCAGGTAGATGGGGACTTTTGTAGATTCACCATTCCCATGCTTCACTGTATCACATGCAGTGCCTCTTTGTTCTGCCCGACTGAAATGCATCACACAAGCTGACTCGAGAGAGACTATTGCGATTCCATCGTCAAAGCGCATTAGATCAACATGAGCACAGATGCCCTACATTGCAAGACCGAATTGCCACATTAGAAACTTAGAATGCAGGAAATACATACTTCACTTTTGTTTGTAAATATGAATCGCAGCAAAGATGTTCGACGTTGTGAATATGGAATACAGTAAGAATAGCCTAGACAAATTTGAGAGCATAGCAGCAGTCTTTTGTTTGCATGATGTTGAACATAGTGCTCCAAATTATTGAGAGAACGGCAGTTTCGCACCTCACCTGGCTTGTATCTATTTGCAATCAGCTGATCAAAAAGTGGTTCCCTCCACAGTAAATCTGATGGCAAAGGACATGCATCTTCATCCTCGTTTGTCAACTCCATGCCGACACCAACATTGACATCACCAACACAAATAGCTTCACGAATGAGGGCAGAAAGTTCAACAGCCCATGAAGGCAGATCACCAAATCTCATTGCCTAAACACAAAAGGTAAAAAAGCAATTGATGAACAAGTAGATTCTTGGCATTTGATGAAAATAACACAGCTGTAGTTTGAACTGATTTAGGAGACATCATAAATGACAAAATCAAACACGCTTCAACCTTCTTGACACTAGTGGAACATATCTTCTATTTATGGAAATCCTATTGTAAAAGCACATTGGCAGATGCTGAAACAATGAGGAAAAACAAAGCTTACTTGGTTGTGTGCATCACTGAACCATCCTTCTGCAAAACACAAATGGGCACATCCACACTTAGACTCATCAACGAGCAACAATAAGTCTGTTGAGCAATAACAAACTAGATCTAAAGTTTCTTTTGCATTGCGACCATTCAGTGGCAAATATAGACAGTCTTAGGCAATTCAGAGCTGAGTACATGATAAAGCTCATTCCTATGCAACATAGCTAGATAATTTGATGAAATTAAGACATTCCATTGTTCCATTCAGGTATGATTAAATGAGAGAGCATTCCGTGAAACCATTTGACTCGTTTCCATCAGAAGAGCCTTAGTCTCATGAAACAAATAGCAATTTGGACGCTTCATAAAAAATCGAAGAGAGTTGCAAAGCCATTTATAGTAACAATTAACCATTGAAAGCCGTAATTAATCAGTCAGAATAGCATCCCCTTTGCACCAAGCAAGCCTTCTTTTTCCCTTTCTGTGTTAGAAAGAATGGGGGAAAAGCAACAAATTGTCTATGTACTAATTAGCAGCATGCAGTTACCCAAACAGATGACTTATTCTAATAATCACATGTGACAAAGATGGAATATTTACATACAGACAATAACCTACTAAAATTTGATGACTCGAACCAAATTGAACACAAGAAGCAGCTAAAGATCCAACCTTTGCCCAAAGGAAGGAGGACATAAGAGAACGCAACCCACCGCTCACCTTCCTGGATCGCGGCGAGGAGGCGCGACTGCTCGTCGGCGGAGAGGAAGGCGGAGCAGAGCCACAGCCCCATCACCCCCGGCACTGCCTCCCACGTCCACTGTGGGCTAAAACCGCGGGGTGTGTCGGACTCGCTGTCCGATGAGTCGCCAAAGGCCTCCCGGAGCGCCGCTCGGCGGCGCAGCTCGTCGTCATAGTCGCCGGCGGCGGCCGCCATGGTGGCTTCGTTGCAGGGTCTTTCTGAAATCTGTTTTTCTTTTGTGTTTACACCACACCTCGACGATGCATAACAGTATTTGCGTGAAATTTTTACTGTACTAGCGTCGAAAAAACAAATTTTTTCGCAATTAACCTCTGAGCGGAAGAAATAGCAAGAATAGCCTCCTCACAGTTTATTTCCATAGACCGGATGCACGAAAACTTTTTTTTTAGTTTTTTCTCTCACTTTCAGCGAACGCAGCCCGCGAGATTTTTTTCCTGCGATGGTCAGCGGACCGAGTCAGCAAGAAATTTTTTTAAAAAAATTTGTGACCGGGGCCGGCGAGTTCCAGCGGTTTGGGCGTGAGTTGCAAAAAAACGTCCGTGAACGGAAAAAATATTTATAAGGCTATAACGACTTTGAAAAATTGTGGATTTTTTTGTGACGGTTTGTGAGACATCAATTATATTTCTATAAAAATTTGAGAAGATTATCACGTACGAGGAATTTATAAAAATTCAAACATTACAACTATCTGGATGAAACACTGACCAGTAACTTTGAAGCGAATGAAAAATAGAACAAACCACGTTGATAAATTCTGAAGAAAAAAATTGCGTGTTTTTCGGACATTAATTATATTTCCATAAAAATCTGAGAAGATTATCACGTACGAGGAATTTATAAAAATTTGAATATTACAACTATTTTGATGAAACACTGACCAGTAATTTTGAAGCGAACGAAAAATAGATCAAACCACGTTGAAATAGAACAAATCACGTTGATAAATTCTGAAAAAAATTTGTGGGTTTTTCACAGATTCATCGACGGCTCATGACAATTCACAGATTTGACGATAGTTCCTAACAACCCATTTTTTAAGTAAAAAATCTAAGAAAACCAGAATGACGCAAAATGAAAGACCATGTGGAGGTCCATCCATATTTGTGATGAGTATTTGACTTTAATTGAGCAAGGTGTGCTCAAGTTTCGTCCGACCCCGAGTGGTCGGGGCTTTGGCTGGTCGGAGACCAGTCGTCCGACCCCGAGTGGTCTGGGCCTTGGCTGGGATGGAGACCAGTGATCAGACCTCGAGAGGTCGGGATGGTTTATTGCATATTATTGTGGGCATTGCTATGTGATGTGTTTCCTTATCTTTGATGGTTGCAGGGCGACGGTGCTAGGTCATGGTGAGGCGGAGGATGACCAGGACTAGGCGAGGAGCGTCGGAGGTCCAGACGGTTGGGAGATCGCCGGAAGATGATCAGAGACGGAGACCGGGCAAGTCAAGAAGACAAGGAAAGGAGATGATGCTAGCTAAATGCTGCGTGGATCAATGAGGGCCGTCGGATTGCGGTCTAGTTGATAGGTTAGCGGGTTTAGGTAGTATGCTTTGAAAACCATGCAAGAAAACCCGGTATGTGTGTGGGTTTTGGGTTAGCCTTTGTATGGCTGTGTGTGTGGGTTAATCCTAGCCCTTAGATGAGTGCTCTAGGGTTGAGGGACTCATCCAAGGGTGGTAGGTGGTCCAAGAGTAGTATAAATAGGGGTAAGGTTTTTAGGTTTTTGATGCTCCTTTGAGCTTTGCCCACATGAATATGAGCTTTGTAACCTCTCCTTCCAGAAATGAAATGTTTCCTCAAATCATTTATTTTCTTTGTGCATTTACATTACGCACTTAAATTCTGCAATTAAATTCAACACTTACATTTTTGCGATTTACATTTATGCAATTTGGATTTGCCTCCTCTCCTTCTCAATGCTGTTCTTCTAGGATGTCTTGAGGGTGTTCATTTGGTTTCACATCTTTCTTACACTCTTGGATAGATTAGAGATCAAGTTTTTTTATCAAATTACAAATCTGTCCAGAACTTGTTCTTCACGCAGCAGTCAGTGTTTGATTTTTTTTTAAAATATAGAAAACTCATTTTGAGTGATTCTTATTGGAGAAGGTGCAGGACTCATATATCCATCTGTAGAAAAATTCTTGAGTCCACTGGTTGCCCCGTTTGAGAGCTATGAAGTGAAAACCGATTCTCAAATCTTTTGGTCGAAGTTTTTGACTGTCTGTATTGCTTGATTTTTCATTCTTATTCTACAAAGCATTCTGAGGTGATTTTTTGGTGGAGTGGTTCACGTCTCAACTGTTCACAGGGACAAAAATTCTCAAAAATTTCAGAGCAACAGAAACTCACCAACCACCTGTTCTAACTGAGGATAATGTCTGAAAATCTGCTTTTACTTTTCTAGAAAGAGACTTTGGTGTTTTAGCTTTATCTCTTTTAGAAAAAGTCTTTTGAATTGATTTCTCTTTTGTTTGGACACTTGACAACCAGGATTGTGATTAAAAAACCCCTCACATAATTCATAGTTCTTATCCATGCAAGCTAGGGGTACACATAGTTGTCTAATTGTTCTGGGTTTTGGAGGGAGTGCGAATCTGAGAAGCACCAGTTTGAACGAAAATCTTTGGGTGCTTTAGATTTTTATTGCAAGAGTGTTTGGAGTACTTTGAGTGGGAGAAATTTTATTCGGGATCATTCACCCCCCTCTTATCTCCATTTCGATCTTTCACAAAAAAAACACGTTTTTGCAGCGGTTTTTCCCATAAAAAAATTGACCCGAAAAAACTAAAATACATTTATATCCCTCTACAGTTTTTTCAGAAAAATCCACAGATTCATCGACGGCTCATAGCAGTCCACAGATTCGACGACGGCTCCTAACAACCTTTTTTTAAGAAAAAATCTAAGAAAACCAGAATGATGCAAAAAAACACGTTTTCACAGCTTTTTTTCCCGTAAAAAGAAGCGAATCCGCGGTTCGACAGAATCGCCGATGGTTCCTAGCAATCTACAGATTCACCGACGACTCCTAACAACCAATTTTTAAAGAAAAAACCCAAGAAAACCGAAATTACGTAAAAAAAATCCATGTTTTCGCAGATTCGACAACGACTCCTAGCGGTTCCGCACCGCACAAATAGGACCCGTGATGCAGCAAATTCGCAGATAACTTCTAGCTAGCGCATTTTTTAGAAAACCCCAGAGAAAAAAATGAATGCACGTTTACGTCCTTAGACCTATTTTTTCTAGAAATAAATACCGGACTAAATTTCACACGACACAGCGTCGCGCAATCAAATTTTACACGGTGCAGCGTAGCGTGCGACCATGGCTAGTATATTAGTAGATGTTAGGGTTGTTTGTACTTCTCCCCATCCCTCCGTCCTTCGCCACAAAATCCGTCCCTACGGAGCACTCAAGAAGCCTCATCTGTTTTCCCGTCGCCATCGCGAGCCCCTCCTCCCTGTCCGTGCGTCCCCTTCGCCCGCGCCACCCTTGCCGCCACCATCGCTCTGTCCGTCAGTCCTCCTCGCCTCCTGCCTGCCTCCTTCCTCGACTTTCTCACCTCCACTACCCTCCTGCTTTCCACAAACGCCGCCGCCGTCCCCGGTAGCCTCCCCTTCTTCCTCACTACCTCACGAGGTGAGGCGGTATGGCGCCGACCTCGTGGCGACGATGGCCGTAGATGCCCTAGGGGACATGCCCTAGGGGTGAGGCCGGACAGTGACTCCAAGAGGACGGGCGACAGACCCTAGGGGTAAGGCGGAAGGCGGCTCCAAGAGGACGCCAAGGCATGCGGCTAATTTCCCTCGAGATTGAGCCATTTGGGGGTGATTTTGGACCTAATTTCCCTCGAGGTTGAGCCGTTTGGGGGCGATTTTGGAGTGATTTGTCATTGGCTTCGATTTCGCGTTCTGCAATTCATGAAGGTACAGTCAAAAACATAACACCGCCTCTTTCAGCATTAGATTAGTGAGTTCACCGCATAATTTGAATTTACCACCATGGGTTTCTGTTACATATTTGCTTTGATTTAGCTTACTTAATCCTTACAGTCAAAAAGTTTTCGAAATCATGCTTCTATGTTGGATGGTTCTGAAGTATTTGATGCAGTGGATTTGTTTACTTCCAGATTAAGGTAAGTAAAGAACGATGATATATTTTTTATTGGGAGATTTTGTACCTTTTGTGATTTACATTAATTGATTCATGTGTCTTCCAATTAGTACCGAAGAGCACAAGTTCTGGATCCGACAACTGCTACCAACAAGCTCCCGTGCAGCCAACCACTTCCTCTATCCCCAGATCAGTTGTGCTACCTAGAACGAAAGACGGTTGTGCTAGGTATTGTTGCTGATTTGGGTGAGAAAATGCAATCCAAAGGTGATTCCAAATCTTTTTGTTGTTCTCACCTGGATGGCTGCTGAATCCTGCCTGACATTTGGACTGATTATTATTTCTGAGCAAGGATTTAGGATAGAGAGCCAGGTACATAATAAGCTCATTTTCGGTGGCTTAGAAGAGCTGCCAGAAGATCAAGGTTTTGGGGATTAATGTATCAACTGTGATTCCCGCCAAATTTGGCAAATCTTGCTCTCCTAGGCGGTGGGTTGTTTTTTGCTTCGATATTTCTGAATTGTGATGTCAGTTCTCATACATGTTGCTGGGAAGTTGTCTTTGTTAATATCCAGTCCAAATTTAAATGCATGATCCATTTCCTGGTCACCTTCCTGCATTGTTTTCCTAGGTTTGGTGCCAATTTGGGTGAGAAAAATGCAATCCAAAGTATAATACCGTAAAGTTCTGCAATTCAGGAAGGTACAATAAAAAGCATAGCACCATTTCTTTCAGCATTAGTTAGTGAGTTGTAGTTCACTGCATAATTTTAATTTACCACCATTGGGTTTCTGCTACATATTTGCTTTGATTTAGCTTAGTGAATCCTTACAGTCAGCAACGTTTTCAAAATCATGCTTCTATGTGGGATCAATGGTTCTGAAGTATTTGATGCAGTGGATTTGATTACTTCCAAATTAAGCTAAGTAAAGAACAATGATATATTTTTTATTTGAAGGCTTTGTATTTTTTGTGCTTTACATTGATTGATTCATGTGTCTTCCGATTAGTACCAAAGAGCACATGCTCTGTATCCGATGGCTGCTACCAACAAGCTCCCGTGCAGCCAACCACTTCCTCTGCCCCCAGATCAGTTGGGCTGCCTAGAAGGAACAACGGTTGTGCTAGGTTTTCGGGCCGATTTGGGTGAGAAAATGCAATCCAAATTATGATACCGAATTTTTTTGTTGGTCTCACCTCGATGGCTGCTAAATCCTGCCTCGTATTTGGACTAATTATTATTTCTGAGCAGGGGCTTAGGATAGAGAGGCTGATACATAATAGGCTCATTTCTGGTGGCTTAGAAGAGTCGCCAGAAGATCAGAGTTTTGGGGATTAAGGTATCTCTGTCCTTACAGTACGTGTTAATAGGAGAGTTAAGTTGTATGCGAAGTTCCGTGATCCCTGTCCTTACACTGCATCAATAGTTTGCAATGTGATCATTTTATTTCTTTTTAACACTGAAATCTGCACTAGAACAAAGTAAACAAATTACACTGTAACTAGACAGAGTCCGCTATATACTCAAGTTGTGAATGTGCAGTCATTAGAATCAATATTACAGCTCAATTATAGATTTGTTCTTAATAGGTTATTTGTGTTGCAGTGTGATTCCTATACCATTTTATGCTCTATCTTCGTCAAACGAATTATCTTATGATCGGCGCAACGTATTGCGCATACCTACCTAGTAACTTATTTTTGTTTTAAACTTTGCAAATTTGTAATCAAGTAACAGACGGAACATTACTATCCTTGATACATGGTTTCAGACGGTTCACAAAACCATTTGTGATGCCGTTTTTGAACTGTCTGTGATAAGATTTTATGTACTAGTGAACGTGTTGTATGCAATTAGGTTTTTTTGTGTAATTATAATACAATCTAACTAAACATCATTACAAAAAATTCTAAAAAAATAGATATACTTTATAGTTTACTCCACCTATGTATAAAATTTTGAGTTCAAATTCATTATAGGTATTATAGTTGTCTAGTAAATACAATTGTTATATATAAAAAATTTCAAAGTTGTACATTGCTTATGTTTTGGGGCCTACATTATATCAGTAATATAGATATTACAACTGTTATAGATAAAAAAATTATATATACATTATAGGTATTAGAGTTGTCTTGTAAATACAATTATATTTTCAAATCTAGCAGCACAATTGAGCGGAGAATTCTGCTATTTATATATTAAATATCGACGGCTCACCTTTTACAAATACTAAGAAAAAAAAGAAATGTGCTATAAATTATCACAAAAAGAAAAGAAAAGAAAAACTACTGACCTTAACTTGGTGGATGCTAATTTTAAAAGCTTAGATTCGACAGTTGTCTTAGAGATATATTAATTTTGAAAAGATCTAAAAACATCTAACACTTAATTTAGTGGACCGTAATTTTAAAGGTTTAGCTTGGACAACTGGCTTAGAGATATATTAATTTGAAGAAAAAAGAAAATAGGTAGCACTACGTACCTTTAATTCAAAGATTGTGAGTGTAAATTTCCTCGAAGGACCAGGGTTACAAAATTCGGCAAAATCTCGTCGAAATCTCGGATTTCGGAGCCCAGCGAGATTCAGCAGATCGGCCGGATAGAAAAATTTGAAAATGCTATAGTAATTTTGGATTTTTCGGTTGAGATTTCGCCCAAAACCGCCGAGAATTCGCCATTTAAATTCCGGATTCTGCTTTTTTTTGTCGGATTTGACTGGAATGATATCAGTAAGCTCTAAGGAAGTGATTTTCAATGATAATATTTCCAAAAGGTTAATTTTTGAGACTTTTTAGCATTTCGGCAGAAACACTCCGAATTTTAGAAAATTGAGGAAGCATTTTCATGCTATGAAAAATTTATGGGAGTATCATAAGATATAAGATATATAGGATAATACATAAAATTTATTAAAATATTTTAACATCATTTGTTATGTTTTAAAAATAAAAATCAGAATTAGGATAAATGAGGCAGTGACAGTGTTAGAATTTTATAAATTTATTCATGTCTGATAATCACCTAAAATTTTTATGAGAGCTTAAAAATTCTCTCATAACCCTGTTGTAAAAGTTTTAAAAAAATTGAACCAGTTTTGATGAGTAAATAAAAAATTTTATATGGTACAAAGACGTGATGTACAGTTCGAGAACTGTGATGTACTACATTCATATTTTTTTGGGAATTTTTTTATGATTGATCATGATCTCAAAACTTTATCACAAGATCATTGATGCTTTCCAAATATGTACCAACTTTTTTTGTAATTTTTACATTCTTGAAACTATTGAAAAAAGGTTACTATGAAGTAACACTTCCATGTTTTCTGGGATTTTTTTTTATGTTTGATCATCTTCTCAAAATTTTATGACAGCATCATTGATGCTTTGAAACTATGTACAAAAATTTTGGTAATTTTTACATGCTCCAAACTATGGAAAAAGGCGGATTGCAGAAGTTATCGGGCAGAAGTTTTAGGCGGATTGCAGAAGTTATCGGGCAGCCAAAGTGCTAAGGAAAAAGGAAAAGGCTGAATTGATGATGAGCCTATTGTCGGCAGTGACGACAACACGGCAACACCTTCTGATAATGTGCGACCTCAAGAGTAGCTCAATGCGATCGCGATGACTCTCCGTGATGACGGACGGAAGTCGACCGGACTCTCTCCTCGCGCGCCCACAGTCACAATCATCGGCAGAAGGATCGCATCAGGGGGTACTGCCCCGAGAAGTGACTCCCAGTGGTAGACCCGTAGTAGCGGGAAGGGAACGTCGCGTGGTGGGGGTGGACGCTAGGCAGCACAACCACAGGATGGCGCTCAGTCATGGTGTAGCAGCGAGTCCTCCAGCCATTTGGGCATTCCAGTTGAGCATACCGGGTATGGTCAAATGCCGTACGGATGGGATCAGGGTGGGTACGGTTATAGACAGAGTTATGATGGATCGAGCATCTCTTTGCCATTTGACTACAATGATCCATACGCCGATCCATACGCACGGCACTCATTTGTCAATGTCAGGTACCTTCACCAGTCCGAGAAACCTGATTCCTGGGAGTCTCATTACGAACATTGGAAGTCTACCTGGCTACCGTGAGACATGATCTGGGAGGAATACAAGCAACAACACGAGAGGAGATATCACGAGATCATTGTTGACAACGCGGAGGTGGAGTTTGCACCACATGCGTTCTTTTTTAACTTCACACATTGATAATCATGTAAATAATTTAGGGGGGGTTAATGATGCATCACGACCATCCAATAAAAATTTCTAAATTTTTTAACGTACTTTCAACCATTTTTCGTCCGGACATCACCGATACCCGAATTTTTAAAAATTCCTCGAGCTTCAGCAACAACTGAAAATTTTATGGAAATATTATTCACATATCATAATCATGCTATTCAAATTTCAAATATTTATAACATGTTTTGTCCCATTTTTCATTCATTAAAAAATTGCCGGTGAGCGTTTCACTACGATAGTACTAATGTTTGAATTTTTAAAAATTCTACGGGATTCATAAAAATCTGAAATTTTTATGACAACATTACTAATGTGTCAGAACTCTCCACAAAAAAATTAGAAATTTTTCTCCATCGTTTCGACCACTTTTCGGCCTTTTCAAAACGGCCGAAATTTCGCCCAAAACCGACGAGATCTCGCTCAATCTCGCCGAATTTCGGTATTTACCGGTAGAAAAAATCCGGATTCAAATTTTGAATTTGAATTTTCCTGACGAGATTAGTCCGAAATTACCGAATTTCGCCGAAATTTCGTTTTTCGACGGTATTTTATCCGAAACCTTGCGAAGGACCCACCTCTCAATCTTCTCTTTCACACATAAGGCGAGAGATCTCACAATAAAATTTGATGATTAAATACAAATCAAATAACAAAACTCAAATTTAAATTGCAAAATATAAATTTTAAAATTTGGAATTACGTAAAGTTATATTATACTACATTAAATCATTAATTGTGAGGTCGATCGGCTAGTTGAATAGTGCATTCAATTGCTTCCATATATATAAGTTCCTCACATTAGAATGAATCGTGCATACGACTAAAACTCACATAATTGTACAATTATCATACATCACACACTAAAATTTTCCGAGATTTCAATGCAAACAAAGTACAACAACAAATAAAAACACCTTTAAACACTGTTTCTTCGATCTCACACTCTTTTGTTCGGAAAAAAAAGAACTACATTTTTTTTTTGAAAAAAGGTGATTGTGCAAGGCATCATGAATCACATTCCCCATTTCATACGCACCCTGTCGCACTCACGTAGTTAGTTTACACATGCACACATATATGCACGTACGTATAAGAATGTACGCATGCATACACAAAATTAAGTGGATTAATCACGTACTCATGCACGTATGCGCCGAAGAAAAAGTTACACGCATGTGTGTATGTGCGTGCGATACTGTCGTAATGTTATCATCCCTCCTCTTCGTCGGCGTCGTCGATCTCTCCATGACGCCACGCTTAATATCCTTGGAACTGCGGGGGCGGCGGCGATGCGTATTGCGCCGACACGACCGGCGGCATGATGAAGTTGTCGAACGTCGGTGGAGGCTGCGATTCTTCTGATGGACCTGGTGGTGGTGATGACTCTTTCCGCGGCGGGGGTGAGGAGACCGGAGGGGATTGTGCAGGTGGCGGCGGCGAGCTCACTGGAGCAGGTGGCGGCTGTGACTTTACTGGTGGTGGTGAGCTAACTGGTGCTGGTGGGGGAGGAGACCTCACTGGAGGCGGTGGCGAGCTTGTCGGAGTTGGGGGTGGTGGGGATTGCACCGGTGGCGGTGGTGCGCTCACTGGAGCTGGTGGTGGTGAGCTAACAGGTGCCGGTGGTGATGGGGACTTTACTGGAGGAGGTGGTGAGCTCACGGGAGTTGGTGGCGGTGGAGACTTCACCGGCGGTGGTGGTGCCGGCGGCGGTGGTGAGCTAACTGGTGCCGGTGGCGGTGGAGACTTTGGTGGTGGTGGTGGGTGGTGAGCTAACTGGTGCCGGTGGCGGTGGAGACTTCACTGGCGGTGGTGGTGAGCTAACTGGTGCCGGTGGCGGTGGAGACTTCACTGGCGGTGGTGGTGAGCTAACGGGTGCCGGTGGCGGTGGAGACTTCACTGGAGGAGGCGGTGAGCTCACTGGTGTCGGTGGTGGTAAAGACTTCGCCGGAGGAGGAGATGAACTCATCGGAGCCGATGGGGGTGAAGTCTTCTCTGACAGTGGTGGCGAGCTAACTGGTGCTTGCGGTGGCGAAGATTTCACTGGAGGAGGTAGCGAGTCAACGGGCGACGTTGGTGGTTGAGAGTTCTTGGCCGAGGTGGAGATGATTTCACCGGAGCTGATGGAGGTGTAGACTTCTCTTGAGCTGGCGGAGAGCTCTTGGGAGTGGGTGATGGTGGAGATTTCTCTAGAGGTGGGGGTGAGCTCGCCGGCGTGGGTGATGGTGGAGACTTAGCTGGGGGAGGTGGAGAGCTTACTGGAGTGGGTGGTGGTGAACTTACCGGTGCAGGTGGAAGGGGAGACTTCACCGGAGGAGGTAGTGAGTCAACGGGCGACGTCGGTGGTTGAGACTTCTCGGCCGGAGGTGGAGGTGATTTCACCGGAGCTGATGGAGGTGTAGACTTCTCTTGAGTTGGCGGAGGGCTCTTGGGAGTGGGTGATGGTGGAGACTTCTCCAGAGGTGGGGGTGAGCTCGCCGGAATGGGTGATGGTGGAGAGCTCATCGGAGCGGGTGGTGGTGGAGACTTCACATGAGGTGGCGGTGAACTCATCGGAGCAGGTGGTGGGGGAGACTTCACCGGGGGAGGTGGAGAGCTCACCGGAGCGGGTGGTGGGGGAGACTTCACCGGGGGTGGTGGAGAGCTCACCGGAGCGGGTGGTGGGGGAGACTGCACTGGAGGAGGTGGAGAGCTCACCGGAGCGGGTGGTGGGGGAGATTTTACCGGTGGTGGGGATGATACCACTGGCACGGGTGGAGGAGGTGACTTTACTGGTGGTGGAGGCGAGCTTATCGGAGTCGGAGGTGGGGAGGAGACAACCGGAGGCTGCACTTGTGGCGGCGGTGCCTTCTTCGGGCGCTCAGGGGTCACCGGGAGCCAGCCAGAATTTGGAGGTGGCGGAGCAGCATACCCTGACGGCGGGGAGCTAATCGGTACAGGTGCCGGAGCTGGCGCCACAGGTTGTTTCGGCGAAACCTCATTTGGAGGCGGCGGCGAACCATCACTTGGAGGCGGAGAACCAGGCGTAGGCGACGATTTTGGTGCCGACGGGGACGGCTTCGGTGAAATATTTGGTGGTGGCATGACAGGAGGCACCGGTGCAGGCACAGACGGCGTTTTGGCGGGTGGCTTCGGTGAGACTGTAGGAGGCGCCACCGGCACCTTGATCAGCGGCGGCTTCCCTGGCAACGAAGGCTTCGCCGGTGTCGGGTACCCGGCGCACACGTGCTTGCTGCAGTCGACGGGGCGCGCGAGCACGGGCGCGCATTGCAGCGTCGTCTTCTGCGCCGGGCGCAGCGCGCCGAAGCAGTTGCTCCTGTCGTCGAGCGTGACGTTCGCGTTCTCCGACGGCATGCACGGCGCGGACTCGGAGTTGAAGAAGTTGAAGGAGAAGCTGAAGTTGACGAGCGTCGGGAGCTCGCAGATGGACTCGTGCACGATGCCGGTGAATACGTTCCTCGACACGTCGAGCTGCTCCAGCTTGGTCAGGTTCGAGAACGTCACCGGCAGCGTGCCGAGGAGCTCGTTGCCACTGACGTCGACGACGGTGATGTTCTGGAGGTACCCGATCTCGAGCGGCAGGCACCCGTCGAGCTTGTTGTTGAGGAAGATGATCTCGTCGAGCATCTTGACCATACGGCCGATGCTCTTGGGGATGCATCCGACGAACTGGTTGTTGGCGAAGACGACGACGGAGGCGGTGGAGTTGCCGAGGTTCTCCGGGATGGGCCCGACGAATCGGTTGCTGTTGACGAAGATGGCGTCGAAGTCCTTGTCGAAGAGCGCCGGTGGCAGGTCGCCCTCGAAGTCGTTGAAGCGGATGTCGAGGTACTTGAGCGAGGCCATCTCGAGCACGACGAAGGGGAAGAGGCCGACGAAGCGGTTGTTGCTGACGTCGAACTCGTGGAGCAGCGTGAGGCGCGACATGCTCTTGGGGATGATCCCACAGAAGCGGTTAGTGTTGATGTGGAAGAAGGCGAGGTCGGTGAGCAGCCCCAGCTCCGGCGGAAGGTACCCGGCGATGTCGCCACCGTTGAGGTCGATGCCCGCGACGACGGTGACGTTGGCATCATCGAGCGCCTGGACACAGACGACGCCGTTGTAGGAGCACACGTCGTTGCCGACCCAGTTGGTGGTGTACCCCTTGGGGTCGGAGTAGAAGGCGCGGCGCCACGCCTGGAGCGCGATGTAGGCGCGGCGGAGGCGGGCGTTGGGGAAGTTGTTGGCGCCGACGCGGTCGTCGAACTCAAAGCCGGGGGGCAGGTCGCCGGCCTCGCCGCCACCAGCCTCCCTCATGGCGAGGAGCTGGCGGTGCGCGATGTAGGAGGCCTCGGCGCTGGTGACGGCGCCGACACTGGCGGCGGAAAGGCAGGCGGCGAGGAGCAGCAGCGCCGCGCCGAGGCGGCGGCCGTCGGGGAGCCGTAGGTGGTGGTCCATGAGGCAATGAGGCCACCCGCCCTGCCTTGGGTGCTATATGGAGGGGGGAGGGTGGCGCCATGGGTGTTAAAAGTAAAATAGCATGCAGTGGCGCTCGCGTCCAGGGAGACGGAGACGGGTGGCCGGTGGCTCCGCGGCTTTGGCGGCCAAGGCTGGAGGAGGAGGTCGCCTGACCGCTCTCTCTCTCTCTCTCTCTCTCTCTGTCTTGCGGTTACGCGCGTATTGCATGCATGCTTGGTTCCCGCGTGGTGTCGAGCGGTATATCCGAGGCATTCTGCGTCTCCTATGTTTGGTTTCGCGCCCTGGATTGGCGTTGAGTTGCGTGGTTTCCGCAATCACCTCTCATCACGAGCAATCATCAGATCCTGCAATCACCATTTTTCATGCTTTAATATTTGCCATCACGAGATCATCAGATCCTGCAATTTTTGCATGCCAAGGGATCTAACTGAAAACTGGTATGCAAGTTTGTTTCCCTGATCTGTCCCTCTTAATTTGCCTTGCCGCGTGTGTTCATATGATCACTGCAGCCATCTCTTCTCCGTAAACGCTAGATGCCCCTGCATTTTGTTTTTATGATGGTACGTGTTTACTCTGTTACTGCTAGAACCCGAGCCGCACTACGATGAGGGAGAATAGTGTGGAAGTGCCAGCTTTGTTCCGGCCGGCTCAAATTCCAATTGGGCTGGGCCTGGCCATCCGAGATCATGAATGCAAGTGAAAGCTAGAACTAAGATAGTACTCCTGCGCAGTAACAAATAGAACGGAGGCAGAAGAAGAAAAATATCTTCTTACTTGTTGACTGTGGGTGGCTCATGAAGAGCAATCTGCAAAAGGCGCCGATATATATGACGATGAGGTGTGTAAGAATCCGACGGAAGGGTGCATGTAACACTGGGTGTGTCGATCGCTGTAGTTAATCAGTAACCATGAGAGTTAATCCTTCTCACTGTTATTACGTGTATGTGGTTCTCTTAATGGAATGCGAGTTGATATGACCACTTGTGTGAACCCCTGACAGTGTACGTTGGTCAATCTATCGATCTGACACATGCAAGCTTATCTGCATGATGTATAGCTGATGTTGATCCAGTGCCGATCGAGAAGATGCACAGTGACTGTTGAGATTTCTTGCACCCTTTTGCACAAAATAAGTCCGTTGATCTCTGTTAGGTACATGCATGCCCTGCCTGATCTGTACGATGCGTGACTGGCGATAGAAACAGCGCAGTACTGCTTGCATTCCTATATATTTAGTGAATGCCAATTTGGAGCTCGTAAATGTCAGTGGAAGCTTAAACTAGCTTACTGCGCTACTGGAAAAAAAAAGCTTCTGTAAAAAAAAGATAAAACAAAAGACAAAAGAAGAAGAAGAAGAAGAAATGAAAAGCAAACCCTCTTGATTTTGTGTCTCATTAATTAAGAGCAATCTGTCAATCCATGTGGACGCCATAAGAGTGAAGTCAGGCCATCGAGTGAATATAAATTCAACCGTTGCACCAGCTGAGTCCTGAGAGGATCGAGTGCATTCGGGCTCAAGAAACTGAAGAACCAAAAGATCTATAAACATAGCGCTCTATCGATAACTCGCGCTTGATAGTCGAAAATCGCGTGCTAACTCGAGTTGTGGGCACCGGGAATTCAACTTTCTGCCTTTGATCTTGTTGGAGTAACAACTATGAGAAGATCCAAAGTGGATGATTAATAAACCATAAAATTGGGCGTGGGTGACACTTGACTCTCTGCCCAGGCATGTATAAATATTACAATACAAGTTGCACAAATCTTGAAGCATGCGAATAGGTAAGTAATCACAATCTATTATTTATTTATACTTTAATATTTATGCAACTGTTAAAAAGAAAGTATGTAAGCACCTCTCAAATGTTAATTTGGTGTTTATTTCTCCTCTTTCACTTCATATATATGTTATGTTCATATACAGGCTCAACCATTTGGGTATGCATAGTAAAATGGGAACTTGATTTGTACTAGCCTGTTGTCGCAAATAAATAATAATTGGCCAATGCGAAAGTTGATCTGCGTAGTCGATGACCCAATGCTGCAAAGCAAGTACAGAATATTAAGTACAGGCCAATTTGTTCGATCTCTGTTAATTAGATGCCCTGCCTCGATCGCTTGATAATTCGATGCGTTGCTACCAATGGAACTAGAGAAGACTGATAGCATGAGATACTTGGATCCCTATACAAATGCCAACTTTGTTTCTGCACCAAATTGCAATTGGGCAGCCCAGCCCTTTTCAGCTCATAAATAACATTGAAAACTAGAACTACCACTTCAGACTCCGAGTGCCTTGACCAATGAGACATGGAGCATTTCCTAATGGTGGCAGGTGATTAGAAATGGCTATGCGCGACAACGGAAAAAGGAAATTGATGGCATCCTTCAGTACGGGTTCTGTAACATACGGAAAGAACACAATAATAGGATTTTTAACCGGCTTACAGATCAGTGTATGATATCTACAACACCATCTCACAAGAATACTAGGCTCGCGCTTCGGCTATGGCGCCTACGCTATCATCACCGAGCAGTTCGTGATGTTACACTTGGTGGCTTTTCTTGCTCTAAAAAGGTTGTCTTTTGCCGCTTATGTTTACTAATGTTTCTCTCTTCCCGCTCTTCTCTGCCAATGCCGGGTGTGGCCTCTCTTCACTAAGTAGGGTTCCCTATCCGTCTAGTTCTTAAACACGCGTCGTCGTGCTCAGTCATTATATAGGGTCGGTCTTTGTATCTCTCTTGTGTTTTATATCCTTTTTAATAAAAGATAGAGCTCTGCCGTTTTTTCGGAAAAAAAAGAGACGAAAACTAGTACTAACACGACGTGCTAGGGACGATACAAAAGAGGGAAGGGAAATAAATCCATCATCTTTTTGTGGCTCATGAACAACAATACGTCAATCCATGTGCTCTCCGTATGCTAAATTAAGAGAGGTCAGGACTCGTGCATCAACCATTACACGCCATATATGTAGGCATTGCACCTCAGAGCAGTGTATTTGCATGGAGCTCAAAAAACAGAGGCAGAGATAGTGCATTCAAAAAGGAAAAACGTAATACACACAGTAGGGGGGGCAGAAAAAAAAAAGACGACATATCTGTTAAACATAATGCTTTAGCATTTTGCACTATACTTAATTTAATATAGATCGTTTATTCTTTCCGATATCGGGTGGGGGGCAAGCGCTCTGTTTTCTCGCTTCTTATTGCCTCTTCTCGCTTGTTCTCGTGCTCACTTCATCGCAGCCACGGCCACCGCCGCCCCCCGCTTGCACTAGTGTCTCTTTCTTTGCCCCTCTGGTGGTTCTAGGGAGTTGGCTTCCTCCCCACCATTTTTTTTTTTGAAACGGCAAAGAGCTGGATTGTACTTTAACATCAGAACCCATGGTGCTACATTATTTTGTGGCACGAGTTGCTAGGCATGAGCAGAGCTAAAGCCCTCCCCACCATTGGAATGAGAGGTATCCGGAATTCAGATGTGACAAGCGTGACATGTGTAGGCTGTGTAGCTATGTTCTTAATCATACATATATGTTCCTGCATTTCATGTTGTGGAACATCTGTGCCCTGCGGATCTGCTGATAAGTGAGAACACCAAGTGTACTTTGAACAATCCGTCTCGTAGCTCAAGGGAAGCGAAAACAGTTAACAGGGAATCAAGCAGTTAACGGCTAAGGAGGAGCAAGGCAGTAGTATGAATGAAGCTAGTGATGAATTAATGGCTTATATTGTATATATGTATTGTAGTATTTTTAATAATGAACTTGATTCCTGAACTTCATAGTGTCATTCAAGACAGTGGTGAGATTGTGATCAGGCAGCAAGATAAGACGACGAGACTTTTACTTGGAAGTATCAACACATATAACTCCATTTCTTTTGTTTCTCCGTTGACTGGTGCCCAGCCCAAAATGCAGGCTAGCTGCAGCCCCTGTTCAGGTATTACAGTGCAAGTAAAGCTCGTTGACCTTTACTTTTTGTAGAATAATTTGGGATCGAGTTCCTAACAACTACTAGTATAGTGTCTGTGCTAACGCTACGACGGCAGTACACCCGCTTATCAATTAAATGAGAAGATAAGTATGAATACAACACTTAATAATAAAAGTGAAATTTAGAATTTTAAATGAATTTAGAAAGAAAAACGGAACTAAATGGAGGTCGAATGGGCGAAAACGGGCTCCCAAAAGATTTTAAATCGAGAAAGAGAAAGAAAAAAGAATTTTCTGATTTTAGATTATTTTTTTGTAGCTTCCACAGAGCACAACAGGCGTGCTCTCTGGCTTGGCCAAGCAAGGGGAGGAAAGGCCGTGGTTGGCGGCCGGTCGCAGATGGGTCGGCAGGTGCGGCGAGATCGCCAGACCGGCGCCTCTGGGAGGAGTCACGGTTGCGGTGAATTTCGCCGGGAAAGATGACGGTGATGGCTTGGGTTACCTCCAAAATCCGGCGATCTTTACAAGAGGGAGCATTTGGGGATTTACGCAATGTGATGGGGTGGAGGAGAGCTCGCCGGCTTTTATAGCCCCGAAACAAGCATATTTATGGAAACCATAATTTGGGATCAAATTAGATTGGGAGGAAATTTTGGCAATAGAGCACGAAATTTGAGGAATTAACACCATAGATGGAAAGAGGAGATTTGGTGCGGGATTGATGGAGCTTTGGAGCTTTTTTTTTGCTTTAATGGAGGGAGGGAAGAGAAGAAGCTTCTCTGGTCTGGGTTGCAGCTAGAAGAAGCTACAAGTGAGTTGCCTTCATTTTTTTAAATATAGAAGGATTTTTGAAAAGATAGCACATTAGGTTAAAAAATTCTAGAAAAAATTCTCAAAAAAACTTTCGATTATTTTGTAATTAATAAAATTATTTTCAAAAAAATTTAAATTATAAATTTGCCGAGGCACGACGACCGCGAGGTCGCTGACCAGCAACCTCGCCTCGTCGGCAAAGCCACCGATGGCGACCGTGGAGCCATTGCAGACCTGCGTTCTCCGTAGTCTTGCCCCATCTCCGGTTTCTATTTCCCAAAGACGTAATGTATGGTCCTTTCCTTTTCAGACGTTTGTTTCATTTTCCTTGATTCCAAGACGTTTGTTTTCTTTTCCTTGTTGATCTTTGGAGGTGAGGAAGGTGCATTGTGGGCTCTGAGGATGATTTGGAAAAATATGGAAAAATAAATCTGCGCTCGACCGCTAGATCCGCAAGGAAAAAAGATAAAATTAAACGATGGTTTCGCCATTGCTTGATTCAGCGAGAAAAATTGAAAAAATTAAGCAAAGACTCACGCATCGTTGATTCCTTAGATAAAAAATAAAAACAAAAATTCAGCGCTCTCCGTGCACTGAAATTAGGCTTTATGGGGCTAGATCCGTAAAAAAGTCTCGAGAAGGGTCATATTCGGAAAAAAATAGGATCACAATGTCAGGACAATAAAAAATTCAAGTCTTGTTTCCTTGCATGCGAATCCTCCCTGTTTATTTCCTTGTTTGATTCACCCTCCTTCCAAATATGTAGTACGTACAATTTTGGCCAGTAAAAAATTCAAGTCTGGTTTCCTTGCATGCGGATCCTCCTTATTTATTTCCTTGTTTGATTCGCTCTACTTCTAAATATGTAGGTGGGAGAGGTCTGTTGTGGGCCACAGGGATGATTAGACACACTAAATAATGACCATCGGATGTGGGTGAGTAAAACTGAGGAAAGATCTGAGACGTTCATTTTGATGAATGCAAGTTTCTGGAGACGTTTTGTTGGGTGCACGAACATTGGGTCATCTCTAATGAGGTGCATTATTTAGAGTGGACGTAGAAAAAATTGCTTAGGTGTATTATAAAGGGGTATAGATGCATTGTGACGTTTCACAACTCACCACAGAATACTTGATTTCAATGGCACTACTTTAACCTTAAAAAAGTGTCACTTCTTTTTCTCTTTCTGTGACACTTGCATTGCATGTACCCATCACGAGCTAAGCCATGTGCTCACATTGGAGGGAAAGGCAAAAAAAAAAAAAAAAAAAAAAAGTGTGTCTAGCTTTTATTTAGATATTTTGTTTCTTACAAACATCTAAATTTTAGTCCTTTAGATCAAAGTATCAAACCATCCATCAAAACACAATCCCATCTCCTTTCACGTTTTACGGATCTCACCGTAGATCCAATACTCCTAAATTTAAATATTTTTTTGCTAAGAAAACATCCCGTGATGTTTATCAAGACCCAAAAAAAAAAAACCTTGACTATCGCTGAGAGTATAAATTCAGTCGGTTCACACGACATGACAGCGTCTGGGATCTCCAAGGTCTGTCTGTATATATAGATGAGACTCGAAATAGAGGATGATTGGTATGTGCGTTTTTAAGCGTAGGCTCACTTGATAGAGCTTGCATTTGTTTTGTAGGTGTGAGAGGTATCGGGAAATCAGTCGTGTGGTCTCACGAGAGTTTTGTACCTTTGTCAAGTCTTTTTCTTGCAACACCTTTCCATGTCGGTCTCGTATTTGGAGTTTCGACCACTTGCTGAGTAAAGCTTCCCCATTATTTCACAGTCTCTCCTGAGACTTGCAAATTAAGATGACAGCCGGCCGGATTATCACTGGCTTTCATGCAACCTATGGGCATGTAAATGGATTCAGTCCATTGGCTCATCCTATACTTACTCTAACTTACACCATCCATACGCCGGCCGGCTGTGCAAAGAATTGCAGCTTTTACATGCATGGATTTAATAGAAAAGGGCTTTAGATGTAGGGCTAGGAATCATCGGAAATTTATATGTTAGATGTTGGTAAGGCAGTGATACTAGTAGCAAGCAAATGTTAATAGCAACGCTTAGCAGTAATACATGAGTGGGATTTGTGCAGTCTTCCCCGCCACAGCACCGCGTACTGCAGAGTGCAGACTGCAGGGTACGTACCAATGTAACTAGCTAGATATCAAAGTCATCTCCACTCTCTTTCTGTCACACACAGTTGCTCATGCATCACGTGCCAAGCCACATTCTCATTGATCAATGGCAGAGGAAAAAAAATCAGACTAAAGTAGCCAGTTTGTAAAGCATGATATATAGCATTCGGAGCTCCAGGCTAAACTTTGTCTCGTCATAGTTGTTCTGAAGGAAGGGCGTTGGATCCATTCAAAACCTGATGCGCATTTTTTTATAGGTAGGTTGGGAATTCAATTGCCTCTGCAGATTCTGCAAAGTCCTCAATCTTGCAGTTGAGAGGTCAATTGAACAATTGTGCAGAGTAATCTAGCTTACAGTTGCTTGCTTGCCTCTGCATGCGATTGATCACGCTACTAGCAGAATTTTTACATTAACTTGAGGACTCACATGTTTCTTAATTTTCAGAGAGCTTCAAGAGAACTCACCTGTGTTCTTAATTTCGATCATAGTACAGTTACAAAGTAGAACCATACGTATGTCCAATTATCATGTAGTCATCAACCATCTGGCTACGTGCCCCATGCCGCACGTGCAAAAACAAGACGATGAGTGGTTTAGTTATTCACCATGCCTGCATGAATTCGTGACAGTAGTAGATCAAAATTAGTACGATCCTAATTTCAATGGATCAGTAATGTTTTAATTGGTAGGAGTGTAGAAGAACCATGCCTGAAGGCAAGGATTTCGTGTACCATGCATATAATGGTTGAGATTTAGAGGCTGTTTGGGCATTGTGCTTTAGCTTTGGGTCAAAAGCTCCTCCAAACAGTATGGCTGCAAAGCAGCTGGGCCACAGCAGAAGCACCCTAAAAGCTGCATCTGTTGGGGAGGAGCTTTTCAGCTGTGGCTTTGCTTGACCACCTCCCACCTCGCTCGCTCCGCTTTCCCGACCTCCGCCACCCCGCCTCACCGTCTCCACATCACCTCCCCACTCGGATGCCGCTGTACTTCGCTATGTTGCTACCTCTCCGCTCGGTTGGCCCCTAAAAGCTACAGCTGCTAGTTTGCCAGACAGCATAACAAGAAAAGTCACACCATGCCACTTACAAATTGCTTTATGACCAAAGAAACTAAAAGCGTTTTTATTTCAACCGCAGCTCCCCAAACAGGCCCTTAACATGGGGAGGACACATGCCATTTAACTAAAAAATAATAATAATGTGGAAAAATAAAATAAAAACAACGTACGTACGTCGAAACATGAATTAGAGGGTTTCTCAAAAAAAAAAAGAAATGAATTAGAAGCACCACAATAATCACCCACATGTATAGATCGACGATATACATATGGGGGATCATATCGGCTATATTTCTTTCTACCTGCAACTGCACGGGCTGGCTAGCACTAATTAATACTGTAACACATTCTCCCGCTATGGCCGAAAGAAACACATAGCTCCAACTTGCACCGATCTTGCATATGGATATTTCGTGGTTGTCATCGGGAATTCAAATATGTCAGAACCGGAACAAGTTACCAATCGTCCAAATAGGCATTGTCGTCTTTCATGTTTATGTTGCAGATTCGTGTTGTCGCCGTTTTAGTGTTTTTAGTCTCCAGCTGATCGATATTTAATTTGTACGTCGTGAATTCGTGATTTGGTGTCTCACACTCATGTTTCTTTAATTTGTACGTAACTCCATGAAAGATCACGTGAAAGTCTATTCATATTTATGATGAGTTATTGATAATGTTTAAGCATATAGTGTTTAAGTTTGAGTTTATTTTTTGAATTCAATTGTGAATTTGAAGCAATTTGAGAGCTGTCAGGTAAGGACGGCACTACCTGCCTTGTAGGAGTAGTAGTGCCGGCCTTACGGAGCTAGGGACATATGAGCGGTAGTGATTTTTCAGAGAGATGTTTCTTCATGATCGAGCGTGGGCGGTACTACCGGCGGTGTAGGGGCGGTAGTACCGGAGATGCGGTACTACCGGGCTCTAGTAGACAGTAGTTATTTTTTAGAGAGGGGTCTTGGGGGTACTGTTCATTCCTGTGCTACCGACCATCTAAAAGCAGTAGTGCTACTCTAAAGCTGATTTTCTCTGAAAATTTGTTCTTCCGCTCGTATTTAACCTAGTGAGGTTTTAGTTGGTTTCTTTAGAGAAAAAATTATTATGTAATCATTCACTCCCTCTAATAGCCGTTTGGATCGCTATTTCCGGTCCTTCACTCGAGTGTGGGTTCATTTGTTGCATGTCTTTCTGGCAACCACTCCCGTTCTGTCATTGTCGTCGTTGTTTGTCAGCCATTTACATTGGTGCAGAATCGAAAGGCATTCAGCGCACTGAAAGTGGGCAAGCATCCACGCAACGCAAGGCATGCATGGCTGCGTGTCATCCTGTCACAATTATCCGAGAGAGAGACGTGAAATTGAACAAAAATGTTGGGCAATCTGCAGGGAGGCACACAATAATTGATTAACAGAAGGTTAATTATCTAGCTAGCTAGCTAGCTAGTACCACTTCGATCCACAAATTAGGCTACGTGTATATATATGAGAATGAAGAAATCCAGCAAACGGGGTATCCTGACGGCAGCCGATCGATGATGAGATTTCTTTCCTCCTTAATTTGTCCTATATTTCTTTTTTTAAGAGATCGTGGCATTGTGCTCCTTTAATTGTAATTGTAGATGCTTAAGTTAGTACTATAGCTACCAGTACGTACTAATGGGCGTTTCAATCCAACCATTAACGACCAATGAGTTGGTAACAGTAATCACCGTGCAAAGCGAATCAAAAGTGTTGGGAGTACTACGACTGTAGTCTGTACTAGCTTTTAATGCAAATGAAGCCAGTGGATGGTGTGTTGCATCTGCCGGTAGTACATCCACACTAGTACTAGAGAGAGCAATGCCTCTGAAAATCTACTTATACCCTACACAGTGCACACAGGTCGAAGCGAATTACAAACTAGTTCAATCTTGGTTGCTGAAGGGATTCCACGGGCTATATATATATTGCTGATTAGCATCCATGAGCTGGGTCGTCCTATGCACAAGACTTGATCGATCTTGCGCATGGATTTCATGCATGGCGATATATGTTAACGTACAACCACTCGATCGATCTCAATCTAGGCATGGGAGGTATCGAGAATTCAGACGTGCCAATCTCCAATCATGATGGTGTGTTCGGTCGCCTACACCAACGCCTCATCTCTTCACTCAGCAGATGCAAGGAGATCATGTTCAGCTTCATGGGGGCCTTTAGGGGTGTAGCTTGCAGGATGCAGAAGCCGCTCTTGGTCTCGGGCGGCCTAACTCAACTCGAGCGCTCCACGATTCCATTTCTCGCGGCGAAGGCCGAGAGCTTGTGCTCACTTGTACATATCAAATGAGGATCGATCGGGCGCTCGATCCATGCATGCATCCAATCAACAACCCAACAACTAAAACTGTTATTTAAGAGCCACGGAGCATGCATGGCGATCGTTATAAAAATAAAATTAGGCCCTTTGCAACCGCATGGAGTGGTGTTTTCAAACAGTGAGAACTGCAACGAATACATCTCATTCAATGGAAGTTTCTTGCGGAAATTAATTTTAGAGCTGATAGAGAGAGATACAAAAGTTACTCTTTGTACCCTCGATGAACAAATGTTGTGAAACGACGATCTCAATATATTCTTCTTCCGATCTTTTGCAAACAGTTCGAAGCAATTAATTTAAACCGTGGCGCGCATTTTTCTTCTTCTCATCATTTTTCTCTTGTCTATCTTCTCTCAAGCCTTTGGAACATATTTAACAATAATTAGGCCCCCAATTTAGTGCGGCCTTTGTTGTCGCCCACCACCAAGATACGGCCCTGCTACAGAGGTAGCTTGATTGCACCGTACATGCCTTACATATAGTACAAGCAGAGTTCTTAATATTTAATATTTGCGTAGTGTCATAGTGTGTGTGAGACATCCATGTGAAAGCTGGAAGGCACCGCACATCGGCCATATGTACACATGCCATGTCTACACGTGTGTGCATATAACTGGATATGTGTTTACTTACACCTGCAAAGTATGAGGCGCTGGCCGCCATGACCAAAACTAGCTCCATCTTGTAAGGGATTAGATTCTTCTGGCTTACTAGCTCCAACTTGCAAAGATTACATCAATCTCTTTGCATGGATTCGGCGCAAAACAGCAATGCTTAATTAATTTAGGCATAGGAGGTATCAAAGTTCAGATGTACCATAATGGTACGTAAGCTAGCTCTCGGCCACACGGCTATATATATCAATCGGTGCATTACGTTTCATTGCATTATGTAATTAGTGTTTTGAGTCTCAGTCCCGTTGCTACTCATAGGTGGTGAGTGTTGATCGACATGGTGCTCCTTTTGCTCGAGACCTACAATATTGTTCCCATCGCACCTCACTAGCTAGTGCGTCCCAAAAGCCGGCTGGATTCAAAACCTAGCTGCACACTATGCAACGGATTCCATTCCACTGGCTCCTCTTCGCCACCAGAACTGGGAGGTTCCCGTACGTGTGCCAGGAAAAATCGCCTAAAACATTACGATCGGTTAAGGGGCTTTTTGGTTTTGCTTTGGATTCTCTAAAAGCTGATTCTGGATTGTGATGGTAGAAAAACTGATTCTTCAAAAGCTGGAACCTAAAAGCACATATGAAGTGGATTGTAGATTCTAGTGTATATTGGTGGGCTCGATTGTGAGAATCGGATTCTAGAATCGGGCTGTTTATTTTTTTATTCTGTTTTTGAGGCCAGAATCCAGAATCAAAAGCTAAAACAAACAGGGCCTATGTGTGTGCAAGCGATTGATTTGCACCGAAGCCTCCTACTTAGGTCCAATTTGCACCGATCCATGCCACCGACCATGCAAAGATTATAGCTTGTGCATGCATGGATTTAGTACTCCCTCCAGTCAAAAACTATTGTCTTTTTAGATATAGGTGCAGTCAAGGGCAGAGCCAGCTGGGCCCAAAGCCTCGGGCTCAAGCTATTGCAGGCCAAAACTCGCGCATTTACATGGACCCAAGCCATTGTAAAGACTCTCACATTTACATGGGTTTTGTTGCGAGGCCTCGGGCCCAGGCTCCGCCCCTGGGTGCAGTTAAACTTTCAAAACTTTGACCGATAATATTTTTAAAATATTTAAATTGGAAACATGAAAATCATATGTGTGTAGGTTTGTCTCGAAAATTACTTTCATGATATTATAATTTTATTAGATTGTATACATATATTATAATAGAAATTAGTAATCAAAGTTGTATTTTGAAGACCGTGTCGATGTCCAAAACAACAATTATCTGTGATACAGGGGTTTCCATTGGAATTTAGATGTGCTGCAACCGGCAACAAACGGTAATTAAGTTCTTAGTCACGGTACATGTCTACTTAAATACTACATGCGTGCCGCTGCATATTGCGCACATTAATTGGGGTGTTCATGATCTATTTTTCTTTTCAGATCTCTCTTTCGAATATGTACTTTGACCCCCAATGCATGCGTCCGGCTAGTTGTTATTCACTGGTGCTGACATGCATGAATAGTTGTTATTCACTAGCTAGTGTTGTGCCTTGGCCAAGCTAGGGAGATGAGCAATTGTGCAAATTTTTGTGCAATTTGTGATGAGCAGGTGCGAAAAAATCCACTAGACTGCAACAAAAAAAATTTCATGTAATTTGCTCAGCTTTTTTACAACTCTCACAAAATTTGCTTCTGATTATAGGAGTGGATTCTAGAAAACTTCCTCCACAATAAAAACAGAATTTATACACAAAATTAAAACCTATCACTCACCCGCTGTATTCCTGTGCTCTGTTCCAAAAGAGGCCGTAGACCCAAAGAATGGTACGTGACTTCCTAATGTTGGCATGTGCTAGTGGTACACTGGAGAGAGCAATTAACGGCACATGCATGCATGTAGTCTTCCGGTGTGTACGAGTGCTTGCATGCAAGCAGGTTTCCTGAATCCTGAATGCCCGCTTCCATGGCGTACGTGGAGATGTACGAGCCAATTGATTCGTTTGATGCGTCCATGCAAATACGTACAGCCAGTAATTAATCAGACTATAGTGCTGACGAGAGATGAGATTCTTGCACCGTACGTACCCTTAATTTGCAAATGTGTCAATCTTAAACATACAACCTCATCGACGTACGTATTCGTACGTACGTCCCATAAAGATAGCCGTCTAAACATGAAAGGCACCACATAATCACATATACAGTGGTCATGCATCCACATGTATATATAGCTAGATAGGTATCACATCGATCAGCTGTACTTTACTTCTCCAGCACGGGAGGCCGCTAGCTACCACTTAGCTCCATCTCTTCCGCCCATGCCGACCATCCATGCAGGAACAACTTCCATCTTAAAACCTGGGACTGGGAGGCATCTGGAATCCAGACAGCTCGGCGTAAGACGACGTAATTAACTTCTCAATCGTGATATATTATATATATATATATATATATATATATATATATATATATATATATATATATATATAGTATAATTACCTAGGGCATCGTATTGTCCGACACCATGATCTAAAAAGGATATTTTCTTTATGTATTTTCATACGATTTTTTGAAATTTTTAGTATGCTGAGTTTAACCAGTTTACTAACTAGTTCAAACAAGTTTGAAATGAAATTCAAACTAGAGTTTCCCTTTTTAATGATAGTTTGGTTGTAGGTATGTGTTGATTTTATACATAAATTAACAAAGCATTTGATCCAAACTCGTTCAAAATCTTTGAATTCGAGTATATTTTTTCAAAGTTATGTGTTTTATTTGAATTGTTATAGACGGGTATATACCCTAAAAATGAAATTTTAAAAATATACTCGAATATGGCTTGAATTTATGCATTTAAAATCATGGTGCCTAGACACCATAGTGCCCCATTTCGACTTCTCATATATATATATATATATATATATATATATATATATATATATATATATATAATGCTGCCGTGTTTCCTACATGCATGCATCTGCGTACCCTTCTGCAACTGCATGCATGATCGATGTTGTTGCTGTTCGTGTCGTTTCGAGTCTAAACCGCATGCATGGTGTGTCGCTAGTCGCTACTCACATCCTTCTGTTTCAATGCTAGTTTGTAGCTTTAGCTTTCTGGAACTCAATCGGACATATAAATGTAGCACGATTACGCTCAAATCCTCATTGGACAGCACTAGGTCATAGCGAATGTGTGGTGTTCCAGATGGCTAGAAAGGGTTCGGTTCTGCAGTTCAGAAGGTGGCTGGATGAAAATATGCAATCAAATCTTAACCCTCTTAAGAATATGTTGATGACTGTGGCTCTAGGTGATGATCAAGATAAACCAAAATGGAATTTGGAAAAGTCTGGTATGTTCTTTGTGAGGTCTACTTGTAATTTCCTTGAAACTATTTGCCTAATGTTGCTAATAAGATGCTCTGAAAGCTAAAATCTCCCACAAAATCAAAAATTTCCTGTGGTTAATAAGTAATAATGCTATTCTAACTAAGGATAATATTCTTAGAAGAGGGCGGACATGTGACCATTTATGTTGTTCTGTAATGAACCTGAAAAGATTGCTCACCTTCACTTCGATTGTTTGGTGGCAAAGTATGTGTGGGGTGTATATAATTGATACAGTTTTTGGGGTTGGAAATAGACCAGCCAGCAAATTTTGAGCACTACTTGTGGTGGATTGAGCGGTGTATACCAAGCCATATATAGATGTTTTACATGGTGGGTTTAGCAGCCGTTTGTTGGGTAATTTGGAAGCTCAGAAACAGGGCCGTGTTTGAGAAAAAGATGGAGTAATTCGGTCTCCTGCTGAGACAACGGTAACCACCCCGACATGGGCTCCTATGTATCACCGATACGCGATACCGATACAATGATACGATGCACGCGATACGCAATTTTCAAAAATATGAATTCGCGATCGACGAGTATATATATTAAAATAAAAAAATGTAAATAGGCCAATAATTAGGCGCTTTGTGGGCCGGAGCTGGATATAGCGAAAGTTCGCATTGTGCGACTAGGAGAAAGGGCCTACGAGGAGAGATAGATTTTAGGGTTATGATTGATGGGCTAGAATGGGTTTTTTCCTTTGCTTGGGTTTTGTGTAATGGGCTTAGAGGTATCGAGGAGGATAACTGAGTATCGGAGAAGGATCGAGACTTTTTTAATTAATTTTTTATGCTCAATTTCACCGATCCTTGTCGATCCGGGATCGCGGAGGATCGGGGTATCCGATACCAGTATGGCACCTTCGTGAAGGATCGGTGATTCATAGATGAGCTCTGAAAGTGAAGGAAGAGGAGTTCTGTGGTGGTCAGCTTGCTAAGTTGGTGCTAGGCTTTAGCACCAATTTCTGCAGCCTATTTGATCTAAAAAGAAGCACTGTATTTTACAACGAAATTGCTAGCAATCAGACATCTGATTTTTTCGGACGCTTTGCAACATTTTTTTTCTACGCGTGAAACATTTTTTTCCCACGTGTGAAACATTTTTCCTTCGATAATAGTAAAAATATGAGCGGAGAAAAAAATGTTGCACACGTTGAAAAAAAATGTTGCACACGTTGGAAAAAATGTTGCAGCGAGCGTCCGATGAAATGAACAGTATCGGACGTCCGGACGCTAGTATTTCCCATTTTATAAAGCTAGCTTTACTTCTGTTAGTTCCGCTCGAAACTCTGGCATTATCAGTTGAAGTCTGTGTTGGGCTGTTCGCTTGGTGCGTCCACCGGCACAAGTCAAGATCTAGTCATGGTCTCTGTCTGTTTTTGATAGTACGTACTCTGTTCTCGCTGAAAATGGAAATTCGGGTTTTTTTCCATTAAAAAGCATATTCTCGCTGAAAATGGAAATTCGGGTTTCAAACCGGACGTACGAGATTGCTACACGCAAGCGCAACACAAGAGGAGGTTCCAATCGACTCGAGTCGAACCAGACAAGGCCGGCCGGGGGCCCAACCCAACCATCTCTTTCTCGAGCTGTGAAACCGACGCAGCTTCCCCCGGTCCCAAATCCCTAGCCCCCCCGCTCACCGGAGAGCACGGTCGGGAAGGCCACCCCGCCGCTGGGAGGCTACGTGCCACCGGAGGACGCCGGCAAGTACGTTTCGGGACCTACTGGAGCTTCCCTTTCTCTGCGATTTTTGGGGGTGATGAGCCCAATTGGTTACGGTTTTGCTGTTCCTTCTCTAGATCCCAAGAACTAAGGAAGGAGCCAAGGTGGAAGGCGTGGCGTGGCGACCTCCGGATTCTCCCAGAGACGTGAGATCAAACGAACGTCTCTCGCTATTCGAATCGGGGATATAAAGAAAGAAGAACAGAAAAGAGGAAAGGAAAAGGGAAAGAGCTTCGTGATCAACAAGTCAATCTATTCATACCTTGCCGAGATTACAACGCCTTTTTATACTCACACCTTTTACCCATTCCCTTTCATCGGGCGCATTCCTCGCTTACTCGACCCAAGCACTTACACCTCTTCTCCCGACAATTACCCGTGACAGTTGAATTTGAAATTACTATTCGTTCTCTCTACCACACGATGGCTTCTCTTTCCCACATCGCTCGATCATTGCCGTCCATCTTCACTTCGGAAGTCATTGAGCGGTAACTTGAGCGCCGACTTCGCCCTGTACATCTTCTTCCTCCCGACGAGCTGTGACAACACCCGCTCGCAAAAGTTGCTTGACCCCAAGCAACTGATGTGAAATCGGGTTTTACCACATTAAAATCTTCCCATGTAGCTGCCTCGGTAGGTATGCTCGACCACTTTATGAGCACTGCACTCTTGCCGAATTCCCTTTTTAACCAATCTTCTGTCCAAGATTGCTTCCGGTTCAATGCAGTGCTTGTCTAGCCCCACCAATTTTGGCAATTCAAAAATACAGGAGCATAATTGGGAGTGAAGGCTTTAAGTTGAGATACATGAAAACCGGATGAAGTTGACTTGATGGAGGCAGATCTAACTTGTAAGCAACTTTCCCAATCTTTTCTACAATATCAAATGGGCCATAAAACTTATATGCCAGCTTGGGGTATGGTCGATTAACCAAGGATGACTGGGCATATGGTTGCAATTTCAACAATACTTTTTCCCCAACTTGAAATTGTCGTTCCAATCGCTTCTTGTCCTTTGTCCTTTCATGCGATTCTGCGCGACCATTAAATGTTGCTTGACTACTTGATGAAGTCTGCTTTCGTTCTAGCGAACTCGTGAACTTCAAGAGCCTTCAGATAACGCCGTGACATAGCCCCATAATTAGGTTCACATCCATACAAAATCTTGAATGGTGAACAACCCGAGATGTGTGAAAACGGTGTTATACCAAAACTCATAAAGCTAGCCATTTTCGCCATTTGCCGTGCAAGACAACTTGAACAACACACCTTAAGTACATTTCACACATTGATTTACTCTCTCACTTTGTCCATCCGTTTGAGGATGGTACGCGTGTTATATTTGTAATTTTGTATCCAAAGCTTTGAACAACTCCTTCCAAAAACGGTGGTAAATATTCATCACGATCCAAGTAATGGATGTTAGCATGCCATGTAACCGAACCACTTGCTCCAAGAATAATTGAGCTACCTTTTGTCAGATAGGGATGTCGGAGACCCGAAAATGAGCGTATTTAGAAAATCGGTCCACGACCACCATAATGACATTACATCCGTCAGACAACGGAAGACCCTCAATGAAATCCATGGTTAATTCTTGCCAAGCCGACGAGGGAATTGGCAATGGTTGGAGCAGCCCCGGTGCTTTAGTCTTTTCCCCTTTTGCTTGTTGGCAAACAGAACATTGCTTAATAAAATCCTCTACTTGTTGTTTCAACCCTTTCCAGCAGAAGACCTTTTAATTCTTTGATATGTTGCATGTACTCCGGAATGGCCACCAATTGCACTGGAGTGAAATGCTGTGATTAATTTGGTTTGTAATGCTAAATTGGAACCAATCCAAATTCTGTCATGCTGACGAATAATTCCTTGATGAAGACTAAACCCAAGATCATCCGGGCTATGCAATGCCAATTGAGCTAACTCACATTGTCTGACCACATCCGCTACGTAGGAGTTGATCACTTCTGAATCCGCATCGTTGTACTTGGACTTGACTTGCAAAGCCATTAACTGTTTCACCCGTGACAAAGCATCTGCTACCACATTTTCTTTGCCTTTCTTATATCGAATTTTGAATTGGAGGCCCATAAGCCGTGTCATAGCTTTACGTTGCATATCTGACTGTAACTGTTGATCCTCCAAATAACACAAACTTCGGTGATCAGTGTTGATGATGAACTCTTGACGCTGTAAATATGATCTCCAACGTTCTACTGCCAACATGACTGCTAAAAATTCTTTCTCATAGATTGATAAGCTCTGATGTATTTTGCTGAGAGCTTTGCTAAAAAACGCGACTAGATGACCTTGTTGTAACAACACTGCTCCAATTCCCACCTCGCAAGCATCTGTTTCAATTTCAAAGGGCAGCGCGAAATCCGGCAATCGCAAAACTGGAGTAGAAGTCATAGCATTCTTCAACTGAACAAATGCTTGCTCAGCCTCACTATCCCAGTGAAATGCTTTTTTCTTTAATAGATTTGTGAGTGGTTTAGCTATCACTCCATAGTTTTTTACAAATTTGCGATAATAGCCCGTGAGGCCCAAAAATCCCCTTAATTCTGACACAGTCGTAGGTGTCGGCCACTGGAGCATCGCCTATGGCTTCCTTGGATCAGTTGCTACTCCCTCACTTGAAATTATGTGACCCAGATACTCCAATTGATGCTGAGCAAAAGTGCACTTTGTCCTTTTCACAAACAATTGATGATCTCTCAGTGTACGAAGCACGGCTGCCAAATGCTGACAATGAGATGATAAATCCGGACTGTACACCAAAATGTCATCGATAAACACCAGCACGAATTTCCGCAAATATGGCGCCAAAATGGAGTTCAGATGAATTTCCGCAAATATGGCACGAATTTCCGCAAATATGGCGCCAATATGGCGCCAAGATGAATTTCCGCAAATATGGCGCCAAAATTTCCCCAAATATGGCGCCAAAATTGGGGTATCCTTTTTATTAGTATTCGTCAGCGTCCTCCTCTCCGGCCGGTGAGGCGGAGCACCTTAGCTCCTCGCTCGCGTCGCCCTTTGCCGATCGTCGCCTGTCCTTGCCGCCGCCAAGCCTCAGCTGATTAGCGACCACGGCCGCGCAATCTGTCGAGGGAACGGGAGCGAGCCCTCGGGGGAGGGATCCTCTCTCCTATCCCACGCTGCATCGGTCGGGGAAGGGAAGCCGTTGGAGGAGCTGGGAACCTTCTCTCTCCGTCGCTTTCTCATACGGACGGGATTGGGTTTGAGCGACGGGAAACGGTTGGAGATGGTCTTAGCTCCATCTCTTCCGCCCATGCCGACCATCCGTGCAGGAACAACTTCCATCTTAAAACCTGGGACTGGGAGGCATCTGGAATCCAGACAGCTCGGCGTAAGACGATATAATTAACTTCTCAATCGTGATATATATATATATATAGAGGAAGCCTTTTCTGTACTCCCAGGTGTACATACTCCCACCTCTAATATACCATTTAAACGAATATGTTATACTTCTTTATCACTTCCATTATACTTCAATCATAATTATAAGATACTCTAATACAATATAGTTGAAAAATTTTTATTGAAGCCCTTTATTTTTGCTATGCACACTATTCCATATGCAAAAGGAGTGCATACACAAATTATACTATAAAAGGTGGAGCTTGATGAAATTTTTCATAGAACTCACTTAGGAGTATCTTATAAGCAGTATTAGAGTATGTTCAAAAAGATAAAGAGGTATAACAACATCATTTAAGTGGTATACTTAGAGTGGGAGTACATACACCCAGGAGTATGAAACCATTTTCCTATATATATATATATAGTATAATTACCTAGGGCATCGTATTGCCTGGACACCATGATCTAAAAAGGATATTTTCTTTATGTATTTTCATACGAATTTTTTTGAAATTTTTAGTATGCTGAGTTTAACTGGTTTACTAACTAGTTCAAACAAGTTTGAAATGAAATTCAAACTAGAGTTTCCCTTTTTAATGATAGTTTGGTTGTAGGTATGTGTTGATTTTATATATAAATTAACAAAGCATTTGATCCAAACTCGTTCAAAATCTTTGAATTCGAGTATATTTTTTCAAAGTTATGTGTTTTATTTGAATTGTTATAGACGGGTATATACCCTAAAACTGAAATTTTTAAAAATATACTCGAATATGGCTTGAATTTGCGCATTTAAAATCATGGTGCCTAGACACCATAGTGCCCCATTTCGACTTCTCATATATATATATATATATATATATATATATATATATATATATATATATATATATATATATATATATATATATATGCTGCCGTGTTTCCTACATGCATGCATCTGCGTACCCTTCTGCAACTGCATGCATGATCGATGTTGTTGCTGTTCGTGTCGTTTCGAGTCTAAACCGCATGCATGGTGTGTCGCTAGTCGCTACTCACATCCTTCTGTTTCAATGCTAGTTTGTAGCTTTAGCTTTCTGGAACTCAATCGGACATATAAATGTAGCACGATTACGCTCAAATCCTCAATGGACAGCACTAGGTCATAGCGAATGTGTGGTGTTCCAGATGGCTAGAAAGGGTTCGGTTCTGCAGTTCAGAAGGTGGCTGGATGAAAATATGCAATCAAATCTTAACCCTCTTAAGAATATGTTGATGACTGTGGCTCTAGGTGATAATCAAGATAAACCAAAATGGAATTTGGAAAAGTCTGGTATGTTCTTTGTGAGGTCTACTTGTAATTTCCTTGGAAACTATTTGCCTAATGTTGCTAATAAGATGCTCTGGAAAGCTAAAATCTCCCACAAAATCAAAAATTTCCTGTGGTTAATAAGTAATAATGCTATTCTAACTAAGGATAATATTCTTAGAAGAGGGCGGACATGTGACCATTTATGTTGTTCTGTAATGAACCTGAAAAGATTGCTCACCTTCACTTCGATTGTTTGGTGGCAAAGTATGTGTGGGGTGTATATAATTGATACAGTTTTTGGGGTTGGAAATAGACCAGCCAGCAAATTTTGAGCACTACTTGTGGTGGATTGAGCGGTGTATACCAAGCCATATATAGATGCTTTTACATGGTGGGTTTAGCAGCCGTTTGTTGGGTAATTTGGAAGCTCAGAAACAGGGCCGTGTTTGAGAAAAAGATGGAGTAATTCGGTCTCCTGCTGAGACAACGGTAACCACCCCGACATGGGCTCCTATGTATCACCGATACGCGATACCGATACAGCGATACCGGTACGGCGATACGCAATTTTCAAAAAATATGAATTCGGCGATACGACGAGTATATATATTAAAAATAAAAAAATGTAAATAGGCCAATAATTAGGCGCTTTGTGGAGCCGGGAGCTGGATATAGCGCGAAAGTTCGCATTGTGCGACTAGGAGAAAGGGCCTACGAGGGAGAGATAGATTTTTAGGGTTATGATTGATGGGCTAGAATGGGTTTTTTCCTTTGCTTGGGTTTTGTGTAATGGGCTTAGAGGTATCGAGGAGGATAACTGAGTATCGGAGAAGGATCGAGACTTTTTTAATTAATTTTTTATGCTCAATTTCACCGATCCTTGTCGATCCGGGATCGCGGAGGATCGGGGTATCCGATACCAGTATGGCACCTTCGTGAAGGATCGGTGATTCATAGATGAGCTCTGAAAGTGAAGGAAGAGGAGTTCTGTGGTGGTCAGCTTGCTAAGTTGGTGCTAGGCTTTAGCACCAATTTCTGCAGCCTATTTGATCTAAAAAGAAGCACTGTATTTTACAACGAAATTGCTAGCAATCGACATCGATTTTTGGACGCTTTGCAACATTTTTTTTCTACGTGAAACATTTTTTCCCACGTGAAACATTTTTCCTTCGATAATAGTAAAAATATGAGCGGAGAAAAAATGTTGCACACGCTGAAAAAATGTTGCACACGCTGAAAAATGTTGCGCCGAAACGTCCGATGAAATGAATGATGTCGGACGTCCGGGCGCTAGTATTTCCCATTTTATAAAGCTAGCTTTACTTCTGTTAGTTCCGCTCGAAACTCTGGCATTATCAGTTGAAGTCTGTGTTGGGCTGTTCGCTTGGTGCGTCCACCGGCACAAGTCAAGATCTAGTCATGGTCTCTGTCTGTTTTTGATAGTACGTACTCTGTTCTCGCTGAAAATGGAAATTCGGGTTTTTTTCCATTAAAAAGCATATTCTCGCTGAAAATGGAAATTCGGGTTTCAAACCGGACGTACGAGATTGCTACACGCAAGCGCAACACAAGAGGAGGTTCCAATCGACTCGAGTCGAACCAGACAAGGCCGGCCGGGGGCCCAACCCAACCATCTCTTTCTCGAGCTGTGAAACCGACGCAGCTTCCCGGTCCCAAATCCCTAGCCCCCGCTCACCGGAGAGCACGGTCGGGAAGGCCACCCCGCCGCTGGGAGGCTACGTGCCACCGGAGGACGCCGGCAAGTACGTTTCGGGACCTACTGGAGCTTCCCTTTCTCTGCGATTTTTGGGGGTGATGAGCCCAATTGGTTACGGTTTTGCTGTTCCTTCTCTAGATCCCAAGAACTAAGGAAGGAGCCAAGGTGGAAGGCGTGGCGTGGCGACCTCCGGATTCTCCCAGAGACGTGAGATCAAACGAACGTCTCTCGCTATTCGAATCGGGGATAAAGAAAGAAGAACAGAAAAGAGGAAAGGAAAAGGGAAAGAGCTTCGTGATCAACAAGTCAATCTATTCATACCTTGCCAGAGATTACAACGCCCTTTTTATACTCACACCTTTTACCCATTCCCTTTCACTGGACGCATTCCTCGTTTACTCGACCCAAGCACTTACAGCCTCTTCTCCCGACAATTACCCGGTACAGTGAATTTGAAATTACTATTCGTTCTCTCTACCACACGATGGCTTCTCTTTCCCACATCGCCTGATCATTGCCGTCCATCTTCACTTCCGGAAGTCGCTGAAGCGGTAACTTGAGCGCCGACTTCGTCCTGTACATCTTCTTCCTCCCGACGAGCTGTGACAACACCCCGCTCTGCAAAAGTTGCTTGACCCCAAGCAACTGATGTGGGAAATCGGGTTTTTACCACATTAAAATCTTCCCATGTAGCTGCCTCGGTAGGTATGCCTGACCACTTTATGAGCACCTGCACTCTTGCCGAATTCCCCTTTTTAACCAATCTTCTGTCCAAGATTGCTTCCGGTTCAGTAGCAGTGCTGTCTAGCCCCACCAATTTTGGCAATTCAGAAAATACAGGAGCATAATTGGGAGTGAAGGCTTTAAGTTGAGATACATGAAAAACCGGATGAAGTTGACTTGATGGAGGCAGATCTAACTTGTAAGCAACTTTCCCAATCTTTTCTACAATATCAAATGGGCCATAAAACTTATATGCCAGCTTGGGGTATGGTCGATTAACCAAGGATGACTGGGCATATGGTTGCAATTTCAACAATACTTTTTCCCCAACTTGAAATTGTCGTTCCAATCGCTTCTTGTCTGCCTGTCCTTTCATGCGATTCTGTGCAGCCATTAAATGTTGCTTGACTACTTCAGTAAGTCTGTTTCGTTCTAGCAGAACTTCGTGAACTTCTGAAGAGCCTTCAGATAACGCCGGCGGCATAGCCCCATAATTAGGTTCACATCCATACAAAATCTTGAATGGTGAACAACCCAGAGATGTGTGAAAACTGGTGTTATACCAAAACTCAGCCAAAGCTAGCCATTTTCGCCATTTGCCCGGTACAGCTTGAACAACACACCTTAAGTACATTTCCACACATTGATTTACTCTCTCACTTTGTCCATCCGTTTGAGGATGGTACGCCGTGTTATACTGTAATTTTGTATCCAAAGCTTTGAACAACTCCTTCCAAAAACTGGTGGTAAATATTCTGTCACGATCCGAAGTAATGGATGTTGGCATGCCATGTAACCGAACCACTTGCTCCAAGAATAATTGAGCTACCTTTTGTGCTGTATAGGGATGTCGGAGACCCAGAAAATGAGCGTATTTAGAAAATCGGTCCACGACCACCATAATGACATTACATCCGTCAGACAACGGAAGACCCTCAATGAAATCCATGGTTAATTCTTGCCAAGCCGACGAGGGAATTGGCAATGGTTGGAGCAGCCCCGGTGCTTTAGTCTTTTCCCCTTTTGCTTGTTGGCAAACAGAACATTGCTTAATAAAATCCTCTACTTGTTGTTTCAACCCTTTCCAGCAGAAGACCTTTTTAATTCTTTGATATGTTGCATGTACTCCGGAATGGCCACCAATTGCACTGGAGTGAAATGCTGTGATTAATTTGGTTTGTAATGCTAAATTGGAACCAATCCAAATTCTGTCATGCTGACGAATAATTCCTTGATGAAGACTAAACCCAAGATCATCCGGGCTATGCAATGCCAATTGAGCTAACTTCTGTTGTGCAGCCACATCCGTTACGTAGGAGTTGATCACTTCCTGAATCCAGACTGGTTGTACTTCAGACTTGACTTGCAAAGCCATTAACTGTTTCACCCGTGACAAAGCATCTGCTACCACATTTTCTTTGCCTTTCTTATATCGAATTTTGAATTGGAGGCCCATAAGCCGTGTCATAGCTTTACGTTGCATATCTGACTGTAACTGTTGATCCTCCAAATAACACAAACTTCGGTGATCAGTGTTGATGATGAACCCTTGACGCTGTAAATATGATCTCCAACGTTCTATTGCCAACATGACTGCTAAAAATTCTTTCTCATAGATTGATAAGCTCTGATGTATTTTGCTGAGAGCTTTGCTAAAAAACGCGACTAGATGACCTTGTTGTAACAACACTGCTCCAATTCCCACCTCGCAAGCATCTGTTTCAATTTCAAAGGCAATGAAATCCGCAATCGCAAAACTGGAGTAGAAGTCATAGCATTCTTCAACTGAACAAATGCTTGCTCAGCCTCACTATCCCAGTGAAATGCTTTTTTCTTTAATAGATTTGTGAGTGGTTTAGCTATCACTCCATAGTTTTTTACAAATTTGCGATAATAGCCCGTGAGGCCCAAAAATCCCCTTAATTCTGACACAGTCGTAGGTGTCGGCCACTGGAGCATCGCCTATGTCTTCCTTGGATCAGTTGCTACTCCCTCACTTGAAATTATGTGACCCAGATACTCCAATTGATGCTGAGCAAAAGTGCACTTTGTCCTTTTCACAAACAAATTGATGATCTCTCAGTGTACGAAGCACGGCTGCCAAATGCTGACAATGAGATGATAAATCCGGACTGTACACCAAAATGTCATCGATAAACACCAGCACGAATTTCCGCAAATATGGCGCCAAAATGGAGTTCATCACGCATTGGAATGTCGCCGGAGCATTAGTGAGGCCGAAAGGCATTACCCTGAACTGATAATGGCCTTGATGGGTTTTGAACGCCGTCTTGAACTCATCTGCCTCATTCATTCGGATCTGGTGATACCCTGCCCTGAGATCAAGTTTAGAAAAGAATGTTGTGCCAGCCAACTCATCCAAAAGTTCATCGATCACTGGCATTGGAAATTTGTTCTTGATCGTCAGATCGTTGAGCCGTCTATAGTCAATGCAAAAACGCCAGGATCCATCTTTCTTTTTACCAATAAAACCGGTGATGCAAATTGGCTGACACTCGGTTGAATGATCCTGGAAGCCATCATCTCGGAAACTTGCTTTTCGATCTCATTCTTATGCAACGGTGAATACCTGTAGGGCCTGCAATTTACTGGAACCGCTCCCGGCAGTAAGGATATAGTCTGATCATATGATCGTGCAGGAGGTAGTCCTTGTGGTTCCTGGAACACTGAGTCAAATTGTTTTAGTACTGCTGTGATTTCTGTTGGAATTATGTCTTCTTGTTGCTCGGTTTGATGTTCCACTAATGCCAAGGCCAAAATATTGCTACTCTTTCTCCATTTGTCAAGTTGGGCACCAGTCACAGGTTGTACTTCAATATCGGAAGAATTTTGAATCCCTTGCAGAGAAATCTGAGTTCCCTTATGTTTGAATTCCAAGGTTTTCTCCTTCCAATTACACAACATGGGACTATGTGTCTTCAACCAATCCATACCCAACACTGCATCAAATCCACTCAATTCCAGAGCTTTCAGATCAGTTTCAAAGGTATGTCCTTGAGTCCACCACTCCAGTTTGGGTACCCAGCTATCACAGGTTAATGTATCTCCATTAGCTACTCGAACTTGTACTGCTTTGGCTTTTTGTGGCTGATGACCATTTCTTTGTAAAAAATTCAAGTTAATGAAGCTATGAGAACTGCCGGAGTCTATCAACACCAACATCACATGATTTTGCACTAATGCCAATAGCTTCACCGTTTCTGTATCTTCTGTACCAGCCAACGCATTAATGGATACATGCACCATATCTTCATGACTTGTATCAGTAGTTTCCAAAGTGTCCAATGTTTCGTCAGACAGGAGTTCTCCTTGCTCTTCTAGTGTGATTGCCTGTACTTGCAATGGAAGCTTCTTCTTGCAATGTAACTGATGTGCTGGATCATATTTTTCTCCACATTGATAACATAGACCATGAGTTCGTCGATAATCCCTTAATTGTCTTGCTCACCATAATTCCCCTGATCCTTGTTTCACCCCAATTGGGGCATTGTCAGTTTTTGTGTTACTTGTGACCCTGGTTTTCCATGCTTTGCCCCTACTATGAATATTCTGCTGTACTCGAGCCAAAAGAATAGCCTGATCGACAGAATTGGGAATCTATGCTTGGACTTTATCCCTCAATTCTGGTTTCAACCCATTCACAAAATGAGACACAAATAGGTCTTCATCATAATATGGGTTATGCATAGAGATGTCGAACATGAGTTCCTCAAACTGTGTTTTATACTCCTCCACTGTGCCTGATTGTCGCACTTCCAGTAGCTCACTTAACAATCGCCGGCGATCAAATGCTCCAAATTTCTGTTCTACATCATAGATGAAATGTTCCCAATTGCCCAACTCATGCTTCACTTTGTACACCTGTAGCCATCTTGCGGCATTCCCATCCATATGCATCGTTGCCGTCATCACCCAAAGCTCTACTGGAATATTGAATATATGGAAATAATCGATGCATTTATCTTTCCAGATTCGAGGGTTATCCCCATCAAATCTGGGAAAAGACATTTTCGGCAACGAGTTCTTCAGAAAACCACCACAATCCCGATTTGTTCTTGAGTATGTTCCAGTATTGTCTGATGTTCCCCCTTTTGGATAGTTAGTGTGCCCAGTGAAAGAAGATTGAGGAATGTCCTCTGCAATTCTCATCCGAGGATCAGGTGCTGTTGGAGTAAAAATAGCTTTACCTGGACCCAAACAGGAACTCTCCCCAACACGCTGCGCTTCCAGCAACCGGTCGGCGTGAATACGCGCCACCGCCTGCCCGGTTACCTCCACTTGTTTAGAAAGCAGCTGTTGCTCTTTCGCCTGTTGCTCCACCGCTTTCGCCGTCAAGTCCGTCCATGCTAAGAGTTGCTGCTGCGTTGTATCAATCGTGCCCACTCGAGAGAACAGCAATTGCAAACTCTCATTGATAGCATCCAGTTTCTCATCCATTCGACCTGACGTCTCTCCCATAGCATCGAGGACGAACAAGGTCTGAATCGAGGGCTTTGGAGGCGCCGTTGTGACGATCTGCAGCTGAGCCAACCAGATATCCCGGAATCACAGAGATCAACAGATCCGAAATCGAATCCGGTTCTCCAACCTTCTTCTGGGATTTTACAGCTCTAGGCTCGATCGAAACCCAAATCTGATACCATATGTCACGTCCCCTTGCCTCGGATTCTCCCAGAGACGTGAGATCAAACGAACGTCTCTCGCTATTCGAATCGGGGATAAAGAAAGAAGAACAGAAAAGAGGAAAGGAAAAGGGAAAGAGCTTCGTGATCAACAAGTCAATCTATTCATACCTTGCCAGAGATTACAACGCCCTTTTATACTCACACCTTTTACCCATTCCTTTCATCGACGCATTCCTCGCTTACTCGACCCAAGCACTTACAGCCTCTTCTCCCGACAATTACCCGCATGCAGTGAATTTGAAATTACTATTCGTTCTCTCTACCACACGATGGCTTCTCTTTCCCACATCGCCTGATCATTGCCGTCCATCTTCACTTCCGGAAGTCGCTGAAGCGGTAACTTGAGCGCCGACTTCGTCCTGTACATCTTCTTCCTCCCGACGTGTACATCTTCTTCCTCCCGACGAGCTGTGACAGCGCCTCTGCGGGGACTGTCCAACCCTAATTGTTGCGGTCGTGCAAATTTGGTGTTAGGGTTTGGAGACGGGAGGGTGTTAGGCTCCATTTCGGGTTCCGATTTGATTTCCGTGCCTTCCCAATGCAATTTTTGTGATTATAGGATTGCTCTGGGGGTGGTGAATCGGTTGTGGTACCGTTGTTCCTTACGGTTTTGCCACCTAATTGTGCACGCTATGTTTTTCCATGCTACATCTCTGGCCACTGTTGCTTCTGGAATGTGCATGCATGTCTATGTATGATGATTTGTGCACTTCGTTTGGTGCAGTGTGCTCATTCTTCTGTGGGTGGTTGCATGGAATACTTTGGGTAATTGTGGAGTCCTTATGGCACACAGGGACATATATTTCCTTCTTTCATCAGGCCAGGAATTGTTGAATAGTCTGACCATTAGTTGGGTACCTGGTTTGACTCATAATTCAGTGAAGTCAGCCAGTGTTTAGGAAATACTTTTACCGATTGTTTCTTTGTGTTTCCCCAGCTTCATGCTATTTTGTGATAAATGCCAGCATTTCCTTTTTGTACGAGTAACTCTTATATTACACCTTCTGATAGATGCATGCTTTCACGCAATGTCACTCAGCTTGTATTCTGCCCACCCAAGCTTGTGAAATGCCGCCGTCTGTGATATAGAAGGCCGAAGCAAAGTATAACATTTATCTAGACTCATCCTTCTATGTGAACTAAAATAGCATCTAAAGCTGAAGAGTCTCATCAAGGAAACTAGTAAACTACACATTTGAAGCTCAGGTTAGTTTTGTTTAATTGGTGATGCTTAATTCTCAAGTGTCATTAAGTCAGGTATAGGAAGTAACTTGTCGTGTTCAATAGTCTATGTTAGGCCTTGTCCTCGAAATGTTTCTGTTGTAGTATTCTGTGTAGATTTGTAGTCTTGCATTACCATTCACGGCACAAGAGAATGATATTATGTTTGCTTCTTTGACTTTTTTGTTGAAAGTCCCAACCTGATTGAACATGCTTTTGTATTTGGTAATGCACACACATATCCACAGGATACATATCTATTGCTAAGAGCATGTTTTAAAAGTTTGCAGAAGTACATCACCTAGACAAGATTATCATTTTCTTTCTAATGGTAGAGGGACATGATAAAATAGGGAACATAAGTTAACAGCAAGCAAGTAGTTAGAAGCAGTATGGTTAATATTTCTTGCTATGGTGATATTTTACGCACTATTTGATTCCAATCTCATGCCAAGTAGTCTGGCACTAAACTTGATAAAGTAAAAGTTTCGCGATGTATAACAACATAGTTTGAACATTAACTTCACTTTGCATGGTGACTGTCATACTGAGACTGTAGGTTCCCAAGCCAACAGTAAGAAATACATACAGGAAGAATTGTTTTGTCACGAACTCTAATAATCAGTGGCAGTATTGCACCATTCTCATGAGGTTCTGGTTTAGTGTAGTCCTGATTTACTTATATTTACCCTCTGCACTGATACCAATTTTAAGTACTGACTACAATGATGCATTGGTTAGCTGTTAGCACATCAGTACAAATATTTCTGCAAGTATGTCTGTAAATAAAGAAAATGTTATCTCCATCATGTATGACCGGTGTTTTATCTTATTTTCCTGTAAATTGGATGGATATACTACAGTTTACATGATCACGTTGATATACGTGTCAAATTGCAGATCACTGGAATACATGATTATTTGTCCATGCTACAAAGCATGTCCTGAAGCCCAAACATGAACTATGATTGCAAAGGCTAGGGCCAAGCTTTTGAAGAACACAGAACGGTAAACTCACTGGTATGAACCTCAGAATTTACCATACCTTTTAATTAATATATTATTGCTGTCACAACATTGTAGGTAGGTGAAATTCCAACTCATCTGTATTTATTAATCATGGGTCCATACATCGCATGTTATTTTAAAATTTAGCAAGAAGCCAGGCATTTTTCTTTTCATTTACTAGAGGGGGGAAATACATGAAATATTCATGCCTTTATTTACCAGTCAATTGGTTCAACAAGTGCACTGAATGTCAAAGCACAGTTAGATGCCATTTTTCTTCTTTTTAATGAAGTATTTGGCATCAGTCTATGTCTTGCTAGTTTTTCCCCAATTTGTTCTCTGGCCGAATGTGAAATGTAATGTTTAACAATGCCAGCAAGAAATTTTGGATACCGCCATTCATATGTCAGTCTCTCCCTTCATCTTACTCAAAATTGCTGTTGCTGATGGTATACATCTGGTTTCTCGAGAATCCAAAAGAACCCAAGCTGTATTTGTTTCCCCAAAGTCACTCAATCATTAATTGGTTAATAGTGTTGTTATTTACATGTTTTTAGTGTTAAAGAGCGTGCATGAATTCTAATCAGATTAGAATGAAATATTTATCTTTTTAATGAGCATGGGCTTTCAATACAACGCTACAATCAATCTAGAAACAGTAAATTAAACTTCCATAATACTCAGTTTTGACATTCAAATCTATTTTCTGTAATTTTACTGCCAATTTACATATGCTTGGGCAGTAAAGACTTTATTTTTAATTCGAAGCTTACATTTTTCTTTCTCAATGGAATCACTCAACCTGCCCTGGAGACTATATGTACATTGTATCATCTAAATGTATGGTGTAAATTTGTCACGTTACATCTCATGATTTATTTTCCAGGACTAGTTATAAAGGTTGTAGTGAACTGTAAAAAATGTGTCATCAAGCTATTCGGACTTCATCACTTCAATTTCATCATACATGTCTTATATATTTGTCATTTTGTGTGAGCATAAATTGTCTTCACATGTACAGTAGATTCTTAGTTCTGCCGGTCATATTTCTTACTTGGATATCACCTATTGCTGAATTTCATTTCTTGAAGCTTAGTTTCTGATTATGACACTATTGCTGGCATGCTATTCATACCTTTTTTGTTGGGAGGATGGGAGTGGTGCTACGAAAGAAATTGAAGTAGCAGACCACACAACGATCATTATCAAGTTTTTCTTTACTTGCATTAAACATATATGAAATTAACCTTTCAGTTGTATACCATGTTTCCTGAGTAACAAAAGAACCCACAAGCTTTAGTCCTCCCCACAGAGCAACATCACCAGTTACTAAACCATTTGTTGGTTCATACTGTTAATTCTTGATTCCACCAGATTTCTTTTGTTATCCTATTTTTTTCGTTTTATAGATTATAGGTGGTTAAACCTTTTGTAACCATAGTTTTATAACCTGTAATATGGGACTACAATTTTATAGCAGTAATTAAACAACACAGTTGAATTAAACAATTGCATGGTTACATGTTTTTGTTTAACTGCATCAGTATACTTGTGTCAGTATCATCTCTTAGGCTCATAGCTTTTAAGCATCTAGTTGCATCTAGTGGCGGAGGTTGTCCATAGTTTTTATTGGTGTCAATCACCTACTTCAGAAAGGAAGAGGGTGAGAGGGACATGTATCCATAACTTTTATTTCGTTGAATCAGCTGATTTAGCAAGGAACAGGGTGACAGCTTAAATGGTTTGCATGGTAGCAACCTGTTTGGGCTTCATTTTCATCATGCATGTGCTATAAATTCTTGAGACACTTCTCTATGAGCATAAATTTTCTTGACGTGTTTGCTGTATGCTTAGTTCTGCTGCTCATATTTGTTTGTTTGATATTCCTTGACTGCTGAATTATTCTAGTTCTTAAAGCTTAGTTTCTGATTATGATTCATTCTTTCATTGCAGACATGTATTTTTTAGTGGATGGGAGTGGTGCTAGAAAAGAAATGAAGTGCGGATCACAGCATGTTCATTCCAAGGTATTTCTCTGCATGCATAAAACTTTCAGTTGCATTTCATGTTTGTGGGACAGCGGACAGCCCTATATGATGATGCTTGACTTAAGAACGAGTAGTTGAGCTACAGTTAAATTTCACTTGAATGGATTACCAACTTAGCAGTAATAAAGATGGATTGCCACGTGCTTCACGTGATCTGAAATATTTTTTCCTTTTTTGAAATTGATCTGAAACTGTTATTTTCTCCTTTATTTCGTAATTTTGGAATATAACGCCCAGCGTTTTGATGCCAGGTGATCGGTAGCAGTTGTTAGCAGTGTGACAGGGAGCCTCCAGAGACACAATCCAACCGCAACCTGACAATGGCGCTTAATGAATGTATAATGTATGTAAGAACCCTCGGTTAACAAGTTGCTGTAAGTTGAAAAATGGAACATCAGTGGCAGCGCGTTGATGGCCCTTCAGTTTTGGGATATATCTGGAGACGCAATTGCAGCCTAGTTTATCGCTTGGTACAAGTAGCAATGCTCAATTCTAATGTTGGAACGTCATTCCAGAACATAGCTACCTAGGAAAATAAGATGCCTGTAGCTTGTTACAGTGGGCCCAAAACGGCCTAACAATTAAAGACCACCAAATGGACTATGGTGCCAGTTAAACATGCTATAGGGAATAAATTACTGCTACTTCGTGCTGCTTAGGAGATCAATTCACCAACTGATTTCCTGGAATTTCCTACTGATTCCGCCAATGTAACGACGGAATTTCCTACTGGTTCTGCCACACTAATCATGACATCGTCACGAATTACCTACTCTTTAGTCATGGAAACCAAGAAAGAGCAGCGGCACAAAAGTAGTTGTGCAACGGTGAAAACAAACTGGAATTTATTCTGGTGCTTTGCAATACACTGATTATCGCAGGAAAAAAAATGTGCTAGCTATAGAAGAATATGAGTAGTGCTTGTATGTATTACCTCCTAATACAAGTTGTATTAAGTTGTATAAATCTTGAAGTAAGAGAAAAAGTAAATCAACATACATCTTTTATTTATGTTTTAATATCTGTGTAACTTTTAAATAGGGATGGCGCCTACCAAAGAGTGGTCTGAGAATTTGCCATGTAAGCTACTACGCGTATGTGCATTATTGCTCTGATGATAAGTTGTGCATGAAACACATTTGGTGTACTACATCCGGACATTGTTAACATCGACCCCTGTCACTAACAAATTTAGCTCAATACCATCATAAATAGGTAAAAATTGAAAAATACTATCCATTGTGAGCATGACACGTGATTCCTGGAGCTACAAACTAGTAAAGTATTGGATGGTTTTTTTCCGACTCAGTGATCTTTGCAATGGTACTTAGCACGCGCACAAGTGCGAGCAGCGCTATGGTTGGGAGGGAGGATTAAATAGGGCAGGAGAGGAAGAAAGATGGAACGTTTGATCTGTATACAGCAGTGAAAAAAGCGATTAAAATTCAACATATATTTTTTTTTACTTGATATCACATAGAAACTGCTAAGAAAATCTTCCAACGAAAAAGACGAGAGAGAAAAGGCTCGTAAAAAACAATCTGGAAAGAAGAAAATCCATAATAGAGGTAAGTGTCTCAAGTCTGAAGTCTGAACCCGTCTCGCCCGGTTAGTTAAATGCGGTTTGGACCCTGACCTTTCCCTCCCGCGCTTTTCCCTCTCTACCCTCCTCCTCTCCCTCCACGCACAGCCACACCGCGCACTCTCTCCTTCTTGACCGTCCTCTCTCTCCTCATCCCCTTCTCTCCCGCCCGATCGACCCAAGAACTGCCGATTTCGCCGGTTCTTGGCTCGATCTCTTCATTGCCTCGTGGGATCAGCTCCTTTTTGGCCATAAAGATTCCCAATCCCACCGTTTCTTGGTTCGATCTCTCAAGCGATTTGATTTTACTGCACAAAAAAAGTATATTAGGCTTATTGCGATTCAGTCGTTTCATGCTCAATTTGTACGTGGCTATCCTCGATGATTGGATCTTTGGGAAGAGTAGATATCTTTACCAATTGGATGCCAGCGCATCGTGTCATAATTGGTGAGAGTTGTGATATCTGAGGAGGATTTTGTTTGGTCATTCTCCGAAATGGGGAGGGTGAAGCTCAAGATCAAGAAGCTGGAGAACAGCAGCGGGCGACACGTGACGTACTCGAAGCGGCGGTCAGGGATCCTGAAGAAGGCCAGGGAGCTGTCCATACTCTGCGACATCGATCTCATCCTCCTCATGTTCTCCCCCACCGGGAAGCCAACCATATGCATCAGCGACAGAAGGTACCTGATTTGGTTATTGTCAATTCCTTGTATTTTTAAGGCAAGAAGTTCATAACCTGTTTTGGTAATGTGGCCACATGTACATATGATTTTTCCTTCAAACCAAATATATATACGTCTTTTCTGAACATTGTAGCACTTTTGTACTGAATTTTCTTTTTGAATTGGTTGATTTCATGGTCGAACGGGTAATCGTAACAAGGAAATTGGTTTTTCAATGCATTTCTCCTATTCTCAATTTAATTCATGCTGGTACTAAGTTTCTAACTGAAGCACTGTTCAATTTTCAGGAATTTTCTTTCGTTCTGTTTTGCTCATGCTTGCAACAGCAGTTCAATGTTTTGGCCATATATCATGTTTTCAGATAACCATTAGAAGTATTAAGGATATTTAGGATAACAGTGGTTAATTAAAATTGCATTTTTACTTCTGATTGCAGCAACATAGAGGAAGTCATAGCAAAGTATGCACAACAAACTCCTCAGGAAAGGGCTAAAAGGTACTTGGGTTGCGTCCTTGTTGTATTTAGATGCTTAATTAGTACACAATCTTGATAAAAAAAATACTAATTGCCATTCTTCCTTTCTCTGAACAGGAAGTTGGAGAGCTTAGAAGTAGGTCATCTCAACTGATAGATTTGTCAAAGCATTTTTGTTCCTTATCACAGTAAGTTTGAGAATGACCTGACTAACCCTTTTTTTCTTTTCTTAAAAGGCCTTGAAGAAGACATTCAAGAAGCTAGATCATGATGTCGATATTCAGGACTTCTTAGGCTCCGGGTAGTTCTTTTGTTCTATATGTAGAATAGATCTACATGATGTCAGAGATATCTAATTGTAAAGATTCTCACTCTGCACTGCTTTTGAATCTATTGCAGGGGTCAGACAGTCGAGGTACATTTCAACAAATCAATAAATAGGATGATTGAACAGCTTAAGGAATTCCTTGTTTCTTACTTTCTGTATTTGATGCTGATTGATTTGATAATTTGACAGGAGTTATCAAGCCATCTTGGTGCTTTGCAATGTCAAATGACAGATGTTCAGAAGCGTCTAAGGTAAATTAGCTTCAGCTCAGTTAAGCAGTGCCACAGATTGTCTACTGCTCTCTTGGATAAATGCAATAAGTAAGCATATCTGCTGAAATCTTCTCATTCAGTGCTGGCTGCAATCTTGTTTTGATGGCACAAGATCTTGTTAAGGGCCCTTATTTAAATATATTGCATTGATGATAGAGTTAATTGTAGCTTATCACAAAGAACGGGAGGAACGTTAGAAGTGTAACAATGTGGCATATTGTTCTTCAGTTATTGGAGTGATCCCGAGAAGGTTGAGAATATATACCATATAAGAGCAATGGAGCAATCTCTCAAGGAATCACTTAATCACATCCGAATTCATAAGGTAGAAATATTCGTAAACCTTCTAACTAATTCTGGCTGATCTTAATTTGTGATACCTTCAAAGCTTAGCATCACTATATGATATCTGAAGAATAAATGCCGTGTCAAATACTGCAATCAATAATCATAAGTAATCAAGCATAAATTTCTGTAATATATGCGTTATAACTCAAAATCACTCTCACCTTGCGATGTTTCGGATCTGTTTAGGAAAACTTTGCAAAGCAGCATTTGATGGGCCTACAGTGTGCTGCTGCTCAGGTAAGAAGTTTCAGCTTCACAATTCGGACAGCTGGGTGTACGTAAACAGTTCAGCTTCACAATTCAGACAGCTGGGTGTACGTAAACAGCAGGTTTCAGGTTCAGATATCTGATCGAAGTTTTGTTTTGTTTTGTGCCAATTCAGTTCCCGAACGACATGCAGCTTCCACTAGGACTAACCGGTGACCCGAACCCTTCATCGTGGTTCCACAATGGCGGCGAGGAGGGGCAGCAGCCAATGATGCTACCTGAAGACCCCAGCTTGCTCCATCAGAGGTGGGATCGAGCTCAAGCTATAGAATGCTCATGGCTCAAATGGGGAGACCTCGAATTCAGAAACCTGACAAGCTCTCATGAACTGAACTTATGGGAAAAGTCATCTTCTACTTAGTTCAAGAACTTAACTGACGAACAAATCATTCCTGACGCAGGGACATCGGGTGCTCGACAAGCACGTCGTTGCAGAGCTACCCGGGCTACTTCAGCATGAGCAAGCAGTCCACAGACACTGGCGGCGAGCACCAGCAGGCGGCGGTGCAGCAGCCAGAGTTCAGCCAGGCTGAGTGCCTGACGTCGCTGCACCTTGGCTCGCAGTTCCCGTACCAGTCCGCCTTCCACCACGCCAGCCTGCTGTTCAGGCCAGACATGGAGCTGCACGACAACGCCGCCGCGGCCATGGACTTCGGCGGCCACTACGATCTGCCGAGGCCCGGCGACGAGGTCAGCTTCCAGAACTGGGCGTCGGCGGCGTGCGGCACCACCATGTACGACCATCAGCAGCAGCCGCCGTCTGCCCAAGTGAGTCCTATACCCAAGCTCATGCATGCCGCCATGCATAACACATTAACACCAAACAACAAGTTTTGGTGTAGCTTCCTAGCTGCTACATGCTGATTTTCCTTTCCTTTATAATTTATTATGTTAAATTGATTAATTGTTTGTGCTCTTTTACACACATAAATTTGTTTATAATCACATAACTTTGTCAAACTATGAAGTAGTAAATACTTCTCTTGGTCTAGTTCAGTGGCATACGCAAGGAGGGGGCGTGAAGGGGCTAGGCCACCGGCTCTAACCGTTCGTGACTTACCCCTCTTAGTCCCACAGCCTTTTTACTGGAGTCTTTAAGGCACTGCACTAGCTAGCCACCCATCATGAACGCAAGGAAGCATGGTAACACTGAGCCCTCCTTTATTCTCCAACGTACACTGGTCTAGTTAACATGATGGCTTAAGCCTCAAACTGAAGATTCTTGTGTGAGAAATAACATTGTTTTACCAAGTATCAATGAAATGCAATTGTGTAACTGCAAGAGATTATTTTTTAGGAACAATTGTAAGAGATCTTTTCTTTCGTTCGTGAAAAAAGAGATCTTTTCTTTAGTTGTTGATATTGTTTTCACTTCTGCTTCTTGTTCATACCATGACTGAATCTCTGACCATCAGCTCCCTGCAGCAACAACTCTAGCAGCAGCCTCACTCGATCGTGCCGCTGCTAACCATCATCGTCCCTCGCAACATCAACAGCTCATGATATGATGATCCTTTGGCGGAACTGGAACCATTTTGCCACACCGAAAGGCGCTACCGACGCTGCCTAAAAAAATCGCATCACTCAACTTACTTATCAGCAGTGCGTATTGTGTAGGAAAAATATGGTGTACAGAGGAAAATTGAATTGTCAGCGTAAAGTATATACTGACTGTAGCCAATTCAACTTGTAAAGAACGATGGAATCTTAACTCTCCTGTAAACAATGTTACAGTTTGACATGAAAAAAATTGGGCACTTAACTGGCTTCCAAGCATATGCATCTTTGCATAAGATTAGGCTAATAATTAGCTCAAGGAAAAGGAAAAAAAATAAAACTAAAAGACATTATCACAAGCTTGCAGTTTGTCAGTAGTCTTTTTTTTCTGATATATACATATATACATATATAGCATCTTGTCAATAAGTTGGACGTTCCGTTTATACTTCAGTACAAGATAGCCTCACATGCTGTACAAGTATACAAGTCGTACGTACGTATATACGTGCAATAGTATCACATGATGTGTGCCTGCATTGTACTGCTCTGGCTTTGGGACGACGCAGAGTCGCAGACACCTGCTGAGCTATTTCGAAAGAACTGCTGCTACATAAGTGCGCAGCTAGCTACAGCATAGCATGGGAGGACACCGAACTCGATGCATAGAACTAGTTCACCAAAAGCTTAACCTATCAAAGAAAGATTGGTCAGTGGTGAAGCGCTCAGTTCGCCGGGCAGCAGGTGTTAGTGGTTGTCTCTGTGACGCCGCTGCTCCTGGCCACCGTGGGCAAAGCCAGTGGAGATGCTCTGCTCTGCCCATCTTGGATCAGCAGCAGCGGCGGCGGTACCGTAGGTTTTTGTTAAGTTTGAGTGAAATACGAATTCATTTTTTACTTTATATCAAATATACTTTTACACGAAGTCTATTATGTACCACTATAAATATATTCCTATAATCTATAGAAAGAGTAAGAGCTTCATATATTGTAAACATCTCTTTATATAGTGATATTTGCCTTCATACGTCCGTGGTTTTTCTTGAAAGGATTTTCCACATAAAATCGTTGTCTCCCGTTTCCTTTGATCCTATATTTCTACCATGCGTTTCGTAACAAATGGTATCAAAGCTTAAAGTTTAAGATCCGAATCGCTACTCCTAAGAGGAAAAGACTCTTAGAGGCGGCCATCACATGGCAACTATGACACGATGTACAATAGACGGTATCAAATCAGCGATAATGCTAACCGAGAAAATCTCGTCAGCTTTCACGACGAGTTGATAAGTTTGTTGAGTCCAAAGCAATGTTGGACTCAAGATAGAGGAAGAAAAAACAAAGAAGCTCTCGAGTCTGGCAACCACGCCCAGGCGCTGTACGACAGGCTGCAGCAATGCGCAAGCAAGAAAACCAAGAAAAGAAAAAAAGCAAGAGAAAAAAAGAAACAAATATACGAGATTCATCATTCTCAATTTAGCGATTTTGGCTTACCTCAATTCCGTTCCACGACTCAACTTTATATTAAATGTTGACCCGTGTTCAACCCCGTCAATTGTTCCAGCTAGGGGTGGATATCGAACCAAGTCCTCATCTTCTTGAGCTTTTTCTGAAAGTGACACGGTTTGATTTAATATCATTTTATTTATAGTTTAGAAGTATTTTTAGAATCGAACTAACGAGCCGAGCCGAGCCAAGCCAAAGCAAAATCTAATTTCATTCAAAATTGGTTTATTTCAATATTTAACCAATGAACAAATGTAATTTGAACAATTTTGAACCAAGCCAATGAGCCATACTAACGAGTTTTTTTTTATACCCCTAGTTACAGCTCCAAAGTTCACCAACACTATCACCCACGCCATTCGGCGCCATGCCTAGGCGCAACGCTATGCCATCTCTGTCGACAATCTCCAGCTATAGTCGATCGTCGTATTGCTTCTGTTAGAGGTGGATTATATTGCAATTCAGGCCATTGTGCCTATTATTGGCAGCATACATGCGGGATTAATCATTGACGATTTCTTCGACGATATGTCGTCTACTATGGGTTAATGCGACAAGATTTGCACATATAGAGTTTAAGATAGAGTTGCATGTATTTCAACACAATGAGTTAATTTGGACTACATTTGATCGATGAGACTTTGAGGGAAAATACACAAAGAAAAATTAATGTCAGTTAAGAAGACAACTGAATTTGGTATTCAATCATCATTTGGATATGTTGCAATTTTGGATCGCTTGCGCGACCAATATAAAGGTTTTGGTAACAATAATTCTCAAAAATTTAATGACACCTTGACGGTAGCTAGCATTATACTCTCTAGAGTTTTACTATTTAAAAGTGAAGATTTTTCTCTAATATCAATTTGCGATGAAGGATTGAAGTGCAAAGAGTTTGCTTCTGCATGGATACTACAATGTTGTCCAATTGTTATAGCTCGATATGAGGGGTCTACTATAATTTAGACTTCATTGACGGTACAGGAGTTCCTTTCATCTTGACAATTTTGTAGGAGCAGTTTCAACCATATTATGAAATTTAATTACCTTCGAAGTTGGCAATTTGAAGTACGTGAGAATCACACGTGCAAGTTGCTCTTTCAATGAATATTGTTTGCCCAGTTTTGTGTTACAGGTGGAGCATACGAAGTATACATGATATGAGTTCTTCGCTATCTTTCAAGCACCATAAGTGATGTTTTAGCTTACAAGAAGTGTTTGGATAAGACTGTTCCAGTCTTTCTTATTCAAATTAGTCCATTGGACGTTCGGTGCACAAGGTATTCATGATAATTTGTATCGAGGAGATTTGCTTTATGTTTTGGCTACAAGAGGAATTCGTCTTAAGGTGGAGATTGCTGAGTTTGAGTGTGATATGAAGTTATTTCCTACTTATCTCAAATCTATTCCTACACAGTCTGCTATGTATCACTATAAATATATCTTTGCAGTACATAAAAAAAGCAAGGGCTTCATAGTAAACATATCCTTATATAATGATATTTACCTTTGTGCATCCATGTTTTTTTATGAAATAATTTTTCACGTAAAATCAATGTCTCCCGTTTTCTTTGATCCTATATTTCTGCCGTTCATTTTGCAACCGGTTTCATGAAGAGGAATCTTGAATGATGCTCAAATTACAGTTCAACATCTCTTAACTATTGAAGGTCAGGTCTCAAAAGGCTGTATGATTACATTAGTCCCATCGTTTGCTTTTTTTTATTTTTTGTTTGTGGTCTGCACTAATGGATGTGTTTGAGATTCACTAACTACCCTACAGCGTGTCAATCCAACGTAGTTGAAAGAAAAATTTCACCAGAACAGGATTTGATTGAGATGAAAAGATTCGGTGCATGTCTGATGCAAATTCAGACGGATGGCGCGCATTTGGCATATAGCTTTGTCACATCGTGATAACAACCTGATACGAAATGAATTTTTCTTCTTCTTCTTTCGGTGCAGAGGTACTATATTAAGCCTGCAGAATGGTGCCTTCCATTTGGAATTGTACCCTCAAGTATCTTGGGTAAACTCGTGTGAATTTTTGGGATGAGTTTTTACGGAAGTATCACTTGTCAGTCAATAACTGAACTGTAAAATTCAGAAGACGTCAGTCTACTGAACAAATGTTGCTCTGGCTGCTGCTACAGAATCATCTCAAGTCTGAAAGACATTCTGAGGATTTTTGTGGGACTTGAATAGGCAATTTCAACAAAACAAGGCTTTAATCAAGTATCTAGTGCAATATAAAATAAGTAGAGACTATAGTCTATAGACCAAGTGGAATCTAATGCTACTTTTGTAGAATATCTGGAGATGGCTTTGGTGAGGATATTATATAGGTTTCAGTTGATAAAACAGTCCCGCAAAACATAATAAAGTCTCCACGACCTTTTTGACATCAAGAGATTCCTCCTAAGTGTACAAGAAAGGCCAGCACGACCAGCTCAACATCAACACCGGTTCTCCATAACTTTTACTTAACAGTTGTTCAGCAGCAGGTGGCAGTTGAAGCTTTGTACAATTGGCAACCTAACATGACCTCATTGGAGCACAACATGACAACAAGGCCAAGCTAATAATGCCCAATAGAGGACAAAAGGATCAATCAACATCAGTTTAACAACTCAATTGACACCAGATTATTTATACCAAGGTACATAGCCAGCCTGTCAAATTCCAAGATAACATGTGATGCAGCTCTATTAGATTGATTAATGCTCACAAAGGAGATAGAATATACAAAGATAATTTAATAATGATGTGATAATTTATAACCAAATGACAATAGTATGAAGCAACTGTTCTGCACGCAACCCCTACCAAAAAATTCCTTTTTTCTTACAGATTGAATGAAGAAATGTAGCTGTACAAGCAAGCACCTAGCTGTCCACAACCCCACTTGATTCTTCTTCCTCAAGATCATTATGCAAAGCCTCAGGGCCACACGAGGGGGACTGATGATTCTTTTTGACGCATTTATTGGGAAAGAATTGGGGAAAAGGATGGTGATGGAGACACAATGTTACTAAATTGTACAAGGACCCGAACAAGAAAAGGGAAGGATGAACACAAGAGTACTCTATATATGTGACTATGCTACTGCAAGGGCACTGTAACTAGTGAGGGAGAAGCAAATGGAAGAATTTGAGGACGGCCTGTGGAGTTCTGAGCAAGGCTCGGGGTAGACTAGTTCAGAGTATCCAGAAACATTGGAACAAGACCAGGAATCAGAATGAGCCAAATCGGCTATCGAGAAATTGACATTGGAAAGGCAGATGGCAGTAAATGGATCCCCGTCTATTCCTGACAAAACTCCGGCAACTGAGATGTTTGTCCCCACCATGTTCTTAAGGGTGATTTGATCTATCAATGGGAGCTCAGATGGATCAAAATGGTCAGCCGGGTGGCTTGACCAGTTACCACTGAACTCAATGGCAACATGGACACCATCCATTTCTACATCGGAAATGACCACCTCCTCTATGTAACCACCACGGCCCGGTGCGGTCTTGAAGGAGATGCCTTTGTTGGAACTATGAATCTGAATGTGACTAGCATAAATATCTGAGATCCCACCAGACATCTCACTGCCAAATGCAAGAGCAGCTCCAGATGAGGCTTGCAGATCCACTCTGCTGATATGAATGTCCGTGGTTGGCCTTCCAACAGAAATGCCATACTTGTCCCACCCACTTTTGAGTGAGATGGCCTCATGACCGACACTAATGCTACTGTCTTCGATGCACACATTCGAACATGAATCTGGATAATGAATAATCTGTTAGTAAAAGAAGCAAAAATCGCTTGTCAAGCCTGTGGGGTGCAGACAAAATGATCCAGTTAGAAAAAATGAGCATTCCATGTCATGGCTATCGAGGGATCTCTTTAGACAAAAATGAGTTGAAAGACAACAGTTCAACACCACTTTAGTTAATATCATGATTTGACAGACATTCAGAATATGGTACATATGATAATGAGTGGTTTAAGAGTCTCATGTTTCTTGCTAGATTTATTTAAGTTCCCCACATTTGTTTTGAGCATATACTTATCCAAGTTTGCACTTTGCATACTAGTAACCACAACTAGCATAGAAAGGAAAAGGGGTTCTGGTTTTCTTAGATTCTTCTACTAGTTCTCAGCATTAGAACATTAAATACTAGTGTACTACCAAGTAGAAATAAATTCAGATGTATATGCTATCTTAAAATAAGGATTCACTCGTGAGCCCAACCATAGCTAATACAAAGTACATGTGAACAATCATCAAACAATGTGTGAACATAAAAAATGCATCAAGACTAGAAGCAATGATACCTGGAACTATGCCATCAGTGAGTGGAGCATCCAACAAGGTCTTAATTGTGACATTGTGGACCTTTACATTGCTGGATAAAACAAAGACAGTATGTGTTAGTACATATGCAAATAATATTCCCCAAATCACACCTCATGCATGAAGCTAAATTAATTCCCATGCACCTGCAGTATACTGGATGTATGCTCCAGGCTGGCGAATTTAAGAATGTCAAGTTTGAGATCACAATTTCTTCGGAATGCAGAAACTCCACAAGATGAGGGCGACTATGGTTCAGCTCGTGGGAGCGAAGCCAATCCCACCATACTGAGCCCTGGCCATCGATAACTCCATTATTTCCTGTAATAAGTGGAGTGAGCGTGCAAGGCTCATTAAAACTGAAGAACACATGTGCAACATAGTGCGGCCCATAATTGTGACAGAAGAAAGTAGTTACCAGTAATAAAAACATCGGTTAAATTGTATCCATTTATTAAGCTGCGATGTCTAGGACCTGGAAGGTCTAGCCCCTGACCATAAGATGGCAAAGGTTCCACAATTGGCCATTGTGATGACTCCTACAGTGAGGAAGAAAACAAAAAAACGAGGTTAATGTCTGTATCCTTAATACTTAGAAAATGTAGAAATTTTCGCATATGAAGAACAGGGCATTGTTCTCCACAACCCAAAATACACACAAGTACAATTAAAATTGTCAGATTTCTTTTTCTATTGAAATATGTAAAAAAAGAAAAGATGGTCACATGACATGCAAGGAATTTATATATAACAGACAAGCAATCGCAATCTGTGTGGCAGCGCTGCAGCCGCACACCCATGCCTTTGTTCACGCATAACTAAAGAGCGTAGTTTGACTACAAAAACAATGCAAAAGGAAAATTGTCTCTTGTTAACTACTGCCCTCACACCAACAGCTAAGTTTCACCTTCCAAACACTCCCTATCTGAGGCAAAGCGGGATGAAACAACTAAAAGCCTCAGCTAGCTTGAACCCTACTAATCGAGATATCTGCGTAGGATTTCCTCTTGCCATCCAAGGCAACAACAAAGAGCATAACCGAACCAAAATTCGCCTCCCAGCTGAAGCCATGGCATGTGACCTCAGCTTACAGATGTCAAAATCACTACTCTATCAGGTATATCCACCAACCATATCCAAACAAACTAAGATTATCTCATCAGCGATACCTATCCTAACCACTAACAATTCAATGCAAATGCAGCTGAAAAGGATAGTGTATCCTCACATTCATGCAACCAGAACCCACATCTCACACACACACTCCCTCTCCTAATACCAATGCAAAGCAGAATCTGCAACTACTACCTTAACAATTCCATGTAAAGAAACAAATATATAGACAAACTAATGCAATTATTACCTTTGCGCCGATGATGACGGCATCTTCCTCCAGGAAGAGGGTGAGGTGGCTGGTGAGGTTGAAGCTGCCGGTGAGCCACCGCCCCTTGGGCACGTACAGCTGCGCGCCGCCCTTGTCGGCGAAGGACCTGACATAGAAGACGGCGTTCTGGAAGGGCACCGTGTTCAGGGTCTTGCCATCCCCGACGGCGCCGAACTCTGTGATGGTGACGCTGTGCGGCCGCGACCCCGGCGGCGCCTGCTCCCATTGCATCACATCGCCGCGGACCGAGCCAAGAACGGCCAGCGCCAATGCCAGGATCACCTGAAAGACGCCAATGCGATGGACACAGCAAGAATTAGCACACCTTACACAAAAACAGATCAAAGCTCCAAACTTCGCTCAAAAAGAAGCACGGCGCAAGAACGTACTCGCAAGGCACACACCAAGAAATACGAGAAATCGCATCTTCGTTGGCAAGATCTCAGCGGGAGCGATCAGGAAGCGAGGAAAGAATAAGCCATTCCCTAGGAAAAGATCCCAAATTGGGCACGGATCACACGGGACGCACAAATCAAGAACTCATGAGTCCCACACGCATAAAGCACCAAACGAGAATCCAAGAGCGAGAGAGACCCATTCAGGAGCAAGCCAGGAAGAGCAAGAAAAGCGCAAACAAAATAAGAGAGAGAAAATCATCACGCAAGTGATCAAATCACGGGAGAATGTACTTACTAGCCTCTTCATGAGTCCCCCCTCCCCTCTTCGCGGCAAGAGAGGGGGAGACGGAGACGAAGCAGCAGCGAATCGAAAACACCACGGGATAGCAGCAGCAGCAGTCGCAGACGAAGGACACGACGCAAAAGAATAGATTTTCTGGGCTAAATTCGTTGTGATTCCGGGAGAGCGGAGGAGGAGACGAGGAGAAGCTGCAGCGCCTGCAGCACGAGAGAGAGAGAGAGAGAGAGAGGAGAAGCGGGGGAGGAGGAGGTTTTACTAGTAGAAGTCTTTGTGTCTTCTACTCTAATTCTTTCTTGGTATAATTATACATGGAGAAACATATTAAAATAAAAGATTAAATTTCACAAAATTATACAATTTTTTTTTACAAACTATCAGAAACCACATGTTTTAGCTCTATTTTACAAAACTACAGATTTTAGCAGAATCTGCATTACAAAACTATAAGTTTTAGAAGTGATCGGTTTTGTAACGAGTGTGACAGTGTAGACTTATATGTCAACCTCATGCGTGAGTGAAATAAGAAATTGAGGCACGTGAGGCCACCATACGAACCTACACTATCAGATCCGTTACGAGGAACGATCAATTCTAAAATATATAGTTTTATGACATAAATTCTCGTGAAACATATAGTTTTGTGAAATGGAAGCTATAGACTGTAGTTTTCTCATAATTTATAAAAAAAAATACATTTTTGTGAAATTTACTCAAAACAAAATAAATTAGAGGTGTGAAAAATGGAAGGAGATGGAGGGAAAAGGTTGGGTATTTGGTGTATAGGCACCCCTCTGTATTGGGATGAATTGGCATTGTCAAGGATGATTTGATTGATTGCTCGAAAGTAGAGGAATTGGAACTTGAAAGGAAAGGCGATTTTCAAATGGGGAATAGAATTGGAAAGGAAGAAATGAGCCAGGGATTTTCTATTAACTTTTGGTGTAATAGTAGTTGTTTTTCCTCTGGATGAGTTGGCATTTGGCAGGGAGGGGAGAGGACGAGAGCTGTTGATCATTAAGCTTAATTAACTCGTAAGATGAAAAGAAGAAGAAGAATAAAATTAAAAACGTGTTAAGTTGTGAGACTTTTGAAACTTTTTTTTTTTGAGAGGAGAGGTTTTTGCACCTAGAACAGCTAGGCTAGTAAGTCATTAGTATTCATTTTTGTGAGGATGCTATGTGACTTCTGCTTCAGGTCAAAATGAAAAAAAAAAGGGAAAAAGAAAATTAGAAATGAACAATGCAGCTTTCTCCCCTTTCGAGTGAGTTATCATATGTTTGGTAGCTTACTGCAGTTCTTATTGTAATCCATCAAGTGTTGCTTTACGAGGTTGTTAGTACTACTTGTTACTGATAACAACAATGAGGGCATAAACTTCACATAAGTTTCTTTTTTAATAAATACTTGATTTGCTTTATCATATGAAGTGTGTTAAATATATTATGTCAATTTATGCTCAGCATAAATATCGTAAGGTAGGAGATACTGAAAGTCTCTGAATTGGGGTTAGACGTTTAAACTCTCTTTAGTTCTTAAGTTCTATAGCATTCGTGCATCTTGAGCTTTGCTATGCTTTGGTTATATTTTCGATATTACTACAAATATAGGGATAAAAGGGTAAATTTCATTACAATGTGGTAACAAACCCGGTGATAGAAACCTAAGGAATGGCCCAGTGCATGCTGTAAGCTTGGAATGGGCCCACAAGGCAGCTGGACCAATCATGGTGACAGGTGCGGGTGGGGCCGGGGTCATTGTGTGGGTCCATGTGCTACATCTGAGAATGAGACTCATCCAATACCTTCCTTGGATGCTTTGGAGCTTGGAATTATATCACATTAACTTAATCCAATTGTTCTTTTTGTTTTTTTATATGTTGAGAATGTACTGCTACAGCTAACACTCTTGATTTTCTATTTGCTTTAATTTTATCATATGGACTGAAAGAAATTATGAAAGAAATAAAGGAGAAGAAACAAGGACACTATATTGGGGCTAGCCGAAAGGGGACCTTTAATTTGTGATGAGTATCCAGAGAGACATCATCATCGTGATCTTCAGATTAAACCCAAATTTGGGTGAGAATGTGAGGGGGTTTGATGTATTGCAACCCCTTAAATATGACGTGTCATACTGCCATGTGATGAGCAAGCACCAAATGAGGAGATGCTAGCATATTTTTTGGTCCTCTCTTCTTTTTTTCTCAAAAATAGCTCTCTTTTCAAAAAGTTTGCAAAAATAGACCCCTCCACGCTACAGTACTACAAAAGTCTCGTGCTATAGCGTGCAGGAAACCGGATCCCTACAGTCCTCTAGCGTGGAAAATCAGATCCCGCGCTCTACAACGTGGAAAGGAGCTATTTTTGTAAAAAAATTTTGAAAGATAGCTATTTTTGTAAAAAAAAAGAAAGGAAGGAACCAAATAAGTGAATAGTTCCCAAATGAGAATCAACTTGTGCACATGAGGTAAGAAAAAATTTTCTTCCGCATTTATCGGTATGGAGGGAGCAAGAAAGCCTAGGGGATAATCTATATGGACATGATCCAGCTATGGATACCTACTGCAGCACAGAATACGGTGGGATGAGCATAGTAGGTAAAGCCATAATTGTTGCAAAGAATGTTCCTTTGATTAGGGAATGACATGTTGTATGTACGAAAAATAGCCAAACAAATAGGAGTTGCCATGGATGGATTTCGAATTGTTTTTTAAGAGTGTGGATCTAATGCAAGAGCAATACTGCACGCACTATATTGTTGTTACAATAACTATTCTCATCCTCGGCAAAAAAAAAAACTAGTCTCATGGGATAATCAAAGGTCGATGATGCAATTTTTTGATTGAACTAAGTGCATATACAATAATATTGTCTCTAATTTTACCATGTCATCTCCACACCAGTAAGAGACAATGCAAACAACATCTTCAACCAACTACATTTAGCACGTTTTCACAGTATTAATATTTTATGGTTTTTCAAACCACTCAGCTCCTTGTTATTTTTTAATGCTCTTATCTCTTTTACTCTCTCCTTCACTTCCCTTGCCTTCTTCCTCCTCCCGTCGGCCTCTCCACTTCCCTCTCTACCAAGCCAGCCTCCCTTCCCTCGTCGTGATCGCCCCCTCCCTATCGACCGTACTGGCCTCTACCTCCCGCATTGTCAACCTGCCCATCCCTCTCCCACACGTCTACCTCCACCTCCCTTACCACCGATCTCCCTCTTCCTCTCCACCATGTGAGCCTCCACTCCCCTGTTTCCATGGCCTCCTCCTCCCTTGACGTCGTGTTGGCCTCCATCTTCATCACCCTCTCCGCCACACCGCCATGTCTAGATCTGGGTGGATCTATGCCACCAGCGTCCAAATCTGAGTGGATCTGGATCATGCCAACTTTGAACACCCGTTCAACTATCTTCGCTTATTCGCTACTCCACTACTACATAAACGTTTATATTAGACGCCTCAACATAGACGGTTAGGACAAACCGTCTGTAATAAAGAACATCATTGACGGTTCTATAGCGAAACCTTCAGTGAAACAATCACAGACGGTACTCTTCATGAATCGTCAGTGATATACATCAATATCACAGACGGTTTTAGTTAAAATCCGTTTGTGATAATATCACAGAAGATTTTAAATATTAACTGTCTGTGATAAGTTCACATCACAGACAGTTCTAACTAAGAACCGTCTGTGATATGATCTCAAACCACTATATAAACATACCGATAGAGCTTCGTAGCGCATATCCATACGTTTCGTCTCCTTCAAACCCTATCCCCCCGGCGTTCCTCCTCCTAGGCGACCTCCTCCCCGGCGAAGTCCTCCCTAGCATCCTCCTCCCAGGCTACCTCCTTCGCACAGATCATTCACTTACCCTAGCCGACGCTTCATCTGTCGCCGACGATTCGTCCCCCGCTGCGGCGCCCCCCTGATGACCTCGCCGACGCCCCCGGCCTCGGCGCGTCCCCGGCCGGCATCTCCCCTCGCGCCTTCGACCTCCCCTCACCGATGGCTACACGCATCGGTCGCCCTCGAGCCCGAGGCTGTGGAGGCGACAACGACCATCCCGGCCGCGAGCATCCTCCTCCCCGCTGGCTACTCCTCCTCCTCGCCACTGAACTCCTCGTCGGTGATCAGTAGCCTGTGTCCTTGTGTTAATAGATTGATGGTTGTGATTGTGAAGCATCATCATGTGATTTTGATTATGAAGCATCGATATCTACCTAGGGCTTGCTTGTGATTGTGAACCAGTGTCAATTGCTATACTTGCTCTTGAATACATTGATTCTAATCATGTTGCAGATTATAAATACCATGTTGCAGATACAATAGCAATCACATTTTCTACACAGCATAAATGTGTGTGATATAGACAGTATGTCCATACATTAGTTCATATGTGACTCGTAGAAATCACATTTGCTTGATGTTGTTCAGTCAATTTGCATTATTAGAACGGGTAAAACAGCATGCATGCTTGGGTATCATATTTGTATGGATCTTTAGTAATATAATGCATTGATTGCTAGCATCTCTAGTTGCATAATACATGATGATATTATATGGAATTTTGGATGGATTATATATGCAAGCAAATCAGAACATTGGCAACCCCGAATGTGAGCTGTTGATTTATCTATACCCCTTTATAATGCACCTAAGCAATTTTTCCTACATCCACCCTAAATAATGCACCTCATTAGAGATGGCCCAATGTTCGTGCACCCAGCAAAACGTCCTCAGAAACTTGCATTCATCAAAATGAATGTCTCAAATCTTTCCTCAGTTTTACTCACCCACATCCGATGGCCATTATTTAGTGTGTCTAATCATCCTCATGGCCCACAAATGCACCTCCCCACCTACATATTTGGAAGGAGAGCGAATCAAACAAGGAAATAAATAAGGAGGATCCGCATGCAAGGAAATCAGACTTGAATTTTTTACTGGCCAAAATTGTACGTACTACATATTTGGAAGGAGGGTGAATCAAACAAGGAAATAAACAAGGAGGATCCACATGCAAGGAAACAAGACTTGAATTTTTTATTGTCCTGGCATTGTGATCGTATTTTTTTCCGAATATGACCCTTCTCGAGACTTTTTACGATCTAGCCCCATAGAGCCTAATTTCAAGTATACGGAGAGCGTTGAATTTTTGTTTTTATTTTTATCTAAGGAACCAACGATCAGTGAGTGCTTGCTTAATTCTTTTCAATTTTTCTCGCGAACCGGTGCCGATGAGCACTATTTAATTTTATCTTTTTCCTTGCGGATCCAAATGGCGGCGAAACACGATTTATTTTTCATATTTTTCCGAGATCATCCCTGTGGCCCACAACGGACCTTCCCTCACCTCCAGCATCAACAAGGAAAAGGAAACAAACGTCCTAGAAAAGGAAAGAACTATACATTACGTGCTGGGAAAAGGAAACCGGAGATAGGGCAGCGCGGCCGAGAGAACGCAGGTCAACAATGGCTCCACGGTCGCCATCGGTGGCTTTGCCGACGCCGACGAGTTCTTGGTCGGCGACCTACGCGGCAGTGCTCTCGGCAAATTTATAATTTAATTTTTTTAAAATAATTTTATTAACTACAAAATAATCGAAAGTTTTTTTGAGAATTTTTCTAGAATTTTTTAACCTAATGTGCTATCTTTTCAAAAATCCTTCTATATTTAAAAAAAATGAAGGCAACTCACGTGTAACTTCTTCTAGCTGCAGCCCAGACCAGAGAAGCTTCTTCTTTTCCCTCCCTCCATTAAAGCAAGAAAGAAGCTCCAAAACTCCATCAATCCCGCACCAAATCTCCTCTTTCCATCTATGGTGTTAATTCCTTAAATTTCGTGCTCTATTGCCAAAATTTCCTCCCAATCTGATTTGATCCCAAATTATGGTTTCCATAAATATGCTTGTTTTAGGGCTATAAAAGCCGGCGAGCTCTCCTCCACCTCATCGCATTGAGTAAATCCCCAAGTGCTCCCTCTTGTAAAGATTGCCGGATTTTGGAGGTAACCCAAGCCATCACCATCAACTTTCCCGGCGAAATTCACCGCAACCGTGACTCCTCCCATGGCGCCGGTCTTGGCGATCTCGCCGCACTGATCTTAGACCCATCGACCGACCGCCACCCTCGGCCTTCCCTCCTTCTGCTTGTTAAGCCAGAGAGCACGCTGTGCTCTCTGTGGAAGCTACAAAAAAATAATCTAAAATCGAAAATTCTTTTTCTTTCTCTTTCTTGATTTAAAATCTTTTGGGAGCCCGTTTTACCATTCGACCTCCATTTAGTTCCGTTTTCTTTCTAAATTCATTTAAAATTCTAAATTTCTCTTTATTATTAAGTGTTGTATTCATACTTATCTTCTCATTTAATTGATAAGCGGGTGTACTGTCGTCGTAGCGTTAGCACAGGCACTATACTAGTATATATTGGTTAGCTTTAATATCTTAATTTACCTATTTGTTGTTTAGCTTTTAAGAAACAAAGTATACAAATGCAAGGTCAGATAGCCTAACCTGCTTTTCAAAATAGCCAACAACAGTGTGAGATTGACTTATATATATTGGCTACGACCATCGTGGAGTTGCCATTTTTGTGTACTATTTTACAAATGTTTCTATTTGAAGACACCACATATACATGTGTATATGAAGCAATTGCAAGGACATGGTAGTACTTGCCTGTCAACCAATAATGTGTAGACTACACAACATAAAATAAATTGAAAGAACATTTGATGATTTTGGAGAACTTTTTCTATCTTTCTTACCTAATACAATTCTCCAGCACGCTACCGTCTGTGATCCTCTTTTTTTCCCTGACACCCCAGCAGAACTTCCATCATTAGTATGTATTGTTCGAAATTTTCTTCTGCTTAGGTATTTCCGCAATGAAATTTATAAGGCACAACCAAGTTATAGATTTAGTAATTGAATATCTAAACTTCCTAGATGCATCGAGACAACAGCTTGTCTGATCAGGATCGTCTTAAAATATGAAGTTTTGTAGCACTTTCATCTCTTTCTTATTATAATATTGATGGATTGTAAGGTAAAATCCATTTCATTCCACGGTTCGTCCTGAAAGGTGTCATGCGCTAATTTATCGTTATCACTATATCCTTATCTCCGAACGAGAATACCGTAGGCAGCCATGCTTCTTGAATTATAGAGTTGATTAAGTTATCGTATGGAATTGATTAAATTATCGTATAGCACTAGCCGGTTAGTATCTACAACATGGAGTCAAGTTAAGTTTTTGGCTGCTGACAACGGCCTAGCAGCAAGTGCCAAGTGTGTGCCACCGGGCACAGGCGAGGTAGCAGGGAGGCAAGTAACGTCGACGAGGGTTGGGACAGGGTGTAGGTACAGAGATGGTGAGAGAGAGAGAGAGAGAGAGGAGGATGGGGTTTGTTGGTGTCAAGCCCTTCAGAGTCCTTACAGCAAGAGAGTCTAAAACATGCTGTATCTCAAAAAAAAAACATTTACTATCTAAATAGGCCCATGAAAAATTACAACTAACTTGCCTCGGACCAAAATAGTTTAGACAAATCAGCATCTAACGTAGAGTTTCGAATCTATACCCCTTTATAATGCACCTAAGCAATTTTTTCTACGTCCACCCCAAATAATGCACCTCACTAAAGATGATCCAACCTTCATGCACCCAACAAAACGTCTCCAGAAACTTGCTTCCATCAAAATTAACCTCTCAGATCTTTTCTCAGTTTTACTCACCCGCATCCGATGGCCATTGTTTAATGTGTCTAACTCATCCCTGTGGCCCACAACAGATCTCCCCCCAGCTCCAGCATCATCTCAAGGAAAAGAAAACAAATATCCTAGAATTAAGGAAAAAGAAACAAACGTTCTAGAAAAGGAAAAGACCATATATTACGTGCTGGGAAAAGGAAATCAGAAGACAAGACACTATACTAGTATAACCTAGCTAGCGAGTTTTGATATGGTTGGGTAGTTCGTGCGCGGCCTCCGTGCACCCCATTAATTTGTGAATCAAAGATATACCTTATACCATATTTTCGATCATTACTTCGTACAAGTTGTATATAAGATATTAACATTAGGATACATGCATGATCGAAAGCTTGAGAACTTACCAGTTGCTTCCTCATTTTCTTTGTTCTTCGTTTTCATGTGTGTCGCGGAATATATATACTGTCCTATATGGCCGTCTGTTGTAATTTGATGCATGAACTGATTCCTAAGATAAAGTTGTATTTATTTTTTATGTATGTGGAAGTAGTACTACTATATTTTGGTGGCAATTTATTGTGCCTTTCTCCATCCACGACATATGATGGTACATGTTGGAATTTAGACACTTGAAAAGAGTACAATGGAACATGTTTATATATATATATATATATATATATATATATATATATATATATATATATATATATATATATATATATACTATGGTGTCCGGTGTCACTATGATTTCAAATGCTGCGAATTCAAGTCATATTCGAGTATATTTTTCAAAAATTTCAGTTTTAGGGCATATACCCATCTATAACAATTCAAATGAAACATATACCTCTGAAAAAGCATACTCGAATTCAAAGATTTTGAACAAGTTTGGATCGCATGCTTTGCTGATTTATATATAAAATCAGCACATACCTACAACCAAACTATCATAAAAAAAGAAAACTCTAGTTTGAATTTCAATTCAAACTTGTTTGAACTAGTTAGTAAACTGGTTAAACTCAGCATCATAGAAATTTTAAAAAGTATCGCATGAAAATACATAGGGAAAATACCCATTTTGGATCATGGAGCCCGGACACCATGGTGTCTCAGGTAATTATACTATATATATATATATAAAATTTATTTTCTCCCATCGAACTGCAGCACTACACGCATGTTCGTGTCTAAAACATATTTTATTTATTTTTGAGGGGTACAAAACATACGCATACAATTCACACACATCGTACTCACATACTACATGATACACGCGTGCGCATCATTTACACACATTAAAAATGTGATTGGAGGTTCTACAACTTCTGAAGCGCGGGAACGTGCTGTTCCACTTAACGCGCATACATGTATATCTATTTTTAATTATTCGGGTGAGAGACGCTAGCCAGTTGCGCGATCACTCTCACCCGTCCCACTGAGCTCGGTCAGGTCACAAACATATTTTAATTTTGTGCACGCAAGCTTGCATGTAAGAAATGGCCGCTCTTAATTTTCGAAGTGCACTTGATCTAGAACGGTACGTATCCAATTAGAAGAGAAGAACATTAATTTCGTGATTTCAATAATCAGAAGCTAGCGTTAAATCTTTCAAAGAAGCTAGCTAGCATTACAAGCGTTGCATGAAGCTAGCAATAACATCATTCCAACATGTATATCTTTTGTAGATGACTCATTCCCATACCAAATGATTAGCTAGCTAGCTAGCATTATATGGAAGCGGCCGGCCACGTGATCAGATAGACTTCGGGTATGTACGTACCTAGCCTACCAGAGTTCATGTCTAAATTTGATACTAGTGTCAAATATTGATTTTAGAGTAAACACAGTTGTGCACTCTAGCTATAAGATGGTGCCTCCGATAGATTTGTATTGTGTGTAGAAGGCGTACGTGCACGCATATCCGTACGTAGTGGTGTAGATGTGATGTGTGTAGAGGTTGTGCATCTATCTTGTTTTCTAGAAGAGAGTACTTTTTATACGAGATATGTGTGGTTAGCGTGTATATACTATGAGATAGAGTTAGATGTGTGGAGATACATGTGAAAACCATGTAGTAACTCGTCCTACGTTCATTCTACCCTATTCCGACCTATATGTTGTCACAAATGAACGTGACCGTGCTTTACAGCATAAGAGCATGCTGCCATTCGTACTAACCAACAACAGTGCCTTTTACATCTAAATAAAGTATAGGTCAATCCGCCTATTCGCTACACACGTTGCAGCAAACCATAGGGTGATACATGCAAGGGTGTACATATAGCAACATGTATATAGGGTGATACGTGCAAGGGTGTACATATAGCAACATGTACATAGCAATATAGCATAGAGAACGTAGAGGGAGAGATCGAGGAGGGAGGAGGAGGAGGAAGAGCGAGAGCAAGAAACGAAACAGAGGGCGGTGACGGTGAGTGAAGCCAGGCTAGCAATCGATTCGGGCTGCGAGGCGTGTGAGGCCGGGCCCACTCCCGGACAGCTATGTGCTCCTGACCTGTGCTGACACGTGGAGTACGCCCGACTCCTCGTGTTCCTACGTGTCCCTCCCCTCTTTGGACAGAGAAATAAATTAGCTAATTATAAGCCACCTTGAATAATACTCCCTCCCACGTTTGATACATTAGGGCATGTACAATAAGATCATGTCAGCTGACTCTTAACTTGTACACATCAGCTTTGGTCTATGTGGAGGAGTGAGAAAAGAGAAGAGAGCTGGCTCTTATTTAGTAGCCAGCTTTGCACGGGAACATAGGTAGATCATTTATGTACAAGAGAGAAAAGATAGTTATTGCACAACATTTAGAGACAATTATTGTATAAGCTGACTTTTAGCTTACTATTAGCCAGTAGTTGGCTTTGCTATTGTACTTGCCCTAAGGCGTATTTTGACTTTGCACAAGAATTAAGGCTGTGGTGAAATTAAGAAAGGTATGAGAGGAAATGATTTACATATCTCTCTTAATTGTCTTGAAAGATGAGAGATAATGAATAAATGCATATGGTTGAGAGAGAATAAATAGAGGTATAAGTGGAAAGGCTCATTAAATCTACATGCACGTCTTATATTTTTCAACAAGACCATTCAAACTATAGGCCTTATATTTATCAACGAATAGAGTAGATAGTAACGTAGATCTAAAAATAATCGAGAATACCGAAAAACAATCACAAATAGATGAATAAGTATGAGGAATTGGACTTTCTCCTCTTTATTCAATCTGATTAGTTTTCTTTCTTGTACGATAGGTACCTCTATTTATAGGCAAAAACCTCTCATAGGTAAATTCGGGTTTGTCTGCAAACCTTACAAAATTGGTTTTATCTTCACACTTCCAGTTAGGCAATAAACCGCATAATGCATATACATCATTAGAAACTCCTCTAAAAAACTCTATGGAAAAAAGGGATGGAGAAAATAGTACACTATATTCGCATATTGTGTTATACTTGTTGTTTCATTAAAAACCTTCATGTAAGAAAATTTTGAAAAACTCACTAAGAAAAAAAGAGTACAACTTATAATTTTTTGGAATATGATAGTATCTTCAGGACTATATTAAGGGCTATGGTGTAGGGGTTTACTTCCCTGAATTCTACATTTCTCTAAATCGTCTCATTCTAATGTCACAAACACGTATTTAGAATTTTTTGCTTTTTAGCCACCTTACAAAATTTTTTTCCAAATATAACCTCCCTCTAAAATTATTTGTAGATTTAATCTCCACGAATCACCTCTCACGCTCAGGTCACCTACCACACCAAGATTCCTGTTGAGTATCCATTCCTTTCCTTGGAGGCAGCGGGAGCGCGATACGCAGTGTATGATGGGAGCTCCGGTAGGGGGTAGCTTCATGTAGTGGATCTGGGCATCAGCGGATATGGCGACCCTTGTCTCTGCGAGGCGGCAACGACGCTCCACGGGAGCGTGGCAGCAGTAGCGGGGACAATGATAGCGACGCTCGTGTGGAGCGCGGCACACACGGGAGGCCGGTAGGAGCATGACGTGTGCGGCAGTGGTGCTTCGAGTGGCGGCACTTTGGGTGACCGTTGGTGTTACGACTCAAGTCGGACGGAGCCTCTAGCATCTCGGACATCCATTGAGGCCTCACCTCGCTGCCGCGAGCTAAGTTGTGTCTACGGACACAATGCAAGGACACGGCAGCAGTAGTAGGCTAGTAGCAGCAAGTAGGCAACATCAAGCCTTGGGAGTCGGCGTCTATGGCTAGGCCAGTTACGCATGCCAAGCGCATGGGTAATCCGCATTAAAAACCAAATTAGCAATTAATATGTCTAATCTAGGGTGCTAGTAAATAATCTGCCAGATTAATCTAATAGTAAATTTGTAGATTGGAAAAAGGAAAATCATGGGACGTATCGTTGGGCCTGAGAGCTTTATACTAATAACGTGTCGAATAATATATAGTCGTCGTAGAATATTTTTAAGAACATTCGAGATACTAAAAACAATCACAAATACGGGAACACAAGTATGTGGAATTGAACTTTTTTTCTCTTTATTCAATCATATTCATTTGCTCTCTTGTACAATGAGTGTCTCTTTTTATAGAGAAAAAAAACCCAAGGTAAATTTAGGATTTGTCCATAGACTGATAGACCTATAAAGTTAGTTATATCTTAACAAGCACGCGCGAAATATTTCTTAGCGTTACGTATGGTAGTAGTAGTTGCTTTCATCCCAGGAAGGCAATTGCACGATCATCACAAGAATTCTTGTCGAGAACTGGCAGCTAGTCAAAGTCCGTCGACACGTCGTACCATTTAGTCTGCTTTATCAGACAGTAATTCACGACGGCTTACCACTACCCAAACATAGCTATGTAAGCACGAGCAACAATAGGATATAGAGCCTGTTTAAGGGGTTGTTTTTAACTTTCTTATCTATATCCCTTTATAATGCATCTAAACACTTTTTTCTACGTCCACCCCAAATAATCCACCCCACTAGAGATGGCCCAACCTTCATGCACTCAGCGAAACGTCCTCAGAAACTTGCCTCCATTAAAATTAAACTCTCAGATCTTTCCTCAGCTTTACTCACCCACATCCGATGGCCATTGTTTAATGTGTCTAACTCATCCCTGTGGCCCACAACAAATCTCCCCTCACCTCCAACATCATCTCAAGGAAAAGGAAACAAATATCTTGGAATTAAGGAAAATGAAACAAACGTTCTAGAAAAAGGAAAATATCATATATTACGTGCTGGGAAAAGGAAACCGGAAGACAGGGCACTATACTAGTAGCTGAAAAGTAGCTATAGTTTTTTATAAGAGACCGTTTAACAAATAGTTAATTTTTTTCAATAATAAGCTGCAATAGTAGATCCAACCCAGTTTTCAGTTTTTATATATGACTTCTATATTATGCCAAAAGCCGTTTAAAAGCCGAGTTGTTTGGTAGGGATTGCTAGCTTTTCAGAAGCTGAAACCGTCTTAAAGCCTCCCAAACAGGGCTATAGTTTATTTTTTTTCTCTAAAAATTAAGATATGTTATATATACTAGATGCGTCAGTGCAGCGCATGTCACGCCAGCCACCACGCGTGCCCATGTCGACCCGCGCGAAAAAGCCAGCGCCACGTCATGCAGCAAGAATCGGGTTGGCGAGACACGCGCACAGGTGGGACTCAAAGCTACGTCTTCAGCCTCGTAGCGAGGCGCGCTACCGCCGTGCCATGTAGGGATGAATAACGGAAACGGAATTTTCGACTATTCCGGAGAAAAACGGAAACAAAAATGAAAACGGGAGAGCCATTTTCGACGAAAACAAAAACAGAAATTCCGTATAAATGAAATTGAGATTTCGTTGGAAACTTAGCCAAAAAAGAAGGATAGAGAATTTATATTTATTTTCGAATTAAAATAATTTAGAAATACAAATAGCTTTATGGAAAATATCAAATAGAGTTCAAAAATTCCGAAAAAAATCTCAAAAATACTTTAAAACATTTTAAACCTAGGAAGCATAATTTTGGTTTAATTTTTCGTGAATAAATTAATTTTATAAATATAAAAATAGCAAAACGGTATTTATAAACTCCAAAAAAAAATCCAAGATAAATCTCAGAAAATCATAAATGAACATTGAACAATATATACAAATTTTAGGGCAATACACCTTAATAGTTGGAGGAGCAAGAGGATATCGATGATAATGATATGGAGGAAGACACGATGATCTGATCTGAAGGACAAATAGCGAGCTTTCAGCTGACAAATTTGAGAAAAAACGTCCTAATGATACCGTGAACATAATATTGTTCTTGTGTCCTCCTTAGAGGTGGGATGAATTACATTGTTTTTGCAGTCATGTATATTTTGATCATGTACTATGTTCTTGTGGAATTTTTCACTTTCGTTTTCGTATCGTTCTGCATCCGTTTCCGTATCCGTTTCCGGGATTTTCGATTTCGTTTCTGTTACCAGTAAAAGATGTGGAAAACAAAAACAGAACGACCATTTATCGACCGTTTCCGTTCCATTTTCATCCCTAGTGCCACAGCACGGTCGTGTCGAACTGAGCTGACGAAATTTCTTAAGCCGTATTAATAGGCGTGCAAACCGGACGATACGGAGCACCGCGCAGCGAGCACGTCGTTCGGAAATAGCGTGAACGCGCTGTAGGAGCTGGAAAATTTCCAGGTTTAATACACCGAGTATATACTACTACTACTTACACAGGAGTACTGGTTTCAGTTTTATTTGTTTTTTTTTTCAGACTTGCGATTTAATTCTCCTAACCTCACTGTGCATGTGGGCCTGTGGGGTGTAGCATCAATTATCAATGGGCATGCAAATGTGCCTAGCTGGCTGGCTTTAATTGCCACGACCACGACGCCTTGCTCAGCCTCATATGAACCGAAGAGAATACTAAGATGGACAAAGCGGAAGGTTTGACTGGAGTGGCCGCTAAATTCGTCTGCTTTGACTTGCTAGAATTCATGCAGATGCAGCTACCTCTTCTTTATGCTTCTCTGGTCCGAATCGAATCTAGCTTTCTAGCTAGCGCGCCCATTATATTCAACAACCGCTTGAAATAATCGTGAATTTACTACCACAATGCATGCCAACGCCCATATTAAGTGCATATTTACGACACATACCAGAGCCATGTTAGATGTAATTCTAGTTTCTTGCGTTTCCAATAAAGCGCATCTACAAAAATTGTACTACTATCCATGTTCGTTATTTCCGATAAGGCGCATCTAAAATAACATTGGAAATAATCAAAGTGGAAGGATATAGAAGGAAAAACGGTAAAAAGTCACTCGAAATTATAGAATGACATGTATTTACAAGTAAAACTTGAAAGCTACGGTGACTCTTAAATTATAGTTGAAAAAAGAACTACTTCCTTGTGTTCCTAGATAGATGTTATTCTAGATTATCATACTTTCGTTAAGACACATCTATATAAAAAAAAACCTTCAAAAATGTTGAAAACAAACTAGAAGCCTTGAAATTAAACGATGGCCCGTTTGCTTGTTGGGTCATTTTTATAATTTCTTCATGCATTGTACGGTAGCATAAGGGGGACGAACTGAATGAATGTTCTGAATTAAGATGAAACGGGCCGTGAATTAAGATGGCTTATGGTGCGAGCCCACCAATTACGTAGTCTTAGGCCCATCAGGCATCAGTATAACTTGTTACTTTTCTTTGTTCAGGGAAACAGATAATATAGAATTTCGATTCTCACAGAGTTAGTTAACATATGTGAGGAATCAGCTTCATTTCGTCAGAAGAGAGACAAGAAGAAGGAATTGGGAAGTTGAGACGTAACGGCTGCTGCATGCATATGCCCATGGCCATGGCATCTTCTTGTCTCGCACCAGCACCACTGGAATATCCGATTCAATTAGCATCCCGCATATACCCCTGCTACCGCTACGTCTACGTGATTGGGATTCACAAGAATTCCCTTTCTGCTCTCTTTTTTTTTTAATTCGATAATACGACGTAATAATGGTACTGAAAGGTCGCCCCTTGTCATCGTCCGCTGAATAAATTCAACTAAACCGGTTCTAATCAGTTATTAGTTCGGTTGCAATATATTGAAATCCCTTACTTGTGTATGCATGGGTTCCTCTTTCCGTAGCTAAAAATTAAGACGTACAACTTTGTATGTGTATCTTGTTCACGAGCTTAAACCATATATACTCCAATTTCCGATCCTGATGAATAAAATCATTTGACGAGCGTTCGCTATAGAGTCGCTATCGGTGACTAGACTAACGTACATGCGAATCGATCACGTACGTATTTGAAGGCAAGGTACGTAATTAAGGTTGAGAATCCACCGATAGATCCAAATTCAAGTCTTACTTTGTACCTCCAAATTATTTGAAGTGCGGAGAGAATAAGAATTATCCCATGGCATCTAAAAAAGAGAAACCACGCACGAAATCGAATATGAATATGAATATGAATATGAAAGAGTTTAAACAAACACGCAAACAAACCAAACTGTGACAAGGGCAATTCTGTCCATTCCTCATTAGACCCCACCCTTTTTTAGGCTAGGCGCCTCCGTAACGTCCTCCCGCCCAGACAGAGAAAGCGAGGAAACGGTGGCGATGGCGGCGAGGAAGCGGGTGGCGTCGGCGGTGCTGGTCTACCTCGTGCTTTCCGGGCGCCTGTCCTCCGCGGAGGAGGGAGACTGCGCTGACGCGGCGGAGGCGCTGAGGCGGCGGAGGCGGGAGGAGGAGGCCAAGAAGGGGGAGAGGAGGTGGCCAGAAAGAGCGCCGGCGAGCTGGACGGAGGCGGCGGCCGTGGCGGCGAGGACGGTGGGGTTCGCGTACGGGGAGACGCTGGGCAAATGGCCGCTCGGGGACATCGCCTTCGGGATAAAGCACTACATGCGCGTCCAGGTGAGGTAATCAGTGTTGGAATTGGAGTGCGATTTCTGCTTGCTGATCGTATGATTTCGGCTTGGAGGACGAAAAGTGAGAAATATATGATCGTGGCGTGTAAAACGCTTGATTATTCTGAGATCATGATTGGCATTATTAGGTTTGGTTAATTCTGAGGCTATGTCTGTGATTCGATCAATGCATGAGGCCTTGCAAGGTGGTGGCTACTTTCTTTCTTTCTCAAATTCATCTTGCAAGGAAAAGAGCAGCTGGGAAAGGTGGTCCCTGGTGATGGATGGATGGTCTTGGCATGTCATTCTCCTTCAAGAACCTTTTTTAGTTGAAAGAATAAATTGGCCTTCTCAAAAGTGAAAGGTGCCTTATTGGGATTTGGGGGCTGTGTTCCTAATTTCTGGGATTTGATCAATACATGATGGGTTTATGCAAGTTACTTAATTGCCGATTCAGACTAACTTGTTATGTTATGGGGTACATGGTGACTGAGGACTCATGAAAGAACATCCTAGTTCTGTCCCGATTATTTTTGACGTACTTAACGGCAAATCAGAACTCAAGATACAGTTGGCTAAAGTTTTGATGCCTGTTATGAACATTTCAAATAAAATGCAACTTTGTTGGCTAATTGTGTATTTGCACTTTGCAGACAGGTGTTTGGGAAAGAAATGCACCAGTTTAGTAGTATATGTGTAGTGAAAATTTGAAAAATCAATGCTAGTCCAATTTGTTTGTGAGTTCCTTATAAAGAGCTCATGTTTCAAACCATCTAATTGGCTTTGATAAAAAAAAAGGCATTGGTTTTTCTCTCATGAACTATTCTTTTCAGGGCAATCTGCAGCATGAGTACGCTGGTCGCAATTGTGTGCCCCTGGAAAGTGCTGAAGTAAGGCAGGAGCTAATTTCACTTCTCAGATACCTGAGACTCTACATGTTTTTCTCAAAGAAGCCATATGAAGTGTTCCTAGAGTTTGGCGGATACGGCCAGAGCGATATTCTCATAAAGAAGTGTAAGGCAAGGGTATGTATCACCCTGAATCAAATTGCTGATCATTTTAGCACAAAATTTGAATGGGAGCATCTAATTCTGTGCTGCTATGCAGCTTATGAAGCCTGCATTCACGATTGTCCGCGATGAAAGTACTAAATGCTTCCTCCTTTTCATTCGGGGGGCTATCAGTGTTAGGGATCGCCTGACAGCAGCAACTGCTGCAGAGGTTCCATTTCATCATGCAGTGTTACAAGAAGGCCGTGTATCCAATGTAGTAGTTGGACATGCACATTGTGGGATGGTTGCAGCGGCTCGCTGGATTGCAGATCAAGCCATTCCCTGCCTCAGCAGAGCAGTCGAGCAATTCCCAGACTACAGGATTAAGGTAATTAATCGATCTTTTTCCGAACCTCTGTAGATGTGCTTTCCATTTCTTGAAATAAGAGGCGAAAATCAGTACATTGTACAAGACATGCATGAGCCTTGAGGTTTTTGCAAAACTACACGTGTGGTAGTAATTTCGTTTTAAGGCATATGTGTATTTTGTATATGTCATCCCTACAACACCTGATAGTAGTTTACAGTGAATTTTGATCTATTTTGAGTAATGAAGAGGAAAAAAAGACCCACAGTACCAGGGTGGTTCATCTTCTGAGACCTTACTCAGTGGCCCTAGACCCCTATTGTGAGTGATATTTTTGTTATTTGTCCTCTTAACTAGTAAGAAATAATATCGGTCAACTTTGACAGTAAAGTAGCACAGATGTGACGCGGAAAAGTAATACAGATCACATGAGCAGTCCTCTTCCTAAACTCTGTCACAATACTGGATGGCAAATGTTATTTCATTGCAACATCAAGCCTTTTCTCACTAACACACATCATACCATTTTTATTCCATTTTAGATCATTGGGCATTCAATGGGTGCTGGTATTGCAGCTATTTTAACATACATGCTACGTGAGAACAAGAAGTTATCATCCTCTTCATGTATTGCCTTTGGACCAGGTACTGCATTCGACTACAAATTCAAATTTGAGTATTGAACATATGAATATCAAGAAAAATTCAATGCATGCTAATTTACTAATTGTGTTATTGGCAACACCTCGCAATGATATAAATATCTTGTGTCGCTGTATCGGAAAGCAAAAAATAGATTCTGCGTTTTTCTTTTCTCACATTCATTTTAAGAAAGGTTTGCATGTAATCATCTACTACACAAAGTGGCAACAAAAACTAAAAGCACAAGTATGTTCAACAACAACATTATCATAGCAATCCCAAGCAATAGACATGCTACACAATTGATGCGCAAAAGAAGCAACTAATATCTGCAACAATGTCATTGTTCCTTTTTTGTTCCAAGATATTCCTTATCAATATTTGGTTTTAGATGTATATAATATACTAACATTTCGAACTGCTACTGTCCAGCTGCTTGCATGACCTGGGACTTGGCTGAGTTTGGCAAAGATTTTGTTACTACTGTCGTCAACAGAAACGACTTGGTACCATCTTTTGGCATAGTTTCAGCTGACACCCTTTGTACAGAGGTACCCCTATGGCCACTAGTTTCATACTTTCATGTAGTGATGTCTACAAGTGTGAAAGTTTAAAAATTGTTCTTGCTTTCCATAGCTAATATGACGAATTGGTTCTCTCTCTCTCTCTCTCTCTGTGTCTGTGTCTGTGTGTGTTGAGAAAAAACAAGCTGATGGTTATCAGAAGGGAAAAAAATTGTCTGTTGCAAAAACATTTTATCTGCTCAGAAGCACCAGATATTTGCATTTGTTGTCAAATCTTTGCAGGTTATGGCATCATCCTGGGCTCCTGACCTCCGGGAACAAATTCAGCAGACAAGAATCTTGGGTTCTGTAAATCGCTCTTTGAGCTTCATACAATCCTTCGTTCCCTTTGTATCCAATCCAAGGTCTAAGGTTGCAGATCTCGATATGCTGCTGTCTCGCACTCCTGAGGTAAAACAAAATGTTATTTTCAAACACCAGATGCCTCAAATAAGATGCATTGTTGATGCAACATAATATCTTCACCTTTGTCTTTGGTCATGGGCTGAGTTAATTCGTCTTGCTATTCCAGGCTGAGACGAAGCTTTCAGCAGATGCGCGTGCTGCAGTGAAGAAACATTCTGCACTATCCTGCTGGTCATTTGTCGCTGCAAACAGACAAACTTTTGAGTCTGCGGTGAACCCTGCTCAGAGCATTGCGGCACTGATGTCCACCTATGTGGGAACTGATAAAGACACTGACAAACCAACTGTAGGAGAACTAGCCTCATGCTCCCCTAAAGAAACAGATGAAGAACATATGGAGCAGCTTCTTCGAGCCTTGCGATCGTCTTCTATCCCCTCTCAAGAGCCCCAGCAATTATACCCTCCCGGAAGAATCATGCACATGGTTGTACTGCCAGCACCAGAAGAGCGAACCACCAGCGAGCAAGGAACACAGAATGAGATTGTTGCCCTCTATGAGACCCCTCGCAGAATGTACAGCAAGATTCGACTCACAAGATCTATGATAAGAGACCATTACATGCCGAGGTACATTGAGACAATGGAGATGCTCATTGACAAGCTTGCAGAGGATGAGGGCAGTGACACCGATGACCAGTTGGACTAAAAATATATATATATATATATTGATAGACAGAACTGTTACTGTACAGGCCACGAAAATTGGAAGAAGCATTGTTCGGATTGTGGAAACCCCATGTTTGGTGGGTATATGACTCAAGGTTATAACTTATAACCCAAATTGCTTACTATAGAGACAGTCATCACAGGAAGAGCTGAAATAGCAGCATTAGTTGCTGAGACGTTTAGCAATGTTTGATGTTGTTTTTGGCTGAGAACTGGTATATGATATTAAGAGGAATTTAGTGAGTTGGCTAACCCAGTGAATGATAGCCTTTTCTGAATACCAAAGTTGTGATTTTGGAAGGAATTTAGTGAACAAAATTATTACGTAGAGACACGATGTTTTGGTCGTGTTTCAGTTGTATGAAACTGCAAATGATGTACAATATAAAAAGAGATGAAAGCAGTTATTTCTATTCTGGAATCCAACTGATATTGTCTTTCTACAGAAACTCTGACGAACAGTCAACATGCAAGATTATAATAAAATGATTCACTTCAGAATTAAGACACGCATTCTCAGAAATCAGCACCCTAATCTCGCAGAAATCCTTTATAAAGTGTGCGTCCCAGGTTGATCCCACTAGAGTGGTGGATGGACGTTTTCCAATGGAAACCGTGACGTACAGTACAATTATCCGTTGGAAACCCTGATCCTGCGAGATCGAACCGGGGTCACTGGTAACCGTCCGATCACACATTATCGGTCTAGATTGATCTGAGTTGAGGGTGGAGGGACGTTTTCCAGAAATCCTCCTTTAAGTCGAATAATTCGTTAGACCCCTCGAGATTTGGATGGCGATGACCCTGCACGATCGAACCCGGGTCACCGTTGGCCACACGACCGATCACATTTAAGCGGTCTAGATTAGCCCTGGTGGAGCAGCGGAGGGACGTCTTGCAGAAGAGACCTTCCGTTTATTCGTATTTCCAGTCTGGAAGTCCTTCGCACACGAATTGTCCGCCGACCACATGACATGTACAAAGTACGGTCACGCACGTGTTCAGTTAGGCATCCTCTGTAAACCATTCGTCTCTTAACCATGCAGAAACTGCATTAACAGACATACGTTCGCTTTAACACATCAAAATTGTACTGATGTTTCACTGTATTGTAAACCAACGCGGACAACAGCGACAGCTTGGTTCCTTCGAATCGCAAAGCACTGAAAATCCGGGCCCTCTCTACACCACAGCTTGTCGATGAACAATAAAATCCAGGATTATTAGTTGATTACTGTGGCGATATGGCAACACAGGCGGGCTAAACTTCTGAAAAGGGGGATCCTACGGATTGGGGGAGCTATTAACACTGCGAAAGGAGCTGAAGATTTCATGTTCAGCCCTTGTAGACGAGAGGCTTGTTGACCCACCGGACGCGGCAGCCACAGGCCTGCAGCATCTGAAGCAGCTCAGGGGAAAGCACCGACTTCAACCCACCGAGCAACTTCAGCTTCTTCAGCCTTCCGCAAGCAGCACGCAGCGCCATCTCGAACCCTTCAATAGAGACCCAGGAGAGGTGAACCATCTTAACATCCTGCAGGCACCTCAGGGAGCTCAGCAGATGGCACAGGCCCAAACCTGTGACTTGGCAGTATGATATTGTAAGCTGCAGACAGCCAACACACAAGTGTAAGATTCCTGCCGAATCACAACCAAACAAGGGAAGAAGACAAAGGTTGTTGAATGCTTTACTTGTCTGAGGTTTTGAGAGTATCTGGCAAGAGCCCAAAGGCCAGAATCATCCACGGAATAACAGCGCTTCAAGTCTAGTTCTATCAGGCTTGTGCAACCAATGGCAATGGAAGTGATTCCAATGCCTGTGATGCGCACCAGACATCTCAACTCAAGGTTTGTGAGTTCTTCTAGAGAGCTTACATGCTTCAAACCATTATCAGTGATTTGGGTGCAGTAGCACAGGTTTAGCATTTTGATCTTCTTACAGCCACTAGCTAAAGCTGTCAGACCATCATCAGTAATAGCACTGCAACTGTGAGAAAGAGAAACAACTACACCTTACTTTTAAATATAAAAGATTATTGGAAATTTTGTTATAGAAGCATATAAATAAGAAGATCAGTTACCGATATAGATCAAGTTCCACAATCTTTCCACAGTTTGAACTAACATATGCAAGTCCTTTGTCAGAAATGCTTGAGCACAGGCCGAGTTTTAATATTAGCAATTCTGAGCACTTTGCCAAGTGCTGCAAAGCTGAAAAGTGTAGAATTCCAAGCAATAAAATCTCAAATGCAAGGATGAACTTCTAGGGGAAAAAAAAGTAGGCAATGAAACACTTCAATTACCAGCATCATTAACATGGCAATCGGTGAGGTCTATCTCCTTAAGATGGGAGCAGAGGGTTGCAATTCGCTCTAGTCCCTTCTCACTTATAAAAGGGCATGACTCCAACCGGAGGCATTCAATCATTCTACAGTTCTCAGCTATTGAAGCAACGGAATCATTCGTAAGGAGATGGCAGCATCTGAGGTCGATAGTCCTTAGGAAGCTGCAGTGAGCTACAAGTGAAAAAATCCCATCATCTGTAACGCCATTGCATTTGCTAAGCCCAATCTCAATCAAATTATTGCAGCTGTCACCAATGGCCAGAAGACTTGAGGCAAGGACTTCAAGGCCATCAAGTCTCAGTACAGTCAAGGTTTCCTTTATTGTTGACAACTTCGACAGGAAACAAGTCTCTATCTCCTACAAGTGTAAAGCAAAAGGTGAACAATCACTGGAAGTGAGGTATTTACTTCTTTTTCCTCTTAAATGAAACCGGAGATTTGTATTTTTTTTCTAAAAAAGCACAGATAGTTTGTATGACAAACAAGTAACTCTACTCACATGTAAACTATCTCCCGCATTTATTTTTTGGAGAGAACTGTGACCATCTATGAGGGAAGCTAAGCCCTGCGAAGTCACATGATCGCACCTCGACACATCAATACTCTGCAACAGATGATTTGAAAAACTCTCAGCTATTAAATATTCAAAGATAAGTTGACGTCATATTGTACAGAATGAGCATAAACAGAATCTGCATCCCTACAACACAATTACCTGCAATGAGTTGCTCGAGGTGCTTAGGAGTTCTAGGCCTTCATCGTCTATGAATAAGCAGCCAACCATTTCTAGGTCCTCTAGCTTCTCGAGGGTGGAGAGTGATCTAAGCGATTCATTGCTCACCTGCAAAAATGGAGAAAAAGGCATTTCAGCAAATTTCAAATTTCCAGATGCAACAATCAGAACTATAGTACCCCATTAGGTGTACACGGTACAACGTAAAAACCAGATAGCAGGAACAGCATGCTGCATGTTGAAATGGGCAAGAGAACTACAAATCAGTTAAACGATATATCCTATGTTATACAATGTACCCAGAGAAAATATATGTCAATTCAGCTCAGTCCAGTTTGTTTTCTAATTTTTAGTTTCACAAATGAAGAATGAGAAGCCGAAACCAAATGTACTAATCAGTTTCCTCCCCTATGCCCCTACAGGATTATCAATAATACTGCAATTCAGGGGGAGAAAGTCAATAATACTAGTTTGATTTCTCCATCTATTTGGCCTGAAGGGTATAGAATAGCACTGGAGACAGTACAAATATGTGATATATTCAAATCAAAATGCAAAGGAAAATAGGCAATATATGGTCTAACTTATTCATACTCCTAGGCTCAGCCAGGAAGCATCAAATGCTTTAGTTATAGAATGATTCTTCATATTCTATACAAATAAGTGGTATTCCAGCACATACGCTGCCTGTCCTAAACACTGAACCAATCAAGCACGACACTAAGTATTTCAGATCAGAGAATAATCTAGCCACAATGCCACATGGTAAAATTTCTAATATATATCAAATTTGTACAGAAATACAGTACCAGCTTGGAACTGCACAAAGGCGTGGCCTTTACTGCTCATTCTAGTCACACAGGCTAAAATGTGACAAATGTTCAGGAGGGAACTGGCCAAACCATAAGAAGAATCGGAATTTCTAAACAAACACCATACTAAACAGTATACTACAAACAATGCAACCTTCCGCACTCATTGCAATCATAATCCACACATCATCGAACGCGCGCCGAAGACTCTAAAGACCGATCAGTCCCCACTCCCAAGATTCATTATCCAATTGGATCCAACCAAGATCTTTCCTGCTACTTGCATGCATAACCAAACTGCACAACACACATTGTGTGGAAGCTACCTTCAGGTAGGAGATGTCGATGCTTCGCAGCTCGCGGCACTTCTTGGCGAGCAGCTCGACGCCAATGTCGGAGATCTCGCGGCACCACTTGACGCTCAGCCTCTCCAGCCCCGGGCACCCCACCGCCACCTTGGCGAGGCCCATGTCCGTCACGCCGAGGCACTTGTCTAGCGTCAGCTCCCTCAGCCCAGCCGCCGCAGCGACAGCGGCCATCTCCCTGTCCCCAGCGCCGACGCAGTGGGACAGGTCCACCGCCTCCAGCCGCGGGCACACCGCCACAACTGCATCCAGCCCGCGCCAACCCACCCCGCTCGCCCGCGCGAGGCAAACCAGCCGGACTCCCAGCTCCACTCCGGCCAGCGCGGCCGCGAGCGACGCATCATCCAACCCCGCGCACGCGGAGAGGTCGAGCAGCTCGAGAGCAGGGAAGGTGCGCACTAGACGCGGCAGCGCCTCACGCCGAAGCACCCGGACCTCGCGCCGCCGCGCCGCCTCGGCGCGCGCGAAAGCGCTGCTGACCAGGCGGCAGGCCTTGCGGTCCCGCGGCTCACGCACGCCGGCAAGCGCGTGGGCGAGCAGGTCGAGCGCCAGCGCCTCGACGCTGGCGCCCTGGATCCCCCCGGATTCCTGGCTCATGGGGGGGATCGATTCCGTCGAACAGGTGGCGAGCGCGTGCGACTGACCAAAGAAGCTAGGACAACCAAGCTGCGATTTTGGGTTCTTAGGTGGGGGTGAAGAGGAAGGAGAAGACGGCGACGAGGAGGTGGGCGTCGGAGAATGCAGCGGCGGCGGAGCATGGTAGGTACAGGGAGAGAGGGAGGTGGGGGCGGTAAGAACACCGGGAGGCTGGGAATTGTTTAATGGTGGTTGGGTGGGGACTGGGGAGTGACGTGGAGGCGTGGGATTCAACGAGGGTGACACCTGGGGCGGTGAAGGGGAGCAGGAGATTCACTAGAAGACGGGGCTAGAGGTGGCACTCGGGCCGGGCTTTTTTTTTTTACCGATTCGATGCACGACGTCACGGCTCGGTGCGATATTGTAGTACGGATCGTGCTGAGCTCGAGAATCGGGCATGATGAGCGGCACGACACTGTAGAATAGGTTGTATCGGGCTTAATGATCCAGGACATGAGGAAGAAGTCTAGCATGAAGGTCACTGACTCACAGAGTATAACCGTTATGGATGCACTAGTATCATGAACGTCACCCCTATCGTCGACACCCGAGAGAGATGGACAAAATGGGAGAGAAAGCTGAGAGAGATTGAGAGACGGTGCAAGAAGCTGCTTTCTTGTACCGTCTCTCTCTCTCTCTCTCTCTCTCTCACCAGTCTCTCTCAATCTCTCTCGTCTGTCTCACTCATTCTCTTTCTCTCCCATTGCCCCCTCTCTCGCCCGTGTTGAGCACATTCTTCTCGCTCTATGTAACTGTTCAATAATAAATAAATTTTAGTTCTTTTTCTCATAAAATTTGCATTCACTGCCTTAATTCTATGCGTCTTCGGCTCCTTTCCTCTCGTTGTAATAGTTCAAATGTGTCGGGTCTAAGCCGATACGGCACGAAGCGCAAATAGACCGTGCTTGGGCTCGTCGAAGCGCCGAAATTGCCTGGCACGGCGACACGACGCCGTCGCGGCCGAAGACGGTTCGAACATGAAGCACGATGGACCGTCTTGAGTCGGCCCGGCCCGGCCGACCGACGCCCACCTCTAGATGGGGTGATCGTCACTTTCCACACCCTTTTTTTAAAAAAAAATCATCACTTTCCGAATATAACTATAAAAATAGTTTCATTCTCGACGCTATAAGCGTCAGCAAGCAATATGTATCACCTACTGCACTTTCATCCTACAGAAGCTCCTACCGAGCTCCCAGAACGCGGCAAGCCACCAAAGCTACCGTGGTACTAGAGCTCGATTAGTTTCCGCGATGCGGGAGTACAGCAGGTGACACGTGTCGCATGTTGGCGCTTCCACGATCAAAGATGGAGCTATTTTTGTCATTACGTTCAGAATAAAGCTAGATTAAAAAGAATTGCTATAAAGCTAGAAAAATGATGAAATCAAAGATGAGATCTCTGCATATTTGGGATCAAGTACGTGAAGACCGGTAATATTTCAAGACAGGGCTTCTTCTACCTAGAGCAGGGAGAACCAACCAATTCGAGAATAGAAATGTTAGAAGTCACAAGAATGTAGCTAGTACATCATAATATGTTAGTAATACTCTCTATATATATCGATATGGTCTTTAAAACGTAACTTTGACTACTAGTTTCTATTATAATTGATTTAGAAAATCTAACAAAATTATGCTTTCACACAAGTTCTTTCTAGACAAATCTATATGTATCATTTTCATATGTTTAATTTAAATATTAAAAAGATATTGATTTTTAAAGGTTAGAAAGTTTGGTCGTACGTAATACTAAAATTAAATTCTTTTTCGATTGACGGGAGTAGTAAAGTTGGCAATGCTATATCAACATTGATCTCTTCCAAGAGCAAACCATGTGTTCATACTACTTTATAGTGGCCTAGGTCAAACGCTACCTCCAGCTAAAGATCCTAGAGTAATCAGATAGGTTATCAAATTGACGATGGCGTTGCCGTTTTCAATGCCGAATAATAGGAGCGAAAAAAACCGGAGTGGTGGGTGACATGTCCACCTCAACTTGTGTGTCGTAGTGCGATATGGTCATACACGTATCACATCCTAGTGACAAGGATGCTTTCGGTACAGGAATGCAAAACTCCTTTGGATAGTGCGTGCTATACGATCGTCGTAGTGGATCCTAACACCAGTGGCAGTCTCCACTGATTCCTCAGCGGAGATGTCGTTGCCAAAATAATTGCTTTTGCATGATCTTACATAAAGTAGTCAATAAAACCAATCGAATCCTTATAGTGGATCGACGACCAGCCCAGAACCAGACCTCAGATCGTGGCGGCTCAACTTAAAAGCTTTTTTATTATCTGTAAAACTCTACTTGGTCAGGATCAACAGCAAAAAGAGCCATCAAGGGAAAATAAACACCGTCTGGAAGAAAAAAATCAATGTAACATCTTTAAATTTTGCTCGAAAGTTCATCCAACATCCAGAACTTTGAAACCAGCTATTTGACTCTCAACCTTTACAATCCAATTCAAATAACATTATAACTCGGTTTTGTATAGTGGTATTGCTCGTGTGACGTGATAAGTAGCGGTTTTGTCACGTAGGATGGTACATTGATCAAGTTGAGGTGAATGACATATGAGGTTTACAGGAATGAAATATGAATGGGAGCTCGGCGGTAGAGAAGAGCATATAGGCCCCATCTATCATCGATCTAAATTTGTCAGCGTGTCATCTTATATGATAAAATCATCTACTCATTGCATTACACGGGCGATATCACTATGCAAAATCAGGTCAAAGTGTTATCTAGAATGGATTGCAAAATTTAAGAGCTAATTTTATAATTCAGAGTATTGAATAGACTTTTAAACAAAGTTTTGGACGGACTTTCGGCCAAATTGACATTTTACATGTACTTCTTCGTTAGCGCGCACTCGAGTCCTGCGATGGCCTCGTCTACCGCCTTACACTCCCTGACATGTGGGACCCGAGCGGAGCGGCTGGGCGGCCGGTCACCTCCGTACACCCGCGGTGGTTGTACTTATCCAAGGACGAGCCGAGCGTACCTGCTGCCCGTGATCCCGTGCTCCCTGCCCTCTCTGTTGCATTTTGCATCCACGGCAATCCGTTACTCGGTTGGATTGCCGGTTCATGAAGTTGCTTAGTTAATTAGTGCCTTAATGATTTTTTACCTGTATCCTGGCAAACTAATCGATTTGGTTAAGCTCCTGTTCACAATAAAAGTTGTGTTGTGGCCGATGATTGCTCATGGACTCATAGGCCAATACCACCGACTCCCTCCGTTTAAATTTACAAGTCGTATTTTTTCTTAGTACATAGATAAAAAGATATTGAAAATAAATATGCTACCTCTAATTATTATTACTAAACACTATATACAATGTATGCACGTAGAAAATATAAAGTGAATGCGGATATTTATTAGAGGGTATAGAGAGAACATCAAACTAATTTTGTATTGGAATATAAAATCACCCTATATTTACGGAGAAGACCATTTAAAAAATACATATGCAAACTTGAACTAAGGGGTAAACAGTAACACATAAGTATATGGTACATCGGAAAAGGTTCCTGGAAACCATATACTAAAAAGGGACCAACCAATTGAATAAGCTTTGTGTAAAATATGGATCCTCTGGTGAGATTAAATGGTTAAACAGAAGATATTACTCTTATATTAAATGGCCAGTCTAGTCACCATAGCTCTTGAACAAGGAATTATAGTTTCAGGATGAGACCATTCATGGAACACATGGACCTTCCAAGCATACTATCAAGAAAGTTAGCTGAGGTAGAAACAAAATAAGCTGTGGAAAAGCTTCCACATGCTAGTTACACTGGCGGTGGTATGCATGGTCGTCGGGAATCCTAGGATAAGTAAAGGCTTTGCATGATAAGCTCACCGACCTCTCTCTAGAATGGAAATTTTTTCTTTAATATTTTTTTATTCTTTTTTTAAAAGTAAACGTTAGGGTTTAGAATTTGCGAAAGTAGTCGCCGGTCGCCCGATCGCCCAATGTACGGGCGATCGGTGCCCGGTGTGATGGCCAGTTAACGGTCGAGCAGAAATCGCCCCGTACTGGGGCGACTGCCGTTTTTCCGTAATTTTAATTCCTATTTTTTTAGAATAATCAAATGGAGAAAAATAACGAAAATGATCATTGTACTGATGTACTTTAATATTTTATATCTTTAAATACTTGATACCTCTTAGTATTGATTAGAAATAAATTTTAACGAAAATGGCCGTCAGTCACGCACACGCTACCTTTTGTATCTTTAAATCTTTAAATACTTGATACCTCTTAGCGAGCATTTATCTCGTCGATCACGCTGCCTTCTGCATGGCGCTTGACTACATCCGATGTGCGCCACACACTGATCCCACGCACATGATATATTAGGGCTATTAAAATATCAGGAACTACCGTTAAATGTCGTCTTGATGCAGGCCAATGAGACGATTAAGGCGATCGCATTACTAGGAAGGTCCAACTAGAACAAGATAAATTTTAAAATATTAATTAACATATAAGGATTTGCATTATGTTCTGAAAAGTACTATGTGCCGTGCAAATTTAAATTGTATAAATCAATTTTACGTAAAGACCATTTAGTGTATTATGAACAAACTATACAAACTATGGCTCGAAAAATCCTGAAATAAATATGTCTTGTACTACAAAATTCGACTATAAATAAGTAATTCGACTTGCCTACCATACAGCATAATATTATATTTGTGCCACATTACATTAACCCTACCAAATTAAATTTGTAAATATTGCCTACTATTTCCACTGTATTAAATTTCTAGATACTGAATACTACATTAAATTTGTAACGTACTAAATACTACACAATCCTGAAATTTCTAAAAACTAAATACTACATTAAAGTTCTAAATATTAACTTCGGCATTAAATTTCTAAACACTACACAATCCGAAAAATTCTAAACTTTACAATAAATTTCTAAATATTAAATGCTACATTAAATTTCTAAATACCACACAGTTCTTTAAAAAAATTCTAAACACTAGATAATCCTAAAATTTCTAAATACTACACAATCCTAAAATTTCTAAATAATAAATGCTACATTTAATTTCTAAATACTACACAACCCTAAAAAAATTCCTAAATTTACCTCCACAAAAACGACGAAACGATTTTCTTCTTCTTCTTCTTCTTCTTTTCTTTCCTTCTCCTTCTTCTTTCTTTTCTTTCTCTCTCTCATTGCCTCTGCTCCCTCTTGAAGTGGACAGGCCTAAAGCCCACTCATCACCCAGTGAGGCGATTGCCCTAGCCGGCGGTGGAGTGGAGTGCAGCCCTAACGGCGTTAACGTGTGGGCATTGATCGCCCGTATATGGGGCGATCGCCCCATATACGGACAACCGGCGTCTATTTTCGCAAATTCTAAACCCTAACGTCTACTTTTGAAAAAAAAAGATTAAAAAAAATATTAAAGAAATTTTTTTTTTCTAGAATGCACCACACATTCACCTTTCAAGGAAGGACAAGTTAGAAAGTAGTTCAGGTGCGGCCCAAATCATCCGTGCATTCCACACAGCTCGATCCAACCAGCAAAAAGTATCCGATCAGTACAAGGAAAGCCACAATTTGTGCTCAATTACCAGCCCGAGAATGAGGCCCATAAATAACATGTTCCAATGCTGGAGACGAGGAGGAGGAGAAAGAAAAAATCTCTCTTAAAAAATAAAATGAAAAAAAAAGAAATCAGTAGCGTTAACCGCTGCTTACACTACACATTACTTAACTCTATCTGGACGAAACGATCAGTGATCAATCGACTCCTGCAATTTATACTAGCTAGTTCATTGCCTGAGCTAGAGGTGAGTGTGGTGCCTTGCCGATAAGGTACGGGTCTTTCAGGCTACGTGTTTAAATCATACTGTACCGTACCGGTTCGGCTCATCTTTGATGAGATCAGACACGGTCTATTTACGATTCATACCGTGCAGGTCTAGATCCGATACATTTGTACTATTACGACGAGAGGGAAGGAACCAGAGACATACGGAGCTGAGACTGTGGACATAAATATTAGGGAAAATAAACTAAAATTTATTCATTCTTGAACAGGTACAAAGTTATTACCATGTTAAAAATCTTACACCCAGTGTGGGGTACCACTGTGCGGAGCGACTCGGTGCACATGCTCGGTGTCATTAAGCATATATTCTCCATTCTCCACCTTTTAGCATCCCCGTTGTCTTCCCTTTCTCTACATACGAGGACCGTAAAAGGCGTCAACCCTAAGACAAGCCACTACATGACGCAATGTCACGACAGAGCATTCTACCCCGTGCCGTTCTTGCTTCGAGCTTGTTTCGTGCAGTGCTAGCCCAAACACGACCGACCTATATAGGCATGCCATGCCATGTTGTCCATTGTTCCCGACAGCGAGGTCCGGTATGGACCTGTTATTGGTGCCACACCAATCCAACTAGTACACATGCATATCGTGATGTGTTTCAACCGTATCGTGCCATGAGCGAGTTCAAAAAAGTACAGCCTAATGTCCAGGTCTAATTGCCTCGACTAATCAATTAATTCTACCAAACAAAGGTGTCATTTAGCTGGCTGTACATATGTCGATATGCCCACGTTAAGTTACGTAATGTTGTGCAAAATCTCTAGTTTGATCGATGCACGGTGCCATCTTATTTCCTCCGATATGACTTGCATTCGTTGGTTTATGCACATACATATAATTGAAAAAGAGCCCGGAATAAATCGGCAAATTGAGCGTACGTCCGGCCGGTCTCTAGATTTGACCGAGTTAAAGCAGAAATAATGTTCATGTAGACCTAGGCTAGGGCTACTACTAGCTGGCAGCTAGCTAGCTAGGTCGGTACACTGGTACAGACATGAAGTGTTGCACGCACTGATGATGATAACAACAACAAACGCCATAAATCTCGCCGGCCGGTGCTGCACGGCCTCCATCGACCTGGCCCCTGTCTGGCACTAACTAACGATCGATTACTGGTAGACGTACACCGCTAATTAGGGGTGAAAGATACGGACGATAGTGCTTTTTCTATACTGTAATCTATATTTTTTTTCAGATTTAGAACAGAATATAGATACATTTGGGTTATTCGGGATATGTATGCGGGACGGATACGTGATGGATTCGGATCTGAAACGAATAAAGATATACGGATAATACACGCATATATAGAGTAATATACATTGAATTAAACCATACAAGTACATGACCATAGTAGCAAGTTATATATCAATCAAACCCAATAGACGTCGTAGAAAGAATATGCAATCTGAGGATCAATACAACCAACTAATTGTCAATATAAATGTGCTGCCATAAAAAATATGTAATCAATGGGCTGGACTTTGCTGATATTCGAATAGGAATCCGGATATCCGGATCCCATCCCGTATTTACCGGATATTTATTGCTCCGAATCCGATCCCGAATATAGATTACCACCTTATTCTAATAGCCCGCACAAATGCCTCCGTCCAGAACATAGGAGCCCATGGGTTCAAGATCTCATATCAATTTTCAACTGCTGGGAAATAATTGGGGGTGCGGTAGGAAGAAATGGAGTATCCGAATACCGTCCCGGATAGTCAAATCCGGCCCCGACCAGATCTGATCCCAGATCGGGCTTGAAATATCCGGCCTATTTTCACCCCTACTGCTAATCACTACATACATGGGGCTACCAAGCAAGGAGCCATGCATATGCAGATGTAGGTGCACAGGGGCGTAGCCAATAGGAGCTCTGTTGGGCTCGAGCCCACCCTCCGGCCGCTTGACCCTAAGTACCCTCTTTAGCACTGGTGATTAATTTTTGGCATAGTAATGGCAAATGCACACACGCTCGAGCGCGACTGGAGGAAGAAGAATGTTTGTTGGGTGGTGAGCTGCTTCCTAGGCCATGTGGCTTGGTGGGCTGTTACTTGTTGAAGGTCTAATTTGGCAATTGGTAACTTCTCTTGCTGCCTGCAAAATTGAACTCAAACCCTAAACACACGCAAGGACCACAGAGAGAGGAGGGGAGGCTCAACGCCTCTCATTCGAGAGGACATGGCAGTCCATCGAGGCACGACGAGGGCGCCGAGTGGATGCCGGTGAGGGTGCGGGTGTGCGACGCAGACAACCCACCGCGGCGACGGCAAGCGGGCGGGGAAGACAACGCAGCATAAGTTAGCGAGTGTCTAACCGGCTGAGTGGGTTGACCACAATATCAAATAGGCAATGTGAGCCCCTCTTCTGATATATGATTTTTTTTAGCAATTGTAATTGTTTCGATGGATTGAATGGAGATAGGGGTGGAAATTCAGTTAATACGGTTCAATTTATTAAGTTTAAAATAAATTAATTTTTAGAAACAGGAAATCGAAATTCACAGACTATAGTAGAAAATTCGGTTTGGTTTTTTTGATTCTTCAGTTAACCGAAAAATAATACTAGCATGTCCAAAACCGACCCGCTCATGTCCTCAGTCACAAACATTGCCCTGAGAGTACAAGTGGTCCTAACAACCTACCTATCTACCAAGACAGGGAGAGGGTCCTAGCAAATCAAGCAAGACAGGGAGAGGGTACTAACAAATCAAGAAGCCATGTGTCGATGTTCAAGACCTGGGTCTCTTGATCGAACTTACGAAAATATAATTGTGGGCTCCTAGTAAACAAGATAAGGAGAATGAGGATTGCTTCTTTATTAGTCAAGCGGCTCTTACAGAGTATACATGTTACATAATGGATGCTTTCAAATATCTATTGCTTATTCCGAGTGAAATCTTCTATGCTATGCTTGATTGGATTCCAGATGCCTTCAACAGCGTGGATCGATCCCCTATTTATCCTGGTCGAAGAGATAACAGTTGTTCCCCAAAAGGGCGTCGTGTAACTGAGATGCGTCTTCCCGCCAAACGGTGCCTTCTCGCCAAATGGTGCCTTTTCTACAAAGATAACTTCCGGGTAGTTATACATACATGTCAGATAAATATCTGCACGAAGACATGTACGAGGGTAACCGCTGGTCCCTGACAGTTCACTGGTCATGGTGACTATTTCACTGGTCAGTGACGACCAGTGTGAAGTAAAGTTTTGACCACCTTAACTGAACTGGTCAAAAACTTAACGGTTCGGATAAGGATGGGCCTCGTTCTATATTGCAGGCCCATTAACAGAGTATAGTCACGAATAATTGAGGACCCAAATAAGTGTTAGCCTTTTAATCCTCGTCACTATGCCATGAATGAATCTAACACCTTGAAGCATCTCAAAGAAAAGAGAAATCTCACCTTGCCAGTCTTTCGACCTGGCCGCATCGTCAGTACCCATCTCGCCCGCATCGGTAGCACCCATTATGGGGAGCCACACGAAGAGCTCCTCCTGCGCGAGCCCCTCCATGTCACGGAGCGCGCCGAAGCTGAGGTTGTTGTGCACCACGGTGCCGATGTAGGCCAGGTCGCCGTCGTCATACTTGGCGTAGCACGGCGTCGACAGCCGTGCCTTCAGAAGCTCGTTCACCGAGTCCATGGGAGGTGAGGAGACGGGGAGGGGTCATCCATGGGAGCCGAGGAGACAAGACCGGAGCACATCGTGGGTGGAGAGCCGAAGACGCACGCGCATGGTAGGGGAGAGGCTGGAGAGGGGAGTGATTCGAAGGAGGAGACTCAGCAAAGAGATCCGGAGAAGGGGGAGAAGAATGGGGACGTGCGGATGGCGTTTCTCTCCACGTGAGGACTGAGGAGCCGAGGAGGAGAGAGATGAGGGGATGGACTGGATTTTGTGGAACATGATTCGGCTGATCGGTTTTTCGGTGATTTCAGTTTTCGGAACAAAACAACCGAACTGAAAACTGAAACCCGAACGGTATCAAAATAATACCGAACCGAAAATAAAAAAAATCGATTTTATCGGTTAATCTGGTTCGGTTTGGTTAAAAATGCCCACCCCTAAATGGAGACAATAACATATTTTTTTGATCGATTGGTGTTAAATTATGTATAGATTTTCAAAAGTTTGACAAGCGAACGTTGCACAAGTATTTCTCAAATAATGAAATACTAGTAGTAACACATGAATCGATGAGGATACAATAAAAGATGTTTAATGTTTTTATCTTAATTTAGCTTAACACTTTTGAGTACTCCACACTCCATTTTTATCTTAGCCTGCAGGTGCAGACCAGTAACTGAAGTCTGAAGCAGTAACAGACACATGCACCTGCCTCAATAATTGTACCTTCCATTGTGATACATGAATTGCATGCATTAGTTCATTTGTTTGTGCCATGATGACATGTTTTGGCTCCATGCTTGAGTAATTGATTAGTACTGCGATGCTAGCTAGCAGGCATATATGCGTGCATGCATGTACCAGCTAGGGTTTTCAATCTTCATCGAGCTAAATGATAACGAGCTAGACTCAACAAAGAAAGAAAAGGAAATCCTATCTTAGAGATCTTAGAGCACGTGCACATAGTTTTGCATGGGTAAATGGGTAATTAATCTTGTTGAGAACACGAGGATACGTCGATCTAATATAAAACATGCAGTACGTATGCTTAACCTAGACATTGATGCTAAGTCACCAACTAGAACACATCCTAGTCTGCACGTACGGTACTTTCCTTACTGGAGTCAAGGATTGTTACGAAATGTATATCTTGTTGCTATCTTTTAATTTGATGCGAGTAGTTACTCTTATATTTAGTTATTTTTTGTACTACTATAGTACCTTGGTACTGTACTCTGATATATATGTCCAACTAATTGCGCTTTTTGGTACGATCGATGTAAGTGTGAGTACAAAAATATCTCTTTTGCTGCCTCTTGTCTTCTTACAGGGAGAGAGAGAGAGGGGAAAAAAAGAATCAATGATATATGTGTCCAAATGCTTTGTACTGTTGTCCTTGGTCATCACAAACGTCAATCCTACTCATAAGCAAATGACAAATGGAGTAATTAACATACAGTACACACCAACAGTTGTCAATGGTAGTACGATATGTACGTATGATTAGCTTTCAAGCTACTGTTAGCAGATGTGTATAAATTTCCTGATGATTGCATTGCTCCACAGGGCAGGAAACTAGCATTGTTTCAATGGATCGCCCTTAATTAAATGAGGCCTTGTACAATGTATGGACACGTCTACAGTGCCATTAAATTGAGTTTGCACTGATACATCACCACATTAATTAATTGATTACTCACCGTCTTACAATTCGCATATGAAAATTCTTCTATTCTAGAGCTATCCAAAAGATCAGTTTAATACTAACCGCATATTAATACAGATCGTCTTAGGATCCATGCGAGCTAAGCAGTTTTAATTGAATTACCAGTGCCGCATGCGCAGTGAGTGAAACGAATTCCTATATAATCGAAGTTGGCTAAATTAGATTTGTACTAGTATATAGGTTCAATTAATCCACAGTGCTGCATCTATTTATGTAAATTATGACCAGAATATATAACGTGTATTTTAGACTGATTGGACAACCACTGATTTTTTTTAAAAAAATCAGAATCCTATAGCTAATCCAACTCATGGTTACGACGATGTACCTACGAAACGCGAAGAAAAAAGAGACTACACGTCTACACGTGTTGGTCCCACAAGAGATGGTCGTTTGCGTGCGGGGCCCACATTGCAGAACCAAATGAGGCCGGGACAGGCCGTGCCACGTGGAGGTGATCCATCGGTGGGGGACAAATGCGCCCATTTGTCCGTACGTATCTTGCTGTCAGCGCGCGGGCTACAGGTCAGTGAGGTCACACTCCATCGAGTGCCTGTGCCTGTGCTTGCTGCCCCGTCCGTGCACGGCGACGGCCAACGCTCCACCTGTCCGGACCCAGAAACATCTATCACTCGATCTCTCCATGTCACCATCGAAAACATCTTGCTTTTCCAAAGTATACGTAGTGCATGCCTAATATTATTCTAGATTGGCGCTTTACTTTGTTACAAACTGGAGCAAGAATCCATCGTTTTTATAGCTTCTCATGTATAGCAAGAAAAGTTAGATTTCGGTGCGGAGCACGTGTGCGTCGCCCTAATAAGACACTCAAAAGAGAGGAAAAAAAATAAAACAAAACAATTCGGATGAGCTTAGTTAGCACTCAGCGGATAGTACATATATATATTCTAAGTACCAATCTAATCTTCCTTGCAAAAAAAAAAAACACCAATCTAATAATCTGCTATATATATTTAGAATTCATCTAAGTAGTTTACCTACCAGTGGAAGGTGTCAATTACTATACTATATCAATCATAAAAGTACATGCAAGCCGTACGGGCTGAAGAAGAGCCAAAGTGAGGAGACATATCCGGACGTTTGTAACGCTACAGCAGCTGATCTGCTGTGCGGGCACAGTGAATTTCGGGAAGCGAGACGAGTCCTCGCCTTGGCAACAGAGCAGAAGAAGGCAAAAGCGCCTCGCCCGCTGTAGCTGTGGGACAAAGCCAACAAGAAGAAGGAATCAAAGAATCCTTTGCTCGTGTTGTGCTAGCTAAGCTCCATCCTTTGCACTCACTCACACACTCAGTGGCAGTAATGCTCATCACACAGTGCCTTCTAGCTAATGCGTGAGGTTGCTAGCTCCAATGGCAATGGGAGCCAAACACCATCGGAAAGGGATTGACTGGAGAGAGAGAGAGAGAGAGAGAGAGAGACGCGGAGAAGAAGCACTTCATCATTTGGGTGCATTAGGGTGTGGCGTAAAATCATTCATATATACCAGCGAGACTGCGAGAGTGCTTCAACTGTAAAAAGGAGGTTTGATATGTAACTGCTACGTACGTCTGTTTCAATGCGCACGCTGCACGCAAGCTATGAAATAGACTAAAGTGCGGATTTCATGCAACCATATGGATCCCCAGACAAAACCACCTCCTCCTTAACCTGCTCCGTCGAGGCACCACACGCCCTCCTCCGCCCTTTATAAGCAACCAACCCAGGGGAGGCAGGCAAATCCACTCACGCGACAAAAGAAACCCAGTTTTCCATTGAGAACTCTAGAGAAACTGCGTACGTGTGCGTTGCGTCAGTGTGTTTAATTATCATAATACATGCCATGGCCGGCCTAAGCGTCCTCTTGGAGACGATGGCACAGCAGAAGCAGCAGCATGTGTCAACAAGAACGCCCCAAATCATAAGCAAAACTACCCTCCTAAACACCACCCCAACTAACAAGAACGGCAGGTCCTCCTCTTCTTCTCGTGCTCCCATGGCGATGGCGGCGGCGGCGGCGGCCACGACGAGCTCGTTCCTGCAGCGGTGCTTCTTCTGCCTCAGGGAGCTCGCCGACGGCAAGGACATATACATCTACAGGTCAGTAGTAGTTCTTAGCTGGCTAGTACAGGACAAGCATACTCCTATCTGTAGTCCTATATATGGAGTTCTGTTTCTGATGGTGATTGATCGATGTGTTGGGTGCGTCATGCAGAGGTGACAGGGCGTTCTGCAGCGACGAGTGCCGGTGCCGGCACATCATGATGGAAGAGGACGGCGCCATGAACTGCTCCAAGGACGCGGTGGCGCCGCGAGGCCGCTCCCGCCGCCGCCAGGCCGTCGCCGGTGGTTTTGCATACTAAGTATGTAGGGAGAAATCAAAAGGCAAGAAGAGATCGACAATGGAGGCGTTGGACCATGGTGTTAATTAACGTCCCCAACTCCCCATGGTTTGCACTTGCAGAGGAAAGAAGGTGCACTAGGGAGCTTTGCTCTACTGCTCTAGCTACGTGTGTTTTACGTTGGATTGGATTTTGACGGTTCAGATTTTATCTGCTTGGTATACTGGACTGGGGTTATATGGACTGGTTTGCGAGAGTGAGAATGCCTTTTAATTAATTTGAAGTCTTGAACGTGTGAGAAATTGGGCTAAGTGGATACTGGTTGAGTGTTTTTGTCCCGAGGGATTTCTTTGATCAATTTGCTTTTGGTTTCTCCAATTTGCTGCTTGCAATTTGCTCCTCCATTCGATTTGATGTTTCTGAAGATATTTTTAGATCGAAGGCCAACGGCCCCGCTTTAAGTTATATAAAACGAAAACGTCGACTGGGGATACCAGCTTACAATGATGTACAGACAGGAGAAACAGCCCTCATACAACTCACAATTTGTGAAGATATTCAAAAGAACATGTAGTGTCTAATCAGCAAAGGATTTCAGTTGAATGGAGGCCTCTTCCATCTATAAAAATTATCTAGTGCTACAAACATTAAGGATCCTAACCCGTTCAAAGCTAGAATGCAAGTATTTTTGAAGGATCGATGCACACCAAGAGGAGGTGAATTGGTGTAAACTAACATCTAAATCTAATTTTTATACTTTTGTTAATTCTGAAAATTACTAAAGTAGTGATTAAACCGAAAGAATCAATCTATGATAAAGAAACTAAGACCATGAAATAAAACTAGATTAAACAATCAAACTAAAAATAAATGTACATAAACAACAATTAGTAGATCGAATCCATACTCACTGAATTTTCTTAAAAAATACACATAAATATTCCTTTACATGAAAGCAAAATCTCTCATTTCCCCTTCTTTTCTACCTTCTCTCTCTCTTCTTTTGCTTTTCTCCGTTGCAGCACTCACATGTAGGGTTTACAAAATCACTCAAAAATTACGAAAATCGAGCGTATCGAGCCGGTTTAATATTTGAAACCGCTTGGTAAATCGGTGGAGTTCTAAATCAAATCCAAAAAATTCAAAAAAATTAAGAAATATAAAAATATGTTTAAATTTTTTGTGAGGTCTTGAGGCAATAATGATGATCTGTAAAATTTTCAAATCATTATTAAATATGTGTATTTTAAAAAATTTGATAGTGCTACTATCTTTTTATATAATGTTCTATTTTTTATTTTCTATGAGCAATAAATGAAGTATAATATTTATAAAAAAATTTGTGAGGTCCAGATGTAATTATAATGATTTATAAAATTTTCAGATAATGATTGGACATGTGTATTTTTTAAAAATTCTAACAGTGCTATTATCTTTATATATGCTCTTTTGTTTTTGATTTTCTAGGAGCAATAAGTAAAGTCTAATATTTTTGAAAATTTTACTAAATGATCCTTGGGAACTCTTTATGATAATATTAAAATTTTAGAGCATGATCAAGCTTGTGAATTTTTAGAAAAATTTGATAGTGTCTCTATTCCTTTTCATTAATTGTTGTTTTTTTATTTTTCATAATCACTAAATGATTTAAAAAATTATTGAAATTTCTCTGATATATTTTACATATCAATCTGATTTTTTTTAGTTTTTCTTCGTTGTGCCTAAAATCGCTCGAAAATTGAAAAGTGAAAATCGGTCGAATCGATCGATTTTTTTTGCCATTGTTTAACTGTCGAGTTCAAAAAATTTAAATTCAAAATTCTTCGATTTTAATCGATTTTTGAAAATAAAAAATCATTCAAAAATCGAATTTTCGATTTTTTAAACCCTGCTCACACGTACTGCACGGCTGCAGCTTTTGTTCTTTCTTCTCTTGCACAGTCGCAGAGAACTTCTGCTGCTAGTTGCTCACGTCACGTAGCATGCTCTCCTACGCCCCCGGGAGCTAATGACGTCGCGCACCTGGACGCCGCCTCCCTCTGCTTCTCTTTTCTTCCGCTGCCTCGCTTTTCTCTGCACCGCCGCCTGCTCTATTTTTTCCGACGCTCGTCTCTTCTGGTCATCCGCCGGCCGCTCGCATATAACCTGCTGCAGCCGCATCACTATTTATTAGGGCTTAATCCTAACTTTTTATTTCTAATTAACTATATGTATATCCACCTGGCTCAATACATGCACATAAAATCCAAAACTCGCACACGTACGCTGACAGCCTACCTGTCACTCTTGCATCACTCATTCGCTTGTATGGCCCGCTATTCTCTATATTACATCGTCTATCAGCGTAGACCTCTAAATGTCATGTCTCTCTGCACATGCGTCCCTTATTTGCTGCTCTCGGGCTACGTGTCACCTGTGCGGATTCTCTCCGACCAACAGCGTGCGTTCATCTCGTATGTTTGTGCTGCAACTCATGTTACAATAAACAACAAACCCACACAATACCTTGATCTTCCACAAATAAATTATTCCATAATAAATATTGTAATCCATCACAAATATTTTTGTTAAATTAATCATCACATATAAAAATCACAAATAGAATTAACAATTTACCGGTATTAGCTTAGAGAAACCCCTGTCAGTCGATAGTATTCCGACCTTGAGAAAAATGTATACCCTGATGTGCTTAATTTTGTGTTAAAGCCTTCTCCGATGGATAAAGTTATTATGTTATCAAATGCTATAGCTGCTCGCATGTCTTTGTTCTGAATTCTGATGGCAATGAAGAAAGAAGCTCTCTAACAGATGTTCTAGCCTCTATGTTTCCAAAAATTCTTTTAGCATGGACATATACCATTCAGGATGCAAACCTTCTCCCTAAGAAGCACCGTTGGCTCATAAATAAAAAACTTTGCAATCGTTTTGCTCAAATGCAGACATTCCATGTTTCTTTGGATTAGATAAGAAAGTTGGGTAACAAAAAATGGCACCACGTTCGAACATGAAACGAACAAGCGGCGCGGTCCACAAAGCCCACGAGACAGGACAGCTCGGCTGCAGCACCTCGAACAGAAAGCCTGCAGCATCCTCACTCTGACAGGGACAAAAAAAAAGACTTGTCAGTTGTCACATTGCCGATCGAATCAGTAACATTGCCAACACGAAATTCGAGATCAATCGCACAATCACGACAAAAGACGAGAATAATTGATGCAGAGAGATATCATGAAACCAGTGTCAAGCCAAGATAATTATGGTTAGCATCTTGACTATTATACGCTTTTAAAAAGAATCTTGATTATTCATGCGTTCTTCATGCCTACCAATGCGAAGTGAAGCACTTTAAATATGGCAGTAGGCAAAGAGTAGATGATGATTGGCCAGCTCTTTCGAATGGCTAACGGAATGTTCATCCCAATTTTGTGAGGTGATCGAGCTCACATCTCTTCTTCACCGATAGCGCTTAAATTCCCTGTACCTTCATCATCTTTCATGACTAGAATGCATGGTTGATACAATTCCATAGGATTTTGGAGAAAAACAAATTACAGCGAGGGCAACGAGTGATGCTACCGTGCGGCTACCATGCCAGTGATGTTTGGGAAGGCAGTCAAAAGAAAATGACAGGTCTAATCGGCAGAGAATTGCAGTAGAGTTTCATATATTTAGCCAGTGAATAAAAATCGAGGCTAAAATGGGAGTGTACATCCTCATAGAAGAGTCTCAGTCTCCTCTGATCTTCGTGTTAGTGTTTTTATATCGGTTTATAATACCATGTAAATTACAGAGTAATTTAAATCTTCGCTATCAAACTAGCTAAAGCTGCTCGCATGTTCTGTGTTTCTGAATTCTCTATTTTTCTGAAGAAAGTTCTGTTTCTGAACTCTCATGGCACTAAAGAGCCCTCTTAAGAGTTGTTGTTTTTTTTTCGAGCAAGCTTTCACCAAGCAGAAAATGCTAAAAATGTCAAATTAATGAGGACTTAGGAAGAAGAAACATGGAAAGAAACCGCAAGAATCGGCTGAAAAACAAGGCATGAAGAAGCGAGAGCTCGGGATTTGAAAACGTGGCTACAAGGTATGGGCAAAGGAGGGCACCTACTAGGCTGGCTGGTGGGCCAATCAATCAGCTTTATTTTTTCCCCATAATTTGTCGAAAAACTTGTTTCAGCTGTAGCTAGCTAGCATTGCACACAGTTGGTTGCCAATGCACAGCACACAGTTGGTCGCGTTTGCACCTACCGCCAGCTCCGGGCTTCTGCTTTCCTTGTCAATTTCCTTCATCACTGTAAAACAAACGAGACATCATCTTCCATCTCACCTACCTCCCTCCACATCTTGGTACATAGGACATCACATGCACCCATAGATGTTTACAGTTGAAGCTTATGCGGAAAAAAAAACTCTGAGCTACTCTTGAGGCCAGATCAAGAACAACCCATAGACCACGGTTTCAAAAACCGTTTTTTGAAAAACCGCTTGAAATTCGAAATTCAAGAAAACCAGCTCAAAAATCGTCAGAAATTGAAGGGTTATGAGATCAAAAACTTTGAAGGAAAAAAATAATAAAACACCACGATTTTTCACGAGAAACCACTCGGGTTTCACCGAAAATCAACCACCAATTGAATGTTTCTTAAAAATGGTTTTTTGAGCTGTTTTGGCCGGTTTTGTTAACCCTGCCATAGACCGTAGAAAACAAATTTCCAGTGAGCAGTGTCCCAGTTTGCTGAATAGTGGAATCAATTAGATGCTTGAAACTTCTTCCACACCCACAACCTCAACCTGTATCCAGCAGGGCAAAAATATAAATAAAAAAATGAAGAATGAATGAAGAAAATGGATCTAGCAGATACAGCACCATACCCCTTTCCCTCCCCCCAACCCCCCTTCCACTACACAAACTACTACTCATTTTTACACATGAAACAATCCAACGAGTCAACCCTCAACAAAGCAGTCAACTCTCAGATGCCAGTGGCTTTCATGGCAGTGTCTACACGCTCTCAGCAGCTGCTGGCTGAGATCGCTTTGGTCGCCACTCCGTGCGCGCCTTCACGATGTCAGCTCCAGACTCCAGCTGAAGCAGATGGTCACACTGGATGGCAGAAGCCTCTAGCTTGGCATCAGCAGGGCATTCCCCTGATACTGCGGTAAGCGACTGCAGCACGCTGTCGCGACCACACTCCTTCCTGTAATCCAGGATCATACTTGCAAGCTCATGCTTCTCCAGTATAGATATTGGAGCACTCTGGAAAAAATAAAGAGGAAATAAAGCTCAGGAATCTGTCCAAACACCTGCTGAATGGACTAGGAATGAGACTCCTAATAATGTCTACTTCATAGACAGCCAGACCAGATGTTCCAGAAAACAACTAAGTACTTAATGAATCGATGTCCTCTCAACAACCAGTCAACCACCATGTGATCAGGATGACAAAGCCAATTTCTTTTTGTCTAAAATCTAAACAGTGAATAAAGGGACAAGAGAAATCACCTCAAGGATCCAACCAATATATTTAACATTGTTCACATGCTGGTTGACATCAAGGTCACCCCACCTAGGCTGTTGCAGATAACAAGGGTTCCATGAGATATCTCAATCTTATACATGAGAAGTGAGAACAATGCTAATAACTGATGCATGATGATAATTAAGCATGTCTAGCCGACTTACAGTGAGCCCCTTTCTAATGAATTGCTTGGTAGCATCACCATTAATTTTGTTCCCTGTCTTGGTTAACTTTTCACTCTGCTCCTCTGTTATAGCCGAACGGTCATTAAAGTATGGTCCTATTTCTCTTCTAACTTCATCCGGCATTTTTGAAAGTCTTCTAGATTTCTTATTCATCATCACCCAAACACTGCAAACAAGGGTTGAAAGGGAACCACCATTAACAATTGCTAAAGATACCAGTAACTTACAGATTGAATGCCCTAATCAAACAGAGAAACATGATACATGCAATAAAATATTGATGGAACCCAAACCTTGTAGCTCTCAAGATTGTAAGGCCAGAATTGTAGTCACGAACATGCCAGTCTCGACGCATGCCATTTTTGCCAGCAGCAGCAACCCATGTGTCAACTTGAACCATATCTCCCCTAAAACCATAGCAGGTTGGAACAATATTTTGTCATTTTTCAACTCATGAAAAGATGTCCACAACTATATCTGAACTACAAAAAACTACATTTTAAAATCTCCTCTCCATTTTTCCAACTCAGCAAACGTAATTGCACTTCTGGCCACAAATGATAGGAGTAATTAGTAGTACTACTACTTGTTCTTTGATGAGCACCTATAATTTCAAACTAACAGTTGAATTTACAAGATAAGGTCACTGATATAGATCAGTCCTAGCTTCTTCGTTGGGCAGCCCACAGCATTAATTGCTTCCGCTTTTCTATATGATGGGATTATTTACTGCAGCACCAATAAAGGCAAACTTCCTGGTTCCTGCTCCCTTGAGGTGTGGTACCCTGTACGACCTCTTAATTAAAAATCCAAGGAAACACATAGCAGACACCATTTAATTGGGCAGCTTTGGGTAACGAATATGCAGTAACAAATGAAGTTGCTCTAGGCCTATAGGGATAAACTTACTCTCCGTTATTACATAAGTGATGTTTTGGGGAGAAATTATTGTTCTTTTAAGTGATGTTCTACATTTCATGACAACATACGGCAACCACTGTCACAATGCTGGCAAACTCAGGTCTTGAGGCATTGAAACTTTATGTTGCTCGCACTAAAGCAAGATAATGAGAAGAGAACTACCCGAGTAGTGAATTTTGTTTGAAATGCAAAGAGCTCACTTATTAATTCATATTTCATTCAGTTTATCTCTGGGAAAGCTAAGCACATGCTTATTCCCACTCAAGTAGGACCAATTTATCTAGTATGTAAAATTAGTTTGGTTATGAACTCCATCAATGATCAAACAACAGTGGAACTAATGGTACTTTTTCTTGGTCCAAACAAGGTGGAAGCAACCACATTTCCTCAACGTGAGACCTCTCATGAAAAACAAAACACTGATTTCCTATAGTGGTAAAATTTTCAACCCCTGTTCTTACAGGGCAGCAAAGGCAAACTTTTTGCCCAGTTGTAAACAGTGTTATAAATAACGGCCGTTAAAACAGTAAAGGTCCCCCGCATGTTACGATTATGGATATTTCAAGGTTTGTCCATTTTATCGGGCAGTTTATTCGATTTAACGGCCATTAATGTTTAATAGGCCCGTTTTATCGTGCCATTTATTTGGGTAAAGTTGCAATATTGCCATACGGCATAGAACATTATGACATACATGAGATGAAAGCTAGCTTTGCTTTTCATTGTCACTTGAGTTGTTCATTCATTTAATTATGATTCTTTAATTACATTCACATAGTGTCATCTTTTTTCTTCATGTCACCGCTGTGGACAATTGTTGATAGCCTGGTAGGTCCATTCTTTATGCATGAAAGAAGATGAATTAGATGCTTATTTTGTTACAGCAAACACATATATATTTATCTGAATTGTAAATAGTAAAACCATTTGTAAGACCGTTTACAAGGCCCCTTACCGTATAAACACTAAAAGGTGAGGTGACTGTTCGTTAACTGTTTACTGTTATTTAGAACATTGGTTGTAAAAGACTAATACAATTTTCATTAGAAACCAAATGCATGAAAATCCAGACTTATAGTCCATACAACATTATGACATGCTAAATTTGACAAGTAGGAACATGAGAAATGAATCTGGTTTAGCTAAATACTACTACTATCATAGTAAGAAACCAAGGACACAAATAGCTGTAAAGTAGTACATGCAACCATAGTTACCAAATTCACTGTAAACCCCCACGAATCGTGAACTGGATCCGTCAAACCCAAACCGGTTTAGGGTACGGGTTTGTGTTAGCAATGGAAATTGAAAGAAAAGGTGGCAAACTGCGAACCCGAATCCCGTACCGTGATTCAGACGAACTGCGTTTCTGATAACTACGCATACAACAATATTATGCCAGAAAAACCAAATACATGTGAACTAAAACAAAAGTGAAAAAAATAGGTGCATTCTGCCAAGTAAATGAGAATAGATGGTATGGCTATGAATTGAATTGAAAGCAAAGAAAAAGAGGGACTCTTGCTCTACCATAAAAATTGATACGATGAAGGCTTGCAGAAAAGTACCATGCGGGGTATCGCTCAACAAGAAGCTGGATTTTGCTAACAACCCATATCAAGTTTCTTTTGCTCATCTCCGGTGTAGCCCCAAAACCATCTCCAAGAAGACCGGCAGTCCTCACATGGTTAAGGGCCGTTTCCTGAAAAATCTCATATTATTGCCGGCTTGATAGAAACAAATTGGATCTATAGTGAAATAATGAAAGGTGTAAAATAAAATTAAAAACCAAACATTGTCATGATGTCACCTGTAAATGATTCATTAGTGTCTCTATAGAAGCTGTACGATCCGCACCAATTTCATAGGACCGAATTAAGAAATTCTGCCTAAACACTAGTCCGTCCTGGATGATCCTACCAAAGCCAAATGAATCCACAAGCATGTCAGGTTTCTTCGGCTTCCAGTCAAGAAGTGTCCACTGCTTCTCTGCGGCGAGGAAGATGGTCGTGATAGCTGCAAGAAGCATACTCCAATCTGGCAGTTGGTTATAGAACGTCTTCGGAGCACTGTGAGGCACAGTTTCCTCCATGTCCGGGCTCACAGTCTTGAGGTTAACCTTGGTGCCATTAACCTTGGGAAGAGCTTGAGCCTGTGCCTTTACTTGCATGGCTCCAGGAGGTGGACTAGGCTTTGCAACAATGCCACGGATACTCAAATTCTCTGGTAATTCGCCCGTAGTGTTCTTTGCACTTCTGGCTGATGTGGCCGGGGAAGACCCTGGACCTGGGAAGAATGCCGAGGCGGCGACGGACCCAGCCATGACTGAACCACCTTCGGGATCCAAATTTGCTAGAAATCACACACCAGAAGTGCCAACCTGAAGAAATATAATAAATAAAAGGAGACACTTAATTTTACTAGTGTGTACTGTATCAATTGAGAATTGTGCAGTCTCTCACTGGCCCAGAAAGCGCGAAATGCAGAACATGTTCGAAAGGGATCTCTCCAAAGGAAAATGAACATGGTTTGAGTTGACATTTTCAAGTCAGCCACAGAAAGGAGCAAAATAATAAAAATTCCCATATTTGAGTTGAGTTAACGAACAGCTCTCTGGAAACATAAAGGAAAACTTGAGGCATGAGCCACTGGATCCAGCTACTAATAGCTACCTCCTTTTGCAAAGGATCTTAGGCTTCCTGTACAAAAAAGGAGTCCACCAAATTTCCAATTTCTGAAACAATTTGAGCCCCATTCGAATCAATTTGGCAAACAAAATGACAATGTTCCAATCAAAATGTCATTTAAAGTTATGATAAACAAATGCAACCGATTTGGGAGCACATTGGGCCATTAATCCCCACCAAAATCCGAGCTTTAGCATCGTCAGAGCCCCAGCCATGCCCACCATTCCACCAAAATCGGGCTAAAAAATCTCCCATTGCACGAAACAAAAGCCTACATTGCAGCAAAAAAAACCCAAAATCCAAAATATACACAAAATCCAATCCCCAGCATCAGGGAACAGCCGCGACCCACCCTGGAACCACCAGATCTAGCGAGGGAGCCGAGAATGCAGCCGAAGAACCCATCACAGAATCCCCAACAATAACAACAACATCCTCGGGACGACTCAGCCGCCACCGCTACCACCACCAGATCGCCGAGAACTCACTCACCGTGCGCTCCACGAAACGAGCTCCAAACCAGGCGCCGCGCCGCGCCGCCGCTGGCGCTCCCGTCCCTCTCCTCCTCGTCGCGGCGCTCGAGCGGGTAGAAATTTGTGGCCTCGCCACCTCACGAGAGAGAGGAGTTTCTGATGAGTTTTATTTATTTTTCCTTGTATTTTTATTTTGTTTTTTCCTTTTGCGAAGCGGCCGCGCGAGGAAGGAAGCAGAGGGAAGAGAGCAGAGCTATTGGTGGGTGCTGCAAGCGGCGGGCATACGTATCTAAATACGGACGCGTGTACGGCAAGCGTTGGTATACGGTACGTGTAGCTGTATGATTATACGGCGATTACATTGGGGTGGATTGGAACGACGAGGCTGCCCCTGGGTGGATGTGGTTTGGTCGCTGGCCAGTGGGCCCGACCCCACACCAGGATTGTACGCGATATTTGCAACGTGGTGTTGGTTCAAACGGTGACGTGATGTTCAAATTCAAGCAAACAAGCTGGGAAAACCAAGCATGCTCTAGCCTAAACAAGTTTGTATTGCATCTGATCGATTGAATTAATTAACGTCTCGGGTCGAGAATCAATGTGCGTTTCTCCAAAAACTGTGTATCTCGGAGGTGCAGTCCATTGTGCTCTGCTGAAGCAACGATGAAACAAGTTTATATTGGACGATCCGCGAGAACTGAGAAAGATGGTTTAAAGTCAGTTGTCATGAAAGTGAAAGGATCTACTTATTTCAAGAAAAAGAAGTAAGTGATCTTGAGCGAGAGAGAAGGTTTTCAAGGTGAAAGTGTAAGAGATTGATCTCCTATTATGTATATCCACCATGTAACCTAGCTTCCACATAATGGATGCCGACTCCAAAAAAAAAGCGTCATGTTCAAATAGTTCTAACATTTTTTAATCTCCATTTTCACTTGAAAAGAAAGAATACTAGACAAAAAATCTGACTAAGAAGGGAGGCTAGACCAAGGATTGAAATCTCGATTTTACTTTAAATATCGTCTGTGATCAGAGAACGAAATTTCGGCGAGATCTCGGACATTAAAACAAATTCCGGCCGAAATGCAAAAACAGAATTTGAATTCCGGTTTTGTAGCCACCGGTATACCCGAGATCTCGCCGGTTTTGCCGACATTGATGATGTTGTCCTAAAAATTTCAAATAATTATGAATCTTGTGGAATTTTTTAAAATTCAAACATTATTACTATCATAATAAAACGCTGACCAGTAATTTTGAACTGAACGAGAAATGGGACAAATCAAGTTAGAAATATTTGTAATTTTTTGTGAATGATTCTATCATATCAGTAATCTTTCCATAAAATTTTCAGGTGATGATGAAGCTCGAGGGATTTTTAAAAATTCGAAGAGTGGTGATGTCCGGATGGAAAATGGTTGAAAGTATGTTAGAAAATTTTGAAATTTTAATTGGATGATTGTGATGCATCACTATTTTTTGTGGATACTTGTGAAGCATTTTTAGTGTTCTCATAAATGTTTTACATCACGATGAAATCTAACGAATTCCCAAAAAATCTGAAGGCGGTACTTCACAGTTTTTGGACTTCAGAGCGCGTGCTTGCATCGTTTACAATTTTTAAATGAGTAACCAAAGCATGTTTAAATTTTTTAAAACTTTTACGCAAGGGTTCTGAGGTAGTTATTAAGCTCTCGTTAAAATTTTAGATCTTGATCAAACTCGACAAAAATTATAAAACACCGACATTGTTACTATCTTATTTATGCTCATTCTGTTTTTTTATTTTTTACATATAACATTTTAAGTTAAAAATATTTTATAAAATTTTGTGTATGATCCTAGGGTTCTGAAGATGGTACCATAAATTTTTTATAATATGAAAAGGCTTCTACAATTTTATAAAAATCCGATAGTGTTTCTTCCGAAATTTTAAAAGATCTCAAAAAAATATCTTTTGGACAAATTATCACGGAAGATCATTTCTCTAAGGGCTCTTGACTTGATTCCAGTCAAATCCGGGCTTCAAATCGCAAATTCTAGACCACAATGCCGAGATCTCGCCGAGAAAAATGAGGTTACTGTAGTAATTCAAACCGTCATGGTCCGGAAACCGAGATCTCGGCAAAATCTCACGAAATTCCGGCGAGATTTCTATCCTTGGGCTAGACTAATTGACCGAGCGAGACTTTATCCAACTGTTCTGCATCCATCTAGCAAAGTCGCGTGAGTTTGATCGTATATTCGTATTACCCTGACTTTGGTACAGGTCAAAACGGAAAAAAGAATGATTTTACAAGTTTGATCATGTTCCATCAATGCTGTTTGAGTTGAAGTCATGCAATTTCGTTCGTCCATACTATTTCACAGGCAGCTGAAAATTTCTTATTTCTCTGTCGATATCTTGGCCGTTTGATGGTGTTTTATGATCTGTGCTACGTCTTCCAGACTTAACGGGCCTGCCTGGCTGACCGGGTGACGATTCTATGAATTTGATCCATTAAATCCCGAGCCCGTTAGGACTTAGGACATGTATTCGTCTCAACTTGGCTTCTCTGTTCGAGCGGGGAAGAGGGAGAACGACTGAACGAGAAGAGAGTCGACGACGGCGCCGAAGAGAACGCGTTTTCTTCGGCGCCGTCGGGGTTGAGGCCGGGGCTGTTTCGTTCGTTTCTGCTACTCCTTCGATCCCAAGCAGGTTTTTCTCGATTCTATCTAGTTTTTGGTTGATCCTTTGAGCAAGCTTGTTATTTGTTGTTATTCTGTTTAATGGATATTTTGCGATTCGAGGTTAATCGGTGGGGTTAAGCCTACTTCAAATGTTTTATCCCGATCTGCAATCACGGTGTCTCGTGCATAGTTACCGGATTCGTTATAAATCCTCGGTATCACAAACTGGATTCACCGAACCCGAATCGGTTTAAGTTGTGGGTTCGTATTCGTAGTGAAAATTGGAAGAAGAAAAATAACGAACCGTGAACCTAAATTCCGTAGCACGACTTGAATGAATCGTATTTCTTGCAAGCATGGTCTGGTGTGGCGTAGGAGGGGTGGGGATGAGCGGAGTCTGCGTCGGATGAGTCATCGTCGTCGTGGGGCTGTGGCATTGCAAGCATGGTCTGGTGTGGCGTAGGCGGTGGTGATTGCGTGGTGTCTGGTTTGATGCAGGCGGGGACGGAGTAGGTATTAGGTACGGGACTAGGAGGAAGGAGGAGGAGAAAGACATCAATGGAGTACCAGCTAGCGCTTGGATTTTAGAGGAGAGGACCTGAACGGCAACTTATTAGCTTGAAAACACTTCTCTCGATCCTCGTAGCATCAGTCCAAAATGGCTTCCAAAGGTACGTACTATTTATCTGTCTTCATGGATGATGATATTGATTTATATACAGGCTAGCAAACTATTGCAGCATATATCAGCTGCCCGTATCATATATTGCGCAGGCCACAGGCATGTCACTTGAGTTAATTAATTGCCCCCTTTCTTAATTTATGAAATATGCAAGCAAGCTAGCTAGCTATAATTTCATTGGAATCATAGTGGAAGATAGAGTATGTAGATGGTTAGTTGGAATTTCTGCAATTGCTCAAATCAGTGTTCGTTTTGGTTCTTTCCGCTGATTTCTTCCTTTCTAATTTCCTAACTGAGGTTTGGGATGAGTTTGGGCAGTTAGTTTGTATAGTTTCTTTCCTGTTTTGTATTTCAGTATTTGTATAAACTAAGACCCCCATCAGATTTTAGTATGCAGTTCGTCACACTAGTTGTAGCTAGCCGTGCTGATCCTAAATGAGATTTTCCCTCTAGACTCCCAATCCACATGCATGCTCAGCACAAGAAGGAAATGAGGATTGACAGTATGTCCTCGATTTGATCGTTATTCATCCACAACTCAATCCAGTTAATTTGTGCAACAATTTGCATCGCTGATCACGGTCTACCTCTAGTATTAGCTGTTTGCAATACCACTGGACTACTGTATCATCCATCTGTATCTGTATGAATGCTTTAAAATATGTCACCTTGAATTGCTAGCTTCTAATAACAAATTCAGGCTAAAGACCAGCTGAAAAACAGATTTTAAACACCTGCTAGCTATGAGATGGTAAATTTGTAAGTCTGAATGACTCAACAGATCGGCAAGATGACTAGGGTAGATTTGCAGTCTGATGTTGAGGAATTCAGTTATCTGACCATAAGAAAAACTTTGAGGTCATTTATAAGTTGCAGTGTCACTTGATGTGCAAAAATGAATTGTTGTTTCTGCAAGTCTTGTGGGATGAAAATATGCCTGCCTTGGTGTTTCTAGTTAAGTGCTTTAATGTTCCCAATATTCCATCATGCCCGAATATGTGTAGTTTTGCAGGTGTTATACTATTTGTTAGATTAGTTTATAATTGCAGTGTGGTTATATTAATATTGCAGTGTTTAATGATGTGCAATTTAGTAGTAATGCGACTGCAATTTTTTTGAAGGTTCGCATGCAAGATGATACCTGGTTTTCTGTGTGTGGTTTTGTATTTCCAAATGAATTGTTTGTGGCAATCAAGGTTTCTTCTTTTCCATGGTATGCAACATAACCTGGTTCTTCCATCTTGCTTGGAAGTTGGAACTTGCAGGTCAAAATTTTGTAGCTCATTTTATATTTTGTTCACCACGGACTTAACATATTAACAGTAACATGTACATAATGTATACAAAAAACCTGCAATAATAAAACGTGCATTCCATTTTGACTAAAATTGCAGTTCAAATCATTTTGCAATTTTAGTTCATTGTATCAGCAATTTTGTTTTAAATTATTTTCTAATGGGTCATTGTGTCTATTTTTCAACTTCTCTAATGTTTTTTGTTAGGGTTCACATATAGTTCAGGACATTTCTGTCCTCTGTAGTTTTTTTAATTATTATTCAGAATGTGACTTTTATATTTTGTAAGGGTTCACTTAGTTCAAGACGTTTCTGTCTTTCCTAGAATTTGTTTTGATGCTTCAGTTTTTGACATGTGCTTTATGTAAGGGTTCTACTAGACCAGGTCATTAGTAGAATAGCGTCATTATGAAGTTCCATTGTGATATTTCATACATAAATTATTTTTCATTCTCCTTATGTACTCAGTATTGCAATGTCTTTCAAAATTTGTTTGTAGCAATTGGACCAAAGGGCTAATAAATTCTATAACTTGGTATTCTCTTTTTAATGTAAGGTTTGCAAAAATTAGTTTTAACTTCAGCAAGGTAGCTTGATATTAGCAATAAAGTGTAATTTTCATATGAATAAATCCTTTCAGTCTATAAGTTGCATGCCATTAGTACTAAACTTTCACTTTCATGTAATCTGCAATTTTAGTAGATTGTCAGCGCAATTTCCATTTTATGCCATTTTTTTTTATCTTAGGTATGAATTTTATTGTAGCCTTTTTGTACTCCTTCGGCAAGATCCTAATCATTCTTCTCACAACTTTAAAGTTAGTAAGTAGTGCCCGACACCCCTCAATCCATTCACTATGCTATTCATACGAGAATACATGTCATCTCAGTTTCGTGAGATAGCATAGTAAACGAGTCAAATTGTTCTTTTAGGACATACATTTTGGCTTCTTGCACATTAGACGTGCCCTCGTGAATCTCACGGAGAGTAGTCCTAACTTCATGAACTATCGAAAGATTGCTCATTTGATGGAAGATATCAATACTCAAGGAGCCAAAAAGTGCATTATTTGCTTCAGTATTGAATTGAAGGTCTTTGACCTCAAAATCTAAGGGAGCAAGTGGATTAAGTGGTACCGGAAAACCGATCTTAACAATGTGCCAAACATCTAAGCTCCTAGCCTAAAGGTAACCCCATATGGACCTTCCAATAAGCCTAATTTGTTTCATAAAAAATAGGTGCCCTATGGGGCTTCATATCCGCTTCCGACATCCTTACTCAAGACGGTTATGTTCTAATATGAGCAACTAGGATCTAATACCAATTGAAGTGGATCAGATGCCTAAGAGAGGGGTAAGGGTACTGCTATACCCTGTATGTATGTACATATCGAATACTTTCACTGTACGTAAAAACACTTTCGGACATTGATTCCAATGTTGTTGCTATTACCACTCCTATCACCATGTACTATTGCTAGTCTGCATGTGAGACCATGTGAAGGTCCTCTCACGTGTTGTGATGAGAATTGGCACTTTGGTTTGATTGAATTTGGGATTTGCTTTTGCAAAGATTCATCTTTGTAGGCCAGATTATCCGAATGGGTCAAATCTTCCGTGTGGGGTGGTTGATCTGGTTGGCTGGACTGAGGTTCACAATTTCGTTTCGCTCGCGAAAAACCGTGAAAAACCGAACGGTTTGCAAATTTGAAAATCTTGAAATTTGGTCAAATGAGATCACGAAAACCGCGGTTTTTGACTAAAAACCGCTCGGTTTTTGACTAAAAACCGCTCGGTTTTTGGAGAAAACTGCAAAAACTGCCCGAGGTTGGAAAATTGGGGGAAAATCGAAAAAATTGGGAAAATACAAAAAAAATATTGTAAAATTTGTAGAAATACAGGGAAGGCTAAAATTGAGTAAAAATATAATAAATATATAAATAAAGTATGTGAAAACGTGAAAAAATTCCAAAATGATCTCTCCTAAATTTGAAAAGAAATCGACATGACCTTTGCTATATTTTAGAGAATTAGAAGTTGTAAGTTATGTATTTAGCAATAATATGTCAATAAATAATCTTTCATTGCAATACTACAATCACACAAGTGCAAAAATCGGCATTTATATAACTACAAAGCAAAATCATTTGCAATTTCACTACCATTTACTTATCAACACCATTTGCATTATAATGCATTTAAATTGAAGTTGTGGAGTAGGCATAAGCATAGCTTCGTCACTCTTCCATTGTCGCAAAAATGACATGTTCGACCTACATGAACGGAACATCGAAAACCGATGACAGAAGGAAAAATGGTGAAAATATAAGAATAAATTGCAAAAATTGCAAAAAAAATTAAAAATGTAAAAAAATCCAAATTAATCTATAAAACACATAAGATAAATTTTTACAATTTTTTAAATCATTTATTTCTTCTAAAAAATCTAAAACAGAAATTAATGAAAAGGAACGAATACACTGTCAGATTTTTATAAATAGTAAAATGATTTATTATATTCTAAATTTTAATGAAAATATAAATAGTTCCAAAGGATCATTTACTAAAATTTTCAGAAATATTAGACTTCATTTATTTCCCATATAAAATCAAAAACAGAAGAGCATATACAATGATAATAGCACTTTCAGAATTTTTAAAAAATACACATATAATATCATCATCAAAAAATTTTACATAATCATTGTAATGACGTTATAACATCACAAAAAAAGTTTAAGAAATATTAGACTTCATTTTGTGCCCCTAGAAAATAAAAAACTGAAGAGCTTATATTGTGACAGTATCACTGTCAGAATTTTTAAAAAATGTACATATCTGATAATAATCTGAAAATTTTACAGAATCATTAGGATTACCTCAGGAACGCACAAAAAAAAAATTCAAAATTTTCTGACACATTTTTCTAAATTTCTTCAATTTTTTTTTAAATTTACTGTTCATCTGACCGGTTTTCCGAACGGTGAGTCAGATCATTTGTCCAATGAAGATGTAATTTCACGATTATTCGGGTTATATCATCTGGGTCACTTGTAGCACACACATTTATGATGTCATTGGTCTGGTGGCCATAGGACTTTAATGCCCTTTATAGAAGACTTCAAGATAAATCTGTTGGTGATGTTTTTAGGGCAATTGTGAGTTGTTTATAATGAGATATTGCTACGTGAAAATTATGGTGCATATGGAGCAAGGTTGAATAGGTTGATGTCTCTAGGGTACTGGTGCTAGTACATATATGTTGTGTGATGCATTTATGGATTGACTTGGGTAAAGTTGGAAAGAACTTGTGCCGAAAATGATTTGCTTGGTCCATTGTTCTGCATGTTGTTTAGAGTCAACTATGGTCAACAAAATAGGAGGATCGGGACTTAGTTAGAGAATCAAGGTATAGAACTATCATGGAGGCCGAGTGAGGTGGTTGGACTCAACCAATGCACAAGATGGACAAGAATCATGGAAGGCTACAAGTGGTCAAGGTCAAGCAGGACATGTAGCGCGCAAGTGACTTGGGTTCATTTGCAAGCGAAGACATTTTCATGGATTCGGACGTGTGAGAGACTTGGTGGGAAGTCATTGGAGTCACATGGAAGGTGATGAAGCATGGTGATGTTTTGAGGCAAAGGGATCGAGAAACATCGGTTGAGGGGCAATGTGGTCATTTGCCCAAAACCGAAAAGTGAGCGGTTTGGAAAACCGCGACAAAAGGCCTAAGTGTATTAGGTCAAAGAGAGTTTGTGGAGGACAAAACTCGATAGATTCGAGCTATTGGAGCTATCGCTTTGAAAAGGTTGTGTGTGTTAAGTAGAAAACACAGTTGTGTAATGGGTTAACGGGTTTCCATGGGTATGCATGGTTGGTAATATCCACTTTGTGACCAGATTAGGGTTTCATGTGAGCCTCCACTGTATAAGGGGATATTAGAGAGAGATTGATAAGTTTTGCACTTGAGCCTCCAAGAGAGAGACTAGGGTTTGTTAAGTGCTGCCCTTAGGGTTTTGTTCTCCGGGTGGAGTGTTTGTTATCCTTCTTCTCTGGTGGTAATAGAAGATCAAACTTTCTCCTCCGTGATCTATTTTGTGTTTTTGTTTGGTTTTCTTGCTTTCTTGATGTAACGTGTTTCTTGGTTCCATCATGTTCGGTTTGTGGTGTGATTTGGTTTCCTAGGATTTGTAGGAACTCATGTAGGACCATCTTTGTAGTCTAGATCTCACGAGCTTGAGTAGATCGTGTTTTCTTTCTTTTGCTCGGTTCTTAGTTAAGCACTTTTCTCTAAAATGGATAAAGGTTATAGAACTTTGACAACGATCTTTAAGAACGTTGGTTGGAATATATTCTTGATATCACAGGGAAGTTGTGTTTTAAATTTTAAGCCATTTGGAGCACGGCTTGAAAGTATATATATCGTCGTAACAGATCGATCCTACACAGTCTGCCATGTATATATTGTCGTTTATTTCCAGGGGCGACAAGTGATCTGCATGCACGTGTTATTACCTACTGTATATGTTTAGTTCATCGTGCCTTCAGAAAGAATGCTCAGCTCATCTGAAAAGGCCAGCGTAAAACGGTAGAAATTAACACACTATCTTGTAGCAGCAACTCCCAGTGAGAACTTGTTTTTAGTTGGATGAGATCTATTTCTCTTTACTTTCCCTCAAATGTTTCTTCATTCTTTCGATTTATGTATTGGAATTTGTAAAGACTCGTATTTGTTAATAAAGAAATCTACATGTTCATTTATAGATATATAGAATGCGCTACGATATATGGCCTTACTTATATGCATATGGAAGGCATGCGTGTAAATTGGAAACCGATTTTTTTTGAATAATACATTTTTTAACTTGTGCACATGGTGGCTTCTTTACTTTATTAGATAGAAGATTGTCTCTACATGTTCTACTTCTATGATATATATAAGGTTTTTTTTGTTAATCACGATTCTTAATTAATCAGTGCAGTTTGGAAATTTTAACCAAGTTGTGTGAGGCAAATTGCTATATTGACCGCCAAATCGAAGTACACACAAAATGACAACAGTATATACAAGTAAAAAAAAACTAGAGTTGTGCTTCTGTTCTATGATTTTTTAAGCTGCACAAACACGAAAGTATGAACTATAAACAATGATCACTATTTCTAGACGTGGTTTTTCTTCTTCTGGATCTGTAAAGCCTATACAAGTGAACTCTCATTTTAATATTGTTAATACTATTTATGTCTATTTTGAATCTCGCATGAATAAGAATGTACAAGTTGAAGTTGCTTATGGATTGAAAAAAAAGAGATGCTTGAACTCTTTACATCATAGACAAGATTTTGATCAAAATGTTATCTAAGTCGTATTGCAATATAACTGTTTATTTTCAGATCTTCTAGGATGTATACCAGGAATAGAATATTATTTCTAAATATGTTCTAATATCATAAATGCCTTATGTACTATGTACAATATATTTGGTTTTAATTCATGCCAGAGGAGAAACCATATATATATATGTATGTATGTATATATATATCTCTACTACTTCTAATTAGGAGTTGGTGGCAGTGGTCCATTCTCCTCTAGAGTATCTGATTCGTTGATCTGACATGAACGACTGAGATAGAAGAGTATTTAATCATATCTTATATGGAAGGATTTTATCATATCTTTTATGAATAGAAATATTATTTTAGCATATCTCTATTCACATGTCTATTCACATGTTCTTACTATGTAAGGATGTTATTCATATATCTTATAAATGGAAGGATTTTCTCATCATGTCCTGCATGGATAGAAGGATATACTCACCATATCCCATAATACGAGAATTCTATCTCATCATATCTGGAAATGCATAGATTAAAAGGAAAGAATCGCGCAACCAAATCACGTGCCAATTACGAAGCCATGGGAGGAGCATCCGGGTGGCCGCCAAGGCCGCTGTGATCGGCGGCTACCACTCTGTCTCCTCCGTCTGCCACGCCATCCCGTCGTCCTCATCGTTCGCCCCCTCTGTCGCCATGCTCGACCTCAGGGACGCCTCGTCGAGATGTGCGTAATGCGACCTCCCCCGCCGTGACACGCTCACAACCCCCTGCTCCTCCCCCACTCTTCCCCATCTGCATGAAGCCGTCCTCTCCCCCGTCGTCGCTCCCGTTCAGATCCGGCCTCAGCTCCGCCCCCGCTCTTCCCTCCCGAGCGTGCTCGGGCACGCGGCCTAGCTCGGTGGCAAGCGAGCTCGAACCCGGCGCGGTCTTGAGTACTCGGTCGCAGACATCCCTACCGACCCTGCGAAAGGTCGCCAGCTCGTCGGCCAGCTCGGACCAATCCGCCTCTACCAACTGCAGCGATGTCAGGGCCACGTCGCACGCCGTGGTCGCCATGTCGCGGGCCTCCACCGCCTCCCTCCACACCTCGACGGCGTCGCCAAAGTTCCTCTGCAGCTCTGCAGACCGGGATAACATCAGAGAGCGCACCCTACGAACCACGATTGCAAAATCAATTAAAGAGTCAGGTCACTTACCGGCCGCGGAGTTCGTCAGATCGCGAAGCTCCTCCTCGGCCTTGGCCAGCTCCTCCCGGGCGGCGTCGCGCTCGATGCGCGCTTGTTCGGCGCCCTCCTGGGCCCGATCCCGCTCGCCTTGGAGGCGGTTCGCCTCCGACGCGCGGTCTCCTCCGCGGCAACGATAGCGTCCTTAGCGCTGTTGGCCGCCACCAGGAGACTCAAGCTCGGACACCCGTGTCCTCAAGGACTTATTCCCCCGCCGCTCCTCGTACAGGACCTGCGCGACCTGGCCCAACTCTTGGCGGACCTTTTTCGCCTCTTCGTGCCCGCGGGCTAAGCCCTCCCGAGCATCGCGCAGCTCGAGGCGCAGTCAGTCGTACTCTTCCTCAGCGGCCGACCTCCGACCGTGCAGACGCTGGAGGAGCTCGGACTTGTCCCCCGAGCGGGCCCGCAAGTGCTGCAAAATGCAACGCCCGGTTAGCTCATGATAAATTTGTCGAAAGCTGCAAGGGCGGGGTTATGTCTGACTTACCGCGCCAATCGGGCGGATTTCAGCCGTAATCGCGTCCGCCGCCCCGCTACAAGACTCGAGGAGGAGAGCCAGGCCCTTCTGGATCTGGCTCACCTTGGCCTCGGCGCGCCGGACGCCCTCCTGCAGGGCCTCCCACTTGTCGTGCTCCGCCGGATTGTCCAGTGCCAGGGACGGCCCGCCGGGCTGGTCGTCTCCCGACCCGGCCAACGCGGGCAAAGGCGGCCGAGCGCACCGCTGCCGCGACAAAGATCGGCGGTTTGCGTCTCTGGGGGTCACGCGGCGCCCCCCTGCGGCTCGGCGACGACCACCTCCAACGCCTAGACCTCTCCCACCGGCGGGCTCCTGGGCGGCGACGTTGGGATTCCCCCAGGAACCCGGGCCGCGCAAGCCGGTGGACTCCCCGGCGGTGGCGGCGGGAACTCCTTCTCACCCCCCTCGGCCTCTGGGCAAGGCCTCGACTCGCCAAGAGCCATCGGGACCTCCACGCGCTCCGGCTCAGCCGCTGGCACCGCGACTGTCGTCGGCTCCGACACCGCCTGCGATGCTTTGACCTGTGGCTCCTCAAGCCCCGCCGGCTGCGGGGATGGCGCTGACCCTTGCCGGGTCTCCGCCGGACGAGCCGCCGCTGCCACAGACGTCCCCTATAAGCTCAGCACAAAACAGTCAATTAGCAATTGCCCAAACTACCCTGCGGCAATGCTACTCGGGGACGAGAACACTTACAACGCCGAGCGGGTGCGTGGCAACCGCGCCTTCTTTGCCGGTCCCCCGTGCGGAGGCGAGTCGCTCCTCCGCTTCCCTGAGGGCACTGCCACCAGGGGAGCCTCCGTCTGAGGCTCGGCGACTGTGGCACTCGCGCCGGCGCCCTCGATCGAGCCGCGACCAGTCGGCGGCGCCAATTCAATCCCGTGGTATGGGTCCTCGCCGTCGCTGTCGTTGCCGTCGCTGGAGGTCAACCCCAGACCAGCCGATTCAACGGCGGTTGTATCGGAGACTTCCTCGCCGCGCGCTCTTGCTTCTTCTTCCTCTTCCTCTCCTCCTTCCGCTTCTTGCGGGCGGACTCGCGCAGCGTGGCCTCCGCGCGGGCCACCGCCCTCAGCTCCTTCTCTCCCGGCAAGCACGCCCGGGAAACCATCCCGGCGAGACCCTGGATAACGCAAAAACACTAATCAGATCGACTACTAAGAGCTAAGGGGAAAGAGGAAAGGAGGAAGGGATCTGCTCGGATTACCAAGTTCGAGGGATTGCGTGAGGAGAATGGCTCGGGGTGGCCACCCGCAGCCTCGGTAGCACTCCTACCCGTGATGGTGGACACCCTGGCCTCGATCTCCGACGCGGAGAGCTCCGACTTCACCGTCCTCATAGGGTCGGACAACCCCTCATACCGGAACATGGGGCGCACCCTGTCCATCAGGGGTTGGACACGCATCTTCATGAATGCGCGCACAACGACATCGCCGGTCAGTCCTCGCTCTCTCTGGACTTTGATCCGGTCGATAATCGCATCCACTCTGTTCTTCTCCTTTCGATCGGCGCCCTGGGTCCACTCGGGCTCGCCACCGGGAGTCGGCCGGTGAAGGCCGGGGCGCTACCTCCTAGGTTCCGGGCATAGAACCATTCGGAGTGCCACCCCCGGTTCGAGGACGGCATCTTCACCTCGATGTATTCTGACCCGCGACCACCGCGCAGTTGCAGGGCCACGCCGCTTATGGGCGCAGGACCGTCCGATGGCTTGTCCCTCCTCAACCGCGCATGGAAGAAATGCCTCCAGAGCGCCCAATGGGGCTCGATCCCCAGAAATGCCTCACACATCATGATGAAGATCGCAATGTGGAGCACTCCGTTTGGGTTAAGATGGTGCACCTCCGCCTTGTAATGGTGCAGCAGTCCGCGGACGAACGGGTGCAGCGGGAGTCCGAACCCGCGCTCGTAGAACGAGGCGGGCACGACGATCTCATCATCCCCGGCGAGGGGACAGCGACCCCCGTCGGCACCTTCCACCATGAGACGTCCCGTGGGGGGAGGAACCCCTTCCTCTCCAAGCCGAGCGCGCTGGCGGGTTGGGCGGAACACTCCGGCCACGACATCTCCGAGGCAATAGCAGCGAAAAGGCGAGGAAAGGGGAAGGTGGGGATCTCTCTTCTCCGGCTCCTTCGCTCTGGTTTTCTCTTGTCTCAGGCAAAGGCAAGAAGGCGAGGAAAGCAAAGGCAAGTGACTTGCATAACGTCCCCGCGCCAGATTTATAGGAGCCGAACAGGCGCCTAGCCGAGCGGGCACCAGTCGAACAAACACCTCCTCAGGTGAAGCATCGCACGCCCCTCCCCCTCGGCTGCCACGCCAAGCCCCTGGTAAACGCAATGATTTCCAATTCCTCTCTATGCATCTAAGTCTGATAGGACTGCAGGAGATGCAAAAGACACTGTTTCGAGCAGCGCACCCTATGGCCTCTCGGTCTCTGCCTTCGGGCCGGGTCGGCTGCTTCGAGGCGCGTGCGAAAGGCCCGTTGGGTCGCTGCGGCCCCAAAGTGGCAGAAGAGCTCGATAGCTCGCGCCCGGGGCCCAGTCAAAAGCTGCGGGTTCTAAAGGCATGATCCACCAAGTGGACTCAAGCTGCCCCAGCAGAAAATTGAGCAAGGGGTGAGGACAAGGCGAGCCTCCAGTGGGCCTCTAGTTGGGTTGGCGGACGACCCAATCGCCTTAACTCGTGTTCGAGACCATACTTCATGCTCTCCCGTGGAACCCATCGATGGGTGACAGCCAGCTGTGCTCTGGGTCGGCAGACGGCCCAGAGTCCGATACGGGATCGAGTAAAGAAAGGTTCCTCATGGGTCGCCCCAGTGGGCCGGACACCCTACGCTGGGATCGTCCGCTTGGAAAGGTCCCCCTTTGGGAGGGATCTCCAGGTCCCACTCGGATCACCCGTTATTAGCTCCACGAGCACGGCGTTCAAACCAACGCATGTAAACGCGCGTTCGCTCACCCCCTCTAGGTCCCACACCTACGAACGGGGCGTACACCTGGGATAGACAGCGGCCACTCCTCTCATAGCTACCCTCTCCAGATGGGGACTCGGGATGGACGCCCTACGTCCAGCTACGACGTAAAACGAGCACTCGGACACTAGAACCTCCCGAGAGGCATCCAGTCGTCCGCACCGACCAAGGCCACGTCCAGCTACGACGTAAAACGAGCACTCGGACACTAGAACCTCCCGAGAGGCATCCGGTCCTCCGCGGCGACCAAGACCACGTCCAGCTACGACGTAAAACGAGCACTCGGACACCAGAACCTCCCGAGAGGCATCCGGTCGTCCGCGCCGACCAAGGCCGCGTCCAGCTACGACGTTAAATGAGCACTCGAACACCAGAACCTCCATAGAGCCATCTGATCGTCCGCGCCGACCAAGGCCTCGTCCAGCTACGACGTAAAACGAGCACTCAGACACCAGAACCTCCCGAGAGGCACTCGGTCGTCCACGCTGACCAAGGCCGCGTCCAGCTACGACGTTAAACGAGCACTCGGACACCAGAACCTCCCGAGAGGCATCCGGTCGTCCGCGCCGACCAAGGCCGCGTCCAGCTACGACGTAAAACGAGCACTCGGACACCAGAACCTCTTGAGAGGCATCCAGTCATCCGCGCCGACCAAGGCCGCGTCCAGCTACGACGTTAAACGAGCACTCGGATACCAGAACCTCCCGAGAGTCATCCGGTCGTCCGCGCCGACCAAGTCCGCGTCCAGCTACGATGTAAAACGAGCACTCGGACACCAGAACCTCCCGAGAGGCATCCAGTCGTCCGCGCCGACCAAGGCCGTGTCTAGCTACGACGTTAAACGAGCACTCGGACACCAGAACCTCCTGAGAGGCATCTGGTCATCCGCGCCGACCAAGGCCGCATCCAGCTACGACGTTAAACGAGCACTCGGACACCAGAACCTCCCTAGAGGCATCTGGTCGTCCGCGCTGACCAAGGCCGCGTCCAGCTACGACGTTAAACGAGCACTCGGACACCAGAACCTCCCGAGAGGCATCTGGTCATCCGCGCCGACCAAGGCCGCGTCCAGCTGCATCGGAACCTCCTGAGAGGCATCTGGGCGTCCGCGCAAGGCATCTAACTGCCCGCACTCAAGAAAAACGCCCGTTTACCGACTACCAACCCTCAAGGGCTGGATTAGTCGGGGAAAACGCCTAAACAAGCTCATCGCATAGACAGGCACCACAATCACAAAAGAAAGGGAAATTTTATTATAAGCCGAAAGGCTCAAACGTTACATAATGCTACGTAAGAGCCTAACAACTACGCCCGACGCGCGCGCCCCATTGCCTCCACGAGGACGCTCCTCACCGCGAAGAGCTTCGGAATGGCCTCGAGCAACGCGTCGACGGCGGCGTTGTCACGGGCCACGGCCTCCTCCTCCTCTGTGAGTTCGGCCTGCGCCCGGTCATACTCAGCCCAGAGCTCGGCCAAGGGATCCTCCTCCTCCACCTCATCGTCATCACCAAAGCTGAAAACCAGCGGATGCGACGAAGCCATCGAGAGGTTGCAAAGGGGGATTCTGGGCTGGGGACAACCGTTCAAGCAAGCGGTGATACCCTTATATACCCAGATGAAGGGAGGTCAAACGGTTCCGGGTAAATGCAAACGCGGGAAGACGAAGCGGCCTTCGCCAGATTCCGAGGCGGTCGAGAAGACGTATGGTCAAAAACGTGCCAAACCATGCGCGACATGTGCAACGAAGTAATTAAAGGCTTCCGGCGACAGAGATACCCTTGACCAGTTCTCCGGCAGCTGCCAGATGCGCTTGAGCACACCAGGTTGGAACCAACCGACCAGGTCAGTCGGATCGGCCGACCAAGTCCGGTCGCCGCGCTCGACCATGTTTCGCCGACCAAGCTAAACCCCCGACCATATCTAACGAACTCGCTCGGGGGTTTGGGGGCTACTGACGAGTACTCATACCATGGGTACCCCAATGGCCCGGAGTGACGAACGGGCTGCCTCAAGCCCGGCTTCGACCAAAGGCCCCGCAGGGCCACAAAAGACGCTTGACCCTAACCTAACGAAGCTGCCCCAAGCTCGTCTCCGACCTAATGGGGCGTCCGACCACCGCCACAAGTCGGACTACCCACGAGCTCCGACCAAGCTGAGGCAATCTCCGCCAAGGGCCAAGTGTTAGGCCTCCGCCGGTCATTAGCCACGTGCCCTACGGACACGACAACTCAGAGTGACTGTGCGGGGGCAGGTGGCTCCTTCCCGAGGCGGCAAGGAGGTTACCGAAGTCAAGCTCCGGTCTCATCGTCCAGACACGCACGGAATGAAGACGCGCTCCCTCCCGAGGCAACGTCAGCACCTGACAAGCTTGCAGAGGGCTGGTGCGCTATTTCTCGATGAAACGGCAAACTGCTATGCTCAATGAGTCCACCAACCCGGCGTGGGGCGAAGCGGACGCTGACCAATCGCCAAGACGAAGGACCAGAGCTCCTAGCACAGACCGCCTCCTCTTTTCCTTCCTTCTCCCAACTTCCCGTGTAACCTGCCCCCTCCGGCCATATAAAGGGAGGCAGGATCCTCTGGGAGAGGGGCTCCCTCCTCTCGGTCTTCACGAATAGGCTGTTTTCACTCTCACGTATTCGAGCTCTCAGCTCCCGCTTGTAAAAACCGTGCAGTCATCTGCACCCAAAGCAATACAGCACCAACACGAACTGGAGTAGGGACATTCGGCCCGAACCAGTATACATCTTGGGCTCCTGAGTCTAACCATTCAAAGGGAGGGAACGCACGGCCCCTTAGACTTAAAAATTCACTCGCCGGTGCTCGAAACGCCGACACTGTGCACTGCTCGACAATATAATATGCTAAGATTACTGAAGCGACAAGTTTAATTTATGAAGAAGAATGGTACTTATATTACTGGGCATTCAAATGCAGGGCCACCACGCCGGTATGTGACGCCGCGCGAAGGCATAAGCAAGGATGTGAAGATTGTGCAGCATGCCAACATGACCATCTACTTCGGTGGCATAAACCTGCACATTGAGAGGGAGGGCAATGACAAGGAGGATCTTCTCCTGCCCAAGAACCGAACAGATGAGATCATCCGTGTCGCAGCGGCCTCATCGAACCCGATCGTCCTGGTCATCCTGTCGGGAGGAGGCGTCGACATCTCCTTTGCGCAGAACAACCCCAACATTGGTGCCATCCTGTGGACCGGCTACCCCGGTGGTGAAGGAGGCAATGCTACTGCCGACGTCATCTTGGGAAGATACATCCAGGTAAATGCAAGATCCCTTCGTGTACTGTCCTATTTCTTAATGCAAATTCGTTGACGGATAAAAATATAAAATGCTTCATCTAATTGAACAGGAGGAAGGCTGCCATTGACATGGTTCAAGAACAAATACATCCACTAGATCCCCATGACATCCATGGAGCTGCGCCCGTCAAGGCTCGGCTACCCCTACAGGGCGCACAAGTTCTACGACGGACCGAGGTGCTCTATGTTGGTTCGGCCCGAACTCTACGTGTGCAATGACAAACTCTTCAGCTTGAGCTTAAATCGCAATCGAACAGGAGCACAAGAAAGATTTCGTTTTTGACGTGAAACTGCACACGTCCTTTTCTTGTTTCTCCTCAATTTATACGCAATGCTTACATGTGTCCGGATTACAATCCAGCAGACCAAAACGAAACAGCAACTTCCTAAACCAAAACAACAAACCGACTCGGACACTATTCCACATCCGAAACCAGAGCAACAACACTTCATATTCTGAAAACTGAACAACAAACTGACTCCGACTTCTAACAAGACTAAAAGAAAAACAACTATATTAACATATCAATCTCCTCCTTAATATGGTTGTCTTTCACTTCTTTTGCCGACGATATGTATGCCGATTCTCTTTCTCATTTCTTCAAACTTTATTCTTCCAAGAGACTTTGTCAGAATATCAGCTAATTGGCCTTTAGCAAGAACATGCTGCACATTGATAACTCCTGATTCCACACAATCTCTTATGTAATGAAACCGGATATCTATGTGTTTGCTCCTCTCTTGATGAAGAGGGTTTTTGCATAATGCAATTATAGACTGATTATCAATCTTGAGAATAACTTTTTCAGCATCCATCTCCAACATATTAGCTAGCAAACGTCCTAGCCATACTCCTTGACTGTTGCTGCACATGCTGCAATATATTCCGCTTCACATGAAGATAAAGCAACCACCTTTTGTTTTTGTGAGTTCCAACTAATTGAATTCGATCCAAGGAAAAATAACATGCTTGAAGTACTTTTCCTGCCATTTGTATCTCCAGCTAAGTCGCTATCAGAGTAACCGACCAGCTCCATATCTTCTCCTTTATCGTAGACACACCCAAAATTCAGTTTACCTTTTACATACCGCAATACATGCCTCATAGTTGCCATATGTTCGGTTGTAGGCTTCTCCATATGTCTACTCAACATGTCAACAGAAAATGCCAAATTAGAACACGTGTGAAGCAAATACCTAAGACTGTCGATTATGCTGTTGTATAAGGTTTTGTCCACCGGAGGATTCATGCTTTCCTTGCTTAACTTTAGACGAGGTTCCATCGGAATTTGAGTTGGATTGCAGTTCTTCATGTCGCATTTATCCAACATTTTTGCTGCATATGCAAATTGGCAAAGTGTAATCTTCCCGGAGCTCTGACAAACTTCAATTCTCAAATAATAACTTAGTAACCCAAAGTCACTCATACTAAACAACCTTTTCATTTGAGACTTGAAATCTTCAATAGCTTCGGTACACTCTCCAGTTATGATTAAATCATCCACGTAAACTCTAACTAGCAAATTCCCTTTCACTTGCCTTCGTTTGTAAATTGTGTGCTCTAATGGGCATCTTTCAAAACTAAGCATTTCAAGAGTTTTGTCTAACTTTGAGTTCCATGCTCTTGGAGCTTGACGCAGGCTATACAAAGCTTTGTTCAATCTTAGCACCTTGTGCTCCTCACCTTCTTTCTCGTATCCCGGAGGTTGCAAAACATAGACCTCTTCTTCCAAGTCGCCATTGAGAAAAGCATATTTAACATCCATATGATGAATCTCCCATCCTTTATGCGCCGCGATAGTAATGAACAAGCGTATTGTTTCTAGCCAAGTAACAGGAGCGAACACTTCATCAAAATCAACTCCTTGTCGTTGAACATACCCCTTTGCTACTAACCTGGCTTTATGCCTCACGATCGCGCCTTGAGTGTCCTTTTTTAACTTGAACACTCACTTCAAGCCAATTGCTTTGTGATCGTTAGGCAATGAAACAAGTTCCCATGTCTTGTTCTTATCGATGGAAGATATTTCATCGTCCATAGCTTTTCTCCATGCTAGCTCTCCTTTAGCTTCGCGAGTTCCTCTTCTCCTAACAGACAAAGTCCAAAAAAAATCAGCTCAATTGAGGACGTGGCATCACGTATACCTTTTAGGCTACGCTCCCACCGTGGTGCTTCTGAAGTACTTTCATCGGACGTGGTTGGCAGCAAAGCTCCTGGAGATTGGCGCCCCCAACGTTGCTGCTGGAGTACTCGGTGAACATGAATCAGGATTTCCTAATTCGGTGCTTGTCCCGCCAGTGTTTGTCCTGGCGTTGCATGTCCCGCCATTGCTTGTCCCGCCGGTATTTGACGTGCCCAGAACATGCGCCGAACTGGACTTATCTAGTTCTTGCACCGGTACTTCTTTGGTGTAGCGTCTCCTGGCCTCACTTGCATGCGCTGACCCAGACGGACCAAGAGCATGCGTCGGCTCGGATGGGTCAGGGTCTTGCGCCGGCACGGGTGTGACAAAATCTTGCGTCGCCGTATCCGGGTTTTCTTCGTGATCACCAGAACTTGCGCCGGAAACACTTGGATAATGCACAGTGAAGGTATCAAGTACCTGTCTCGCTTATGACGAGCAAGCTATGTTCCACTGCCAAGTCTTCTCCTCAAACACAGCATCACGAGTGATGACAACTAGCCGTGTTGCCGGATCGTATATCGGATATCCCTTTGTAGTCAAATCATAACCAATAAACACCATATGCTTGCTTCGATCAGCTAGTTTGGGGAGGTGCGGCGTCACTACCTTTACATGTGCAATGCATCCAAAAATACGAAGATGATCAACATTCGGCTTGCGGCCATAATATGCTTCGTAAGGAGTTTTGCCGATTACACTTTTCGTTAGTGCTCTATTAAGAAGATAGACAGCAGTCGATACCGCTTCTCCCCAAAATTCACCTAGAACACCCTTGCTCTTCAACAAACTCCTTGCCATGCCGGTCACCGTCTGGTTCCTCTGTTCTACTACTCTATTCTGTTGGGGAGAGTAAGGCGTCATGAGATAACGCATAATTCCCAATATCTCGCAGTAGTCATTGAACTCGTTCGAGGTAAACTCGCCGCCGCAATCAGTACGCAAAGCTTTTAGCTTTAAGTTCTTTTCCATCTCTGCTGCAGCCTTGATCTTCTTAAATGCCCCAAATGCTTCATCCTTACTTTTAATTAGAGCTAGCCACATGTATCTCGTGTAGTCGTCAACCAACAGTAGGAAGTACATTTCCCTCCATGTGTGGCAGGAGTAATTGGCCCGCATAAATCTCCATGCCACAACTCATGAGGAACTTGAGCTCTGTGTATTGTGCTGCAGCTGGAAAAGAACTTCGTTGTTGCTTGCCGATCAAACATCCATCGCAGATGTGTTCCACATGCTCGATCATAGGCATACCGTGCACCATCTTCATGTGAACAAGATCCTTTAAAGCATGAAAGTTTACACGACCATACCTTGCATGCCATCGCCAAGCTTCCTTAGTACTTCTTGTCAAGAGACACTCTGGATATGCCGGATTAATGTGTAATACATAGAGCCGGTTACTTGATCTATCAACTTTGGCTATCAATCTGAACGTCCTGTCCAGGATAGACATAACTCTGCCTTTGACTTCAATCTTATAGCCGTTCTCATCCAATTGTCCGAGACTGATTATATTGCTTCTCAGACTTGCGATGTAATAAACATTCATGAGGATAGATGTTCTCCTATCAAGCATTCAACCAACACTGATTCCATTCAGATGTCAGGATATGGCTCCGTTTGAAACCTCCACCGACCCCCTCGCCGCGGTTCGCTCCGACCGCGGCAGCCACCCGTCCCTCAGCCCGTCCCTAAGCCCAGATCGCTTCGCCCCCAGTCCCCACCTCCCTCCCAAGGCTGACGACCATCTGGCGCCCCTCGGCTCGCCGCTCTTAGTCTACAACGGTCCCATCAGCATCAAAGGCGCCGGATCTACTGCCGGATATCTGGATTCAAGTAAATATGCCCGCGCCGACAGCACTTCTGGGCAGGGATCTTCCGCCTCACACCCACATTTCCTTGGCAGATCCACTCGTAGACTCCACAGGCTCGTTTGGGACCTCTCCGATGATGATGTCGCCAGTGAGCCTTTAACTCCCTCCCCGCCTCGGCCTACTCCGACGCCGCAGCCTACGCTTGGCCATGAGGCCTTTACTGCTCCTCTCAGAGACCAGGCGATGGGGGAGTCAGTTCCACCGGCTCAGCTCCAGGACGGGAACAGTGCATTTCAGCTCCGAGAGGCAAAAGATTTGGGGGATCCCTTAAAGCGCTCCCATGCCTTCAAGACACTGTTGCTAGTCACCATTAGCTCATCTTCAACCAAAAAATTCACTACTTCTCCACCGGCTGCCTCCCAAGCTTTAATTCCAAGCAATCCTTCTAGCAAGCCTTTTCCAAAAGCTTCAATCTACAGAGCTTTAACTCCTTGCAACGGCCGCCTGTTTAGGCCCCTGGTCTCAAAGCTTCAGCATGCTGGTGCTATGTTCCATCATCTTCAAAGCCTGCGCCACCCCAAAAACCTGCGCCACCTACATCTTTTGATGCTGACTGGATTCCGGTTAAGCCGAGGTTCTAGTGGCGAAGGCGTCTTCCCAATGATCCGACCTTGCAGTCATCTAAGCATGGTCAGTTCCAAGCCTCGTCTCTATTTAAAGGCAAAAGTCTTCTGCGCACCAAAGCCATTCCGCTAGCTCTGAAGGGCAAGTGTTTTCGTTGTTTGGCCTCATACCACAAAGTCAGTGCGTGCAAGGACCCGATTCGGTGCCTCAATTGCAACCGCTTCGGACATCTTGCACGTCGCTGCCACTGGCCAGCGCCGCCCCGCCGTCCGCCTCCTGCTTCACCCACCATGGCTGCCATCCACTGCAGTCCAGAGAATCGCCCTGCGCGAGCCTTCTGCTCTTTGATCTCTTCTGAAGTGATGGCCAATGAGACATCAAAGCTAAGTCAGCATGCGGCTCTCCTGGTCGTCACGGGCGATCGATCCTCGTCTACGGTCTCCAACACCTACAGGGCGGTGAAATCCATTGAAGCTAGACTAGGCATTCCCTGGGCTGACATGCGAGTCACGCGGCAAAGCCTGGAGGATTTCCTAGCCTGGTTTGATTTTCCGGAGCAATGGAACATGGCAGTGCATGCTAGGCATATTGATCACGATGGCTACGGGTACAACATCAAGCCATGGCTTCTTCACAACAACTCCTCCCAGACGACACTGTGGTTTCGAGCGCGGATTGGCTTGGAGGGCCTACCTCTATGTGCCTGGAACCAGAATGCTACGGCCGAAATGCTATCAAGATGGTGCTGTTTTGACCGCGTTGATCGGCAGTCCCGACGGCGGGAGGCGTCTAACATTTTCTGGGTATGGGTCTGGGTCCCAAGCCCTGATGTCGTTCCCAAAACCTGCTCATGCACTGTCTTCGCTGAGGACCGGAATGGCCGGGCTCTGCGCATCTGGTCCGGTGCCCGCGACGCCTCGCCTCCACGGTCGGCCCCTCAGAAGGCTTCACCTACGAGGTCCTCATCCACCTCGACCTTGTTGACGATTTCTCGCCAACCGCAAGCTCAGGTGATGCCTCCAGTCCGAGGATTAAATCCTTCGACTGGACGCTAGGCATCGTTGACGGCATGCAACCTCGCCCCGTTAGACAAGCTAACGTGTGATGCCGCCTTGGAGATCGTCTCAGTGGCCAATGTCCGGACGAAGACGAAGATCACCATGGCGGTGAACGCCGCAGCTGTCACGAACGTCGCTCTGGGGTGGGCCACCACCTTGCACGCAGCCGCACCAAAGACCTGACGCCATGTGACAGGAGGGATAATCGTCGCACTCGAAGCCCACGTCGCTAGCAAAGAGCCTCTCACACTGATGAATCTGATCTCTGCCTGCTTCGCGGTCGTTGAGAGCATCTAGGCTCCCTTCATGTAATTTGTGTTTAGTTTTTGGTTTTGGTGTTGATGACTTAAAAAAAAAGGCTACTCAGTGAAAATCAAAAGAAGATAGATCAAATAGTCAAGGCTAAGGTGTTTGTTAGTTTTTGGCTTGAAAGTATATCTAAGCCACTTAGTTTAATCGCCGGTCTATTAAGAGGGACTATCCATACGAAATAATCTTGGATCATGTGCAAAGTCGCTAGAAGATTTCTTGGAGCATAGAACTTTCTTGAAAACATAATTCTATCTTAGATAAAACTTCTCTCTGGCTCAGGCGCTCAAGATCCTTGTTTTAAACTTCAACCGAAAGTACATCATGTACGCGGACCAACCTTTTCGGTCCAAATAAGAAATTTTCTTACGAGCACACACATGTACGCCGACCAACTTTTTGGTCCCGCTAAGAATCCTCCTCGTTTCTTTGATCAAATATTCATAGGACAAATCTAATTTCTCTCATTTGTGTTAGTCCAACACAAAATGATTTTCGCCTCAATTACCTTTTTGGTCCATACTAAAGTATCAGAAAATTAAAGCATGATAATGATCTCAATTCTATGTGTACGTCGGACCATCTCTTCCGGTTCGGCGCAAACAAGCTTTCCTCTGATAAAACCAGTCTGTTTTTTAATGTACGTCGGATCATCTTTTTGGGTCCTGCGTAAACTCTATTCTCTGGTACAAAGTTAGATCAAATCTTGTGTTCGGCGAACCTGTTTTTCTGGTCCTACGCTAACATGGCTTGCTTGGCTAAATGAAATCCTGTTCGACGGACTAAGTTTATCTGTCCGACGAAAATCCTTTGTATATGCCAGCAAAAATCATCTGATCTTTTACCCTTACGACGGACCGTTTTTCTTGGTCCGGCGCAGCTAAGTCTGTTTAAGCTCAACTGCCTCTCAGAACCATGTACCCCGGACCGAAATTCTCGGTCCGGCGTGTGTGTGCAGTTTGACTCTCGATTGGCTCTGTTAGAAAACCCTTTTAAAAAGGTAGCTGTTGACCTACCCCATCTACCCTGCCAACTCCCAACGGGCAAAAGACAGGTGTAACGGTTATCTCTGTTCAGAAGCTATATATATAGATGGCCTGTGCTCAAGAAAAACAAGCGATTACTTTTTCACATCCTGAACATCTTTTCATTCACATACAACTCTTTGATCTTTGAGATTCCAAGCTTCATTCCATCAAAGAGTTTTGAGCTTCAACTCAGAAAATTTGAAACCATCTTTCTGATTTGCTAGAGTACTTGCTCCAAGCTAAATCTAGTTGAGTCTAGCTACTGAACCAAGAGACAGGGCTTGTGGATAGTCTATTACTCTTGAAACTAGCTGTTCCTAGACGGTTGGAGAAGTTGTTGACGCGACCTATCCAATAGTGTTTGTGGAAGGCCACCATTGCTGTGAAAGGTTGAGACTCACCTCACTGGAGTAGTGAAAGAGTCAAGATAGTGGATAACCAAAAGCTATTTGAAATTAGCTGTTTGGTGGAGCAATACTTCCAAAGAAGTGCTCTAACGGGGACGTAGGAGTGATCTCTGAACCTCGGTGAAAAATTCTTGTGTTCCCCTGTTTCTGAGTTACTCTTCTTCTTGTGTTGTCTCTACTGCTTCCTTTTCGAACTCTTTTCGCTTGAACCAGTGTTGTGCTTGTTGTTTATGCAAATTGCTTCTGCTCCAATATTTTTTTATTGAGAAAAGTTTTTCCAAACTTTTAGATAATTTTTTTTAAAAGTTGCCTATTCACCCCCCCCTCTAGGCCAACTTGATCCTTTCAAGTGGTATCAGAGCGAGGTCACCCCTTAAAGCCTAACAGCTTGGGTTAAAATGGCCGAGGGTATAGGGTCAGCTTCAGTTAGTGTAGGGAGAGTTCCTATCTTTGATGGCACAAATTATGCCTATTGGAAAATTAGAATGAGGTGTTATCTTGAAGCTGTAAGTTATGATGTGTGGAGGGTTACAGAAAGACCTTTGCCTCCACGTGTCATACCCGAAGGGCAATCCTCATCTTCAGAACCTACACCTGGAGAAATAAGAAATTTGCAATATGATGGTCAAGCTAGGAATGCTATATTTTCTTGCCTTAGCATTGAAGTCTTTGATAGAGTCAGTAATTTGTCAACTGCTTATGATATTTGGACTACTCTACAAGAAATTCATGAGGGAACGTCTGATATAAAAGAGGAAAAATATTTTGTTGTCAGAGAAAAATTTGATCAATTCAAAATGCTCCCTCATGAAAATGCAAATGATATGTTATCTAGATTAAACCCTATTGTAAATGAGCTTAAAGGTCTGGGAACTAAAGTTGATGATGTTGAAGTATGCAGGAAAATGATCAGAGTTTTACCACGAGCATATCATAGTCTGATCACCTACCTATCAAACATTGGTGATTTGAAGAGGCTCACACCTACTGAGCTTCTGAGCAAAATTTCAGCTCATGAGCTCACCTTGGGTGATGAAATGGACACCAAAAAGAAATCCATTGCTCTTAAAGCCAAAGAAAAGGATCAAGACTCATCAGATGATGAAGAAGAGGAAGAAATAAGCTGTGAAGAGGACGAAGATGTAAGAAAATTGGCATTACTCATGAGATCAGCAAACAAAATCATGAGAAGGGTAAATCCTCAACTTATTCCTCAAAAAGAAACCCTTTTTCTAACATTATTTGTTTTGAGTGTAATGAGAAAGGACGCATAGCTGCCCGTTGCCCAAACAAAAATATCAAGAAAGGCAAAAGCAAAAACAAAGATGACTATGACGAAGAAAAAGCTCAAGGAAGCTACAAGAGAAGTCATCACAAGAAGAGCTACTCCAAGAAACATTGGAGGAAAGGAAAGAAGGAGGCACACGTTGGTGAATGGGTCACTAATGAAGAAAATTCAAGTGAAGACTCCTCCTCCTCATCAGATGAAGAAGAGCCAAGGTCCAAGGGACTGGCAGGGCTTGCTCTAAATGAATCTACACCACCCTCACCTTCTCTACCCTTTTGTCTCATGGCCCGAGAGGATGAAGAGAAGGTAAATGATTCTCCTTCTTATGAAGAGCTAGTAGAAATCATTAAAGAATTGAACAATGCTTTATATACCAAAACCACTAAAGATAAAATTCTCAAGAAAGAAGCTTCTAGCTTAATGGTTAAAAATGATGTGCTTACTGCTAAAGCTAAAGCTCTTGAAACTGACATTAAGGTCTTGCATGAAAAATATGACATGTTAGAAATTAGTCAAAATAAGATTATAAAGGAACATGAGAAACTTTCAAGTATTCATTCTGATCTAACCACTGACCATGCATGTCTTACTGTCTCTCATGAATCTTTGAAAACTACTCACATACAACTTGTTAAAGAACATGATGAATTACTCAACAAATACTATGAGCTAGAAATTGATAGCGAAATGAAAGGTGGAAAATCCAACAACACCTCTCTTCGCGATATTTCAATTAGTTGTGATCTTCTATCTGATGATATAAGTTCTCCTAATTTACCAAACATGTGTAATGAAAATTGCAAAAATACCTTGTATGCTAAGGAGCTGATGATAGAAAATAATGAGCTAAAAATCAAGGTTGCAAAATTTGATAAAGGCTTGGAAAAATGCTTTCTTGGTAGTGCTACTCTTGATAAAATTCTAGGGGAACAAAAGGTTGTTCTAGGTAAAAAGGGATTAGGTTATAGAGTCAAGTCTATGCCCAAAAAGAATGAACAACCAAGATCCAAAATAAATTTTGTCAAAAGTAGAGTCCAATGTTGCTATTGTCATAACCAAAGTCATGCCTCTATAAATTGTAAATTTGCCTGTGCTTCATCTGCTAAGGTTAATAGAAGGTGCATGGTTGATGCTCATTATATGCTGTTTAAAGATTTTAGGGGTAAAATGAATGTTAGATATGTTGGCCCCTCTAATCTAGATAAAAATCTCAAAGCCATTTGGGTACCTAAGTCTTTACTTACTAATCCCTTTGGACCAAAAATTGTTCAGACTAACACTAATGGACCCAAAAGTATTTGGGTACCTAAAATCAAGAAAATGACTACTTTGTAGGTAAACTACAAGAGTGGTGGCCGGCACTGGGTTATTGACAGTGGTTGCACACAACATATGACCGGTACACCAAAGATGTTCACCTCAGTTGAAAAAGAGTATGATCCAAGTCATAAGATCACATTTGGAGATAACAACAAAAGAAAGGTAAAGGGAAATGGTAAAATTGCTATCTCAAATGATCACTCCATTGAGAATGTATTACTTGTTGATTCTTTAAACTTCAATCATTGCTGCTTGCTCACTTCTGTGATCTAGGTTTTCATTGCATATTTTCAAGTAATGAAGTAGCAGTTCTTGATAAAAATGAGAAGCTTATCTTTAAGGGTTTCAGATTTCAGAATCTCTACCTTGTTGATTTTAACTCAAAATCCTCATGCATCTCAACCTGTCTGCTGGCTAAAGTTTCACATGGCTGGCTGTGGTACAGGAGACTTGGGCATGTAGGAATGTCTAATCTGAAAAAGCTTTTCAAAAATGAGCTAGTAGTGGGGCTAAAAGATGTTAAATTCGAAAAGGATAAACTGTGCAGTGCTTGTCAAGCAGGCATGCAAGTTGCTAACTCTCACCCTGCTAAAAATGTTATGTCTACCTCTAGGCCCCTAGAACTTCTGCATATGGATGTTTTTGGCCCCACCTCATATGCAAGTATAGGTGGCAACTCATACTGTCTTGTAATTGTGGATGATTTTTCTAGATTTACTTGGGTATTCTTTTTGCCAAATAAAAGTGAAGTTGGAAGAATTTTCAAAAAATTTGCAAAAAGAGCTCAAAATGAATTTGATTGTCCCATTAAGAAGATCAGAAGTGATAATGGATCTGAATTTGTCAATACTAACATTATCGAATATTGTGACGAGTTAGGCATAAAGCATGAACTTTCACCACATACACTCCTCAATGTAATGGTGTGGTTGAAAGGAAAAATCGAACTCTCATAGAAATGGTAAGGACAATGTTTGGATGAATACAATACCTCGACGCCTTACAGGCGTAGCTATCAACACCGCTCGTCATGCCATTAATGTGCTCTATCTTCACCGACTTCTCGTGAAGACTTCATATGAGCTTCGTAGGAAGAAGACCTAATATATCATACTTTCGTGTATTTGGATGCCAGGTATATATCTATAAAAAGAGAACGCATTTGGGTAAATTCCAAAAGAGATGTGATACTGGTATCATGCTAGGATATTCTTCTAAATCTAAAGCTTATAGAGTATTTAATAACTCAACTAGGTTGGTAGAAGAAACCTATGATGTTAAATTTGATGAATCTAATGGCTCACAAGGTGAGCATGAGAATCTAGCTGATGTAGGTGAAGAAGCTCTTAAAGAATCCATGAACAAAATGGAGATTGGTGATATCAAGCCTGAAGAAAACAAGGATGATCAACTGACTATGTCCATAATACCTCAAGATGGCTCTCAACTCGAAGAAGAAGAAAAGAAGGATGAATGACCAAACTTCATAAAGAGTCATCATACAATTACAAAGGATCATCCAGTGGATCAAATCATTGGTGAATTTAGTAAGGGGGTTCAAACTCGTTCTAAACAAGCAACCTTCTGTGATCATTACTCCTTTGTTTCATGTGTTGAGCCCAGGACAATTGATGAAGCTTTAAAAGATGCTGATTGGATTGTGGCAATGGAAGAGGAGCTCAACAATTTTGAAAGAAACAAAGTCTGGAACTTAGTGAAAAGACCCTCAGATCATAATGTTATTGGAACAAAATGGGTCTTCAGAAATAAACAAGATGAAAATGGTATGGTCACACGAAATAAAGCAAGGCTGGTAGCTCAAGGATACTCTCAAATTGAAGGGTTGGATTATGGAGAAACTTATGCACCTGTAGCACGACTTGAGGCCATACGGTTTCTCCTAGCCTTTGCTTGTCATTTCAATATTACTCTTTTTCAAATGGATATTAAAAGTGCTTTTCTAAATGGAATTATTGAAGAAACTGTTTTTGTTGAACAACCTCCTGGTTTTGAAGATATAAAGTTTCCCAATCATGTTTATAAGTTGTCTAAAGCTCTATATGGTCTGAAACAAGCCCCTAGGGCCTGGTATGAGCGTCTTAGAGACTCATTACTAGAAAAGAACTTCAAAATTGGCAAGATTGATCCAACACTATTTTTAAAAGACTCCAATGGTACATTAATGATTTACCAAATTTATGTCGATGATATTATCTTTGGAAGTACTAATTTGACTTTGTGCAAGGAATTTAGTAATCAAATGGCCAAAGAATTTGAAATGTCAATGATGGGGGAACTTACTTTCTTTCTGGGATTTCAAGTAAAGCAATTAAAGGAAGGGACTTTTATTTTTCAAGAAAAATATGTTAAAGACCTTCTCAAGCGGTTTAATCTGGAAGAATGCAAGCCTATCAAAACTCCCATGGCAACCAATACACATCTTGATCAAGATGTGGGAGGTAAGTCTGTTGATCAAAAGTTATTCAGATCTATGATAGGTTCTTTACTATATTTAATAGCATCTAGGCCAGACATCATGTTTAGTGTATGCATGTGTGCTCGTTTTCAAGCTGCACCTAAAGAAGTACACCTTAGTGCAGTAAAAAGAATTTTCAAATACTTAAAATACACTCCCTGTTTTGGTTTGTGGTACCCGAAAGGTGCTCTTTTCGAACTTCTTGGCTATTCAGATTCTGACTATGCCGGTTGTAAAGTTGATCGAAAAAGCACTTCTGGGGGATGTCATTTACTAGGAAGATCTCTAGTATCTTGGTGTTCTACAAAGCAAAATTCAGTAGCACTCTCAACAGCTGAGGCTGAATATGTAGCTGCAGGCAGTTGTTGTGCTCAAATTCTCTTTATAAAACAAACTTTTCTGGACTATGGTGTTGTATTTAAAAAGGTACCTCTACTGTGTGATAATGAAAGTGCAGTGAAAATTGCCAACAATCCAGTCCAGCATTCTAGAACTAAGCATATTGAAATCAGACATCACTTCATACGTGATCATGTTGTTAAAGGAGACATTATGCTTAGTCATGTAAGGACTGAAGATCAATTGGCTGATATTTTCACTAAACCACTTGATGAGGCAAGGTTTTCAAAACTAAGAAATGAATTAAATATCATTGCCAATTCAAATATTGTTTGACAATATATCCCCTAAAGGGAGTTGGTTTGTTTGTGATGCATCTCTTGATACATATAGCCCTTGGTTTCTTGCTCTAACTGAATTTTTATCCTTCAGTGGATAAAATCTTTTGCTAATGGTCTTTAAGACTACCTTGGTTTTCTGAGTCAATTCATTTTCCGAAAAATCCTCTGACTTCCAAAAAAAACTTCTCTAATTCCAAGACTCTTCGGATGATGATAAATTTACTCCATTTTCGCCAATATGTCTATAAAAGGGGAAGAACCAGAGGTCTTGGAGTGTAACTCTTCTCTTAGCCTTCTTCTTCTACCTCTAAGCTCTCCTCCTCATCATGCCGAAAAGAGGATCCAGAGACGACGAGGATGATCATTTCATCGTAGAGCTATGGAGGGACTTTGATCGCGCCATGGAAGAATTGGCTGAACAAAGAGCGGTTGCCAGTGACAGTGCCACCGTCGATGCTTTTCTTGCAATCTTCCCTGCTCTCTCCAAAGCTAGGGAGGCGCTCATAGAGGCACTCGGGCGTGTGCGTAGGGGTGAAACTTAGGTCTTTCCCCTTTCTCTGTAAAAATCTCCCGGGCATAACGTCCAGGGAAGTAATATAAATAAAGAAATTTCTCTCTAATTTTATCTCATTGAATGGTTCTTATCTTGCTTGGCTTCACTTTTGGATGATATCCACATCTGTCTGTCTCGAAATGTAATCTAAGCTCGACGCGTAACACTCTGTGTTGAATCTAGCACGAACCAACACTCTGACCGACCGACGGTATGAATAAATGAATTCAAAAGGGAAGTTTCTTGAATTAAAATTTCTTAAATTAAGAAAATGTTGCTATGAAACTCACCTTTCTATACTTCTTTCTTATCCAAATCCAAATATAATAACTAAGTCAACAAAATATCTTCTCTTATAAAATCTAGTGGCAGTATTTAGCTAACTGTCCATATTAAAAATTTGAGTACTTCAAATGAGCTTAAATTGAAAATACTTATGCTCATCAAAATATCAGACTCAAACATTAGTTGAAAACTATATTCCGTCTTTTGTGTTTTGGTTAATAATCTCAGCTTTGTATTTCTTATCATTGCTAATCGTCAGAATAAGAATCCTATCCCCTTTTGGACTTATCTCTACCAAACGTGTTCAAATATGTCAACAAAAAGATTCTCCGATTGTATCTCTTCTCTCTTTCATAAAGAGTCCTCCTCAAAGTACTGCAGTTGCAGAAGTTACTTTCCCGTGAGTTGTCAGTTTTCACAGCTTTTGCTCCTAAAAATCCGTGCTATTTATAACGCCTTCTCTCGTTTTCTGGCTTAAACCCTATGAACAAAAAGTCATCTTTCTCAAGCTTTTCGCAAGAAATCTCCAGAGTTTTTGTTCTCTTCTTCCTCGCCGAAGCTCATCCCGAACGGGTGTTTGTCAACGGCACTAAATTTGCTCTTCCTCTGCTACTAGGATCTCATAAGTTCTTCTATCTTATCCTTCTTCATTACTAGAACGAAACCATAGTTAGAACTCATCTCTTAAAATCCTCCTTTCTGTTTCTTAGGCTGTTCTTCAATTTCTTGCGTTTGGCTTTGTCAGTATTGTTAGCCTCTGGAAATTTTCATCAAGTCAACTCAGCATTTGATTTCAGACGAAAGAAACCCTAGTTAAGATGAGTTCACAGAATCCAGACAAAAGAGGTCTTTTTGAAAAAATTGCTGACAAAGTTAAAGGAAAAAAGAAAGCCAAAACAAACCAATCTCAACAGTCTAGTGGTGTGGTAAAGAAAGTAACAACCAAACCATCAAGAATACCAGTGCAATATGATTCAACCTCTTCTTCAAATGATAGTGACTATCAGCCTAGTGCAAACCCATCATCTGATGAAGAAATAGAACTCAGTGGTGAAGTGGACATAATTTGTGGACATGAGCTAGCTGTTTTAGGAGGAAGGAAATTAAGAGCTGCCAGATTAGTACCTGAAAGAATCTGGTTTCCTTTCGATAGACCTGCACTCAATGAACAATTTATCACCACTTTTCAGAGAAACATCTATATGGGTTATAGAAATAGGAGAGATAAGAATGGCAAGCTCCTGACAGCACTTTGCAGGCATCAATATGTTGACTGGAATCAGATTAGTTCTGTGCTAGAATCAGATAGAATTCTAGATTGTGTTAGATCAACTCCTGGACTAGCAACCCTCATGTCCTCAGTCAGACCAACTTGGAGTGAAAATAGGATCATGGAATTCTATGCATCTCTACTAGTAAACAAAAATAGACACTTCATTCTATTTACTATTGATGGAATTAAGAGAAAAGTAAGAACTCCTCAGTTTGAAGCTGCTATTGGGGCCTCATGTCCTTTGCTGAACAGAACAAGAATTCATGATAGGATGTTCCCTGGAAGTAGATGGAGACAGATTGGTGACATGCCTGACCTACAAGTATCTGCCCACATCTACAGAAATATACATGAGGCTGGTTTTAATGCAAATAGGGTTCATTACTTAACTGTAGAAGCCAAGGCTCTACTCCTAATCCTCAGACATATTATCTACCCTAAAACCGGTTACAAGGAAGGAGTAACCCCATGTCTTGCATGGCTGCTGCACCTGATCTTATCAAGACAACCCATTGATTTAACAGAGTACATCCTTGGTGAGATGGAAGAAGCTATATACAGAAAAATGGGTAGCCATCTTCCTTTTGCCATGCAAATCACTCAGATGCTTTTGGCTCAAGGAATCATTTCCCAGACTGAAAAGGACAGAGAGTTCAATTCTGGCCCTAAGCAATACAAAATGTCCAAGCCAGCTGTACAAGAAAACAGACCAGCAAGTATCTCCTCTTTTCAACCAGTCATTCATGAGCCTAGTGCTCAGGAGAATACAGAGATACTTGAGAATTCAGATGATAATGGAGGGGCACCAAGTCATAGCTATCACACTCAGGAATACTCTCTCCCTGCTCCTAACCTTTCATATACTCCCACAGAAATCTTGAACTATAGCTCAGAACATCTAAGTCAGCAAAGGTTTGGACAGCCTGAACATCCTGCAACATATGTCAGCTCAGAGTCTCATCATGAAGATGAGGAAATTCATAGACTACAAGAATTAGCTGCCGCAGCCAGATTCATGGAAGGACAAAGATTTCCATCTGCAGCCCATGAGCATGAAGCAGGCGGTTCTAGACCTCATCAGGATCATTCACCAGCCTTCACTCAAATTCCAGAAGATAATTCTCACTATTCTCATCATTCTGAGCCTGAACCAGTTCATGATTACAGTCATCAACTGTCTTGGTGGGATTCACAGCCAGGGTGGTTCACATCATTTGAGCAGCAATACAACACTGATCTCAGAAATGCTCAAGAAAATATAAAAGAAGAAAGGAAATTGGCTGCCCAAAGACATGATGAACAAATGGCAGCAATTCACCAACAGTAAGAACTAATGCAAAAGATCTATCAAGACCAAGAAAATCTCAGAAATGAAACTTACAGAAGATTTGATATGATCAGAGGAAATCAGTGGGATATAAGAAACTGGATTGGTGAAATTAAAACTGAACAACTGGTCATCAAAGACAGAATGTATGATCTTAACAAGAAGCAAAATGCTCAAAATGCACAGATTGACAAGTTTGCTCAGAATGTCTACAAGAACTTTGAAAAGACTGGAAGCTGTTTGGATTCACACGCAGATCAATTGGTAATTTTCGGGACTATATTGTAGACACTCGACATAACCTGACAGCAAATCAGCAGGATATTGCACAACTATTGTTGGACAAAACTGATGAAACTCAGGAACTTGTCAGAGATGTCCAACATGACTTCAGTGAGTTTACTTTCAATCCTCAGCCTGGAGATCCTGATTATCCCAGCTAGCACAATCAAGCAATGGCTTCTCCTCTTTCGGACAGAGACCAAGAACAGTCATCTCCTTCTCCTCCACGAAGAAGCACAAGCTCCAGAATGGCTAGCATGCTAAAAAGAACCTTTTCAAAACGCAAGAAGTGACCTTATTGGTTGTTGATGCTAAAGGGGGAGAAAAACTGTCTGTAGTATAGTCTAAATACTAATTGTCCTTTATGTGTTTGTTCTCTCTGCTTTATGCATTATCTTTCTTAAAACCATAAAGGCTAATGTTTCTTCTTCGTGTGTATTTATTTTAAAAATCCTCTCACGCATTCATTCAGGGGGAGTACAATCTGCTCAAGTTATTAAGACATTGTTTTCTATCAGACTAACTTGTTTTTGCAGGATAAGTAATCTCTTCGGCCCTGAGCAGTGTTTCAAAGGTTTTGTCATAAATCACCAAAAAGGGGGAGATTGAGAGCATCTAGGCTCCCTTCATGTAATTTGTGTTTAGTTTTTGGTTTTGGTGTTGATGACTTAAAAAAAAGGCTACTCAGTGAAAATCAAAAGAAGATAGATCAAATAGTCAAGGCTAAGGTGTTTGTGTTAGTTTTTGGCTTGAAAGTATATCTAAGCCACTTAGTTTAATCGCCGGTCTATTAAGAGGGACTATCCATAAGAAATAATCTTGGATCATGTGCAAAGTCGCTAGAAGATTTCTTGGAGCATAGAACTTTCTTGAAAACATAATTCTATCTTAGACAAAACTTCTCTCTGGCTCAGGCGCTCAAGATCCTTGTTTTAAACTTCAACCGAAAGTACATCATGTACGCCGGACCAACCTTTTCGGTCCAGCGCTGAAGAAATTTTCTTCTGAGCACACACCATGTACGCCGGACCAACTTTTTGGTCCTGCGTTAAGAATCCTCCTCGTTTCTTTGATCAAATATTCATAGGACAAATCTAATTTCTCTCATTTGTGTTAGTCCAACACAAAATGATTTTCGCCTCAATACCTTTTTTGGTCCATACTAAAGTATCAGAAAATTAAAGCATGATAATGATCTCAATTCTATGTGTACGTCGGACCATCTCTTCCGGTCCGGCGCAAACAAGCTTTCCTCTGATAAAACCAGTCTGTTTTTTAATGTACGTCGGACCATCTTTTTGGGTCCTGCGTAAACTCTGTTCTCTGGTACAAAGTTAGATCAAATCTTGTGTTCGGCGAACCTGTTTTTCTGGTCCTACGCTAACATGGCTTGCTTGGCTAAATGAAATCCTGTTCGACGGACTAAGTTTATCTGTCCGACGAAAATCCTTTGTATATGCCAGCAAAAATCATCTGATCTTTTACCCTTACGACGGACCGCTTTTCTTGGTCCGCGCAAGTAAGTCTGTTTAAGCTCAATCGCCTCTCGAAACCATGTACCTTGACCAAATTCTCGGTCCGTGTGTGTGTTGCTTTGACTCTCGATTGGCTCAGTTAGAAAACCCTTTTAAAAAGGTAGCTGTTGACCTACCCCATCTACCCTGCCAACTCCCAACGGGCAAAAGACAGGTGTAACGGTTATCTCTGTTCAGAAGCTATATATATAGATGGCCTGTGCTCAAGAAAAACAAGCGATTACTTTTTCACATCCTGAACATCTTTTCATTCACATACAACTCTTTGATCTTTGAGATTCCAAGCTTCATTCCATCAAAGAGTTTTGAGCTTCAACTCAGAAAATTTGAAACCATCTTTCTGATTTGCTAGAGTACTTGCTCCAAGCTAAATCTAGTTGAGTCTAGCTACTGAACCAAGAGACAGGGCTTGTGGATAGTCTATTACTCTTGAAACTAGCTGTTCCTAGACGGTTGGAGAAGTTGTTGACGCGACCTATCCAATAGTGTTTGTGGAAGGCCACCATTGCTGTGAAAGGTTGAGACTCACCTCACTGGAGTAGTGAAAGAGTCAAGATAGTGGATAACCAAAAGCTATTTGAAATTAGCTGTTTGGTGGAGCAATACTTCCAAAGAAGTGCTCTAACGGGGACGTAGGAGTGATCTCTGAACCTCGGTGAAAAATTCTTGTGTTCCCCTGTTTTTGAGTTACTCTTCTTCTTGTGTTGTCTCTACTGCTTCCTTTTCGAACTCTTTTCGCTTGAACCAGTGTTGTGCCTGTTGTTTATGCAAATTGCTTCTGCTCCAATATTTTTTTTTATTGAGAAAAGTTTTTCCAAACTTTTAGATAATTTTTTTTAAAAGTTGCCTATTCACCCCCCTCTAGGCCAACTTGATCCTTTCAGTCGTCGCAGCCTCTCACCTCTGAACGTTCGGGGGCGGACTACCTGGCGTCAGCTATCTAGATCAATGGAGCGCAGGCCAAGGCAGCTCTGCAGTGCTTTTCCTTCGGGAGACCATCTGCACCGGGCTGAGCCTCTGCTTCTCTATTCAGACAACAAGCTCCCTAGTAAGCCAGCAAAATGGGGAGAGTTCAGACCCCATGGACATCTCACCTTCTCCGACTCCCTGTGCAATGCCACCACAATTCAGCCTCGACAAGGCTCTTGCTCCTTGTGGATTGGCCAACCTGACACACCGTCCGGAGACCCCTTCGTCGACCTGATGCTTGAGGAGGCGGCCTTAAAACAGTCTCCTACCTGGCTGCCGCCCTCACCACTGACACAGCAGGACCATGTAGGCGCTCTGCCGCTTGCCCAGGGAGGTGACCAATCGGTAGTCTGCATGGGCAACGTGATCACATCTTCCGTGGTCGGGCTATCTGAGAGCCACCCCTCCCAGGAACTGACGAGTCCGGATGGTGCCCCTTTAATCAACATGGACAGTCATCAATTGCAGACGACTGCTCCGCTTCAAGATGATGGCGCTGGTAATCAGGCGACGCGCAGCCTCATCCACGAGGTGTTCCTCCAACCACCTGAGCCTATCATTCCTTGCCAGGAGCTGCTTGCAACCACTAAGGGCTGCGCGCTGCTGGGGCCTTTCCTAGACGTGCAACAGGTCGAGGCGGAGCCTCGCCAAGACGTAGCCAGCGCCTCATGTTAAAGAAGAGGGCCACCCCGACAGCAAAACTGGCAGAGGAGCTCCTCACGCGTCGCCTTGGTTTCTGCTCGGTGGAGGCGGAGTAGGTCCACCCAAATGAAGTGAAGCAGTTCAACGACCTGTTTAAGGAGACGCTGTCAGAAAATGTAATTACGGCCCTACGCGCCATTTGCTGTATTGATGATCAGGGTCAGCAGGGAGCTCAGGCTCTGGCCTCGGTTCTGGAGCCTGAACCCATGCCAAACCTTGCCTGAAGTCACTAACGCCACGCCAGAAGCCCCAGTGTCTCTCCATGCAACTCTTTTGGGTCTGTTAGCTGCCATGCATATTGTGTCCTTTATCTGATTTATGGAACTACCTTTTGCTTCTTCTAGTCGCAACCTGCTGTATTGCTACCTCCATGTCGTTGCTGTTGTTCCCCTCCTGTATCTGTAACTTGGTTCGGTTAATCTATCTATGTGTGTTCGTCATTTGATTACTTGCTCATGCGTGACTGCACCGTGCTCAGTTGGAATCTACGCGGCCTCAATGCGCCAGCTCGTCGATCAACAGTGCGACAGACTATCGATGCGGTCCTCTTGGCCATTGTTTGCCTTCAGGAATCTAAGCTCCAGAACATAGATCAACAGCTTCTCCTTCAAATTGGTGGCCAACGATTAGCCAATGCATGTTATATGCCAGCACAAGGTGTTAGAGGTGGAATCTTAATGCTTTGGGACAGCAACAAGGTCCCAGTCTTAAACCACTCCATAAACCGCTTCTCCTTAACAGCGCGAATCTCCCTCTGCCGGGACGGCTCATCCTTCTTGTTGACGACTGTTTATGGACCATCTGAAGACCATGAAAAGCCTGCCTTCCTAGATGAAATTGCCTCGCTAGCCTTGGTGTCGCAGTCGCTTTGGCTTGACCTAGGAGATTTTAACCTTATTTACCAGGCCTCAAATAAGAATCTCAATCATCAGTTGATGGCTCAATTCCGTGCAACGATCAACCGATGCAACCTCAAGGGAGTCACACTTCAAAACCGAAGGTACACTTGGAGTAACGAGCGAAGTCATCCAACGTTGGTTAAGCTCAATCGGATTTTTTGCAATCATGAATGGGACGCCATGTTCTCGGATCACTTGCTGCAGGCGCTCTCTTCATCGATGTCAGACCACTGCCCTTTGCTGTTGGCAGGTCAATCTGGGCCTCGCAAACCGCGATCCTTCAGATTTGAAAACTTTTGGCCCCGCCTTCCGGGTTTTCTTGACACTGTGCAGCGGGCCTGGAACACGCCGCTTGCACACTCAAATCCTATACGACGGCTACAGAGCAAGCTCACGAACACTGCAAGAGCTCTTCGCGCATGGAGCGTCTCAATCTTGAGTGACGCCAAGCTTCAGTTTCACCTCACTAATTCTCTTATCATGCGGTTTGACATGGCCCAGGACTTGAGGGATCTGACCCTAGACGAGAGTGATCTTCGAAAAGCTCTCAGGATAAGGATACTTGGCTTTGCAGCAATTGAAAAGGCACACAAGAAACAAAGAAAGGGTACTGCTACACCATTTCTTGACCTTATTGGGCAAAAAATCCACACGATCAAATGCTATTAATTGGCACTGCCTCAACATCCCTACACACGACGTTCATGAGCTTGATGCGCCGTTCTCTGAGCTCGAGGTACTACAGGCGATTCGTCAACTTCCCGCGGAAAAAGCCCCAGGTCCTGATGGTTTTACTGGAACTTTTTATAGGCATTGTTGGCAAATCATCAAACAAGACATCATGGCCGCCCTTCTTTGCGTCCAAAATCGTTCTGCTCGACATTTTGGAAAACTAAACACAGCCTATATTGTGCTCATCCCAAAGAAAGATGTATCGGGTTGCGTTGCGGACTACTGGCCGATCAGTCTCATCCACTCGGTGGCGAAAATATTCTCCAAAGTGTTAGTCTTGCGATGTCGACACACATAGACTCGCTCATATCAAATTCGCAGAGTGCTTTCATAAAAGGGAGAAGTATACAGGATAACTTTCTGTAGGTTCAAAACCGCGCAAGAGCCTATCACCGAAGCCAAACCCCGGTCCTTATTCTAAAACTAGACATTGAAAAGGCTTTTGACTTAGTTTCCTGGGATGTCGACTTTTGTAGTCGGCAATAAAATTATGGGGTAGGCACTCGATCTCAAACTCGAAGGTCACACAAGACAGGGATTTTAGACAGGTTCAGGCCCTCAGTGATGGAGGTAATACCCTAATCCTGTGTGCTGGAATTATGCGGATCTCTTGGATCTGGGGTTGCTCAAAGCGCAATACGCTCTGTGCGATATGTGGTGTTCTATGCTCTATGGCTTGATCGCTCTATGCTTGGATGATCGGATCCCTATGTTGTTGCCCGCCCTCTCCCTTATATAGCGGGGGTGGGACGGCTTACATAGTCCTGATCGGTTAAGAGATTCCGATCGGTTACAAGATCCTGGTCGATTACAGGATAGAGTTTACATCTTTATCTACCCTTTCAACGACTCGGATTACAACTGTATCTTTTATATCCAAACACATGCTCAACTGCCTATATGATACGCCCCCTTCCATACGGTATCCTGGCATGGGGCTTATTCTTTGGGCCTTCTGCTTAGGCCTGTCATGAGGGTACCCGGGTTCTTATATTCCACAGTAGCCCTCGATTCCTTTGCGATCGAGTTGCCGCCTTCCTGGTCGCATCCCAACTGAGTCATGCTTCACGCCGAGTGCTTCCAGTTCTTGACGCAGCTTCCCGACTAGTTTTCCTTTACAGCCGATTGCCCTGTTGTAGGCAAAGAGATCGTGAAGGACTCAATAGAGCTCCACGCGTTAAACTTTCCGAGTGGTTCCTAGCCCCATTATTGGAATTCTGACGGTCGGGTCATCTTGGGGCATACCGTATCCCAAACGATATGCACAAGTCAAAACGCTTTTCCTGCTCAAGGCAAAATTCAGCGCCGCTCCCTTTAAATTCATTCGTCACCGAAGTTGCTGATGTCGTCGTTGAAGCATTGGCCCACACACGTCGCATCCAAATTTAGTAGCCCTGAAATCATGTATATGCAGAACTTAGGCGATGTAAAAACAAATCACTCGGATGTGATGTTCGACTGGTGTATATATAATTTTAGAGTTTTTTACTCTATTTCCTTATTGATTTTGAATTCATCCGAGTGGTTTGACTCTTTTTGTTTAAGCACTCTGCCCGACTAGTCTAGTTCCTGAGCGTTAGAGTCGGCTCATGGCTCTTTTTCCCAGGCACGTGTTTTGGGTGACTAAAATTCGCCGTTCATGGGGTCAAAGCTTCACAACTCAGAGTTATCGCACTCGGATTCACTTTCAATCGTTAAGCAAAAGAAGAAAAATACAACTCAGAAAAAGATGTGCGCATGCGCACAGTATTAGGTGTAGCCCTCGACTTACTGCTTAGTTGAGAGTCAACTAAGTAGCAAGTCAGGAGAGTCAACAATTTTATTTATAATGACATAATTGAGTACAAAGCGACTTAGCTGCTTTATGCTCCATGTGTTGTTGACTATCGTGCCGTCTTTGCTCGTGGCGCAGGCGTAGGCTTGTAGATGAGCTGTAGGCGGCGCTCAGGGCGCAGGCATGGCTCGTGGCCATGCTGAAGGTGGTGCTCAGGGCGCAGGCGTGGCTCGTGGCCATGCCGAAGGTGGCGCTCGGGGCGCAGGCGTGACTCGTGGCTGTGCCGAAAGCCGCGTGGGAGCGCAAGTGCGCTTCACCTACCGGTTTTTCCTGATTTTGCTGAATTGCGGCCGCCGTCACCATGGCCTTAATCTGGGCCATGATCGGGGCCACCGGGCTATCCGATGCAATCATCAGGTCCAGTGTGTCGAGAAGCGTCTTGGAGGCGACGATGTTCTGCATTGGCGTGTGGAAAATGGCTGGATCTCCCAACCTGGGTTGCAGGATGTCCTCGCGGACATTGCGGCCGCGAGATCGAAGCGATCACACCTACAACTCCTTACCCTTACGAAGACGATCTTCCCCCACAGCTTCTTGCTCTTCTTGTTGGCGTTGGAGATCGGTCTTCTGCTCTTCTATCGCGAAGACGCCACGAAGATCGCTGCAAATCCTCGCGACGCCGACTGGTTTGCCGGCCAAGTCAAAGTGATATACCTGAAATGGGTCGGCCTGATCTTTACCAGATTGGATCTGGTTCAGGTCTAGGCGGACAAGTTCTCCGCACACATTTGCGACGAAGTCCAGGCTCCCGAAGCGGAAAGCCTGGCGGAGATGAAGGTGGTGGTGATTCCGCCGGTCGCTGCCATCGAGTCTGTAGGAAAAGATTATAGCGCTCCCTCTACCTGGCGCGCCAACTGTCGACTTTTGTAGTCGGCAATAAAATTATGGGGTAGGCGCTCGATCTCAAACTCGAAGGTCACACAAGACAGGGATTTTAGATGTGTTCGTGCCCTCAGTGATGGAGGTAATACCCTAATCCTGTGTGCTGGAATTATGCGGATCTCTTGGATCTGGGGTTGCTCAAAGCGCAATATGCTCTGTGCGATATGTGGTATTCTATGCTCTATGGCTTGATCGCTCTATGCTTGGATGATCGGATCCCTATGTTGTTGCCCGCCCTCTCCCTTATATAGCGAGGGTGGGGTAGCTTACAGAGTCCTGATCAGTTAAGAGATTCCGATCGGTTACAAGATTCTAGTCGGTTACACGATAGAGTTTACATTTTTATCTACCATTTCAACGACTCGGATTACAACTGTATCTTTTATATCCAAACACATGCTCAACTGCCTATATGATACGCCCCCTTCCATACGGTATCCTGGCGTGGGGCTTATTCTTTGGGCCTTCTGTTTGGGCCTGTCTTCTCCTCCCTCTTGGGCCTGTCATGAGGGTACCCGGGTTCTTATATTCCACATGGGAAGACTTACTTGACCTACTACACGCACGTGGTTTTGGCCCCCTGTGGCGGGAATGGCTATCAATCTCCTTCGCGACATCGACTTCATCTGTCCTCCTCAATGGGGTGCCGGGGCCTCACATCTCTCACCACCGCGGTTAAGGCAAGGCGATCCCCTGTCGCCCTATCTTTTCCTCCTAGCCATTGACCCTTTGCACCATTCCTCACCAAGGCCACTGAGGATGGAATTTTATCCCCCATGAAAGGCTGTGCACCCTCTCTCCGATTTTCACTCTATGCGGATGATGCAGTCATCTTCCTGAATCCAGTCAAAAAAGAGCTAGATGTGGTCTTTCAAATTCTTTCCTTCTTTGGAGAAGCCTCAGGTCTCCGCGTCAATATGCAAAAGAGCTCTATAGCTCCAATAAGAGCCCATGGACTAAACTTGCAAATCATGCTACAGTCCTTCGAGGGAAAGATAGCATCCTTCCCAATCAAATACCTGGGCATGCCTCTCACCCTTGGTCGCCTACGTCGCGCGGATCTTCAGCCGATCCTTGATAAAGCTGCGCGACGACTGGCAGGCTGGTAGGCAACCCATCTCACAATGGGGGGCGGTTAACCTTGGTCAAATCGGTGCTGACCTCTCTGCCAATTTACTTACTTACAACGATCAGGGCTCCCAAAAAGTTCATTTTGGACCTTGATAGGCTGAGAAGGAAATTCCTATAGGAGGGCAACGGTGAACTACATGGTGGTAACTGCAAAGTGCGTTGGACAACGGTTTGCCGCCCGCTCAACATGGGGGGCCTGGGGATTCTTGACCTGCATAGGTTTGCCAGAGTGCTTCGACTTCGATGGCTATGGCTGAGATGGAAAGCTCCTGATAAACCATGGATTGGACTGCCTACCCCGTGTGATCAAACCGATCAGCAGCTCTTCTCCGCGGCCACAAAGATAGCGACCTTCTGGACTGACAGATGGCTCCAGGGTACTACACCTGCGCAACATGCCCCGGATCTCCACAAGCATTCCAGGAGTAAGTTACGTACCGTGGCGGATGCCCTCACAAACAACAACTGCATTCGCGATATTCAGCACAACCTAACGCCCAATCTTATACTACAGTATATTGATTTATGGCGGAAGGTACAATCCGTACACCGACAAACACAGGCCCAAGACGTCATATCCTGGACACAAACTTCTTCTGGCATCTATTCGGCCTCATCAGCATACCGAATACAGTTCACAGGAAGCACCTTCACATCCTTCCATACCGCGATCTGGCCAGCGTGGGCCCCATTGCGTTGCAAAATCTTCTTATGGCTAGCCCACCATAATCGCTTATGGACGACACAACGGCTACTGCATAGGGGGTGGCCAAATCAGTATTTCTGCCTAATGTGTTGTCGAAGCCAAGAAACTGTGCATCATCTCTTCATAGAATGCCCCCAGATTCGAAGCTTATGGCAGGTCATAGCAAGATGGGTAAGGTTACCATCTCTTTTACTAGATCGGTGGGATCAGGTCGCAACCCTCAACATAGTGGATTGGAACATGTACTACGTAAACCATCGGCCAAGATTGCGAAAAGGCGTTAAAACTCTTATCATTTTAACATGCTGGCATTGGTGGAAAGAGTGAAACAACAGGATTTTCCAAAACACATGGAAAACCAACGACGAGATTTCTCAATCCATCAAGGATGAGGCTGCTAACTGGATTCTTGCGGGAGCAATTCATCTAAAAAATCTAGTCGATCGGCCGAACTGATTATTTTTTCCTCTTTCTCCTTCCTTTTGATTCCTCCTTTGCTCTGCGACCCTGTATCTCTCTTTACTGCAGAACTGTATCTCTCTTTAGTGCAGACTCCTGCACTCTCTGTACCCCTCTTTTTTCCTATCTAATATAATTTCAGCCTCACGGCTTTCAAAAACAACATTGACCCTCTTCCTTTTATCTCAACAGTCGATATGTTCCCAAATTTAACCGAGCCTTCGATGGTTGTATCAAGCTCTGCAAATTTTTCCGCACATCCAGTCATATGGTTACTTGCGCCGGTATCAAGGTACCATACCTTATTCTGAGTGTCGCTTAGCTTCGGCCCACTTTATCTTCGTGCAAGAAAACCTCCTCGTTTGATTCCGGTACCATGTGAATTAATTCACAAGCTTCAACCATCAACAATGCCGGCTCATCATCGTTTTGCTTCTCAATGAGATTCGTCCTCTCCCTGCGATTTGGCTTGGGACACTCTTTGGCAAAGTATCCATATTCGTTGCAATTGAAACACTTAACCTTAGTTTTGTTGAAGGTACGCGGCTTTCATTCATCGACAACAAGTTTGTCATTGCCTCGGCCTCCACCTTGTCTGCGTCCGCGTCCACGGCCTCTCCCGTGATGACCTTCTCTATTTGTGCTACTTGAGCTGTCATCACGTCTTCCCTTCAACCTTCTGGCCTCCCACTCGGCTTGGGTGAAGAGTAGTTGATCTTCACCTTCTTTTGAGTGATGTCGCCCCTGGAAACCTTCCTCGAAAGTTCGGATACAACCGATAGCCTTCGAGACCGACATACTTACAATATCACTGAACTGTTCGATTGTTCCAGCGATCGGGTGAAACCGTTCTGGAACTAAAGCAAACAGTTTTTCGATGCCATTGCTTTCATCAAGTTTTGTTCAGAGTGAGAGCGTATCTCTCCCACCAGCGACATGAGCTTCATGGAGAACTCAGTGATAGTTTCTGAATTCTTCATTTGCAATTGATTCAGTTGCCTTTTCAGCACTTGTGTCCGTGCTTTCTTAACGCGATCTTCGCCAACACGCATCTCCCTAAGTGCGCCCATGCTTCTTTCACCGTCTGCTTCTCCGCGATTGCCATCATTACTTGATCTGGTACCACCTGAGAAATAGCAACCATGGCACCTTGATCTTTGTCGTCGTCTTCATTTCCATCTTCAACCCCTAGCGAACGTAAGATGATCTTCATCTTGACAGCCCATATGCCTTAATTCGTTTCGCTTAACATTGGATATTGAATCGGGATCGTGGCGCTTCTTGCCATCGCCCTGACGTTCGTTCCACTCTTTGATGGAGACGCTTCATCGCCGACTGTCGAGGCTTCATCGCCGGCCATCACGTCTTTTTCATATAGCTTCTGGCCCAGGAACTCTGCGTATGCAGCGACAAACTCTTCAGGCTTCGGAGCTTAAACTGCAATCGAACAGGAGCACGAGAAAGATTTCGTTTTTGACGTGAAACTGCACACGTCCTTTTCTTGTTTCCCCTCAATTTATATACAATGCTTACATGTGTCCGGATTACAATCCAGCATACTCTAAAAACTGAACAACGAAACTGACTCTGACTCCTAAAAAGACTCAAAGAAAAACAACTAGATTAACGTATCACTCTATCCGTTCGGCTACGGCCTCAGCTACACCAAATTCCTCTATGAGACCTGCACCAACGGCACCACGGTCACCCTCGCCACCGCTGGCCGGCACTGCAAGCAGCTCAGCTACAAGGACGGCGTGCCCGCAGCGGCCTGCCCGGCGATCAACGTCGACGGCCACACTTGCAGCGAGACCATCAGCTTCAACGTGAGCGTGATCAACAGCGGCGACACGGACGCAGCCACGCCGTGCGCCGCCGGAGGTGGCCAACGCGCCGATCAAGCAGGTGGTGGCCTTCCAGAGGGTGTTCGTGCAGGCCTGGAGCACCGCCAACGTGCGCTTCACACTTAACGTCTGCAAGGCCTTCGGCATCGTCGAGAAGACGGCCTACACAATCGTACTGTCCGGCATCAGCACGGTGCTGATCGAGAACGGCGACTCGTCGGTGTCCTTCCGCGTCAAGATCAAGTTGTCGGTTTAGATTGGATATTCTATGCTGTTTTAGGTTAGTTTCATTTGTTTACCCTTCACAAAGAGTAATATTCAGCGTCGTGCTGAATATATAATGTTAGTGTTGCACTCTTCAACTTTGTTACAAGAGTTGAATCAAATCAAGGTTTGTTCAGTTTTCAAATTTGTTCTTGCACTGGTGAGCTGATATAATATCTTAAATGAACATTTTTTTAAGGAATACATCAACAATTTCAACCGAAATTTCAGTTGAGCAAAGCTCAATCATCTTAGGATTGTTCTTTGATGCCAAACTTGCGCTATTTACACCAATCAAGATGGGAAATAAGTGAGCCCCGCGTATAGTTATACGAACCAATTGCATACCAATGAAAAAATAAGAAAAAGAAAACATAACTTTCCTTTGTAAGTGTACAACGACTATTTCAAAACGGAAGGAGTACAAATGTGTGAACCTAGCAATAAATAGCGAGTACAATTTCCGTGTACACAAAGCAGGAGAATCTTGAAGGCTTCCTCCGAGCAAGTACATAACAAAGTCACTAATTCGTTCTCTAGAGTAAACAATAAAACCAGTTACAATAACTATATCTATAAATTATCTATAAAGAAACACTAAAGCATTTAAATTGAGCATTCAACACTAATTTCACCTTTGTGGCTATTGGCAAAACACTACTCACGCTGGCTTTAACACCGGCTTTTAGCGGGCGATAGCATATATTTTTCAGTGCAATGCTTGCTACTAAATAAGAGTCGGTTCTCTTCTCTCTCCTCTTTTCTTACTTCCACCTAGCACAAAGCTGATGTGTATATCTTTTTATATACTAATTGGAGGCCCTCCAACAAACCCTACTTTAATCAGAAGATGCTAGAAATTCTCACGTTAATCTAAAAAAGAAAAATCGTTAGAAAATCCCACATTATTTAAAAAAGAGAAAATCTTAATCGTCCAATCTCCTTAATCATTTTCATCCACAACTTAGATCTATTTATCTATTTATAAAAGATATATGGTAAATAAGAGAAGTACCATATGGAAGAGAAGTTTTGCTTTCCTTATCTATTCATCATCTTCAAGCACCTAATAAAGAATTAATGACCTGGAAATAGAAAGGAAGACGAGAAGATATTATTGTATGCATTATAGATTAAATCTATTTATGAAATTGTTAACCGTGCAAGCGTGTGAGTCTATAACTAGTACTACATACTAATAGTAAACTGAGATAACTTTATTATACTTGCTCTCCTAGCAATTTTCTGCCGAAGCCAGCCGACAGTTTCTGCGCGCCGCCATTAGAGTAATCTAGGAGTCACATGATTTCAGAGGCCAGTCGAGGAATCGTTTCTCGGCGTGCGTAAACTAGGAGGCCATCTTGTGAGTTGTGAACGTATGGAGATTGAAGACGCAATACTCTAGATTTTCTTACAGCAAGTTGCCCCCAACACTTTCTAAAGGTATGTAAGCTAGTTTTTAGTTTATACACATCAACTTTGATCTATATGGAAAAATGAGAAAAGAGGAGAGAGAAGATAGTTGCCTCTTATTTAGCAGTCAGTTTTGCACAGAAGCATAGGTAGATTTTTTATGTATAAGAGCGAAAAGATATTTATTATACAACATCTAGAGACAAACTTTAATTGTACTTGCACTTTTCTATTAACTTTGTGACGGTTTAATAATGAATCCGAGGAGGCGCAACGTGCGGCGCAGCTGGCATCTGACTTTTCTAAGCTAGCCCTCGTCATACGACTGAGACTTTATGTGGCTCTCGATCTCATCAGTTATTCCCTACCTCAGTAGTCCCACGGAGCAGGCACTACCACCAGTGGTCCAGTAGTACTCGAGCTAACAAAGCAAGAGAGAGCTACGCACGCACCGATCGAGCATGGAGTTTGCGACGGGAGCCATGAGCAGCCTCCTCCCCAAGCTGGGCGAGCTGCTCAAGGAGGAGTACAAGCTGCAGACGGGTGTCAGGGACAAAGTCAAGACTCTCTCACAAGAGCTTGAGATCATCCATGCTGCCCTCCGCAAGGTCGGAGAGATGCCGCAGGACCAGCTCGACGAGCAGGTCAAGCTCTGGGCACGCGATGTCAGGGAGCAGTCCTACGACATGGAGGACGCCGTGGATGCCTTCCTCGTGCGCGTGGACGGCCGTGAGGCCACCAACCAGCAACACTGGCTCGAAGGGCTCCTGGAGAAGATGGGCAACTTGTTCGGCAAGGGCAAGGCTCGCCGTCAGATCGCTAACGCGATCAAAGAAATCAACAACCGAGTCCAGGAGGTGGCCAACAGGCATGGCAGGTACACACTCGACCGCATTGTAGCTAACCCTGCCGCAACGTCGTCTACCATCGATCCTCGCCTCTTGGCTATGTACAAAAATGCGGCACAGCTCGTCGGCGTTGATGGGCCAAGGGAGGCGCTCATAGCGATGCTTTTCGAGGAGGATGATACGTCCAAGAAGAAGATGAAGATTGTCGAGGGGGATGATACGTCCAAGAAGAAGATGAAGATTGTCTCAGTTGTCGGATTTGGAGGATTGGGCAAGACCACTCTTGCCAAAGCAGTGTATGACAAGCGTAAAGCGGAATTCGATTGCGGGGCTTTTGTTCCGGTCGGTCAGAATCCTGACATGAAGAAAGTTTTCAAGGACATTCTCATTGGTCTTGACAAGAAAAGGTACACCAATTTAAATATGACAATGTTGGATGAAAGGCAGCTCATCGATGAACTCCTAGAATTCCTTGAGAACAAGAGGTACGCGCGAATCACCTTGTTAGTGCTAGTCATCAGCTTAAAGTTAACTTCATTGGATCAAGTAAAATAAAAAAACCTACTACTTACTTTATCTCTTATCCATATCATCTAAAGTAAACTACTTGCTGTTGCTTCTGCGTTAGGGGAGCGCAATAGCAACCGTGGTACCCACCGTGGAAGGTTGATTTCGTGCTCTCTTATCGCAGAAGGTTTGGACCGAGGGTTATTTTTACAAATTATTTGATATGGGAGCTAATTTTGAAAAAAAAAATCGTGAAAAGTCAGTACAGTAAACATATCGTAAATCCCCATCTCCCTCTACGATGCATGTTTCTCTCTCCTAGCTTTTGTTCTCTCTACTTTTTGTTCCTTTCTACCTTAAGTACAGATTCTTCAGATAGTTTTGCTAACTCATGCTCTTGCGCTGTAATGCTGATGTGTAGGTATTTTATTGTCATTGATGATATATGGGACAAAAAATCATGGGAAATAATCAGATGTGCTTTGACTGATTGTAATTGTGGAAGTATAATAGTTGCAACTACTCGTATTTCCCAAGTTGCCAAAGATGTCGGTGATGTTTACAAACTAGAACCACTTTCTCGTGACAAATCTGAAAAATTATTCAATATAAGACTCATTGATTGTGAAAGCAAGTGTCCTCGTGATCAATCCAAAGAGATATATGATAAAATTTTGAAGAAATGTGGTGGTGTACCATTAGCTATCATTACAATAGCTAGTTTGTTGGCTAGTAAACCAGTGGAGGACTGGTCTGAGGTGTACAACTCTATCGGTTTTGGCCATGCAGATAACGACGATGTGGAGAATACTAGAAAGATTTTGTCTTTTAGTTACTACGACCTACCTCCTCATCTAAAGGATTGCTTATTGTATCTAAGCGTATTTCCGGAAGATTATTGGATCGAGAAAAGTCTTTTGATATGGAAGTGGATAGCTGAAGGTTTGGTTCATGATAAACAAGGGATAGGATTATTAGAGGTTGGAGAGAGATACTTGAACGAGCTCGTAAACAGAAGTATGATCCAGCCGGTAGAGGGTCCAGATGAAGGGTACGTACATGGTTGCCGTGTTCACGATATGGTGCTTGATCTCGTCCGTTCCTTGTCGGGAGAAGATAACTTTGTTACCATATTGGACAATAGGCAACCATCGTCTCCACGAAGCAGCAATGCTCGCAGGTTAGCTCTTCAAAAGAGACTCGAAGAGCACAATCCTCTGGCTGATATGGGCGTGCAACATGTGAGGTCATTTATTGCCATTGGGTGTAGTGCTAGTATGATAGTATCTCCAAGCTTTCGAGTTTTGCGTGTACTAGCTATAGAACATTGTATTTTTATGGATGGTTACAACAACCTCGAGCATCTTGGGAATTTACTTCACCTGAGGTACCTCGGACTAACAGGTACACCTGTTGGTGAGCTCCCAAAAGAAATAGGCCATCTAAAGTTTTTGCAGACACTGCAATTGTATGGAACCGGCATCGACGAATTGCCGTCGAGCGTCGGCCTGCTAACCCAATTAATGTGCCTACGTGCTGATAAGAAGACAAGAGTGCCGGATTGGATTGGCAATCTGACGTCCCTGCAAGAGCTGTGGATATGGCCTGCTACCGACAGGTCTACGGGATTTGTGAAGGAACTGGGCAGTCTGAGGGAACTGAGGGTGCTCGGCACTGAGATTGATATATTGGATGAGTGCCTGGAGAGACATTTGGTGGAGTCTCTAGGCAAGCTGCACAAGATCCAGTTCGTGGAGATTGCGGGCAAACCATTGCGGAAGGGCGCCACGTGGGAAGCAGGATTTGTCTCCCCTCGACGTCTCCGCTACTTGTCTTTACCATGCTTGGAGTTCTCTAGACTGCCGGCATGGATTGATCCGTCGCATCTTCCGAACCTCTCCTTCTTACAAGTGGAAGTGCAGGTTGTGCAAGAGCAGGACATGGAAACCCTTGGGAGGTTGCCGGAGCTCCGTGACCTCAGACTGTGGTCGAGGTGCACCCCAGTAGTAAGCATTTTTGATGGGGATGGGCAGCACTTATTCCACAAGTTGAGATTCCTCAGGACGGACCTTGCTTTTCACTTTAGAGTCCAGCGAGTGCACGGCGTGGCACCAACTACTACTAATATGCCAAGCCTTGCTTTTCCCTTGTGTTTTCTGTCCCAGTCCGGTTCCTAAAGGATGCCGACCTTGGTTTTGACAAGCTTGGCTTCGAGAACCACCCTTCGCTCCAGAAAGTCACCGCTGAAATCAGGTGTTCGCTTGCCCGTGCTGCGTAGGTGGAGGAAGCAGAGACGGCGTTGAGGACCAACATGAAGCGTCCCACCCTTCAAATGCAAAGGACAGCTGAACATGACATGCTAGATGACCAACATGAAGTGGTACGTACTCAAATCGCTAGCTGGCTCCAATTAAGGTCTCTCTTCCCCTGTTCCTGTAATTAATTACCAAATTTTCTTTCCATGGGCTCCATTTTCCTCGGATTAATTACCACTAGCTACTGCCCAGATTGGAGTAAGTAATTCCATCCCATATACTGTTCTGTACAACCCCAGATATTGTTCTGTACAAGTACTCGGTCGATCCTTGGCTACTCTTAGTTTTTTTTTTCTTTTAATCACCGCTACCTCCGTTGTTTTTCTAGTTGGTGTTCTACGAATTGAAAATTTGTATTTTTCTTGTTAGATATTTAGGATTTGAGGAGAGATATTGCTATTTAACGATTTACTCCTAGTGAGGTACTCCACACAGTTTACTACGGGCATGCATGCGATCATCGTAGTGCCCTTCTCTTAATAAATGCACTAGAAAATCTATGACATCGAACAAGTGAGATGACGCGCGTGACATATTTTTAGCTTTAGTTTATTTGTTTTTCTGTTGGGCTTACATAATTCTTTGTTAACATACTGATCCCTCTTTTTTTCTCTCATTCTCAGCAGCGTGCCATCCTCAGCTGTAAAGTCGTTAGCCACGATGTCGATGTGCGGGAGGAGAAGGACGCGGATCATTTTTTTTTAACTTTTGTTGGTTGTCGTTATATCCTTGCGTGGAGGAAATCAGCGTTTCCATCAACTGTGAGGATGCTAGGCTTTGGGAGGTGGATGAAGCGGAAGCGGCTCTGAGGTTTGCAACCCACGTCCATCCCAACCATCCCACACTAGAAATGATGAGATGCAACCAAGACAAAATGATGTTATCTGACAAACACCAACAGGTCCCCCTCTTAATCCCCGTTCCTATCCCTTACTACATGCACCACCACTACTACTCATGCTTATTACCAAATTTTAATTACTACTTTCATTTCTCAATTCCAGCCGGGCAATGAGAGACCATCTAATGTGGCTCCAGAAGAAAGGGGAGAAAGACGATCCAGTGCTAGCTAGCTCGCTCCTGAATCAATTCAATCCAATCCAATACGGCCTGCATGCAGTGCAGGTACCAACTCCCTCCATAGTCCGCTCCATTTCTATCCATTTGAATTATTGTGTATGTGGGCCCTGTTCACCCGCACGACATCGATGCCGCTTAATTCGTCAATCTTTAGCACCAATCATCGCATTCGTTTGTACTCCCTCCATCTTTTAAGGCCTGTTTGTTTTACAGTTTTGTTGCAAATTATAATGTGTGAATGCTATTCTGTATCGTTTGCTCTTATATCTTTCTTCTTTTCTCTGAACTTTTATGCATGATTGAACACGGAAACTAAAGCTGGATGGAGCCTATTTCTGGGCGCCATTCAACTCTGTTTTCTGCATGATCTCAAAATAGGAAAAGGGACCTCTGTTTCTGGATGTCTGGAATAGCCCTACTATAGTATCACTTACAGTAACTCTGGGTTTTGGCAATTTTGGAGAATCCTGAATTTCAACATTTCCACTTTTCCATTTCTGCGGAATAAAAATTAGCAATTTGAATAAAAACTTATAACCTCAAAATTTATTATTCTTATATATATACACACACAACTGGTGATATTAAAGACACCTCATTCGTTTTAAGGATAAAAAATCCCATAATAATCCTAAATTCAAGAAATTCTCACATTAATCGGAAGACAAAGAGAAGAATCTCCACCACTTATTTTGGTGAGGGCAGATTATAAAGGTGCAAATTAATCATATATAACAAATACAATTGTATTTCAATCATTGGAAGTAGAGTTGTATATAAAAAAAAGATCTCCACCACTTATTTTGGTAGGACCAGATTATAGCGGTGCAGATTAATTATCTCTACTACTTCTAATTTTCAGTTGGTGGCGGTGGTCCGTTCTCCCACCACCCCCCTGCCCCCTGACGAAAAGGAAAGTAGTAGTGTATCATATCGTGATTTGATAATTGATTGAAAATTGATATCTTTGTAGAAGATCACGTAAAATTTGAACAGAAGAAAAGGAAAGTAGTAGTGTATCATACCACAATTTAATAATTGATTGGAAATTGATATTTCTGTAGAAGATTATGTAAAATTTGGATAGAAGAAAATGAAATTTTGTTTTGTTTGCCTTGAGCCGTAAATCTGTGATGGCGTCCATCACAGTGCGCAAATCAAGAAAACGTACGTGCGTGCCGTGGTCTTATAAGCATGCAACCATAGCGATCCGCCCCACCCCGCCTCGCCTCGCGCATGCAAGGAACAGAGCAAGTCGAGCGAGAACCATGGGCGACACCACGACCGTCGACGTTGACGCCGCCGTGTGCCCGTCCCCATCCTAACTAACTAAACTAACGTCACCTAATCATGGACGTGACAGGTACAAAGACGGCTTGTCGGCGTGCGGCTTGGTCAACACCGATTTGGCGACCGTTGCGCTGTCCGGCGGCAGACCAGACAAGAAGGCGAAGCTCCAGGACGTGGTGTTAGGGTGCACCACCTTGTACGACGGTCAGAGCTTCCAGACCTCGGACGGCGTGCTTAACCTCGGCAACAACAACATCTCCTTCGCGTTTCGCGCCGCCGCGCTTCAGCGGCTGCTTCTCCTACTACCTGGTTAATGATCACCTCGCCCCGCGCAACGCTACCAGCTACCTCACCTTCGGCCCAGGCCCAGACACGGCCTCCAGCTCCACAGCCGTGTCGTCATTGCAGACGCCGCTGTTTCTTGATGGCCGGACGAGCCCGTTCTACACCCTGACGGTGGAGGCCATCTCTTTCGCCGGCGAGGCCCTCGATATCCCCAACGAAGTGTGGAACGTCGAGAGGAAGGGCGGCGCGATACTGGAGTCCGGCACAAGCCTGACGATCCTCGCCACCCCGGCGTACAAGGGTGTGGTCTCGGCCATTTTCTTTTATTGCTTGACCTTTATGTTTCGTTATCAATTTTGTTTTCCGTAGCAATGCACGGGCACTGAACTAGTATATAATTGTATTTCAATCATTGGAAGTAGAGTTCATATCAATGCAAGGATCTCCACTTATTTTGGTGGAACCAGATTATAACGGTGCAGATTAATTATATATAATTGTATTTCAATAATTGAAAGTAGAGTTGTATATCAAATAAAGGATCTTCACCACTTATTTTGATGGGACCAGATTATAACGGTTCAGATTAATCATTTATAAATAGAGTTATATAACAAATACAATTGTATTTCAATTATTGAAAATAGAGTTGTATATAAAAGATAATTGTGTCATAATATTTAGACGCGCAATTATACGGATAAATCTGCTAGTTATCTTAATAGAAAAGTTAAAAGAAACCATCATATTTAGATCTCAAAGGCTAGAAAATTTTATACGTTATATTATAGAATATCGCACTACACCTCTCAATTACAAGGGTCAATCGGCTTGTTCATACCAAGTATACGTGATTTGTTGCTGCCTATCACCTAGTATGTCGTGATCCGGAATTGCAAATGATGTGACATTATATCTGTATATACTTACTAGTTGGATGAACTCTGTTTTCCGGTACCATTTAAACTAAGCAAGCCACTTATATGTGTCCTTTCCGCATGCCATTGCAGCTACACAAGCAGAGCAGGTGATTTTGTGGGCATCGATGGACTCAAATCGTGCAAGCCTCCATGCATCTCCCCTGTTGCCTCCTAGCAAATACAGTCAAGATCGGCACTACACTTGGCATGCCGTTTAATAAATTTCCTTCTCCGTCGAGAGGAAGCTCAGGCTCTCTAGTCCACATATGATATATTGGTGCTTCTTAATTAGTTCTATGCTGTTTTAGCTTCCGTCAATTCAAGAACCATTAACAAAATTCCAGGGTCTGACCTTCAATTACTAGCTGCTCTGTGGGCCTGTTCGATGCTGTGGGCATAAGGAAGGTAGATTTTAACGAGAGATAAAATCTTTTTAAGGAAAATCTCAAAAAAAGTACTAATTTTCTTTAATTCTTTTTTTAAAAATATTGCTTTTAAAAAATTAAAATTATTTTTTAAAATAAAAATGCTGTAGATTACAACGGTAGAAACTAAAATGTTCGGTGCCACGTGGCGGAGGTGACCAGCCAACCGTACCTCGCCAACAATACAGATATAGCTAGACTAAAGTCTCACGTGTGGTCACGGACGAACTATAAAATTTAACAAGGAAAAATTATTTAAAAAACATCTACAATAAATCGGAGAGAGGGGGATTTTTTTTCAAAAAAATAAAATTCTTTAATAAAACAGCTACATTGAATCGAGAGAGGAAGATTTTTTTGAAATCTTTAAAAAATAAAATCACTTTAGTTTGCACTGTATAAACTACAGTGCTCCAGAGGCGCGTGGCGCTGGGCGGCATGACCGGCCGTACCTCTCAAGAACAGAGAGATTAATAGATTTCTGCTACCGTCCAAATCCCGTTCCAAGGTTTAAAATTTCGGTTTCGGAATAAATTTCGGCCCAGACCGGACGGCGAAATTTTTAGATTTCGAAATATTTCGGACAAAATTTGAATTTAAAAATTCAAATCCGGTCCAATCCGGAAATTAAAATCCGAAATTCGGGCGAAAAACCCGAAATTTCGGGCGAAATTACCGAAATTTCGGGTTTTTTGCACCGGCTGAAAAGAGGTCGAAACGTTAACGAAAAATTTTGAAATTTGTTTTGTAGGTTCCTGACACATTGATGATGTTCTCATAAAAATTTCAGCTGATTATCACATCTGAGAAATTTTTAAAAATTCGGAGAGTGGTACTGTCCTGATAAAACACTGATCGACAAGTTTGATCCGAATGAAAAATGGTACAAATGAAGTTATAAACTATTGAAATTTTTTGTGCGTGGTTATAATCCATAACTAGTGTTCTCATAAAAATTTCAGCTGATTATCACATGTGAGGAATTTTCAAAAATTCAGAGAGTGATGCTGTCCGATAGAACAACGACCGACAAGTTTGATCCGAATGGAAAATGGTACAAATGAAGTTAGAAACTATTGAATTTTTTTGTGCATGGTTATGATCCATAATTAATGTTCTCACAAAAATTTCAGATGATTATCAAGCTTGATGATTTTTTTAAAATTCGAACAGTGGTACTATCCTATTAAAAGGCTTACCGACACATTGGAAAAAAATGAAAACTTGTTGTAACGATGTTAGAATTTTTTGAAAATTTTGGTAGATGGTCTTGATGTAATATTAATGTTTGTATAAAATTTTGAGGTGTTGATCAAACTTAAAGAATTTTTAAAAATCCTGTGAAGTTAGAAATTTCGACAAAGATGTTGATGAAATTTAGAGTTTGAGAGTCACAATTCAACACAATCAATATATATTTGCATGAAAATTAATAGACACGAAATAAAATGGATACATATGAGAATTTATTGCATGCTTGCATCACAATGCGTCACGACTACCATGGGCTATGCGAGGCAAGTGCTTGTTGTAATGCTTCCGGTAAGAGTGCTATATGACCACCATATGCATGCCAAGTCCAGCCAACATGATCAAATTTTGGTCACTCTAACCTTCAAACAAAAGTGGCCTAATTAATTCTTCAAGTGTACCAATAAATGCTAAGCTTTTGAGAGACCATTGCATATGAGAATGAAATTAATATATATTTGCATGACGTACCTACGAGTAGTAGTAGGACTGTGGTTGAAACTCCACCTCCGCGTTGTCAACAATGACCTCGTGATACCTCCGCTCATGTTGTTGCTTGTATTCTTCCCAGGTCATATCCCGTGGTAGCCAGGCAGACTTCCAATGTTCATAATGAGACTCCCAAGCACTAGGTTTCTCGGACTGGAAAAGATAACTGACACTAACAGATGAGTGCCGCGCGTACGGATCGACGTATGGATCAGTGTAGTCAAATAGCGAAGACATGCTAGATCCTATTTGGTTAAGCACTTATGTTTTTCTACTGGATCATCTTCATATTTCTGTTGGTTAATCTCTTCTGTTTTTCTACTGGATCATCTTCATATTTCTGTTGGTTAATCTCTTCTGTTTTTCTACTGGATCATCTCCATGTTTTCGTTGGTTAATCTCTTCTGTTTTTCTACTGGATCATCTCCATGTTTTTGTTGGTTAATCTCTTCTATTTTTCTACTAGATCATCTTCATTCTACAGAGTACAGACTAGAATACATGAATTAAACCGAAAATTAAACAAGTTTGCTCGGAAAAACTGACTGTCTTGCGATTTGATGATTCGACCAAATTTTGTTAAACCAACCCGAAATTTCGCTCAGAGGCCCGAAATTTCGCTACTTATGCCCGAAATCTTGTCGCAGACGCACGAAAATGCCCGGATTGGCGGATTTTGGGCGGATCGGAGAGGGAAGGTCGCTTCGGCTTGGAGAGGCGGAAGTAGAGGAAAGTGAAAATGAGTGTACAAAGGCATGCATGTGAAACGAGTGCATGTCTTCTATAAAGCAAGGGACAATTATTGAGGTCCATCTGTTTTCGTGAAGCCAAAAAACATGTCAGAAAGCAAAGACCAATTATCCTTGCCATTAAGTTTTCTTTGAAATTTTGTTTCTCATAGTTATAAGTACGAAAAATTATGTAAAATTTTTGGATGTTCTTAGAGCATTGATCATATTCTCATAAAATTTTGACATCATGATTAACCATAAAAATCTCAAAATATATGGAAATGCTACTTGACATTACATTTTTTGGAATAGTTTCGAGCATGCAAAATTATAAAAACAATTGTACATAGTTGGAACGCATCGACGATATTCTCATAAAATTTTGAGATCATGATCAAAAAGAAAAATCCCCCAACAAATGTGAATATGTTACTTCCCGCTTTCGGACTTGAGAGCGTGTTCATACCGTTTATACATTTTAATTGAGTAGCCAAAACAGGTTCAAATTTTCTAAAATTTTACAGAAGGGTTATCACATAATTAATAACTTCTCATAAAAATTTCAGGTGATGATCAGACATTAATAAATTTATAAAATTCTAACACTCTTACTACCTTGTTAATGCTAATTCTGTTTTTTATTTTAAAATATAACAAACGAAGTTAAAATATTTTCAAATTTTTCTGTATGATCTTAGTTGTCTTATTATGGTACCATAAATTTTTCATGTCATGAAAAGACTTCCTCAATTTTATAAAATTCCGACAGTGTTTCTGTTCAAACTTTAAAATGTCTAAAAATTAACTTTTGGACAAATTATCATTGAAGATCACTTTCTTATAGGTTATTGATGCCATTCCGGTCAAATCCGCCACAAAACCTGCAAAACCGGTTCAAAATCCCGAAATTTCGCGGTTTTTCCTAAATTCCGAAATTATCTGTAGCATTTTCAAATTTTTCGAAAAATTTTAAATTCATCCGTATTTCCAAACTCGGGGGGTCCGAAATCCGAAATTTCGGCGAAATTTCGCCGAATTTTTTAACCTTGTCCCGTTCTACATAGCTTCCTCTCTCCTCTTATGATCCACACGGATTTCTCTCTCTCTTATCCGATCAAATTCGCATAGACTTCGTACTAACTGCCTAGAAATACTTCGAGAGAGTTATATATATATATATATATATATATATATATATATATATATATATATATATATATATATATTATTCTACATCTGCGTGTAGAATAACTTATTCTAAGCGCCAGCCAATATTGCAGTCCGATTGAGCCCACGCATGGTATTAATTAGTCTGAACCCAATTGAGCCAATATTACTTGATTGTATGGTTGATCATTGGTCTACATCTGCGACACATGATTAATTATACAATTAACCTTTTCTCTACATACAATAAAGAACACTAAAGAACACGTTTTCTCTACATATATGGTAAATAGATATGTTGAGATAGTATTGTTACAAGTATGAAATAGTAATCGAATCAGTATTTGATGCTATTTGCCGCTTTTTCCTCGGATGTTAGACTATATAACAGATTTTACTATTTGTATCAATATATTGTACTATCCATAGTAATAGATTTTACTATCAATTCATATAGAGTTTAGTGGCGAAAATTATATCACTGTGTGGATGTCGTTGCCAGTAAGCCAATGATGAAAACTGATCGTAAATCTGAGCTATCAATAAAAAGATATAGCTAAATAAAAGGTAACAAGATTCATGTACAAACTAGGATCATATTTTCTAGTCAGTTAGGCTTCCGTGCATTTCTAGTTTGTACAGGAATTTTTTATTTCTTTGATTTAGCCATAACTTTCAAATGAGATTGATTTTTGTTTTCAAATTCTACACGGTTATAGAATCTCATCTCCACTATGTATGGTAATTTTTTAAGATTTTTTTAAAACTTGTACATATATTTTTTACAGACTTTACATGTTAAAAGTGGTTTACTGCTAAATGAAAACCAAATTTCTGATATGTGCAAGATTTTACTATTGAATAGACGCATAACATTTTACGAACGGTTGTCATTTGATTTTATCATCTATTACAGTAAAATTTACTACTGGCGGCTGGACTTTGTTCCTGAGCATGCATGCAGAACAGAAGCGGTAGTAGCTTGATGTGTGCCGAGGACTTCACGTCGAAGCAATTGCTTATCAGTAGGCTCGGCAGCATGTAGTTATGTACTGGGCGGAAGAATATGTGAACAACTAAATTTATATATACGTAATAGCGAAATGAATTGCTGCCTATAGATTTTATTGTCATACACTAGTAATGCGTTTCAGTAGTAAACTGATGTTTATACAATAGTAAATAGGTGTTTTATTTGATAGTAAAATTTGATTTATGCAACGTTTATTAGTGAGACTTATACCATATTGTTTCTCTCGTCGTCAGTAATCTACTAGTGAAATTCATTCGTCAATCGGAGCTGCGAATACAAAGTTATGGCTAAAAGAAAGAAAAAATGTATTCTTGCACAAACTAGTAAATGCGTTATCTAGTCAGTTCGGCACCTCTGTTTCAACTAGTAATGTGTTTCAGTAGTAAATTGATGTTCATACAGCAGTAATTTGATATTTTATTTAGTAGTAAAATTTGATTTATGCGACAGTTATTAGTGATACTTATATCATATTGTTCCTCTCATCGTCAGTAATCTACTGGTGAAATTCGTTCATCAATCGGAGCTGTGAATACAAGTTATAGTTAAAAGAAAGAAAAAGCATATTCGTATACAAACTAGTAAATGCATTATCTAGTCAGTTGCGCACATTCTGTTTCAACTAGTAATGCGTTCAGTAGTAAATTACGTTCATACAGCAGTAAAATGATGTTTTTATGAAAGATCGAAAAAGGCTACTAGAGGGGGTGAATAGGAGCCAAATAAAATTTTCGAATAAACTCTCCCCTAGAATTCAAACCACCAAAAAACCAGAAAGAAACTGCACTGGTCGGGTAACTCTGGTCGGATGAACAGTACCCCCGACCTACAGAGGTCGGATAAATAGTACTCGGGATGAATAGTATTTGGGTGAACAGTACCCCCGACCAGCACTGGTCGGATGAACAGTACTCCCAACCTGAAGTGATCGGATGAACAGTACTCCCGTCCTGAAGTGTTCGGATGAACAGTACTTGGGTGAATAGTGTTCGGTTGAACAGTACTCCCGACCAGATGAACAGTACGCACGACCTTCGGAGGTCGGATGAACAGTCTCCCGACTGCAGAGGTCGGATGAACAGTACTCGGGGTGAATAGTAAAATCAGCACAATCTTAAAACACAGAAATCTATGTAACTTTTGATCGGCTGATCCAAAAATAGTGAAAATTTGTGTGCACCTCCCTAAGGATGTCAGGAACCTATTTCAATCATCAATCGAAGGAATTGATACCAAGGTTCCGTCCCTTTCGCTTTAACAAATGCAACACCAAAAATGTAATCACGAACACAGATTTCACCCTAACTTGTCGGTGGAAGTTGATGGTCGAATATCCTTGGATGACCCTCCACAAATCACAGCAAGTAAGTACACGAAGAAACAACCCTTCAAATAAATAGAAACACTATCCAAAACTAGGTACGTAAATTGGTTTCTTTCAAAATCAATAGAAGAGGTTGTAGATTGCCTAGATGATTGGGATATGATCTATAGAAGATTCATCCAAAGAATCTTTCATCCTTGGCAACAAGAACCGAAGCCAATCAAGACTAACGAATCGCAAGTCATATGTTTACGCACTTTAAGAACACATAGATTTACAAACTTGCAACAAGAACGCAAGGATTGCCTAGATGATTGAAAGCACCGAATCCAGAGAAGAGTTCATCAATCATGAATTTCAACAAAGATTCAATAGCATGTAGAAGGAGATGAGGCAAATCCAAATTTCGTAAAGTAAATTGCAAATAAGTAAATGCGGAATTTAGATAACAGAATCTAAGTGCGTAATGTAAATACGTAAGGGAAATGAAACAAGAACATAAATGAAGAACATTTCATTTCTGGAAGGGAGGTTTACAAAGCCTCACAACAAAGTGGGCAAAACTCAAATGAGCAGCAAAAACCTCAGAACCTTCAAAGAGGGGAGGCTGCCCCTACCCCTCTATTTATAGTGACCTGGGATCAATTTCCACCCTTAGATGTCTTGCTTCAATCCTAAGCCAACTTCCAAGAGCCAGGATTTGATCCTTACACTGTCACTCTCAACAACTCTCAACTACTCACGTACACTTTCCTCACCTGCTCACCCTCTCTCAAGGAGACACCCCTCTCTCTGTCTATTTGAAGCAGGCTTGGACCACCACCACCCTTGGATGAGCCTCTAAACCCTAGAGCACTCCATCAAGGGTTGAGATTTTACCCACTCACACAGCTATGCATGGGCTGACCCGAAACCCAACAACACAACGGGTTTTGCACGTTGTTCAAAGCATACCAACTTGACCCGCTACTCTATCTTCCTGACCGCGATCCAACGATCCTCCTCGATCGGAGCAGCTCCAAGTTAGCATCCCATACATTCCTTTGTCTTCTCGGCTTGCAGCTACTCCCTGGCCTCAGTCATCTTTGGCGACACCTTGATCATCTGGACCTCAGCTCTCCCAGCCTAGTCCTGATCTCCTTCGCCTCACCATGACCTAGCTCAAAAGTCCTGCAACCATCATAGACAAAGAAACTTCTCACATAGCAATGCCCACAACACATATCCATCTCAACAGAAAGATATACACTATGCTGACCAGCAAAACCCCAACCACACGTGGTCTGACCACTGGTCTCTATCCCGACCACAGACCTGACCACTGGTCTCCATCCCGACCACTCGAGGTCTGACCACTGGTCTTCATCCCGACCACTCGGGGTCGGACCACTGGTCTTCATCCCAACCACTCGAGGTCGACCACTGGTCTTCATCCCAACCACTGAGGTCTGATCACTGGTCTCCGACCAGCCAAATCCCAGACCACTCTGGGTCGGACAACTGGTCTCCGACCAATGAGAGCCCCGACCACTCGGGATCGGACGACTGGTCTCCGACCAGCGAAAGCCCCGACCACTCGGGGTCGGACGACTGGTTTTCGACCAACCAAAACCCCGAAGCCGGTAGACCAACACTCAAATTGCTTCAAATCCAAATCAATTTAAAACAACACAAGCTCAAACTCATCAATTACTCATCACACACAAGGATAGACCTCCACATGGTCTTTCATTTTATTTAGTAGTAAAATTTGATTTAAGTGACGTTTATTAGTGAGACTTATATCATATTGTTCCTCTCGTCGTCAGTAATCTACCGGTGAAATTAGTTCATCAATCGGAGCTACCAATAAAAAGATATGATTGAAACAAAGTAAAAATAGATTCAAGTACGAAGTAGAAAACGTGTTCTCGACATGTTCTGATTTATCTAGTCAGCACGTGTTCTTGTTAATATACACATCAACTTTTTTACTATGACATATGATACAGATTACTACCGAATTCTATAGCTACGCGTACGTGGTAGTTTTGGGCCTTTCTTGCTTTTTTGGGCCGTACGTTACCGACCGTTTTGTTGTACGTTTTGGCCAGCGACAATTTATGGACCCGCATTTCTTCGTGCGTTTCCAGCATGTTCCGACCCACGCGCGGAATAGCCTAATCTGCGCTTACGTGCAGATTAGCGCTTATATATATATATTGTTAGTGGTATGCTATTGAAAGGGAACCTCGTGTTTTGTAATTTGGTCCTCTAGGCTTGTCTGCTACAAGAGTTGAATCAAATAGCTGGATGGTGCTCACCTCATACCTGTTGTTGCCACTTGCCACTGCTAGAATGATGTACCGTACTCTATCCATTTTCAGTCTATCTGAGAGAAGATTCTAATGACTGTAAGACCTAAGCAGAAAAACAGCACAGGCAACAATAGTGATGATGCTTGTCCCAGCCTCCCAGGTCCGGAGGACCAAACTTTCAATACGAAAAGCTCGTTGGCTCGTTGCTAATTGAACACCACCTGGCACCTATAGCTCATGATCTACTCTTTTTCTCTCTTTTGAAAGAAGGAGCTCATATATGATCATGTTAGGGCTAGAGACATAAGAACGGGACATAAATTTTAACGGGGAAAACCTCACGAAGGAGGGAAAAAAATCATGGTAGGCAATCCACTATTTTCATTCAATTTACATTTATATGAGGGTGGTTGAAAGACCATGTGAAGGTCTACCCTTGTTTACGATGAGTAATTGACTGTGTTTTGAGTTTTTTGTGCTAAGGTTTGAGTTTGCTTTGGAATGAGCAATTTGAGTTGATATGAGTGTCCAAGACCAGTGGTTCGGACCTTTAAGTGGTCGGGCCTTTAAGTGGTCGGGGCTTCACTGGTCGGGCATTGGCTGGTTGGAGCTTTATGTGCTCTTAGTCTTAAGATGTCGGAACACCCTTAAGTAGTTTCGAGCTAAGGTGGGATCCTTAGTTGTGTGATTGCTCAGTTGATTATTGTTTGCATATCATTTTGAGTAATGTTATGTGATGTATTTCCCTTATCTGTGATGGTTGCAGGACTTCGGAGCTAGATCATGATGAGGTGGAGGAGGTCGGGACTAGGCTTGGAGAGCTGAGATCCAGACGATCAAGGTGTCGCAGGAGGATGACTGAGGCTAGGAGTGGTTGTAAGCTGGGAGAACAAGTGGATGAATGAGATGCTAACTTGAGCCCTACTTAAACGAAGGAAGATTGTTGGATCAAGAGTTCGCGAGTGGAGTAGCGGTTAAGTTAGTGTGTGTGGATAAAATCTGGTATGTTGTTGGGTTGCAGGTTAGCCCATGTATGTGTGAGAAAGTGAATCTGAACCATTGATAAGGTTTCTTAAGGGTTAAGAAGGTCATCTAAGGGTGGAGGTTGCTTCCATTGTGCTATAAATAGAGGGGCCCACCCCAAGCTTGTAAGAGGGGATTTTTTGGTTGCTTAATAAAAGCTTTGCCCACCTGGTTGTGTATCTTTGAAATCCTCCTTCTCAGTGTTGCAAGTTTTATTTTCCATGTTCTCAAACTTATTTCTGCTCTTGCATTCTTACATGTTTCCTTCTTGCACTTCGGATTTACCTCTCCTCCTTATAAGTGCTTTTGGATCTTATGCCAAGGATGAAAGATTGCTGGATGAATCTTTTATAGATCATATCCCAATCATCTAGACAATCTACAACATCTTCTTCTCAGTTTTTTGCAAGAAACCGATCTTTTGTGCTTGAAAGGAGAAAGACCCTTAGAGATCACGTTCTTGATTGTTTGAGGGGTTGTTTTTTGGTGTTCTTGCTTGTTGTGACATGTGGAGGTCATCTAAGATCATCAAATCCCCATGAACAAGCTAAGAGTGAAGTTTTTGTGTTTGACCCGGTATTGGTGCAACCTTCACTAATCTAGATAAAGGTCGTAACTTTGATATCAATCATTGTGATTGAAGATTGGAATAGGTTCCTGACATCCATAGAAAGGTGCAGACAAAGTTTCACAGGTTTTAGATTAGTCGATCAAAAGTTACATCGATTCTTATTTTTGAGATTGTGCCCGTACTGTTCACACCGAATATTGTTCATCCGACCAGTGCTGTTTGGTCTTACGATCAGTTTTGTTGTTTACCCAACTAGCTGTAGTTTCACTGTTCACTGAACACTGTTCATCCTACCTCTATTGGTCTGGGTACTGTTCATCTGACCACCTATTTGGATTGTACAGTTCATTTGATCTATTATTTTGGTGGTTTGAATTTAAGGAGAAAAATTTTATTTGGCTCCTATTCACCCCCCTCTATTCGCCTTTTCGGTCCTACAATTGGTATTAGAGCATGTTTTGTTCTTTCTAGATCTTGACCGGTCTCAAGAGTCATGGCGACACACAAATACTCCACCAAGCCTTCAATATTTTCTGGGGTAGACTATACCTTTTGGAAATCTCAGATGGAATCATATATCACTGCTTAGGGCTTCATGATATGTCAGAAAGTGAAGCTCCTGTATGAGGTTCGTGTCGATGAAAACATCAATGCTACAAATATGGTTGACGTTGAGGCGAATGCTAAGGCTAAGAACATCCTCATATAGGGGCTTAGCCACAGTGAGTATGATAGGATCTCCTATCTTCGATCTGCTCACCAGATTTGGATGATCCTCAGTGCTTATCATGAGGGTACCACTCTAATCAAAACGGTAAGACAAGATCAGTTCAAGCGTGCCTACAACAAATTTGAGCAACACGCTGGAGAGTCCTTAGATGAGTGCTTTGGACGTTTCACCAATATTTTGAGAGATCTTCGAGCTGTAGGTACCACATACTCTAACTCAAAGAATGCTCGTCATTTTCTCACAACACTTGATCTTTCCATTTGGAAGATGAAGGTGACCTCCGTCAAGGACACCACTAACTTGTCGACCTTGACTCTTGACGGGCTTTATTCCCGATTCAAGATTCATGAGATTGACATCGTCTCACGCAAGATGAAGTCACAGTCGATAGCATTAGTTACCGATCCCACTTCAGAGACTTCCATTTATTTTTCCCTTTCTGCTCTTTGCGAGTTGAGTGATGAGCAGCTGGAGAGGTTTCCAAAAAATGAAATTACCCTTTTACCCAGAAAGTTCTCTCATGCATATAAGAGGGTAAGAGAGAGTAAGAGAGGAGGACATATCACTTGCTTCGAGCGTAGTGGTCCCAATCACATTCGAGCAAAGTGTCCCAAGCTGTAGAAGGACAAGAACGACTCCGGTTGTTCAGGAAAGAACGACTATACCGATAAGAACCACAACAAGAAGGCTCCAGCTCGGGATCCCAGAGAAGAAATAGCACAACTTCTCCAAGAACAAAAAGCTCTTCCACTGCATCTTCGCTACGCTTGACGGCATCTCCTTCTCTGACACTGAGACTTGGAGCAACGACAAAGGAGAGGATGGTCCGTAAGAGAAGAACAAGAGCAACGATGACTTCACTAGCATATGCTTCGTAGCCGACGCGAATGGCATCAGCAACGACGAGCTTTACAACGAGTTGGACGAGGTACCTTCCTACGATGTGCTCAATGATGCTTCCTGCAAATTATAAAAATTCCATGCTAGAGCTAGGTGTTCGGAGTTGGAGAAGAAAGTAGGTACTTTGTCACGGAAGATTGCTTCACTTAGATCTTATTCCTCCTGTGACACTGATGACTGTATTCTGTGTGATGCTTTGCTTGTGGAGCTTGGGAACCTAAGAACCATGCATGATAGTGCGCTTTCTGAGATAGAGGTTCTTAGGTTGAAGAATGCTAGTTGTAGTTCTCTTGTTGCTATTTCTGATGATGCTAGCTTTCTTTATGTTCACACTAGTCCTTGTGAAAACTGCCCAAAACTGCTTGTCAAAATTAATGCCATGAGCACTCACCTTAGGAAGCTTTTCTGCTAGAAATGAAGAACTTGAAAATTTTGCTTCTAAGGACATAGTCAGCTCATGTGAGGGTTGTAAGCAACTAAAACTTGACAATGATGCTTTAAAAGTCAAGTGTATTAATCTTGCTAAGGACTTACTAGTTAAGTCACAAGATAGTTGATTGTGATGTGCTGACATTAGGGGGGGACTTGAATAAAATTCAAGTCGAACTTAGGAAGAAGGTAAAGGCCCAGACTGTTATGATTAGAAATGCCCCATGCATTTCTTGTGAGGCCCTCAAGGTTGAGACAGGCGTGCATAGGGAGAGTTATGCATGTGCTATTCGTTCTTCTGGCTCTAGTGAAAGGATCAAGTTGGCCTAGAGGGGGGTGAATAGGCAACTTTTTAAAAAATATCTAAAAGATTGGAAAAACTTTTCTCAATAAAAATTGAAGCAGAAGCAATTTGCATAAATATCAGGCACAACACTGGTTCAAGAGAAAAGAGTTCGAAATAGAGGCAGTAGAAACAACACGAGTAGAAAAATAACTCAGAAATAGGGGAACACAAGAATTTTTCACCGAGGTTCAAAGATCACTCCTACGTCCCCGTTAGAGCACTTCTTTGGAAGTATTGCTCCACCAAACAGCTAATTTCAAATAGCTTTTGGTTATCCACTATCTTGACTCTTTCACTACTCTAGTGAGGTGAGTCTCAACCTTTCACAGCAATGGTGGCCTTCCACAAACACTATTGGATAGGTCGCACCAACAACTTCTCCAACCGTCTAGAAACAGCTAGTTCCAAGAGTAATAGACTATCCACAAGCCCTGTCTCTTGGTTCAGTAGCTAGACTCAACTAGATTTAGCTTGGAGCAAGTACTCTAGCAAATCAGAAAGATGGTTTGTAATTTTCTGAGTTGAAGCTCAAAAACTCTTTGATGGAATGAAGCTTAGGAATCTCAAAGATCAAAGAGTTGTATGTGAACGAAAAGATGTTCAGGATGTGAAAAAGTAATCGCACTCATTTCTTGAGCACAGGCCATCTATATATAGCTCCTGAACAGAGATAACCGTTACACCTGTCTTTTGCCCGTTGGGAGTTGGCAGGGTAGATGGGGTAGGTCAACAGCTACCTTTTGAAAAAGATTTTCTTACAGAGCCAATTTAGAGTCAAACTACACACACGCCGGGCCGAAAATTTTGGTCCGGGGTACATGGTTCTGAGAGGCATAGTTGAACTTAAACAGACCTAGTTGCGCCGGACCAAGAAAACCGGTCCGTCGTAAGGGTAAAAGATCAGATGATTTTTACTGGCATATACAAAGGATTTTCGTCGGTCAGATAAACTTAGTCCGTCGAACAGGATTTCACTTAGCTAGGTAAGCCATGTTAGCGTAGGACCAGAAAGACAGGTTCGCCGAACACATGATTTGATCTATCTTAATACCAGAGGACAGAGTTTACGCAGGACCAAAAAAGATGGTCCGGCGTACAATGAAAAAGACTGGTTTTATCAGAAGAAAGCTTTTTTGCGCCGGGCCTGAAGAGATGGTCCGACGTACACATAGAATTGAGATCATTATCATACTTTAATTTTCTGATACTTTAGTATGGACCATAAAGATAATTGAGGCGAAATAATTTTATGTTGGACTAACACAAATGAGAGAAATTAGATTTGTCCGATGAATGTTTGATACAAGAAAAGAAGAGGATCCTTAACGCAAGACCCAAAAAGTTGGTCCGGCGTACATGGTGTGCGCTCAGAAGGAAAATTTCTTCAGCGCCGGACCGAAAAGGTTGGTCCGGCGTACATGATGTACTTTCGGTTGATGTTTAAAACAAGGATCTTGAGCGCCTGAGCCAGAGAGAAGTTTTGTCTAAGATAGAATTATGTTTTAAAGAGAGTTCTATGCTCCAAGAAATCTTCTAGCGACTTTGTACATGATCCAAGATCATTTCTTATGGATAGTTCCCTTAATAGAATGGCAATTAAACTAAGTGGCTTAGATTTACTCCCAAGCCAAAACTAAGACAAACACCTTAGCCTTGACTATCAGATATATCTTCTTTTGATTTTCACCGAGTAGCTTCTTTAGTCATCAACACCAAAACCAATAAACTAAACACAAATTACATGAAGGGAGCCTAGATGCTCTCATCTGGATCTTCTCCTTCCTCTTCCCCCTGTTCTTTATGTGCCTCTCTTTTCCAAGAGTGTGAGTACCTCATAGGCACTCTTAAGAAATTTGTATAAGGCAAGAAGAAGCTCAATCTCATCCTAGACTAATCTAAGATTAGCATATTTAATCAAGGTCTAGAATTTGACTACTTGAAGCATGTTAGGGCACATCCTCCTACCATTGTGTGTGCCTCCAAGAGTGGAGAGATGATGGTTGCTCCTAGAACTAGCACAATTGTGTTCTAGTCAGCAGATGTTGTCCAAGGGATATTTGATCAAAAGGTTGTTCTTCCTAAAGCTTTTGCCTCTATTAAGGTGAAGTATACATGCACCTTTTATCAGAAGGACGAACATCTGGCCGAGTTCTGCTTCAGACACATCAAGATCACTCAATGTGAGCGTGTTCGTGCCCTTAGGGGTATTCACGGTCATCCCCAGACTTTGAGTGCTCCTAAGGCACATACGGCTTCTAGACAGGTTAGAGAGTCGTCTGTTTTTAGGTAGTTTCAGGACTCGATTTTCATGCTGTTCAGCCGAGTTTTCGTCCTGGAGCTGTTCGTGGTCGGTCACTCCATCGACCTCTTGATATCCCTCATTTTTTTAATCGAGGTGAGTATCAGCGGCGTGATATTGTTTCTACCAGTAGGAGGTCGGGGTAAAATTACGGGGGTGATATTAGTCGGCGATGGAGAGAGGTGGTGGCTAGGATGGAGAGAGAGCGTGTGAAAGAAGAGAGAGAGGAGAGGGAGGGTTAGGGTTTGAGAGGGGCCGGCTCCTGAGAATGGGCCAAGCTAGGAAGACCATCGGTTGGCCGATGGGCTGACTAGGCTAGGCCAGGCACATGGGCTGAGTCCAACCTTTTTCTGGTGGACTAATTCTAACCTAGGTGCCCGCCTAGGCGTTTATGTCGCCTTGACAATCATATGGCAGGAGAACTGGCCTGTAGGTCAGCTCGTTTTGAATGACTAATTAACTAAATCGATCATCCAAAATATGTAAAACTGCTTAAGTTAAATATCCTCCTTCCTGCTTGTCACTTTTCCCACCTCTCCAAAGAGAGAAATACAATGCATGCTTGGTAAGCTCATGAGATACTGGAGACAAACAAGCCATGGTGACATAAACGTTTTCTTCTGTAGTATCGGCTCTAGGTTCCTATCACTAGCGCCGCGGCATCAGAGCCCGATCGGTCCTATTCTGCGATTACATGGAGCCGCTATATTTTCGGAAGAACAATCAACTGTTTGCATTAATTTTCCACTTCTGTTCTCTCTTTCTGATGGCTCACAGAATTCAGAGGATCATATGTATACAAATATTCTTCTTTTTCAAGTGTCCTTGACGTCGATTGGTTCAAAATATTATATCTAAACTTTGTAATGCTTGTTTCTCTAAATGAAATTGGTGAGCGGAAACACCTTTTTTTTTAAAAAGAAAGAAAGAAAGCCCTGCTAACTTCATTGCTCTTGATCTGTTCATAGTCCAGTCTATTGTTTCCTCTCTTATCACACACTCTGCTTTGTTAATTGCATAGGCTAATCTCTGCTTTGTTAATTGCCTAGACTAATCTTTCTGTTGAAGATTATGTATCCAATGGTTGCTCTAAAAAAATTAATCGCAATAAGGTTCAACAAGATTAATTCAATTCATGTGGTCTGCTGCCTGCATGCTTACCAATGCAGAGTGAACTGGCAAGCGAGTAACATTAATTCAGTGGACATCGTACGTGGTTATTTTTCTTTTTTGGCATTCTCTCAGGGCATATATAATAAGGCTACCTCAGCTTACTTTTAGTATGTTCACATTAGCTCTGTACTATGTAGAAGAGTGAGAAAAGAGGAGAGAGAAGAGAGCTGGCTTTTATTTAGTAGTAAGTATTGCACGGGAGTATAGTTAGATTAGTTATGTATAAGAGAGAAGAGATAGTTAATACATGACATCTAGAGTCAATTTTTAGAGATAGCTATTGTATAAGCTAGCTTTAGTGCTTATTCTAGATAACATGAATAGGAGATGGAGCAAGCACCCGACTTTGTTATTGTACTTGCCCTTAGTCTGGAAATCGGAAACTAGCACACTTAATGGCGTGCGCATGCAGTAAAAATACGCCTTGCTACAATGTATGGAGCTAGTACTGGTTGACATGCGCATTCAAGTATTCAACAGAAATGGAAGTAGAGATGCATGATAGGAACAGCCGGTGGTCTGTTCAGCTCTTTCGAATGACCAACGAGATTATCCCAACCATGTGAGGTGACAACCGTCGAGAAAAATCAAACAAGATTGATTCATGTGTTTTCAGTTCTTACCAATGCATGCAGAGTGAACCCTAGTACTGCAAAGGCTTTATTTTGTTTTGGTATTGAAACGGGCAAGGAGTAGATGATAAAATTGCTGTTCAGCATTTTGGAATGATTAACTACATCGATCGCCCCAATTTTGTGAGGTTAGGTTGCATCGAACTCTGCTTCACTTCGCTGAGAGGTGCTTGAATTATATAAATACCCTACTGCACCTTCTTATCTTACTTCTCTCTCTGAAGAGAAGGCAAAGGATGCATGCTTGCCAAGTTCATAAGATATTGGAGATAGACAATTCATAACGATGGCAACATGATCTTCTACAGTAGTAGTGATGAGATGAATGTCGCCAGTTCCTGTCTTAATACGCGAGTGCGATTGGTCCAGTTCTAAGATCTGATCGGCCTCATCTGTCCAGAGAAACCATGGCAATGACAACTCTTTTTCTTAAGGCTTTGAATTATTAGAGTTAGTTGTTACAAATCATTTTTTTGCGAGGATTCTCACGGCTTTCAATTATTAGAGTAAATTGTTACAAATCATTTTTTTGTGAGGATGTTTCCTGATTGCTTATGAAATTCATGAAATGTTCACTTACAATGAGATTTATATTCTACTCCAGTTTTATTTCTATTTTCCCTATGCTGTTTCATCTGAAGTTCAGTTTAGATGTGAGCCAACTTGTGCGCCTTTACACGATTCAGTCTCTCTATTCTTTTTCTTGATCCGTTAGTCCACTCGTAGTCGCTCTTGTTTATGTTTGGCTGACAAATACTAAGGAGGCAGTTCTGTATAGTAAGGACGTAAACGATGTCTTCTCGTTGAGTCAATGTAACAAAAACATACACTGAGGAGTTTCGAGGACAAGGTAAACAGTTTTGCACAGAAAGAAACCCATAAGCAATTCATGTGTTCTTAATGTGTAAGACTGAACTGTACTAAAGAGATTTCATTATATTTTCGTTTGCTAATAGTAAGGAGTAGATGACAACTGCTCAGCTCTTCCGAATGATCGACTAAATCATTCCAAAATTGTGAGGTGAGATCACATATCTCTCCTTCACTCGCTGGGAGCGCTTAGATAATTTCCATCTTGTCATCTTGCTCATCTCTCTGAAATTAAGATAAATGCTAGACAGACAAATCATACCAATGGCAGCATTTTCCTCTACACAAACAAAAGCCGGAGAATGTTATTCGTGTCTCTGTACTCGCCTTGATTCTCTTTGGAATCCAATGAAGAGAAATTATTGAGTGTTTAGAACATGTTAAATTGCCTTCATTCGATTACAAGATATTATCCGTCTAGATACTGCCCATTCTTTAAAGAAGCCTTGGAAAGATAGAAGAAGCAGCTTTGATTCCCAAAACTAGCATCCCCCCTCTTTTTTTAGCCCCCTCTTTTTTTTTTGGCAAATCTAGCATCTTTCTGAACACAATTGCAAAAATAGCCCTCTCTTCAACCTCGGAAGCGGCAATAGTCTGACACGTGTCACTTACTGCGCTCCTATACCGTAGCAAAAGCTCAGAAGGAGCAACCTACCAAGCAGTGCTACCTCGATAGTATTAATTAAAATTTTAATTAAGCAAGTCATTAATCAAGTGATTAACTAAGTGAAGTGAATACTTAATGGCATATTTCCTACGGAGCAATGTTACCTTGGTAGGAACTTTGTTGTGCCTTCCGCGGTCGGGGAAGGGCTAGTTTTGCAAATCTATTCGGAAGGAGGCTAGATTTGTAATAAAAAAAAGTTTACGAGAGAGCTAGAAAAGCAATGGCTTCTTGATTCCATGGTTGTCCTCATCTGTGTTTGGAAAGAGCACAATGCGCGGGTATTTCATGGAAAAAAACTCAGAAGTCAGGGACGTGGTCAGCAAAATCTTTGAAGAGATCAACAATTGCTTGCAACGAAGTTAGCCCTGTTTTAGGTAGTGCCCTGTTTACAATCTTTGAAGAGATCAGCATCTTTGTGAGAAGTCAGTAGCCCTGTTTTAGTCAGTGCCTTCTTTGTTTCAGTGCGTAGTTAGGGAGCACCTACAGTTCTTGTTTTGTTTTGCTTCCTGCTTATCTTCTTCTTCTTCCTTGCTCGGGGTTTTTACCACTGTATTGAATTTTATTTTTGTTTCTTTGGTTGTTTCTCTCTTAATGCAATGACACACAAGCCTTTTGCATGTTCTCTAAATAAATTCTTCAAAGAATGCATTCAGATGTTTGATTTCCAATTGGAGGCATTCAGATGTTTAATTCGTAATTAGATTACTTCACGAGGGCACGCACCGCTATGGAAAATTAAGTCTTAACATTACTGAAGTACAGCATAGACTGAGTCACTGAACATCAGGAGTTTAATTACTCGTAATCAAGAGTGATGTAACTCTTTTTCTCTGGCACAAATACTTCCATTATTTGAATATAGCACAGCAGACTTCCAGCTTAAATAAATTTTACAGACGCCAAGCTCTTGCATCAACAATACCTAATGGAAGGGCACTAACTTTGGCCAACCTCTATGTTTGCCCGTGCAAAAACCCAAAGCAATATGAAAAGAAGCAACAACATTTTTTTTTCTTTTTTCTCCCAAGAACTGTTACTTTTCTTTTCTATCTCAGTCTATATTACTCCAGAAACTCTTAATGAAGAGAGTACAACAAAAACAGCCCAAAGGATCATGAAGTACACTGATGTCATCCAAGCCCACAACCTAGGGCCCCCAAGCTCAGCATCAAGTACGATGCGTCGAAGAACCAATACGGCAATGCAGCCAAACGATGCCGCAAAGAAGACCAGAAGGGAGAAGCTGAGACCAGCATCATTGTCTATGTACAGTGGTTGGTGGTAGACAAAGAAATTGTACACTGTGTCGATCAACCACAGAACGCCAATGCCAACATATATGTTCACCGAATTGCTGCAACAAGGAAAATTTACCAGTTTATTCAGCTCCAATTTGAGGAATTTACCAGTTTATTCAGCTCCAATTTGAGGAAATAGCAACAATCAAAACGTGAATGTACATAACTGAGTTGAAAGGAAGTGTGCAGAAATGAACCTGCAAGTGATGTTGGCTATTGCTGAGCCTGCGGTGACTTGACGCTCGGCAGCTATCTTGCTAGCAACTAGATCTGGCCATGAGGTTCCAGCGGCCAGTGCTGTGAATGCTATTACATATGGACTTACTCCTAAACAAAACAGTAGATTTTCACATCAGCAAACGAGCAGTTATATCTTGGTGAGATGGTGAAAAATGGAACTTATGCAAGAGCATGTTCCAACCTGTGACACAGCTTATCTGATCCGTAAGATTAGTAACACCATAGGCAATACCACTTAAGAAGATCAAGGAGCAAATAAAAGCGATCTAGCCATGTGCAATTTGATATGGGGGCACAAAAGCAAACAAAAATTTCCAAGGCTCAATGACCGAGTTCCAAAAGATTCTGATGAATCTCAGGCAGACGGAATTCATCTTCCTTGACACTTGATTCTTCAAGTGCATATATTAACAAAATCACTTAATATGCCTGATACTGTGAAAGCAAATTGTTCTTGTTTTCAGTCAACATTTGAGTACTCTGAAGACTGACAAAATGAGTATGGTTTAGGTGTCAATGTTAGTGAACACAGATAAGATGAAACTGTCAAAGTGTCAACTCAAGGCTATAATGTTAGGCGTGTTGTAAACACTATTAAACAAAGATAAAGTGTGTCTGTTTTTCCTACTTTGCCTTGGTGATAAATTAAAACTGGTAAGCCGAAAATAACAGAGGATACGGGAGAAGGGGTACATACAATTAATTTCAGCATGATATTAAGTAATACATGAAGTTCTCCCAACAGTATAAGTTCTCCAAGAAGTATATGTATAAAATTTCACTAAACGGGTACCTAGAAAAAAGTTTCTCAATTAAATGCAGCCAAAAGTTTAGAACATACTTATCAATCTTGCCAATCTATGATTGTTATGCCCCTGTTGGCCAGCAAAATAATTGGTACAAGTTTATCTACATTGATCCCAATAACCAACATGAGTATTTTGACACAAAGTTTATGCTAAATGTAAACAAGAAACGGCATTGACAAACTATGGGATATAGACTAACAGTGAAATAAATTACCGTTACAGCATCGACAAATTGTTGCCACCAAATAGAAAGACAGTAAGTATCCTCTCGTGTGTTCTTTACTACAAGATTCGTCGTTGAAGATTCTTCCATATCCTTTTCTGGAACAGGATGATACCCTGCGGATGTCCAACTATATAAGAAATTACTTTCAAAATAATTCAACAAATATGTCTTAATTGTGAACAGCAAGCAGAAATATTCATGGAGAGAGAGAGTCAGACAGTCTGCATAAACCACAACCATCACTCCAAATATCCCCCATGAAGATAAAATGCATTTTTTTAGTGGTAGCAGTAGGGAAAACCCCTAGCGCGAGTGCGCTCTCTCTCTCACACACACACATATATATATATATAAGGAAAAGAGAATATGTACAAAGGCTAAAGGTTTAAAGGAAAAATACAATCTCAATCCGAGATATAAATCAATATAGAGTCTCTAGCCAATTTAATAATCGTTGTTTATGTTGTTCTTTCACACAATGCACATGCAATGTGAACTCATTCTTAAAAAGTCATTTCCAGTTCAATATACTCGGGGCAATATTATGAAATATCCAATCATTTCGTTGCTTCCATATTTCCCAAGCTGCAATAGTAATTATTTCCATGTAAAAACTAGAATCAAGGTTGTTCTTGGAACGTTCAACTTTTAAGACTATATCATGTGTATTATCTCATAGCATCCCAATAATATTCCAGCATGTAACACTGAAGAAGCGATTAAAGAAGAGATGATGTGCTGTATCCACATGTTGATCTTGGCATAGAACACACTAATGATCGTCGTCCATTTGAAAATGTTTTCTACGAAGCATATATTTAGTGTTCAATCTGTCCAAAAGCAACAACCAAGCGAATACTTTGAGCTTCATCACACATTTACTTTGTCAAATCCACTTAAAAGGTTTTGGTACTACCATTGCATGAAACGAATATCAATAGAACTTTTGTTGCTGGAAAATGTGCTTAGTCCAAATGTATGTCCAAGCATCTGAGCAATTATTTAGTGGTAAGAACCTTTGGATGACGTTAATTAGTATATTGTACTCATGAAAGGCATCATTAGAGAGAGGCAAAATGAAATTATGTCTTATGCCTGGGTTATTTAGAAATTGTGACACTGAGCTCTCTTTATTTTTGGTAAAAGTATATAAGGCTGGAAATCTTAGACAATAAATATTGTGATTCCAAATATCTATCCAAAATAATGTTGATGTCCCTGATCCCACTGTAACCGTAGCAATACCTCTATAAGAATTGATTTATTTCATAATATCTCTCCACCAGAAAGATCCTTGTATTCTTGAATAGTAAGGGATTTTATCCCCCATAATAGGTTGATCAAATCAAATTTACCTATGGAAGATCATGTCCGTTGTAAAATTAGTATAATCCAAAAATACCACATCACCGCTAGAGTGTTAATTCACCCAAAGAAATTTGAAATAGGAAAACAGAATATCAGATGAGAACTAGAATAATTTATATACTGAAAGGCACTTCATCATTTTACACTATGAATGTGTTCAGATTGCCCTCTTTGCGTTATGCACTAAGAATTTAGGTTCATTAAGGACAAGAATACCGAAAATTCAGAAACTGCATACCTGCATTATTGTAGGAAGAGAGGTGCTTCAATGCTTTTCTTTTTTACAATTGCACAAATATTAAAGCATTAATGAAGGGTAGATGGAGATTACTTACCCCTTCACTTGCTTCAAGATTTGTGCAACTTGTATTAGGAGGGAAAGCATTGAAGCACTCGTCTTGTAGGAATGCACAGAGAATATATCCACAATGTCCTCATTCTTGCCAGGGTGCGCCGCACTAATCTCAATTCTCATCACAGTTGTTGTCATAATCAACCGAAGAATCTTCAGTTGGAACCCAATCTTCAGGTGTCTCACCTCTCACCCTGAGTGCAACAAATCAAATTACAAACATAAAAATGTGCATCATTAACTTGTACATTTTTTTAGATAATGGAAGTTTATAACTCCCGGTCTCTGAATCATGAGATGCACACAACCAATCATTTATTACAATGTTACAGCAGAAGTGCTGTCAATAAAATAAAACCAAATGCTGCTAAAAGTTGCAACGTGCTATCATAAGCATAAAACATGAAATATGAAGTCTCAAGCCGCACACAGCCTGTCACTAAATCTCCACCCATATTTGCTGAAGAGATCCCTGACTACAATCTCCAACGATCTGCATGCCAATAACATCACCTCCCGAGCCTCGAGATGCTGCAACACAGACCACGAGCGCAACCAGTCGGAGCACATGAAGATAACCTGCAAAGGATTTGGATTTTTTTTGCCATCAAAAACCATATTATTTCGACATATCCAAATGGACCAACACAACGCGGCAGCCCCGACCAAAATTTGAGCTCTTAAATCCTTTCCCAACCCCATTAACCAACTCTCAAACATATGAGTCACGCTACTAGGAGGTTGTAGATTAGAAGCCACTTGTATGACCCGCCATGCAAAACGAGCAAACTAACAGTCAAAGAAAAGGTGTTATATAGTTTCCTCATTGTTACAAAAACTACATTTTTTACTGCCATTCCAATTTCTTTTACTAAGGTTATCTTTTGTCAATATCACCCCACGACGAAGGAACCAGAGAAAAATCTTAATTTTCAATGGCACCTTAAGCTTCCACAATGTTTGATTTATAACTGGGACATTTTGATGCATTAAGATCAGATACATCGATCGAATGAAACTGTTTATTTTGATGAAGATTCCATCGAAAAATATCCTGTTCTGGTGATAATTGTACACCTGCAATCTTTACAACAATTTCATGCCAGACTCGTAAATTGTGTCCCGTAATGGCCCTACGAAAAGACACATTAAGTGGGACAGAGCACATTGTTTCAGCCACAGTAGCATGTTTTTTTTCGAACAATGTTAAAAAGTCGTGGGTATTGTGCACTGAGGGTAGTGTTTCCAAGCCATATATCTTACCAAAAGCGTATTTGAGACCCATCCCGAAGGTGAAAAGAGCCAAATCTAAAGAACTGATGTTTAATTTTCATTAGTCCAGCCCAGAAATGAGAGTCCCCTGGCTTGCTTTCTACATGAGAGAGAGGTTTATTCCCCAGATATTTTCTTCTGAGTAGAGCTTGCCATACACCATCTTCATTTAACAGCTTGAAAAGCCATTTGCTAAGAAGGCATATATTTTTGACACCAAGATCTTGAATGCCCATGCCACCTTGATCTTTAGGTCGACATAAGATATTCCACTTAACTAGCCTATACTTTTTTTTATGGTTATCATTTGCGCCGAAAAATCGGATCTCAGAGTAATCCAACCTTTTTAGAACTCCACGTGGTATCTCAAAAAAGGATAATATAAACATAGGTAGGCTGGTAAGCATGGAATTTAGGAGGACTAATCGACTCCAACTGACAAATGCTTGCCCTTCCAACTACTCAGGCGCTTTTCAAATCTTTCTTCTACCCCCTTCCACGCACTAATCCTCGGTTTTTTATAATGAATTGGTATACCAAGGTATCTGAAGGGAAAACTGCCCAACCCACAACCAAATAGCTGGGTATATTGAGCCTCATAATCCTTAGCTACACCAAAACAAAAAAGTTCACTTTTGTGGAAGTTGATTTTTAGGGCAGAAAGCTGTTCAAATGCACATAGCAATAACTTCATATTTTTAGGCCAGAAAGCTGTTCATTAACTTGTACATGGCCACATGAAAAATTATATAAGAAACAATATTCAGGGATTAGGACCATACAAAGGGATTAATTGACACATATGGCCACAGCTTATCCTGCGCATATGCATGAAGCAGAAGCAATCCATACTGCAAGACTGTCAGCAAGGCCTCCCAGAGGGTGATCACTCTAGGCGTCCACACCTGTACACAGTGCAAAGTACTCATTATGACAAAATGTACTTAGTACTTAAAGTTAGCAGAATAAGAAAACATGACCTACCTCTAATATAACATACAGCCAAATTTATGCCCAGAATGACCAGAACAGCCCAACTAACCAAACACCTAAATCCGAAATCTTCTTCATAGAGCCCACCCTTGGCATAACCACGCATGGATCGGGAACAGATCAAACGCAGCAGAACCCACAAGGGTAGCTGGACCTAAACCTGCAAATCACAAATATCAAATTAGATACACTCACATATGATTTGGTGAAAAGTTTTACATCAATTGATTAATTCTACCTCCTGCTGTCAGTTGGCCCAAATTACAGATTGCATCAATTGTTGCCAGGGAGATCTGGGGAAAGCTGGTACCAAAAGCAAGGAGAGCAATATCAGCTATAGTGTAGTTCCAAACCTTCTCGTGCTTCACACTAGGCATATTCGTGTGTGGACCAATTGTGACTACCTCCCGAGAGTGTTTCTAGGTAAGACGAGAACTACACAAATTATTTTTGGTTCCTGTTGCAACACAAATGCCATATTCCATCAGTAATACTAACATGCATGGAACAATATAATGCCTCAGGAAGCAGGAGATAAACAAAAACAATGATTAACGCTGTATTGTCACCCATCCCCACATACATAATGAACTGCAAGGACCTACCTAAGGAGATTGACAACGAACTTGACAAGACTAAAAGAGCCTTTTGATGGAAAGAAGGGAATGTAAATCTGCAAATAGGAGTGGTCTGTCAGGCTAGCAAACAGTTCAAAGACTTCCTGAGGCAAAGGAGAGAGCCCATGAAAAATTGAGGTCATCTTCCAAATAGAATTTACAGGACAATTGTTTGGAGAGGAGATGGCAACAGGGACAGAATTTTAGAGCTTGAACAATAGTATCACTGAATAACATGAAGATATTACCAGAACTGCAACAAGAAATGAGAGCAATACAGAAAATGAGAACAGTACAATCGAATTAATCAAGCAGATGAACACAAGCCAGAGAAACAGAAAATGAGAACAGTACAATCGAATTAATCAAACAGATGAACACATGCCACAGAACTACAGAAGTAGTAGACCATGCGACACAATTTAGAGAATATTAAAGAATAAATAAAAAGTAGAAGGTGATTACTTACTTTTTTTTTCTTGTTTAAAGATTTATATTATTTGTATTAGGAAGCACTCGAAGGCACGTGCACTTTAGCTCATGCTGCGAAAATTGCTACACAAAACAATTGGTATTGATGTTCATGTGCAAATGGGCCGACGAACGCAACCAGGCCCAATGAGCCCGTAAGACCCAATATAAATCCGGCCTATATACCACTCCAGCGCAGCTCAACCGGATTTTGTTTTTCATTTCTAAACACGCGGAATAACTATGAACTATCTTTTTCTAATAAACCCATTTCTCTAAAACCCACGAACCCCTCGCATCCTATACTCCTCCCCCCAACCAGATCAAACGCCCTAGGGTTTCGGCTCGCATCTTCGTCTTCCTCCACCCCCTCGTCGTCCTCGCGGATAGAGGGGAGATGAAGCTCGCGGGGCTCAAGTCGGTGGACGGCGCGCACGAGGAGTCCATCTGGGCGGCGGCGTGGGTGCCCGCGACAGACCACCGCACAACAGCGCTGCTCCTCACCGGCGCGCTGGACGAGACCGTTCGCCTCTGGCGCACCGACGAACTCGCCGCCGCCGCCCCGCCCGCTCGCGGCCACGCGCTCGGGGTCGTCTCGCTCGCCGCGCACCCCGCGGGGGCCGTCGCTGCCGCGGTCTCCCTTGACAGCTACGTCCGCGTCTTCGACGTCGACTCCGGTGCCTCCGTCGCCACGCTCGAGGCCCCGCCCTCTGAGGTCTGGGGCATCCAGTTCCACCCCAAGGTAGGCGCTGGGTGATCCTACTTGACTTGCTGGCGATTGTGAGGTAGTTTTAACAGATTCGAGGGGGAGATGAATTGAAAGCTGTGGGATTTTAGTGAGATGGTGCGGTCGTCTTAGCTGATTCGAGCATAGAATGCCATGAAAATGTGGCTATGATCCGGATTTCGTGAGTTTTTTAAGATCTATTGTGGTTTTGGTAGTGTACCAACGGTGAAAATTAATTAAATGTGTGTGTGTGTGTGTTTTTAAGATTTGTGGTCGTTCCAATAGATTTCATTTCAGTATAGAATGCCATGAAAATGCGGCCTTTACCAGGTTTGGCATTTTACAGTGGTTTTAGACTTTACCAGGTTTGGCGCATTTTGTGTAGTTAAAGAAAAACTACGGCACAGGATTTAGTTTCAAGCTGCGCCAATCCGCCATTGATATTTTTGCAGTCATCACACAAATGATTAAGTAGGAGACCTGAAGAGGTTTTGTGGTTGTTAAATTAGGAAGGCAAGTTTGACCCTTTACTTTGTTTGCTGCTGCTCATTGACCTGCATTTGTTAATTGTCGGTACAATGTCCCTTCATTCCTGGTTCTCTGGGTTTTTGTGATTACCTCGTTCACTGTTTCTTTCAAAATTGCAGTAACTTTAGTAACTAGTAGGATGTATTTGTTAGAGCGATCAATCATGTGAAATCGAGCTAATTAGTAATAATTACATGTATTGTTGGCAAAGCATGTGTAACTATTTGTTTGTCGGTTTATTGGCTTGGACTTTGATGATAATGCTGTATTATGCATTCTTGATGATTCTATTTGAGGATCAAAGTAGATAATTATTGACTTTCAAACTGTCACTAAATTAAGTTGATGGTGAACAGTGCAAATAATTGTAGAGATGAATTTAATGATGGCTAGAGTTCATTTTGCTTAGGTACTGCTTTGAAGCCTCCATAGCCCATTGTATTTTAAATGTTGGTTAACATATACTTCTAATTTTGTTTTCTTATTAAATGAACTTAGTACATTATAGTCACAATTGGACAGTATGTGTGTTGATAAAAATAAGTAGTGAAGCTGTGATGAATTCATTTACACATTGCCTTGTCGATGTGATTCACCTTGCTACTCTGCAGATCATACCGGATTTTCGCGAGATGATAGTTTGGCTTGTGCTAAACCTTGTTGAAACTTGGGATTATGCCCTTGAGCCCTTAATTGATTTATATTTCGTCTTTGTTTCCTATGAATATGCTTGCCATTACTGGCCAAACTTCACTCTTTTTGACACAATCTAGTCTAATTCAATAGAACCCGGTTCATGCTTGCATGGTCAACAGCTAGTTTCACATGATTTTGATCCGTACACAGTTGATATATGTTAGTGGCCGGTCATTTAGTCTTTTGTGCTGCGCTGTCTCTATATACCGTGATCGCCTATGAAATATCAACATATGCTGCTTTGTCTAAAACCTAGACTACCAATATAATATTGTTAAACTGTAATAAATGATTTAAGCTAGCAGAAATGAAGGCAAACTGTCACTGAATTGTCCTGCTTTTCCAGTGGCCACACTTTGTCACTTTGAATGCTCTTTCCTTGATTTATTTATTGAATTGTCCTGCTTTTCCAGTGGCCGCACTTTGTCAATTTGAATGCTCTGTCCTTGATCTATTTATTGACATAATTGCCTCAATCAAACGCTTTCCTTCTCAGGGTAATGCTCTTGCTGCAGCTGGTGGTGGCAGTGGGTCAGTGAAGCTCTGGGACACAGAGAAGTGGCTGCCAATTACCAGCCTTTCTGTCCCTCGACCGGAGGGAGCTCGCCCTGATAAAACAGGCAGCGGCAAGTTCATCCTTTCAGTTGCCTGGAGCCCTGATGGCAAGCTCTTAGCCTGTGGGTCCATGGATGGCACGATTGCTGTGTACGATGCGGTTCGTATGAAGTTCCTGCACCACCTTGAAGGCCACCACATGCCAGTGAGGTCCATGGTGTTCTCCCCAGTGGACCCCCACGTGCTCTTCACTGCCTGCGACGATCGCCACATCCACATATACGATGCCAAGGAGAAGAGCCTCATTGGGGCCATGTCAGGGCACGCCAGCTGGGTGCTGAGCATTGATGTGAGCCCAGATGGCATGGCGGTAGTGACAGGCTCCAGTGACCGCACTGTCAAGCTTTGGGACATCAACACGAGGGCATCGGTGCAGACAATGAGCAACCACTCCGACCAGGTCTGGGCTGTGGCCTTCCGACCACCGGGAGGGACAGGGGTCCGTGCAGGCCGGCTCGCCAGCGTGTCGGACGACAAGAGCATCTCCCTGTATGATTACTCGTAGTTTTCATACCACCGCAGCAGTTCTAATGTAATCTGTTCCCAGCCGGTGACTTGGTTTGACCATGAGGTTGGTGACTTGTTGTACAATCCTAATTAAGCTCCTAAGTTGCAATTAGAACTAAGCTTACTTCTTGTAGTGGTTCCAGGCTATTAAGTTACAAACTCCTTCCTTTTCTGCCAGGGATAACAGCTTGTTATTTTTTTTTATCTCAAGTACACCTCATTAGCTTCGTGCTTGGTGATTAAGACATGAGAATTTCCAACCTAATCAGCAATCGCTCCTCTTTCCCGCAGTCCGTCCATTCTGGGCCTTGTTTCTATGTTTTTCTAACTTCAGGTGTCTTTGTCCTGGTTGACTAGAAATACATTGAAAATTCAGAGCGGATGCTTCAGTCAGTGCCCGCCAAATTTAAGTTGCTGCTATACGGCTGTGTGTGTGTGTGGAGAGAGAGAGAGAAGGGGGCGATCAGACAAAGATCACCTGGGCAGCCGGGCGTGTGACGAGTTCAAGCAAGCCACAAGCAGGTTCATAAAATCGAAATCGCTTGAAAACCGTAGAAAGCGAAGGGTTAAGAAATAAATAAAAAATTGAAAAAAAATCAAAACCGCTCGGTTTCGCTGTTTTTCGCGAAAAACCAGCCGACCAAATGAATATTTTTGAAAAACGGTTTTTCGAGCGGTTTTTCAACAGTTTTCGAGCGGTTTTCAACAAATAAATTTTTTCAAATTTTTTGATTTTTTTTAAATTAGATCAATTTATCGAACGATTTTAGATCTCGAGCCGACACGGTAAAATCGAAAACTACAAAAACCGAGTTGTTTTTCGCGGTTTTGTGAACCCTGCAAGCAGGTGTGCAACGTGCAAGGTAACCGCATAGCAAAACTACGATCACTTACATGCTACAAACTACCAAAGCTCAAAAGAACCTGAATAAATTTTCTTCCCTTCTTCAGTTTCAGACACAAGTTGCTCTTTCAATCGAAGGCAGCATCCGAGTTCTTGATTAACCTGCTTCCACTTTAGACGAGATGGTCGTCGACCTTCTCTCGGTTTGGGGTTAATTTGGTTTCACGAAAACGTATATAACAATTTGGTTGCATCTGAGAGGGAAGAGAGAGAGAGAGAGAGAGAGTCGCTTAGTAGCTTTCACAGGACAGCAATTGAACTGTGCAGGTTAATGCGAAGTCATATCATCCCTTCCGCAATGGCAGGAGATATTTACCATGAGAGATGCAATATGGCAACAATATTTTGATTCAACTTCTTTGATATGTAAAATCTACACAAAATTCCCAAGGTAGGTAGGGCATCCAGACCGACAGAGTAAGCAGAGGCAGAGGCGTTTCGCATCAAAAACACAAATCAGCACACTATTCCAATACCGATGCCACAACAATTTCATGATTCATCATCTTAGACCACTACAAAGCAAATACCACATTTCAAACATAATCCAATCTTCCCAAATATTTAAAAGACTCATCTCAACATCCAGAACAAGCAAACAGATAGTTACCAACACCAACATTGGACTACTAGAGGCAACTGACAACCACAGTGACTAGATCAAAAATAAGGACTGCATAGATAACATCTGGTATTTCAGGGGAAGGTGTGCTTAGCACTTGACCTCCTTCAGCCCATACGCAAAGTACAAGAATGTCGGGTCGGTGGCTCCATCCTTGTAATAGGCGAACACCAAGCTGCCGTCATCATGCATGCTCTCACCAACAAAGCTGCGACAGATCAAAAGATTCAGTATAAGCAGTGCAACCTTCATAGATTGCACAAAATAATGTTCCACAGTGGGAAAAAAATAATTCTAGCATATAGAATAGCACAGTAGAGTCATGCAAGGTGAGGTTTGTGCATACATTAATAATTTAAATAATTGCAAATAGAAAAGAATAGTATAAGATGTCGACTTGATCAGAGAACACATATTACTGATTAGCATTTAAGTAGAAATTTGGAGGATTGTGTTGCATACAGTACAAAGATATGGCATTCCACTATTACTACTGCCAGGACTTGTGACAAAGCGAATAGAGAACTTACAACTGAAGGTCCTTGAGCTTGCCAAGAATGTACTTGGTGGCACCCTCAATGTGCTTCTTGAAAAGCTCTTGCTTCTCCCCTTCCAGCTTGGGGGTGAGGTTCTTGATGTAGCGCTTCATGAAGGTCACAAACTGCTTCTTGTCAAAAGCAGGTTGCTCCTGCAGAAGGCAAACACACTATTAGCACAATGATCAAACGCAGACTCAAACATACACATGAGCAAAGATAATTAAAGAGGGAGCAACCTGAAGACGGAAGGTGTCGACAATGTCAACCACCTTCACAGCCTGGTCATCGACACCCTCATCCTCACCACCCTCAGCAGATGGGTTGGCACCAATGTCCACATCAACAGCTCCTTGAATGACCCACTGCAAGCATTCAACGTCACATAAATAACCAAACACACTAAAGCAACAAATTCACATTGTGTAATCAACAAACAAGTGTTAGATCTGGACAGCATGATATCAGCAATCCCCAATCTGACATCACAAGCAATGACTAAGCTCATACTATCCAAATTGTTGTACTTGTTCACAAGCAGATCAGCCAGATCAACCATTAGTACTGACAGGAAAGACAGACCACCTCACCCATCCTGATAGTTCGCACAACATTTGTCTTCTACGCTAATAAATACAAACATCTGTTTGCGTGGCATCTGACAATATTACTACTACTAAACTAATAAGGTCAACGGTACACAATACAGCATACACCCTGTAAAAGCACATAACCAATATATTCCTAACAGAAGTAGAAACAAGCACTTTCAAGTTTCAACCAATCCTGAATGGTCTGACAAATAATCTACACTAGGCTTAAAACAGTCAACAATCGAATTATCTAACACACAACGAATGTCCGATCCAGATCAGGTATTTAACAAACCAATAGGTCCCAATTAACAGAATTCCACATAAGCCTGCTACATTGAGCTAATCGAGCACGGCACAGAACAACCAAATAAATAGCAGACTAAACCGGGCGAATTCGCCTACCCAGACGAGCGCACATACCTTGCCATCGATTTCCCAGAGCATGCCGTTCTCGATCTCCCTGTACGGGAACGAATCCGACAGGAGTTCATCCCCTGCAACATGTCAAACGCAACAAATTAAGCCAAATCCATCACACATACACATGCACGCCTACCAACAGAGATAATCTTATATGCCACAAATCAAATTCAAACCCAAACCCACGAGCAGATCTGACGATTTGAGCTCAATCAAGCGAACAAAACGCGACTTTTTTCTCGGTAATTCTGGATCGGCAACCAAAAACTGGCGGTGATGACTCTTCGAATCTATAATCCATCAGGTCTAACCATGGCGCGGCCCCCAATTCCTACTCCCCGACACAACACAAAACCCAACCACAAACGACCCAAACAACGGGAACGAAACCACGCACCGGTAAGCAGATCCTGGTAAACGATCATGGCGTCACCTCTTGAAGTCTCTCCCCTCGGAAAAGTCGGCGACAAGGTCGGAAACCCTAGCGCGCTCTCGGGGATGGGAGCTGCGGCGGATGGAAAGAGAGGGTTTGAGGCGGAGGCGATCTCCCCGTATTTATAGCAGCCCCAAAATATCTGGGCTTCGTTTGTAGCCGTCCGATCTGTAGAATACGGTGGGAATATTTTGCACGAACGGCCCAGATATCTGATCGAGGCGTGATGGTCTGGGTTTCAGAGGAAGACTCCAGTAGTGTTCGGTTGTGTATTGACCGTCTGATCGGGATATTGGGGGCGGATATTCGGAGATGGACGGCTCAGATGCATTCGAGGCGCCAAACGGGTAGCGTTTGAACTCGTTGTCTTCTCCGTCCGTCTCTAATCTAACTTGAACTCTCATATTACACCGTTATCTAACATCACTGAGTGCTAGTGGTTAGTGTTATGCCCTTGAGGCAATCATTTAGATGATTGTAACATGACTATGTTTATGAATAATAATATGATTATTGGTCCAATGAATGTATATCATTGTATTGATCAACAAGTATGTGACTTGATTATGAAGCTCTTTACTTAATGATGTAATTCGATAAATATCTCTGATCGGATATCATCGTATAGGACTACGATGAATAGATCAGCACATGTAGTGATCGATGATCATGCTTCATAGATCATGGGATATGGAGATATCATCTCTACATTGTGGACCATGTTGAAGAACATGGGTTAGATAGACCCGCTATGGGACAACGCGAGAATGTTTCATTCTTATGTGTCATCGTGTATCTCATACCTAGAAGATGTATGATCCTTAGACTGAGATTGTCATATTCCCTACATGTGTAATAGTTTTCCTTGGGGCTATCAAACACTACTTCCTAACCGGATAGTTATAAAGGTAGCTTTCATGTTTACTATGAAACGTGCAGAGGAAGTGAGCAATAAGATGGAATTTGCCACCCAATGAAACGGAGATATATGACAAGGCCACTCGTGTGATATGATTAAGAAAGTGCATGGCCATGCCGTGATCGAGGAGTCAATCACAACTTATTAATATATCACGGATACGAGAGATGGATTGAATCATCAAAGGATGACATGCTTCTCGCCTTGAGATCAATCTTCATATACTTGGCAAAGGGATTATTACATGAGTTCTTTTGATAGGTTCTGCTCGATTTGATCACAGTATGTTTGGGAGTTGGCATACTTTGCAAGAAGCCGCTACCAACTATTGGATTGAAAAGGAGTTTTCCGAATCCATGTCCAAACGTATGTGAACCTCGCAGGTCACACACTTAATGGGTCGACGCATTAATTTGGATTGGATCCGTAATTAATGAACCTCGTGGGCTTAGCATGTCGGTGGGCCCTGGTTTAGGGTTTCATCTTGTGGCTATATAAGGAGGAGGAGGAGGCGCAGAGTGTGCTTTCCACGGCTTAGGTTTGATTCACTTGAAACCCTAGCCTCCTCCTCTCGCCGCCTCGCCGAGCGACTAGGTGCTTGCACACGACGCACAGCGCTCCATCTCTCGGACGTGTGGATCATCTGCGGTGACGCTGCGCGATCGCGGCGTGGGAGGGCGATCCACGGCGAGGCGAGGACGATCCACTACATCGACGCAACGATCGCGGCGAGGACGAACCACTACATCGACGCGAAGGATTCCGCAACTGCGCGTCTAGTGGTAATCTTATCTATGATCCCCTTCTTGCGAGTAGCTTTCTGGTTGCGCGGTAGTTTTTTTTTTGTGCTAGCGTAGCATACCGCGTTTCCCTTCACTAGTAATCGGACGTCACTGTTTATTTTATTGGACGCGTTGGTACAATATTTTTTTCCAACGTCTGAAATTTTTTTTTGTCAACATTTCTACTGTTATCGAAAGAAAATGTTGCAAACGTCCGAAGAAATCGAATGTCCGAACACGAGTCATTTCGTAAACAATATAGTCAGCTAATCGTTGAAGTTACACTAGAATATCTTTGAAGTCGTACCGGGTTATTATTTGAGTTGGACTGCGGTCAGCCCGATCGAGCTCGAGTTGAGTTAGGCTTAGAGCAGATTAAGCTAACAATGGAGACATAATAATTACCTAAAATTTTCTCAGTAACTAGCAAACTCCACAAGAAGCACCTATAGTAGCGTGTTTTGTTCCAAGACGCGAATTCGAGATGTATAAAAGGTGCTCATTAGGGCAAAAAATTGTACATATTTGCACAAGGAATATGTTTTCACCAATTAACTAATGAAGATTTCATAGCCACAACATCAATTCAGAAAAAAGAAATTTGTTCAACACTTGTGAGGCTGTAACATCATTTCGCCATCTAGTTGATCCCATCTTTATCAAAAAGGAAAGATCGAGACGAAAGGGAGGTGCTAAAGTTGGGAAATTAGAAAGTGGGATTCCACGCTCCCCATGCCAGAGAATAGAGATGGATGGATGGATAATCCTGGACTCCCAAATCCTAATGCAAAGAAAAGGTTCGTAGTAAAGTGAGCTTTGGAATAAAGTCATTCTCAAGCAGGTTGCACGATTTCTGTTGTCATCCATTTGAGTGTAGGGTTTTCCTTCAGAAATGTTTTTTTTGGGGTAACTTTGGCTGCTTAAGAACATCTCACTTGCTACAAATCCAGCTACAAATGTGTGTGCAAATTAGCTGCAGAGATCACATACAATTTGTGACTTTTCATATGGACACAGTAGTTGAATTGTTTTATAACAGCTGCAGATATCTCAGAAAATTATTTGCTTGGCAACAAGTGCTTTTCTGAATCGCTGATGTGGTCTTCAGAATCTACTCCAATGATCAACACACAGTTATCAAGCTGGAATCAAGGTTGACAGCAGGAATACAGTCCAGAAGTCAAAAACATTCTTTTGTTTTGAAACAAAAAGCAAACATTCTTTTGTTTTGAAACAAAAGGCAATCACTTCATTTCTACATTCTTTTTTTTTAAAAAAACAGCCAAAGCTGATATTAGATTATAAGGGCTGGTTACAAAGAGAGAATAGAGCTACAAGGCACAGAAGGTCCCGGACAGCAGCAGGCCGCAGAGGGCGCGAGCCTAGCAGCTAGAAGGGCAGAAGAAAAGAAAAAAGAAAAGAAGAAAGAGGGAGACAAAACGAAGCTCTAACCCCTACGCTGGAGAAGTCTTCCGAGCTGCACAGCTCCTGCAAGGGTCCAGCTGAGAGCCTCATCTTTGATGGACTGAAGTATCTGTTCATGGGACGCCGCACCTTTCTAGAAAACTCTGTTGTTTCATTCTTTCCACCATTGCCAGCAGGACAGGATAATCAATGTCTTAATGCCTTTTCGGTGAGTCACTTGGCCTTTTCGGTGAGTCACTTCATTTCTACATTCAACTGAGATGTATCATACATGACTGGGCACAATCAAGAAGCTTATTTAGTAGGCAGTAGCTAACTAAATCGTATCAGTTAAGTGGATCCTGCCTAGTTAAACGTATCAGTACACCAGTATAATGGACTTGGACAATGAAAAAATACTCGAACATTTCTTCAGCAGCAGCAGACGCTGTGCTCTGTGCTTTGTCAATGGGCAGCAGCACAGCACCCCATTTCGTCAGGCTTCACCGCTTCACTGACCAACAGACCAATAGCTGTACGAGTCGATTGCAGCCGATCTGACAAGCAAGTAATCGTTGAGTGAAACTTTTGGTACTGGACCCGTTTTAAAAAAATGGTGCTGGAACACTTCTCGATCAGACTTCTATAGCCACAAATCTTCTTGATTTGGTCATCTCTCAAAACTGCACCTTTGTCCCCTTTGCGTCACATTAGATTGTTAGCGCCATCAGCGTTCAGTTTCAGTTTCAGGAAACCTTCCCGAACAGCAGTGGAGAAGAAGCATGAACAATAACCATCTGACAGGTGAAAGATAGTCTCTGATGGCAACACGTGTATGAACGGCCAGCTGAGTATCATCTGCTCGTTTCCAGTTTCTCACGGCAATACATACTGTGTATAGCAGTTGCAATGATCTCATAGAGCGCTCACCAGTCAAGCACTGTTGGTCGTCCTCAGCCGGTGTTAAGGAGACATGCCATCACTTCACATGCAGATTCTGAAAACTTGCAACTTGCTCCATCTCTTTGTATAGGCCTGAATACCAATAAACATTTCTGGAGTATTTGCATTGGAACAAGGCATCATCTTGAAATTTCCACAGCAGAGCAGCAGGAGGACACTGGGGATACTGTTCATAGGTTACAACACGATTGGAATTTCCACAGCAGAGCAGCAGGAGGGCACTGGGGATTACTGTTGATAGGTTACAACACGAAAAACAACTTGCCATGGTATTGAAAAGTTAGGATTGATGGAAAAAAAGCTGTAACAATGGGCGAGTCAAGAAGCATATACATTGGACATCCCTTGGCCATTCAGGTCATGTGCTCATTGACATTTCGCATTTGAAGGAGCTCCACTGCCAGCAATGGGGTACTAGCAGTACCAAAACTGCAGTCTCAGAAATCTCAGGAAGCTTGCATATTGACATGTCATCCAAAGGAATATCATAACTCAGAAGAAATCATCTCATGCTAAACATCATCTGAATCTTCACCAAAAGTCTCTGAAAAGGGGCCAAATGAGACCTCATTGTCATCATCATTAGCAGCCAACCTTGACAAGCAGAGCTCAATACACCCTTAATTGATTCAGGCGGATGAGTGTAGGTGCAATGCAAAAGGGCTTAAACAAGGAGACCTTGGCATTGGCTGCAAGCCCTCTTCATTGAATAGAACACCATATTGTCACCCAATCTTGGGGTGGGACTGGTCCACTTTTCTGAAAATTTTCGCAGACAACGTCAAAACAGGAGCATCCTGTGATGATGAAATAGATAGGAGCAGTGCTTCAATGCTTTCCCTTCTAATACAAGTTGTACAAATCTTGAAGTAAGCGAAGGGGTAAGTAATCTTCATCTACCCTTCATTCATGCTTTAATATTTGTGCAACTGTAAAAAAGAAAAGCATTGAAGCACCTCTCAATAGATAATAAATATACTCTCTTTGCAAACTGTCAGTTAAATACAGATGGAGCTGAGTACAAAGTACAAACTTCATCAGCACAGGCGCGAGCAAGTAGCAAGCTCAAGTGAGGAGTAAAAAGTTAGTTAAGTTCCTTTTCAAGTAAGTTCTAAACTCGTGCTTTTCTGTAGATTCAATACAAGGAGCAAAGATACTGACAATACAATTATTTGTTTATTCTTGTTAAACCTTTCTTACCTTGTTTCATGCCCATACAGCATGGCCCTTAGTATTGCATTTTACAAACGTTTTAACCACAACAAAATTGCCTTCATAAAAGAATCCATATGGGTATCTGATAGAACTGCAACATAACAATACTTGAAGCATTCTTTTACTTGGATCTATATCGTCACTCAATGTTGAAATTTAGCGTACACCATAATGTGCTATGAAGTTCAATGTCGACCAGAACATTGATTTTCATCTCAATGGCAATAAGTATGGTTTCTATTCAACGCTAATAGCAAGGATCAGGTGGAACTATTCAGAGAGGCCAAACATGACAAATATAATAAAGACTGACAACTGCAGGATGCATCAATACACAGCATTGGATCATGATAAATTTCATTTTAATTTCTCACAAGAACATGGAAATATCCCAAGTGTTGATTTTCTGATGGCAAAACCTACCTGCACCTGCCAGCATCCAGTAAATGAGTTGTATCTATGCAAGTTGTTGTAGAAAGATGCTATTTCAAAAAGCAGAATGTTGTAGACAGAAGTCAGTGCAACTGATACCAAGATGCAATGATGAAGAAGAGCATATCTCAGACAAATCACACGTTACATTATGAAGATAATAGTTAGCGTGCTATGATGCTAGTAGGTATGTAAAATTGGGCAGGAACTTATGAGGTCTGAATTATTTGACAGAAAGTAAAAAAGAAGCTGTTGTCAACAAAATTAGTTATATAGAATGTTCCTTAACTTTTGGTTGACCCATCATACATTAAAATGTAGCTTAAACAAGAAGTCAAAAAATGACCCCCAAAACATGGATAGGTCAAAACAGGCAGCAAGGCCTGCTATTTTTCATGCATGCAAGAGAAAAGGCAATTTCAGTCCCGCACAGAGACACTCTTAACAGTGAGAAGTCAAAGGTCAGAACTCCATCAATAAGGCCTGCTATTATTATTACTACTGCTGCTGCTGCTGCTACTGCTGCTCCTCCTCCTCCTGCTGCTGCCTCTGCTCCCTACTGCTACTGCTACTGCTCCCGCTCCCGCTACTGCTCCTTCTATATCATTGGGGCAGTGCAAACCTCAGCTATATCACTGGGGCAGTACAAAAGCATCAAGCTCTTCAACAAAACACTTGTTATTAAAGAAATTGATGATCTCCTCAAACTATGGGCATAGAATAGTGTTACTCAAAGTAAAAGGGATTACATCACAGCAACCTAATTCCACTAATACAAATGCAACACAAAAGAGAGGTCATGGAAGATGTACTGTACCACAGCATGCCGAGCACCAGCAGATATATATTGACATAATTAGGATTGCTTGACCTCCAGTCAAAGCAAAATTTATAGCCTTGTAGTTTAGAAGGAATGAACCAGAGACAAATTTTGTATTTTCAGTTGAAATAAAAGCATATCGAATAATAACTAACATATCATATATAAGCTGATATTCTTCAGTTTTTGTAGAAGCTTGCTAAAGGTGTTTCCGCATTTACACCAATTATAGCGATACATCTATGCTACATCATATGGTGTGGAAAAAAGGAGGAAACGGAAACAACATTAATCATTAGGTCTTAAACAATGAATGTCCGCCATTTGAATTGCATAGAAAAACCCTAAAAAAGGTATGCCACACCCATAAATATCATTTTAATTACTTTACCATAACAGATTCTGTTAACTACATCTTGAGCTGATGGATATAGTTTTAGTTACTTTACCCATGTTAGATTCTGTAAACTATATCTTGAATGTAATGCAAACTAACCCTGAGACTGCTACTCCAAAAACATCTATGTATGAGCAACCCTATCTCTCTTTGGCTTCGAAAAAGATCAGACAAAGCCCTATCTCTTGATTTTTCTCATTCATTGTAGAAAATGCAGCGGAACATTTTTTCCCCATTCATTAATTTTTCTCTAACACAAAACAGTCTATCTCCTCTTTGTTCATAACATGAGTGATCTACTGATTTGTTTACAAACAAAAACTCTTCTATTGGATCACAGGTGAGCATTATATTGTCCATCAAGAGCCCAGTTCTATCCTTCAGAGACAACAGCACACAAACCTCCTATAGTTTTTCTCATACAAAATATTCAGATCACTCAATGACCCGCAAGGTTTGCGATCCTGTGCTACTGTTTGTTGGGGATGGGCTGAGCTCTTGCTGTCTTTGTTGCCAGAATTTCCTAAGGTCCATAAGACCTTTCTGGTGCTCAGTGACCTGATTTGGATGACACCAAGATTGTCATAGCAGTCATTGACATTTGCTCTAGGGATTTGGTTACAGATCTATACATCATCCGTTGGTTACCCGGTACTATTGCTGGTTCAAGCGTTCCACAGCTCACTGACAAACGAGTCAGGTTTGTAACTAACGTATGCTGTAACCTGAAGTAAGTTTCTCTGTTGCTCCAAGCTTGTAGGCCATTTCCGCTAAATGCTCCGCTTTGGAAACTCTTGAGTTGTGCACTCTTCTGTTACTGACGAGGGCATCTTTCAGATTTTTGCAAGATGCACTAACTTGAGTTGCCTCTACATTGAAAAGTGCCCATCCATCACGATGCATCATTACGAGCTCTCGTAAAATATGCAAAGAACCTTACATCTCTAACTTTGGGACATTGCCCTCAAATACCAGACAATGTCATCATGTCCTTCATGATTGAGAGGCCTGATTTGTCTGAGTTAAAGCTCGAAAACATGACCGTTGGAAAACCATCTTGTTGTCCCATATCTCATCCGACAGTCCCATTGCAGAGTGCATAATCAGAGGTGGCAAGCACCCCTACCAATGGTTTTATATAGGGAATTAGAAATGTTTCATCGGTTGCGTAGCCTAATCTTGGTTGATTGCCCTGGTTTACAGGGACTGTGCCCCAAAATGTTTGCTCATGTTCACTGCTCAGGTGTGTAGTGATCCAGGGCTGCAGAGGGTTGAATCATCTTGACCTGATCCGTTTGGTGGGTCGGACTGCAACACTTGAGACCAACTGGCAATGTTCAATTCCTCCTCTTACGCAGATTCGAAGGAAGTACTGTCTTTGTGTCAGTAGACGATCAATTTTTTAACTTCGGAAAATTCTACTTTTGACCAAGCATCATCACCCCAACCTGATGAGGCTGTGCCTCAGGCATGCCCACAGCTGGAAGTGGCTAAACTATTTAACTGCATAAACATTGCAAATCTGTTCTTGCCATGGCTCAGCATGGCTTGTAACAAGGTCAAGGAGCTTAGGTTCACTGGGATGGACACAGTTGCAGACAAGATTGCTCTCAGTTCTCATCTTTACTGAAGGACCATGTGTAGGTTCATCCATGTTTATGATGAGTATTTGACTTTATTTGAGTAAGGTGTGCTCAAGTTTGAGTTTGATTTGGATTGTTTTTCGAGCTAGAACAATTTAAGTGACTGGTTGGAGACACCGTCCGACCCCGTGGTGGGGGTCGTCCGACCCGAGTGGTCGGGCTTTGGTGGTTGGAGACCGGTCGTCCGACCCCGAGTGGTCGGGTCGTCCGACTTGAGTGGTCGGGCTTTGGTCGTGTTGCGGACACCGTCCGACCCGAGTGGTCGGGTCGTCCGACCCGAGTGGTCGGGCTTTGGCGGTTGGAGACCACTCGTCCGACCCCGAGTGGTTGGGTCGTCCGACTCCGAGTGGTTGAGACTCCGAGTGATTGAGTCGGAGACTAGTGGTCAGACCTCAAGTGGTCGGGATGGAGACCAGTGGTCAGACCTCGAGTGGTCGGGATGGAGACCAGTGGTCAGACCATGGTTGGTCGGGATGGAGACCGATGGTCGGACCACGTGTGGTCGGGTTATGTTGGTCGGCGTGTGTATATCTTTCTCGCTGAGAAGGATATGTGTTGTTGGACATTGCTATGTGATGTGGTTTCCTTGTCTATGATGGTTGCGGGACTTTGGAGCTAGGTCATGGTGAGGCGAAGGGGATCGGGACTAGGCCGAGAGAGCCGAGGTCCGGATGATCAAGGTGTCGCCAAAGATGACCGAGGCCGGGAGTAGCCGCAAGCCGAGAAGACAAAGGAATGGATGAGATGCTAACTTGGAGCCGCTCGATCTAGGAGGACCGTTGGATCGCGGTCGGAAGATAGAGTAGCGGGTCAAGTTAGTGTGAGTTGAAAAGCGTGCAAAACCCGTTGTGTTGTTGGGTTTGGGTGAGCCCATGCATAGCTTTGTGAGTGGGTAAAATCTCACCCTTGATGGAGTGCTCTAGGGTTTAGAAGCTCATCCAAGGGTGGTAGGTGTTCCAAGCCCGCTATGAATAGACAGGAGAGGGGTGTCTCCTTGGGGTGAGCAGTGAGGAAAGTGTACGTGAGTAGTTGAGAGTTGTTGAGAGTGAGCGGTGTAAGGATCAAATCCGGCTCTTGGATATTGGCTTAGGATTGAAGCAGACATCCAAAGGTGGGAATTGATCCTGTGTCACTATAAATAGAGGGTAGGGCAGCCTCCCTCTGTGAAGGTTCTGAGGTTTTTGCTGCTCATTTGAGCTTTGCCCACTTTGTTGTGAGGCTTTGTAAACCTCCCTTCCAGAAATGAAATATTCTTCATTTATATTCTTGTTTCATTTCTCTTACGTGTATACATTACGCACTTAAATTCTGTTATCTAAATTCCGCATTTACTTACTTGCAATTTACTTTACGTAATTTGGATTTGCCTCATCTCCTTCTACATGCTATTGAGTCTTTGTTGAAATTCATGATTAATGAACTCTTCTCTGGACTTGGTGCTTTCAATCATCTAGGCAATCCTTGCATTCTTGTTACAAGTTAGTAAATCTGTGTGTTCTTAAAGTGCGTAAACGTGTGACTTGCAGTTCTTTAGTCTTGATTGGCTTCTGGTTCTTGTTGTCAAGGATGAAAGATTGCTGGATGAATCTTCTATAGATCATATCCCAATCATCTAGGCAATCTACAACCTCTTCTATTCAGTTTTGCAAGAAACCAATTTCTGTGCCTAGTTTTCAGATAGTGTTTCTATTTGTTTGAAGGGTTGTTTCTTCGTGTACTTACTTGCTATGATTTGTGGAGAGTCATCCAAGGATTTCGACCATCAACTCCCACCGCAAGTTAGGGGTGAAGTTTGTGTTCGTGACTCTGTTTTGGTGTTGCATTTGTTAAACCGAAAAGGACGGAACCTTGGTATTAATTCCTTCGATTGTTGAATGAAATAGGTTCTGACATCCTTTGGGAGGTGCACACCAATTTTCATGCTTTTGGATCACCGATCAAAAGTTACATCGATTTCTTTTGAGATCGCTCGATTTTTCTATTCACCCAACACTATTCACCCCGAGTCTCGTTCATCCGACCTCCGCAGTCGGGGCACCGCTCATCCGATCGGGGTACTGCTCACCCGAGCATTATTCATACGAGTCTCGCTCATCCGACCACTTCGTGTCGGAGTATCGCTCATCCAACCGATCTCGGTCGTAGTCTGCTTCACCCGAATACTATTCATTCTGAGTACTGTTCATCCGACCTCTGTAGGTCGGGGGTAATGTTCATCCGGCCAGAAATACCCGATCAGTGCAGTTTCTTTCTGGTCTTTTGGTGGTTTGAATTTTAGGGGGAGAGTTTATTCGAAAATTTTATTTGGCTCCTATTCACCCCCTCTAATCGCCTTTTTCGATCTTTCATTTACAGTGTTGTATGTCGATGCAGATCATTAAGATGGATCTGAGCAGGTCTGGAGTGGATGCTGCACTTGTTTGTGTAATCTCATTACTTGGGGACACACTGCAGGAGCCCATCTTGGACGGATGGTTGCAACTTGTGGGATACTCTGCGGGGTCTATTAGCAAGCGTTGCAGCAATCTGGTCGTGCTCAGCTTGTGTGATACTCACATCACCGACAGTATGCTGCTGCTCCTGATGTCTGAAGGCTTTCCGTATCTTGAGGAGCTTGTGCTTGAGGGGTGCCCTGAATCCTGATATCACCAATGAGGCCCTGGAGATCTTAATGTGGGTCACCCTTGCCTAGACTTGGAAGTTGAACGTGTGGCGTTGCTGTGGGATCACTCGGGATGCAGTTGTCTTGTACGAGCACCTCTTGAGTGTCGAGCACTGGAGAGAGTTCTAGATTCAGAAGAACAAAATTGATGCTAGAAACAATGTGCTGTTTCTCTTGCTAGCTGCTACTGTTATGTTATCATTTAGTAAGTTTTACCGTAGACTGAAACATCTCCTTTATTTTGGAACATTTACCAGTATGAGCGTCGCGATTGTTATGATTTATGAAGGCCTTTCTTTTAAGTTGTTGCACAAGTGATATATTTGTCTGAATGAAGTGATTCTTGGCTGCAGTTAGACAATGAAATCTTTTTTTCCCTAGAGCGGTTTATATGTGAAGAAACTGTATTATGATAAATGAGCAGACCACTGTTTTTTCCTGCTATCTGGTGAATGCACAAGTGACATATTGCTAACATTGGCCAACGCCTTGAATGCCACTCTTGCTTCCATTGGCCTAGCTGTACAGATGCAGTAGCTTGCAGACAGAATTGTTTCTTGCTGTGTAACTGAAGTTGGAGAGTGAGATTATGATGTTGATGAATTGGTCCTGCACTTGTTGTGGTTTTACCCCCCATGTTCACTTGTCCTGTCTGGAATGGCAGTACTTTTCACTCCAAATCTGCATTTTGGGCAGTGCAACACCAATGGTATCAGCTCCTAAGTCTGCACATTTCCTGACGATCTGTACATAGTGGTTGAGATTACTACCAAATTGTGAAGTGACACAATGTTGAGTCTACATTGTTGCAATATTGAATGGCAAAACTTCGGAGCGCCCCAGACTGGAATGAACAAGTCCGGGAGAAGTTTGATCAAGTCTGAAGACAGGGAGATGAACGCAGCAGAGAGAGGAAAATGGACGCTGACAACATGCCAAAAGACTGAAGAATGGAGGAAGATGAAGCCTGAAGAAGAAGAAGCTCATATCTAGTATATATTAAAAGCTCATGAGAGTCGCTAAGAAAAAAGAGAAATAGACTAGAAAATCCTAAAAAAAATAAAATATCTAGCTCTTAATCTTATGGGCCTTATTTACAATTGCCATTGGATCTTTGAGAAAAAGACTAGAAATAAAACCCATAAGAATTAGACTAGAAATTCCCAGAAAACTAATTTGTATTTGATTTGGTTTTTCTAACAACTCCCTAAAAGTAGATCGGTTTTGTCGAGAAACAAATAAATCAAGACATTTACTGTATATAGACTTATCCCCTGGACGCCATGGTGTCTGCTGGTGCTCCCCGTCCAAGTGTTCCCGAGGAAAGAAAAGAACGAGAAAATAATAACATTGCATGAGCTCGATCGCCCTTCAAATCCTTTTACTTGTGTAGCCCGAAAAAAAAACAGAAATCGCTGCTTCTTTCTTAACGTGGAAGAGTGCGCCTCCTGATCTCCCAATCTAACTCCCACAAAATCAGGATTACTTAGATTTGTTCTTTTTTTATCTCTTGGTTCGTCTATGATAGATTCAACACCAAGTATGGCACCGACCTGATCAAAGGAAACAAATTGATGTGGTAATAGTGTTCTGTGCTTAATGAGAAGGCATTACGCCCGTCCTATACTGGGTCACGGGGTCAAGACCGGTCCTACGACGCTTCAATAGCATATCATGTAGAGTTGTTAAGAAAATAAAATGCTAGAAATTCTCATAAAAAAGCAAAATATATAACCCTTGATTTAGTGAACCTTAACTAAGTTGAACTATAATAGCCATTAGATTTGATGTTACTATTTCAAAAAATGTCTAACTGTCTATCTAGCGAATCCGAATTATAACGTCTTAGATTAAAAGAAAGAGTCCATGTGAAGTACAACAAAAAATTAACAAAAATTCAGAATAAAAAATAAAAATAAATTAGACATTTGATTTTTCATATGAACTCTAAATTAAAACATGTACATTACTAAAATTCAGAATAAAAATTAGGTAAAAATTAGCAATTGGATTTGTATTATCAATTGTAATCCAAAACTAATATTCAAAACTAAATAAAAATAAAATCAATGGCTTAGATTAAAAGAAAGAGCCCATACTAAAAACAATAAAAATAACAGAAATTCAGAATAATAAATAAATAAAAATCAACCATTTAACTTTCATATGAAGTCCAAATTAAACATGTACATTGCTAAAATACATAATATAAATTATATAAAAAATAGTAGTTGGATTTGTATACGATTTCTACAGTACAACCGATATGCAAAATTAAATAAAAATTAACATAAATTTTGAATAAAAAACAAAATGAAATTAGTCATTTGATTTTCATACAAACTCTAAATCAAAACTTGAAATTCGAAATTAAATATAAATAACATAAGAATAAAAATAAAAGGAAATTAGGGGTTATTTTTTAATTCCATACTAAGTGAAAAATATAATTTTTCATTTTATTCAGAATTAAAAGTTTAGAAATATGCTAATTTAAGGGGGAAAATAAATAATGTAAGTAATTTGATTTGTGTATATATATATATTATTAACTATTATGTAATAAAAGTCGATTACACTTTTTTATAGTCGTTAAAATAATATAAAATATACTAAAAATTCTCAAAAAAAAAAATCCAACTCTTTATTTGGTGGATCTTCACGGAATGAAGAGATTAAGAGGGTAATACATCGACAGTTGTTCAATCAGTTATACCGGTATGAGCAATATGATGTGCAATAAAAGAAATACCAAAAGAAAGAGACAAACATTGTAATAATGAAATTAAGAGATGATGATATAAATAGAAAATATTATGTTATGCTATGTTTACTATTTTTCTATGCAAATATTCGTAGAAGAAAGTTTTGGTCACATGTGATAAGTACTGAGAAACGGAGTAAATATATTCTCTCCTATAATATACAATATCAAAATATCACAAATTGTGTTTTGTATTGATCTATTTTTGAAAAAAATCGCATATATATTATCAAGTCATTTAAACATAATTTAAAAATGATGCACGCGCAAATGGGCGGGCCATCTTGCTAGTTCCCCAAAAAGTAAAATAAATAAAAAAAAACACTGTACCTCTTGGCAGCAGGGGCCATACATTCTAAGATTAGTGGTATACTAGTTAGTTAGAATCTCACTTGTTGTAGCAATTCCTAAATTTTAATGGAAAGAGAGAGAAATTTCTTAAAAAAAAGGAAAAATTGTAACTTAACGTTAACTCTAAAATTTTCAATCTAAAAAAAAAAAATACTGTAGCTACTACCGTAGAAACTAAAGTAATGAGGGCGCGTGACGGCTGGCTCGCAGGCAGCCCGTACATCAGTAAGTTATATAGATATAGATTCGGCTAGCTCGTCGACGTCCCGTTCCAGGATCAACACTCAACGACGAGCAGTTTGCAGATAAGAAAAACGAAGCACACATGGTTTATTTTTTATTTAAGAAATTCGAGATTCCCCAATACAAGTTGCCTACTTGATTAGAATGTTTCGCCCGATTACGGTAAATTCAAAAGCTCCTTGTTTCATCAACAAAAAGAAAAAATGATTCGAAACTCGATACAAATTTTAAAAATTGTTATGCGAAACACCGTGGGCCCACTTCCATACACCGGAGCCGGACCGAACGAGACAGCGAAGAGAGAAAGACACATCACCACCCTTCCCTGACCTCTCGGTCTCTCCCGATCTCTTCCGCTCCCTTCTCTCTCCTCTCCCGCCCTCCCCACCCGTCGCCGGTGACTTCTCCGGCGCCGCTGCCGTCTCGCCCTCGCATCCCCCGATCCATGGACGGCATCGAGGGGCTCCTGGCCCGCGACTTCGGCGTGCGGCCGCAGGGCAAGGCCGCGCCCATGGCCACATCCCGCGCCGCCGGATCCGCCTGGCCCAACCCCAGATCCACCTCCACCTCTAACCCCTCCGCGGCCCCGTCCTACGACGACCTCTTCGCTGCCCCTGCGGCCTCCGCCTCCGCCCCCTCCCTTGACTCGCTCTTCGAGTCGTTCAAGGGCCCCACTACTACCTCCTCGTCGGCGTACGACGATAACATCTTCGACGCGATCCCCGGGCTGAGGGCTTCCCATTCTGCGTCCTCCGCCGCGCGGTACGACGGCGACGACATGTTCGGGGCGGCGGCCTCCCCGTACGATGACGTGTTCGCGAGCAACCGCTCGGCGCCGCCTTCTTACGACGACTTGCTCGGGGGGAAGCCGCAGGCGGAGGAGATGAGGCGGTCGGTGGTGGTTGAGGAGGACGACCTGCTCGGGGGGTTCGGGAGCAAGCCACAGGCGGAGGAGACGAAGAAGTCGGTGGTGGTGGAGGAGGATCAGGGGGGCAACGGGTTCGATGATCTGATCCCGGGGTTTGCCGGGAGCAGCCCGCCGCAGCGTAGGTGAGCAAATTCAAGCTTTTGTTTATCCAGATCTGCATTGGGCATGGGTGTTCATCAGAGCGTTGCATAATGTGATGTTGGATGGATTCTCTCTCTCTTTTTTTTAGAATCGATGTTGGATCTATTGAAGTGGAATGCGCAAACTAGATCTAAATTTAGTGAATGCTGCAAGCGACCTTCTACAAAGAGAGAGCTTGCATGGCATGGTTGATTAAATTGAGCAAACTTAGCTGCTGGTCTTCTTGGACATGCATTATGTGCTATTGTGCTGTTTACAGTATATATCGTGAGCTTTTGTGCGTAAATTAAGTCAGTTGAGATTATAAAAAATGTATGTACCTGGCACCGAACATAAAGAAGGGCCTGGGGGAACCGAGAGAGGGAAGGGAGAAAGCAGGGTTCTCTTCCAAGACGACAGGATATGGATAACCTCACATCCACGTGGTACAGCCAAAAGTTACAAGTGAAATTTTGTCAAAGTAAATGAATAAATTGTAAACATAAATAAATCCTACAGGAAGGAACATGTGATAGGTTTATGTCACTTCGTTTATTCAACAAAGGAATATAGACTATATAGTATTAGTTACATACCATGCCTTGCCTTTATCAGAGGTATTATGTGCCTTGGGTGGTAGTTCTTACTTTCCTCCTACACATATTTCATCTTCATTATGTTTCCTCATCCAACTGATCCAATAGACATGTGTCTGCGGTCCATTGTTGAACCAACTATTTTTCTTCTTCTATTGGGCCATAACTTTACATACATAGTGTCAAAGTGTGCGAAGCTTTATATTTGAAATAGCTTAGGCTCAGCTCCTGCTGATGCCACTTGATTTTTCATGATGGGTCAGAGAACTTGAGGAAGGCTCCTCAGTAAATAACTGTTTCCAGAAAAGCCTATGATTAATACAAACATTTCTATAGAATGCATTATAAATTGTGCACTAGAAATGGTTGTTGCATAAACTTCCCTTGTTTATCCAAATGACTAGCTCACTTCTTCTATGCCCTGTCAGTAATGTGTGATATCTCCTGACGACACATTTTAGGTTTCCTCATATTCATTATATTTTTCAGGAAGACTAATGATGATAACAAAAGGAGGCCAGCAGTCCCAACTTCTAAATCGACAGCCAGCACAGTGAGCTTCATAGATCCCTTGGAAAATCTGGATAAGTTTGCAAATTCTAAAGGCAAGAATGTTGATAGTACTGCTGATAATGACAGTGATTCAAGTGCTTGTGACCAGGTCACAAAATCAGATCCTTTGTTTACCTCTGAAACCAATGGTGGTACCAAGGATAGTCATCAGCCAAGCAAAGCCCCAGACTCAAGCCCTGTACAAAGTTCAGTGAATAGAAATCCAGCACGTAGATCCTCTATGGAGGACTTCGGTAACTTCATGCCTAAGTCACAGTCTGCAAGGTACTCTGATATTCATGTTGATGACAGTGTCCCTAGTTCTGAGAGATACGATGGTAACGCTATGGAGGTTCAGTCACCAAGATCTACTGAATCCAAAGATGATATATGGCTTACAGTTTCTGAGATTCCCCTCTTCACAAGGCCAACTAGTGCTCCACCACCTTCCAGATCACCACCTCTTCTTAAACAAAAACCTCAGAGTGCAAAAGAAAATGGCAAGCACCGAATGCCTGCTTATGACAACAATTTTTTTGACGATGATGAAGAGTTTGAAAGAAATTCATCAGGTGGTGAAGAGAAAGAGAGGCAGGAAAGATTGGAACATGCACGAGAAATGAGACTAAGGGAGGAAAAGGAGAGAGAAAAGAGAAGACTTGAAAAGGAGAGAGAATTGGAACAGCAGAGAGAAAAAGAGAGAGGAAGACAAGCTGTGGAGAGGGCTACAAAGGAGGCACGGGAGAGAGCAGCTTCTGAAGCTCATGCAAAAGCTGAAAGGGAGGCCCACCATCGTTCACAGCGTGCTGCTGTGCAAAGGGCTCAACAGGAAGCCCGTGAGAGGGCTGCAGCTGAGGCTAAAGAAAGAGCTGCAAGGACCGCTGCAGAAGAAAGGGAGAGGGCCATTGCAGAAGAAAGGGAAAGGGCAGCTGCTGAAGCCAAGGAAAGGGAGAGGGCTGCTGCTAGGGAGAGGGCCGCAGCAGAAAGAACTGCTTCTGAGAGAGTTCAGCAAGAAGCTAGGAAGAGAGCTGAACGTGCTGCAGTGGAAAGAGCTGCTGCTGAGGCTCGAGAAAGGCAGGCAGCAGCAGCTGCTGCTGCTGCAAGAGAAAAACAAAGCACAGAAGATGATCTTGAGTCTTTCTTCAGTGTGGATGCTCGAGCCAATAGTGCACCGAAGCAGAGGTCCCCAACAGTGGTGAGTACATCTCCAAAAATATTCACACCAAAAATTTTGTGTGGATGACATTTAATAGTGTTATCTTTTGCTGATGTTTCAGGATTCTATGTTTAATTCTCAACCTCAAGGTAGAGGAACAGTTAATGGATCACAGAGAGCAGCCTCCACCTCAGCACCTACAAGAAAAGCGTCATCAGCCACAAATATTGGGGACGATCTATTTGACATATTTGGAGGTACTAGTCTTCCCACAGTAGCAGTTTTGTAACTTTCCAATGATATTGTGCTCCTGATTTTGCGGTATTTGTAATCCATTTATTTCAATTTTGTTTTTTCAGCCCCTGCATCATCTGAAGTATTTCAAGAAGTTGAGGGAGAGAGTGAAGAGAGAAGACGCGCTAGGTTAGAACGTCATCAAAGGACCCGTGAACGAGCGGTAATGTGGTTTTGATTTCAAATTAGAGAGAACAGAATATTCACCATTTCTTGCTGTCAATAAATGTTATTGCCAATGGTCTATTTGGCTGATTCCATATTTTATTAGTCTTCCTTTTCCCTATTATTACAAAATGATGGATATTCCTTTCTCTTACTACTGGTCATCGTGTAACTATAACATATCTCCAGGCAAAAGCTTTGGCTGAGAAGAATGAACGAGATATGCAGGTTCAGAGGGAGCAAGCAGAAAGAGATGTAAGTGCTGTGTTGTCCATATACCTAGCAGCTTGGTTCTGCTTATTTTATCAGTTGGAAAGACAAAACAGTCTGTATTTTGCTGCTTTGTGCATATATTTTCAACTTTTCATGGACTTGCTGGTCTTTTCTTTGTCACTTGATATCATAGCATTTCTTGACCCTTTAAGCTACACTTTCTTGGTTGCTAATAGGTAGTTTATTCTATTTGGACTTTCTGAATTCCAGAGAATTGGCGACACACTAGACTTTGAAATCAAGAGGTGGGCTGCTGGAAAAGAGGGCAACTTGCGTGCTTTGTTATCAACTTTACAATATGTGAGTCACTGATACTTTTGACAGTGTGAAGTTAATCCTCCATGTGTTTTTGCACAGTTTTATGTTTGATTTTTGGGTGCTACCCATTGTTTTGTTACATAAAGATGCTCAGTATTTCCTTCTGCATTCTACAAATATCCTTGTCACTTCGACTTTTCAGTGGTTGTGATTCTACCTAGTCTCACAACCAGTCTCATTCTGCCTAGTTAATGTGTTAAACTCCCCTTCAAAATTTCTTTGCATGGATATTCTGTTCTATTCAGATTCAGATAAGTTGGTTTAATTTGAAGTGCTTGACATGACCAAATGATCCTGACTAGATTTTACCAAGTTGGGTATTCATTTAAAACATCAAAACTTGGGGTTGCTTGCTGGCATTTTAATTTACTGGAGTTGGACATCTCGAGACCCAGTTTGGTTAATGCTGGTATGTAGTAGCTTGATAACTCTAATACAAATCTATTTCACATTTGCCTTAGAACTGCTGTAATCATATATTATATTTTACTAAAATAAACCATTCATTTTTTAAATATCAGCTCCCTTCAGAATAGTAATAAAAGTATAGTTTACTTCTCGATAAAGTAAGCTTTCTCTATAAGTACATCCTTGGTGGCCATAACATTGATAAATTTGGTAGCTTTTAAATTTTCTCCTGATAGTGATTCATTTACCTTTGAAGTATGTAATTGCAGATCTATTTGCACAGAGAATGCAAGTTCGGTAAGTTGGACATTAAATTGACAATTGCTTTTAAATGAATGCTCATTTGATTCAGTAATTCTGTATAAAATTAGTGGATGAAAATAAGTTACATGAAAATCTTTCATTGACTAATACACCCCTTCCTTCTAAATAGATACTTTGGCCTGAATGTGGATGGCAAGCTGTATCCTTAACAGATTTGATTACTGGTGCTGCTGTTAAAAAGCAGTATAGAAAGGCGACGTTATGCATCCATCCTGATAAGGTGCAACAGAAGGGTGCAACTCTTCAGCAGAAATATGTTGCCGAGAAGGTCTTTGATATTCTTAAGGTGTGTACTCAGTTGCCTTGCAACAAGTATCATAGCGCCATATAAAATCTAAGTTAAGATTTGCTCGTATAAGAGAACTATCATTATTGCATCCTAATAATATGCTAAACAGGGGTACTTGACGTGCTAACCTACTACAATAGTACAATTATTTTGTTTGGCTTTCATTATGAACCCCTGTCGGATAGAAATGTATTCTTATGTACTCGTGTTCAACATGAGGGTCCTGCCGATTTTGTGCAACCACCTGCAGTAACTTGAGGCCAGTATAATTTGGTGAGTTTGGTCTAACTCAACATTGTAGTCTGGACTCTGCTACCTGGAAAATGCCTGTTACAATAGTACTATGGCCTCAACAGCCCAGAATCCCAGATGGCTACCTGCGCACAAAAGATTTCACTAGATATGCTGCAACATAGGAACTGTCAGAATTCAGATTTATCTTTAGCCTCATATTTAATTTATTTCTATTAATTCAAATTGACTATTAATTCTTAGATCGACACCAAATTGCGAGGGCTTTGGTCCAGCTCTCTCTTAAATTCCTAGCAAATCCATAGCGGAGCCCCCAGGAATGGGCAAAAAGAATATACCTCCCAGAGTTCTGGTTTTGCTGAACGTACTGAAGTGCTTCAACGGTCCAAATAACCTAGCAGTAGTTTTTAGTGTTTCTAACTAGTAGGGTTAATATATCATTCCGTGATACACTGTTCATTACGAGTTTATGACCAAGTTCTGGAAGCCCATTCTTTCATGCTTTTACGATTCACATTGAAGCACTGCTCTTGGTTTTGATGTTTGTCGTACTATCGATGTCTGTATGTTTGATATTGTGACATTTCGCTTATCTTTAACTGCATTTGCATAAAACAGGAGGCATGGACGAAATTCAACTCTGAAGAGCTCTTCTAAACCATCCCTGTGAATATATAGTGCCCACACGAAGCACTGGAGGAGGAGCAAGGCACAGATGATCTTGGTCGGCTAGGGAAAGGTGCGGTAATCAAGTGAAAGCTCCAACTACAATTATCGTTGTACAATAAATTCTTTTCAATTGCTCCTCCCTTTGTTTTGCCGTCATCTGTATATGTTCACTCCATGGTACTTCAGCATCTATAGCTCATACGGAGATCGTATACGTAGCCTCTGTTCATTTGAGGGCCAATGGCGTGTGTTTTTTTGGATGATTACTACAGCATATTATACCAAGGAGGACCAAGGTTACATGTATCGCTTTTATATCATTTGTTTATAAATTATAATGGACCACAGAAAGTCAGAAAGAATTTGGAATATGATTTGGATTACCCTGGTATGGATGGTTCAATTTGGCCTTCTCTTTTCCTGTTTTCCCATGCTTTATGTTCTCTCTACATGCTTCCCCCGAAGTATGCAGTCGTTTTCATCTGAGAGAGCTCGCAGCTCGATCATAAGATGAAAGAATGTGATCTTATTATCAATCAAAGTAGTGGCGAATCTCGAACATATACAAAACCAAACATGCCAATCCAGCTTTAGCTCTTTACATCGCTGGTCACCGATCTCGCCGGCTTGTCGAATAAATGGGTAACTACTACTCCTGGAGTTATAATTCATGTGCTAATTAACATCCACCTCACCATCTGGCAAGGAAGTCAATCAAGATCAAGATACGCATAATTTGAAGATGCAAATTAAGCCGACTTCCTTCTTATGATGTCACCAATCCATGGACATTCACTATAGGCAAAATAATCATCATACAGTCAACAACACGAGGAGAATATTCTTATTCCCATGTCCCTTCATTTGACATGTACAGAGGTACACAAGGCCTATAGCCAAGTCGAAGGACAATTGGCTGCGACAGGTTAAAAAGGACAAAATTAAGCAAATAGAGGAGGTTGGGGGGGGGGGGAGGGCAATGGCATTTCAAGTTAACTTCGAAACAAACAGCTGATAAATAACTGGGACTCGGTACACAGTTTAATTACAGGGGAGGAGGGTAGGCGGCCGCTGCTCCTGAAGGGAGAAGAGGAAAAACCCGACTGGTTTTGGCCGGCCAAGTCGCGATCGATGCACATGCCAAGGGGGGTAAGAGTATATCGACTGTACAATATGGCGGGGTGGGTTTTAATCTCAATTATGCTCGCTGTCACATGAAGTAGCTCAGTGCTTTCCTCTTCCTCGAACCGCCTTCGCCATAGAGGTCGTTCCATTGAAGAAGTTCATTCATGTTTGCCGAATCGGATGAAACACTCGCGCATACCTACGGTAAATAAACAGATTAGATTATGCTCCAAAAGTAATGAAACGGGGATGGGGCTTGAAATGAAAGATAAATGGGCTGGACTAACCTGCTCATGGGCAGATTTGAAGTCATCCAAACTAAGAGGACGGATGTCCTCGCTTCCATATAATGCAGGCTCAGGCCTGCCTTGTGCTTTTGCCACACTCTTCTCCTGCATATGAAGGAAACAAGCCCCCAGCATAGCATATAAATCAAACAGTCGTAATGTCTAACCGCAATACAAGAATGAAAAGGGCATCTAACTACGATGTCAACCAAAAACAACTTTATCAAGGCATTTATTTTACTGCAATGCAGCAAGACAGCATGCCTACCTTCTTTTCCTTCTCTAGGATTTCTCGAATGGGGTAATGTGCTGCAGTTACACATAGATTCTGTAAAAACAAGCAACTCGGTGAAAATCATCCAATCACTCCCCATTGCTTAGGCATATAAGAAAGCATATCATCATCAAACATACCTTCAGGTCGCTTCCTGAATATCCATCAGTCATATTGGCAAGGGAATCCATATCAATATGTGGTGCCAACTCTTCTTTTGCTAAAATTACTTTCAAAATCTTCTCCCTATTTGATGCGTCAGGTAAGTTTACCATTAACCTACAGTAACAAAAAATAACAATAAAATGGTTAGATATCAATAAGCAGCAATTAGATGATCCCAACCCAGCACACGAGACTAGTTACCTGCGCGGGAACCTCCTAATAACAGCCTCATCCAGGTCAAAAGGTCTATTTGTGGCACCAAGAACCAGAACACGTTCTTTATCTTTAGTGCGCAACCCATCCCAATTTACCATAAATTCATTTTTCATCTTGCGCATCGCTTCATGCTCCCCAGGATTTTCTCTCCTTCCAAGCATACTGTCGACCTGCCAAAAGTTAAAACATTCATTACAGATTGTTGTATCAATAGCCAAAAAAAATAGTGGTAACAAAAGCAATTTTCGTGCTTGCATACCTCATCAATAAATATAACACTGGGAGCTATTTTACTTGCTAACGAAAAAACAGCCTTCACATATTTCTCTCCTTCGCCAAACCACTGAAAGTAGACAAAATACCATTTAGCCTTGAGAAGCACATAGTGCACCTCACTAGTTGCTCTTTGGATGAAATAATACCTTCGACGTGATGCTTGACATTGATATGTTGATGAAGTTAGCGCCTGCTTCCGTTGCTACTGCTTTAGCAAGCATTGTTTTCCCAGTGCCAGGAGGCCCAAAGAGCAATATTCCCTTGCAAGGCTGCAAGTAAAAGATTGAGAGCGGGCACTTCTAATATCTCAACCAGAGCAACTGAATTAGGTAGTCAACATAGTCCTCAAAATTAAATTTCTAACAGGTCTAAAATTAACTAATATACTATATTATCTTATTATCATATAATAAAGAAAGGAGAGGTTGGGGACTCAACATCCTTGGAGGACAACAGTTTCATGCAAAAGTCAGGAAAAAAATTCCTTCTCTTAGTTCTGTACCTATCAAGTTAAACCCAGCTAGCCTATAAGAGCCCAAATTTTCTTCCTTCAAAATATCTTGCCATTATCAATTTAGGAAATTTGGAAACGGAATCCTAGAGAAATAACACCGCCAAATTACCAAGTCATAGTCCATTCAGATAAACTCTGAAAGGCATTAGAAAACTAAGCGACTTATAATAAATCTCACTTTGTTTTCATGTTATCATTGGTTTGGAGTATATTTATTTATAGTAATAATAATAGGAAGTAGCAAAAGGCAACATGATATCTTAGCTCTGTTTAAAAAATATTTACTTAAATGATCCTCACATCATGGGTTAATGACTTGACCAAAAAAATATGTCAATCATATATGCAACCTACAGTTGAAAAAAAAATACTTATACCCCCATGTGAGAGACGTTGGGCATAATCTGGCTGTATGTTACTACCTTTGTTAGCTGCCCTTTGCAGAACAATTCAGGCCTTTGCAAAGGGAGCATCACCAACTCCTTTAATGTGTCCTTTACATTCTCCAAGGCTCCAATATCATCGAAAGTGACTCCAATATCATTAGGTGGTATAACATCTGCCAGAAGCCTTTTCTCAAACTCGTTCTCTGTGATAACATCCTAAGAGAAACAAAGTAATATAAAGGTAAATCACTGGAAAATTCTAATTCTTGAGGAATGACAAGAATGTTTGCCGTATGTGAGACAGCAAGTACCTTTAATGATTTTTTTGAGCTCTTGTTATCACTTTGCATGCTCTGTAGCATGTTGAGCCCATGCTTAAGGCTGTCATCCATAACCATTAAGTTAGCATTGTGGGAGCAGATTGATTCAAAGCAAATAGAGGGAAAAAGAAACATGACTACCTTTCACTTGTGAGTACAAGTTTAGCATCCTTGGAGGTTTCAACTTTGTTGTGCTTAAGGTGATAACTAACAGCGTAGCCAACAATCTTGTCCACATCTAAGGAAGTTTGGAGCAACAAAAGTTTCAATTGGAAATCTTTAGTATCATATCCTATGCCACCCTTTGTAGTTCACTCATGCAATTGTTTCCGGTTTGGGCACTAAATCAACATAAAAAATTACCCCAAAAATCTAGATGTACTTCTCAATGTACTCTACCTATGTATAAACTTTCAAGCTCAAATCTGTTCTGCATTAAGGTAAAAAAGAGAGAAAATCTGACAAATGATAAATCAAAAGGAAAGGAAAAAAATTAAAACGTAAATGCTAGCATCCTACTACTCGCAGCAAACTTTCTTCCAACACGTTTTGAATTTGAAGTTTAAACTTTAAAGGGTGCTAATGTGCTAGAACACTATAGACTGCACAAAAAATCAGAATTTTTTCATATTGATTTGGTACCCAAACCGAAGTTGATAGCATGAGTTCACTACAACGGGTGATTGCATTTGATATGTTGCCTTAGATTGGGAAAAAAAATACTCACTTTCATTAGTCAGTGATTGATCTTTGATGAATAATTCTTCAGTGTCATTGCATTCAATTCCATTGCGGTTCAGAAACTGCATTTTACAGAGCAAATGAACAATCACATAGTGGTCTTTAGATGCTACTAACTCAGTGTTACCTGGACACCCATGTCCAAAAAAAATTGCCGAATCGGACACCTCGAATCCGAGTCGGATTCCGACACCCGTGTCCGATTCCAAGTAGCACTTCCCATGTCCAAATTTTTTTTTGCCGAATCAAACACCCGAATCCGAGTCGGATTCCGACTCACGTGTCCGTGTCCATGTAACACTAGCTACTACTATAGATGTACATTCTAAATTGGGGTGGGAATATAGACTACAAGAATTCAACCATTATAGGCAGAAAAATAATTGCAAAATTATATATAAAAAAGGTGAATTTATGCATGATTACAGTTGTAAAAAAGCAATAGAGTATCAAACACATATGACCGGTCACTTGAGAAAAAAAATGGCATAAGTGCTGTTTAAAAATAACTTGAGAACAAATACTATTTCAGAAAATACATTGCAACCAGATATGGCAGGTTGGGAAGAAACACAAGCCATAAACGGCTCAGGCATCACACACAAGAAGCTTCAGTTCGATTGAATGTACACATTTTCCACTCAGAAATACAAAGCAAGTTGTGTTTTCTTTGCAGCTTACCATACGAATGCTACCAACATTGGATTTAGCTTTAAGGGTTTCAACATCACGATCCAGTTGTTGCTTCCAATCGGTAAGTTGTGTTTCATCCTGAAAGTTTTATTCTTTAGATTAGACAGCATACTTAAGCACAACACTTAAGTGTGTGTAATAAGGGATATTATCACCTGTGGAAGCTGGATGGAAATTTTGTTAGGGAAAAGCTTATTTAGATGTTTCATTGCCTTCGGACTTTCTTTGTTCCTTTCGTGCAACCTACTACCAAAGCTATCCTGCGTTTGTCAAATAATAATACATTAAAACATGACAAAACAGACAGGCAACATCAGCACCATGTGTTCATAAGAATAGCAAATGGAACCATATGCATTGAAAAACATTCAAGGAAAAAATAATATAAAGAATAAGTAGAATGAAAATTGTTACCGGGAAAAGGTCAAATAGCGTCTGGCTGCTACTAGCAAACTTTGTAAAAAGAAATCCTCCAGGATGTGCCTACAAGAAAGACCACAGAACCATCTTAGCAAATATTTGATAGCACTTAGAGGAGAGATTGCTGATTAAGATCAAAGGAGAGGGGACACAAATGAATAACAGTTCTCTGATGCCAGTTTGGCAGTGTAACACCTCGCAACTGACACTACCTAATGTCAACAAAACCGGCGGTCTCATCCAGGTCTGGCCAATTCAAGGACAGACAGGCTCCAGTATGGCACACCACCATGGGAGCTCGACACTACAAATTTGTCTAATTTCTCAGAAATAACATATGTACCTTCTCTTTGCGGCTGTCCATCTGGGTGTGGGATCCTATAATAAGAACACCAGGTGGAAGCAATTCGAGCTTGTTCCTCAAAGATGAAAATGACTCTGTAATTCCAGTGAATGATTTCTCTACATCCTTTAGTAACACTATCAGAGGGGCGGTTTTGCTTTCTTCGGAGATGACCTGACAGGCAATGAAAATCACACTATAACACAATGCTGATTTTTGTTTGTAGAAATTCCAAATTCTAAATAAGAGGCAGTACCTCAATTAACTCAGTCATAGCTAGCCTCTCAACTTCTTCACCAACAGAAAAGTCTAGGCGAAGTAATTCAGCTGTGGAAGCAACAAAATGGTCAGAAACAAATAAGAAACTGTAAAAACTATCAAACATGTGGTGATTCAGATGTTTGAGCTAACCAGAGCAGAAGAAGCCATGATCTTCCTCACACTGACCACCCAGATCATTACCATCAGGGATCTGCTTGTCAAATCGGACTCCAATTTTAGAGGATCCATTTTCTTCAAAAGCAAGTATCACCCTGCCTCGATAACCATAACTTGGGCCCCTGAAGATCAATAAAACAATTTATTAAAAATATATTGAAAAACTATGGTGGCTAACAAAAATACATGGTCATCAGACAAAAGTATATTATCATGTTATCAAGCTAAATCTGAGTGAATGTAATGGGAACATAAGAAGAAAACAAACCCATATTGGGTTGTTGGCTATTGAAAACTACGATTGTATGTTACCTATTTCCTTTTTCTATTATTCCATGCAAACAAAGTACTATTGAAATGTTTTTATTGACAGTATGAGGATCTGCTGTTCAAAATTTGTTCTACGACAGAATTACATCCATGCATTTCACTAGGTACATGCAAGGGCGGAACCAGCCCGGGCCGAAGCCTCGGGCCGGGCCACACCTTTTTAGATTAATCTGTAATTTTACTGATTTTTTAAACATATTTTATATGGATTTTTCATGCCAGGCCTCGGGCCATGGGGCCGTGGCCCGAGGCCTGTCACCGCCCCTGGGTACATGTGCCTTTTCTCCAAGCATATTTTCTTACAATTTATAGCAATACATTATCTCTCTGCTCATGAACCTAGTTGTCGCTATGTGTGGCATGCCGCACATTTTGTGGCGACCAAATTAATCACCAAGTGCATGTGCCTATGACAGGTGGGGTAGTGTGCTAAACAAGTGTGGCAAGCCACAACTGTCGTCACAAACCAAACAGATGCCTAACATGAGTTCAGCAATCGCATACCACCCAAACGATAAACAACCTAATAGCACTTCCACAAACATCGCTTATAGCAGCAAAGTTCTGATGAAAAATAAGGCAGAAATCCAAGCAACAGATTCTGGCTGAAAACAAAAATAAGAGCACAGGTACCTTTGTGACAATGAGGATTGCTGAGCTGGACCCACATACCTTACCCTATCCCCTACAAAAGATGTGGCAGTGCAATCATGTTTAAGTACAATATAATTGAACCAGAAAGATTTATTAAATAATAAAGAAATGTGAGCAAACCTTCTCTAAAAGTATAGCTCTTGGATGTAGCAGTTGAGGATTCCTGTTTGGGCAAAGATGCAGAATGCAGAGTGGATGTACCCACAATATCAGCATTCACACTGGAAGTTGGTGCAGCTGGTCTCCTGAAGTGCATGGTGTCTGCCAAGGAAGCGCGGTGCTTATGAAGCATTGCTAATTTCTCACCACCCGCCTTATCCCCTGATTTATCAGTCTTGCCAACATCTTTCTGGGATTCTGGATCTTTTGAAGGTGCCTAAATAGATTTTGTTTCAATAATATTAAAGATATTGGGAAATGCAATACATCAAGGTTTTCTCAAACTTTTGAATATGGTTAGAGTAGTAGTCAGTATCAGTAATACATAAAAAACTTACCCCAGGCAACAAAAGTGAATCGACAACAAGTAGTCTAGCACCAAAATGCTTGGCAAGCGCCTTTATCAATGTTTCCTGATAAATCTCAGAGCCTGATGCATGTTTGCAGTAGAAAAATTAGATGACTACAGAAAGATAAGCATTGGGATTAATTACCAAACAAGCGTATGAAATAGATGCTATGTCATATGAACAATTTAACTCAACAGAAACAATAAATATGCAATTAACAAAAAAGGGTACCTGCTGGACCAGATAACAAAATTCGCTGGTTTATTGATGAAATTTCAGAGAACTGCTTGATGAACTCCTTCTTTTCCAAGTGTATGAATGCACATGATAAGAGCACATTCTTCGTATTCTCGCTGCATGAAATGGGGATTGATTAATAATACAAAGATATGGACACGTGAAAGAACAATAATAATAGCATGCTACTTTTCAAGGTATATCTGCGTGAAACTGCCCTACCTTGACTACATAAACTCGATCAGCCTCATCTATGGCTATTGTCTAATGAATGCTATGAAGTATGAACAAGTCGTACAGAATAACAAACTAGACATACACTTTTTTTGGCAGCCTCAAAACTAAGAAAAGTAGAATAGATGACTAGCCTTAGTTTTTTTTTATAATGTAGAATACAAAGAACAAAGCATATGCGGCATTTCAGCTATACAGCATGCTAAGGCTCAAACAAATCAGAGTAAAGGCTAAAGCAAATCAAAGTAATAATAAGTCAAAGCATATCACCTGAGGTAGTAAGGGAAATTCTCAAATGTAACTTCAATATCACTTGGACTAATAATTCCTTGTTTCATCCCATCCTTAAAGGCTTGACATCTGCTTGGAGGTAAACTGGCTGAAGAGCTAAGATCCCTGATGAGATCCCTCTGATCTTCAAGAGCTTTAAAAAGATCACCAGTCAAATCGAACTCGGATATAGTTGATCCTGCAATCATCCTCAGAACTGGCCTTATCTTATAAGTTGCAATCTTACCGGTTTCCGCTCCAAGATGAGCATCAGCTCCAAAGCCGTTTTGTTGACTGGTGTCGTTCGCAACAGGATCAGGAGATGTGGGGGCTGCAGCCACATCCATTGGAGAGTCTTCAATATTAGAATTAACCTCATTGGTATTTTCCCCATTCTCACATTCCTTATCAGGGCTGATGCTGCGCCCTTTTGATTTATCCAAAGCAGATGATGCCATAGGCCGCACTACTCTCTGATTGTTCTCCCCAGCTGATGCAGGTGGCACTGCTGGTAGGTCCTTCAACTGATTAGATACAGGTGTTAACATTTCTGCCCCGGCAACAGCTGAAGTGTCTCCTATTCTCTTCTCCATACGGATACGCTTGACACCAGCAACTGGGGGTTCCAAAAGGCTCACAGCAGATGATGGCGCCACTTTAGGAACTTTATCATTCAAAGGATGCTGAAAAATCTGTAAGCGGGTAAAGGAAAAGGGAAGGTAACAGATCCGATAGATTTTGCTATCCCTGAAGTGTGTACATCAGCATCTAGACTAATGATGAAAAGGATGGAAGGAAGCTGCATGACTGCGTGAACAAGAAATGATAATAGGATACATAAGCATGCTTGCCGCATGAACTGAATACGACTTCATCCCCTCCTGTAAGGGGAACTGTTGTGCCTTGATTTATGGACCTTCCATTTAATTGGACCGTGCCCTTCTTGCCTACAACTTCCAGCTCACACTGACCTCCTTGCTGAAAGAAAAGCATAAAAAAACAATGAAACAATTATAAGCAAGGACCTGACAATGTTCCTTCACTCCTCACATAACAAAATAGAACCAGAAAAAACAAGGACAAACCTCAAGATGCCGCAGCTTGCAAAGTATTTTGCTAACAGGTTGGTCCTTCAACCATAAATTACAGCTTTTGCTTTGGCCAACAGAAAACAGAGGAACACTGATAGGAAGGTGAGGACTCTGTAGTTCATAATTTAGTATCAGTACGAAGTAACAGTATATTTCAAGCATTATTCCACGTCGCCATAAAAAAGAAAATTAGGGTCAACGTTACTGCAAGACATATTTTAACAAAGACAATCAACAAAGATCGTAAAAGCACTGCATTTGTTGCTACTAGCACCTGTAAATGTGACATCTTGATAACATCAATGTCAACAATTAGTATCAGCAGATAAACCATAGCCTTGATCATTAGATCATTGCATAAGAAAAATAGGGAGAAGCCTAGATCAACTAGCTACTAAAATTTTCCATTTGGGAGAGCATTCACATAAACCACCATGAATTTGGAATTGCCAATACTTACAATTTCTCTTTATGCCAGCCCCTAACACTTTAGGTGTTTGGACTTTGGAGTGCCTAGGAAATCACCATACTGAACGGTGAATACTTGACTCTGATATTTGTCTAATTGACTTTAAGAAAGTTTTCCAAAAGCCCTGTTTCAGCAAAGTGCTCCAATTCACAAACCAGCATTAGCAGGGAAATGTTGTGTCAACCTACCAGAATGATCCAGGGGGATTTCTGGCACTTCATCAACAAACTTAACAATCCTACATGCATGGATTATGCATGCACATGAGTAGCTAACAAAATTTAAAAAGCTATGTTGCACTTAAGAATCTCTCTATCCGTATGCCCCGGAGTAAGGTCACAGGAGAGAGCAATTGTATCCTCTACTTGTTTTGTTGGGGAGTTTGATTATGAGAGCATGTGTTTATCTCTCTAGGAAAACATATCATGCGCCTGATCTATTTGTTGTCTTGTAGCTTTATCTTCAATTTTTTCATCATTGAGGTGAGTCAAACCTCCACAGTTGGACCCCTTGCAGTTTTGGATGATATAACTAAGACATTTGGCAAAGAGCTTTATCCACCATAACTAACACTAGTATCTAAATGGATTGTCACCATTCTAAACATGCAAATTTGACCATGATAGCAAGGCCTACTTCTGACTTAGAGAAGTAAATCAACTTAAACGACCAAATGCACTGCCAAAATGGTTATTCAAGACGAAATTATAATGAGTTCTAATATGTTTGCTGAAAATTTCAATTTCTCAGATCCTTATAAAGAGAACATTCCAAAGACCATATGTCAAGTATTGCTATTGCTGATCCCTACAAGCTGTAACCCAACACAAATACCCACCTATGACAGATTCAATGATAAATCCAATGTACTGAACCCATCAACAGCTAAAAAGCTAGCTCTAGATGGACCTAAGCATTTAAATTCAGGCAGCCCAATACCATTGACTGCGAACTCTAAACACTAGTTCACTAGCAAGCTCTAAATGACAAGACTAATAATATTCCCCCACAAAACTCTCCAATCAATCTGCAAAACACCACAAACAGACTAAAATTCACCCTAAACAATCCCAAGCAGACTAAAAATCGAGTCTTTACAAAGCCTAGAATCAAAAACTGCCAACTTTAACTTTAATTCCTACAATATCTATACCAATAGGAATTCCCTTATTGGCCGCCAATTCCCTCACCTGTGAGCACTGCGAAAGCAGCTTCGCCCATGGCGCGGCCTGCTGCTGCTGCTGCTCCTTCCTCCTGCGTGAGCTCTCCAACGCAGCAACAGCTGGCTTATCCCCTCCTTGATCTGCACCAAAGAATCAAAACCCTAAGAACTCGATTCCAAAGCCATGCCACCAGACCCTAGCAGCCAAAAGGCACGAAAGCCCTCACCTTTCTTCGCCGCCGCGTCCTCCGCCGAGCCAGTGCTCCTCGCGGCCGCCACCGCCGCCGAATCCTCATCTGTCCTCCCGGGCGCGGACGCCGTCGGCGACGCCGGAGCCTCTGCCTGATTAGGGTTACGGTTCAGATCGGTTAGCCCGGGAGTCAAATCGGGAGGGGGTGACACGAGATTCTTCGATCCGCAGGGGGTCTCACCTTGGGGCGCTTCGGCGGAGGGGCGGAGGAGGAGGAAGGGGATGGGGACGAGCGCTTGGCGGCGACTGCGGCGGCGGAGCTCCGGCGAGTCTCCACCATGGCGTTCGCCGGAGACGATGGTTTCTTCTCCCTTTCTCTGCCGAGAGGAATTCTTTTGGCCCCGGGTTTTCTTTTTCTTTGGAAATGGTTTTGTTTGTCTTTTTGTGTCAGAGGAGAGGAAGGCAGAGGAGGGTGTATTTTATAAGAATTTTGGGATTTCTTTCTAAGAGGTATTTCTATGTTTTTTTTAAGTTATATAAATATTAAAACACCAATGGATATCGATGGTAGCTTGTTCCAATATTTATGTAATCTGTTTTGGAAGGTAAAGTATACAAGTACTGCTTTTCCTTCTTTTTCCTCTTTTGTGGTGACGTATGATTGTATTGTACTAATTTATTTCTATTTTCAAATACGATGTATGTTATATCATGTAGTGCTCGTATTTAGTACATATAGTGTTACCAATGTTTTGACCACTGATTTGTAAGAAAATGAATTAGAGAGCCTAAGGAAAAAAGGGAGTCTTAACAAAATTTAGTCGCAAACCAAATATGTGATAAATTTGATCAATACTATCAAAATTTGATAAAAACAAGTACCGATAACCATCGGAAGCAACCAAACAGCCCATATATTCCGATTGCAAACTTTTTGGAGACAAACTTTATTTGTTCTACGATATTTGATCATATTCTAAAATCACCACTATATTGAGTTTGGAATACATTAGTAACACAAGTGAATACAATACACTTTTGAGTGTATTGAACCATATCGTGTGTATTCTCAGTACTAATATGGTGATACCGTATAAGTTAAACAAAGAATAGGTAATGTATTCCTTTTACTTACGGACAAAAAATTGAGCATAAGTATTCAAGAATTTTAAGGGGACTATTACTGCACATATTCTTCATTTTCAGAATATAAACAAAACATACTTTTGTCAATAAGTTATAACTATTTCTTAATCTCTTGTGGTGGCACAGTCCATGAAGTTTCATAAAAAGCCATTATCAGCTTGATTTCATGACGGTATAGTTTCTTATTCCTTTAGTCGATTTATCTACTCGTATGGAGATGCCAAATGTATCATTGAACGTGGTGTTAACCCATAAGAGAATATCTACGTGTCTATACTCATAGGAGTAGTAGACAAAAAAACCTCCAAAAATGTGTCATTAGGAAAGACGACATGTATCATGTATTAGCTAACTCCTTTGCAATAACAATATATTATATCTTCCGGTTTTCGTTGTTAATTAAAAGGTACAATGTGGGGTTCAAAGAATATTTTGCACAACATTGGATATTATACGAGTAAGTTAATATATTTTTTAATATAGTTTTCATATATCTCGCAATGATATGAAGAAAAAAAATGCAAAATACGGTCGGTTCAATTATATATTAAAAAAAACCTATCAAGACATCTGGTTAATCGTTATATTCAAACTCGAAATCCTGATGAATTTTTCTCGGAGCAACGTTTTGCGGAGGAAATCCCTTTCACGGAGAAATTCGCGAAAGCAAAGCTTTTACAGTAGCTGTAGTAGGAAAAAAATATCTGAAGATACTTTCAAAAAAGAATGGTATCCACGAATTAACCTTTTCGAGTGCAGGTTAGTCTTTTGTTCTTTTTTTTAACCTTATCTCGATGTGTCGATACGCCGGTCAACCCTACTTGTGTCTTATAGCGCCTCGGCATTTTACTATTTTTACACGTGACTTTTTCACATTCCCTCTCCAATAGATTGTTGTTAGTTACAGAACAGCCCTCCACCTGATCACTCATCAGATGTTCGTCTTTTTGATGCGTTGGAAGGTATACTTCCCATTTCTTTTCCCGTCCCTGTTGTTTAAACTTTCTAGTAGCCATATTAAAACGCCTGTAACATTGGATTTAGTGTGGAATAGAAAACTTAGTACGTACTTTGCAAGTAAAAATTATCATCATTTGATCAACGTAAAAGTAGCAATCTCACTCACCTTTCCATCTCTCTCGTCTCTTTATCTCTCTAGTCTCCACGTGGACCAACATAGCGGTGGAGATCACGAGCGAGCAGAAGCGGCGCGATGGGCAGAGGAGAGCGGCTACCGGCATGGCAGAGACAACATGGTGGGAGGAGAATGCCGACGACGAGATCTACAAGATCCGATCATCTTATTGGTCGCTCGCGATTGGATCCACTAGATCCCACGACCCTTGTTTGCCTCCTCATCTAGGTCACAAAAGTGGACGTCTATCGGACGCTGACGGGTGGCGACCGGCAGTATAGAGGCAGCTTGGCGGGTAGAGGAAGGCGGCTACCGACATGATGGAGGTAGCATGGCAGGAGGAAGACACCGGCCATAGCATCCCCCACCGAATCTGACCATCTTTCTCGTCACCAGCGATGGGATTCGCCAGATCCCACGACCCCCGTCTGCCTCCCCATCTGGATCATAGAGCGATCTAATGCTGACTCTGCCTACGTTGCCTCGTGACACTTTATCGCCACACGTGTCACGGGGGACTTTAAGCTCTAGCTTCACCGCTTGGGTGAGCAGAGGGAGAAGGTGGTGGTGATGACGAGTGGTAAGGGCGTGGCGATGGTCGCAAGTAAGGATGCGTGGTGCTCCCTCTGGTCACAAATAGTTGTCGTTTTGGATATTGACACGGTCTTCAACACATAGCTTTGACCGTTAATTTCTATTATAATATACTTATAAAGCCCAATAAAATTATAATATTATGAAAGCGTTTTTCGAGACAAATCTATATGTATGATTTTCATGTATCCAATTTAAATATTTAAAAAGATATTGACTGTCAAAGTTTTAAAAGTTTAACCGCACATATGTCAAAAACGACAACTATTTGTGATTGGAGGGAGCATTTTTGTGTTATTCTTTTGTTTTTTCTGATTAACCTTTTTGAAATGAGTTGAAACTTGATGAAACCTATTGAAAGCTAAAAAAATTTCAAATATCTTTAACGGAGCCTTCTGAAATTTAATAAAACATATTACTATACTATTGCAATGGTCTCTAGCCACTCCCAAGGAAAGGGAGTACCAATGAATTGCGGCCTTCATGGCCATTTTGCGCCTCTTTTTTTCTCTCTCTCTCTCCTCACTTCAAAAAAGCCATTTTTGGTTTAATATCATGTAGCTGGCTATCTTCCCATAGCAAGGAAAGAAACGTGCAGATTGTTCCTCTACCTACCTTTTCTTAGAAGTGTACTTGAGTGATCAGCAAGAACACAAGCCTCCGGGCTCCGGCTAAGGTCCTGTTTGGTATAGCTCCAGATCCTAGCTCCACTTCAGAGTTGGAGTTTGTAGGCTAAAATAAAGTGAATTAAGTTTATATTTTTAGTCTAAAATGTAAACAAGATGACACATCTAAACACTCTTAATGTACCCACAGCTCCAGCTCCATAAATTTCTGGAGCTAGGAATACCCTGCTCCACCAACTCCACGAATTTTGGTGGAGCTGGAGCTGTCCCAAACACCCCCTAAAGCGATTGATCCCTGAAACGTGTCTGGGCGTGAAGCCAAGCTATGTATACATATATATGTGGCTGGCCACAGCAATGAGGAGTGTTTCCGAAGGAAAAGGAAAACGAAGGTGACCTCGAGCCAAAATGGGCCGGTGTACCGCTTGGGCGGCCCAAGAAGTGCATTATCCAGGCCCATGGCCCGAACAAGTCTGCAGTTCTCAACAGAGTCCAAGACACACACTTGCATAGGGCGGTAGGCGATCATTATTCATTAGTCGATGGTCATTGCATTTGCTGCTGCATTCATGCTTCTTTATAACTGCTTAGGCTAATTTTCATCTCGAATCAATCAATCTCGACTTTTGCTTTCTCAAGTTTCCATACTCACTTTGTTCACGAATACAGGCTGTTCTAAGGATGGAGACAACGTGGACTGCTAATTCCAACCATGAATATTAACATACTTAAGGCGAAGGAATCGCCGGCTCGCCGGGCGTTCCACGTCATCCGCGTGTGCACGGTCCCCCCCCCTCTCCCTATTTGCCCTCTGGTCCCTCGTGCATGGGTTTCCTTGACGCCGTCGCCGGTCTCGCATCCGTCCGCCTTCTTCTCGCGCTTCACATCGTCGTTCCGCCCTTACGGCTTCTCCTGCCACTTCACGCCGTCGCCGGCGCTCCGTTCGCCCATCGGCGCCGGGCATGCCCCCGACGATGGCCCTTAAAGGGTCACAATTTTGCCGTTTCCTCGACCATTGCCGACGTCGCCGTTTGGTTTGGGAGCTCGGCCCGACGGCGTTTGGTCCGGAGGTTTGCGAGCCGTCGTCGCTACCCCCAGATCCGAGGCATCCTCCGTTCTTGCCCCAAATCCGAGCGTCGCGTTGTGCCTTCTTCATTGTTAAGGAGCACGGGGTGGTGGACATGCGAGGTCGCGCCGGCCGAGTAGAGGAGGTTCGCCTCCCCCCTCCGCCGCCACGAGCCAACCTGGAAATGCCGCCATCGGCCTGCCAGCGCCGTCGGTGCTAAGGGCGATTCCCTCTAGAACCTTCTCCTCCCTTCCACCCCAGCCTAAACCCTTTACAGGCCTGCAAGAACCCAAAATCCCCTCCCCTGTGCCCTCGAAGCCCGCACTGCCGCCACCGCTGCCCTTCACCTAGGCGCCGCCGCCACCGCTCCCTCTTGTGAAGAAGGAGCACCGATCCCAACCGGATCGGATCGAGTTGGCTGATCTCGCCTCTTCTTCACCGATTTTTGGGCACATCAACAGCCAGATCTGGTGGCCACGCTGCTCCTTCTCCCACAATGGTCTGCTGCAGATTCTCACTACTCCAAAGACTCCCGGGTCCCCGGCGTCGGCGAGATGGAATGGGTCAAAGCCAGTGCTCACCGAAAGCTACTTTGGACATGGTCTCTAAGAAGAGGTATGTCTACATCATCGATGGTGACTGCTTCGTGAGTGCACCCATCCCATCACCCTCCCCGCTCCTGTGATCTCGGTTTGTCATGCATTGCTATGATTTGGTGCGGATAGGCTGGATCTTAGTCTAATTTGGCTTTATTTCTATCCATTTTAGTCGTTGTGCTCCACACTTGATTTCTTGTTCTAACTGGTAGTAACAGCCAATTCGATTAATCCTTGCTAGCTTCCGGCCGAGGCGTCCCGTAAAGAAACAACGCCGTTGTCGACCACGAGCACCTCCTCTTGCCAGGCTCTTTCGTGAGAAAAAGGGAGGTACGTACAATATTTTTCTTGTGACGAATTAGAACACTCCTCAATACTGCTATTTTTTTCATTCGCAAAAACATGCATATGTTCATTGCTTTCTGTAGGCTGCCTTCTTCAGGTCACTATCAGGGGTTAAGTCTCGGTATGATATTCAACTTTCCACATACATGCATGTTATGATTTCTATGTGTGTGTGACGATAGTTGGTAATTAACCATACATGGATGTTTGTCTTCCAATGGCAGGATTGTCAATAAAGGCAAAGAACTGGCTCGCGGATATTCTTAGTAAAACCATAGTCGCCCGTCCTGATCTACATGTGTCCTCCCTTTGGTTAATTTCCACTTTATGCATCAACAAGTTGTACTCAACTTCTGGTTCATTACGGTTTGTTGCCTCGAGCAAGTTATCATGCCATATGATTTTCCATCGACTGTCATAACTATAACAGATCGAATCCTTTCCTACTATTTCATTCCTTTGTTTGGAAAAAACCACATGTATTATTTCGTATGTATGGCAACTGATCTATCAACTTATGTGATCGATCTTCAGATGAACATTTAACAGCTGGTAAACGTGCAGAGCTCTATCAGGGGTATCCACTCCAATCAAGTGACAAGGAAGGTGAATTGGTTCCCGTGCAATTCTAAGCGGGCAAACATATTGGAAATTTTTTTCATTCGCGCACGTTATCACTTTCAACCAAGACTCTATTTATTCATTTTGTGCAATTAGGTAGATTATTCATAAGTTTAGAACCGTTCTTCCCTAGGTGCTTCTAACTGGTCATGGCATTGATTAGGCCATATTATTTGTATTTTCAGCATGATGCTAGGCTTGATCAAGCAATTACATTATCTTTGTTACTCCATGATTACTGTCGCTGGTACCTCTGCTGTTCTGGGGAGCTGGGCTCATCATCTCTACTCAGATAAGGCTCCGGGTCCACTTTCCCTTTTATACACGTCTGAGCCAATTCTATGATTCTTAAATGGTATGTGAAATTCTATGCTAGCAAATTGATTAATATGTGTTTGGATAACGAAAATAGTTGCTTTATGAGCTGAGCTGTGTGCACCCAGTGCCACCTTACTGATTATTGTTGAGGTTTGTTGTTAATTTGTAGATGAAGTGACATTTGAGTAGCTTCCACTGGTTTTTTGTTTGGCTAGGGTATGTCGTTGGAGCTGACTTAGTATTTTTGCTTCAGGATTGGATGGATATGCGGTTACTCTACTAAATAATGTGGTTAGGGAATAGTGCTTGGTCCATTTAGTGGAGCTGTGACTTGCTAGATTTTGAACTGGCGTGTTCTGGGGTTAAGCTAAGCTTGGAAGTAAATTAAATGAACAGTTGTGTCTCTTTCACTATTGGGGTGGGATCACTCGCTCCCAGAAAGGAAATTTTCTGGTTTTAGTTCTGAATCATTGTCTTTGGCATGTCTGCTTACCTCTTTTGATTGTGTTTGTGAGGTGGTTTTATGTTTGGGTATAATAAAAATAGGAATTGGTTGAATTATTGTCGTTCCAGTCGCATAGCTAGCCTTTGTAATTGCTCTTTTGTGGGAATTGTTTCCTTTTATGATATATCATATCTGAAAAGGAAGTGGTAGTCTAGATCCTTTTTTTTTGGATTTAGTATTTCTAGGCCAATTAATTAATTATTCCATTGTCTTCTTTGTACAATCATAATGCTAAGATTGATTCTTCTTTTGTCCTCCCATTCTGTAGCTATCGGTTGGATATCAATGTCGAGAAAGCAGCAGATGTCTTAGTCCATCAGAAGGTCTTGACAGAAGCAAAGGATCCTGATAGGCGTCCTGCGTTCCATGTTCATTTCTTGAGGGTAAAGCTCTTACTTATGTTAGTTTGGGCTATTCTACAAGCAACTAATGTGAGCTACACGACAATGGTAGCTACCTTTAGTGGCTACTTGTTGGGTTCTAATCACATATAGCAGATCTGAAAAATTGTTATTATCATTTGTGTTATTATCGGCAAAATTTAGTTTGAAAGAATGGTAATACCATTATGACTGGCCTTATTTCTCACTTTAGGCCACCTCTACCCCTCATAGTACGAGCTTTTGTGTCAAATGAATTTTGCTACATAAACAGAGTAAACTATTATGTCATGGTGCAACTGTCGTTACATGACTTAAATGAAGGTTTTTTGATGAAAAAGGAAAATATTGTTATGGTAAAGATACATCGCGCACAACTAATAGTTAGGAAAAACGCACTTGAATGTGCATGTCCCATGAGTTTAGACTGAACAAATGCTTTGTGTGAAATCTTTTAACAAGATATGGACTGGAACAGCAATAGAAATCGGAGTTGTCAAATTGACTCTAAACTTTGATCAAAGATTAAAGACATAGATCCAACATATCTCATGTTCTGAGATATGCTCATATCTAACATGTTCAATTCTGATTGTGCGACGTGAGATAAACTCGAATTTTCATCACCATGTTTTCGTTTTTGTTGTGGCTTGTGAATGTAGAGCCAACTCACCAATGATGTCTGATTAATAAAAACTACACTTGCTGTTTTTTGAAGATGCTAATGTCATACTCAATGTGAGATTAAATTGATGAGCATAATTCATCCTTGTAGCGGCCATTTTAGATGCTAATCTATATATGAGATCTTCCTCTATCCTTCTTTACCATAATAGATCAATTCACATTATTGATTCTATGTTGGCTATTTTCAACGTGGATTGCCATTATATACCTTCTCATATCTCATTCATGTTATTGTTGATTAGAAATTTATGCATTTGAGAATGCTTTATGTATGTGCCTGCAAGAATTACCAAATACTTCATGGAAATTTTCACTGTTCTTCTACAGGTTATATTTCTATAGGCTTCTAAGCATAAGATATGTTCTCTTTTCCTGTGCATGGCAAGTTGGAATACTTCTCAGGCTTAAGAATGCTTATTAGAGGCATCCCTGGGACACTGGACCATCCAATCTTCGGTGATACAGTCTAATTGATTAGCGAGGTATGCTATGCTTGATCTTTTTTTGTATGTGTACACAAAAAGGCTATTGGACATCTTATATATGTATGCCATTAGAAACCTATTTTTGAACTCCTTTTTTATTAAATTAACTGAAATGCTCACTACGTTATAGTGTGCCAATTGAAAATTGTTTGCTATCAATTCTGGCGCAGCGAAACGCGCGTCCATACTAGTATATCTTATAGCGCAGAGGATTCCTGCGCGGAGGCAGTCGCCACGTCAGCAAATTAGCGGAAAGGCCCTTCAGAAAAATCAAAATCGCGTTTAGGTCCTTCCACGGTTTTTATGAAAGGACTCAAAAATAAGAAATTACGTTCAGGTCACTCTGCGGTTTACGTTTGAGTCCTCCAGCGGTTTTTAGCACAAAATAGACCCGACAAAACCGAAATTACGTTTAGATCCTTTCTTTAAAAATAGGAAACTCGGAATCATGCAAAAAAACATTTATTTTCTCCCAAAAACAAAAAATTGCATATTCATGGACGATTTATAGCAGTTCACAGATTCGCCGACGGTTTATAGCAGTCTGTGGATTCGCCGACGGGCCCTAGCGATTTTTTTTAAAAAAAAGAGAAACAGGATTACACAGAAAAAACGAAGACGAGATTTCGCACGACGCAGCGTAGCGCGTGTCCCTGGCTAGTTTTACTAGAAGGGACAACTGAAACTGGAGCCAATGAAGCTAGGGAGGCTGGAGAGGAGCCACTGTCGGTGCTAGTGATGATATACATGTTAGTGTTATGCCCTTGAGGCAATCATTTAGATGATTGTAACATGACTATGTTTATGAATAATAATATGATTATTGGTCCAATGAATGTATATCATTGTATTGATCAACAAGTATGTGACTTGATTATGAAGCTCTTTACTTAATGATGTAATTCGATAAATATCTCTGATCGGATATCATCGTATAGGACTACGATGAATAGATCAGCACATGTAGTGATCGATGATCATGCTTCATAGATCATGGGATATGGAGATATCATCTCTACATTGTGGACCATGTTGAAGAACATGGGTTAGATAGACCGCTATGGGACATCGCGAGAATGTTTCATTCTTATGTGTCATCGTGTATCTCATACCTAGAAGATGTATGATCCTTAGACTGAGATTGTCATATTCCCTACATGTGTAATAGTTTTCCTTGGGGCTATCAAACACTACTTCCTAACCGGATAGTTATAAAGGTAGCTTTCATGTTTACTATGAAACGTGCGAGAGGAAGTGAGCGATCAAGATGGAATTTGCCACTCCAATGAAACGGAGATATATGACAAGGCCACTCGTGTGATATGATTAAGAAAGTGCATGGCCATGCCGTGATTGAGGAGTCAATCACAACTTATTAATATATCACGGATACGAGAGATGGATTGAATCATCAAAGGATGACATGCTTCTCGCCTTGAGATCAATCTTCATATACTTGGCAAAGGGATTATTACATGAGTTCTTTTGATAGGTTCTGTTCGATTTGATCACAGTATGTTTGGGAGTTGGCATACTTTGCAAGAAGCCGCTACCAACTATTGGATTGAAAAGGAGTTTTCCGAATCCATGTCCAAACGTATGTGAACTGCGCAGGTCACACACTTAATGGTGGGACGCATTAATTTGGATTGGATCCGTAATTAATGAACCTCGTGGGCTTAGCATCTTTGGTGGGCCCGGTTTAGGGTTTCATCTTGTGGCTATATAAGGAGGGAGGAGGAGGCGCAGAGTGTGCTTTCCACGGTTTAGGTTTGATTCACTTGAAACCCTAGCCTCCTCCTCTCGCGCCCTCGCCGAGCGACTAGGTGCTTGCACACGACGCACGCGGCGTTCCATCTCTGGGCGTGTGGACTCTGCGGTGACGCTGCTGCGATCATGGGCGTGGGAGGACGATCCACGGCGAGGCGAGGACGATCCACTACATCGACGCAACGATCGCGGCGAGGACGAACCACTACATCGGCGCGAAGGATTCCGCAACTGCGCGTCTAGTGGTAATCTTATCTATGATCCCCTTCTTGCGAGTAGCTTTCTGGTTGCGCGGTAGTTTTTTTTTTGTGCTAGCGTAGCATACCGCGTTTCCCTTCAATACATCGCCACGAAATTGAGGATCCAAAGGAAGATCCATACGTGTCACGAGTAAGCAACCAAGTACAAGTACAATAACAAAACTAGTTAGTTGTTTACTCCATCTTCTATCCATGTGATCTAGAATAAGCACTAAAGCCAATTTATGCAATAGTTATCTCTAAAGGTTGGCTCTAGATACTATGCATTAACTATCTCTTCTCTTTTGTACATAACTAATCTACCTAGTACTAAATAAGAGCCAACTCTCTTCTCTCTTCTTCTTTCTCACTTTTTCACATAAGATAAAGCTAATGTGGACATAATAAGAGTAAGCTAAGATGACTTCATTGTACATGCCGACGTTAGTTAACACCGATCCATGCATCGCGTCCGACGACTACTTCAGGGACGGTTCCTTCTCCACCCTCTCCGACGGCGGCGCGCACCAGCACCGCCTCACCCTCCCCGAGAAGGCTTGCTGCATCGCTCCACCGACGGCGACGGCAGGCCCACCGTCGCCAGTGTCCAGCGCCTCACCGAACACCCGCTGGGCCATGAAGACGACTACCGCGGTCGAGCGACGGTGATGACGGTGAGGAGTTAGACGCGGACGAGTTGGGCGACGAGGAGGAGGAGCTGGACGGTGAGGCAGCGAGCGATGACAACAACGATGAATATCTTAGTGGCGACGATCAAGAAGGAGGAGCTGGACGGTGAGGCGGCGACCGGCGAGCGATGACGACGGCGACGTGGAGGGAGCATCAGACGACGACAGCGCCGAGCTGTTCGCCGGCGAGGGTGAATTCGAAGCAGCGAGCGACTACGGCGACGGCACGATGTTCTACGAGGATATTACGATCGACGAGGCGGATGCTTTGGAATGTTGGAAGTTGGTGCAATGTTTTTATTACAAGAATTCCCCTTTTCTCATAAAAACATTGCACCAACTTCCAACATTCCAGAAACCTTATTGTCGCTCTCGTGCAAGTGAACTCTGACGTCTTCAGGAGTTTATATACACTCGCACAAGAAACTGACCTCATGATGTGACTGCATAATGACACAGAATTCAAATATATGTTTAAATCACATTTAAACAGATTGAATGGAGAGATAAATGCAGGGTTCAATCACAAGTCACGCGAAAATACGCGAACAGCGCGCGCGTGCGTGTGTGTGTTTAGCCACTGTACACCCTATGCCATTCTCATGCCAAGTGTCATTATTCAAGAGGTGGCAAGGACTCCTCCTTTTAAGTTATCTTTCCTCCACTTGGCTAGGCAATATGGTACTAAATCATGCATGCTTTGGAACTAAAGGAAATAGGCCACCCAATGAGCCAATTTCTAACAAGGACTACATCAACACCAGCCGGTACCTCGTGGAGTCGCGTGGGTAGCTGCTGCTCATGGTGAGGCTGCAGGTGCAGATCCCGACGGGCTTCAAGCCGTCCTATACGCGTCGATTATCCAGCTTAAGGAGAGGCTGACGGACAATGGCGAGGGCCTCGTCTATTTATGCGACGAGGACACCATGTTGGACATGAGGTCCCGTACGTCGGTGAAGAGTCTGCCGTGGCGGCCGTCGCCGACGTGGGTTTAATTTCCCACCGGAGCTGGTGGTTTGACGATGAATTTAGCTAGTAGTGCCATCCAGTGCTCGTATTCGGCTGGCTGCTAACTAATTACCCATTTCACTCTCTGAAAAATGTAAATCGCTTCTTAGTTTCCGTAAAGACCAACAGGTTGCAGAACAAATAATATTAATCACTTTGTTTCTATCGTTGCTGATCCACATTCTTGCAATAGACTTGCAAACAATAATTCATGGATGCCAGGTCGATTTGTTGTGGCGATCGATTGAATGAATTAACGAGCTGGATGGCCGACCACGTACGGCGTTGCCGAAATTCAGGGTTCAGAAATTAAGATGCAGAATTGAGTACGGTGTCGTCGAATGAAATTCAGGGTTGGATCAGAAAGATGCAGAGAATTACTGAGTAGCCGATCTTTTTGAAGGAAATAGCAGGAGCTCTGCCTTGTATTACATAAAGGAAAAACGTGACTAGCAATAGTTCTGGCATAATGAAAATCAAACAACAAAGGCTTCATAACAATATAAACTAATTAATTAATGGTAGAATGACTATGGATAACGCTGATGGAAGTTCCGCCTGAGAGATCATCAGACTACATTGTGGAGGCTAAGCGTGCGGACTGTGCACGAGCGCCAGCGCCATGTTCGATTCTGAATATCCTGGTTGATGGTGTTAGCTACATCTTCGACTGTTCGATACGACGTATTGAAGATCCTATTGTTTCGTTCTTTCCACAGGTTACAAAACCCGTATATGAGCACGCCATCGACATCTTTTCTCCTGTGTTGTGGCACCCTCTCCCTAATTGTCTGCCACCACTTGGATAATGTGCCTGATCCTAAGTCGAATTGCGAGCTGGGCATTTGTATGCGGGCAAAAAGTAAAATCTTTCTCCACACTAGTTTTGCAAATGGGCATAGGATCAACAAATGGTTGGCCGTCTCCAATTCGGATCCACATAAGGGGCAAGAAGCACTATTTGGCCATCCTCTTATTGCCAGCCTGTCAGCAGTTAAAATTCTATTTTAGAGAAGGATCCACGTGAAGAACTTGCATTTGTTTTCTGTGTTCGATCGCCAAATCAGAGTGTAGTTACGATCCTTGATCGAACCATGAAACTGCACATTGTATGCTGTTTTGGCCGAGTAATTTCCGTCTGTTGATCATTTCCAAATGATGTCATCCTGTGTGAGACCCCGTTCTGATGAACAGGAACCTCCATGTGATTACTGTGCTATTCCCTGGATCAGTAGCTAGCACTCACATGTTTACAACAATTGGAATCACAACCACACCACAATAATTACAGCGGAAACTAATACATAAAGGAAAAGCTACAACTCAGAGAATAAAGCAGTAAAATAAATATTATCTTGTAGTTTGCCCATCCGACCCGCAGGCAACTGACAAGGCATAAACTCCAGATAGAACACGACGAAGAAGATCCCGCAACCTGCGACGAAAGAGACTCGAAGCCTCGCTAACTCATCCACCTAAAATAATAATTAAGCAAGGGTGAGTACTTTACGTATTCAGCAAGACTTGAGCAAAACCTATAATATATGCAGGCCATTTCAAAGGAAAGGCTAATACAGTTAATTTGCATAAAGCGAAATTGAATTGTAAAACAAGTTATCATTTGCAAACGGAATTTATAAAAGCAAGTTGATTGATAAGAAATATATACAACAGTAAGTAATACTCACAGTCCACCATGACGTGAGTTCGAAATAAACCAAACCACAAGGTCCATCAATGCCAGCCCTTCGACATAAAACAACAGTTGCTAAAAACAAGTTCAGACCAAACCCATTTTAGAAAATACCAAAGACTCTAACATTGGGAGGATCTTCCCCAAGTGCCCATAACCGCGGGCGCGGCTAATCGATTAGATTTACACTCTGCAGAGGTGTACACTTTACCCACAAGGAATGATCAACCTTTTCGCCAGAACAATTAACACACTTCCTTTGGTGTGTCGGCAAGGAGATCATCTGAGCCGTTACATTATCTAGGCGTGGCTTTACACCACCGGGACGTTAACCTCACCACAAAACAGACACTCACCCAAGCCGTGGATCCACATTTATCACACACAACACCACGTCTCTGTCGAGGGCAAGGCGTACACCGTTGTATTGGTATGTAGAAACCCCTACAGACAGACCTGACCGAAATGCCTGTGCAATCTCCCGCCTTCCATAGATGCAAAGCCACATCTAAACAACTTATTAGGCTAAGACCCGCCCATACAAGCCCTTGTGGTTGCACGAAAACATGGATCTACAACATCCCATTTGCTCGGTCCTTAATCCGACACGGGCGATACTCCACCCTACACTACGTGCAAACCCGTCTGCACATCCGGCTATTGCCAATAATCGCCCGCGTCAAACCATAGTTTTATTTTGGGTTTTTAATCAAACTACCAGCAACTATTTTCCCACAAAGGACCATTTAGTGTTTCATACAAAACATTTCAGGAAACAATTTTAATCATGATCATCTGCCCCACAAAAAGCTAAAGCATGGCTAAGCAGGATTAATATGATCGCATATACCCAAAATGACATTAAGTATTGTCAAGCCTTATTCTATGGTTATCAAGGTTCACATGTGCATAATTATCAAGGAGTTTCATGAGACAACAGGTATATCTACCAGTACCACAAAATAGCGAATTTACTGAAAGTAAACGCATGCATGAAACGATTTAGTAAATACAAGGCAAATCAAATCTGGGATCAAGATGGTCAAAGGGGCGCTTGCCTTGCTTAATCATTGCTTACGGTGAAGACGAGGTCGCAACTGACGGAGGAAGAGACGTCGAATTCTACACGTCGACCAACCGGAAATATAGCAAATATCCAACTTTAATAAGGGCAAAAAGAAAACAGACAGAAAATCAAATAAAAATTCACTACAGAAAACAGGAATGCTTTAGGGTTGAATTAGATGATTTCATATCGTGTTTAGTTGATTAAATATCCATATAGTTATTAGCTTTTAACATTAAGCAATAAACAACTACTTTAATAGTTTATCTATTCTTGAATTACGAATTATAGATGCTAAAAATTATTTGGATTAATAGAATTAAGACATTAGCTAAAAGGGGTTATGTGAATAGTACGTAGCCTTAAGTGATTTGCATAAGAAGGGTTTTGAATGAGTTAGATCTGTTAAGCTAGGTTACTAGATTTATTCATGGTTTTTAAGAAGGTTCTGGTGATACAAATAGTTTAACTACCAACTTCTTCATCATTACTTAGGTTTGGTTACGCATATCATTAAGTTCATTTATTCACATTACGGACTTCCGATATCATAAAACGTGGGGTTATTTTACTAACTAGATTTATATGAAAAGCATGACGAAACAGGATTATTTCTTCGGAATTGGATAGAACATACTTTGAAGAACATTTCTAAGCTGATCTCACACTTTTTAGTGTTTAGATGAGACATTATATTCATGGCTGAAAACGCTTATGTGATATTAAAGGTTATAACAACTATAATTTTTATGGGTATTCGACTAGCAAGATTTAATTCAAACATAAGTTGTAAATAAAATATTTTTCTAGAATATGGTAGACCATATCCCAATTAACATTTCTAATCTGATTTCCTTAACATTTGCATTTAGACGAGAGGTTCTACGGATCGATGAAAAAGCTTGAGTGATCATATAACTACACGATAAGGATTCAATTTTTGATACAAGATTGCGACTACACCGTCTAGGATAATCTACTCATTTTTCAGGCATTGACAGGTTATCACTCTAATAGCATTTTAAAGTTAGTTCCGTGATGCTTGGCTTCTATCCGAAGTGTTTTTCCTATAAGCGATCATTAGGGTCTAACATGATCCTATTTCAACCTAGCACAAACATAAGATGTTTTTGTATAAACAGCAAGAGCATTATTTTTCAAGGTTATAGGATTTAGTTTTGTCAAATTTGATGTTCATTTGTGAAAGCTAATAGCTATTCAAATTATGCAAGAATTAATACTTCGTCTACTAAGCATTTACTGTTTTATATAGTAAACTTTAAATATTATTTTATATCTGGAAACCTTGCAATGTTAGGAGTACAACAAAACTGATTTGGTGATTATTTGAATTCATTTGATCTATATTACAACCATTTGACTTTCTATGCTATATGTATATACACATTTTACATTTAAGTTATTTCATATCTTTCAAGATAATTCAAATCAAGTTCATTTCTCAAATATTTTGGCAAACTCAGGTATCCTACTGTCACACTAATATTTAGAAACCAAATTTTACCTATTCCATATTTCTTTTATTCAAACTATGTTTATTTGAATTTCTAGTGCATTGAAAACAATCTTTATTAGAAAGTAATTCAAATATAAGTGAAAATTAAATATTTATATATATTTGAACTTCTGGAAATATGACTATTTCACTAAAATTGGTTCCATTCCATTCCAAGTTTGTTTACAACTTTTTAATATGTAACACTTCTTTAAGCCTTTACTTTAAATTTGAATTTCAAATTTATCCAGTGAACATTTTTAAAATGTTATTGCATATTCTGAAACTACTTGATTTTACATGAATATAGAAATTTATTTCACCCAATTCGGAGTTATAATGCAAAATCTATAGACATTTGAATTAACTCGGGTAATGAAAATAAATTAAATTCGGGAATTACGTTTTCACAACAGAGGAAACACCTTTTACCGGTTTGGCTGGAGGGCACTTACGTGGCTGACAGGGCGGGCCCGTCGGGTAGTGAGCCGAAAGCAGAGAGGAACTAGGGCGTGGCGGCGGCGACTCTCCGGCGAGACTACGGCGACGGAGGAGCTCGGCCGATGGCACCTAGAGCACCAGCTCGACGACGCGCACTCGATGGCGGGGTTGGTTTTTACCGGAGATGGCTGGAGTGAGCTGCCACCGAGAGGGGGGGCGGCGGCAATGGTGGAGCTCGCCGGAGAAGAAGAAGGGGTAAGTCTCCGGCCGAATCGGTAACATGATGAGCATCAGTGAGGCTAGGGAGTACCATTTTGGGGGTCGGCTCATCCGGAGAAGTGACGAGTTGGGCTGCCACCGTGAGCCTGGGCCGAGGAAGCAGAAATGGGGCGCGGCGATGCTACAGGTAAGAAGAGCTGAAATCGATGAGCGAGATGAGTTTAGTGATGCTCAGAGACGCCACGGTTGCGAGGAATTTGAGAGTGACTCACCGATTTTGCTTGATCGGCTTTCTCCCCTTTCTTCTTGCTTGCGGCGGCAACGGCAGCGAAGAGCTGAACTCGGCAGCGTTGAGGAGATGATCAGGCTGCGAGGTTCCTAGAAGGTGCGAACAGGAACGTGCGACGGCTGTGATCTTCAATTGTTCCACCGAAGAAATTGGCTTGGGGACTGCTTGACCTCCTAGCTCTTCTTCACTGAAATGAAGCTCATGCAAAGGAGATGAAGGCCTGAGCTTTGCTAGGACTGGGAGCTTGCTGGCTTTGTGTTTTGGCGTGAGGATGCTCAGGACTTGGCGTTGGCTTGGTGCTGGTTTTGGCGTGTGAATGACTAGCTTAAAAGGCTTGAGACTTGCTGCATCAATGGAAGGCTCTAGACTTGATGAGGTGTCTCCAAGGAATAGCAGACAAGATGGCTTCAGTTCTGGACATCAAAATGGCTATCAACCGATTTGAAAAATTTCGAAACTTTTTGAACATGGTCTACTGGGAGTTATTAGATTCCAGTGAAATTTTTATACAAAAATACCTCATGGTTAATTAATTAAAATTCTGACACTGTGCACTGCTCAGAATTTTGATTTCGGATTTTAATTTAATTAAGGGTCCAAATTGTATTATTTATTTTTTAAAATTTTATGTAGAGTTATATTTAGATCAAGGATTCTCTCATAAAAATTTAAAGTTAAAATATTATATATTTATTTTATATAAATTCTGGCATGCTAATTTACAGATTTCCAATGCCTCTGTTTATGAATTTTAAAAGGCACTAAATGACATTATTAATTTCTAATATTTTTACCAGAGGTTACTAATGTCTTGAGGACATTATGGTAAATTTTTCAGGTACAGATAACGTTCTAAAAGTTTATAATAAATCTGTCCTTGCACTATTTGGAGGTCAAGGGATGTCTTTTCAACTTTTTATTCACTATGCTATGCATTAAAAATTCATGTACCAGCTAAAATGATTTTAAATATATATACTTTTCAAGATTTTACTTTTACCTTTTATCTTCTTACCATTTTACCTTTTTACCATTTCCATTCTTTAATTTCATTTGTTGGATTTTTCATGCAAAGCATAAATCCAAGAAAATTCAGATAAGATCCAATAAATCCAATAAAGCTCATAAATAAATATTTTCAAATTTAAAATATTTATTTTTATATTATTTTATTTTTCGGGATGTTACATCCTGCATCTGAGGTCGTAAGGTAATGTGTTGTATGACTTGCCATAGGTGCACATACTCATCTAGCTAGACCTATGTTGTGATTCGCCGCAAAGGTCGTAGCCAATTCCTTGTAGCTAGTTCGCCTCGTGTCAAGGCGACACAAAAGAGTAGCCGATCTACGTGGTGATTCATTGTGACTGACCGGCCGCGCGTGGCTAAAATTAATTAAGCTGCTAGCTCATCGTTGTCGTCGGATGCTTCATCGTGTCAGAAACAGGAAACTTGAATGTTAGGTCTTTTGGACTTAATTTCCATGAGATTTTCACCGCTAATTTTTACCATGCTGCTTAGCAGTAACACTATAAAATTCATCCGGGGGTGTAACGTCGTGGAAGGACTAGACACCAGAAAGTCTATTAGTGCAATTTTCACGTTCGAGTTTTAATTGTTCATGGATATACTCGGCAGTGGCAGTTAGGGGGGGAAATTGACATGCAATACGTTTACCAACAAACTAGACCAAGCATCATCGATATGTCAGTAAAAATCTCTTCAGCCCAACCTGTTATTTACTACTAACTGTATAACGAAAGAACTTGCTTCGACAGAACTTCTCAAAAGAGTTTACCGCCAGACTGGTGAAAAAACAGCTAAAACTTGCAGTAAAACTTACTCCCTGAGTCTCTGACAGTACACCCAAGCAACCAGCAAGCGAAGTATGCATGGGCTATATATATATTTCTCCAACAACCAAAGTTACCAAATCTACACTACTTATCAGAAGAGCGCCTTATGTGCTGTTGGCTTGTTGCCTTCCAAGCAACACCACTTTTTTACAGAGCAGGCAGAGAGAACCTTTGCAGTTGCCTTCCAAGATAAGTAGAGAGTGACTGACAACCATGACCCACCGACGGAGACCTCCAGGGAGGGCCCACTTGTCAGTGACCTGTACAGAGACTTTGTGCAAGCTTTGCTGGTCCGCGTACCATTTCTGTGTCCAACTACCTGCAGGTTAGGTTTGTGCATGCAGGCAGCGACTCCTTCACATGTGCCGCCGGCTTGCATTCCACCTCATCGATGAGCATGTCAGGCCCAAGATCTCTGTAGGCCTGTTTGTTCTCTAGCACCACTTTCCTTCATTCAGAATCTTCCCCCAATCATTCCAACCAAATGATCCATCCACTGTTTCTCTCTCCTAGTAATTGCCGATCTCTGTGTCTCTCTGAACTGTTCCAAAGGTGACACTTAGTACTAGTATAGCCCATGCATGCATCGACCATTTTGGAGGCTTCCCCTGGTCAAGTTTCAGCCGAAATTATATGCATGGACAGACAGACAGATAGCAGCACAACCTACTAGGGTTAGTTGGAGGTAACATGCGACGGCTGGCTGGAACGCACAGCTCAAATGTGCATGCCAAACTCTCTGGACCATGGAACCATCTGATTCTACCAAGAAACGATACTCACAAGGCCCCAAATCACATGGCATGGGTAGCTATAGGTTGATCATGCATTATATATATTGTAACTTCTAGTTGTGTCTCTTAACTTAATTGGCTTTCCCAAAAACAATGCTATCCGAGGAGCATATACATGCAAAAGATTATTGATTGAGAGGCGACCAAAGGCCGACAAGTCAACACCGCCCAGGGAAATGCTCAATTGTGTACAGTGCACTTACTACCTTGACCTTCTAACTAACTACTCCTTTGCTCGATCGCCAAATTGCATGCATGGCCTACTTACTTACTACCATTAATTGAAGTGATCACTAGGCTGTCAAAGGGGCAGTAGGTTGGCATGTAGGCCCCTATATAAGGAGCTAGGACTTAGCTAGCTACCATTGCCATTCCATGCTCACTTCTCACAGCTGATCCCTCTCATAAAAGGGATCAGAGCTAGATTATCATACTCCATATCCTTGTAATTAACAAGCTAGAGAGCTAGCTATGATGGCATCAAGTAAGGCTCTCAAGATGTTGATGATCCCTTTGGCCGTGGTCATGACAATGATCATGGCAAGCCCGGCAGTGGCTCAGCTGGCTGTCGGGTTCTACGGCAAGACGTGCCCGAAAGTCGAGGAGATTGTCCGCGAGGAGATGATCAGGATCCTCACCGTGGCGCCCACCCTCGCCGGCCCGCTCCTCAGGCTCCACTTCCACGACTGCTTCATCAGGGTATGATGAGACCTACCGATCAGCGTGCTTAATTTCATGTTCGCTTGTTCAGAGTTGTGATGCATGCAACAATGTCTGAGTCAATAATGCAGGGCTGCGACGGCTCCGTGCTGATCGACTCGACGGCGAACAACGTGGCGGAGAAAGACGCGCCACCGAACCAGAGCCTCCGGGGCTTCGGCTCCGTGCAGAGGATCAAGGCCAAGCTCGACGCCGTGTGCCCCGACACCGTCTCCTGCGCCGACATCCTCGCTCTCATGGCCAGGGACGCCGTCGTCTTGGTGCGCGCGCGCATGAGACAATCAAGCCACATTAATTAGTTCACATTCAAACAACGCATGCAACAAGCTAACATTAACATTAGATTGCATCAGATCGCTGATAAACAGTTGCGTGTTTGTTTCAGTCCAAGGGGCCGTACTGGTCGGTGCCGCTCGGGCGGAGAGACGGCCGGGTCTCCATCGCCAACGAGACCGACCAGCTTCCTCCTCCGACGTCGAACATCACGCAGCTCATCCAGTTCTTCGCAGTTAAAGGGCTCGATTTGAAGGACATTGTCGTCCTGTCAGGTAAACTAACCATGCATGAATGATCGTTGATGCACAACACAAACATCCTAGCCTACTTTTTCTAGCTAACTAATGGACTGTGGCTAAGCACCAACAACCACTTTTACGTACTAATGTAGTATGGCCCAATCAAACGTGTAACAAGTACGTGCCACACTAGCTAGGACACTCAATTTAAAGCAAAGTTAAATACTTGCTGATACAATTAATTATGGTCCAACTCATCGGCCAGGTTTCGATCTGGTCACATTTGGATCAACAGGTTTTTTTGTGTGTGATTTTTTGTGCTTAACTTATTGGCAAAGTTAAATATTTAACAAAAACTGTAAATTATTGACCCTGCATGTTTGTGTCATGTGCAATTAGACACTACATCTCTGTACTAAGCTGTTCCTCATTAATTAACAATCCGTAATGAATGATGCTTTTTACGGAACACTAAATTTAATATAAATTGTTCATTCGTTTGATCTAATGAATCAGATTAGCTAATATTTATTTATACTTTCTCCGATAGTGGAGTAGTAGAATTACCCCCAACAAATAAATGTCTAGATCTGATTTTTATTAACCACGGTATACTAATTGGAGTATTTTTTTTAGCGTCTCAAAGCAAATGTGATCGTTTCGGAATCCGAACTCGACGGTTTGTTCTGTTCCTAGCTAACAATATCTACCGTGGATGATGTGAATGATATATAGGTGGTCACACGCTGGGGACGGCGCACTGTTCGGCGTTCTCGGACCGTCTGTACAACTTCACCGGCGCGGACAACAACGCCGACGTGGACCCGGCGCTGGACCGGAGCTACCTGGCGCGTCTGCGGTCGCGGTGCGCGAGCCTTGACGACAACACCACGCTGGCGGAGATGGACCCCGGCAGCTTCCTCACCTTCGACACCGCCTACTACCGGCTGGTGGCCAAGCGCCGTGGGCTCTTCCACTCCGACTCGTCGCTGCTCACCGACGCCTTCACGCGGGGCTACGTGCAGCGGCAGGCCACCGGGCGGTACGCCGCCGAGTTCTTCAGGGACTTTGCGGAGTCGATGGTGAAGATGGGCGGCGTCGGCGTGCTCACCGGGGCGCAGGGCGAGATCAGGAAGAAGTGCTACATCGTCAACTAATAATCTGCACACGGATTGATTCTTTGGTTATTTTTAACTCTGATCATGCATGATTTTGTACGTACATCGATCTGCTAAGCTTGTCACTCATGTGTAAACTGATGTACAGTGCCGCTTGATTTCTTGTGTCGATTATTACTTGGTTCGTTGCGTGTAACTATCAAATAATGAAGCATTAAGTATTTATTATCTTTACCATCTCTTCTCAATCATGGAGATTATTCTTCATAAATGTTATTAATTTGTGCCACCGTTTCGAACGAGTTGGCGTCAACGGTACTCGCCGGCTTGCCACCGCATGGTCCCAAACTATGCAAGGGTCATAACTCATATATCATAGATGGATCTATTGGGCTGGTGTAAGGGGAAAAAAAACTCATTGTATTTTTTATTACCACGTCATATCATTGTATTCTTAATAATTTTCCTTAAATATATAATTACCACGATGAATCTTAAATGATACGAAGTGTTCAGAAATACAATGATACGAAGTGTTTTTGATATGGACTAGAATTGATTACATAAGCATGCTAAAACCAAACCATAGTGTCCAACGATCGCGACCGCCTGAAGCGACCGCACATAAGCAGGTGGCTCCTTCCCAAGGCAGCACGAAGGTCGTCAAAGTCAAAGCCTCAGTCCTATCATCCGATCGCGTCTGACATGGAGTCCACTTACCCGTGCGTGGCGGGGTCACGCATGGCAACGTCATCACCTGACAAAACCACAGAGAGTGTGTGTGACGAAGGTCGAACGCCCCGCTAGGTCAGGAAAAAGCTCGGGCCCTGAGTCCCGTTCTCCTTTTTAACCAAAGTAATTCCTTTTTAGAACGCCTCAAGCGGCGCGACCTCGCGGCGCGACCATAAGGGCGACCATGAGGTCATGCGGCGGGCTCGGCCTCGGGGCGTCCATGCGTGTTCTTTTTTGCAGCGCCTAGGGTCGTGTTCTCTAGGTTCGCCTCGGAGATGAACAACCCGAGTCTGGGCATCCCCAGGATCGGAGGCCGCAGTAAGACGATCGTTATCGGGGTAAGCCGGCCATTCCCCCGTGCTGCCAACCATTGAACGTCCTCAGAGGGCGCCTCGAACCCGATGATGTTTCCCGGGCTCGGAGGTTGCAGTTTGGAATTCACCACCGGGGATGACTCGGTCGCGATAAACCGGCCTGCGCACTAAGCCGACCTTTCCTCCGGGGCCGAGTGGCCGGGTTCGAATTTCTAAACCGCCCTCTGAGGGGGTCTTACCGAGCTTGATGCATTTCTGAGCTCGCCGAGTCAGACCCCGCCGAGTCAGACCCGAGGCCTAAATCCGTCCGAGCTGAGCTACCCGGCCGGCGGTCAGGTTGTGCCCAAACACGAGTCTTGCCAGCGAGGCCTCGGTTGGGGCCACGTTCTCTAGGTTCGCCTCAGGGATGTCAGCATCCCGTGCCCGATGCATTCCCGAGCTCGGAGGCCGCGGTAAAACGATTCTTATCGAAGTAAGCCGGCTATTCCCCTGTGCTGCCGACCAGTGAACGCCCTCAAGTAGCGCCCCGGGCCCGATGACATTCCCGGGCTCGGAGGTCGCGACTCTTAAGATTACCGCCAGGGATGATCTCAGTCGCAATAAGTCGCTCTGCCGCGATAAGCCGACTAATTCTCTGTGGCCAAATGATCAAGACATATCAATCCGAGTCGTGCCCGAGCCCGAGTGATTTCGGGCGAGGCCTCGGTTAAACTGACCTCGGGCATCAGTTTACTCGGTCAGCCTGAACTGAGTGGTTCAAGTGAAAGGCGGTGAGTCTCATTGCGAGAGCCTGCAGAAACGTGCTCACTACACGTCACGTATCCAGTATTGATCGGACCCTTCCACGAAGCAAGCCACGCAAAGTCTACAAAGGCGACACAAACCAACAAACGAGCTAAGTCTTCCAAAGAAACGCAACTCTATAAGACTTAGCAAAAAGTTATTTTTCTTTACAAGGGGGGGAATCCTTCGCCCCCCGACCCGTCCTCGAACTTTAATTTACAGGGACATATCTCGGGCAAGTTTCTCCCGCTCGAAGTAGGAAACCCTCCGCCGCAGCGCGATGACCTCGGCTTCGGCCTTATCGACCCGGCCACGGTCGCTCTGGAGTTGGGCCAAGGCGTCCTTTCCCGCTCGAGCTATTTGCGCCAGCTTCTCCTCAAGACTGGCGGCCCTGGCCTCCGCCTCAGCTGCCTTGGCTTCCGCTCCAGTGGCCCTCGCCTCCAATCCCGCAACTGTCTTCTCAAGCTCGGCCGCCTTGGCCTCGAGCTCGGAGGAGGACGCCCCTTGCTGTGCGACCTCCGTCTTTGATCGAAGGTTGGAGACCTCGAGCTCGAGGCGTTGGATCTCGACCACCGCGCCCTTCCGCTCCTCCTCGATGGCCTTGGAGAGCGCTATGGCCTGAAGGTCCCTCGCGGTGTTTAACTCCCGCTCGACCTCCCGGGCCCCGCGCTCCCGCTCGACCTCGACGGCTTGCGCGATCTCGAGGGCTTGGGCCTCCTTCAGGCGTAAGATTTCCTCCTGGCCGCGCAGCACAGCAGCTTCGAGCTCAGCGGTGTCCCTCTGGTTGATTTCGAGGGCGCCGCATAGGGACCGAAAGGTGTGCACATGGTCACGCACGACGTTGTGCCCCGAGAGATCGTGCCGAGACCCTACAAGGGCAAAGGAAAACTTACTACGACCACAAGGAAAAGGGAGAAAAAGGAGAGTCACCACAACCGTGCTTAACTCCACTAACCGGACCTCCGGCGAGGCGGTCGACGGCGCCGTCGGAACCCCGGCGATTCGTCGTGGCGTATCCATGGCGGCCTCGCCATCATGGTGGTATCGGTACCCCCCGAAGGCCCAGAGCGGTCCGCTTCGGCCAGAACAGCGGTGGCCGGACCCTCTAGGTCGTGGCGGCTCGAGATCCCCGCCCCTCGGCGGCAGAAGAAGGAGCCCTGGCTCGGCTGCCTACTCAGAAGTCGTCGCTCGCTCCTTCGGCGACTCCGACTCTGTTGGGGACGCCTCCACCTGGGGTGCGGTGACAATGCCGCCCTCGGTCGGGGGCGCCGGGGTCGGGGCCGCCCTGGTCGGGGGTGCCGGGGTCGGACGATGGATTGCAGCTACGACCACCCCGGTGTAGGTGTTGCGCGCAACAAATTATCAGGGGGTGCTCGGTCGACCCTACCACCACAAAGTCAAGAAGCAGAACGGGATACTTACTGCGCCGAGCGGATGCGCGGCAACCTCGCTTTTTTGGTCGGACCTCCCCCCGGGGGCGATTCGGCCATCCGCTTCTTTGAGGACTCCACCCCCGACGATGCCCCCACCTGGGGCACGACGGTGATAACGCCCTCGACCGCGGCGCCCTCGACCGCGGCGCTCTCAACCGCTCCTCCCTCGGCCGCTTCGTCCTCCACGGAGGACGCAGCAAGCAACATCCGTCGCGTCCGGGGTCTCAGTGCAAGGCGGTAATCGTCTACGTCGTCGTCCTCCCCGGCCTCGTCCTGAACCACAGGAAAGGTCGGTGCTCCTCGGGCCTTCGAGCGCGCGACGGGTGGGACGGCGAAAAATGTACGGAGGCCGTACCTGGCGTGATGGTTCCTCGGCGGCGGCAATGAGAGGACTACCTCCCGGGGCTCAACGCCGGGCTCGTGGCTCATTTGCGTGTCGAGGCCCTTGCGGCGAAGCCGCCTCTGTTCTTGGCAAAGAAGCAAGGATTAGTGGAAGGACCGAAAAGGCGGCACGAAGGAAGCGAGCTCGGGCTCGGATGTTCCCGAACTTGGGCATTCAGACTTACCACGACCGGTTGCCCGCTCGGCGTGGGGCTTCTTGGCGACTTGCCGGGGCGTCAAGAGCGGGTCTCTTACCTCCTTTTGCCTTCGTTCGGACCGGAGAGGGTAACAATGGTGCCATTGTATCCCGAGCTCCTGAGTCGCGTCGCAAGCTCATCACGATGAGCATCCGAGTCAGAGCCCCAAGGAAAAAATCAAAGCGGAAGGCCATTACCTCGCTGCTGCGCCCCAGGACGTTCTTGGGGACGATGCCGCCGAGGTCGAAGGCGGTGGCGGCCTTCCCAAAGATTTCCTGCATCCTCGAGGTGATCCAAGCCGTCTTCGGTGCTGCAAGGTCAGAAAGAGAGCATCAAGAAATGAGGGAACTCCGACCAAGACCCCGAAAGGACTTAAGGTCGGACGGCGCTTACCCTCGTGGCTTTCCCGGGTGGCGTCGCACCTCCCGGTGATCTCAAAAAAGGGGTGCAACCTCCTCCGAAGAGGAAGCATCTGATTCCGCAAGAAGTCGTGAATGACTGCCTGCCCCTTGAGGCCCCGCATAGCGCAGATATGGATAAAGGCAACCGCCGCCTGGTCGGTCGCCGAGTCCTCAGGCTTTGGGATCTCCCGCTTTCCCTCGACCGTGGTGCCGTTGTAGGCGAGCCCGCTCCCCTCGCCCTTCATCAGATAGAACCATTTCTCCATCCACGGCCCGAGCGAGTCCCGGGTCGGGATTTGGAGGAAGGAACAAGGGAGCCCTGCCCGCAGCAGGAAGTAAATGCACCTGACGACGGGATCCTTCGCGGTGCGGGACAAAGAGTAAAAGCGAAAGAAAAACGAGGTGGTGGGAAGGACGCCCAAGAACCCCTCGTAAAGATGTGCGAAAATAGAAAGGAGAAGAAGGGAGTTCGGTACCAGGTTCACGAGCTCGATCACGCACCGCGTAAGGACCGCAGCCAAGAAATCGCTCTCCGGGGTTCGCAGCCCGAAGAGCATGTACTGCTCCGTGCTCACGATCTCGTCGTCCCAAGGTCGCGGCACGCTCTTCCCGGACGGAAGCCGCCAAGTGAATGGGCCCAGAAGCCCCAAGGATTCCATCTCCTTCATCCGCTCCGCAGTGAGCGTGCTCCTCCCGAACTTCGCCATGAGGTCGAGGTCGAGGGGGGGGGGACAAGATCGCAAGCGAAGGCTAGAAGGCGTGGTCACAGAAGGACAAGGAAGAAGAAGGCAAGAGCATGAGCAATGGGAAGCGAAACCCTGAAGGAAGAGACCCCTCCGGCTTTTAAAGACGCCTCGTCTACCGGCGTCACCATCGCCTCAAAAGGCGCGCCCGTAGCCGGCGGGCGGTAGCCGAGGCGCCAGGGCCCCTTCAAAACCCCCGTACGGGCGCGTCGATCCACGCATCCGCCAGATCACATCCCTCCCCAAAAAGACCTCAGGCTCAAGAGCGCCTAGAAGTCTCAGACCGCTTCTTAAGCCTTGGGGCTGGTTGTCGGGGATCGGCCACCCTGACACGTGGCCCCCCGGGGGGGCTTTGAGCAGCTCTTCTCTAAGATCGAGGGATTGTTCTCTAACTCGGGCGGAGACGTCCCCGAACCGCCAGTCCGGAGCACCAATCGGACTGTTCCGAGCCAGGCTCCGACCAAAGGTCCCGCAGGGCCATAAAGGAGCTCTTCCCCGACCTAGCCGACCGCCCCGAGCTCTTTCCCGACCTAGCGGGGCGTTCGACCTTCGTCACAGACCGGGCTCCCCCGACCTCCGACCAGTCCGATCCCGGTCTCCGCCAAAGGTCGAGCATCGGGCCCTCCGCTGACCTTTAACCACGTGTCCAACGATCGCGACCGCATAGAAGCAGGCGGCTCCTTCCCAAGGCAGCACGAAGGTTGCCAAAGTCAAAGCCTCAGTCCCATCATCCGATCGCGTCAAAGATAGAGTCCACTCACCCGAGCGTGGCGGGGCATGCATGGCAACGTCATCATCTGACAAAACCACAGAGAGTGGGTGCGTTGTTTCCCGAAGAAGCAGCGACCTGCTTTGCTCGGAGAGTCTACTAACCCGGCGTGGGCAAGATCAGACAAGACTAGTCACCAAGACGAAGGCTTTCTGAGATGAGCCCCTTCATCCTCTCGACTCCCAATCCCCAATGTAACCTTCCCCTTTCGGCCGTATAAGGGAGGGCAGGGCCCTCTGGAAGGGCGGTTTTTTCTTCTTTCTCACTACACCTCCACGAACGAGGCTCTGGCACTCTCATATTGGAACCCCTAGCTCTCATTTGTAAAGGCCGGGCAGCCATCGACATTGAGGGCAATATAGTACATCATCCGAACTGGAGTAGGGACGTTCGGCCCGAACCAGTATAAATCTCGTGTCCCCTATTTGATTGTGCTGGCCCCCTTGTTCAGTATGCCCGCCGAGGGTACCTCCCGGACGAGCGAAGCTTTGGGCCTCACCCTCCGTACTACCCTTCACCCTCTTTCTTTGCGGTCGACGGTCCCGATCGTCGACACATAGATAATCACAGACTCGATCATATATACAGAATGAATTAACCAGTGCAGGCTCGATCACAGTACACTTGCTAAAGCGATGGATGAATGGCAACAAGATGCATGATATCGAAAACCATTCAAACGCTTATGTGTAGTAGTACTGTAGCACATTACGTGCATAGTCGTCGGAATTAACTCCGGATCGGATACCCAAAATGCGTAACCAAATAATGATATGTCGTGTTCGAGAATCACCCAGGAGCAGGACCCCGCCTGATCTATCATGCCTCCACGCCAGTCCATATGTTCGCTCGCCTTTGGTGCCAGAGTGTGGTACGACTCAATCAGCGGAGGAACCACGCTGCTATAGAATACAACACTATTATTTTATCTGAGTTGGTTTTTAATTTTTCAGGAAAAAAAATTGATTGTGATAAATGATTCGACGAGGGTTTAATAATTAGTAGGAACTTACCACAATCGTTTCTCAAATAAGAATTTTGGAAAGGGAAAAAGGAGCGAGGAACGCGAGGGGATCGAAGAGGATCTCCGACACCAACGATTCCGACGAATCTTCGGGTCTTAGGTATAAACTCTAGATTGGTCTTAGATGTGTTGGCGCCATAGTGGAGTGATATTAAGGTCATTTTCTTAGTAGATGTGGTTTTATAGGGCACCAGATTGTGTTTTGGGTGAGTTTGGTATTCAATCAATAGTGGTTTTTATCTTCGGGTCAAGTTTTGGGATATCTATGGCCATTTTCAATACCTTAAAAGTTGTAAAAGATATAGATTTCTGGCTGAAGTTTAATTAGAGTATAAGAACGTAAAATTTGGTTAAAAGGTTTGAAAGTTATTACATGTTGAAGCTTCCTTTCCAGAATTCAGTCGTTGCTGAGAGCAGTCATGGTAATCTACCGATTAGGGCTATTTAATGGCTAAATTAATTTATTTCCATAACTAGAGAAAGCTAGATATTTTTTGTAGATTCCAATGATGTTATGGTTTACTACGTTTGGAGTTCTATAAAAAATAGATATGAAATTGTGAAGTCTGCTGTCTATTAAAACTACAGATTGATCTTCAAGGCTGGAAACGAGGGGTTAGATGAATTAATTGAAAAATGTGTAAAACTAGAGATTTGCGGGCAATTTGGTGTAGTTTTTTTAGAAAATATATGGTTTGCTATGTTTGGGCTCCTGAGCTAGGAGTTATGGCCTTTTGACAGTCGAGACAGCAAAGGGTAAACCATCCGAAGAGGGAGAAAGTTAAGTCCTAGGATGTGCGTAGGAACGATGTTATTTTGTTTGATGTATGTACTGTTATGGCATGTTTTTGAGATGGTTTACCCACTGTAGGAGGCGTGATTTCTGGTTTGGCTTCATCCGCGCGTCATTCTGTATCACGCGATTAAATGGGAAGTGCATGGTAGAATAGTAAAGAGTTGGTGAAACTATTATCTAATGACTAGTTGATTTATGATGCTAGTTTATGAGGACTTTTATATTGTTGAATTATTATTGACATCTTAACCATGAAAACTGAATAGCACAATATGAGAACGATGGCTAATTCATTGAAAAGAAAATGTGGCAACATATGCATAATGGGAAAGAGATAAATAACCTAAGTGACATTATAGCCTACGGTGTGTGTTCGTTTCCACGGGAGTGGGAAGATAAAAGACCTACTAAAGTAGGCATTGCATGGGAGTGGAGGTTGGACCCGTATGAAAAAGGATGAGGTATGAGTTATTCATCAACGGGTGGATACTCCGTTATACTAAGCTAAAGAGAAAGAGACATGCATAAGCATTTACATTCTTTTAAAGAAAGATAAAGTTACTTTGAGCAACTTGAAGAATAAATAGAATGAACTAATGTTGACGGAATTGCTATTGCTTACTGTTCTATTATGTATTTTGCTGAGTCTTGAACTCACACTTATTTATTTAATATTTTAGGTACGATAAGACCGACATGTATGGAAGGGAAGTAGCACAGTCTGAGTCACATGCCACTACACTGTCAATTTATATAAATTTATATAATATTTAGTATTATTTACATTCATGAAGCAATAAATAATATAGATAGTTCCATTTCCGGAATACCTTAGTGGAATCATTCTCTTGTGAACTTAGACAGTTTTGATTTATTATATTTGGCAATGTTTGTATATATCTTGGTTTGTATAGAGGCGGCTCGGCTTTGACACGAGAGAACTCGCGTGGCACGGCGCAGGAGACTTCGCGCACGAGCTCCGGAGATGATGGGACTACCTAGCGGTGCAGCTGGGACTGGGAGAGGGGAGTGACTTGAGGTGCAGGCGCTCTATCTACTGCTGCTGCTGTCCATCGGGAGAGAGAGGAAGCGTGAGGAAGAAGATGAATAGGGGCATGAGGCTGATGGGTGGGGTCGAGTGGGGTCCAAGCGGCAGCGACAGCGACAGCAGCTGGAGGGGATGGTGCTGGGCCACGGGTGGGCTGAAAGAAGGGAGAGAAGGTGGGCTGCAGATTGGGATTTTGGCCCAAAGCGATTGAAGAATGGCTTTGCAATTTAGTTTTCCTGAAATTTGATTGAATTTTGACATGCAAATTGGTTTAAGAGTTTTGAGGGAACGTAGAAACTCCAATATATTCAAACCCATGCCTTTGTGTTTTCAAAGTTGTTCTCGCATTTGTCTTTTGAGACCCTTCGCCTCTATGGCGCTGGAATTTTTGTTTTCTTGTGGAGAACATCTTGGCTGACGCTTAGACGATTATATGTACGTGTACATCTTCAATATACATCTTGGCTCTCTGAAAATTTTATTTTCGCCGTTTTCTCTTTTGTTATAAACTTCCAAAAAATTTCCTAAGGAAAGAAGCATCTCCTTCCTAATCCTATTCTGAATTAATATGCATTACCAACGCCTGTTTCTTTCATGTTTATATTTAACTTTGAGCATCTACTGCATTGAATAAGGATATGCACGACTGAATCGCCCTTTTAGACCCCTCTCATGGTTGTATTGCAATTATAACTAACTTTTAGGAATGGAGAAATTTATACTAGTAGTATATAGTAGGTAGTAGAAATCAAATCTAACCGTTGATTTGTTAAGAGTATTTATACTACTCTACTACTAGAGGAAGTATAAATAAATTCTAGCTAATATGATCCATTAGATCGAAAAGAATAAACGGTTCATATTGAATTTAGTGTACTATAAAACAGCCCTATAAATAACCCCTGTTTATTTCTTGAATGGTACTAAACTTTTTGTTTCAATGATTACTTTGTATGTGTTCTCAGAAGGTGTTTGTGCGAGTGCTGCGTGAGAGATGAGACAGGTCTCAACATACGGCAACGGTTGAGATACGATCGAAGATCTGATTAGAACTGCTTTGGTGATCGCCATGCTACTCCTATTTACACATGGCACGCCAGAAAATGGAATTACTTTATTAGTCCATGTTGCACAATGCACATGGACATGGACGGCTATAGTGCTATATATAAAGCATCCACCAATCAGGTTCTTTTCCTCTCCTTTATTAAAGAAGACCATCTTTATCTGTCCTTCTGTATGTCATGTGTTGGTTGGGTGAGTCATCCCCTCATTCTGGCTTGCTTAGCGTCGTAGCGACTTGAAGGCTTGCCTAGTCAAGCGAAGGAGAGACGAAAAACGGTGAAGTGGTATATATTGTTCTGCAGCTTCTGTTTAATCAATTACTACATGTATGTGATATTTTTTCCTTGATGATCATGTGTTGATGGGTATATATATACACACACACATAGGATTTAATTACATGTAATAGTTCTGATGCATGCATCAATTTTCTGTACGCAAGCAAGCTAGCGAGATGGCGCTGTGGGGATGTCTGGGGCAGGCAGCCACCGTAGCGCAGCTGGGGGGAGTCGACATTTCTGGTCTGATCGGCATGATCATGACGGCGGCACAGACAGTCAGCCGGAACAACGAGGAGTGCCAGCGGCTCGTTTGCCGTTTGGGGATGATCAACGACCTGCTGCGCCAGCTGCGGGGCTCGGAGATGGTAGATCACCCGGAGACGTGGAAGCCGCTGGAGGGGCTCGATGAGACCCTTCGACGAGCGTATGTGCTCGTCAGGTCCTGCCAGGGAAGCAGCTATGCATACCGCTTCTGCATGGGCTGCGAGCTCGCCGACCGGTTCCTGGCAGTGCGGACGGAGCTGGACGACCACATAGACTTCTTGCAGTTACTCTTCCAAAGCATCACCCACCAGGACCTCACACATCGTTTGAAAGAATTGGAGAAAATATTGCTGAATGCTGTTAAGCAGGTAAAATTAATTATTACAAATGCTTAACTTCGTTCAAGTGCAGTACACCTCTTTGGAATGGTTAAAGCACCATGATTCCTGATTCTGATACTAGTACTGTTCATTAACACGAGAGAGATCTCTAATTTTGTTATTTCAGGATGGTGCGCAAGTACCTGCAGGGTCGTTTGCTAGTCACTCCGACCGTAACGCCAGGTAAGATAATTGCAATTCATATGTTTATAACCTCTTCAAAAATTGATGTAACATCTACTGCACATTTAATCAAAAGAAAATTTCAAAAAACCTAATTCTCAAAAATTAACACCTATATCCCTTCCACTGGTAGGAAATCATCATTTTCAGAGATTCAAAAGGTTAAAAGTTACTCCTTATATTCGAAAGCATTGGTTTACTTTTTTAGTTTTTCAATTTGTTAAGCAATGACAGCATAACAGTGACAGGTGGTGGTTTAGAAAAAGATAAACTGCTAACAGAGCCTTCCAACAAAGTTAAGAAAGATCTCTTGCCAGGTACTTTATTTCTACCTTCTACAGACTCATTTACAAATCATAGAATTGAAACTTTGGGTTCTTTTCTTGAGTTAATAATTTATGTTCTTGCTTCTCCAACTATTGACATATTTAGCACAGTAAACTTAGATCATGTTTTCTATAGGCCCTCAAAACATCGTCAAAGAAGCATCAACCGAAAACCAAAGATCGAGGTGGTGTTGCCGGTTGCCTGGAAGGAGACAACTACTGCCCCCAAGATTGACATGCTCATTGGTCATAAAGGAACAGGTAGTAAGCTATGCACTAAAACGCAGCATGTAGAATAACACTTTCCGTACTATTTTCCACTCTGACACTGAAAGGAATAGATTTTTATAGTGCTAAATTATTATCTCACTGGTCCATGTTTCTCTAAAAACAGGTCTTACAAAGTTCACTCTCTCTCAGATAGCGGATGCTACAAATAATTTCACTCTTGCAAACCAGATTGGACTGGGTGGTTTTAGCATTGTTTACAAGGTAGTGCTCTGCGTGTGCTTTGCTTTTGGTCTCTTTTAGCGTTCATCAAAAGGGTCCGCCTTGATGATAAGTTGTATTCCACCTCTTCTAGTGCCCACATAAATAGTAGCATGTTTCTTCATAAAGATTGATTGTCACTTGGACTTGATTTTCATCCTTTTCAGGGCCTATTACATGATGGACTCGAGGTTGCTGTCAAAAGAGCCACGTTTGGATGGGAATCTTCATTTCAGTTTGAAAATGAAATCAAACTGACCCCGAAACTTCGGCACACAAATATAGTAAAGCTTCTGGGGTATTGCATTGAAAAGAGAGAGAGGATCTTGGTATTTGAATATATGCCAAACAGAAGCTTGGATTCCTTCATATACGGCATGTTTCAATTGGCTTTATCTACTCAATTCTGGGACCAAATTCCAATGTTTACATTTACTCACATGGTTTTAGCATGCATTTTGCAGGCACTGAAACTACAGGGGTGCCACTGGACTGGTCTATGCGCCGTCAGATAGTTGAAGGGATAGCTCAGGGAGCTGTGTATCTGCACAAACTAGTTGGGCCATGTATAATTCATGGGGATTTAAAACCAGGCAACATTCTCTTGGATTCTGACATGAACCCTAAGATTTGTGACTTCGGAATATCCAATGCATTGGAACCAGGTGTGGATGTATACTGCACTCGCACTGCAATGGGCTCACGGTAATACTAGATGTTCTCGTTATATGATGCTCTTTTATGTTTTATTTTCTTTTTTTTCACTTTCGTTTTTCTCTTTGGGAAAATTTTCGGTAATTTTATATCATCATATGTTGGGATTATCATGGTAGTTTTATTTTTCATATTTCAGTGGGTTTATGGCCCCCGAATATGCAGGAAGAGGATGCTTCTCTGTTAAGTCTGATGATGTGTATAGTTTTGGCGCGACACTTCTTCAGATCATTAGTGGAAAAAGACGCCTTCCATTGTCAGATCAATCACGTGATTATGGGCCTCTAAATTCGTGGGTAAGCAAGTGAAACTTTTCTGTACTGCTCATATATAACTCTCTCTCTCTCTTCTCTGAAAAGAAAGAGGTATTCAAATCTTACAGCATTCACATGTAAATCAACCATCTTTTTTGCGACAGAATGATCGATTCTCAATGACATTTACTGTTAGCTAAGCACTATTACAGTAGTGAAGTTTCACTAACTTACAAAAACAAATCTCTCAGGCATGGAACCTTTGGAAAGAGGGAAGAACGATAGAGGTTCTCGACCCACTCCTCCGTGGCGAACCTCGAAAGGCCGAGATGGTGAGATGGGTTCAGATAGCACTGCTGTGCATTCAACAGCGTCCTGAAGAGCGGCCAAGCATGTGGGATGTTCTTCTGATGCTGAGCTGCGAGAGTGTCATCTTACAAAAACCCAACCATCCAGCTTACTACTGAAAGAGATGGCATACGCGAGTTTTTGCAGCCCAAGTTGAAACTAGCCTCAAGCTGGATGGGTTCTCTTTCCCAAGTATGCATTCGGAAGCAGAATCTGTAATTACCTACTGTGAACTTCTGCTGTAGCTTCCCTACCTTTTGTATTGTAGCTGTGCCGACCGCTGTTGCTTGAGCCCATCGTGCGGATTCTATTCCGATTCCATACGAGGCTGCTTCTAAACGGACTTGAAGGCAAGACTTTGATTATAATTTTGTATTGTAATAAACTAATAAAAAATATTATATAGTATATATTATAAAGATATTTTTCAACATAAATTCAACGATGTTATTTTTGTATAATCTACTATTTATGTATCATTGAAATGTATTAAATTTTAATACATACCACAATAAGACCTCGGCTCATTTTAATACCACCAAAATCTTAGACGACTTGTTTCTCTCATGCAGTCATACTGACTCAGTTTGATGGAAGAGAGTTGTTTGAGGCTTTGTCGAACAACCTCGTCTCCCGCTTTTGTGGATTCACTCGTCGGAGACAAAACTGAATTCCAGTCCCCTCTTGTCCTGCTCGACCGAACCATCCCGACGCGCCCGAGTAACAAAATTTCGTCGAAATCTCGGATTTTAGGTCAACACGAAATCCAAATTATCGGCCGTTTTTTTTAATTGCTACAGTAATTTCGTTTTTCCGGTGAACTTTTGGACATGTAAACCGGATTTTGCTATTTTATTGCCGGATTTGACCGGAATTATGTAGGATCGATATACACTGAAACTAGCAATCAGAGGGGGTGAATGATTGCGCAGAAGCTAAAATCAAAATTTTGATCTACTAAAACTTCACCCCAATTCGGACTCAAATAATTGCATTCGTATTCAACAAAACATAGTAGATGCATTCTGTAAATTGCGATTTCCCGGAGATCCAACCGTCGGATTGACCTGAAATTTGAACTGTAGAAACTAGATTCCAATAAGAATCTAATAAAAAAAAAGCATCAGCTCGATCGGACCTACAAATCAAAAGTTATTAACCTTGCAAGCTTACTGTGACAGATTATGACGAGAACTGATCAAACCCTAATTTCGTGATTAATCAAAATATACAAAAGACTAGCTAACGAAACTTTGAGAGACACTAAGTTGATGCCCTAGGAAAGTTTTGGATGGATCAAATCAAGAGAGACAATGAATCAATCTATAAAAACAAAATAGGGCAATCAAAAAAAGCTACTGTAGCAAACCTCCTTGTGAACAGTACCACGACAATCACTATAGCATCATGGTTACTGTAGCTACACGAGAAGATCTATGTCCATGCGTACCTGATTTTTTATTTCTTCTGGCTATCTGGTTACAGTACTCAAAATAAAAGAGTACAAACCCTAATACCTAGCTCTCTCACCTAAACAGGAGACATCTCTCTCCTATTTATAATGAGCAACAGTTCGCATGCATGTTCACCTGGCCAAACATGGCCCAATACATGCAAAACTGCCCCAAACGATTACAACTGCACGTGTACGGCCTACCTGTCGCACTCACGTGACTAACCAGTCTTCATGTGCACCGTTCTCTAGCCCGAACGTCCCGCATGACATCCTTGACCACTAGGACCTCAGTTCCTCCTTGAACCTAGTTCTGGTCCCGTCATCGACCACGTTCGCCCTCAAGCAACACCTGCACATGAATAAACACAAAACTGTGTATGAGCACAAGTCCACGACTTGACTCAAGATCAGTATATGCAACCACTCACACGATCGCATTGCATCAAGCAAAATTATTACTATGCTATCACAAGCATATCAATCAATCATCTAAAATAGCATATGTAAAAGCACCGCACATGCCATGAGCACAACCACTTTATAATGCCAATTTCATCACTAAGCCAATTTTTCAGCACATGATTTCACAAATTACATCAATAACCCATAAGTAAGTGATCTTCGATGATAATTTATTGAAAAAATTATTTTTTGAGATATTTTAAATTTTTGGCAAAAACACTATCGGAATTTTATAAAATTAAAGAAGCTTTGTCATGCTATGAAAAATTTATGGTACTATCTTAAGAAGTGTGGGATCATACATAATTTTTAAAAATATTTTAAATTCATTTGTTATCTTTTAAAAATAAAAAACAGAATTAGCATAAACGAGATAGTAACCGTGTCGAAATTTTAAAATTTTTGTCAAGTTTGATCAGGACGTAAAATTTTTATGAGGGCTTAATAATTCTGTCATAACCCTTGTGTAAAAGTTTCAAAAAATGTAAACCTATTTTGGTTGCCCAATCAAAAATTGTATACGGTACAAATACACGCTCTGAAGTCTAAAACTATGAAGTACCACTTTCACATTTTTCAGGAATTTATTAAGGTTCATCACGATCTTAAAATTTTATGGGAACATCATCGATACTTTCCAACTATCCACAAAATTTTTCATAATTTTTGCATGCTCGGAACTATGCAAAAAAAGGTTACTGTGAAGTACAACTTTCATATGTTTTGGGAATTTGTTATGATTGATCATGATCTCAAATTTTTATGGGAACATCATCGATGCTTTCCAACAAAATTTTTCGCGTTTTTTCATGCTCAAAACTATGCAAAAAAAAAGTTACAAAGAAAATGCCATAGTCAAGATTTGAACTCCAAACCTTTTATTTGCTAGACTTTACCTTTACCACTGAGTTAAGGCCGCTGGTGGCTTTTAGGATTGACAACTAAATTTTTTATACCTATGAACCACACTGGTTTTAATGCCTCCTCAATTATTCATTTTTAATTCACAGACAATGCACAAGACTTCACTTTCCAATACGCCAATCGAGCATGACGGACATATATGCACGGACAAACAAAGTTACGATGGATCGATCATCTCTTGACCGTTTGACTACACTGATCCATATGCCGATCCGTATGCACGACACTCATCTGTTAGTGTCAGATACCTCTACCAGTCAGAGAATTATAGCACTTGGATGGCTCATTACGAACATTGAAAGTCTGTCTACCTACCGTGGGATATGACCGAGGAAGAATACAAGCAACAGCATGAGAGGAGGTATCACGAGGTCATCGTCGATAACGCGGAGGTGAAATTTGCACCACAAACGTACTACTACTCATAGGTACATGATGCAAATATACATTGATTTTATTGTGATGCAAATATGTGATAAATTGTCATATGTATCGATTTTATTTCATGTCTATTAATTGTCTTGCAAATATACATTTATTGTTTACAATTGTAACGTTCAAAATTATTTCATGTCTGTTAATTGTCTTGCAAATATACATTAATTGTTTACAATTGTAACTCTCAAATTCTGAATTTCAGTCGAAATGCTATCGAAATTTCTAACTTTACAAATTGGTAATCATCTAAAAAATTTAAGGCAAGGTTAATGATGCATCATGATCATCCAATCAAAATTTCAAAATTTTCTAACGTATTTTCAACCATTTTTCATTTGGACATCACCGTTGTCGGAATTTTTAAAAATTCTTTGAGCTTCACCATCATCTGAAAATTTTATGGAAAGATTATTGATATGTCAGAATCATACACAAAAAATTTCAAATATTTCTAACGTAATTTGTCCCATTTTTTATTCAGTTCAAAATTATCATTCAGCGTTTTATCAGGACAGTAGCAATGTTTGAATTTTTAAAAATTACACAGTCTTTATAATTATCTGAGATTTTTATGTCAATATCATCAATGCGTCAAGATTCTAAAAAAATTCAAAACTTTTCGTCATCATTTGACCTATTTTTTGTCCAGTGTAAAACTACTGAAATTTCGGGTCAACCGACCGAAATTCGGTTTTTTTGATTGCAAATGGATAGGATTTGAATTTTGGTTTTTGAATTTGAGCTAAGATTTGTTCAAAATACTAAGATTTCGGCGAAATTTCGGATTCCAGTCGCTGGCGAGATTTTATCCGAAAACGAAATTTGAATCCTACGCGCCCCCTGCGTTTTCCTGGCCAAGGAAGTACCCGCCGGCCGCCGCGGCGACATCCAAGGAGACAGCGTTCTTGATCGAGTTTTAATCTGATCGGCTGTGGACACGGGGGAGGCGGCGTTCGGGGTGGCGAACCTGCGGCTAGGCGGCTCGTCGGCGGCGTACCGGAACCTCGATGTCTTCTCGCTTGCGTCGTCGTCGCGGGCCGAGTCGAAGGACGAGGAGGAGGCGCTCGAGAAGCAGCGCGGTCGTGGACGTCGGCTGCCTCGGGTACCAGGACAGGAAGCGCCTGCTCGAGCTCCTCGTGCGCAACGCAGAGGAGGACCACGAGTGATTCTTGCTCAAGCTTAGGCAGAGGATCGATAGGTGAGTAAAATATTTGCTTTGCTTTGGTGGATGGTGTCGGGAGGAGGAGGACGTGTCGTTGGAAGAGGAGAAAGCAGAGAAGACGACTTGGAAGATGGTCTGGTCCAGGCCAAAGAAAGGGCCCCGCCTGGTCGAGCCAGCTTGTGGGAGAATCGGTAAATTGATCGCCAGTATTAACGGGAAGGGTGACGAGCGGTATATTGCTAAAGATTTGGAGATTTCGGTGATATTATTCTACTTTGGTTTCTTATGTAGATTTTATTACTAGATATTATTTTAAATCTGAGAGCCTTGGAGATATTCTATGCTTAGCGAAAAGAGAAAACTGAGTTTCTCTCTCTCTCTTGAGATTTGTTCTTTGAACTTGATATTGAGCTTTTCAGGGAAAACTGGCTAATGGATTTGAGATTGCGGTCAAAAGATTTGCGGCATCATCACCTCAAGTCTCAGAAGAATTCACTGCTGAGATTGAAACGATTGCAAATCTTCAGCATAAAAATATAATTAGGCTGCTTGGATTTTGCATTCAAAGAGAAAAGGACTTTCTGGGATTTCACATTCAGGGAGAAAAGATGATTCTTGTCTATGAATGCATGTACAGCTGTATTCACTGAGACATCAATTTCCATTTTTCTGTTGCACTTCGAAAACAAAATTTCGTTAATTTTATAAAGCCTCATTTTGTTGATCATTTTCAGACACAAAGACAGGAGAAACACTTAATTGGTCTGAGCGCATCCATATAATTGAAGGGATAGCACAGGGTCTTGTTTATCTGCATGAGCACTCTCACCAGTGTGTTGTCCACATGGATTTGAAAGCAAGTAATGTCTTGTTGGATTATGAAATGAAACCTAAGATTTCTGATTTTGGTATGGCTACAATATTAGCTTCTAGTGGAACTGAAGGGACTTCAGACATTGTTAAAGACACAAAGTAAGAGTTAATCAAATATGCCAGCTTTTTATGATATGAAACTCCTTTCTTCCCTTTATTTGTCTATGCTAATATTTCAATTCCATTTCAATATTGCAGTTGTTATATAGAACCTGAATATATCAGGTCTGGAAAATTCTCAGTGAAGTCTGATGTGTATAGCTTCGGCATCATGATTCTTGAGATGATAAGTCGAAAAAGTTGTCTGTCGTTATTATCAATGGAGATATGATGGATCTACTGACAAGCGTGAGTAGAAACTTTTACCCTTTGCATCAAAGTATATCTTATTTTAGATTTGCAATGAAATTCTTATTGCTGGCTAGTTCTCTCTCTTTCATGATTAGAATTTCAGAAACTGTGTCCCTAAATATCCTAAAGAAAGAAAAAAGTAGAGGAAGATAGAAAAGAAAAGGGACAGTGTTTGACTGTTGAGTTGCATGTTTTACTGTGCAAATCAGCCAAGTTATATTAGTTCCACCTTGGTAGATCACATTAGAATTATTCAGTTTATGTTGTGAAGTTCATTTCTGCCAGCAGTTGTTATCAATTATTTTGGTTCAGGTGGTATCGGTGTAAGTTGTGCTTGTGTTTGTGTGGGCTGAATTTCCTAGCATGTGGATGTTTATGGGCTCATGCGTCTGTCCTTTGTGTTGCACACATGAGAACCATCTGTGCCTGCATTTGGCAGCAATGATATTTGAGATACAATTCCATTACTTATCATACTTTTATGTCACTTTTAAAGGTGATGGTGTTTCTAGTTTATATTGGGGAGTCCGGTGTCTTCTATTGGATGTTTTACACTGCATCTACATAGAATTTCAGCATTTATTACCATTAAAATGCTCAACACTAACCGTTAAAGAACCTTTTCAATTTCCCATATCAGTAACCATGAAAGGGTTCTTTCTGGCCTGGGAGCTGTGGAAAGCAGGAAAGTCCCACGAGCTTCTTGATTCATCAGTATGTAATGAGCACCAAATAACTCGGATCATCAGATGCATTCATGTGGCGCTATTGTGTATTCAAGACTGTCCTATGTTCCGGCCTAGCTACCATGTTGGATGTTCTTTTGATGTTACGCAGCGAGAGCATAAGCTTACCTATACCTAAGGTACCAGTTAACCACGCGAGTGTCTAGCTGACGTCTTGACTCTTGAGGTGAACTTACCATTACAGATGTGCTGAGGAGATAATCAGCTGGGTTAAGATCACTTCATGAGTATAGTACAGAGAGATGCAAGTCAGAACTGTCCTACTAATCCTCATGTTGATGTTGATATTTGTGTACACATTTGTTAAACTATTTGTAGAACTATCTTTTGTATTCTTCATCCTGACTATTCATTTTGGCTTTTCGTATTATTTAGGTTTTGGCCCGCTGGTCTTGGTAAAGGATAGCTAAAGACGTGTAGTGATGATTCTTGTTTGATCTTTCACTTCCTGATTTCTGAGGGTGTTGTGGATATCATATGTAAATGATAATGCCTAATCCGATAAATGTCAGTCAAAGGTCTCTTCCCTGGAATTCAGTTTAATCAGAATTGGGTAAGGAGGTCTCCCTTCACTAATTTTTATCTTGCGTTGTTGTTTCTGATTCTTTCTGCATAGCCTTGGTACAGCATGTGCTCTTCCTGCATGTGTTTCTTTAATAAATCTAATATTATGCATACAGTGACACACTACGGCTATGCACTTCATTATTGTTTGTTCTATGGAGGTAGAACTTTGAATTGTTCAATGAGATCACTAGCAGAGAAGCTCTTCGTGGCAATGCTTCAACTGACCAGATTATTCGGAGATACAGCCCATGTCGCTTCATCATCCATGGTGCAAGACAGATTTTTTTTCCTTTTCTTTTCCTGAAGCAGTGAGAGGTTGAACGTGGGGCATGGCTACTTGGTCAAAGCACACTGTGATGAGTCCAACTTGGAACTGGTCAGAGGTCTCTTTCATGGCCTCATGTAGTAGGTCTACATCTGCTCATCTTGTTGACAAATGGAGCACAGAAGCTTCATGGAAAGCTCCTATCTTCACCGCCGGCTGATGGCTCTGTCAAATGTCAGTACAATCTCCCCTCTTGCTTTACCTCGAAATGTTGATGGTGAATCAAAATTCCGGGACCTACTTAGAATCTATCGAATTTTCAAAGGTCTGTCTCATTTGGAGTCAAGAATTATTAGGGAGATGTCCATTCACACATTTTTGATATATCATGCATACAAACTTGAAGTTTCTCGGACATCGCCTAACTTTTGCGCCATCTTATGCTTTGTTCAAATGTCAATAGACATTTTTTTTTGTCAAAAATTGTCAATTGACAATAGTAGAGATGTAAAAAAGTAATTAATCACTAGCACCTCCTAAAAGAAGTTAATTAAGTTGATGCCCGACAATTTAATGTTGCTAAATGGTGGCCAGACACATCATTGGGGATTCTCCAGAGATAAGATGCTGAATGTGAATGATAGGAGTAGTTTTGAAGCATACGTTGTCTGTCTGTTTCCCACGCTAGTCAAAGTTTTCGTCTTCCCTTTGTATAAGTAGCCACCAGCACTGGGTTCTTGCTCTCGGTGGACATTTTGTCTTCTACAAGCACAGCAGATCTGTCCATCCAATATCTGCAGGCTAGTCCTTGAATCGAAGGAAAGCAGGATGGCGCTAATCGGTCAGGCTGCCACCATCGCGCAGTTCGCAGGAGTGGATGCCTACGGGCTGATCAAGATGATCGCGGAGGCGGCGCAGACGGTCAGGAGGAACAAGGCGACCTGCCTGCAGCTCGCGCGGCGCGCCAAGATGATCGGCGACCTGCTCAGGCAGCTCCACGCCGCGCAGCTGATGCAGCAACCGGAGACGAGGGACCCTGTGGAGGAGCTGGAGGAGACGCTCCGGCGCGCGTACAGGCTCATCAGGTCCTGCCAGGGCCGCAGCTACCCGTACCTGTGCTTCATGGGGGAGCGGCACGCCGACGAGCTCCGCGAGGTGCAGAGTGAGATCACCTTCTACCTCCAGCTATTCCCTCTAGTCAGCTACGTCGACACCACCCTCACCTTGGTCAGACTCCTGAATAAAGCTGATCCTTCCTGCAAAGAGGTACAACTGGTTCGCAACTAGTTCTGATTGTTTCTTATATCTAGCGGAAAACACACTCATTTATGAAGTTTTCTACTATGCTTTTGGTGTCTGAGTCCAAGAGACATGATAATAGTTTAACCTTAGGAGTCAAATCAGAACTTGGCTTTTCGGCGTTTAGTTGTGATTTTTGGTGCAACAAATATGTGTACAAAAGGTTGAGATCTGAAAGTTAGACGCAACTTACTGCTGGACTATGAATTTACAGTTTGCTGATATTTATTTGTGGAGAACTTATGTTTTGTCGGTTTTTTTTGGGTACAGGCACCTATGGTAAGGCCATATTTTGTGCCATTCCTGTTTCTCTTATGGGATCGAGATGGTGCTTAGCAGTTGTTCACGGAGTATACCTTGGTATAGTATGCACATGATTAATCTCTCTTCTGGTAATATCTACGCATCTATCTGCCAACTTTTCACATGTCTGCAGGAGTTAAAATGCCATACAACTGACCAATTCTTTTCTCATCGTTTCATTAGAAGGATTGACGATTATCTAGCTAGCACACTTTTTAAAAATGCTAGCGAGTACACTATTGTGCTTCTTTTGTACCAGAATAGTATTTCTGTCAGTGGAGAATTTGGCCTAGAGTAAAAGTCAGGTACCTGCGATCATTCCAAACTACAGTTGTCAGTCCTTCATTTGGGCTAAATAGGTATGTTGGAATTTTCTTTTCCCCATGGAAGATCAGATCAGAGTTACTTACTGACCACACAAATCTTGGATATTCCTTTCTATCATCCAAGCTTTTGGATGTTTAGTTTTCATCCAAAAGCTTACATTTTGGTTCATCAGGATTACAAAGTTTCAGGGTGGGAGGTGCAGTTGCCGGTACATGTGGATCAGTCCACCAGCCCTCCGCCGTTGAGGAACGGCGAGTAGGAAGTATTGTCATTCTGGTTCGTATGCTTCGATCCTTCAGGTTCCAAAGCTAGCTTTGTGTATTGCATCACATGACTATGCTTAAAGGCTCTCCCTCATCTGCATAACAAAGGCAGTTCTTTTTATGAACAGTATGGGGAATCTTAATTTAAACAACACGCACAAATAACAGTAGTAATACTCGATGTGTGTACTATGTTCCAGGAAAATAAATGAGTTCATCTTAGTGAAAATATCAATTATAAGTATTGTCATTCTGCAATCATCTATCTTGCCTTCTAATCTTTCATCCTTGTGTCTTCAGCTTTCTCAAGAAAAAGTACCTCTTAGTAAGACGCAAGAATTGGAGCTGAAAATACTTGCTCCGCAGCAGCAATAAGGCTCAAGTTCAGTTTCGTTGTGAAGCGCCTGCCGCTGTGGAGGTCAAAAAAGGAAAAAGATAAACGAATCATGAGAACGTCAAAACGATAGATGAACCATGGTTCCGGCCAAAATTACCTCCTTTCCTGATTTTTTTTGGGATTACGTGGGAAACCCCTGGTTTCTACAGAAACCATTACAATGCTCTCGGCCAAAATTACCATTTTTTCGGGGGTAAGTGCAGAGACAACAGTAGTCGATTTGTCATAGATGTTTTTTTGTCTTGTAGTTGCGCATGGAGAATGATGTACCTTAGAGTTTCATTTCTTCAAATTTGTACAGCTCTTCTTTTTATTCCTTGCCGGTGCTCTGACTTTGATTGGGTATCCATATACATATGCTATATAGCACGAATTTGTCTCCTGGAATTTCAAGATGTTTGCTCAACAACCACCCATGTTGCTTCTCTGAAGATCCAATCTGCCAGTATGTTTTAGTGCCCCCCTTTATTTCAAATGTATTGCTTTGCTGCAGAATACGTCTCATTTCTAGGTGTGAATTATATGATCTATATGAGAAGTGTTAATATACATCTGAAGGGGGCAAACAGAAAGCAAATGCAGTAACTAGAAAAAGATATGCAAATTTCGACAGTGAACAAAGTTTATAACAGGATGTACACCGGTTGACACGATCAATTTCAGCCATGGGAAACAAGTTACGCCCTTATTCTACAATTTAAGATTGATTTCTAACAAGAAAAAGAATCCGCGTCAGGGCACATGAAGTTTACGCAATTTCCTTTAAGAAGAAAAAAAGAGTAAATTGCAGTTCACACCACCTAAAAGACTGAAGTTGCACAAAACACCTTGCACTGTTCAAGATTTCAAGAAGCAAAGAAACCAAGAATATAAGAATCAATCACATACTGGTCAAGTGCTACGTCAAATCCAAGAAAATTCGTCATCTCAAGTGCTGTTTGTTTTTACTTTCAATTCTCTAAAAGCTGATTCTGGATTATAGTTGTAGAGAAGCTAAATCTACAAAAGCTGGAATTAAAAAGCACATATGAAGTGGATTGTAGATTCTAGTATATATGGGTGGGCTGGATTGTAAGAATCAATTCTTAGAATCGGGCTGTTTGTTTTTTATTCTACTTTTGAGATCAGAATCCAGAATAAAAACAAAAACAAACAGCCCTGTATCAGGTGGCCATAAATCATCGTTACATTTTGCTTTCCTCGGATCTCTCAATTTCGAGCTGCGAAACCATCTGTCCATACGTCGTCTCTCTTCTGTCCTCCAAATAGAATTCCTAAGTGAGAGCAATGCATCAGTAGCCCCACTGCGTCACATAGATTTGCATAGAGGTTGTACAAATTTTGAAGGGCGTCAAGATCAAAGTACTTCTCCATCACTCTCTTACATTCTATGCCTAAAAGTATGCCTTATATTTTGGACAATCACACTCTCCACACCCTTCTTGTCATCCCCCATTGTGTGTTTCTGTTTGGGACAATGGATGATTTGTCAATCTATACAGACTTTAGGATTTTCCACTCTATTGAATGCAATTCGTTATTTGCCATTCTATAGAATAGCACTTTAGAATTTGCCAATTTTTGACAATTTTGCTCTTACCTGGACAATTATGCCCGTCTTCTTCTTCCCTCTCCTCTTCTTTTCTTCTTGCTCCGGCCATGGTGGATGGCCATGTCGGCGCTCGTTCAACCAGCACCAACCAGCGCTCTCCTTCCAGGTCAATGACAGGGGTGCACGCAGGCCACGCCGCCGCATTGATGGAGGACGGCCACGCTACCGTGCAACCACCACCACCGCCACCGCCACTATGCGCTCCCGTCGATGACGCCCGACCTTTCCTCCTCCTCACCCACTTCACCGCTGCCGTCGCTATGCTCCTCCTCCTCCTCCTCCTTGATACCGCCGCCTCCACCTTTCGCACTCGCAAGCGCGAGGGCAGCGACGACGACGGCCAGTCCCGAGTCACTGCAGCTGCCGCCGCGGAGCCCCGACCACTTCCCCCTCGCGTTCCACGTTTCCGAGCGCACCTTCCACTTCCTCTCCGGCTGCAACGTACGCAAGGCGGCGCTTGCACTCCGACACCACCGCCGGGACCTGTTGAGGAGACCCTGCCGCTCCAGCTAAGTAGATCATTGCCGGTGCTACCAACGCTAGGTCAAGAAGAAAAGAGGACGGGGAGGAAGGGCATGGGCAATATCCGTATATACCTGGTTGGCCGGTGGCGTTGATGATGGCGTAGTGAGCGGAGAGGATGGAGACGGCGGACACGGTGGGCGCGGCGGCATGCAGCCGTGAAGGAAATTCATAGATGCTCGGCTCAATAGCTAGAACCGCGATCCTGCTCTTGAACCTACCACTACCGTTTCCCCGGGCGCCGCGGGTCGCCGGAGTATCGCCGTCTCCTTGACGGAACGGTGGTGGGACAGGCAATGGGAAATGAGTGTAACACGAAATAATCCAAGGGTCTCTTTTGCAATCATCTGCGTTCTGCGATTCACCCAACCTAGGCCGCACCGCACAAATCTGAACCAAAGGCGGTCGTTGTTGCAAATGCCGACCACGCCAGGGGTCGCAGGAACGTCTCCTGCGTTTCGTGCCTGACTCGCCGGAGCGCCGCCGGGCTCCTGCCGTCCCCTGCTTCCCTCACCTTCCACCCTGGAGGCCTCGCTGGCAACCCCCGCATGCATCCACCATGGGCTTCCCGCTCGTAGCTCTTGTGCGACTGCACTTCCAGTGCATGTGCAATGGTAAGCAGCCTAGTTTCAGATTGTTCTGCAGATTCCCCCCCGCAATGGTGAAGTAGAATTAACTTCTGGAATTTCCAGGTGAAACCATCAGCGACCAATCCAACAAACAGTTCAGTGATCAATCAAGAACATATAGCTTCAGCATGTATGTTCCTGCTGTGATATCACTTCACTAGGACAGAGTTCTGATTTTGTTTCACGAGGATATATTAGATGTATCTATGGAGACAAGTAACATTCTCCAAATCAAAATGTAAACAAAATAAAGAGGAAAACCGGTACACTTGAATGAAGAGATTAAGAGGGTGATACATAACATCGATAGGTGTTCACTTGGCTATATCAATATAAACAATACGATGTGCACTAAAAGAAGTACTGAAAGAAAGAGACAAGCATTGTAATAATGAAATTAAGAGACGATAATATAAATGAAAAATGCTATGCTACGTTTACCGTTTTGCTATGCAAATATTTGGGGAAAAAAGTTTTGGTCACATGTAGCAAGTATTGAGAAACAGAGTGAGTATATTCTCCCCTATAATACATAATATCAAAATATCATAAATAGAGTTATGTAAAGATCTATTTTTCAAAAATCAAAATCACATATATATTACCGAGTTATTTAAACATGCTTCAAGAATGATACATGCGCAATGAGCGAACCACCTCGCTAGTTTGTCAAAAAAATTATATAAGAAAAACGTTAACGCAGTGTATGTGTTATGTATCATATCTGGCTGGTGTAAGTAACGCATGCTTACGTTGTCGACCATGCAACCCGAAGCCTCGAGCGCCCGAGATATATATAGGAAGTAAGGGGAGTGACGATGGCTGTTATATCTTCATCCAAGAGTTGAGAACAGTGGTTGAAAGTTAGCAAATTTCCAGATACTTGGCAAATATACAACCCCATACATAAACTATCCGATCTTACCAAGACTACCCTAATTTTGGAGTAAAATATTGTATTTCTTCTTCACAACTGGCCTCAGATGAACACGTAAAACCACAGTACGTAGTATCTATCGGTCCTGTGTGCTGATAATGGCTATATACTTGTAGGCAGAGTAAAAGAAGCTCACTGGTGAAGTTTCTGCGAATTTGGCTCTCATCATTGCCCACGCAATGGAATGGCACAGTGTGGGACAGAAAGAAAAGAGATAAAAGATAAGAAAAAAGTAAACGCGGTGTCTTTAGTCCGGTGATACTTACACCCTCTCTGTCCAATTTTATAGTAAGTATTTTTTTGTTTATATATATATATATGAATATAGTCCTTAGAGATAATAATTAGAATTAGTCTAACTATTTTAAATATCACTTTAGTCTATGTGAAGAGAAAAAAAAACTTGTTGAGATTAATGATCTCTCGGTTGTAGTATATGCACCAGGAAAGATGGAGCAAACCATGATTTTGTTGGGTTAGCATCGAGGGTCAGGATAACCACGGAGGCGGAGTTGTACCGGCGTACGTCTCCTAGGCTGCAGTGTCAAAGGAAAAGAAGGGGGCGTCGGGAGGGACAATACAATACAATACAATACAATACAATACAATACAATACAATAATGAGATCCTAACTTCACCTCAGATAAAAAAAGTGAATTAAGTTTATATTTTAGTCTAAAATATAAACAAGATGACACATCTAAACACTCTTAATATACGTCTCGCCTCTCGCCTCCGGCTCCGGCTCCGCCTCCGCCTCCGTGTGGCTTCTGGCGGGCTGGCGTACGACGCGGGCTGCAGTTGCTAGCGACGTCCCGTGAACTGCAGCTGGAAAGGACCGAGCGGCAGGGGCGTTCTACAGGTGTGCGTCGTGGGAGTACACACACTGTTCCCAGGCGGCAGCAGCAAACGTCCCAGGAGGCCATTCAACTTAATTTGGTCATTCAGTTCAGCTGATGGATCATGCGTGAAGTTTCTTGGAAATTTCGTGCGAATTATAAAAAGTGGTACACCGATAAAATAAAATGTTAAACATCTCTAACGCGTCTGATGTACAACTTTTGACTACTCAAGAGTACGAACTAGATTTGAACTCTACAACATTCTGATCTAAAATCTGCTCAATATCTAGTCTACCCATGGGGCAGACCCGTGCATATATATCACTCCACTTATTATCTTGTCATCACTTTGCATAAAAAGATTTGCCCGAATGTGCTACTTTTAAACGCAACAATCATTATATGCTACTTTAACTCACATTTAGATAAGTAGTTTATAAGACTAATCTCACCATCAGACCTCCCTTTAAGCCACATGGATCAACGGACGAGGTATTACAGATTCCTACGCTCATGTTCTCACAATTAGGCACTAAGTCCAGCTTAAATACACCAACTCCGATTATATCATCATCCTTGCAAATATGTAGATATATTCGTGCGCTCTGTCTCTTCTGATAGACACGGGACATTGCCAAATTGGCCAGAGTAAAACAATTTACATGGAATGGCACATCGATCAAAGGCATGCTTAATCTAGCAGTCCTGTGACCGATGCAGTCATGCAATGTAATCTTATCAACGCGTTTGTGTTTGTCCCTGCATAACACTGATCTGATTAAAGAAAAAAGAAATACTAGAGCACCATATGCAACAGGACTAGTGTACCACCTACCTTCGATTCTCGGCCAATCAAATGAAGCACGAGAAAACAAGTGATCTTCTGCACATGAATACTGCAATGCAGCTCTAGGATTGGAATTTGGACCACGCGGTTTCAACAAGTTTACATATATTCTTGGTTCAACTCGGAACGATTTGACTGACATCAGATTAAGAAGGAGGAAGAATTTAAAACATGGACGCACGAGAAGAGATCGAGACTCTTGCCGGAATTTTCATGCGCTGCAGTGGTAGTTTTCTGGATGTATTCCGCTAGCTTGTTGATAATCTATTATATATTAAAAGCTCATGAGAGTCGCTAAGAAAAAAGAGAAATAGATTAGAAATTCTCACAAAAAAGTAAAATATCTAGCTCTTAATCTTGTAGGCCTTATTTACAATTACCATTGGATCTTTGAGAAATAGACTAGAAATAAAGCTCACGAGAGTTAGACTAGAAATTCCTACAAAAAAGCAAAATATCTAGCCCTTAATCTGGTGGGCTTTATTTACAACTGCCATTGGATCTTTGAGAAATAGACTAAAAATTCTTACAAAAAAGCAAAATATCTAGCCTTTAATTTGGTGGACCTAATTAAAAATGCATCATATTGACCATTAGATGCTATTGAGTAGATATATATATTGCTTTGCAGTATAAAATCAAAATAAAAGACAAAACTTACATAGTAGGGGCGGATCAATACATCTGGATCTCATGTGTGATTAAGCCTAATTATAATTTTGATTAGTAAATCATAACTAACAAATCAGCACATGAACTCTGACATTACATTGGACGCACCTTGGCCATACAAACAATACACACCGATGTGACTCAATGCATGCAATTAAAGAAAATACAAATGACCTCATGTTGGTATTTGATTTGGTTTTTCTAAGAACTCCCTAAAAGTAGATCGATTTTGTCGAGAAACAAATAAATCAAGACATTTACTGTATATAGACTTATTCCCTAGACACCATGGTGTCTGCTGGTGTTCCCCGTCCAAGTGCTCCCGAGGAAAGAAAAGAACGGGAAAATAATAACATTGCACGAGCTCGATCGCCCTTCGAATCCTTTTACTTGCGTAGCTAGAAAAAAAAGCAATCGATGCTTCTTTCTTGACGTGGAAGAGTGCGCCTCCTGATCTTCCAATCTAACTCCCACAAAATCAGGATTCCTTAGATTTGTTTTTTTTATCTCTTGGTTCATCTATGATAGATTCAACATCAAGTATGGCACCGACCTGATCAAAGGAAACAAATTGATGTGGTAATAGTGTTCTGGGCTTCATCAGAAGGCATTACGCCCATCCTATACTAGGTCACGGGGTTAAGACCAGTCCTACGACGTTTCAATAGCATATCATATAGAGTTGTTAAGAAAATAAAATGCTATAAATTCTCATAAAAAAGTAAAACATATAACCCTTAATTTAGTGAACCTTAACTAAGTTGAACTATTAAAGCCATTAGATTTGATTTTACTATTTCAAAAAACGTCTAACCGTCTATCTAGCAGATCCGAATTATAACAGCGTAGATTAAAAGAAAGAGTCTATGTGAAGTACAACAAAAAGTTAACAAAAATTCAGAATAAAAAATAAAAATAAATTATACATTTGATTTTCATATGAAATCTAAATTAAAACACGTACATTACTAAAATTCAGAATAAAACTTAGGTAAAAATTAGCAATTGGATTTGTATTATCAATTGTAATCTAAAACTAATATTCAAAACTAAATAAAAATAAAATCAATGGCTTAGATTAAAAGAAAGAGCCCATACTGAGAACAATAAAAATAAAATAAATTCATAATAATAAATAAATAAAAATCAACCATTTAACTTTCATATGAAGTCCAAATTAAACATGTACATTGCTAAAATACAGAATATAAATTATATAAAAAATAGTAGTTGGATTTGTATACGATTTCTACAGTACAACCAATATGCAAAATTAAATAAAAATTAACAAAATAAAAATTAACATAAATTCAAAATAAAAAACAAAATAAAATTAGTCATTTGATTTTCATACAAATTCTAAATCAAAACTTGAAATTCGAAATTAAATGTAAATAACATAAGAATAAAAATAAAAGGAAATTAGGGATTATTTTTTAATTCCATACTAAGTGAAAAAAATAAATTTTCATTTTATTCAGAATTAAAATTTTAGAAATATGCTAATTTAAGGGGGAAATAAAATAAGGTAAGTAATTTGATTTGTGTGTGTCTATATATATATATATATATATATATTAACTATTATGTAATAAAAGTCGATTACACGTTTTTTATAGTCGCTAAAATAATATAGAATATACTAAAAATTCTAAAAAAAATTGTAACTCTTTATTTGGTGGATCTTCACGGAACGAAGAGATTAAGAGGGTGATACATCGACAGTTGTTCACTCAGTTATACCGGTATGAGCAATATGAAGTGCAATAAAAGAAGTACCGAAAGAAAGAGACAAACATTGTAATAATGAAATTAAGAGATTATGATATAAATAGAAAATATTATGTTATGATATGTTTACTATTTTTCTATTCAAGTATTCGTAGAAGAAAGTTTTGGTCACATGTGATAAATAATGAGAAACGGAGTAAATGTATTCTCTCCTATAATATACAATATCAAAATATCACAAATTGTGTTTTGTATTGATCTATTTTTGAAAAAAAATCCCATATATATTATCAAGTCATTTAAACATACTTTAAAAATGATGCACACGCAAATGCGCGGGCCATCTTGCTAGTTAATTAGAAAAGGAAGGATCAACCTAGTCTCCCCTCATTCTACGAATTCCCTTCTTTTTTTTAGATGATGGAAGAATATATTAACCTTCCAGCCTTTGCACATGGAGATGCACACAACCAATCGTTTATTACAAAGTTACAACAAAAATGTTGTCATCAAGAGACTCATAAAGAAAGACTTAGCAAGCGACAATCAAATGAAGAGAAGAGTTTGAACAAGCTATTAAAAAACTAATAAAAAACTCTCAATCTGCACAGAATCTTATGCTAAACCTCCATCCATGGCCGTTGAAGAGTTCCCAGACCACGATTTGTAAAGAGCTACATTGCACAAACACTATCTCTCGATCCTCCTGACGTTGCAGCACAGACCATGAGCGCAACAAATTGATGCACAAATAAATAACCTGCATGGTTTAGACATCTTTTTCTTATCAAATACAACATCATTTTGGCATAGCCAAATAACTCAACATAAAGCGGCAGCCCCAACTAAACATTGAGACTTTATTTCCTTTCTCAACCCCAATAGCCAAGATCCAAGCACATGGGTTATACTATGAGGAGGTGAAAAATTAGGAGCCGCTTGTATAACGCACCATGCGAAACGAGCATACTGCCAGTAAAAAAAGAGATGTATAGTTTCTTCATTGTTACAAAAACAACATTGTTTGCTGCTAGTCCAATTTTTTTTACTTAGGTTATCCTTTGTCAGAATTACCCCTCGAGGTAAGTACCGTAGAATTTATTTTATTTTTAATTGTACTTTAATTTGCCAAAGTTGTCTATTTGTAATTGGGATATTTTGATGCATTAAAGTTGCATACATCGATTGAACAGAAAATTATTCATTTTGATGAAGATTCCATCAAAAAGTATCCCGTTCTAATAACAAATGTATATTAGCAATCCTTGTAATAAGCTCTAGCAAAACATGTAAATTAGGACCCATAATGGTCATACGAAAAGACATATTAAAAGGTTCAGAACTCATTACTTCAGCCACAATGACATATTTTTTTCGAACAATGTTATAAAGTCGGGGGTATTGAATACTAAGGAGGTTGGGTTGTTCCCAAGCCAGGTATGCCAAAAACGTATTTGAGATCCATCCTGAAGATTGAAAGACCTAAATCTAAAGAAGTGATGTTTGGTCTTCATTAGACCTGCCAAAAAATGAGAGTCCGTTGGCCTCCCTTCCACTTGAGAAATGGTTTTACTTCCCAAATACTTTCTGATAAGGATTTATTGCCAAACGCCATCCTCATTTAAAAGTTTGAAGACCCATTTGCAAAGCAAACAAATGTTTTTTACATTAATATCATGAATACCCAGCCAACTTGGTCCTTAGGTTATCATATAATATTCCACTTAGCAAGCCTATATTTTTTCTTATGATTATCATCCTGCCAGAAAAATTTAGATCAAAACTAATCCAATCTTTTAAGAATCCTATGTGGTATTCGAAAAAAAATAACATAAACATGGGTAGACTGCTAAGCACAAAATTTATAAGGACTAATCTGCCTCCAACTGATAGATGCTTTCCTTTCCAACTACTCAACCTCTTTTCAAATCGTTCTTCTACCCCCTTCCATTCTTTATTTCTCAATTTGCGATAATAGAATGGAATGCCAAGGTATCGAAAGGGTAACCTTCCTAATTCACATCCAAAGAGACGAGTGTATTGAAGTTCAAATTCCTTAGCAGCATCAAAACAAAAAATTTCACTTTTGTGGAAATTTATTTTGAGGCCCGAAAGTTGTTCAAATGCACAGAGGAAAAGTTTTATATTTTTGGCTTGTTGAATATCATGTTCCATAAAAATAATATTGTCATCTGCATACTGAAGGATGGACAACACATCATCAACCAGATGAGGTACTATTCCTTTTATTTGTCCATCCTCTTCGGCACGTTCTAAAAGGACAGCCAGCATATCCACAACAATATTAAATAAGATAGGAGACAAGGGATCTCCTTGCTGGAGTCCTTTTCTAGTCTGAAAGTACGACCCAATGTCATCATTGACCTTAATGCCAACACTACCCCTGAACACAAAATTGTCAATCCACTTACACCATTGTGGTGAGAAACCTTTCATTCTAAGAGTCTATTGAAGAAAGGGCCATTTGACGTTATCATTGGCCTTTTCAAAATCCACTTTAAAAATAACCCCATCCAACTTTTTCTTATGCATCTCGTGAATTGTTTCTTGTAGAATTATCATACCATCCATTATGTTTCGATTGGGAAAAAATAGTCTGTGTCGGCCGTACAACATTTTTAGCTACACTAGATATCCTATTCATGCCAACTTTAGTGAAAATTTTGAAGATAACATTAAGAAGACAAATCGGTCGATAATGTTGTATTTGTATTGCATTTTTTATTTTTTGGTGGTAAAAGTGTGATAATACCAAAATTTAACCTAAACAAAGGGAGGACACCCTTATGCAAATCATGAAACATTGCCATTAAGTCATCTTTAATGACCTCCTAGAACACCTGGTAAAATTCAGCCGAAAATCCGTCCGGTCCAAATGCCTTATTATGTTCCATTTGAAATATTGCCACTTTCACCTCTTTCTCAGAGAACACTTTCGTGAGAACATCATTCTCCCAATTAGAAACTTGAGGGATATTATCTCAACAAGATTTAATCATAGAAAAATGAATGCTATCTGGCGGTCCAAAAAGACCTTTATAATATTTGGTTATATACTTTTTAAGCTGCACATCACCACATATTATTCCTTCATCTTGGTCAAGTTGAAAAATATCTTTGTTTCCGATGCTTACCATTTGCAACCAAATAGAAATATTTAGCCTTATTACCCCCCTGAAGTATATGTTTAACTTTTGCCCGTTGGTACCATTTGATTTCCTCCTTACGTAGCAATTGAGCGAGCCTCTCATTAGAGCACTGCTTCAGATAAATATCCTCATTGGATAACCCAATGTACTCTAATTTTTTATCAAGTTCATTGATAATACAGAGTAATTCCCTCTTTTCTTTTCTATAAGTTCCACTTGTACTCTTGGCCCAACCTCTCAGTTGTTATCTAAGATTCCTGATTTTAAATTGTCATCGAGTTATGGAAGAGTTTCCCTTATGCTCATTGTGCCAACAATTTGACACCATATCAAAGAAGACATCCTTAGTTAGCTACCAAAGTTCAAATTTGAATAAAGACTGGTTTCTCGAGTGGAATGATGTTCCAGTGTTGAGCAATAGAGGAGTATGATAAAAAAGGGTCCTTTCAAGAGCATACACAGTGACCAATGGGAATTTCTGTTCCCAGTATGTGCTCATTAACACCCTGTCTAGCTTCTCAAAAGTAGGATTTTCCAAAGAATTAGCCTAGGTAAACCTACGACCAGACAATTCGATTTCTCTCAGATCCAAACTGTCAATGACAACATTGAATAAGAAAGGCCATCAGGCATCAAAATTATCGTTATTCTTCTCATCATGTCTCCTGATAATATTGAAATCATCACCTATCAAAATAGGTAATGACTCTTTGCTACATGTATAGACCAATTCAGTCATAAATTTATCCTTTAACTGACTTTGAGCTGCGCCATAGACAGGCACCAAAATCCATTGAAATCCATCATCCTTATTTCGAAGATGGAACTTCACATGGAAGTCTCCTTCATCTATTGAACTAAAGTCAAACGATGCCAAGTTGACCCCCAAGAGTATACCTCCGGATCGTCCACAGGGAGGCATGTAGTGCCACATAAAGTCTTGCCCACCACAAAGGCGTTTTAGACTAGATGTAGAGAATTCACTCTTACCCGCTTCAAGTATTGCAACAAAATCCAGATGGTGTTCCTTTGTTAAGTGTGCAATGTATCTATATTTAGCCAAGTCACTAAGATCTCTGCTGTTCCAAAAAACACCTTTCATTCATATTTTATTTTCCAAAGGTGGACGCCCCCATCTAGCCTTTTTCTTAGCAGAGATGGATTTCTTTTTGCGTGAGACCAGAAAAGGATCATTACATAAATGATTATTGTCTTTGTCAAACACCTCATTAGTTAAATCACTACATAAGTGATTAAGAGTAGTAGTATCAAGATAATCTTGATCCACATCATCCTTAACATGATGGTCATCCCAATGTCGATTAGTGTTTTCCATTACAACTTTCGAACGGGCCATTTTTGTTTCTTTAATCATCTTAATTGACAAAGAGACCTCATTCTTATTTTTACCCAACGAAATACCAACCTTGTGTAAATTAGAAGATACTCCCTCCGTTGATAAATATAAGGCCTATAGTTTGAATGGTCTTGTTGAAAAATATAAGACGTGCATGTAAATTTAATGAGTCTTTCCACATATACCCTTATTTATTCTCTCTCAACCATATGCATTTATTCATTACCACCTACACAAAGTATTATCTCTCATCTTCCAAGACAATTAAGAGGGATATGTAAGTCATTTCCTCTTATGTTTTCCTCAATTTCACGGCCACAACCTTAATCCTTATGCCAAGTCAAAATACGCCTTATATTTATCAATAGAGGGAGTATATGATAATCCGAAAAAGAAAGAAAAGAATTGGTAAGAGTACCTTAGAGGCCTCCAAGTTATGAATAGAAGCCCTATGTTTAGCTTTCTTTGTAGTGTCCATGCGTATCATGTAATCATTTTTTCCTTTCTGACAGTGATCCTCGCAATATTCAATTCTTTCCTTTCCTCATCAGAATGACAAAGATTCTGGCAACCATCATGTAATCATTTTTTTTCCTCGAACGTTGGGCATTGACATTTTTTTAAGGAACATTAATTGAGCACTGACTTGAATTTGTTGTTATAATATTAGTAGCAAAAATGCCATGTCCACAGAGTTCTGTACCGTATATGACTCATTGACTCCTCCAAAGTCTTGAACCGAGCGCAAAATTCTGAATCGATCTTACACCACAAATTTCTATAATCTTCATCTAGCAGCATGAGCATTGTCTTGTTTTTTTTTTCAAAAAAAAAATAATGATTCATGAGCATGATTTGCTAAGGAAAAAAGAGAGAGGCAAAACAAGTATTTCAATCTTTCTTAGACTGCCTTGTGTGGGGTGGCCAATATATAGTAGGGTTAATTGGATATATGCTACTGTAGGAACCGGTTATTCGAGATTTGCCATCGTTTCTTTGCTTATTCGAACGATGCCATTATGAAACCGTGCTTATTCGAAATATGCCACCGCTCGCGACACGTGTCCCGTCGGTCAAACGGCGCGGGACTCAGCCCATTCGGACGATTTTGCCCCTCCGCACGTTCATGTAATTTCTACTAGAGAGGTTATAGTTCGGAGGGCAAAATCGTCCGAATGGGCTGAGTCTGCGCTTCGTTTGACCGGACGGACACGGTCGTGAGCGTGACATATTTCGAATAAGCACGGTTTCGTAATGGCATCGTTCGAATAAGCAAAGGAACGATGGCAAATCTCGAATAACCGGTTCCTACAGTGGCATATATCCAATTAACCCTATATAGTAACGTAACCGCATGTACACATTTTTACATATATCAAATCTTACATTTTGCACCCATATGCGTAACAAGGTATATCAAATTTTTATTTCCTCGATCTATTTACAAAAGAAAAAAAAGGAGCGTTAATACAGACAGCAACATGGCGCGGGTGGAAATGGAACAGGTAGGTGATCGAATGCGCAGTGGTGTGGTGCCTATTCGATCGAGTTTGTATTTCCTCGGAACAAGAAGGTGCGTGGAAGTACGCGTTCCGGCTCAGTCAGCCACGCATGCATAAATATAAGAGCGAGCTGCTCAGATGGGGCCAGAAAGCAAACAAGAACTGCAAATATCCGCAAGAAGCTTGCTGCTCTCATCGACCGGCAAATCAAAGCTCCCCCAAGGATCCAGAGGCCAGCGGCGAGCCAGATGCTTCCGAAGCGGCCTCCACCTGGCCTCCTCGAGGAGCCTGCGTCGAAGCGGATTCAGTGTACTGCTCACGGCGGCGGCGGCGGCGAGGCGTCCGTCCAACCGTCGGGGCCTCTCCCGCCGCCGCCGTCGTTGGGGAAGCGGCCGAGCATGTTCGCCCTCTTCTTCGTCTTGAAAGTGTACGTACGCTTCTAAGTTCTTATATAGGCGCTTAATTTCCACTCGGTTCTGGGTAATTTGATCTGATCTGTATGCAAATGCACGTGCATGTGCAGCAAGGAAGAGTTGCGCTACAACCAGCGGCTTCGTCGAGTGGTGAGCACCGCAACGCAAGCATGCCGAATATATCCCAGCATCGCTTAATGTAGATCCGATGGTTTCAGCTGAAATTTGCCTCTAATTTCATGTGAAATTAATGTATACTGCTCACACGCTACCTTGTCTTTCATTTTCTTCTTCTGTCGTATTCAATCTCTTCTTCCCGGCCCCTTCCCCCGTTTTGAGCGGACAGAGTGACACGCTTTCACTCCGCTCCCCGAGATGGCCGAGTCGTCTTGCCTGTGGCCGTCGTGGTCTCGTCTCCACCGAGCAGGCAGCGCGCCGACCACGAGGGCATCCTTTCCTCGTTTTCCCGCAGCCACCCGGTAGCTATCTTCCCTCAGCATAGCCATCGATCGCTGCCGCTTTGGCCGGCGGAAAGCGTGATGAGGGGCTCGCCGTCGGCGGCCTCCACATCCTCGTCGATGTGCTACTCGGATTGCTTTAATCGGTCCAGGTTCAATGTCAAATCTACTTGTACTGTGCTAATTTCAAGAAAATTGTATATGCTTTCCGTCATGCAGTTTGGAAAATTATAAAACTAGTGCAAGTTCTTTTCTTTATCTTTTCCTTGATTTACTTATGCTTGTGCTCGTGTTCCAAGATATCTGCTCGGTTACAAGCAGGGTTAAGAATTTCGGTGGCATTTTTTTTTCGGCACCCAGCGAAATCACCGAATTTCGGGAATTTCGGAAATTTCGGTGAAATTTCGGAACGAAATGGCTGTCCAAACATTTGAATTTTTCGACAAAATTTGACCGAATTCAAATGTTTTGACAAATTTTGACCAAAATTTGAATTTTTTGATAAAATTCAAATGAACCAACCGAAATTCAACCGGGATAAAAAAATTTCGGAACCCACCGAAATAACCAAATTTCGCCGAAATTCGGTGAAATTTCGGCGAAATACGGAACCCTGGTTACAAGATCCACATCTTGTCATGCAATTTAGACCATTTTCATTGATCCCTTATGCTTGTCCTCATGTACCAAAACATTTGCTCTGCTAAATTTCCATGCATTTGTTAAGAAAATAAATTTTGATACGACTTTTCAGTATTATCCTGCAGTCATCACCTGCTTCTTCTGTCAAAAATATCATAATAACATGATCTCAACAGTTCATGATATCTGTTTTAACAGTAGACTATCCTGTGCTTGTGTAGATACGCGAAGAGAACGCTATTTCACAGAACAAGGCACTTGAAGCGTTCGAAAATGCCCTTCAGAAGCATCTTTATCCAATTCATCAGTAAGAATGTTCTAACAACAATATAGGATTGAAGAAAGTAGTGAAAAAATCTCCTTCAAATTGGATCTTTTCCACTCCCTTTTTAAACGCGGAAAAGCAAAAGCAAGTAGTACATCAGAAATCTGACTTAGGATCCTGTTGTAGTTAACTTTTCAGCTACTCTATATTGTTGTTGTAATTTGATTGTTTACACTTTTACATTGATAAACATAAAAATGTTGATACTTCCTGGATAAAATCCTGTTTGTCTGTACTACTACATGGTTAAAAGCTCCTCTTGAATGTATATAGTTGATTTGCTAATAAGCGGACGCTGCAACATTAGGTGATAACTTTTCGACGCGAATCTGACAACTTTGTCTCTCCATATGCTAAGCCATAGTAAGTTAGTAACCTAGCAGTAACACATTCATCAATCTTCAATTTACTTTAGACAATACTGACTCCAGTGAGATGAAATCTTCGAATTTACATGTTCATCGTATATCTAATCTCTCTCTATGTGCCATGGGTTCGCAGTTTGTCGCTGATTTAAGCTCACTTTTTCTCTTCTAATTCTTTTGTTGCAGCTCCCTGGAATCCTTTAACAAGAGAATTGATGTTCTCAGCCATGATGTGGTTAGATTTCAGATCTTCCTCTATATAAAAAAACTATACCTTATAGCTCAACCCCTTCTTCTGATAAGATATTTCTATTTATTGTGTTTTATCAAGAGGCTACTTTGGTACAATGACCCACAACCTATGCACAATAGTGTTAGCCTGAAATAACTTCAATTCCTAGCTCATAATGCTTCTTCATGCATCAATTGCAGGAACAGATCAAACATTCAAATCCTAATGGTTATGCTTATGAACACTACAGGTATGTAATTTGCAACTATGCATATCTGATTGTTTTTTTGTTTACTGCATGCAATGTTACGTATCAATCTTTCATAGAAACTTGGATCCTTTTTATTGCATTATTCACTCTCAATTTATTTATTTATTTTTGTAAAGAGGTTTATTACTCTAAAATTATGGAATTGCTCCCAAACAACTTTGCAATGTTCATTTCATGATTTTCTGATGTATCAAAGTTGTAAACTTCAGACAATATGAAGTATCTTCACATGTTTATCATGGTATTTCATACTATTGTGTTTGTATTGTAGCTCAGAGGCAAATCAAGAAAATACTGCTGTTGTTAAGATGGCAAATCAGGAACAAACAGCTGCTGTTGCTGGATTGACCATGAGTGAAGCTTGTGTGGGTGCAGCTGTTCAGTTGCGGTTCCTTAATTGCTTGAAGCCTCTTGTTTACACAGAGCGCAAAATAACAACAGAGGATGGTACGGCTATCAAGATTGCCATATTCAGAGATAACGAGATAATTAAATCCGGTCCACTTTCTTCTGCGAGAATTGAAATTTTGGCTCTTCATGGTGACTTCTTTGATGTTGTCCCCGATAATTGGACCGAACAAGAGTTTGATGGACGGATAGTAAGCAGTCGACAAGGACCTGTATTGGGAGGAAATTGTGAACCGAAGCTGAAGAATGGGGAGGTCTCTCTTGATGACATCTGTTTCAAGAAAGTGTCGTCAAAGACTGACAGTGGAAAGCTCACTCTGGCAGCAAGAGTTCATGGGAGTCACAAAGCTGGACTTCGAGTTAAGGAAGCTGTAATGAATCCTTTTGAGGTGCAGGTTTCCCGAAATGAATGTAAGTCTTCTTCAGAATTGCAGCTGGCTAGTTTTTGCAGTCTGTAGTTTGCATGCATGATATGTGATATTCTTTTATGTGGTTTCTGTAATGTAGATATGCAAGTATTGTAGATCATTTCCCTCGATCTTCGAAACTGTAGACGATATGTTTAATCAGCACTGTGTGATGTATTGGTTCTCTTTTCTTTGTTTTTTTCAGCAAATGGAAAGAGTAACTGTCCGAAGCTTAAAGATAAAGTATGTCGTCTGAGAGGAATTTCAGGAAAGGGAACTCGCTTCAAGATGCTTCAAGAGAATGAAATCTATACAGTGGAGGATTTCCTGAAGGCTTTAAATAAGAATGAAGAAAAGATCCGCAATGTAAAATCTTTGGGATTCCCAGCCAAAATCTCTCCCTCTCTCTCTTTCTCTCCAACACTTCTCTGTTTTCTGAATAAAGGGAACTAGTCGCTTACAAACATTGGCATCGCTTGTTGTGTTCAATTTAATCACAACCTATTCCTCTTTTCTCTCAGGATAGCCAGCTAATTTACCTTTCAAATATGCTGAAAAGGATTATTTGAAAATTTCCTTGTAAATAATATGTATACACACCATAAGCTCTACAAGCATCTGTAAATTGATGTGTGTAAATTTTGATTTTGACAATTAAATTAACATATGCATTTCTTGGAGTTCAGGAATATTTCAAGCTAAAGAAGGACAGCAAGGATTGGGAAGCTATAGTTAAACATGCCAAGGAGTGTGATCTTGAAGGCAATTACAAGTTGATATCATATGAAGTTGAAGAGAAAAAAGTTATACTCTTCTTTAACTGCGTATATGATCTTGTTGGAGCAAAATTTCATGGTTGCTATATCAGAAAGGGCAATTTTAATTTTTCTCAGCAGGTAAACGTTTAACATAGCATTCTGCAGAAGCACATTTGTTTGTTTTTTTAAAAAAAGAAAGCAAACTTTGATGAGAATTTAGAAGTGGCCATGTGGTTTTGTTTCAGGATGCAGTGAATCAGTTGAAGGAACATGCATATGACAAACTGGATAGTATCCAATTTGATTACGAAATAAAAGACAATTATCCCATACCTTTGTCTACAAGCACGGACACAAGCATTGGCGGTGAGGCATCCGTTCCGTTGATATGCACATTAGAACCAAATCCTTCTGATTTCCCTACATCCCAATATTAGACATCGGTCTTGTACTCTAGTCTTTCATCACTCATCACACACAATGTCTGATCGCTTGATGTTTGAACTTGACAGTTGAAGGTACTGTAACGGTTCAGACCGTGCAGTGTGCTCAGATTAACCACCCCCCTGAACTGCCCAATGCACATAATAACATTGGTGCTGGTAAAACCATTTTAGGACAAAGTGCATCAGGACCAATTCTTCGTGAAACACACTGTGCAAACGGCTATCAAGGTTGGTTCTCTTTTGGTACCCGCTTTTGCAGAAGTTGTTTTGAGCAATTGATTTTAATACTTAAATTGAAAAGATTTGGGATTTTCAAATGAAGGTAATCTAGCAGGTGGTCAGATGGTCCATGATGCCCAAGTTGCAATTGCTCATGTGGGATACTACATGGCTCAATCATCTGATGTCCCACTTGTGACAACGGCAGTAAGTAGAAGTTTCTGTTAAAATCGGTTAAGTCTTCCTCATTAATATTTAATATGAAATATGAAATCAACTTAGAAAGGCTATCTGCAACATAATTGTCATGTTACTAGGCCAACATAACTCCTGAAATCATCATATTGTTAAATCTTGTTGTGTTCATGAGGGCATAACGTCAACTTATTGCCCGTCATTGTTGAGATAAGTGAAGCATCTTTTTGCATATTGCAAGCTTATGACGTTCTGTTTGCAGGAAGCTTCTGGAGGCAATTTCTTCGTTGGAGCAATACAAGATGCACTGGACGTTGCCACTCATGGCAACTTTCCTGTATCATCTGATCTGCCATTCGACAGCACTCAACCAGAAAATCAGGGTATGAAGCATGTACACTATTTCTATATCACGCAAAGAAATTCACAGAAGCGTGTACCTTTGTTGCTTTACATGAACAGAATTCACCAAACCTACATATTAGCCTACCATGAATAAATCTGTCAACTTGTTCCATAGAGGCATGGACTAGCCGTAACCTCCAGAGCATATTTCTATTGCATTTTTTATTCAAAGGAAGGAACAATAAGTGCTCATGTTTATTTTGGAGCATTTCTTTTTGACAAAAAATATTGTCAAATATGACTGATTCTCATCAGTTGATTCTTATCTGCCTTTTTTTCTTTTGCTGTGGGGTCTTCAGGACCAGCTGCAATGGATATGGTGCGTCCAGACTTCATCCTGGACAATTACTCGCTCCAAATCGAAGCATGTACTTCTCCAATTTACATCCCACAGCATCAATTCTCTCAAGACCAGCTCATCGAGCATCTGTCAAACGCTCAGAACGAAGGGCCTCATAGTTCTGCATACCCAGGGCCAGGGTACAGAAACTATTAGGAGCATTAGAAGGTGTCGTACCATTTGAACTCAAAAGGGATTGATAGCTGATGGCTTGTTACTTAAGCGATCTGTCTGTGTTTTTGTTTTCTCTCGTGGCTTCTCCATCCTCTGTCGTTGCCCGATTACTATAAATTTGTTCCGACCGGCATGAACGACGATCGATCTATATACCCCATGCACGTTTCGTGTATCGCACCACCATTTGCAGATTTGTTTTGTTGTTTGTGTCGTGGTTGCTATTCTATAATAGATATCAACTGTTTGATGGTTTGGGGGGATAAATATTGGAATATGAACTCTTATTTGCTATATATCATTCAACTAAACTTTCCCAGAAAAATAGATATCAACTGTTTGATGGTTTGGGGGGATAAAGATTGGAATATGAACTCTTATTTGCTATATATCATACAACTAAACTTTCCCAGAAAAATCGGTCGACTTTCTCACCATTTGATCCGCTATGAGACTCATATGTTGGCGATGTCTTTTCCAACGCTAGCGACGAATTCCTTCCTTACTCTCCCTCTGTAGGTAAAGAGCTGTGAGTTGCGCTTTCCTCAGCAGTGAAGGCGATAAGTCAGTGGTGGCGGATGGAGGATGACGAGGCGGTGGCACGGTGGTTTGCGGGTTGAGGAGGAGTTCAGGGAGCCAAGGTGGAAACAAGGGCCAGGGAGCTTATATGGTTCTCTTTTGGTACCCGCTTTTGCAGGAGTTATTTTGAACAATTGATTTTTAATACTTAAATTAAAAAGATTTGGGATTTTCAAATGAAGGTAATCTAGCAGGTGGTCAGATGGTCCGCGATGCCCAAGTTGCAACAGTTCAGACCATGCAGTGTGCTTAGATTAATCACCCCCTGAACTGCCTAATGCACATAATAACATTGGTGCTGATAACATCATGTTAGCACAAAGTGCATCAAGATCAGTTCTTCGTGAACCACTCTGCACAAACGGCTATCAAGGTTGGTTCTCTTTCAGGATTCTTCGTGAACCACACTGCGCAAACGGCTATCAAGGTTGGTTCTCTTTTGATACCCACTTTTGCAGAAGTTATTTTGAACAATTGATTTTAATACTTAAATTGAAAAGATTTGGGATTTTCAAATGAAGCTTATCTAGCAGGTGGTCAGACGGTCGGCGATGCCCAAGTTGCAAGTGCTCATGTGGAATACTATATGGCTCAATCATCTGATGCCACACCTGTGATAACGGCAGTAAGTAGAAGTTTCTGTTAAAATCGGTTCAGTCTTCCTCATTAGAGTTTAATAAGAAATGAAGTTTGATAGGCTATCTGCAACATCATTGTCATGTTATTAGGCCAACGTAACTTCTAAAATCATCATATTGTTAAATCTTGTTGTGTTCATGAGAGTGTTAATTCTATTTGTGATTGTCATATGTGATGATTAATTCGACAACAATATAATATATGTGTGATGATTTATAGACAACAATATTTGTTATGGAACAAGGTACTGTGAGAGTTTATTTTATTTGTGACAGGAGATGCAGCGCAGGCAACAAGAAGTGCAACGCAGGGACGCGAGATGCACGTTGCAGCGTAGGCATGCGAGATGGATGTACACTGCAGGTCGAAGAGAAACCGCGTAGGTGGCGCGTAGTCCGAGAGCAGCACAAGCGAAGGTCGCAGAGGTGCAGGCGCAGCACACGAGGTCGCAGAGGTGCAGGCGGCACGCGAGATCGCAGGTGCAGGAGGCGCAGCATGCGAAGGACGCAGGTGCAGTGAGATGGGACGCGTAGAGGTCTACGTAGACGGACGACGCAGTGTAGCAGCCAGCTGGCCATGCAGTTGAGTGAGTCACGCGAAATCGGCAGGTGGGCCGTACGCGTGCATGTGTGAGTTTTGGGTTGTATGTGCATGTATTGGACCATGTGTAATTGGGTTAAGTGGATATACATGCATGTAGATTAGTATGGATAAAAAGTTAGGGTTTGCTAGGTATAAATAGGAGGAGATGCCTTCTGGTTTGGTAGAGTCGCACAAAAAAAGAAGAGAAAATAGCGGTGGCTGGAGGCGCAAAAAATAGAGAGCAGCAGCAAGCGTGCTCGTGGCGCACGAAAAAACAAGACACGGCGATCTCAAAGCAAAGGCGTGCGGCTGGGAGTGCCCAGCGGCGACTGTGCAAGCAAAGGGAGACGTGGCGCGCGATTGCTGATTGAAGTAGGAACACTCCAGGCAACGGGGCGACAGGGAGGCGTCCATGGCATACATTCATCATGATAGCATTAGGGTTCAACTAAAACATGAACATATACTAGCCTAAAGCATGATCACCAAAAGAACATTAATGCGGAATAAACATTAGGCGGATGTACTGACCCGTTGAGGAAGAGATAGCCATTAGGGTCTTTCGGTCGGCGTTTTTGACGTCGGTGAAGAAGCACCGTGATCCTCACGGTGGTGGTGATGGTCTTCGGCAGCTTGAGCGCGAGATCTTAGATCGGATGATTTCGAGTAGAGGCAAAACTCAGGATTACTTCTTGTAACCATGAGTGCCGGCCTTTTCCCCTTTTTATTCTTGCGCTAGCTGATGGGACCATAACCAAATCTGTTGGTGCGTTCCCGATCATTGCGCGAACGTGCATAAAGGGGTAGTTTTAGCCCCAAAAAATCGGATCTGGCTGTTAGCCAAGATCATATCCAACATTCTCCCACTTGATCGTAAGGCTAACATCATAAGTCCACACTAAACAGAACAATACACCAAGATAAAATATTACAACAATTAATTTAAGCACCGCTGCAACCCCAGTATCTATAGTGCATCATTCTATCTCGATAGGATAATTACTTATTCTTAATGGGAGTTGGTTTTATTCTTATGATCCTCATTTCCAGAATCAGAGGCTTTCCAATAAACCCATGCCGGCAACATGCTCTCGAAAGAGACTGAGTGGTAAGCCTTTAGTTAGTGGATCCGCAAGCATAGACTTAGTACTTATATGCTTGACATCAATAGTCTGATCCTGGATTCTGTCTTTCACAACATGATACTTAATGTCAATGTGTTTGGCAGCACCACTTGACTTGTTGTTACTAGAAAATAATACTGCGGCTTAGTTATCACAGTACAATTTAAGTGGTCTAGAAATGCTGTCAACCACCTTTAGGTCCGGGATAAAAATTTGTAGCCATACCGCCTGTCATGTAGCTTCATAACATGCCACAAATTCAGCTTGCATCGTTGAAGATGCCGTAAGAGTTTGTTTGAAGCTTTTCCATGAAATAGCTCCTCCTACGAGGGTGAAGATATAACCTGATGTCGACCTTTTACTATCAACACACCCAGCAAAATCAGCATCTGAATGACCAATAACTTCAAGGTTTTCAGACTTCTCATATGTGAGCATGTAATCTTTAGTGCCTTGAAGGTAACGTAAGACTTTCTTTATAGCCTTCCAGTGGTCCAGTCCTGGGTTCGACTGATATCTGCCAAGCATCCCGGTAACAAATGCCAAATCAGGGCGAGTACAAACTTGAGCATACATAATGCTTCCGACAGCTGAAGCATAAGGAATCGACTTCATCTGATCAGATTCTAATTGATTCCTCGGACATTGAAATAGTCCAAATTTATCGCCCTTAACAATAGGAGCAGGCGTGACAGAGCAGTTATGCATATTATATCTCTTAAGTACTCTGTCAATGTATGCCTTTTGGGATAAGCCTAATATCCCTTTGGACCTATCTCGGTGAATCTCAATGCCCAAAACATAAGAGGCATCACCAATATCCTACATGTCAAAATTAGCGGAGAGAAATCGTTTGGTCTCAAGCAGCATATCCTTATCGCTGCTAGCCAATAAGATATCATCCACATAAAGAACCAAAATAGTAAATTTTCCATCTTTAGACTTGAAATATATACAATTATCCACTTTATTTTCCTTAAATCCGAATTTCCTTATTATATTATCGAATTTAAGGTACCATTGTCTGGACGCCTGCTTCAGTCCATAAATTGATTTCTTAAGACAACATCCCATATGCTCCATGCCTTCAATGACAAAACCCTCGGGCTGTGCCATGTAGACATCCTCATGCTGATCGCCATTAAGGAATGCCGTTTTGACGTCCATTTGATGTAGCTCCAAATCATAATGGGCCACAAATGCCATGACAATTCTTAGAGAGTCCTTTTTAGAGACGGGAGAGAAAGTATCAACATAATCAATTCCTTCTCTTTGAGTAAACCCTTTAGTCACAAGCCTTGCCTTGAACCTTTCGACATTCCCCTTGGAGTCATGCTTAGTTTTGTAGACCCACTTACAGCCTACCTTTTTAACTCCTTCAGGGATTTCTACTAGGTCCCAAACGTCATTCAGGCTCATAGATTTTATTTCATCTTTCATGGCGTCTAGCCATTCAGATGAATTTTTGCTCATCATGGCCTCTTTAAATGAAATGGGGTCATCCACATTCCCAATATCATGCACATCTTCATTCATGTACACGGCATAGTCATTTGGGATGGCGGATCTTCTTTCCCGTTGTGACCTTCTTAAGGGTTCATTAGGGGTCACAGCCGGTTCCTGAGGTTCATTATTAGGCTCTGCATTATGTCCTTCATTATCAGTTGCTGCATTATGTCCTGAGTCTTCAGTGTTAGTTTCAGGACTTTCAATTGGAGATGCATTAATTTGAGGTGCAAGAATAACAACCTCTCGGATTATCGGTAGAGGTACATAAACCCGATTTTCCTCAAGATCTATTTTCCTCTCCTCAGAACTCCCACTGATTTCATCATTCTCAAGAAACACAGCATGCCTAGTTTCAACAAATTTAGTAGTTCGATTAGGACAATAAAAACGGTACCCCTTTGACCTTTCTGGGTACCCAATAAAATGGCAACTTACTGTTTTAGTATCTAATTTTCCAATATGTGGGTTGAACAGTTTGGCTTCAGCTGCACATCCCCACACGCGTAAATAATTTAAACTTGGTTTTCTCCCAGTCCATAATTCATAAGGCGTCGATGACACTGATTTACTGGGAACCCGGTTTAATATGTGTGCGACTGTCTTTAAGGCCTCCATCCATAATTTAAGTGGTAAACTAGAGTGATACAGCATACTCCGCACCATATCCATAAGGGTATGGTTACGCCTTTCAGCCACTCCATTCTGTTGAGGTTCACCAGGTATGAAATATTGAGCTACTATTCCATTTTCTTCAAGATACTTAGCGAAAGGGCCAGGAATTTGACCATAAGGTGCATATTTTTCATAATACTCTCCTCCCCTGTCTGATCTCACTACTTTAATTTTTGAGTTATGCTGATTTTCAACCTCAGCCTTAAATATCTTAAATTTATTTAGTGATTCAGACCGTTCCTTAATAGGGTAAATATAACCATACCGTGAAAAATCATCTGTAAAGGTTATAAAGGAATCATAACCATCTACTGACATAATAGGGAAGGGACCACAAATGTTAGTATGAATTATTTCTAAGGGACATGAGCTGCGTGTTGCTCCTTTCTTAATTTGTTTAACGTATTTTCCTTTAATACAATCAATACAAGCGTCAGAATCAGAAAAATCCAATGGGTGGAGTATCTCTTCCTTAATGAGACGCTCTATTCTCCCCTTCGAAATATGGCCCAAGCGACAGTGCCATAGTTTCGACGAGGTCTCATTATCCATATTACGCTTGTGCTTAATAGGAGCATCACACACATTTAGCAATAAAGGAGACTGTTGAATAGACAACATATAAAGCATATCGTGCTTGGTAGCAAGACCAACATTATTACATTCAAATTGAACCACACATTTATTGTCTCCAATAACACAATAATAACCATTATTGTCTAACAGGAAACAGAAATTAAATTCCTCCTCATGGAGGGAACATAAAGGACATCCTTTAGGAGGAGGGTGAAGTCGCTCTCCAAAACTAATGGAAGCGTCCCAATAGCCTTAACTTCAGCCTCCTATCCATTGGCGACTCTAAGCCTTCGATCCCCTCTTATGGTCCTTAACGAACTGAATCCCTGCATCGAATTAGTAACATGCACAGTGGCTCCAGAATCAATCCACCAAGAATAATGTGGAAAATCTGCATAAAGTAATTCATCAACAAAAGTAATTGTATCGTTACCCTTCTTAGCGAGCCACTGACGGAAGCCGGCGCACTCCTTCTGCACATGTCCTTCATTTTTACAGAAGCGACAGGTGATAGCAGTGGGAGATTTCACCCCTTTAGGCGTGGATTTACTTGTTTCCGCCTTAGGATTGGGGGAGAAATGCAGCTTCTTCTTGGTCTTATGGTCCCCATGAGAGTGCTTTCTTTTGCCATTTCCATTATTGACCATAAAAGCCTGATCCCTTTCTTCAGTCTTAATCCTTTCCTCCTCCTGGACTAGTTGAGCAATGAGCTCACTCATGGACCACTTCTTCTGCGTATTGTAATTAATCTTAAAGGGAGTGTATGCAGAAGGTAGAGATGTCATTATGAAGCGAACCAGAAAACCATCAGAAATCGCCATGTCAAGTCCTTTAAGCTTAGCTGCCATGTCATTCATTATCATGACATGCTCTCTTATGTTGCAAGAGCCATCAAATTTAGTGGTGAGGATCTTCATGATAAGAGTACTTGCATAAGCCTTTGAGGAGCCCTTAAATTGCTCTTCAATAGCAGCCAAGTAGCTCTTAGCCTTATCAGATTCGGGGATTGCTCCCCTAATCCCCACCGAGATGGTGCTCTTCATAATCATAAGTGACATGCGATTAGACCGCTCCCATCGCTCACAGTTAACATCATAAGTTTTCTTTAATTCAGCATAATTTTCTTCAGTTGAGGAAGGAGTGATAGGGGCAGGGTGACATAAGGCGTAATCAAGCTCGAGAATGCCAAGGACGATCTCAAACTTTTCCTTCCAGGCAAGAAAGTTAGTTCCTATCAATTGCTCAATACCGCTGATGTAATTAGCAACATTAGAGGCATTGGCCGCTGAGAAAATATAACATAATTCATGTTAGAAAACATATCATTTTATGCATGAAATTAACCCTACGTTGGTCTGATTAATAACATGCTAATGGCAAGAAACAATTAAAGATTCCAATTTGCACACCGTTGGGCAGAAACGAAAAGGAACTAAATTATTTTATGGGTGACACATGTTCATAAACAACTTGGTCAGTAAATGAATATGGTCATGACATTATCCCATTTTCATCATTAAACAATTAATCTCTAAGAAAAACTTCCCGTTGGTTCCATTTCATTTAGAGATAAATAATCATCATGTAAGAATTAATTATCACATTAAATATTTACCCAAGAAAATAATCATGAAATTAATCATAACATTAATGCCCAGGAAAAATAATCATAAAATTGATCATAATGTAAATACTCAGGAAATAAATATTTAAACAATACTTAATTGCTGAATTTAAATGAGACAAAATGAAAAGAGCTAAGTGCCAGAAAATCCGAACCAAAGCTGTGCCCGCGGCCCATGCCAAAAGGCGCGCCAGTCGCAAATCGCGACCCTCCGGAGCGCCTTGTGCGACGGCTGCGTCGTCCGGTCGCCGACGGCCAAAGAACGATCATGGCCCGGCCGTGCACGCAACCCGCGCGCACGAAAATGTGGCCCACCCGACGCGTAGGCGACCAGGCGCGCGATGCGAAGAGGCGGTCCAGCACGAGATGCAAGGCGACGACGCGCTCGGGAAGCGAAGCGTCAACCGCGCGCGAAGCGAAGCGCCAGCCGTTGATCCCGATCGCGAACGGACGGCTCAGATGGATCCAAGGCGAAACAAAAAACGCGCAGCGGCAAGGAAACCCTAACCCTAATCCCCATCTCCTTCATTTCCCCGATAAAAAACACCAAGCGGCGACTGAGCGAGCGGCGAAACCGACGGCGCGTGACGACGGTGATCTTGCGTCTTGGCGGCGGCGATCTTGTCTTGTGGCGGCGAGAAGAGCTACATGCCCCAGCGCAGGTGCGGGCGAAGCCAAGGCCCGCGACGGCGAGCGGAGCGCGGCGGGCGGAGCTACCGACGGCGACAAAAGCATCAACGTCGAGAACGACGACGACCCGAACGGTAAGACCCTCGAAACCCCCTCTTAGGTCTTTACATTTTGCTTGATTTTGGGGATTTTGGGGACAAATTTGGGGAAAAGGGTTTCGGGATTTAGACACTGAGGTTTCGGATCTGCTCTTTCCCCTTCTTCTCAATGCTAACCGAGCCCAAGAACCATACTAATCCGACAAGAACATGGCTTAAACCGGGCTAAAAGGGATCAAACTTAGGCTAGGTTTGCTCTGATACCAAATGATAGCATTAGGGTTCAACTAAAACATGAACATATACTAGCCTAAAGCATGATCACCAAAAGAACATTAATGCGGAATAAACATTAGGCGGATGTACTGACCCGGTGAGGAAGAGATAGCCATTAGGGTCTTTCGGTCGGCGTTTTTTACGTCGGTGAAGAAGCACCGTGATCCTCCCGGTGGTGGTGATGGTCTTCGGCAGCTTGAGCGCGAGATCTTAGATCGGATGATTTCGAGTAGAGGCAAAACTCAGGATTAGTTCTTGTAACCATGAGTGCCAGCCTCTTCCCTTTTATTCTTGCGCTAGCTGACGGGACCATAACTAAATCTGTTGGTGCGCTCCCGATCATTGCGCGAACGTGCATAAAGGGGTAGTTTTAGCCCCAAAAAATCGGATCTGGCTGTTAGCCAAGGTCATATCCAACACATCAGTAGCAGCAGTGAAGCTACGTCCTGGACAACAGCGCGCAGTGCACAACAAAGAAGACAGGAAGAAGAAAGAGAGAACAGAGAGAAGAGAAGGGAAGAAAAATAAGAGAAAAGAAGAGAATAAAAATTGAGAGATTATTTGAGGTTTGTGCTTTCATGTTAAGGGATCCATATGCATATTCTTTGATGAAAATCAGTGAGTAAGGATTCCGATATACTAATTCATGTTTACGTATAATTGCTCTCTAGTATGCTTAATCTAGTTTCTCTTTCATAGTATTAGATTAATTATCCTAAATTGATTTGTTCAGTTTAGTCATTATTTTATCAATTTTTAGAATTAGTAAAAGACAAAAAAAATAGTTTTTGTTGTTAGTTTGCACCAATTCACCATCTCTTGGTGCTCCTCGATCCTACGGAGAGCATGGCGTCAACTTAGGGTGCGTTTGGTTGCTTGGATGAGGTTGGATGGGATATGGTCATCCAGTTTGCATGGGATGAAGTCATTCAGGTGGCTGTTTGGTTGGGTGAATAGGGATGAGCCAATTTTTTGTTTGGTTGGATGGACGGTTTGTTAATTCTGCATAGAGAGAAAAATCTTTTTAAAAATTTTGGAATTAAAAAAAAATAAACCGACTATAGCTTTAAAAAGTTGAAATTTTAAAAAAATAAACAAAAATACCACAGCAAAAAGGGGAACTGTAGCTTCGTGTACACTGTAGAAGCCACAGTACTCCGTGGGGTGCTGGATTCGAGCGCAGGACCTCCTAGTAGGAGCCCAAGGGTTTAACCAATTGCGCTAACTGAGGCTTCTGATAATTAAGGACTAACAAATATATAAACCAACAAGCGTTGGATGCCTGGATGGACTCATCCGGCCGAATTTCTAGGATCCATTCATCCAGCATCTTCAAAGAATATTATTCTCTTTTTCTAGATGCTCTCATCCACCTTTGCCATCCAACCAAACAAATAGATGAGTAGAAAGGCAGGGATAGGACCATCCCATCCACCTTTGCCTTTGAACCAAACACTACCTTATTGCCTGTCATTGTTGAGATAAGTGAAGCATCTTTTTGCATATTTCAAGCTCGTGACGTTCTGTTTGCAGGAAGAGTCTGGAGGAAATTTATTCGTTGGAGCAATACAAGATGCACCGGACCTTGCTATTGATGGCAACTTTCATGTATCATTTGATCTGCCTGGAGGGTGCTCATCACTGAGATTGATGTATTGGACGAGTGCCTGGAGAGAGATTTGGTGGATTCTCTTGGCAATCTGCACAAGGTCCACATGATTCCAGAGGCCGGGCGAGGAGTCTTTTCTTGGAGTGCCTAACTTCAGTTTTCCGGAGATGGGAGACATAACACTCTAGATTTTCTTGCAGCAAGTTGCCCCGACACTTTCTAACTTTTCTATAAACTTTTTGACTATCTTAGTAGCTAGTGCGGTGCAGCTGGCATCTGCGTCATACGACTGGACTGAGACTATATGTGGCTCTCGATCTCACTTCTTCTTCCCTACCCCAGTAGTCCCACGGAGCAAGCACTACCACCACCAGTAGTACTCGAGCTAACAAAGCAAGAGAGAGCTACGCACGCACCGATCGAGCATGGAGTTTGCGACGGGTGCCATGAGCAGCCTCCTCCCCAAGCTGGGCGAACTGCTCAAGGAGGAGTACAAGCTGCGGACGGGCGTCAGGGAGCAAGTCGAGTCTCTCTCACAAGAGCTTGAGATCATGCAAGCTGCCCTCCGCAAGGTCGGCGAGGTGCCGCGGGACCAGCTCGAGGATCAGGACAAGCTCTGGGCACGCGATGTCAGGGAGCAGTCCTACGACATGGAGGACGTTGTGGATGCCTTCCTCGTGCGCGTGGACGGCCGTGAGGCCACCAACCAGCACAGGCTCAAACGGAGGTTGAAGAAGATGCTCAAACGGTTCAGCAAGGTCAAGGCTCGCCGTCAGATCGCTAACGCGATCAAAGAAATCAACAACCGTGTCCAGGAGGTAACCAACAGGCATGGCAGGTACACACTCGACCGCATCGTAGCTAAGCCTGCCGCAACGTCGACCATCGACCCTCGCCTCTTGTCTATGTACAAAGATGCGGCACAGCTCGTCGGCGTTGCTGGGCCAAGGGACGCGCTCATAAAGAAGCTGTCCGAGGGGGATGATGCGTCCAAGAAGAAGATGAAGGCTGTCTCCGTTGTCGGATTTGGAGGATTGGGCAAGACCACTCTTGCAAAAGCAGTGTATGACAAGCTTAAAGTGGCTTTCGATTGCAGGGCTTTTGTTCCGGTCGGTCAGAATCCTGACATGAAGAAAGTTTTTAAGGACATTCTCCTAGATCTTGACAAGAAAAAGTACACGAATTTAAATATGACAATTTGGGATGAAAGGCAGCTCATCGATGAACTCCGAGAATTCCTTGAGAACAAGAGGTACGCGCGAATCACCTCGTTAGTGCTAGTCATCAGCTTAGAGTTAACTTCATTACATTCTAGGCTTTAATACCAGTACCTTATTTCGTGTCACCTATGACCGCTTACTTCGTTCTATGTAATTGTGTTTTACAACCATACATCTTCGTCCAATTGCTTCTAAAATATTTTAGTTTCTCATAACATTTCCAAAATTCCAGCGGCAACCATTTGCCATTATACTTACAGTTCTGGAACATGCTATACGAGAGCTCCTGACAGGGTACCGAGGGCTAGTAGATCTCAATCTGCGGAGTAATTAGCTGCTTAACACTTAAGAGCATATATAAAAGAGTATAATATTCAGTAGCAAGCAAAATTAATTTCTTAAAAGCATAACCTTTGGAAGCCCTTGCATCCTCCAGAAATCGAGAATGGAGGCCGTGTTCACGGTTAGGGTTCAGGTGCATGGCAAGCAATGGCAGCGATTTATAGTAGGGGTACTTAAGTTACGGTAGGGGTTCGTGTGGGCGGGCTGGTAACCAGACCCCACCCGTCAGATAGCGAATTACTCCCTCCGTCTAGGTTTATAAGGTATTTTTTGTTGCCACATAGATCAAGAAAATATTAAAAATAACTAGATTACTCTTAATTATTATCACTAAGTACTACATTTAATGCATACATGTGGATAATATGAAGTAAAAATAGATATTTATCAAAGGTATATGGGAAACAATACACTGATTTTACATTGGAATATGAAATACAATTTATATTTATGGATAAGACCCTTTAAAAATACACCTTATAAACTTAGACGGAGAAAGTAAATCCTCATCTTCCTCTTCAGTGCATGTTTCTCTCTCCTAGCTTTTCTTTCTCCTTACATTTTGTTCCTTTCAACCTTAAGTGTTTATTCGAGCGCCTTGCTTCTATAGATTCTTCAAATAGCTTTACTAACTCGTGGCTCTTGCGCTGTAATGCGGATGTGTAGGTATTTTATCGTCATTGATGACATATGGGATAAGAAATCATGGAAAATAATCAGATATGCTTTGGCTGATAGTTGTTGTGGAAGTAGAATAGTCGCAACTACTCGTATTTCTGATGTTGCCAAAGATGTTGGTGATGTTTACGAACTACAGCCACTTTCTCGTGTTAACTCTGAGAAATTATTCAATATAAGACTCGTTGATTGTGAAGGCAAGTGTCCCCGTAATCAATCCACAGAGGTATATGAGAAAATTTTGAAGAAATGTGGTGGTGTACCATTAGCTATCATTACAATAGCTAGTTTGTTGGCTAGTAAACCAGCAGAGGAGTGGTCTGAGGTGTACTACTCTATCGGTTTTGGCCATGCAGGTAACGACGATGTGGAGAATACTAGAAAGATATTGTCTTTTAGCTACTACGATCTACCTTCTCATCTAAGGGATTGCTTGTTGTATCTAAGCGTATTTCCGGAAGAATATGGGATCGACAAAAATCTTTTGACATGGAAGTGGATAGCTGAAGGTTTCGTCCAGGAAGAACAAGGGATAGGATTATTAGAGGTTGGAGATAGATACTTCAACGAGCTCATAAACAGAAGTATGATCCAGCCGATAGAGTTCCCAGATGATGGGTACGTACGTGGTTGCCGTGTTCATGATATGGTGCTTGATCTCGTCCGTTCCTTGTCGGGAGAAGAAAACTTTGTTACTCTGTTGGACAATAGACAACCAACGTTTCCACGGAGCAATGCTCGCAGGTTAGCTCTTCAGAATAGACTCGAAGACCAAAATCCTCTGGCTGATATGAGCCGTGTGAGGTCATTTATTGCCATTTGGTGTAGTGCTAGTACGGTGGTATCCTCAAGTTTTCGAGTTTTGCGAGTACTAGCTATAGAAAATTGTGACTTTATGGAAGGTTACAACAGCCTCGAGCATCTTGGGAATCTACTTCACCTGAGGTACCTCGGACTAACAGCTACACCCTTTGGTGAGCTCCCAAAAGAAATAGGCCATCTAAAGTTTCTGCAGACACTAGAGTTGAATGGAACTGGCATAGAAGAATTGCCGTCGAGCGTCGGCCTGCTAACCCAATTGATGTGCATACGTGCTGATCAGAAGACAAGAGTGCCGGATTGGATTGGGAATTTGACGTCCTTGCAAGAGCTGTGGATTTGGCCTGCTCCCGACAGGTCTGCAGGATTTGTGAAGGAACTGGGCAGCCTGAGGGAACTAAGGGTGCTCGTCACTAAGATTGATGTATTGGATGGATGCCTGGAGAAAGCTTTGGTGGAGTCTCTAGGCAGTCTGCACAAGATCCAGTTTGTGGATATTGTGGGCAAACCATTGGGGAAGGGTGCCACATGGGAAGCAGGATTTGTTTCTCCTCGACATCTCCGCTACTTGTCTTTAGAATGCTTGGAGCTCTCTAGACTGCCGCCATGGATTAATTCGTCGCTTCTTCCGAACCTCTGCTTGTTACAAGTGCAAGTGCAGGTTGTGCAACAGCAGGACATGGCAACCCTTGGGAGGTTGCCGGAGCTCCGTGACCTCAGGCTGTGGTCGAGGTACACCCCGGCAGTAAGCATTATTGGCGGGGATGGGCAGCACTTCTTCCACAAGTTGAGATCCCTCAGGATGGACCTTATTTTTCACTTGGGAGTGCGCGTGGCACCTACTATTTTTATGCCGAGCCTTGAAGCCGTCCAGTTTTATTTCCCAGTCCGGTTCATAGAGGATGCCGCCAAGAAATTCCGTCGCTGTGACTGTGAGCATGCCCGTGCTGCTCCACAAATTCCGTCGCTCCAGAAAGTCACCGCTCGAATCGACTGTCAGTATGCCCGTGCTGCGGAGGTGGAGGAAGCAGAGGCGGCGTTGAGGCACGCGGCCGCCGTCCATCCCAACCGTCCCACCCTTCAAATGGAAAGGATAAATGAAGATGACATGCTCTCATCAGATGACCAACATGAAGCGGTACGTACGTACTCACATCGCTAGCTGGCTGGCTCCAATTAACGTTACCACCATCTAGTATTCCAAGTTCTTTCCATGGGCTCCATTTTCCTCGGATTAATTTCTAGTTGGTGTTCTACGAGTTGAAAATTTGTTTTTTTTTTGGTTAGATATTATAGGATTTGAGGAGAGATATTGCTATTTAACAATTTACTCCGAGTAAGGTACAGAGTTTACTCATAGTCCAACCTGTGTTTTATGCGGATCCGACTTGGAAACAGCGCGGCATCTTCTCCTGCTTTGCCCTTTTGCGAGGCAGGTGTGGACGAATGTCTTCCGAGATATGGCGGTAATCCACATGCCTCCAGACTCCACATCCGTACAGCTTGGTATCACCGTTTGGTGGAGCAAGGTCCGCTCCAATACGGCAAAAGACCGCAGGAAGGAGATAGACGGCATCGTCATGTTCACCATGTGGAACATATGGAAAGAACGAAATAGCAGGATCTTCACGGACACGTACCGAACGGTCCAGTTGGTTACCAACACCATCATCCAAGACGTGCACAATCGAAAACGTGCTTTCACGACTTCATAACCTTCAATTATGTCGACATTCCGGAGATTTGTTGTGTACCTGTTGTGTTCCGTGTTACGTTGTGCCTACTTCTCTCAAATTGTAAAAAATCTTTTTGTAAATATCTTTTATCTCTATCCTTAATGCATTGGCAGAGCTCCTGCCCTATTTGAAAAAAAAAAAGGTACAGAGTTTACTAGGGGCATGCGATCATGGTAGTGCCTTTCTCTTAACAAATGCACTAGAAAATCTAAGACATCAAACAAGAGAGATGACGCGCGTGACATACTTTTAGCTTTAGTTTATTTGTTTTTCTGTTGGGCATAATTCTTTGTTAACACACTGATCACTATTTCTCTTTCTCATTCTCTACAGCGTGCCATCTTCAGTTGTGAAGTCCTTGAATGTGATGTCAGTGTGCGGGAGGAGAAGGATGTGCGGCATTTTTTTAACTTCTGTTGGTTGCTGTCCAATCCTTGCGCGGAGGAAATCAGCGTTTCCATCAACTGTGAGGATGCTAGGCTTGGGGAGGTGGAGGAAGCAGAAGCGGCTCTGAGGTTCGCAACCGACGTCCATCCCAACCGTCCCACACTTGAAATGAAGAGATGCAACCAAGACAAAATGATGCTATCTGACCAACACCAACAGGTCCCTCTCGATATTCTTCTAATCCCCATTCCTACCCCACTACATGCACTACTACTACCACTACTACTCATGTTTATTACCGAATTTTATTACTACTTCCTTTTCTCAATTCCAGCCGGGCAACGAGTGACCATCTAATGTGGCTCCAGAAGAAAGGGGAGAAAGACGATCCAATGCTACCTAGCTGGCTCGCTCCTGAATTCAATCCAATCCGATCCAGCCTGCACCTGCATGCAATGCAGGTACCAACTCCCCCTACAGTTCGCTCCATTTCGATCCATTTGAATTATTGTGTATGTTTGCCCTATTCACCCGCATGACATCGATGCTGCTTAATTCGTCAATCTTTAGCATCAACGATTGCATTCGTTTATACTCCCTCCACCTTTTATGGCCTATTTGTTTTACAGTTTTGTTGCAAATTATAATGTGTGAATGATATTCTGTATCTTTTGCTCTTAGATCTTTCTTCTTTCCTCTTAACTTTTATGCATGATTGAACACGGAAACTAAAGCTGGATGGAGCCTATTTCTGGGCGCCATTCAACTCTGTTTTCTGCATGACCTCAAAATAGGAAAAGGGACCTCTGTTTCTGGATGTCTCCGTTGAAAAATATAAGATGTATTTTGACCTTGCACAAGGTTTAAGGTTACGGTGAAATTGAGAAAGACATGAGAGAAAATTACTTACATACCTCTTTTAATTGTCTTGGAAGATGTGAGATAATACTTTGTGTGGATGGTAACGAATAAATGCATATGATTGAGAGAGAATAATTAGGGGTATAATAGGAAAGGCTCATTAAATCTGTGTACAAACCTTATATTTCTAAACAGGACAATTCAAACTATAGGTCTTATATTTATCAACGGAGAGAGTATCAATTACAGTAACACTAGGTTTTGGCAATTTTGGAGAATTCCGAATTTCAACTTTTCCAATTTTCCATTTCTGTGGAATGAAAATTAGCAATTTCAATTAAAACTGATAACCTCGAAATGTATTATTCTAATCTATTATCTTAATAGAAAAGTTAAAAGAAGCCACCACGTTTAGATTTCAAAAGGCTGGAAAATTTTATACTAGAATACCACACTACCCTGCTCAATTACATGGGCCAATCGGCTTGTTCATACTAAGTATATGTAATTTGTTGCTGCCCGTCACTTAGTATGTGGTGATCCAGATTTGCAAACGATGTGACATTATATCTGTATATACTTACTCTGTTTTCCGGTACCATTCAAGGTAAGCAAGCCATTTATATGTGTCCTTCCTTCCACATGCCATTGCAGCTAAACAAGCAGAGCAGGAGGTGATTTCGTCGGCATCGATGGATTCAGTCGTGCAAGCCTCCATGCATCTCCCATGTTGCCTCCAAGCAAATACAGTCAAGATCGGCACTACACTTGCCATGCCGTTTAATAAATTTCCTTCTCCGTCGAGAGGAATCCCATGCTATCTAGTCTACGTATGATATCTTGGTGCTTCTTAATTAGTTCTATGCTGTTTTAGCTTCCGTGTCAGTTCAAGAACCATTAATAAATTTCCAGGGTGCCTCCTGCATGTTGCTAGCTAGCTAGATGCATGCATGGAAGCTTCCAGTTGCTCTGCTTCGACGCTAGCTATAGCTCATGATCAACTCTTTTTTCTCTCTTTTGAAAGGAGCATCAGCTCATATATGATGAACTGCTGGCTGGTTTGGCTGCCTTAATTCTTCATTGCGTTGTAATTAATTGGAGTCAAATTTGCCCTGTCCTGACATAATCTGTTCTGTTAATGGAGACAAATACTATGACAGTACTCCTGTTTGCTTATTCATCCAATCCAATCCGGCCTGCATGCCGTGCAGACACCAACTCCCTCCTAAGTCTGTTCCATTTCGATCCATGTGATGAATTATGCTTGTTGGGCCTGTTCGCTTGCACTACCTGACATAAATGCTATTTTGTTGTAAATCATAATGTGCGAATGCCTTTTTGTCTCTCTTGCTCTTATTTCTTTCGTTTTCTCTTAACTTTTCACGCATGATTGAACACGGAAACTCTATTTCTGAGTGATTAAAAAAAGACTTCTGTTTCTGGATGTCTGGAATAGCCACTATAGTATTAGTTACAGCAATTCTGGATAATTCTGAATTTCAACATTTCCAAATTTTCATTCGTATAAAATGAAATTAGCAATTTGAATACAAATTGGTAACTTCAAAATTTATTATTCTGATCATCCTAGTGAAAGAGTTAAAGAATCTACTATGTTTCGATCTCGAAGGCTAAAAAAATTTATACGTTATCTTTACTATTTCTAATTAGGAGTTGATGGCGGTGGTCCGTTCTCCACTCTCATCACTCCAACCATACTAACCTTTCCCTTTTTTCAGTCACATCAATGATAACGTGGTCCTATAAATCCTTTGTCCCACCTGTTAGAAGTGGGAGTATGCACTTATGAGATTACGAAAAAAGCTTCAAAACTCAATCTTGGAGACTATATCAAATCAAATCGCGCCTTCCATTTTTCCATGGAGAGAGCATCATCCTGTCATCACGCTTTCCCATAAAATGCGAGCAAATAAACTGCATCTAATTTTGGAAAGTACAAATCCATTGCGCGATTTATTTGTGTTGTGCAATAATTACCATATTGATCACATCAAGCCTCCCCATGTGTATATATAACCCCCCGGCTGCACATACGTACGTAGTGTTGAAACACAGTCACAACGTCAAGCTAAGGTAGCTACAATCAATAGTCGGACACACGACCGCCATTGCGACGGCGCTGCTTTTGCTCCTCCCGGTGATGCTCCCCTCCACGGCGTCGGCGCAACAGTTGGCTATCGACCAGCCACTCTTCTTCGACCCACCCATCGTCTGGCCCCCACCGCCTGCGTTGGAACGCCCTACCGGGGCGATTCTCTCCACCCTACCCTAGGGTCATCGTCGGACTTCCAAGTTCCTTCCAGAAACCCCTCGACGAGTGCGCCGCCTCCTCTGCCGTCACGAATTTCGATCTTGAGGACGGTCCCGACTGGGCCTAACCCCCACCCCAACATCCCGCTGCCGTCACCGTCGTCATAGAATAACATGGGTGCGCGTCGGTAGTATATAGGAATAATTTTGCATGTTTCTTTTAATCTTTTGTTTCCTAAAGAAGGAATGTAGATTAAGGATTTTCAAAGAAAAAATATGTGGATTAAGGAAGTAGAATGATCCTGGCATAATCTCTTTTTTTCACCGATTAACTTGTGGACACGGTGGCTTCTTTACTTTATTAGATAGAAGATTGTCTCGCATGTTCTACTTCTACGATATATATATAAGGGTTTTTTTTGTTAATCACGGTTCTTGATTAATCGGTGCAGTTTGAAAATTCTAACCAAGTTATGTGAGGCAAATTGCTATATTGGCTGCCAAATCAAAGTACACAAAATGATAACAGTACATAAAAGTAAAAAAAAGCTGGAGATGCGCTTCTGTTGTATGCTTTTTTTAAGCTGCACAAATACGAAAGTATGAACTGTAAACAGTGATCACTATTTCGAAAAATATTTTCGGCAGGATTTGCATGCTCTTTTTACCGGAGAGGATGATACTTAGGAAGCTTGGCTTGTCTTTGATATAGGTCCTAAACTAGGTAGCAACACAATCAAATTAAGGCGTGGTTTTTCTTCTTCTGGATCTGTAAAGCCTACATAGGTGAACTCTCATTTTAATGTTGTTAATACTATTTATGTCTATTTTGAATCTCACATGAATAAGAATGTACAAGTTGAAGTTGTTTATGGATTGAAAAAAAAGAGATGCTTAAACTCTTTACATCATAGACAAGGTTTTGCTCAAAATGTTATTCAAGCCATGTTGCAATGTAACTGTTTATTTTCAGATCTTTCGGGACGTATACCAGGAATAGAATATCATTTCTAAATATGTTCTAATATCAAAATGCTTTATGTACTATGTACAATATATTCGATTTTAATTCATGTCAGAGGAGAAACTATAAAAACTTGTGTAATCGGGAGATATAGATGTTTGATCTTGTAGCACAATTTTTTTTATTCCTTGACCTTTTATGTTTTGTTACCAATTTTATTTTTCGTAGCAACGCACGGGCATCGAACTAGTATTACATAATATCACACTACACCGCTTAATTGCACGGGCCAATTGGCTAGTTCATATGGATCACACGTGATTTGTTTATGCGAATCGAACCTAGAGATTATATTAAATCATATAGATTGCCTGATCTTTTGTGGTGGAAGTGGAACCATAGTTATCAATACCGGTACACACTGGTCGGTATGTACTGTTTCAGCACCTAAACCGATACGAAGTAGTCTTATATATCATACCGGCCTGGATACCGGTCAATATCAGTTATGCCGGTGGAATTGATAATATAGTCTATTGAACTATATATTATATTTGATAGTATTACTATGTATTTGGAGAAATATTATAATCAAACTTTGGTGTACATATAATTAAACATGTGTATACTTATAAATATATACTATTATACTAAATCCCGAAACAGTACACCAGTGTAAACTGGTACTAGAGTACCATTCCAAGAGTCAAACTAGTATGGTACTGAAAGGTACCATTCTAAGAGTCAAACTAATACAATCTTCTATACGGCATGGACAAGTTTGGGTGGAACAGCAGCAAGGATAAGTAGAACGGCGTTCAATCAATCTCGTGAAAAAGAAACAATGCCGATCCGGAAGCACCACCAAACCGAACCAACGATCGAATCGGTAAGGTAAACCACAAAGATTCCGCGCGCAACCTAAGAATAGCGATTCTTGATGTACGAAGGAAACACAAACCGAGACAGAAAATTGTTGATAAGTAACACAGAGATTCACTCTAATGGCCAAAGGCCAACGATACACACGGTGTTTAATTCATAATAAAAACTAAATGCGTAAGCGCGGTGTCACGCCGCGATGTTGTTCCAGGGTGAGTTTCTAGGACAGTGAAATTTAAATGCATTAATAGTATTATCAGAATTTTTAAAATCGCACAAGTATTATCATGCTTTGAAATTTTATGGTAGCTTAGGCATGCTCTGGCGACCCTATTTAAGTTTAAAAAATTTACAACATGATTTAATAGTTCAACTAAATCAGTAAAGTTGCTTTAAATGTGTCAGTACCATTGTCAGAATTTTTAAAAATTGCACAAGTTTAATGGTAATCTGAAATTTTTATGGTATCTTAGGCATGCTCTCGGGACGCTTCTCAAAAACTTTGAAAAATGATAGCTCTGGAAAACCAAAAACAGCAAAATTTAAACACATTTAGAATTATTAAAAATCGCAAAAGTTTGATCATAATCCGAAATTTTTATGGTAGTTTAGGAATACTCTCGGGACCCTTATCAAAAAGTTCCAAAAATTTCTAACATGATTTAGTGGCTCAATTAAATCAGTAAAATTGTTTTAAATGTATTAGTAGTATTGTCAGATTTTTAAAAAATTATACAAGTTATACAAGTTTAGTTATCATCCGAAATTTTTTATGTTATCTTTCTCATGATTTATTTTGGGGAATCGAACTCTCGATTCCATGCACGCGACCCACGCACTCAGACATCTTAACTACACGCGGACATGTTTGACATGGAGTGCAACAATTCTACGAGGCTATCATTTGAGGTAAGCGATCGGACGGCTCTGATTGGCGGAGGTGACGTGGCGCGGTGAGGAGGCCGGAACCCCGCGGAGTTTATTTACTGAGTTAGAAAAAACGCCCCGACATACCTTGGCCTAATGCGGTTACGCACGCACAAGAAAACTGTAGATCCTATACCCACAAAATAATATGGGTGCTGCTAGTTTACGATCGCTCGTACCATCAACATGCTAAGATTGCTCACCGATTTGATCAACGAAAGCAGGCTCCGGGACAATGTGATTTATGTTCATGTAGCGGAGGATCTTTCTCCAAATCTGCTTTGTGAAAGGGCATAATAGGAGGAGGTGTGTTGCCGATTCGGGATCTGATCCGCACAATGCACAAAATGCGTTATGAGGCCATCCCTTGTGTGCAAGTTTGTCGGCTGTGAGAATCCTATCATGTATGAAGAGCCAAGCGAAGAACTTGCATTTTCCTTCCGCACTGGCGTGCCAAATAATGCTGTAGTTGCAGTCCGGTATAGAACCAAGGAATTGTGCCCTATAAGCTGTTTTGGTCGAGTACTCCCCATCTGACATCCAATTCCAAGTAATATTATCCTGCACATCTGCTCTGCCACAGGTGAAAAAACTCATCGAGCTGCATGTACAAAGTGATTCTACGTGGCGGTCGAAGCCAATTCCTGGTGACGAGCTCGTTCTTGACCGAATCTCCTCTCCTCCGGACTAACCGGTAGCAAGAGGGTGCCAAGTCACGTGGAGAGGCTCCATGGAGCTGGTTGGACTCCCAGAAGCTTGCCATTTTGCTATTTCCTAGTGTTATAACCTAGTGCTCGCATTGAATAAACTATGATCTGAATCATCACATGGTAGTGTCATCCCTACCGAAGGTCTATGCTGTTCTTTCCAGGCGTACCACAGCCAACGAGCGTGAAGTGCCCGTCCGAACGTGTCGAGGCCTTTTACTCCAAGACCTCCAAGGGTCTTGGGTTTGCATACTGTTGGCGTCAAAAACTTGATGTAGGATTTACGACAAGAGACACCGCATTTAACACCGGTTCGAGAGCGTGCGGTCGATTTGACTCAGAATCGACAAGGTAAAAATATAAAATTCACTACAAGCCGATCGTAACGATCAATCGGCTTAGACTCAATCACTTGAAGCCGATTAAGATCAAAGTAACAGGTAAGTCCAACTAGCCGATTAAGGCTAATCGGAGGATAAAGGCGGATCGATTACAAGAAGGCGATGCGCAACAAAATCGAAATAAATCAAACACGGGCGTAATTTGAAGAAGATCAACAATCGGCGATCGCAACTTTATTGATCAATATCGAATTACAAAGACTAAATTACAAGAACTACTCCTAGTCGACGGAAAAGTAGATGAAAAAAGTAGACACGAATTGGTTGGTTGGCTCTGGGCGACTTTTACGATCACCTCTAGACCTCTTTTATAGCCATTGGCCGATAGAGTCCTGGTACAACACGTTAGGAATAGAATCAGACGGTCTCTATTTGGAGGGTGCTTTCCTTAACAACCTGTTTTGTTTTCGAATATCTTGATCCGTTATCCAATCGTATCTTGTTGATCTTGGACTGCCGATTTTGACCTTATCTACCAAATTTTGGTGCAAACATATGCCCCCCATTTTTGGGAGATAACATGTTATCTTCCAAAAATTTTCATCATCGGCTTGAACATATTTTCTTATCATAGCCAAATTTTTAACTGCATCGAGTTAATTTGGCTTTCAGGTCGGTAATCGGCCAAATCGTATATTCGTATTTGAGTTTTAGCCAATCAAGACCTAACCAGTACCTTGGACAAACCGATGCACACTACACGATCCCACGTTGATCCCTTACCAAATCGGCTATCACGAGCTCACGCGTGGTATGATTTTCCAGACTAGATCGGCTACGTCGAACAAAAATCATTGGTCGAATCCGGTTTTTTCTTCCTCCACTCTTTTCTCGCAATCTTAATCGGATGAAGCTCATTAAAAGTTTTATCCCTTCGTTTTTCTTGTTCAGCTTCCCTCATCTCTTGGGTCCTTAGCCACTCAAGTCTTCTTCTTTGTGATCGGCTTAAACCTGGAGGACACCATCTCGACTTTGGTTCGATCGACTTACATGTTTTTCCTAACAGATCCATACTAGCCGCAGTGTTAGACCCTTCATCTTGGTCTTGTTTCTGACTTATGGTCGGCTTAGAAATTCTATCTTTAGCCGACCATCGCTGCTTATCACCTTGACATGGGTAATACCGCATCGGACATGTGTTTGGTGATGGCAAAGCTAATCCCCTCTCCCAACAAAATTGCCAAAAAGGGCACCGTTGGTGAGCTCTTTCATTCCTTCTTTCATATTTTGCTAGTAATTGGGAAAAAGTGGTCTTCGACTTCTGTATCGGCTTATTTAGTGGCAATGCTCTCTCAGCCTGATAACTCTTTGGTGTGATTGTTTTAGAAAAATTTCCTTCACGATCGGCTTTTATTTGTATAGAGCCAACAGTAATCATGAGTGTCTTATTGCCATCAGAATTTGATTGTACATCGGCTTGACGTGTCATTTTTATAGCCGATGATATATGAATTTGATCCTTAGGCTCTGCATCTTGTGTCGGCTTTTCCTTCTTTTTAGAGCAATGAACCATGTTAATTGGAAAAGGATCAACGTCCAGCTGCATCGTCGGCTCTTCTGCAAATTTTAGTTGGTCATCCTTTATAGCCGATTGTATCTTATCTTTGTTATTCTTCAATTCATCTTTGAAGCCGTTATCATCGGAGAAACGGCTTTCTTGAGCCGATACTCGCTGTAGGAGATGACTTAAATTGGTGAATTCACCTCACTTAATTTTTCTCTTAATGGGGTATCACCCTGAAAGCTAAATCGCCAACCGATTATCGACAGGTAACACTAAAACACCTATTTCTCACTTCTCTGAATCTCTTAACATAATCATTTACCGATTCCCCAGTCTTCTGTTGGACAGAACTTAGATCTGAAATCCTGAGTTCCAGACTGCCGGAGAAAAAATACTCATGGAATCGGCTTTCCAAATCGTTCCAAAAATGAACCGAATTTGGAGGTAAACTAGTAAACCAAGTGAAAGCGACTCCGATAAAGACAAGGGAATAATCTAATTTTCACCGTCGGATCGAATTGCCTCGCCACATCGAGCGATAAAGCGTCCGACGTGCTCTAAGGTCGTGATGAATTATTCGAGAAAATTTTGCAAAATCAGAACTTTAAAATCATGTGGATATTGCATGCGATCTATATAATCCGGATCACGCTTTCTATAGCCGATGACTTTACCCTTAGGTTGTAATCCAAACCGATCACGCGAAGACGATGGAAATTTGATCACCCGATTAACATCACCACCACCAAGTGTTTGGGTTCGCCAATTACCATCATAATTAGCACCGCCTTTGACGCAAACTCGGGCTGCCGATTTGTTTTGGCCGATGGATATTGTGCGGCCCGGTCGTACCCATTGTATCTCCTAATGGGTGGCTCGGCAATGGGACGAAAGGTTCGTGTAGGTGACAACCTTATGAGGCCGGATTCGAGCGAGAATCGGTTTGATGTAGAGGATATCTGTTAACCTCAATCGGTACGTGGAACCGATCGCGGAAAACATTAAACGGGGCTGACGGCGGCAAGATGGCCGACACGTTCAGTTTAGCGGCATCGGTGTATGCCTGATAATGTGTGACCACGCCCTGTGTGACCCCGCTAGGGCGTGAGTCTCGCGGTAATATGACGGTAGGTTGAGTCGGCATCATGGTTCGGGGTGAAGCTATAGCCGATGGTTTAGGATCGGCTGACGTACTCTGCGTATTTTGCGCTATTGAAAAAACAGGATAGCTTGGCAGAGCTTGCATCGGTCAAGCGGTCGCGGATGATGCCAATTCTTGAGCGATTGTCTTCACACTATTCGCAATCATCGGCCGCCGTTGTAACAAGAGCCGATGATTGGTTTACCAAATAGCGTGATGTATAGATTGATTAATCATAGCCGATAATCCGGCTTGAACGGGTAGGTATGAACTTACCGAACCATCTATGATGCCTGCATTGCAAAGGGCATTGACTGTCGGCAAAGCAGTCTTTTGAGTGACGCCACATCTAGTCTTCTGATAGCAATTCAGCATCATCTCTTCTAGAGCAGCTTTTCGATCTTCGATTTCTCTACGTTGTTCTATCGTTAAATCGTTCATCGTTGGGACGATTATAGCTTCGACGTTGAGATCGGATGATGGAATTGATTTCCTTGACGCTGCCATCTAGTCCCATCGGGCGTGCCAAAAGTGTGTTGGCATCAAAAACTTGATGTAGGATTTCGACAACAAGACACCGCATTTAACACCGGTTCGAGAGCGTGCGGTCGATTTGACTCAGAACCGACAAGGTAAAAAATATAAAATTCACTACAAACCGATCGTAACGATCAATCGGCTTAGACTCAATCAGCTTGAAGCCGATTAAGATCAAAGTAACAGGGTAAGTCCAACTAGCCGATTAAGGCTAATCAGAGGATAAAGGCAGATCGATTACAAGAAGGCGATGCGCAACAAAATCGAAATAAATCAAACACAGGCGTAATTTGAAGAAGATCAACAATCGGCGATGCGCAACTTTATTGATCAAGATCGAATTACAAAGACTAAATTACAAGAACTACTCCTAGTCGACGGAAAAATAGATGAAAAAAGTAGACACGAATTGGTTGGTTGGCTCTGGGCAGCTTTTCTGATCACCTCTATACCTCTTTTATAGCCATTGGCCGATAGAGTCCTGGTACAACACGTTAGGAATAGAATCCGTATCGGTCTCTATTTGGAGGGTGCTTTCCTTAACAACCTGTTTTGTTTCCGAATATCTTGATCCGTTATCCAATCGTATCTTGTTGATCTTGGACTGCCGATTTTGACCCTATCTACCAAATTTTGGTGCAAACACATACTTTCTTCCAGCTTACTAAGCAATGTCCCCCACTGCATTCCTGTTCGCCTCTCCAAATGAAGTTTCTTCGTAGCCTGTCAATTCTCTTTGTTACTCATCTGGTAAATGAGTACACCGTTAGATGATAGATTACGAATGACGTGAGGACAGAGTTCGTTAGAACCATCCTGGTAGCCCAAGAAAGCAATTTTCCCTTCCATCCCGCCAAGCAATTTTGTACTTTATCAATAAGCGGTTGTAGGTCGAAACGTTTCAATTTTGTAGACCACAGCGGTAGACCTAAATAACTGCATGGGAAAGTTTTGGATAGGGTTGGGAACTCCTGTAAGACCGACACCATGTCGAGGGCATCACACCGTATGGGGTATACCTCACTCTTTTGAAGATTGGTCTGAAGGCATGTCACCCCTCCAAAGATGTTTAGTACCTCCTGTATTATCTTTAGCTCTCCTGGGCTGGGTTGGCAAAAATGACGGCAACATCGGCAAAAAAGGTGATGTGTATCGTCGCCGACCTGGTAGGAATCTACCTTATGTGATTTTCCTCAGCCGCCTTGGAAATAAGTCTTTGTAGATGGGAAGTGGAAATAGGACTTTGAGGGTGTGGACTGCATATATCGATAGGAGAGACTAAAAATGGTGTTTTTCTTTAGGAAACGCCCACACAACGCTAAAGAAACAAGTTTCATGTTGTTTTAGCGAGTTCCGCAAATAATTTTGAAAAGCTTCATGTATTTTTGTGAGTTCATGTGTTTCTAGAAGTTTCCAGAAGATTCTTAAGTCAAAGTTTCACTGAGTTTTGAACTCAAGTTTCAGTCGAAGAGTTTTAATAAATTTCAGCAAGTTTCAACAAGCTTATCAAGTTTCAGCCAAAGAGTGTCTACAAGTTACAGAATGTTTCAACCAAAAGTTTTAACAAGTTTCAACCAAAGTTTCGAGAAATTTTGGCAAGCTCACCTGGCCATGAAGCTGATCGGCTGCTTGTCATCGGATCCATTCGAGCTTGAACTCCACACCTAGCCTCTATCTCCATCTCTCTCTCTCTCTCTCTCCTAGCTTCAACTTGAGCTTTGTGCGAAGCTGTCATTGTATCTGACCATCCGAAGTCACGCCTCTGATGAAGTACCGCGCCAAAGCCCCACACCAAATCTAGAACTAGAGGTGAAGAAGGGGGAGGGTAGCACCAGAGTTGCAGGAGGAGGTGGAAGGGCGATGCTGGAATTGAAGGAGGAGGAAGACGACCAGAACATGCGGATCCATCGCCTGCACCTTCCTTTGCTTGCCACACAGCCTCTATCGTGCCAGTCGCCGCCCTCCTCCGCCTGCTGCACCAACTCCACCGTGCAAACACCACCGCTTGCGCCTATTTGTAGCCACTCGTTGCCGTGCCTAACGGCTGTTACTCGTGAAACTTCAAGCTACACACGTATCTGTGGCCGCTCACCGCGCAACATGGTGGCCTCCGCCCAACTAGCTTGTCACCAATGAGAGAGATATATTAAGGGGATGAGGTGCTAACTAGCTACTCACGGCTGTATGTGTGAGAGAGATGGAGGAGATGAGTTGCTATCGTATAAGGATAATATAGACGAATGACTGATGTGAACGGTTTGGTTTAGATAAGAGTGGGGATTTTGTGGAAGGATCAGGCAATAAGGAAATATACCTTCGTTTTTTAGTAGAACGTTATACCATTATTCAGTTTTTATTTTTTATTTAGGCTATTTTTGGGGAGCATTTTTGATGGGTTGGCATGTGTTATTGAGTTTTCGCAGCTTGTTTTCCTGGTTTGGAATATAGAAATAAAGTTTACTTTTTTCTTCACAATCAAGGAAATTGAAAATTAATTGAGTTGTTTTTTTAAGAAGGGTAGTTCACGAGCTAATAAAATTCATGGTGGTTTCATAGCGCGAGCCTACAATGTTAAGAAAAACTTGTTTAAGAGAAGCTAAAAAAATACCATTTTGATGAAATGTGGATTCTGTACCATAAAAAAATAGTGGGTCATACCATATAAGTTAGATGATAAGTCGCGATTAAGAAGGTGAAAGTTAAGGTAGGACAATCTTTGGGAATACGTAGGAGAGCTGTATATCTTTGCATTAACAGGAGGAGAATAATGCGCTATTAACAGGACGCGTACATGACAGAAATCTAGTCATGCAAATGAAAACGGAACTGACATTTGCCATTTGGCTATTTCTGGTCTATCAAGGATCGTTGGATGTTGCTAGGAGTTCTGCCAAACTCGTTTCCTTGTTTGGAGAATATTGGAGGAGAAAATCGTGGCACTTTCATTTGCAAGCTGGCGCAGTAAATTATGGTCAAATGAAGTCTTGCATTAGTATCTAAGCACCTCACTCAGATTAGATAATGTGTTTCATTTGGTTTAAGCATAAACCATTTACAGGGAAACAGAGTAATGGTGATCCAGATGTATGTTTGTTCAGAGCAACTTGTGACTTCAAGGCATACGCCATAAGTATTGCATTAGCATTAGCATATCAGTCACTGACAAGTAGGCCCTGTGGCTGATTTAAGCTATTAAAAAAATATCAGGCGTACCCTACAAAAGATACCCCTCCAAATCTCTAATAGTGACCCAGGTTAAGATACGTATAAGCAGCAGCTCCACTTGCAAGCAGCCAGATTAGCATGCATACTGCAGGCCTCTCGTACTCTATAGTCAAAACAAAAACAAAACAAAGCTCACTTTGCAAATCGTCCTTGGGTGATCCTTACAAGTAGACTCCCACTTCAAAGTCGACAAATAAAATTTGACAGAGCCGGCAAGGACTGCCGGCCATAATTATTAGAGAGCGGGAGTAAGTACAGCACATTGAAACAGCAGAAAAGAGCAGACCTAAAGAAATAAAAATCACAGCATCATGTTACGTTCCAATCCATGATTAATCAGACCAAACAAGAATTAATTATTGAATCATCACTGCAAAATCCTACACGTAAATGGAGAGCATAAGAGAGAATCTACTCTCTACTATGATCATCGGCAATCATAGCACTGTTGCAATTCGTACTATCTGACGACGACGAGGAATATAAAGAAGATAAGTAAGTTCATCGATTCAAGAACTTGACGGTAACATGTTGTTCATCTATAATCTTCAGCATAAAAGTTGGATGCTTATTTCCTTTTCTATGAGTTATATGTTATGAACTTTCAAGGAAAAAAAAACATACACAGCTAGCTACCCTACAAGAACCATGGCTACCTCACAGAGCCAGCCAACTCTGTACAAGCAAGCACTCGGTATCCATTCCTAGAGACTATAGCCTCGTTTAAAACGCGAAAAAAAAATTCTTATTCTTATGGGAATTGAGCTTTTTCCTTAGAAATATCTACAAAATTTGTATAAAATTGCTGCGCCCAAACGGGGCCTATGTATTCACTCTATTATGGGAGTGCCAGTGACACCTTCTTGTTTGTAACACTCAAGTCTCTAATCTTCATTAGCATTTCCATTCGCAAACGAACGTACAGTCTCACGCACTCGCGACCAAACAAGCGCGACCACACCGAGGCGGATACTTGGCGCACCCCATGGTGTTCGTGTTCAGCACCGGCAGTGGCGGCGGGGCGGCGGAGGTGCTGACTTTGCGGTTCGCTCGGCAGGTGGTGGTGGGGCGGTGGTTTATGGTGTTTGCGTGCCTGATGATCCTGTCGGCGTCGGGGGCGACGTACGTCTTCGGCATCTATTCCAGTGTGCTCAAGTCGTCGCTTGGCTACGACCAGCGCACGCTCAACACGCTCTCCTTCTTCAAGGACCTGGGCAGCAACGTCGGTGTCGTCTCGGGGCTCCTCAACGAGGTCGCGCCACCGTCGGTCGTGCTCGCCGTCGGAGCGGCCATGAACTTAGCGGGATACCTCATGATCTACCTCGCCATCGACGGCCGCACCGCGCACCCGCCGGTCTGGCTCATGTGCGCCTACGTCTGCACCGGTGCCAACTCGCAGTCCTTCGCCGGCACCGGCGCGCTGGTCACCTGCGTCAAGAGCTTCCCCCAGAGCCGCGGCGTCATGCTCGGCCTGCTCAAGGGCTACGTCGGCCTCAGCGGCGCTATCTTCACGCAGCTCTACCTCGCCATCTACGGCGACGACGCCAAGTCGCTCGTGCTGCTCGTCGCCTGGCTCCCCGCCGCTATCTCCATCGTGTTCGTCCATATCGTCCGCGTCATGCCGTACCGGCCGACTATCCCCAGCCGCCGCGCCAGCGACGACGGGGCCTTCTTCTCCTTCCTCTACATCTCCATCGCGCTCGCCTCGTACATCCTCGTCATGATCGTCGTTCAGAGGCAGACCAGCTTCTCGCACGCCGCCTACGCCGTGTCGGCCACCGCGCTCCTCCTCATACTCTTCCTCCCCCTCCTTGCCATCGTCGTCAGGCAGGAGTACCGGATCAAAAAGGAGCTCGAGGAGCCTCTGCGCGAGCCCCCGACGGTGACCGTCGAGAAACCAATAGCCTTGCAACTGGCAGAGCCGCCATCGCGGCCGCCACCGTCTTCTTGCCTCGGCTCGTGCTTGAAGCACATGTTCAACCCGCCGGCGCATGGGGAGGACTACTCCATCCTGCAGGCGCTGGTGAGCGCCGACATGCTGGTTCTGTTCCTGTTAGAATAAACCCCAGCGCTGCGCGCGTCAAGGGGGGTGTTGGCGTGTGTGCGTCGTGTTCGAGTCGTTCGGCGATCGGTGCAGCTAGCTAGCGCATGTGTGTAACAGCCTCAAAAATCATAAAATAAAGAAAAATGAAATAAAAATATTTTGTGCATTATTTTCGAAATTTCTGAATTTCCTGGATTTTCTGAATATTCTTTTGGCTTTTCTTTAATGCAAAAATGTGAAATGAAGAATATAGTAAATAGAAAATGGTAAAAAGTAAAAATGTTAATTCAACAAAAATTCACCAAAGGTTCCAAAAATATCTGAGGGCTCCCCTCAGCTTGCTTAAGGCGGTGGGTAACCTGGATTTATAAAAATATTAATTAATCAAAGATAATCATGGGTAAAAATCTCAGGGTAAAACGGTAAAACAATTTGGTAAAAATATCTGTAGATCATCCTGACCCAAAATTTTTATCTTTCCGACATCAAAACAGTATCAACCTCCTGTAAAAATATTAAGAATTTACTAAATAATTTTATAATTTTAAAAATTCAAAAACAGTGAATAAATAATCTGGAAAACAGTAATGTCAGAATTTATAAAATTTAAATATTAATAATTAAAATCTTTAATTTTTACAGAAGGTGTAGAATGTCATTTTAAATCATCATAAAAAGTTTTGTAAAATAATAACTTCATTTAAATCGCAAATTAAAATAAAAACAGAATAGGCAATGCAGTAACTGTTGCAATGTCAGAATTTTATAAAAATCATCATGCATCATAAAATGTCGAAACTTTTTCAGAAGGCTGGTAATATCCTTGCCGACCTATGGTAAAAATTTCATAAATTTTCGTGCCCGTTTGAACGTTGAAATTTCCGTTGAAATCCCGTTCGGTCGTGAGGCTTCTCCAGAGTTCTTTTTCTCTCTCTCTGACGTGTGGGCCCGGGCTGTCAGTGAGCCAGCTCGGCCGACAGTCGCTGCCACCTCGCCCCCACGCGTCAGTGACTCAGCCGCGTCTTCTTCTCCTCTCTCCGCTCGCTCTCTCCCGCGGACGCCGCCTCTCGGTTCTTCTCGCACCAAGCGAACCGCCTTCCTCTCCCTATATAAAGCCCTCTCCTCTCGTCGCAGCCGACCTAGCCGTGCCCTCGAAGCCATTCCGCGCTACTTTGGTCATCGTCTCCAATTCCGTGAAAACCGCAAAGAGGGCCAAACGCCATATTTTCCACTCCACCATTTCATCCCAACTGTTTACTTTGAAGCTTCCTCGTGCCTCCGAAGTCCATCCCAGCCCCTACCAAACCCATTCTTCCCAGCGAGCTCCTCCGCGCGTTTTCTTCCGCCACCACCGCGCGCGGTGAGACCTCTATTCCGCCGCCATTCTTTGAACTAAACCCATAAATGGGATCCTTGAAGTCCACCGATGCTTTTGGTAGTGATCTTCAAGCTCGGGAAGGTCTCGTTTTGCGAACGCCGGTGAGCCGTGAGCTCGCCGCCCCTCTCGGTGGCGGGCCGCCTCCCGCCATCTCCTACCGGCGCCACCACCCAAAGATGCGCATAAGTGTCTTTGAGCATGAATCCGGAACCCATTCCGTGATTCCGCCGTGCTCGCCGCCGGCGAGCTCGTCTTGCCGCTGATCTGCTCTGGTCACCGCTTAAGCGGCCCGATCTGTCGGCCAGCGTCTGGTCAGCGCACGACATGCGGACCCAGCACTGTCACCGCAGCGCGCAGCGCAGCGATCCATGTGAACCAGCAGCGTCGGCCAGCCTTGGCAGATCGGCCATTGACCGATGGGCCCGGCTTGTCAGCGCCTCAAGCGCGGTTCCGCCCGAAATGGAAAGCGCGTTTTCCGCGCGAAAGCGTACTTTCCATTTTCGGCAATTTTCTGATTTTTAGTATTTAATCAAAACCTAGATATTCATTTAGCCATAGCTTTTGAATCACTTAACAAAATTTGATGAAATAAATTTCTAAATTCATCTAAAATCCAGTAGATTCAGAATATGCAAAAATATTTCAGAATTGAATTTTATTTGAAATTCGAATTTAAATTCAAACAAAGAGTTAGGAATATGTCATACATGGAAATTTTGCAAATAACCTCCAAATTTAGTAAAATAAATTTTATTAGAATTCTTGTAATCTCAGGAACCAGAATCTGTAATAATAATACTTAGGGTGTGTTATAAGAAAAATTTAAGTTATAAAATGGATAGTAAATAATGCAATAATGGCTTAAATAAATCATATCTTTAAATTGCAAAAGAAAAATAAATAAAGCATGTAGCCATTCCTGAATTGGTGAAATTATTTTATTTGAATATTTCCATCTGATTTCTTTTTGGCCTCATTGAAATTTGGTATTTATTCTATGTCGCCTTACGACGTGTAGAACCCGACGAACCCGGTACATTCGACGACCAGGAGTTCGAAGTCGAGGAAAATCAGCAAGGCAAGCAAATTCCTTTGATCATGTTGAACCCAGTTTTATAAATGTTTTCATTAATTGCTGTACTGCATACTTTATTTTATTAAAGTCAGCTATATTGTGGAAACTGGTAGTTGTACCTGTAGCTACATAGAATTTCCTTGATAAGTAGAAAATTGTGATCCTTGAAAACCCTAGATTAGCTTAGACAATATTTAATGTCAATCTGGGTTACTCACATTAGTGACATGGTTAGCCGAACTATAATGAACATAAAACTGTGACTTGGTTAAATACCTTGGTTATGACATTTAGATGGGTATGACTATTTTTGTGGTTGGTATTTTGGTTGGAAAATGAAAATAAAACTATGGTTTAGATGCGGGCAATTATTGGCAATAGCCGTGTGTGCATGTTTTGCACGTAGAATAGGTGGAGATTATTGCCCGTGTCGGATTAAGGACCGAACTATGAGTTGTTTTCGGGCCAAGAAAATTCATACAACCACAAGTCTTTGGTATGGGACAGCTCTAACTTATTAAGTTGTTTAAAACTAGCTTTGCACTTGGAAGGCCGGAGTAGTACAAAATTGTTTCTTAATGAATTGCTCGACGGACGTCCACACCGAGGTGATCATGGATTAAACGTCTACCAATATAACGATGTACGCCATATTGTGGGTAGTTCCATCATTTCTATGCTCTGAGTTCTTATTCCACAAAATGGGTTTGTCGTTATCGTGCTGGTGCAAAGTTAGGTTTAAATAATGTAACAGTTATAACATGACTCTCTGCGGCACACCAAAGGAAGTGTGCAAATATCGATTGCTCAAAGAGTCACCATGTCTTGTGGGGAAAGTATACCTCTGCAGTGTAAAACTAATCGATTAGCGCGTCATGATCATGGACACTTGGTAAAGTCATCACATAGTTAGTTGTTTTGCTTATTTTCATAAAATGTGGTTTCTACCATGCGTTGATAATATTCCACTTGTGTTGGTGGAATGATTTTGGATATGGTCGTTATACCTAGCGATTGTGAAATATTGATGTTACTTTACGTTACTTGAATTTACTTGCTTTTACTTAAATCTGTTTTACAATCTACTATTCTGTATTTACATGTTAAAAACCACTTTATGCAAATTAACCTTAATAGCCTTTCTTTGAAATGGCTGCATGTATTTTAGGTCTTGCATAAGTCTTGCGAGTACGTAAGTACTCAACTTGCCACCGTTGATATTTTTAGGTGAAGGGATGATTTCCCACGAATCTTACGTTGATGCGGGATACGGGAATTTAACGATGACTTTTTCTAAGGATTTTCCTGTCGGTTGCACGTGGGACAATGGGTTAAAAGGCATACTACGAATGTTGTCTCCATCTGCAGTTTACTTTTGGTATTGTAAAAAAATAATATGTAATCTTACTTCATTGTGTAATAAAGTTTGTGTATGATTGTGATAACAATTTGTATTTGTGCGTACTAGCTATCGATCATGGGACTAATCTTGTATGCACATGGTATCCATTTTGGTATTGATTTATCAAAAATGGGGGCCTCTAAGTTAGTATCGAGCCATCTTGATCGTAGGAAACCTAGGTAGTCCAGGGAGTAATAAAGACCTAAAACTTGACATTAGGTTTCAAACAAACTAAAATTTTGAATTAGGACATCTTACTGTCTATTCTTTATATGCATGAAACTTCTTTTTGGATTATGCGTATACACATTAATAACTCTTTTACTGCTTTTAAATTTCTACTAGAATCTTTTCCTCCAAAAATTACTTTCTTGTCTTACATTTAATCAGAATACTAATTCCTTGTTAAATGTGCAAATTGGCGGATATACCCCATGTTACACTTCCACTAATAGGAGAATTACGGCATGGCGGGAATTCTTGCTCGTTGCTAGAATTCGCCCATTTTCACGAAAATCCACGATATATAGTATTCCACGTGGCGCTTAGTTCATTTACATGGAATACATAGCTAGGTGGATATCCCTACCGAGATGAGGACAATGAAGAGTTTTTGTCTTTTGAGGTCTGGATCTTCTCTCATGATGGCCATGAGTGAAGCCGCCTATATGGCCGTTGTCGCTTTGCCACATTTTACCCGAATCGGCAAGGTATATAGGAGGATTCCATCTAGGCCACCAAGTGGGAGAATAGCTATATGGATGCCATCGTTACAAAATCCCACTTTACGTAACCAAGTGGAATTCATAAATGCCTCGACCAAGATGTGCCGTCGGCAAGAATCGAATCTGAGGATGCGCGTCGCCGTATAGCATTCCTAGAGAATGCCATCGCCTGTGTCACCAGAGGTATTGTCCCTCGCTCGGTTAAGGGCAATTCCTCGGACACTGCGCCGACGACACCCCAGTACCACCTAGGTATCGCCAAAGCGAGGATGTCGGTGATAGGAGTCGCCCTAGGTTGCCGAGCATCCGTAGACCCCATAGTTTTCCTCATGCGCCCTCGTGAGGCCGCAGGAGCATCATTGTCGAGAGACTCCTTTTCCCCGACGCCGAGAGTTCTAGTCGTAGGGATAGTAGCATCCGTGAGTTGCTAGATAATGAGTAGTATTAGAGGAAGTTTTGGTTGTGCCCTTTTATGTAGTAACATCAAAAATAAATGTTATGTTTTGGTTGTGAATATTATGAAGTTGAAATAAAGTTCTTGCTTTATATTGTTTTGTGTGCTTTTGGTTCCTACTGTAAATATTTAACTTGTAGTTAATATTTTTACGACGTTGTGATCCATAATAATAATAATTAAGCTATGCTTTTAAAACATTTGGTAACAATTAAGATTAAAATTAAATCGATCTTATCATTAATTCATTAATAACCTTGTTCCAGATGCCTGCTACCCGATCTCTGGATGAGATTCTGGGGAGTGAGGAGACCCCGGAAACTCACCCTCAGCGAGTGACTTCGGCCACTCCAGCCAAATTAATCCGATCCACCGTCGGCGGTCAGAGGATCTTCGTCGCGTCGTCCAAGCCGTCGAGATTCGCCGCCTCCTCAAGTACAAGAAGAAGTTCCGGAAGGGCAGTTGCCAGGGCCGCCAACCATGGCCCAAGTGCTTGCGATGATAGAACAGGGTCGCCAGACGAATACCCTGTTGCTCCAGCAGTTGGTGCAAGGTGTGAATAACCTTGGTGCTTCAAGTTCTAGGCCTGGTTTTGGTGAAAACCCTCATCAGTCCAAGTTGGGAGAATTCTTGAAGACTCGGCCTCCAACCTTTTCTTCTTCATCAGATCCCCTGGACGCTGATGATTGGTTACGAGCTATTGGAAGAAAGTTGACCATTGCCCAATGCAATGATCATGAGAAGGTCCTTTATGCATCGTACCAACTCCAGGGAGCCGCTGCAGTCTGGTGGGAAAATTTCCAAGCGGCAAGGCCCCAAGGTCAAGAAGTTACTTGGGATGTTTTCCGAGAAGCTTTCAGGAAGACGCATATTCCTTCGAGCTTGGTGAATTTAAAAAGACGGGAATTTCTTGACTTTCGTCAAGGAAATATGTCCGTAATGGAATATCTTCACCGCTTTAATTACCTTGCTCGCTATCGTCATCGAAGTCGATTCGAAGCCGAAGAATCGAGCACTTCCGGACAATCAATAATGAAGTTAAGCATCTTCTCGCCATTCATGACTTCCACGACTTCCAAACACTCGTGGACAAGGCTATAATCGCGAGCATAGTTCGCGTGATGTTATGGAAAGTCGAAGAGGAAGTGGATGGCGCGAAAGTCGCCAACCAATTTGCCAAGGCAGCGCGTTGGTCACCGACCAATGTTCGACCTCCTCTGCCTCGTCGGCCCGGCAAAGAAGGCGTCAAGGTCGAGCACCCGGCCCCAGCAGTCTTACATTCGTCCCTCTAGCAAAGAATGAAGGAAGGACTTCGAGTTCGAGAATCAGCGGCGGTGTGACTCGCTATCATTGCAAAGAGCGTGGGCATTATGCAAATGCACGCCCTAAAAGAGGTCAAGCGTCGGTCGTGATCGTCGCGGGAGTTCAGAGACCCCGTGTCGACCTTCGAGGCTAGGAATTCTCAGGTTGTCAAGCTGCTGCGGCTCTTAATCGCGGTCACGAGTAGCGGTCGCCTTCATCATGTGACCGCCAAGAAGCAAGTGAAGCGCCGGATGTAGTCTTGGGTATGTTTCCTGTGCACTCAGTACCTACTTTGGTATTATTTGATTCTGGAGCATCGCACTCGTTTATTTCTAAGAAATTTGCTGACCAGAATAACTTAGAAGTTGATCTCCTCTCTGCCAAAATGATAATCTATTCCCTGGTTCACTCATGAATTCAATTAAGTTTTGTCCTAAGGTTAGCATTGAAATTAATGGAGTTATGTTTCATCTTGACCTTATCCTTATAGAAACCTCGGGGTTAGAAGTAATCCTTGGTATGGATTGGTTGTCTAAGTTTAAAGGATGCATAGATGTGCTAATCGATCTATTTCCTTAGTTAGCCCTCAAGGAATTCCAGTTCATTTCTCTTCCATCCAAAGTTCTTCGAATTCTCAAGCTTCCCTTTGTTCAGCCATAGTAAAAGATCTTAGCCAGATTCCAATTGTTTCCGAATTTCCTGATGTTTTTCCAGATGAGTTGCCAGGCCTGCCTCCGGATAGGGACCTAGAATTTGTCATAAATCTTGTCCACAGGACAGCGCCTATATCCAAGCGTCCTTATCGAATGCCCTGGATGAGTTAGTTGAACTAAAGAATCAAATTCAAGAGCGATTAAGAAAAGGCTTTATTCGACCTAGCTCTTCTCCTTGGGGTAGTCCATTCTTTTGTGCCTAAAAGGACGGTGGAATACGCATGTGCGTGGACTATCGTGCATTGAATGATGTCACAATTAAGAATAAATATCCTTTGCCTCGTATCGATGATCATTCGATCAATTGACCGGTGCTCAAATCTTTTCAAAAATTGATTTAAGACATGGGTGCTATCAGTTGAAGATCAAGACCGGAAGATATTCCTAAAACCTTTCACCACTCGTTATGGTTTATATGAATATACTGTGATGTCTTTCGGACTTACAAATGCTCCTGCTAATTTCATGTGTCTCATGAATAAAGTCTTCATGGAGTATTTAGATAAGTTCGTAGTGGTGTTTATTGACGATATCCTCGTCTATTCAAATCCAAGAAGATCATGCGCATCATTTGCGTAAGGTTCTTGAAAAGCTTCGAGAGCATAAGCTTTATGCCAAATTCGAGAAGTGCGAATTTTGGCTAAAAGAAGTTGCTTTCCTTGGTCATATTCTTTCTAAAGGTGGTATTTCATTGATCCCGAGTAAAGTCAAGGCTGTTTTAGGTGGGAAGCTCCTCAATCCGTTCCAAAATTCAAGTTTTCTCGATGCAGCGGGATATTATCGCCGCTTTATCGAGAACTTTTCTAAAATCGCCGTCCTTTGACCCGACTTCTCAAGAAAGAAAAAAGTTTGAGTGGACACTGAATGCGAAGGAAGCTTTCAGGAATTAAAGAAAAGGTTAACAACGACTCTGTGCTAGTGTTACCCGATGTCCATAAAAGCTTTGATGTTTATTGTGATGCTTCAAAGAATGGGCTTGGTGTGTGCTTATGCAAGAAGGAAAAGTCGTAGCTTACGCTTCTCGTCGATTCAACCTCATGAGCTCAATTATCAGACTCATGATGCGGAATTAGCTGCGGTAGTGCGCTTTAAAAATTTGGCGTCATTACGATTGGAAACAAATGCGGTGTATTCACGGATCATAAGAGTCGAAATATTTCTTCACCCACTGATCTAAATTTAAGACAACGAAGGTGGCTAGAGTTGATAAAAGATTACGACCTTAGTATTCAATACCATCTGGTAAAGCCAATGTCGTGGTGATGCTCGAGGCGAAAACTTCATTGCCTTCTGTTTCATCTTTGACCGATCAATTCGATCCGTAAAAGATTTCCAAAACTTAATTTGGAAGTTGTTGAAAAGGTTATTTGGCCGCCCTAGTGGTGCAACCAACCCTTAAATCCCATTAAATCTGCTCACTCAAAGATGAAGCAATTATCAAAATCCGTGAAGAGTTGAAGCAAGGAAAGGAATTCAAATTCCATGAAAGTTCGGATGAAGTGCTTATGTTCGAAAATCGAATATATGTTCCCGATGATCCGAATTAAAAGAGTTAATTCTTAAAGAAGCCCATGAGTCTCCTCTCAATTCACCACAGGAGTACAAAGATGTATCAAGACCTTGACGGGAATATTGGTGGCGGTTTGAAAAGGATGTCACCGCATATGTTGCAACTGTGATGTGTGTCGGCGTGTCAAAGCCGAGCATCAACGTCCCGCAGACTTCTGCGACCTTTAAAGATTCCAGTGGAAGTGGAAGACGTCGATGGATTTTATTCTTGGTTTGCCAAGAACCGTAAAAGGGCATGATTCTATCTGGGTAATCGTTGATCGTCGACTAAAGTGGCTCACTTTATTCCGGCCAAGACTACTCATTCGGAGATAAGCTTGCCGAGTTGTATCACGAGAATATTGTCCGTCTTCATGGCGTCCAAGACAATTGTTTCGATCGAGGTTCCCGCCACTTCTCGTTTAGGAAAGTTTGCACCGTCTTACGGGACTAAGTGAATTTCAAGATGCGACTTATCATCCTCAGACAGATGGACAAACGGAAAGGACCAATCAGATTTTGGAAGACATGTTAAGAGCCTGTGTGCTGTCATACGGCTCTAATTGGGAGAAAAGTTTGGCCTTCGCCGAATTCTCTTATAATAACAGTTTCCAATCCGATCGCAAGTGTCGCCTTTTGAGCGTATGGAAGAAAATGTCGAACCCTCTTTTACTCGTCCGAGGTTGGAGAAAGAAAATTCTTGACCCAGATCTTATTCAAGAAGCTCAAGAGCAAGTGGACATGATTAGAAGCCGACTGAAAGAGGCTCAGTCTCGTCAGAAGAGTTACGCCGACAATCGTCGTCGTGAACTCAGTTTCGAAGTTGGTGACCATGTCTATCTCAAAGTCTCGCCTCTTCGTGGAATTCGTCGATTTCAAATCCGTGGGAAGTTGGCTCCTCGATTCATTGGACCGTTTCAGATCATTGGAAAGATGGGTGAGATGGCATATCAATTAGAATTGCCACCTCAACTATCTGACGTTCATAACGTCTTCCATGTATCTCAGCTTAAGAAATGCCTTCGTGTTCCCTCTGACCTCGCTGATTTGGAAGGGATAGATCTTAGCCAGATTTATCTTATCGGGAGCATCCAGTTCGTATTTTGGAAGAAGCCGAACGCCAAACAAGAAACAAGACCATCAAGATGTTGAAGGTGCAATGGAGCAATCATACTGAAGACGAAGCTACATGGGAAAGAGAAGATCACCTTCGCCAAGAGTTCCCCGATTTCTTCTAGTCATCTCCAAATCTCGGGGACGAGATTTCTATAAGGAGGGTAGATCTCAGAATGCCTCAAAATCATAAAATAAAGAAAAATGAAATAAAAATATTTTGTGCATTATTTTCGAAATTTCTGAATTTCCTGGATTTTCTGAATATTCTTTTGGCTTTTCTTTAATGCAAAATGTGAAATGAAGAATATAGTAAATAGAAAATGGTAAAAAGTAAAAATGTTAATTCAACAAAAATTCACCAAAGGTTCCAAAAATATCTGAGGGCTCCCCTCAGCTTGCTTAAGGCGGTGGGTAACCTGGATTTATAAAAATATTAATTAATCAAAGATAATCATGGGTAAAAATCTCAGGGTAAAACGGTAAAACAATTTGGTAAAAATATCTGTAGATCATCCTGACCCAAAATTTTTATATTGCCGACATCAAAACAGTATCAACATCCTGTAAAAATATTAAGAATTTACTAAATAATTTTATAATTTTAAAAATTCAAAAACAGTGAATAAATAATCTGGAAAACAGTAATGTCAGAATTTATAAAATTTAAATATTAATAATTAAAATCTGTAATTTTTACAGAAGGTGTATAATGTCATTTTAAATCATCATAAAAAGTTTTGTAAAATAATAACTTCATTTAAATCGCAAATTAAAATAAAAACAGAATAGGCAATGCAGTAACTGTTGCAATGTCAGAATTTTATAAAAATCATCATGCATCATAAAATGTCGAAAATTTTTCAGGAGGCTGGTAATATCCTTGCCGACCTATGGTAAAAATTTCATAAATTTTCGTGCCCGTTTGAACGTTGAAATTTCCGTTGAAATCCCGTTCGGTCGTGAGGCTTCTCCAGAGTTCTTTTTCTCTCTCTCTGACGTGTGGGCCCGGGCTGTCAGTGAGCCAGCTCGGCCGACAGTCGCTGCCACCTCGCCCCCACGCGTCAGCGACTCAGCCGCGTCTTCTTCTCCTCTCTCCCGCTCGCTCTCTCCCGCGCCGACGCCGCTCTCGGTTCTTCTCGCACCACGCGAACCGCCTTCCTCTCCCTATATAAAGCCCTCTCCTCTCGTCGCGGCCCGACCTAGCCGTGCCCTCGCGGCCATTCCGCCGCTACTTTGGTCATCGTCTCCAATTCCGTGAAACCGCAAAGAGGGCCAAACGCCATATTTTCCACTCACCATTTCATCCCAATCCGTTTCGCTGAAGCTTCCTCGTGCCTCTGAAGTCCATCCCGAGCCCCTACGAAACCCATTCTTCCCGGCGAGCTCCTCCGCGCGTTTTCTTCCGCCACCACCGCGCACGGTGAGACCTCTATTCCGCCGCCATTCTTTGAACTAAACCCATAAATGGGATCCTCAAGTCCACCGATGCTTTTGGTAGTGATCTTCAAGCTCGGAAAGGTCTCGTTTTGCGAGAACGCCGGTGGCCGTGAGCTCCGCCGCCCCTCTCCGGTGGCGTGCCGCCTCCGCCATCTCCTACCAAGCGCCACCACCCAAAGATGCGCACAAGTGTCTTTGAGCATGAATCCGAACCCATTCCGTGATTCCGCCGTGCCGCCACGGCGAAGCTCGTCTTGCCGCGGATCTGCTCTGGGTCACCGCTTGCGGCCCGACTTGTCGGCAGGCGTCTGGTTGCGCCACCATGACATGCGGACCAGCATTGTCGGCAGCAGCGCAGGCCATCATGTCAACCTGCTGGCGTCGACCAGCCTACAAGAATACAGATCGGTCATTGACCGATGGGCCCGGCTTTGTCGGCGCCTCAAGCGCTGTTCCGCTCAAATGGAAAGCGCGTTTTCAGCGTGCAAGCGCACTTTCCATTTTCGCAATTTTCGATTTTAGTATTTAATCAAAACCTAGATATTCATTTAGCCATAGCTTTTGAATCACTTAACAAAATTTGATGAAATAAATTTCTAAATTCATCTAAAATCCAGTAGATTTAGAATATGCAAAAATATTTCAGAATTGAATTTTATTTGAAATTCGAATTTAAATTCAAACAAAGAGTTAGGAATATGTCATACATGGAAATTTTGCAAATAACCTCCAAATTTAGTAAAATAAATTTTATTAGAATTCTTGTAATCTCAGGAACCAGAATCTGTAATAATAATACTTAGGGTGTGTTATAAGAAAAATTTAAGTTATAAAATGGATAGTAAATAATGCAATAATGGCTTAAATAAATCATATCTTTAAATTGCAAAAGAAAAATAAATAAAGCATGTAGCCATTCCTGAATTGGTGAAATTATTTTATTTTAATATTTCCATCTGATTTCTTTTTGGCCTCATTGAAATTTGGTATTTATTCTATGTCGCCTTCGACGTGTAGAACCCGATTAACCCAGACATTCGACGACCAGGAGTTCGAAGTCGAGGAAAATCAGCAAGGCAAGCAAATTCCTTTGATCATGTTGAACCCAGTTTTATAAATGTTTTCATTAATTGCTGTACTGCATACTTTATTTTATTAAAGTCAGCTATATTGTGGAAGCGGTAGTTGTACTGTAGCTACATAGAATTTCCTTGATAAGTAGAAAATTGTGATCCTTGAAAACCCTAGATTAGCTTAGACAATATTTAATGTCAATCTGGGTTACTCACATTAGTGACATGCTTAGCCGAACTATAATGAACATAAAACTGTGACTTGGTTAAATACCTTGGTTATGACATTTAGATGGGTATGACTATTTTTGTGGTTGGTATTTTGGTTGGAAAATGAAAATAAAACTATGGTTTAGATGCGGGCAATTATTGGCAATAGCCGTGTGTGCATGTTTTGCACGTAGAATAGGGTGGAGATTATTGCCCGTGTCGGATTAAGGACCGAACTATGAGTTGTTTTCAAAGCCAAGAAAATTCATACAACCACAAGTGCTTTGGTATGGGACAGCTCTAACTTATTAAGTTGTTTAAAACTAGCTTTGCACTTGGAAGGCCGGAGTAGTACGAAATGCTTAATGAATTGCTTGACGGACGTCCACACCGAGGTGATCATGGATTAAACGTCTACCAATATAACGATGTACGCCATATTGTGGGTAGTTCCATCATTTCTATGCTCGAGTTCTTATTCCACAAAATGGGTTTGTCGTTATCGTCTTTGGTGCAAAGTTAGGTTTAAATAATGTAATGAGCTTATAACATGACTCTCTGCGGACACCAAAGGAAGTGTGCAAATATCGATTGCTCAAAGAGTCACCATGTCTTGTGGGAAAGTCAGATACCTCTGCAGTGTAAAACTAATCGATTAGCGCGTCATGATCATGGACACTTGGTAAAGTCATCACATAGTTAGCTGTTTTGCTTATTTTCATAAAATGTGGTTTCTACCATGCGTTGATAATATTCCACTTGTGTTGGTGGAATGATTTTGGATATGGTCGTTATACCTAAGCGATTGTGAAATATTGATGTTACTTTTACGTTACTTGAATTTACTTGCTTTTACTTAAATCCTGTTTTACAATCTACTATTCTGTATTTACATGTTAAAAACCAGCTTTATGCAAATTAACCTTAATAGCCTTTCTTTGAAATGGCCTGCATGTATTTTAGGTCTTGCATAAGTCTTGCGAGTGCGTAAGTACTCAACTTGCCATCGTTGATATTTTTAGGTGAAGGGACAGATTTCCCACTTAATCTTACGTTGATGCAGATACGGGAATTTAACGATGACTTTTTCTAAGGATTTTCCTCATCGGTTGCACGTGGGACAATGGGTTAAAAGGCATACTACAGAATGTTGTCTCCATCGCAGTTTTACTTTTGGTATTGTAAAAAATAATATGTAATCTTACTTCATTGTGTAATAAAGTTTGTGTATGACTGTGATAACAATTTGTATTTGTGCGCATTAGCTATCGATCATGGGACTAGTATCTTGATGCACATGGTATCCATTTTTGGTATTGATTTATCAAAATGGGGCCTCACAATGTGTGTTCATGCGTCGTGTGCATATGTTTGATTGAGTCTGCAGCTTGCGCGTCTGTTGCGTGGAGGAGCGCATGCGCTTGTATGCATCATGTGGAGAGCAACTCATGAATGGCGGGAGGATTTCTCTCGTGCGTGCGAAGGAAGTCCGGGTCTTGTGGATCGTGGGATGCATATATGGTGCATGCAGCAGGTTGTTCATTAGCTAGGCTATAAATTCACCTGTATTGATCGTTTCAATACACAGAGTTGCAATAGAGAACCGGTGTTTGGGCGCCGGGGCGTTCGTCGCCATTACTGAGTGTGCAAGCTACTGTTCATCTTCTTCCTTGTGTTCGTGAGTGTTCGAGCGCCCAGAATTTCCTACATTTGGTATCAGAGCTGTAAGATCCTGCCTGTGTGCGGCCATGACGATGGTTCCTCACGGTGCTGGCGGGAGCACGGTGTCAATGTCGTGCCAGTCTCTGTCGCCGGCGAGCTACACCGCGTGGGCGATCAAGGTTGAGGCAATCCTTGACGCCCAAGGTCCGTGGGAGGCGATGGCTCCGCGACGGCGGCGCGGGGACGCATCGCAAGAACAAGATCGCGAGGGCGCAACTTCTCCAAGCGTTGCGGAGGACATCCTCATGCAGTCTCGACGAAGACGACGGCGAAGGAGGTTTGGGACACCTCAAGACAAGGTTCGTCGGTGCGGATCGTGTCAAGGCAGCTCGTCTCTCAACTCTCAGGACGAAGTTCGACAAGCTATGCATGGAGGAGAGGAGCCGCCGGACGACTACGCCGGCAAGATCGGCGCATGGCGGCAAGGTACGCCACCTTGGCGCAACGCCGATGACGCCGCCATGGTGAAGAAGTCGCCGACACCGTCCGGATCGGCTCTATCCTGCCGTCGCGGGCATCGAGCAGTTCTGCGATGTGGACAAGATGGCGTTTGAGGAGGCGCTCGGCAGGCTGAAGGCATTCGACGAGCGTTCCCGACGGCGCACTCATGCTGGCGGAGAACGACGAGATGACCAGCTCCTGCTCACGGCGACCGAGTGGCAGGCTCGACAGAGATCGAAGTCGTCGATCGGGAAGTGCTTCAATTGCGGCATTCGGGGCCACTTCGCTCGGGATTGCCGCAAACCGAAGAAGGAGGAGGCCCTGCTCGCCAGCACCGACGAGGAAGCGACGCTCCTGTGAGTGCGGGACGGCGACGCTGGGTTTAGGGAGAGATTGTTAGAATAAACCCCAGCGCTGCGCGCGTCAAGGAGGGTGTTGGCGTGTGTGCGTCGTGTCCGAGTCGTTCGGCGATCGGTGCAGCTAGCTAGCGCATGTGTGTTCATGCGTCGTGTGCATATGTTTGATTGAGTCTGCAGCTTGCCGCGTCCGTTGCGTGGAGGAGCTGCATGCAGTTTGCATGCATCATGTGGAGAGCAACTCATGAATGGCCAGGAGGATTTCTCTCGTACGTGCGAAGGGAAGTCCGGGTCTTGTGGATCGTGGGATGCATATATGGTGCATGCAGCAGGTTGTTCATTAACTAGGCTATAAATTCACCTGTATTGATCGTTTCAATACACAGAGTTGCAATAGAGAACCGGTGTTTGAGCGCCGGGGCGTTCGTCGCCATTACTGAGTGTGCAAGCTACTGTTCATCTTCTTCCTTGTGTTCGTGAGTGTTCGAGCGCCCAGAATTTCCTACAGTTCCTGGCCACCATGTGCGGCGTCGGCGGGACACTGACGGCGGTCGATAACATGGGGCAGATTGGACAGTCGCTGGGGTACCCGGCCAAGAGCGTCAACACCTTCGTCTCCCTCGTCAGCATCTGGAACTACGCTGGCCGCGTCACCGCCGGCTTCGCCTCCGAGGTCTTCATGGCGCGCTACAGGTTCCCGCGGCCGCTCATGCTCACGATGGTGCTCCTCCTCTCCTGCGCTGGCCACCTCCTCATCGCCTTCGGCGTGCCGCGGTCCCTCTACGCGGCGTCCGTCATCGTCGGCTTCTGCTTCGGTGCGCAGTGGCCACTGCTCTACGCCATCATCTCCGAGGTGTTCGGGCTCAGGTACTACTCCACGCTTTACAACCTGGGAGCCGTGGCCAGCCCCGTCGGCGCCTACGTGCTCAACGTGCGCGTCGCGGGGCGCCTCTACGACGCCGAGGCGGCGAGGCAGCATGGCGGGAGCCTGGCAGGCCACGGGGACAAGACGTGCATGGGCGTGCGGTGCTTCAGGAAGTCGTTCCTGATCATAACGGCGGCCACGACGGCTGGCGCGCTCGTGTCTCTGGTGCTGGTGTGGAGGACGTGGAGCTTCTACAAGGGCGACATCTACGCCAAGTTCAGGGATACGGCGGTGGAGGGGTCGGCAGGCGGTGATTCGGTGGCGGAGCAGCGACCGGAGGAGGAAGAGTCATCGGGGGTCAACGGGAGGAAGGAATAATGTCCATAGGGGGGCGTGATTCAAATTTGTCATCGTGTCTGCGCCAAACATGACGTGGAGCGGTGCATACGTCGATTCCTTTATAACATCTGCCTTATTTGACTGATTCAGTTTCCTCCTCTATTCGAGATTTTGATCCCTAGATTATATATATGTAACACTGTAGTCGTATAGTTTACAATATCTCCTCACTTCATGCGTCTTTAGTCTTTCCTACAAAAGTTTTACATGATAAATTCTCGTCTCCTTTTTATTTACTTGATCCTCTATTTTTGACTAATGTTATAAAGGAATTGCTAAAAATTTGTCATCTGTTTTTTTCTTTGATTTCAGTCACTTTCTTGTCCATCCGATCGCATTTAGATAGGTGATTTGAATCATTTATTTTCTATTAGGATTCACCAATCCCATTTTTCTTTGTCTAGGTTAGAAAATTTATTTTTTATTTTTCTCTGTTATTCATTTATTTTCTATTACTATTCATCAATCCTATTTTTCTTTGTTTAGCTTAGAAAATTATTTTTTATTTTTCTCTGTATAAAAAGTTACATGTATTGAGAAAGAGAAATTTGACTGATTTAACAAAAAAAAAATCAGACAAATGTTAAGTAGACATTCCCTGTATGCATGATGATGTCATCCCTACACAAAGTGCTTTCTGCTGTTCACAAAAGAGAGCTGAAGGAAGAGTGCCTCCAAGTAGCTAATCAACAAACAAGATAAAGGGGTTATTTATTTGAAGGACAAATTAATGGAAAACTAAAACAAAAACGTATTGCAACTCATAGCAGGGCAAGTCAAAAATAGAAATAAAGCACCATTAAATTTATTCATACTATCATAAGTTGGAAATACATCAAACTTCACTCAAAATTAAAACAAACTAGATAGCCACACCAAAGATAGCAAAAGAAAATAAAAACAAACAGAATTGCAAGCATTCTTGCTTGCATGGTCTGTCAGCTAGAAACGGAAGACTATATCAGAGACTCCATTATTCTCCTGCTTCCAGGACACACCAACTGTCAGCTTCCCTCCATTTTCCCATTCACATGCAGCCTCACAAGCATCCACCAAACTCCTCTTTGGCCTCACATTTGAGTACACCAGCAGCTTCCCTGCCCCCTTCACCTTCAAAGTCACCTCACTGCCATTGCTGTAGTCCACGTCAACAATGGTGCCACCACAGTTCAGCTTGTTGACCAGCCCGATCGGTGCGAACTTCACGCCGACATCGCCGATCATCGTGACCGGAGCAAATGTGAAGAGCTCGTATGAGGTTGGCTGGAGGGTGAACTGTATTGGCTCTGACTGCGGTGTCATCAGGAATAGCTCTTCCGATCGGCATGTGTAAACTGCATACTCTGCAGCGCTGGCCATGTCAGAGGTGTCCTCCCTCTGGCCCCACTCGACGTCGGCTGGCCGGGCATTGCCGGAGACCGGCTTGTAGCAATGCGAGTAGCCTCGGACACGGTGCTCGGCTGGGTCCCACCCTGCTCCCTGGCAGTTGAATGCCCCAATGACCCCTCCAAACTGCAAAACAGGACCGTTTCAGAATTCAGATGCATGTCACATACTAGTAGTACTTGTCAAGAAGAAGAATTCACGAACTGCACAAAGATACAGAATTGAGACATCCATGAAGAAAATGATGTAATCTACACAGCTAGAAACACTACAATAAAAAATACATGTAGCTCACCTTGTTCAGGTTCCAAAGCTTTAGGACAGTCTTATGATCAAAGAGAGGATTCTTGAACAGACAATCCCTAGTAGGGAGCGCGTAGTGCAGGCACCTGGGCACAGTGCCATCAGCGAAGACGAGCCTCCTGAGCAGATCGAAGTCATGACAGCCGAGCGAGTCGCTGACGTAGACCGGACCGCCGCAGATTGCACGCGAGGCTGCGTGGAAGGCGGCGCAGGCGTGGTCGGACTGGAACATGTCCCAATCCGGCCGGATGAACTGGCCCATCCACAGGCTGTTGTAGGAGCAGTTCACCATGTGCGCGCCCTGCAGCCAGTAGACGCCCATGGGGTCGCCGTTGGGGTCATCGAACCAGAAGTCGTCGCCAGCGCGCGCCATGGCTGCCTGTCGTGTCCCGAGGAAGAAGAAGTCGTTGCACTGCTGCATGCTGGCGATGATGCCCGTGCCGTTGAAGTTCTTGGCGATGGACTTGGAGAGGCCATCATAGTACGCCTTGGCGAGCTCGACGCGGCCGCCGTGCTCCTCGCAGACGTACTCCAGCGTGTGCATGACGTCCACCTTCACGCCGGTCACGCCGGCGCCGGCGAGGTAGGAGTGCATGCACTCGTAGAGGTCGCCGGCCTGGTCCGGCCGCACCAGTCCTATCCCACCCTCGATGATTCGGTCCACGGCGAGGTCTTCCATGGTGCCCGCCAGGCCCGGCGACAGCCGCGCTGGAGCGACGCGGGCGTCCAGCTCCGTCGCGCCCGGACGCACCCCGCCCCACCCGCCGCACAGCGCCTGCCACACGTACACGTCGTCCAGCCCCGGGAACCTCTGCCTCATGTCCTTCAAGAATGCTTTTAACCCTACCTCGCCGTCGCCATCTCCGTCCTCGCCTAGCTTTGCGAGAACGTCCCCTCTCTTCACGAGCAACTGATCGAGCTCTCGCCGCAGATGTTCGATCTTTGCGTCAAAACGAGACAGATCGGTGGCGCCGCCCTGCGCTGCCTTCTTCTTTGCCTTCGTGGCGGCCTCCACCTCGGCGGCCTTGCGCACGACGATCTTGGGCATGCTCTTGTCGTAGAACTGTTCCGGTGGGCAGCGCAGCAAGGCGCCTTCCCTGTACCCGCGGAAGCGCGCGCACTCATCGAAGCGGTAGAGGCGCGTAGTCATCTGGTCGCCGCCGAGGACAAGTCCCGGTGCGTCCTCCTGCGGCGGGTCGTCATCGCGGTTCACGCTCTGCCAGCCGTCGTCGATAATGATGAACCGGGGCGGCACACCGGCGCCGGAGAACTCGGAGACGCCCTGCCAGACGCCGGCGGGATCGACGGTTAGGTAGGAGGCATCCCACGTGCACCACCCGAACCGGTCGGCCATTGGCGGCAAAGCCTTCTCCTGTATCAACCTGCGCGCGCGTTCCAGAAAGTTAATCAAGGAAGATTCACAATGCTCGAGTGAAAAAAAATTACCAACCTGAACGTGCCAAGGTGCACCCTGGCGGCCAAGTAGGCTTCCTGCATGACCGTGTAGGGGTCGTCGCCGGCGTGCACGTAGGCGATGCGGCGAAAGTCCGTCGCCGTCACGGCCGTCGACCCGCTCTCCGCGCAGACGACGACGCCATCGTCCTCGCCGGGGAAGATCGCCGACCGGAAGCTCCCCTGCACGAGGGGGAGCACCAGGACGTAGCCGCCGCCAGCGCCGAGCTCGGGGACGTCGAGGAGCACCCACTGCGTCTCGGCCTGCAGGTCCCGGCCGCGCTCGCCGGCCCACATGGTGCTCCACCACGTCTTGAACCGGAACACGCTCAGGAACCTCCTCGTCATCGGCGCCACCCCGGCGAGCCGGCCGACGCAGCACGCCGCGCGGTCTTTAGCCTCCGGCGCCGTGAAGCCCAGGAACGCGCCGCGGTGGGCGCCGGCTATGGCCTGCTTGACCAGGTGCCCCGGCGCGTCGGACGACGAGTGGTCGAACGCCGAGGCGAACGGGGTTAGTGTGACGTTCTCCGGCACGCCGGAGAGGAGGACGGCCGCGCCGCCGCAGCCGACAGTGAGGTTGCCGTCTTTGAGGGAGAAGAGGTTGGACAGTGGGTTGGCATTGTTGGCTGTGGTGGTGACCTTGGGTGTGGCTTTTGACTCATTTGGTGGCGCCATTGGGAAATCAGCAAGAACAACTCTAGACAATGTTCAGAGCAACTAGATCGAGTTAGAACTGAAGGGATGGTTGCGCATGATCGTATATATATAGAGGCAAACAAGGGATATATAGAAATATATAATCCCTAACGTACGTGTGCAACAAGAATGGATAATTTGGAAGATAATGAGCCGTTCGTGTACAAAGAGAGAAATGCACAAATAATATCCAAATTAAACCGATTACGTGCTACAAGAGTCTGCATGAGATATGGAAACTAATTATCCCTTGCCTATCAGGAACCGATCGCATGCGATCTGTTTGCACCAAAATTTATCAAGTCTGGTCAAAATCGGCAATAAAGTCAAAGATACGGAATTAACGGACAGGATGAAAAGGTTTGGAGATATTTTGGTAACGGCAAGATCTTTAAGGAAATAACTGTCCGAGATAAGGCCGATATGGATCAAAACTTAAAACGTGTTGTAGTCGGACACGATCGGTCGAAGGGTATAAAAGAAGGACCAGAGCAAGCTGCGAAAAAAAACAACACAATACAATCAACCGCTTTTACTTTTTCTACTTTTTCCTGTCGACTAGAAGTAGCTTTTGTAACTTAGTCTTTGTAACTCAGTTTCGATCAATAAAGTTGCGCATCGCCGATTGTTGATCATCCTCAGTTACGCCCCAGGTTTGATTTATTTTGACTTTGTTGCGCATCGCCTTCTTCAGAATTGATCTACCTTTATCCTCTGATTAGCTTTAATCAGCTAATTAGACTTACCCTGTTACTTTGATCTTAATCGGCTTCAAGCTGATTGAGTCTAAGCTGATCGATCGTTACGATCGGCTTTTGAGTAAACTTTATATTTTTACCTTGTCGGTTACAGGTCAAATCGACTGGCACGCTCTGAACCCGGTGTTCGTCTGGTGTACTGCTGTCAGAAACCCTACATCAAGTTTTTAACGTCAACACGATCCTCATTCGATCGCATGTTCGACGTGCAAGGCAATTAACGATCCATTGCCTAAAAGGAATAAATTAAAAAGAACTCACTGGGTAATTCAGATGGTAGTGTCCTCAAGAGAAGAAGAATAATTGTTGAAGCAAAGAAGCTAGCTACCATGCAAAGTTCAGAACAAAGTTTAGGCAGCGCAAAGGAGACAAGTCTTGTGAATTGGATCAGAGAAACTCCTACCAAGATAAGAAGAAAGATCCAACACGCCGCTTAAAGAAGATAAGGCCCGCTGATGCGAAGAAGATTGCTGAGTTCAGAGCAGGGTATGGCTCTTGTGCTAGGCTGCTAGCTCTCGAGATGTTTCAGCTCAGGACAAGGTGAAATTCGCGTGTGCAATGGCCAATGGGGATATATACGGGCAGGAGGGAACAAAAAAGTGTAGGCTCTGAATAAGCAAGAAGTGTATAGAGTTGTATATATGTACTAGCTAGTAGTATGCAACAGCTGAAGAGAGCACTTCGCATTTGTAAGACGGCAGCTGTCAGCTGAATAGTGTAGGCGAGCTGCAAACCTGTGACGAGATCAGCATACATATGCTTGTTCCAGATCAAGAAGAGACAAAATTCGAAGGGAGCAAAAGAGAGTTGGATTTGTGTTCATCGTCGTTAGACGAAGCTGAGCGTGGTCGGCAAAGTCGCTACTTACAGTTAGGACACCAACCCAAACCTGGATAGAAAGGTGCATAAGATTCTGATGATTTTATTTATTTATTTATTTATTTATTTTGGTGAAGAACAAGACTACCGTGTTGTACTAATCATCTGTCTCTCGTGTTATGTCCCTGTTGCATTGGTGTAACAACATGATTATTTTTTAGCAGAAGTCACTCTCGCTATCTGTATCTGTGTCGCCGCACCTAACTGTGCTACTAGTTTTTTTAGGGACCATGTTTTGAAAAATGCAGATAAGGAAACATTTGCAAGTTCGGAGACTACGAAGACAAATTAACTTCAATCCTGCCCACTTCTTCCTTTTTTGATAGGTAATCCTTGTTGAGGAACCTCGCTATCGAATAGTTCGGGGTTCCCGAACAGATCTGAATTGAAGAACAGAAGAGAGAGAGACACGTGTTTAGGGAGAGCGAAAGCGGAAATTCTTTATTGCTAATGAATTACATATAGGGGACCCTCCTCCTTTTATAGCGCTCTCTAGGGTTTTGGCTAAGGGATCACATGGGCCTTCCAATGGGCTATTAGGGTTTCTTAACACTCCCCCTTGGGCCCTTTGCCGCGAGATGCATATGCCTCATTAAAACTCCAGAAAAACCCAGTGGGAAAAATACTTGGAGAAAGAGTACATAGCATACGCTTACTATGTTGCACGAATTGCCTCGTTAAAACCTTATGCAAGAAAACTTCATGAAAAACTTGCTAAGGAAAAAGAGTACAATTCTCCCAACTTCAAATGCTAATCTTCGAGATTCATGTTGGGTATTCATAATTCATGCTCGAGATTCATGTGGGAGTATGTGAAATATCTCCCCCTGAAATCTGCACTTCTCTAAGTCTCATCATCCCAATTCCTTTCACGCACCTTTCAAAGGTAGATGCTGGGAGTGATTTAGTGAACAAATCTGCAAGATTTTCACATGACTTAGTATGCAATATCTTGATCTCGTTCATCTTATGCAATTCATGAGCATAGAAGAACTTGGGGTTGATATGCTTCAGAGATTGCTCTTCACATAACCCATCTGTGCTTGGGCAACACAAGCTGCATTATCTTCATAAATTATTGTGGGAGTTTGCTCAATGTTCAAACCACATGACTTCTGGATGTGGTGAACCATTCTTCTGAGCCATGCACATTCACGAGATGCTTCATACAAAGCGATGATTTCCGAGTGGTTTGTCGACGTCGAGACAAGAGTCTGCTTAGACGACTTCCAAGAAATTGCTGTTCCTCCACATAGGAAAACATAGCCGTTTGGGACTTGCCAAGATGCGGGTCCGATAAATACCCAAGCATCGGCATAGCCAACCAAATTCAATTCATTATTTCTTCTGAAAAACAGACCAAGGTCTTTGCTTCCTTGGAGGTAACGGAAGATGTCCTTGATCCCTTTCCAATGCCTTTTGGTGGGTTCTGCCTGCATCGAGCTAGCAAATTCACGTGAACGCAATGTCCGGTCTAGTGCTATTCGCAAGGTACATGAGCGCTCCAATTGCACTCAGATATGGGAATTCTGCTCCCAGGACTTCCTCCCCCTCTTCTCTAGGTCTGTATGGGTCTAGGTCTGCTTGGAGTGACCTTCCGACCATTGGAGTCTTCGCAGGATATGCTTTTTCAAATCCAAACCTTTCCAACACTTTCTGTGTGTAGGTTGATTGATGTACCAAGATTCCTCCTTGGACATGTTCAAGCCGCAAGCCTAAACAAAACTTGGTTTTACCCAAATCTTTCATTTCAAACTCGGACTTCAAGTATGAGCATGCCTCTTCAATTTCTTCATCCGTCCCAATGATGTTCAAGTCATCTACATAGACGGAGATTATACAGAATCCATTCGGGATCATTGTAGATAAACACACATGGACAATCTTATTTGTTTGTGTAGCCTTTCTTGCAGAGAAAGTCACTTAGCGATTGTACTACATTCTTCCCGATCGCTTTAGTCCATACGTTGATTTCTCCAATTTCACACTGTACAGGTTTCTATTTGCTCCATCTTGGTTCGGATAGGAATTCTTCCGGTATTTTCATGTATATCTCCGAATCCAAGTTTCCATACAGGTATGCTGTGACAACATCCATTAGCTTCATTCTCAACTTCAAGTTGACTGCCATTGAGATCAAATATCTAAAGGTAATTCCTCCCATGACCGGAGAATAGGTTTCTTCATAATCAACTCCAGGACGTTGAGTGAAACCTTGAGCTACAAGCCTAGCTTTGTACCTTACAACTTCGTTGTTTTCATTTCTCTTAGAACAAAGACCCATTTGTGACCTACGGGTTTATATGGGGAGGTGTGCGGCATACGAGCTCAAACACCTCTCTCTTGTTCGGAGAGACTAACTCGCCGTGATTGCCTTTTTCCATTCTTCCCAATCTAGCCTTTTCTTGCACTCGCAAGAGATGCGTGCTCGGGATCATGATCAATGATCGAGGCAATCTTCTTTGCAAAGTATGCATCAACGTTGGCTGTTGCTCTATTCAGGGATTCTCCTGTTATTACAAAGTTTATGGCCATTTCTTCATGGGGTGCTTCATGCACTTCTACTTGCTCTTCGCTGCTTTTCCCTATCGCAGGAGCAAGTTCCTTTAGCTTTTCATCGCCTATGTGTGCGCACATTATTTCCGTGACTTCTGCGATGGAAGATTCAAGTGCTGAATTGCCTTTCCCATTGGCTTCTTTCCGTGCTGTCTCAACTGGCTCCCCTTCTTTCCTTGGGGCATTTTCGTGATTGGTTGTGGTAAGTCCTCTCGCCCAGTTTTCTCTAGACGTCTCCGGGTACTTTGGGTTTGAGGAGCCAGATTGCCTGCTCTTTTTCTTTGAGGCCTCTGAACAGGTTGAGGGATATCTTCTATTTTCTTTGGTATTTCCACCCTCTCTGGTGCATTCCTTGCGGGTACAAAAATGATCAGGCAGTTCATTTGCTAAATTCTGCAAATCAATTATCTTCTGGACTTCTTGATTTGCTTCATTAGTTCGGGGGTCATGTGCGGGGATCGCAGTGGAATGCCATATGATTTCTCGGCATTTTTCATCCAAAGGTTGATTTCCTCCCCCTAATGACGGGAAACGATCGTCGTCAAAGATGCAATCAGCGAACCGGGCTGTATGCAAGTCTCCAGTCATGGGTTCCAAGTACCTGATTATGGATGCACTCTCATAACCAACGTATATCCCAGACTTGCGGAGAGGGCCCATTGTTGTCCACGAGGGTGGTATAGGTACATATACCATACACCCAAACTTTCTAAGATGGGAGTTCTTCGGATGATCCGTGCACAAGCCGCATAGGGAATGGATGTTGTAGGCCGACGGTCCAAATTGATAAGAGCTGCTGCGTGCAGATGCGTGTCCCCAACAAGTGTTGGGCAAGTTACAACTCTGCAAAAGCGGTCTGGCAATGAACTTAATCCTCTTTATTAGTGCTTCTGCTAGTCCGTTCTGCGTATGAACGTGCGGTACAGAGTGCTCAACTGCTATCCCTGTTGCTGTGCAATAATCATCAAATGCCTTTGAAGTAAATTCTCCGGCATTGTCCATTCTAATGGACTTCACGCGATGATCAGGGAAAGCATTCTTAATTCTTATGATCTGCGAGATCAGCTTTGCAAAAGCGTGGTTCCTTGTTGACAATAAGCATACATGCGACCATTTCGAGGAAGCATCGATGAGCACCATAAAATATCGAAACGGCCCTGACAGGGGCTGAATCGGACCGCAAATATCCCCTGGATGCGTTCCAGGAATGCAGGGATTTCACTTTGCACTTTCATGACAGAGGGTCTAGTTATTAATTTCCCGGTGGCACATGCAGGGCACACAAAATCTTCATGATTCGGAAAATTTTTAACATTAATGCCATGACCTTGTGAGTTGTTTACTATATTTCTCATCATTCTAAGACCAGAATGACCTAATCTACCATGCCATAAAGAAAATAACTCAGAGCTTCTAAAAACAGTCTTCAAGGAAGTATACACTTCGGGTGCATGAATATTCGTGTAGTACAACCTGATTCATATGAGGGACATTTTTCTAATACCATTTTTCCACATACCGCGTGCTTCACAATGCACAAGTATTCTTTGCCATTTTCTTCATTGGTTTCTACGTGAAAACCATTGGCACGGATGTCTTTAAAGCTTAAGAGAGTACGTGTTGATTCAGGGTACAAAAGGGCTTCTTCAATTACCAAAGTTGTACCCATAGGCAAAATAATTGTAGCTCTTCCTGAGCCGATTACATATGAATCGCTTCTCGCGATCGTAGTAATCTTTCCAAATGTTCTTCGTGATCGATGGAAATACTTAGACTCTCTTAAGATGGTATTTGTTGTGCCACTATCAACAATGCATATCTCTTCCATTTGGGCGCTACGATTTCTAGATAAAAGAAATATAATTCTAATCGATAGAGGCAAAACAATCCAAATATTACTTGCAAAATGAAGAATATCGAATAAAGAATAAATTGCGATTTATTCATGAAAGAAGTATGCTCTTCTAGAGCTTACAATTCATTATTCAAAGAAATATTAACAACCATAATCTAAAAATGCATTAAATGAATCAAAATATGCATTAATTTTTGCTTCTATATCATCTGCAAGTTTTCTTCATTTGCCATAATTATGGTCGCAGACATCGATGTCCGTGCTATTCTGTGAGGATGAGGCAAGTGGGGTGTCTACATCCATGACATCATCTTCACCGATGTTGGCGGCGCGCTCTGTGGGCGTTTTCCTTTGCCTTCTTCTTAGCCCGATATGCGTTGATCGCTTCCTTTGATTCTCGACATATCTTCGACCAATGTCCCCAAGTGCCACACTTGAAGCACGTCTGTTCTGCTGTCCATACGGCTTGGCGTCGCGTCTTTTCTTTGTCATCCTCTTCACAGGGGCTTTGGACTTTCCTTTGGCCCGGGTCTCTCTTTTCACCTCGCTTGCCCTTCTTTCTATGAGTGGGCTTTCTCACCTTGTAGCTGTTGGCATTGACTTGATGCGGTGCCTCGTCCGGTGGTCATGCGAGACATAGTTCTTGCGTAGAACATCGTCTTGCGATTCCGCAACTTGCATTACATCAATCGGTTCGCTATACTCCTTGTATGCGCCCGACGATAGCTGCGTGCACTCTGGATAGCATTAGGGTGGAAGGTAGAGAGAGTTTCTCAATCTTCTCCTCATCGGTGATCTTCTTGCCACATAGGAGAGATTGGTACAAATTCTGCAAGCGTAATTGTACTCGCCACTGCTCAAGTCTGCAAACCTCAAAGAACCCAATCTTGCCGTGCTTGGGCAAGATGGTGTACTTGAGCTTTTCGAACCGCTCAAGTGCGGTCAAAGCTCAAGTGCACTCTCCTCACCATATATTCATTCTTTAGAGTGGTGAGAGGTGGTGCTTGAGAAAATGCGAGCTTGATCGTTCGCTCAATGGTGAGGTTTTGCGTCCCGCGAGGACCCTAGACCAATCGCGAGCGAGCTTCTTGCCCCAAGAACGATCTTCACGTCCGATGCCCAAGTGAGGTAGTTCTGACCGTGCGGGGCCAGTTCTTCAAACTCACGATTCACAATGCCAGACATCTGCATGATTTCAAAATTCTGATTTAGATTACTGCGTGTAATCTAATAGAAAAATGGTTGCAAAAAGCATAAGGTGCAGAAAAAAAAATCATATGCATTGCATTATTTAAAATAAAGCAACGGATTCAAAATTCATAAAGAAAATTCGAAAAACAGAGAAATAAAGCAAGAAAAATTAAAAACAGAGCCAAAAATCTTCTTGATTTTCTGGCAATTTTTCAAAATTTTCTGCAATTTTTCTCTTTTCTTTCTTTTTCTTCTTTTTTTAGTCACCGGCGCCTACCGCCTTCTTGGCCCACTGCCTTCTTGGCCCGCCGCCCAATCGCCTTCTTGGCCCGCCCGCCCACTGGGCGAACGCTTAAAACACGGGCGGCTAGGGTTCCACCCCTAGCCGCCATAGCTTCTAACTCATGCGCGGCGCGCCATGATGTGGCGGCCGGCGACGCGGCGGCATGCGGCCGGCGCAGCCTTCAGCCAGCGCGGGCGAGACGCCTGGCCGGCCGGCTGGGCGGAGAGCCGGGCGCGGCCGGCCGGCCAGCGTCAGCGGCATGCGTGGCCCGCTTGGGCCAAGCGCTCCGGTGCGAGGGAGCGGCGCCGGAGCTCTCTGAGGCTGGAGGTCAGGGCCGGAAGGCGAGCCAGCGTGCGGCGCGGAGTTCCACGCGGCGGCTGCGGTCGATGGCGAGCGGCGGCAGCGCGCCGGCCGGCCGCCGCTGTCTGTGGCGCTTGATGCGCGGCGCTGATCGTGGCGTGTTTGAACCGAGGATGGCGTCGCCTTGTGGCAATGCGACGGCAATGGCGGCGGCCAGCCGTGGCGTGGCGCGTGCCTTAAGGCGCTGCGCCCGGTGAAGCCGCCGTGGCGGGCGGCGACGGTGCCCGAGCACGGGGGCGTGGGGAACCGAGACGGCCGTCGGATGGCTAAGACGGCGACGCTGCCGAGCGGCTGCGTGTCGACGGCGTGGCGGCCGAGATCGCGCTTCGTCGGCGCATCGCGACGACGCGATCACTGCGACGTCTGGCAAGACCGCCGAGGCGGCGACGGGCCGTCGGCGACGCGCTACGTCTTGCGAGCCAAGACCGAGGCGTCCAATTTCCTTTTTTCGTGATGAACGATGCTGCATGTCAGTAGCTTCATGTCGGCTAGCTTCGAGCGATCGCCTTGTAGCCGTGCCGTAAGATAGATGCATGCATAGAAAAGTATCGATTAGATTCAAACGCTATCCACATTTTCTCACCTTTTCAAAACGATCTCAGTAGAGCAATTCGTGCGATAACGTGTTGAGGAACTCGCTATCGAATAGTCCGGTTCCCGAACAGATCTGAATTGGAGAATGTAAGAGAGAGAGACACGTGTTTAGGGAGAGCGAAAGCGAAATTCTTTATTGCTAATGAATTACATACATAGGGGACCCTCCTCCTTTATAAGCGCTCTCTAGGGTTTTGGCTAAGGGACCACATGGGCCTTCCAATGGGCTATTAGGGTTTCTTGACAATCCTACCCCTTTTTGGTTTCTCCAAGACATATGCAGCATGACTAACTGATTGGTTCGATTAAATAATTAGTAAAATAATTAATTAGCATAACAAACTGCATGATTCTCCCGGCCGAACCCACAGGTGATTGACGTGGCTAACAATTCAAGAAGTAGGGAGTACGCGGTATCTCTCTAATAACACATATACCCTCTACACATTTCTACAGATGCAAAGGGAGTATGTACGGACGTCTGAAGTATGCGTAGGCTCTGTTTGTTTAGGTTTAAGCTTTTTGGTTTATAGATTAAAGTCAGCTTTTAGGCTTAAACGGTTTAAAAGCTAACAGTTTTATATATGGTAGAGGTGGGTAATTTTATCATAACTTTAATGGTATTAGTCTAAAACTAATCCTCAATAAGCCAGAAAGTTCCTCTCCATTGGCTTTTGACTTTTAGTTATATGGAGGCTTATAGTTTTTAAAACCCAGATAAAAAGCTACCTATTTATTTAGACATTAACTTTTTATTTTTTAAACCAGTGAAAAAACCCAAACAAATAAGGCCGTAGTATATACTTAAGGAGTATCTGAGCTTTATATGATTGGGAGTATCTGAACTTGTTTTATGAATGGCAGTACGTGCACGGAGTATATCATCATATTTGGATCGAGGGAGTGCACTACTATTTTAGGACCTTATATGATTAAATCCTCTTCTATCTCAGCCGTTCATATCAGATCCAACGAATCAGATACTCTAGAGGAGAACGGACCACTGCCACCAACTCCTAATTAGAAGTAGTACTAGTTCGATGCCCGTGCGTTGCTACGAAAAATAAAATTGGTAACGAAACATAAATGTCAAGTAATAAAAGAAAATTGTTCTATAAGATCAAACATCTATTTCTTTCGATTACACAAGTTTTAATGGTTTCTCCTCCGGCATGAATTAAAACCAAATATATTGTACATAGTACATAAGGCATTTATGATATTAGAACATATTTAGAAATAATATTCTATTCTTGGTATACATCCTAGAAGATCTGAGAATAAACAATTATATTGCAACACGACTTAGATAACATTTTGATCAAAACCTTGTCTATGATGTAAAGAGTTCAAGCATCTCATTTTTTTCAATCCATAAGCAACTTCAACTTGTACATTCTTATTCATGTGAGATTCAAAGTAGACATAAGTAATATTAACAACATTAAAATGAGAGTTCACCTGTATAGGCTTTATAGATCCAGAAGAAGAAAAATCACGCCTAGAAATAGTGATCATTGTTTATAGTTCATACTTTCGTGTTTGTGCAGCTTAAAAAAATCATAGAACAGAAGCACAACTCCAGTTTTTTTTACTTGTATATACTGTTGTCATTTTGTGTGTACTCCGATTTGGCGGCCAATATAGTAATTTGCCTCACACAACTTGGTTAGAATTTTCAAACTGCACCGATTAATCAAGAATCGTGATTAACAAAAAAACCTTATATATATCGTAGAAGTAGAACATGTAGAGACAATCTTCTATCTAATAAAGTAAAGAAGCCACCATGTGCACAAGTTAAAAAATGTATTATTAAAAAAATCGGTTTCCAATTTACACGCATGCCTTCCATATGCATATAAGTAAAGCCATATATCGTAGCGCATTCTATGTATCTATAAATGAACGTGTAGATTTCTTTCTTAACAAATACGAGTCTTTACAAATTCCAATACATAAATCGAAAGAATGAAGAAACATTTGAAGGAAAGTAAAGAGAAACAGATCTCATCCAGCCAAAAACAAGTTCTCACTGGGTTTTGTGTAACCGTAGGAGCGAATCCTACTTGCCCATGTGTAACAGAAAAAGCATTAGTATCTTCATTTCCAAATATACAACAATGTGGATGGTAAAAGAATTGCAAACCTTTACATATTTCACACAGATCGTAACTATAGTACACGGATACGTACTTGTTCATTCCAAATTAAGAGTTCATTCCAAATCGGTGGGGTGTGTTGTCGGTGGAGTGGGGGTGGGGTAGGGGTAGGGGTGAAGAATGGACCGCCGCCACCAACTGGTAATTAGAAGTAGTAGAGATATAGCCTACGAATTTAACAGATTAAATACGTGGATTTCCCAGGCGCACGAATTTAACTCAGATTACCAGTTAAATTCGTGAGCTTGGCAGCAACCCACGAACTTAACTTAAATTCATGGGTACCCACGAATTTAATTGATTAATTTCGTCGAGTTAAATTCGTGAACTAAATTCGACGATTTGCCCACAAATTTAACTTAAATTCGTGAGTTTTGGCCTAAATTCGTGGGTTTCTGGCCCACGAATTTTTCCTGTTTCTTGTGGTGATATATATATATATATATATATAGTAAAAGTAATTGGGGTGAAAAGGTAGGCTTTCTAATCAGAAAATCTTCATCCTTCCTATTAGTAATTTTTTGGACTGAGCACAATGGTGTCTAGGCTCCTAGGCTATTAGCTATCGGATTGCATTAACATTCATGCGTGTAAAGTGAATATTTGTTGAGATCCAACCCGCTAAGAGCATTAGCCCTCTAATCAAGGGATTCATTCCATGAATAAGATTGGTGTGTCCGTCATTTGCTTGTCTTACCAATTAAAGAAGATTGCAATTTATTTTGATATTTTAAATTTTAACCGAGCTAGCTGTATAATTCTTCCCATAAAATACGACTTCAATGATTCATGAGTAAAAATTGTTATACATACCCCTAATTTCTTATATAGCATATGCTCTATTTATCTCAAGTATTTAGATAAGAAGATAGAAGCGATCCTCCATCTTGTTCTCCATACAAGCAACCCTCCATCTTGTTCTCCATACTCGTATACTAAAAAAACCACTACTTTTCACATACTCATGGATACTAGCATACTCAAAAACTACAAATTTGCATACTCACATATCTAGTTAGGAATTTGATTGTACGAGTATATATCCGTCTCAGTCTTCCTGTAACGATAATAATAAAATTGCATGCCTCATCGACTTTATACATGCCACATGAAAATGAAATGCCGTGCAAACTTCGTGTAATACTAATAATAAAATTGCATACCTCATCGGCATCATATTATATATTTTTTACCATTGCAAAAAACTTACACGTGTCATGTACATAAATGCAAGGTATATGTGCATAACTTTTCTTTTTAAATTTGGGGTATATCTTTTTCCTAATCACATATACCTCTTTTTCCTTCAAATCACATATACCTCTTTGTTTCCAATTTCACAACATGGTGCCGAGGTCATTTAAGTTTCTTCGATATATACGACTGGTTTCCGCACAATACGACTTCGATGATCCATGAGTAAAAAATGTTCTATATACCTCCAATTTTTCATACCCCATTTATATCAAGTATTTAGATCCAAAGATAGAGTGGCCCTCCATCTTGTTCTCCATACTCGTATACCCAAAAACCACTAGTTTGCATACTCACTTATCTAGCTAGAAATATGATTGTACAAGTATATGGCCACCTTACCCCCATGTAACACTAATAATAAAATTGCATACCTCATCGACTTTATACATACAACATGAAAATAAAATACCGTGCAACCCTTTTCTGACTAGACAACCATTCAAAGGAATAATCTCTACTACTTCTAATTAGGAGTTGGTGGCAGTGATCCGTTCTCCTCTAGAGTATCCGATTCGTTGGATCTGACATGAACGACTGAGATAGAATAGGATTTAATCATATCTTAGATGGAAGGATTTTATCATATCTTTTTAAATAGAAATATTATTTTAGCATATCTCTATTCACATATTCTTACTATGGAAGGATGTTATTCATATATCTTATAAATGGAAGGATTTTTGGATAGAAGGATATACTCACCATATCTTATAATACGGGAATTCTATCACATCATATCTAGAAATGCATAGATTAAAAGGAAAAAATTATGCAACCAAATCACGTGCCAATCACGAAGATGTCGGGGAGACCTGGCTTCCATCCGTCTGCATATGCTGCCTTTTGCTTTCATCTACTCCCTATTAGAGGGTACCCACTCTCATCTCCAGGAGGATAGGTCAGTCGGTAGTGGAGACACACGCAGACAGAGAAGAGAAGAGAAAGGCTATGTGCAAGAAGCAAGAAGATTTCCTGCAAGATTGCCTTCTTCTAATTAGGAGTTGGTGGCAGTGGTCCGTTCTCCTCTAGAGTATCCGATTCGTTGGATCTGACATGAACGACTGAGATAGAAGAGGATTTAATCATATCTTAAATGGAAGGATTTTATCATACCTTTTTGAATAGAAATATTATTTTAGCATATCTCAATTCACATGTTCTTACTGTGGAAGGATGTTATTCATATATCTTATAAATGGAAGGATTTTCTCATCATGTCCTGCATGGATAGAAGGATATACTCACCATATCTCATAATACGGGAATTCTATCTTATCATATCTGAAAATGCATAGATTAAAAGGAAAGAATCACACAACTAAATCACGTACCAATCACGAAGATGTCGGGGAGACCTGGCTTCCATCCGTCTGCGTATGCTGCCTTCTGCTTTCATCTACTCCCTATTAGTGGGCACCCACTCTCATCTCTAGGAGGACGGGCCGATCGGTAGTAGAGACACACGCAGGAAGAGAAGAAAAGAGAAAGGTTGTGTGCAAGAAGCAAGAAGATTTCCTACAAGAGGAAGGCAATAACTTTCTCCTCCTTCAATAGTAAGGATTGATATCTCTCTACTAATTCTATCCTTCAGAGTACTTGATTCGTTGGATCTAACATGAACGATTGAGATGGAAGAGGATTTAACCCGATAGTCAAATCTCTTCGGAGGAATAAACTTTTTCTACTATTGAAACATAACTAAAGTTAGTGTTCTTTGCAAATAAATTTTTTATCGCAAATTGAGTTTTCGTTGCAACGCACGGGCACATGACTAGTCAACGCATTAATAATTAGTATGCAACAAGATATAGAAACTATCATATTTAGTACTTGGCATCAGATTATATTTTTTACCGTTGCAAAAATTCTACACAAGCCATACATACATACCCAAATTTGTGGTTGCTTCTCTCCTTGTCAGCTAGTTCAAAGAATCAAATTAGTACATCCTATTAATTACTAATTATGGAGAAGCAAATTATGGTGCCGTATTGCTGATATAATGAGCACGATTGCTAATTCTTTCCAAATCAGTGAATGCTAACGAATTTACCCATTATATTTTATACTCATTACACTAGGGCGCATCTAAAAGTAATCCAAAGACAGCTAGGCATGGTGCTGGCCCCATGGTGTCCCACTAAACATCTATTGTGAAATATTTAATATCAAATGATACAAACTTGCTAATATTTGATGACCTGTAAGGATCTAGAACGTACTCCTATACAACATGGACCCTCTACTAGGTGCACTGCCCTGCCCTCTCCTCTCTAGAAGACATTTTGTGGGCCCATCTCAACTACTCTTGCTTCTTTTCCCAACCCTTTTGTGCTAAATTTCGTGATCCATCTCTGAATACTAGCCAGTGGGGCCATGCACCCACTAATTCAGAAGAACTTAAAGAGAATGTTGCATGGATGATGGATTAGTTGCTTTGCTAATCGCAAAGTGCCCTGACTCTTCTTTTTCTCCTTTAAAATTGGTCTCTTTTTCTCTTTTACCGTGGGATACTCCAGATCCGACATCTCAAAGACTCTTCTAATGCTTTTTATTTCATGCTTTTGAAACATTTTCCAGAAGTAGAACTCCCTAGAGACTTGTCCAAATATTTCATTGAATGAGAACTAAAGATTTCATATATAATATTAAGACAGGAAGCTCCTAGAGTTCATAGCCCTAGTTTTCGCGAAAAACTGTTCGAAAACCGTGAAAAACCGAACGGTTTGCAAATTTGAAAATTTTGAAATTTGGTCAGACGAGATCGCGAAAACCGTGGTTTTTGGAAGAAAAAAAACCGCCTGAGGTTGGGAAATTGGGGAAAAACTGAATTTTTTTTTGGGGAAAATGCAAAAAAAATATTGTAAAAAATGTAGAAATACAGGGAAGGCTAAAATTGAGTAAAAATGTAATAAATATATGTATAAGGTATGTGAAAACGTGAAAAATTCCAGTATGATCTCTTCTAAATTTGGAAAAAAAATTGACATGACCTTTGCTATATTTTAGAGAATTAGAAGTTGTAAGTTATGTATTTAGCAATAATATGTCAATAAATAATCTTTCATTGCAATACAACAATCATACAAGTGCAAAAATCGGCATTTACATAACTACAAAGCAAAATCATTCGCAATTTCACTACCATTTACTTATCAACAACATTTACATTATAATGCATTTAAATTGAAGTTGTGGAGTAGGCATAAGCATAGCTTCGTCGCTCTTCCATTGTCGCAAAAATGACATGTTCGACATACATGAACGGAACATCGAAAACCGATGACAGAAGGAAAAATGATGAAAATATAAGAATAAATTGAAAAAATTGCAAATTTTTTAAAAAATGTAAAAAATCCCAATTAATCTATAAAACACCTAAGAGAAATTTTTTAAAAAATAAATCATTTATTTCTTCTAAAAAATCTAAAACAGAAATTAATGAAAAGGAACAAATACACTGTCAAATTTTTATAAATAGTAAAATAATTTATTATATTCTAAAATTTTAATGAAAATATAAATAGTTCCAAAGGATCATGTACTAAAATTTTCATAAATATTAGACTTCATTTATTTCCCATATAAAATTAAAAACAGAAGATCATATACAATGATAATAACACTTTCAGAATTTTTAAAAATACACATATCTGATCATCATCTCAAAATTTTAAATAATCATTTTAATGACGTTATAACATCACAAAAAAAGTTTAAGAAATATTAGACTTCATTTTGTGCCCTAGAAAATAAAAATCAAGAGCATATATTGTGACAAGATATCGCTGTAATTTTTAAAAATGTACATATCTGATAATAATCTGAAAATTTTATAGAATCATTAGGATTACCTCAGGAACGCACAAAAAAAATTCAAATTTTTTTGACACATTTTGCTAAATTTCTTCAAATTTTTTTAAATTTACTGTTCATCTAACCGGTTTTTCCGAACGGTTTTAATTACCGAACCGGCTCGGTACGGGCGGTTTTCGCGACGGTTTTTTGAATCCTGGGCAGCTCCTTCTACCTGAGGCATATGATGGCTTTGCAAGCTCTCACACGTTGCCGCCTAATACATTGAGAGGCTTAAATATTTTATTTCAGCATATAGTTTAACAACTCAAATACTACACAAATTGGAATCACATCCATCCCACACAGTAGAATACAATGAAGAAAAATGAAGAATTGAAAGGTACCCCAGGGAATCAGACTATATACACTTCAATGAGCTCTTGAGTCTTACATCTTGATATGCCCCCGACTAGTATTACTTGGACACGAACATAGAAGTTGGAATCCGACTCGGATTTAAGGTGATCGATTAGGCAAAAAAGAATTAGACATGAGAAATGCTACTTGGAATCGAACACGGATGGCGGAATCCGACTCGGATTCAAAATGTTCAATAAGGCGGAAAAAATTTGAACACCAGTGTCTAAGTAACACTGACTCAGACACAACAGAGTAATGCATGCACGTCGAGAAGGCAGAGGAGGAGCAGAAATGGAGGATTTAAAGACAAACATAAAAGGGTTATGCATTTATACGCAATGAAGGGCTGTGAGGCAAAAATGTCAAGCACCTTACGATGAGTACAACATTGACCCCTTTGTTTCGGTACTTTGGCCCAAATCTTAGATACAGAGAGAGGATGTCAGAAAGTTTGTAGTGGTCCTATTGGATACAACTTCAGAAGCGCCATGCCATCATGGAGTTATGACCAATACTATGTCAGTGAACACTGTAGAGAACTCTCAAGAAGTTGTCTTTAGGCAGTTGTCGCAGGGACTAGGGCCGTCTTTGCACCTTTGCCTGTTGTAATGTTCACCAAAATGATCCAGAAGGCTTTGCCTACGACATTCAGTCTGCAAAAGAAGAATTGTTCATAAATTGTTCAATGATGAAGAATTTTCAAGCACATGCTTCAAGTGAACCGCAGATTTACCTTCAGCTCGCAATATGCTTGCATTTTCTTTGCTTGCTCCATCGCAACCTTGAAGCTCTCGCTCTTGAAGTTATTTGCATTCCTCAGCATGCACACGACACGGCTGAAGTCTTTCTTCTGATATAGCACGACACAATGTGCTGGAAGATTGTCTCTTCCTGCTCGACCAGACTCCTGATAGTAGCTTTCTATCGATTTCGACATGGTGTTGTGGATAACAAAGCGCTGCATTGTGAAATATCAGAATGTAAGTTGCAGGTACCAACAAAAGTACAAGAGCATGTGCTGACATTGAAAATACGCACCACATCAGGCTTGTCTATCCCCATGCCAAAAGCTATGGTAGCACAGATGACTTTAACCTCCCCGCTGTGCCATTTTTCTTGGACACTTGTTCGCTGACGAGCCGCCAAGCCAGCATGGTAATGTGCACATTTTATCTTGTACTTCTCTCTCAAGAACTTGGCAGAGTCCGCACATTCATTCTTCGAAAGACAGTATACAATACCTGACATGTTCATGAAACGCTCTTTCAGGAGATCACCCAGCTGCTTCTGGGGAGTTCTCGTCTTGCCAATCACCTCATAATTGAGGTTCAGTCTGTCGAAGCTCATCTTGAGTATCACAGCATTAGGGATTCTCAAGGTTCCGAGGATGTCCTGCAGATTCCATCCAAATTACAATTTCCACTCCGAGCTGTAGTGCGGGAACAGGAGGAAAGTGTACCTTACGGACAGATTCAGTTGCTGTCGCAGTCAAAGCCATGATTGGAACTCTAGGGAAGTTCTGTTTGAGGCATCCTAGGCCTCGGTAATCTGGACGGAAGTCATGTCCCCACTGACTGGTTTATAAATGGAATTCAGTACTACTGTCAGGAAAAAGCTGCTTCTGAAACAATCATCAGGAACGTTGGGTTTAAGCATTACCTTACACAATGTGCTTCGTCAATGACAAATCTTGCTAGCAATCCCTATTGAAAGGCCCAGTTCAACATACATTTTCTCGGGTAAAATAAAAAAAAGTCAAGCTAATACAGAAAGTAGCATTTCAACAATGTTATAACATATTAGTACCCTCTGGTGTAAGCCTCTTAGGATCTCCATAAATGAATAGTTTCCTGCCATTCTTTCAGGAGTGACATATAGAAGTTTGAAGGACGGTGTGCCACTTCTGCAATGAGATGGGAATATGGGTTACAAAACAAACGGTGCATGATTTGTTTAATGCATACACTGCAAGGTATGCAGCACACAGGAAATTCTGCAATAAGGTACGGTAGAGATCAAACGACAAAGGGTACAGACATTAAATTATGTTTACCTAAGGTCTTGGATAACTTCAGATGCCTGTGAAGCAGTTTGCTGAGAATTCAAGAAAGCTGCTGGTATCCCAAACTTGAAGGTTAGTGCCACAATCTGATCCTGGATAAGTGACAATAATGGGCATACAACAACAGTAACGCCTGGGTGCAATGTTGCAGGGAGCTGCAAGAATAGTTATTCCAATGAAGTTTCCAGATCTTGACACCAAGCAATGCTGAACAAGTAGACATAATTTACTGACCTGATAACACAGGCTCTTCCCACCACCTGTTGGCATAAGTACAAAACAGTCTCTGTTATCCATTGCAGCCCTGCAAGCTTCATACTGCAGGGGCCTAAAGCTTTTGTTGCCAAAGATGACAACATTTGCAAACTTGATGTCATCTAGACAACAAAGCTGTTCATAACCCAGAGTTTCTCTCTTTTGATGAGATACATTCGGGATCGGATGCTTCTCTCTATTTGAAGTTGGAGTTGTTGATTCATACATATTGATTCCTTTGGTCACCTTCAAAAAATACATTTTTGAAACATAAAGATCAATGCCTATAAGACTAGCAGCAGAACGGCAAAGGCAAAACTACAGTTGTGTGGAAACCATAATAGTATGTTCACCTATTGTATTTATGAAAGCTCAATCACCTTATGCAACAATATTTTCTCAAGAAAATATCCATCACATTGCAAAGTAGAAAACGAAGATTGAAGTGACCAATAATGGCAAATCAGGATAAGTGGCTTACAGTAGATTTTGCTGATCTACTCTGCTGTTGAGAGATACTGGATTGTGCCTTCTTCTGGGTACCAAGAGAATGATTACAACGGGTGTCCATTTCATCCAATATTTCTAAATCTGAATCATCTGAGGAAAAGCTTAAAGTGTCCAAATTGTTAGGGGTATGTTGACTGGAGGAATCTGGATTTCTGAACAGAGGAGTATTCACAGCAACTCCTCTTTTCTCATCAGTTATACCTTTCCTCATCATATCATTTAAATTGCCACAAGCTTCAGTCTCTATCGCATTTAGGTCATCCCAATCATCAGTAGGTTGTGTTGCATCAGCCAGTGAAGCAAGGAAATCATCACCACAGTTCTCCACAGTGATAAAACCTTGGCCACCCTCACCTGTACCAGAAGAATAAACTATCAATCAGTGCCCGAACAATCTGAATAGACAGTTTAAACTCATGAGTTAGGTAACACCAACCAGAAGACAAACAATATAGATTGAAAAGCTAAACTAAATTAAAGCGAAAGCAAGAACATAGTATGGGCTGTGGAGGCTACAATGGGATGAAAAGCATCGCAACCCTCCACAGCCAATGGATATATGAAATGTTGGAAGAGGCATCCTGTGAAACTTAGCCCAAAACTAACCTTTATCCCGGTGTACTGAACAGATTTCATTGCTCCAAAGTTGCAGAAAGGGGCATAAAGACAATAGATAGGGACATTTGCAAAAGAACGGGTTTCAGTCAACGCCGTCCATCTCACAAATCTATCAATCCAAATACCCTTAAGATTGTTATTATGATCAAAATTCAATCTTGCATCATTGCCAACGCCGCAACACATGTCAAACGGAAAATAGAGCTAAAAATATCCTAGCATTCGAGATAAATTGGTCCTTTTTTCCAACAGTGGTTAAATTTTACATGCGCACTAATCGAAATCATGTGTCTGCAGCCCATTCGCATCGAAATCAAAGCAACCGAATCAAACCGCTAAATATAACAGAGACCAAACAAATGGCCTTAGTGGGCATCTCTCACCTAAAATCGTTACAGTCTGGGGATCCAAAAGAAATTCCCCCCTCATTCGAACATCCCACACTCCTCATTTCGATCAAACTTCGCGCTTGCCTGCGGAGACGTACGCGAAAGGGGGAAAGAGGGTAAGCGGCGGTAGTACCGTAGATGTGGACTAGTGCGGCGAGACAGTCCGCGGCGGCGTCCCGGTCGAAGCCGGATTCGACGGCCAGGTCCAGCAGCCTCGCCCTCTCTCGCTCGGGCCCCGCCATCTCCGGCGAGCCTAGCACGCCTCCGCCGTGGACGCCGACACGAAACGGAAACCCTAGCGCCGGGGAGGGAAAATGAAAGAAGCGCGGGAAGCAGTTGCGCGGAGGCGCGCTTCTCTTGTCGGAGTTGTTGGCTGGGTGTGCTTAATTGGGCCGGGCCTCGGTCATTGGGCGGGTAAATGGTTCGGCCCAACAGCGAGCCCAGTAACAAACATAAGACCTACTACTGCTAGTAGTAGAGTAGGCATGCAAAAGAGAGAGATTATTGATTCCCCTGCTAATCCAGAGTAGACAGACACCGTGTGCCGGAGTGTTCGATCAACGACCGGCCGTTCATCTGTTCAGGGGCTTCCATGGTAAGTTAGGTAATAGATTATCATTATTAGTCCCCTCGAATTATCCATGTAGAATTCGGCTACGTACTTTATCTACGAGTTATTATTGAAATTAATTAAGGGTCTCTAAAACAAATAAATCGACGGTGTTAGCATCGAGCTCCAGCGTGGGCACAACCGTTTAGGTGCATACCTGAGTGCAACGTCCATCGTAAAACTTTCGTGTGAAACAAATTGTAAATCTAGACTTCAAGCGAGCGTAGAAGAGCCGATAAGGTACGCCTGTCTCCTGCCGCGCTATGCAACTGCGGTAGAGAGGTGGCACGTGAGGAGGAGACCTGCCGCGGTAAGTCTCTTCCTCTCGCGTCACGTCCCTGCCACGGTTATATAGCTCTTTCACGCTTACTCGGGAGATTTGGTTTGTAATTTTTTCACATTATACTATATTTGAAAAAAAAAACTAGAAGTCTGTATACCTAAACAACTTCAGAAAAACGTACGCTTGCTCGTGTCCTGCTAGTATTTGTTGTCGGCAAAAAAGAATACTAATAAAATCATGCAGCTAGCGTGCAGTGATGCACGAGTTGAGACAAGTTGTAAGGGACGCTGGATCGGCGCACGGACGGAGGAGGTACTCAGTAACAACTACGTACTACTGTACTAGCACCCAGCAGAGGATGATGACGCATAGACCACCTCCTCCTCCAACCCGTTCTCGCAGCTGCATCGCATATTCGCATCCATCTAGAAGAGCTCGTAATATAAGTTCAACGTACATTATTTAAAAATACTTAATAAAATTAGATTATATTTGTCTCTGATACAAAGAGTAGTACTTTATATATTTAATAGAAGAAACTATAGTTTAATTCTATTATTTATTATTTTAATAATATGCTCCTTATGTATGTAGGCTAGATGTATGCACGGAGATAGCAACATATACTCCACCCGTCCATGTTTGCAGGATATCTTTTCTTTTAGCACATAAATCAGCAAAAATGATTAGATTATCTCTAAGCACCATATTTAGTGTATTTATTTGAAGAATATAATGTAAAACTAGATATTTATTATGACTACAAAGAGAGTATTATACTAATTTCATGTTAACAAAAGAAATGTGTTTTATATTTATAGATAAAGTTATTAAAGAAATTCGTCCTGTACATTTGAAGGATCGGACTCGGAGACATAGACTGACGATGGGCATGCGAACATCCGCTCCCTTCCATCTCTCTCTATCTGCCTTTCTTCTCCGCTTGTCACCTCCCTAGTCCCTAGGCATGCACGTATGCAAACCTTGATCGCACAGCTGGCACCGCAATCAATAATAAGTTAACCGAAATCTTGATCTAGTTGTTGTGTTATATCCGAGTTCTTGATTTTGGTTAGCTAATACCGAAACTACCCTTAAGGCTATGGGTATAAACGTATCATTCTTTTGTACCAGAGAAATAATCTCTACGGATCAATCATTAAAGAGATAAAAGAGTTCATCACTATATTATATATTTATCTATTTTCAATTATTTTCTCCCTATTCTTAGCTGGCATTAAGATTGATCTGTTATGATATAGATAGAATCCCAATCCAAGTTTTGAAGAACTCTATCTATTGGTGGGCGAATTCGAATCTATCTCTTGCTATCTTCTACTATATATTGGACACCCCTTTATAAAAGATCAATCTAATAAAACGAGAGAGCTATACCCCTATATTGTGTGTGCTTCATGTTCTTATTATTGTGATTTCACTGACGTGTGATTGATTGATCGTGGATGAACGACTACGTTTTATAACACGTTATCAGCACGAAACTCTATGAGATCAAGTCCGAGATCAATCTGCGTTGTTCTATATCTAGAAGACAAGCGAGGAAGATCAATCTACATGCAGTCCAACCCAATCATCATGAAGGTCCTCATCTCCATGGCGTTGGCCTCGCTGCTATCGAACGTCGACCGCAAGGACGGTTCCGGTATTAAAATTCAAAACTCCACTGATCAATGCTATACTTGATATCTAGAATAGTATAGCACAAATTTAGCCTAGTTCAGTGCTAAATCACAAGAAATCAGCAGAGATTAGTAGCTTCTCTCACTAATCGGAGGAGTGCATCATTATATGTGCTCCTCCCGATTGCTGGCCGGCAGTCGCGCACTCCTCCCGGGCCGCAGGCCGCAGTTGCGAGCTTGGCTTTTCGGCCGCCGGCCTGCAGTCGCGTGCTTCTCTCCGCCGTCGGCCTCCGCACATGACCTGCGGTCGTGCGCTCCTCCACGGCAACCGGTCGCCGTCGCGCCCGCCGAAGAGCACGCCCCGCTCGTGGCCGCTCCACCGCGCGTCCCGTCGATGCGCGCCTCGATCCCATCACCGGCCTTCGCTCCCGCCGCCGACCCCGTATACAGCCCGAAGCCACACGCGTTGCCATTGCAGCCCGTCGAGGTGGTCGGCCTCGCACCCTTGCCCGTCGGAAGACGTGGCGGTGCCTACCCGCCAGAAGACGAGGCGGCGTCCAAGGCGCAAGGCGGCGGCGCCCAGGATGGGAGGTGGCACACACCCTTGTGCCCTCATGACCGAGCGGCGGCTAGGGTTTAACCCTAGCCGCCAACATATAATGGGTCAACTTGGGCCTCGTCGGTCTGATGGGCCATACGGCCTAAGGGCTGGTTCGGTCCGTTCGGTCTTTTTTTTCCAGAAAGAAAATAAAATAAAAAAGGAAACTTTACATTTTTCCCCTAGAGTTTTCCGAAATTTTGAAAATAATTATTAAATTTTGGAAATTTATGATAAATACTAGAAATTAGTTTTCTAGGTGTATAGACTTTCGTAAATTTTGGTAAAATTGGTATTAGCATATATTGGAAGTTCTATACCCCAGGTTTATTTTCTAGCTTTATGCCATATTTTAATATGTGCTAAAAAAAAATTTCTGTTATTTCAATAATTCTGAAAATTGCTAAAAATTAACAGAAAATGCTAGAAAATTATGAAAAATTATGTATGACCCATTGCTAAGATTCATGTTGCTGTATTTATTTTATTAGCATTATTCCATGATTATATATGTTGGAATTTACTTTTCTGTTAATTGGTAATTCTGGAGATTGCTTGGTATTTAACAGAAAATTATGAAAAATGCTAGGAAAATTTTATGTAGCAAATTGAAAGGTCCATATCTTTTATTTATTGTCCTAGCATAATTCTATATTGATATATGCTGAAATTTATTTTTCTGTTACATGGTAATTCTGAAAATTACTGAATAATTAGCAGAAAACTATGAAAATTGCTAGGAAAATTCTAGGAATTTTTAGATAGTTATCTACTGAATAGATATAAACTAAGCTTTATTGATTGAATAGTGAGCATGTAATATAATGATTTTACCAATAGTAAAAGTCATCTTGCATAAATAGAAAAGGATATGTTGGACATCGCAAAGAAGGAATTTATCAAGCTTGCTCTGAATGGCAACAATTACCTTACCCGGGTAATTAATACTAAGATTAATCTGATACCTCAATCTTTTGGAGCTACTGTTTTTCTAATTTGAAGCTGGTACCCCTGCTCTTCCCAAAGCCGCTAGATGTACGACTTTGCACCTCCTGAGGCACCATCTACATACAGACCTAAAGACTGAATAGTTGATGGAAGATGACCAGCTGGTACTTTTGGATTCCTTGAAGAAAAAATGTATATCCAGCAAAGATCTGTTATGTTGCCAGAAGTACAACGCGAATGGATCCTCCCACGCTTTCAGGATTTTAAAGGCTGTGGCAACATATAATTTTTGTCATACACAAGCTTGTCATTGATCTAACATTATGTAACCAGAAAGTTACTAATGCTAAAAAGATCGACAAGATATTATGCACATTCCACCCCAATATGAGGATACTGCCGTAACAGTATCGTCGTGAAGTATCAGAAAGAACTTCAAGCTCATATGCATTTTGCTAGAAGCAGAAAAGCATGATAAACTCCTGGTGAAGAATCATTATATACTTCCTAATGGAGTTTTGCAATGCCCGAAGCACATGCAAATGCTCAACAGGCTAGCAATAGCTAAAGCCGCAGAAAGGGCCAATGGAATATAAGAGATAAGTGGAAGAATGACAAATCAAATAGGGGAAGAGGCAATTTATAGTGGAAAAGTAAAGGTAAAGGGCTAAGGGCTTCCAGAAGTAATGCTGCAAATCCTGAATAAACCTGTTTTATGTATGGATGCATTGGTCATGCAACTATCGCATCCCGAAGCATGTGGTAGACCTTTACATGCAATCCACTGAAAAACTAAATAAGACCCGGGGAAATAATATTAAATCATACTTCACCATTCAACCTGGTGTTGATACAGATGTTGAGAAGTGTGATGATATGATTCTCGAAATTATTGAGTTCGAGGAGTCTCAGGAGGGCACCTACATCTCATATAGAGACCGGATTAGTCTCCTAAATATCCCTTCACTTTGCTAAGTCGATGACACATATTCCTTATAAGTCTCTTTATCAGTTAACCCTAATTCCTGAATGAACAATTGGTCTATGCTCCTGTTGAGCGGTTATCATTCAAAAGTTGAATAAATTTATATTTCCCAGATATTTGACTTATTGTGCTATGATTGTTCTATATTTTACAATTTGTTCCTGATGCAACAATTGTTTGATTGTTAAATCATACTTCCAATATAGAACAAAGTATAATCGGATGGTGGAGGAAGAAAATCTGTCTAGAAGACAGTTGTACCACACTAAGTGAATTGGAAATGTTATGACTATCGCCAGAAGCGATACTCTCATAGTTGGCACTGGAAGCATGTCATATTATACCCTAAGTCCAGTCGTACTCCCTTAAGTTTTAAAGACATTGGTCTGGATCGTTTCCATATAGAGACAAAGAATGAGGATGGTACATAATACCTACTCATGACTAAGTTTAATGGGTGTAATAAAAGTGTGGTTAAAAAGCTTCATTCATTCTCCTCCGAATTATACTATCCACATATAAAACCTGAAGTTTGTGTTGCGATGAAAACCCAGAAAAATTTAAGATCTAGCAGATCGACTGGGTTACCCTGAGTTAAATAGTATAAGAAGAATAATTAATAATTCTGCTGGGCATAGCATAAAGTCTTTTCTAGACCTGAAGTTTTCTTATGCCCTGGTTGTGCTAAAGGAAAGCTCATTCTTAGATCTTCTTACCTAAAAAGTTAGGGAAGAATCACTGAATTTTCTGGAGAAAATTCAAGATGATATCTATGGACCTGTTCAGCCCCGTCGGGCTCCTTTAAGAAATTTTATGGTACTGATAGATGCTTCTACTAGATGGTCCTATGTATATCTCTTATCTACTACAGCAAGCTTAAACTTATCGATGCAGTTGATGGATAAAGTGACCTCATATATATGGGCCACTGGATACGGATATTTGTATAAGAATCTCTAAAGGAGTTACAATTCCGAATCCTAATAATCTCAACATGTATAGCGTCAAACTGAAGAGACCGCTATGCGGATTAAATCAGTCGGGGAGAATGTGGTATAACCGACTTAGTGAGTTCCTCTAGAAGAAGGAATATTGCCCCTGTGTGTTCATAAAGAAATCCCAGAATGGATTTTGTATCATCTCAGTTTTATATCGATGATCTGAATATCATTAGAACCACAGAGGAGATAGAGAAAGCAAGTGCTTACCTAACGACAGTTTTGAGATGAAAGATTTGAGTAAAACCAAATATTGCTTAAGCCTGCAGCTAGAGCATTTTCCCAGAAGGAATTTTTATACACTAGTCTTCTATACCAAGAAGGTATTGAAAAGATTTAATATGGATAAATCGCATCCACTAAAACCCTCATGATCATAAGATCCCTTGAAGTGGATAAAGACCCTTTCAGACCAAGAATGGAAAATGAGAAAGTCTTAGGACCTGAAGTTCCATACTGATGTATCTTGCGAATTGCACAAGGCCTGATATTGCATTCGCAGTAAATTTGCTTGTAAGACACAGTGTAGTCTCAACCAGAAGACATTGGGCTAGTGTCAAGACTTTACTCAGATACTTCCAAGGTACTTAAGATTTTGGATTATTTTTCCAGAAGAACCAAGATTTAATCATGGTGGGATATATGGATGTTGGCTATCTGTTTGATCCCTACAGTGCTAAATCACAGACTGATTTTGTATTTCTCTGCAGTGGTACAGCCGTTTCTTGGTGATCTTGTAAGCAGACCTGGTAGCTACTTCTACTAACCACTCAGATATTATAGTTTTATATGAAGCCTCACGTGAATATGTTTAGCTGAGACGTGTGATTAATCATATCCAGAAGTCATGTGGTCTTAATGCTGTCGATACCCCCACAATTATCATGAAGATAATACTGCTTGTGTTGCACAAATGCAAATAGGTTATGTAAAGAGCAATATCACGAAGCATATTGCTCCTAAGTTTTTCTATTCTCACGAACTCCAGAAGAATAGTGAGATAAAGATTGTTCAAACTAAGTCATATGAAAATCTTGTAGATTTATTCACTAAGTTCTTACCTAAATCTATATTTCAAAGATGTGTTAAAGGCATTGAAATGAGAAGACTTAGAGATATGCAAAGTTCAGGAGGAGTAAATCCCTGAACCATGACCATTTACATGATTCAGAAGGTCATATTTTAAATCCTGAAGATTGTGAGTTGTACTCCTTTTCCCTTAGTGAGTTTTCCTGAAGTTTTCTCACATGAAGGTTTTTAATTAGGCAACTAGTGTAACACGAGTGTGAGTGCAATGTACTCTTTTCTCCATCCTTTTTTTTCCACTGGGTTTTTGGGAGGAGTTTTTAACGAGACATTTGCATTACGCGGTATTCGCCAAGGGGGAGTGTTATGATATAGATAGAATCCCAGTCCAAGTTTGGAATGACTCTATCTATTAGTGGGCGAATCCGAATCATCTCTTGCTATCTTCTACTGTATATTGGGCACCCTTTGTACAAGAGATCAATCTAATAAAGCGAGAGAGCTATGCCCCTATATTGTGTGTGCTTTATGTTCTTATTCTTGTGATTTCGCTGACGTGTGATTGATTGATCGTAGATGAACGACTACGTTTTACAAGATAATCTACCTCATCGTTTTACGAATGGCAGCTCAGCCTCGGCCTGAAATCGTACTAGTGGTAGCCAGCCGGTCCAGTGTGGACCACATCGGCCGTACGATTCCCCACGGGCGGCTGTCCCACGCCCACGGATCATCCCAGCTGCTGCTGCCGGAGGCCGGGCCGAGCTGTCAGCGGACAAAGGCCGGTGACACAGACGGGTTTCGCAGGGTCCCACCTGTCAAGGGTACGTGGTCCCCGCGGTCGGTGTCCGGACTGTGCAGTCACGGAGCTCATAAGCTGGCGTGGGCTTGCCAGGTGGACCTGTGCTTAGAAGTGGAAGTTGGGCCGAATTGTTTTGGTCGATCTATGGTATAGCATGCATGCGCGTCAATCCGGAATAATAGGATCGTGTCAGATCTCGTGGTTTGACATGATGGACGGTATAGCACGATATGTTTATATAGGTCGTGTTTGGGTCAGCACAGCACAGCACGACACACAGTAGGGTACCTTACTGCGACACCGCGGTATGCTATCTTCGTATGTAGAGATAGGGGAGACAATAGAGATGCCAGAAGGTGGAAAATAAAAACAGGATAGTATATACTCACTGACACCAAGCGTACGTATCGAGCCAACGCTCCACCATGCCATGCCGCTCTCTAAGCATGGCCATGACACCGCGCACAACCGTCTTTCTACTTGCCCCACACAGCCATCCATGCCTCTACATCAGCACACGCTGACCTGGAATGCAGAACATCTCGACATTGGAGAGTAGCTAGTATGTATGCATATTGTTACCGTATTTTTTTTATACCAGGGAAATCTCATTATTTGGAGCGTAAGGTTTTTAACTATCACTTTGTATTTGTATCCATTGAATAAATAAAATTTATTTTTCTCTAATAATTGTGTGTACCGGATCCTCGCTGGTATTCGTCACTCACTCCTCATCTTCGGTGCCTTCACGGAGACGGACCGACGACGACGATATCCATGGCTTCACAAGTCCAACAAGATAAGGTCTAAGACGACACGGCACAACGACGACACAATGTGTCTTGAGCCGTATCTGAACCTCGCCGTAGACGAGTTAGATCGACACGACACGGCACGTCACGATCCGAAACCCATTGAGCTCGTGCCGTGCCGTGCCGACATGAGCAGCCCAACACCCACCTTTACTATGCCTGCCCGGACTGCTCTACTCTAGTAGTAGCGAGCATTTCGCTGCTCCCGTAAAATTCTAATCACATCGATCCGTCGTCAGATCATGCTGTTATTACGACTTAAGAGCCAGAGACAACCCCATCTCCAACAATCTTATTTTTCAACTTATGCCATGTCATCTTTAGAGAAAACTTCTACAATACTACTACTGTCTAGCATACTCTTGGTCATCGACCATTTTATTGTTTTTCTTTAAGATATGCCTCACATGTCATTTTTATTTTATTAACCTACATTTTCATTTCCTTACCCATCAGCCGCCCTCTTCCCTACCACCACCTATCTCTCTCCACCACCCCGATGCCATTTCCCCCGTCACCCACTCTCTCCCTCCCTATCATCCACTCCTCCATCATTTGCAGCCCCTGCCCTCTTTGAGCTTGCTTTCATCAACCCAGCCAGTTCTGGCTCGCCAACATCTAGGTTCAGTCAAACTAGTCTTGATCTAGCCGAATCGAGCGGGCCTCCCTCGCGTTCATTGCCATCGCCGAGCATTCGTCGTCGTCGCATCCTTAGACCCCATTGCTGTTAGCACCCGCGATCGTCACCGTCCTCTCGCGCCACCATGTGGCCCTCGCAAACCGCGAGAGGAGCGGACAGCTTCGCTCCAACGGTGCACACGGTCGTCGTATAGTGTCTTGTTTTGCGTGCACTATGGGCACTTTAGGAAACAATCAACTGTGCCATCTCTTCTGTACAGGGTCGTTCTAACGTGGCATGGCTAATAGAGAGCTGAATTGATACTATTGAAGATACCTAATAAGGGAGCTCTTGATCTTTTTGTTTTTTTTTGAACCGGAGCTCTTGAGCTTTCTGATGTAAGGGAATGGGTTACCTTGCCTGACATCGATTGAGATTTTGAAACTACTGCTGGTGCTATTCCTACTTCCAGGAGGAGAGTGCAACTGAATTTACGAGCTGAGCTGACGATGGATACGAGTAGCGAAGGCACGGGCAGGGATAAACACCGACAGATATCGGGCACAAGGTGGAAAGGATGGAGTGACAGCTGAACGCAGCTCGAGCCAAATTGGCAATGCCAAGCATGTGTGCCTTTCTACTCGCCTCTGAACAAAAAGTAAGTGCACGGCAGCTTCGCCTCAGGGCAGGCAACCCTGCTGGCTGGGCTACATGTTCGAAACTGGAACTGAAACAAGAGCTTCCAAACAAGTCATTATTACTTTACAACTTCCACAGACAGTACACGTTCATACTACTTGATAGGATTATACGGCTATACAATTTCATACGTGAGGACCGTCCTGCGATTACGCAATCCAAGAGGGTCAGATCTGATCATCTCATCTCAGGATAAGACATACTCCCGACATACCCAACAGCATCCTGTTATATTACCTTGAAGCCCTCAACCACGGCAAAACATGAAAGTATTTCACGATTCCGCAAAACCAGATAGACTGAATCGTAAAACCTCCCCAGCAGTTAAAAACTCCCACCACCCCACTCCTCACTTCGCCCGCCGACCAACCACCACACAATGGCCGCCGCCATCCCAGACGCCGACGCTTCTGCCACCCCCGGCGACTCGCTCGCCGGGATAGACAGCGCCTGCTCCACCCCGTTCGTTAGCGCGCCGTCCAGCCCGACCCGCGACCCCTTCCCGGCCCACAGCGCATGCTTCTTCAGCGCCCCGGCAAGCCCCAGCCGCGGCGCCGGCAAGGAGTTCGGCTGCCTCGACTTCGACTTCGACTTCGACTTCTCCTCCCGCTTCCCGTCTCCCTCGGCCGCGGCAATGTCGTCCGCCGACGAGCTCTTCCACAACGGCCAGATCCGCCCCGTACGGCTCTCCGCGATCCTTCTCCAACCCCAGCCTCTGCCGCCGCTGGTCGACGTCTCGCCTACGAAGGCGCCGGAGGTGGGCGCGGCCGTGGATGCTAGCGCGGAGACGGACGAGCGCGGCCGCATCCGGAGCCGGTCCGTGCGCCGGAAGGCGCGGTCGTTGTCCCCATTCCGCACACAATGGAGGTACCCTTCTCCTGCGCCAGCGCCGGAGTTCGTCGAGCCGGCAGCGACTCCCGCGGCGTCGCGCTCGTCCTCGTCGTCGTCCACCGCTTCTTCCGCGTCGTCCTCTTCGTCAAGAAGCTCCCGCCGGTGGGGGTTCTTGAAGGACCTCCTCCACCGGAGCAAGTCTGACGGCGGCAAGAACCAACACCACCACCCTGCCCCTCCGCCTTCCCCGTCTTCCTCAGCGCCGAATAGAAGCCCGTCTCCGTCGCCGGCGGCGGCGAGAGGGCGAGGGACAGGGAGGAGCAGGAGGAGATCAGCGCACGAGAGGCTCTACGAGGCGAGGCGGGCCGAGGCGGAGGAGATGCGGCGGCGGACGTACTTGCCGTACCGGCAAGGGCTGCTGCTCTTCGGCTGCATCGGCCTCGGCTCCCGCAGCTATGGCGCCGTCCACGGCCTCGCGCGGGGGCTCAACGCTGCCGCCGCCGCCTCCAGGTCATGACTCGTGACCCGACAACCACGGACCACGGCGACTCGCTTCCATCTCCTTGCACGGATTTGCTTCACCATTGCTGCTGTTCTTGGAGCTGGAAGCTGCTTGTCCTGTCAAGTACGTAGTCTTTAGTGGCAGTGTAATGTGAAGAACTGCAAAAATTGCATAGAAAATAGGTACTACAAGTTGTTTTTTTGCCGTTTATTTATAGTTTCTTGTATGGATTTTTGGTTTTGTAAACGAGCTTGTTCATCTAGTGATAATTAGTGCAAAAAAGTTAGTACTACTTGTCAATCTGTGTAAGAGGCTGAGCGCTAAGAACTAAAAATCAACTGGTCCTTTGTTATTATTGTTTGCAAACCACGAAAAACTGCAACTTTTTCGCTTCCTATCTGGTCCTCCAGTCTCCGAAGTAGTTCTTATTTTGCCCTTATTGTTAATGTTTGGCAAGTGTTCTCGAGGAAATTTAATTGATTCTTGCTGGTTTTACTACTTGGTTATTCAGTGACTGTAGTAAGAGTTGATGTAACTGGAAATGGCTGTTAGATCTGGAACAAAACGGTAGCTGTAAAATTTAGTAACATGCTTCCTTGGTTCAGCGCAAAGCTCTTCTTTCTAGTTATAGGTTTCCGTTTCCTCCCCCAAAGTTTCTCTAGTAATAAAGCAGTTATTTTTGTAAGAACCGAGGAAGCAAACATGGCAAAAGAAACCCCGATCTAATAACAAATCAGTAGAGAGATCAACAGCTGCATACTTCAGATTGTTAGATTAGTAAAGCAATATCACATCACAGTTACCACACAGATAAAATGATTTATTCTCCTCCGTTGCTTTTGCTTAATACTCCGTCCATTCCGAATTCATACCATTTTATTTTTAAATTTATTCCGTACATTCCGAATCCACATCATTCTATATTTTATATTTTTTCTTCTAAATACATGTTATTTTATAATTTAAAATGATCTTTCACATTTTTTATATCCTGCCCTTTTAGTTATTTTTAATATAGTTTATTATTATAGATTAAGTAAAATACACAAAAAAGATAAAAAAAAATATTTAAAAATGTAATAAAGAGAGATAATACAGTAAACCCGCGATAACATCGCTCAAGTACATCACAAGTGACGTGACCGATGACATGTCGTTTTATCTTTTTACTCCTCGGGGGCAGTAATTTTATCAAGACGGATCCAGAAGCTGTGGTTAATAAATCATCTACTGTTTACTTTGCGGTGGTTGGTAACCGAATAAACGGGCCTTTCACCGACCTGGCGCTACTTGTCCGGAATCGAGACCCTAATCTTTTTCAACCAGAAGACTCACAAGCAAGCCTAGCTAATAAGGCAAACAGGCTAATAACACCAGAAGCAACTGCCAAACAAGACAATCTATTTTGCTTAAACTCACCCTAGCGAAAAATAAGTTACCTCTTGTCCCTTGTTGGAGGCTTGCACTTCGGATGCTTGTCCCACAAGTTCTTCACCGCTGCATGCGTGTGCTGCAAAAAGTCACACGATTCAAGTCAATATTTGTCGAACCTAACAATCACCTATGTCCATTTCGACTCTGGAACACGGGGATTTTACATGATATTTTAGAATCATGTTGTTCCTATTGCAAAATTAGCATGTAATTGTTCATACTTGGGTTGATTAAATGTTTTTGATTTGCTGCAAGAGAGAGAACTGAACGAATGAACCAGATTGTTTGTTGTCAGTTTTTTAATCCATTCAGCAAAAGAGAGAAAGCAGCTTGGTGAAGCAGTGACCATACCACTTTTTAGTGGAGTTGACAACTTGGTAAAGGTCACAGTAGCAGTGCAACTTCATCTGAAGTTCTGAACAGTCGCCAGCACGCTGCACGCAGCAACTACTCCCTCCCCTCCCTTCTCTACGAGAAGAAAAAGCTGAAGAGTGAAGAGGTAACCAAAAGATTGTGAAGTGAGAATTGAGGCCTGTGGATGTGACTATGCCTGTCACAATCCCCCTCAGCTCCTTTCCCAAGCAAGGCATGTCGCCATCCCTCGAGGCAAGCTACCGTGAATATAGGCCGAATCGATGCAGGATGAAACGAAGGGTGCCATGCCGTGTTGTGTTCTTTTGCTGGGAGCATCCCCTGGTTGATGCAGGTAGGGCTACTGTTTAATACCAGATTTGAAAGGAGAAAACTTTGTGAGTAGAAAAGAATTTAAGAATGTAGAGTAGTAATGACTCGACACTGACAGCCGACATGACTGGATAATGGTTGTTTGAATTATTATTGGAAAATTTTAGTTAGAAATTCAGAATCAGGTACATATAAAAAAAGGTGGGATTGATTTATGCAAGTCTTGTTCTTGAGTTGAGCCATTTGCTAATTTATTTTCTCCTTACGGTGAACTTTAGTCGTTCCTAAATCCAAATTTTAAACCGAAGACACTAAGCCCTTCACGCAGAAAAATGTAGAACTCATGCTAAAGCCATGTCCATAGCTTTCCCAAAGCTGTATTTTTCTCATCCTCCATCTAATTGAATTGCTAAGCTCTTCTCTGGTTTCAACAAAAAATTGACCAATTGAACTGACTTGGATAAACTAAAAAATTACTATTGTTTCTCTAAAGCAAGGATAATGGTATAGACAGCACGCAAAGTGGCTATCATAAGAATATGCTTATTGCTGTTATTATGATCTTAAGTATTTTAACCTGGAGAGACCGGTGACTTTCACTAACCGTGTGGACTTTGAGCCTTTTAACTGGAAAAGGAACTTCATTTGCATGCTTCTACCGATAGTGATGAAGACATCTCCAGAAACAAACCTTGAACGACTACCTCAGTCTTAGGTACTCTCTATTTGTCACACATCATATGCAGCTGCTTGCCTGCATCGCACAAACCCTGAAAAAGGCAAGCCAATGCAAAAATGCCTATCATTACAATCACACTAAAATAGAAAATACACAAAACTTTTTGACATTCTTATGGATAAACTTTGCACAGAAAAGCTCGCTGACCTCCAATAGCAAGTGTCTCGTGCACTGGGATCCAATAAAAGATGACAAAGACACTAAAAGAACTTGGGAATACATTATGCTGGTGGTACTTTATTATTAATTGCAGCGCCACATTCAGAAGCATTTTAATCTCATTCCTCTCTTTTTGAAGATCACGATTATATGTTGCCCTACTATATGATTGTTCACATTTTACCAGTCTAATGATACCTGTGACAAATTAAGAATTCCAGTGGACTACATATGGCACTAATTTAGGAGTGCATATCTCCTGCTGGATCCTTTGCTGCTGCTATTCAAAGGACATAGCGCCAATAGATGATACTTACTCCCCTGGACCACTGCCATTCGAACAGGTGGGTCAGCGTTTATCGCGCCCACTCCCGTGTCGTGGCTGGCCTAGAATTTATCATTTATCTACCTCCATCAATCTCTTTTCTTTTAAAATCTAACTCTCTTGTACGCGTATTTATAAATTTAGCCCCTTCTCTACCACCTATCATGCCCAAGGAGCGTAGAAGCTCCTTGCCACGCGCCGGCGAGTGTGGAAGCTTGTCGGTACCGCGGCAACTCGCGCGAGCATAGGAGCAGCGAGGGCCACTGCGGCAGGCGAGCTTCCGTACTACCTGGCTGCGGTAGCGGCACTTGCCTACCCACGTGCCGGCCCGTGCACGCACATGCGCCCTCCCGCGCACGCCCGCACGCTCCCGCTGTCGATCCGCTGCTCTCGCGCTACCCTGGTCTCTGAGCATGGTAGGGATACGCATCGTCTGCCACGATGAGAGAGATGAATAAATTTGAAAATATGAGCGTTAGGGAGCTAAATTTACAAAAAAAACATAATATCAGGAAGGCTAGATAAAGCGATGTGTTCGTTGGCCTACACAGCTAACGGCCGCATCTATCACCAGACAGGGGAGCCAATGCGGTCCCTTCCCTCTGTGGCAACACGAGGGGCCATAGAGCTCCTCGGAGTAAAGAACTAGCAAGTTGATGGGCCTCATGGGCAGTACCGCAGTAGGTAAAACAATGCACCAGAAAGAAGAAATGCCAGTGCCTTCTCCCTACACAATTGTGGGGCCCTAAAATGCATCAAAACGAGAGCAGATTAGAGAGAATCCAAAGGTGGGTTGCATGTGAATGTGATTGTGCAAACAAGAGTATCTTCTTTCCCTAATTGAAGAAACTTGCAACTGGGAAGGGATAATATATGGTAATTGCCCATTAACCTGTGCAGTTGTATAAACATACGGTCAAGGAACACTCACGTAGGTAGCAGCGGAACTTGAAAATTTTCGTTGGGTGCACACTTTACACGTACGACTTAATAATTGTACGATGTGATTTCGTAAGATGATAAATCCAACACATATATTTAAAATTTACTAAAAGTACAATACAAATAGTTCTAAGGCCTTAAAAATTCTAAACCACTAAAATTAAAATCAATTCAATCAACACATTTAATCTATTGAAAAAGTGAACTTGTAGCACTCAATATTTTTTTTGGGTGCTGGCAACCCCTAGTATCGCCCCTGCATGTAGGGCATTGAAGATGATTTTACATGTGTCATGTGATACTCCCAACTTCCTAAGTATTTTATACAGGTTTTTGGATAAATCATCTAATTGGCTTGACAATTCTATTTTTGCTGCCTAATGTAGAAAAACTACGTGAAATTCAACCAAAAAAAATCTAAAATGTGCCAAACTATACCATACCTACTTCAGTCAGGGTTTTCAAATTTGTCCCAGCAAAAAAAGGCGATCAAGGTTGTTACTGTCACAGTAGCATTCCTCACGGATTCTTGTGTCGTTTACTTTAATCAGAACAATTCATAGATCTAATACGACATCTTAACCTCAAGGGCACATACTTTCATGGGATTTCAACGTATGGCTTCCAGAGACATAGATCCACATGTCAGCAGCACCGATGCATAAATATACACAGTACAATCATAAGAGCTTCAGGTTTGGCAACACAATGCATAAATCTGCACAACTGAATGTAAAAGAGCTTCGAATGGAAAGACAAAGATCAACAAGTGCCACTTTCCCCTATGCCTCTTACACCCCTTTTTCTCGGTTTTTAAGATCAGAGTGGGGCAACAAATCACTAGGAGCAGAGAAAAGAGAAGACAGGACAAATCACAAGGCCCAATACCGGGAATTTCTCAGGCTTCTAGGCAGCATCTTTTGATTTGTTTTCTTTTGGTTGGGAACTTCAAATTACCATTTTGAGTTGTCCATGTTAGAGGAGCCCACAAACGGAAAATGCCAAGGTTGGTGCTGGGCCCGATGTGTATACGTCTCTGTGTGAAAGTTTTTTTGTTTCTTTGCGTTTGCCATTCTGTACGCGTTACAGCGTCAGATTTCCTTCTCTATGCTGATAACATGCTATCTAGTTGCTCTCAGGACCCCTTCCGTGCCCCAAGTAATGCTTAAAGAGTGACCAGCCTGCTGTCTGCATGGACAACATAAACTGTAAATTCAGAACTCTGGTAATTCCTTGCACCGGAACTTTCAGAAGCATGATCTTCACAAATCATTGTCTATTTTTGAGCAGGATAAATCAGGGTGTGGTTTTTTGAGTTCCTTCTTAGGTGCTTAGGAAAATCACCAGCTGGGAAAGTAATAGTTAGGATGCTAGCTACTTATAGAGATTGTGAATCAAGTGTTTTCTCAAGATGTACATTTTGCATCCATATAATATATACTATCAATGAGCAGGATCATGCGACTCTCCTTTATTGATGATTTCCATGTCAGAGAAACTATTGACAAAAGAAAAAGGGAACCAAAGAGATTGCTAGAGCCTATTAGTGCACAATGAAAATCTAAGAAGCTCAGTGTCTTAGCATTTCCACTTCTGCTGAACAGCTGAAGTAAACTGAACTTTGTACTCCTCGTTACACGAAGAATATGATACATGTAAAAAGTTGTTTTTAAATCTTGGGGGAAAAAGCACTGTTGTTTTCAGCAAATGGAAACGAATTCTGATGTATTGAAACAAACAAAGATCTATGCTGGGAAGCATAGTGCATCTTCAGGATGGCAGGAAACTAGATCACGCTCAGACAATTATCAGCATATGTGAAGCCTCTACTAACATGTAGACGTAGTAAGGAGAAAAGGGAGAGTAGCTTGTCGTCGATATATAGATTGTAGGGTTAATATGTGTAAGATCAACTTGGCCAGACTCAGGAATAATTACGAAAGTATACAACATTCAAAATGAATAATATGTTGAATGAACAATCATAGCTAATACAAAATTTCTGGCACTTCCAAATTAAACTTAAATTTGAATTTAAAAAAAGGTAATATTTTTCCCATATATCATGTGAAATTTGATATTTCATGTATACAAAGCCAACCAATACATATATCAAATTCAAACTTAGAACAATAAAGGGCCCGTTCGGTAGAGCTCCGGCTCCCGGATTCTCATCCGGAGAAGCCGGAGCTCTACCGAACAACTCAAGCTCCCAACGTCTGGAATCAGAATCTACGTGAATCGCTTCTCAGTTTGACACTACGCGAGAGAAGCAGCCAACAACTAGCTCCTCCCGATTCTCGATCGCTCACTCCCCAAATCCACCCCGCGGCCTCGACCCGCCTCCACATCCCCACCTCCTCGATGCCTCAACCCGCCTCCACATCCTCGCAACCTCGACCGGCCTCCGCGTCCCCGCCGCCGCCGATCAACCCCGTATCGAGCGCTACCGAGCCGTCCCCACCTCGAGAGCCTCAACTCGCCTCCACGTCCCCGTCGCGTCGGCCGGCCTTCGCGTCCCCGCCGCCGCCGATCTACCCCACCTCAAGTGCTGCCGAGCGGTCCCCGCCTTGAGCCCGCCGTCCCCACCACCTTGACCCACCTCCCTGCGTCGCCTCCCCGCCGGGCCCGCAACGAGCACCGCCGAGCCACGTCGAGTTGTCTCCGCCTTCACCCCTGGGCCCGCGACGAGTGCCGCAAGGTATGGCTCCCCTCCCCTCCCTCAGATCCGACCATGCATGGCCCCCGATGTTGGAAGAATCTAGAGCTGCTAGTCAAACACTACTACCACCCACTCCTGATTCCTCAGAAAATCAGAATCACGAGGAGTCGGAGCAAAATTTGGGAGTAGGAGCTGAAGCACTACTGAACGGGCCCGAAATCTACTAATGTATGCACATACTTACTTCTTAGTAAGCTGCTCCTCGGGGTGCAATACAGCATGACGGAGTTGAAAATGTCCAAAGAGTGCAGAACTGCAGACTGTTATATCAAACTGTCCATTAGAAGATTGGCGGTTCACTCTTTATCAGGCTTCATGGAAGCTTCCAGGATGACCGCTAGGCACTAGTAAATGGCAATGAAACAACGTCTGGAAGACAGATTCTTCATCATCTTATCTCGTGGCCAAATGGTTGCCATAATATTTTTTCTGTTTATTTTTCAAAAGAGGGGCATTATTCAACAACTTTGAAAGGTTAATACTTAATAAATAAAAAGGAAACCAATATACATGGACTTCATTTAACATTTGGTATAAGTACTCAGAATAAGACCATAAAAGTGTAATTCACCATAGAGAAATACATACCTGATTGCCACTACAAAATGTTCTCAATTAAAATTCAAAATGGATGTGCTAACGATCTTTATCGCCCTGAATATGGTTGCAACTAAATATATAATGTCCCAATATAGGATGGCATAGAACTCTAGTCTCCAGGACAAAAGGCATGGTTTCCATGTATTCTTTCTTGTCAGCTAATTGTGTAATGTTGTCGTGTCTCCATAGACCCATCAAACATTTACATAACCAATAAATATTGATAGCAGAAGCTGAATGTTACATTGTGGCGACCCGTATAATTAACCCTCGGTAATGACTGTCAGCTAGGGTTAACTGTACGGACCCCAGCACAGTAACTAGCAAAACATCAGGCCTTCTGATATTTCATTAGCTACTATACTGTATACAAAGTATTGCAGCAGAACAATAATTAGAGACACCAAATGGAATTCATTAATACATTCCATCAGCCACACAGGGCTATTGTACCTTACATTACCTTAATTTACATAGATCGGGATTACAGCAGAAAATCTAGATATCTATTATAACCTCCTATCTCCCGGGGGCCTGCTAGCGCGGAAATATAGCCTACTACTACCCCTACTACTCCTGATAGTAGTAGTCACCCTCCGATAGGTCCTGGTCCTGCGCACAGTCCTCACCCCCGTCCTCGGAAGGTTGTCCATATGACTCACCTTCTAAGCAAGGGGAGGATTAAACAAGGGTGAGTACAAAGTACTCAGCAAGCAATAATATATGAATGCAATAAATGATTTTTCCCTTCTCATCATAACTACATCCAATCTAACTTTATCCAAGACCATTTCTCCCAAAATATCCTTTCTACAGCAAATAAGTTTTAGATAAAAGGGTTGGTTGATTTTATATTTAGAAATTTCTACTAACACTGAATATGAAAAGCCGAAGCTGACCATAGTCTCTAATCCAAGAGACGGCTTGAATTCAAGATTTTACCTGCTTGCAGTTTGTACCACTTTACTCATAGTGACACCCACAAGAGATGCCCCAGAATGTTTATCACTACTCTAGTATTAGTTCTCCACCCTGCACTTCGAGTTTGTGACATCTATCCCAGGCTGCCACACAACTCCAAGGTACAGTTGTACCCCCTCTCAACCAGGTACACCTGGGCTTCAAATATACCGCCTCAATGGCATCACCTTCAGGTCTCACCTTACCGAAGCACCATGCTATCCTTACCAGTTGTGGAGAGCTCTAATCTTTGTTGTAGGACAACCTTTTCTGGCCGATTTCACACACCATGGTTGATACTGATTTTATGGCTCATTACCCAAGTGTTAGGTTGTTGAAACTTATATTATAACCCATGTAGAGGACCCCTCCGGCCTACATCCTTCTCATCGGCATCCTCTACCAGCCATATTAACACACGCCAACCCAACCATTAGCTAGACACATAAAACCCATTCCCACTTCCATTTTCCAACCATCACAACCATTTCAACCCAACAACTCATTCTTTTAACCCATTCTCCAGCACACATCCATTTTAATACTTTCATTTAAATTAAGCTTTCCATGAAGTGATAGTAATGATCAATATATAAAAACAGTTAAAACATTTTAATAAAGCATGATCAAGGGGGTTTTGCTTGCAGAATATACTGGAATGTTCTACCTCGCTCAAAATGCAGTGCAGTTATCGGGCGTGTTACGATACAGTCCTCGAAAATTATAATCTATTAATCTACGGCATTTTTATTAAGTATGAGTTAAGTGTCCAACCAAACCAACACTCTATTTTTATTATATGCATCTGTTGAGGTTCATTTTAATGCTATGCATCTTCATATTTTTATTTAGCCAACTAATCAATGAATGCAACTACTGCTGTTGTTTTAGTGCTTTATACATATGCATGCATAACTAATGTCACAACTAACCACTAATCATCTAATGCTACTGATGATGCTCATGTCATATCTATATGCAAAAATCTACTCATTTCCACTTTTCTCATTTTTCTCCTTTTTTTTCTCTCTTCTTTCCTTTTCTTTTCTTCTTCTTTCTCTTTTCTCCTTCTCTTCTTCTCTCTTTTTCTCTTCTCTGTTTTTCTTTCTTTTCCCTCTACTTCCAGCCGAACCTCACTTCCTAGCTGGCTCTCTTTTCTCCCGACCGAGACATCTCCCAACGGCGACGACTCCTCCTCCCTCACGGCCGGCGACGCCTCTCCCAGCGTCGGAGCTACTTCTCCCCCTCGAGTTCTCTCTCTCTCCCGGACGGCGATGCATCCGGGCTGGCGACGCCTCTCCCAACGCCGGCCTCCCTCCAGCGACTACCTCCTCTCTTGGCCGACCGGAGCAAAAACCACATCCCCATCCTGAGCTAAGCTCTCCCTCTACCCGATCTACTCATTCCAGCTACTGATCTAAGTATTTGCAACTAGAAATGGGTAGCTCTTACTTGTTTTCCTGGCGATTCGGTTCGGTTGCTGCAATGTGCTAGGGTTAGGGTTGGGGTTGAGGTAGAGGTGGCCGAATCCTCTTCTTGCTCCTAGTTCTTGCTTCTTGATTCACTCAGCTGCTACTCCTCTTAATGTCTTCCTTTTCTTCTTGCTTCGGTTTGGTTGGAGGAGAAGGCTAGATCTTGCCTCTGGTGCTTGCTTACTAGTAGAAATGGAAGAATGGCTGATGGGAGTGAATCAATTGTTGTCTCCTGGTGTTGGTGATGGCAGAGCTGAATCGCACTCCCTGGTCTTCGGTTTGGGGAAAGCAAGAGAGAGGCAAAAGGGTGAGCTGGTTCTTGGGTTCTGGATGCAAAGACTGAGGGGAAAAATATCTCACACGGCTGGCATCCTTATCACCTTACTGAGCTGCTCTGAAATTACCTTTCTGCCCCTAACTTCATTCTTGCAACACAAGGGCACATTGGTCCTTCCTTCTATGCATGCAGACTGCCACGCTTTTGCTCTCATGCTTATGCACAACTTAGAATGCATAAATGCTCATGCTTAACACTAATTACTGGTAATGGTGATTAAAGAGATTATCGGATATTCAATAGCTTGATTAATGCACACCCTCAATTGATGATACATTAGAATGATAATGATAAATATGACATGCCTATGCTTAGAATGCTAAAGATGATGATTATGCTTGATAATATGATGATTATGGGGAGGGTCCTCACATACATCTTGTTATTTCAACTATCGTATCAATTGAGGTTCCTAGTGTGAGGGCCCTAAAATTCAACTAAGCTAACAAAGTCATTAAGCCACTAATTAAGCATATAATGAGCAATTAAACCTGATAATCATATTATGCATAAGCAACTAATCAAGCAAGATAATGAATAATCAAGTTGAATAAGCATGTTATGCATAAGAGAGTAGAATAACCAATATACCTTCATGTAGCCAGTAAAAGGGTGAGGGTAAAATGGTAAATGTGAGCTCAGTAAAAAGGTAAAGCTAACGCAGCAGTAGATGCATTCCCCTCTTCCCATTTCATCAAAACCGAGAGAGCACAACCAGGCCAAACAGCCATCCATTCCCCTTGCCCATTTCACAACCGAGGCAAAGCAAGATTCATCTCCCCCTTTTTCCAGAGCACAGCCAGGCAGCAGAGATTCATTCCCCCTCTCCTCTTCCCAACCGAGCAAGCCAGTTCAGAGAGAGAGCAAGCACAGCCACATTTCCGAACCAAAGCCAGCCAAGCAAGAGAGCAAGCCAGTGCTGTCCCCCACCGAAGAACAAGGGCCGGAGCCAGAAGGGAAGGCCAAGAGAAGGGAGCAGCCGAACCGAGCCAGGAGGAGGAGAACCTGGGAGCAGCCGAACCGAGCAGGAGCTCAAGAAGACCGGCTACCTCCTCATCTTCTACCCTCAACACCGACATCAGCACCACCAACAACCTCTCAACCGAACCCACATCCATCAGGTGCACAAAAATGAAAATGCCAACAAAAATAGTATGTAAACTGGGTAGATCAAGTAGAGTAGAGAGTAGATCGGGAAGAACCCGTGTGGTCTTAGTAGAGTATGAACCCTAGGGGTCCGCGAGGAGCGTCCTGGCCACCCCCATGCCCTCATCGGAGCACGGTTGTAGCCAGTGTCGTCACCCCCGCCTCCCAACCTAGAGCTCAATCTCTTTTAATCATCAAAGACCATGCTTATCTTTGAATCACAGCACAAGACCCACTAAAGAACTCACTTCACCATGATTAACCGAAGCAATAAGAGCATATGTAAAGCAAAATCCCAAATCAAAGTAGCAAAAATGCAGTAGAGGAACTAGGGTTCAGCGAGCTAGAGGCTAACCGTAGAGGGGAGCTCGGCCAGGGGAGGAGAGAAGAGGGAGGAGATTAGAGGAAGTCCACAGAAGGAGCTCCCGAGAGGGAGCTAGGGTTAAGCAGTGCTGGGGCTAGGGTTGGCCAAGGGTCGAGCCGAAGCTGGCCAGGAGAGAGCTCGGGAGGTAGTAGAGGAGGAGAGAGGAGTTCGGCCAGGGGGAGAGGAGAAGGATCCGAGAGCAGGAGGAGAGAGGCCGGCAGTAGAGTAGGGAGCAGTCGGTCGAGTGAGGTGAATAGCCGAGAGAAGTAAAAGGAGTCTAGAGGGAGTAGTCCAGGGAAAGAGCAGAGAGATGAGGAGAGAAAAGAGAATAACCGAGTGGCTTCAGCCGAGAAAAAAAGAGAAGGTAGGAGAGGCAAAGAAAAGGGAGAGAAAGGAAAAAAGAGAAAGCAAGAAAAGAAAAGAGAGGAAAAGAAAAGACAGAAAAGGAAAGAAGAGAAAAGAAAAGAAAGAGGAAAAAACTAAGAAAATGCGTAGCTTGTCGCAGTCCGCGACTAGTTTAAGTAATTAGCTAGTTATACGCATAAAAATCAAAAAGTTGGTAAATGACTATATTAAGTAAATGAGCAGCTACATATAACCTTAAAAATGTATGGATAGCTAAAAAAGGAAACCAACACCCTTCATATAAATGAAATTGCAATTATTGGAATTGTTGGACACCATAAATCATGTTCAATTAAATTGTCGTAGATTAACATGCTTTGATTTCAGGACACGAGTTGAACCCAACAGATGGCCGTACCTTCAGAGTATATACAGGCAAGCTTCCCTTGATCATGATTTACTAAATGTCTTCAAATGTTTTTCTATGTTTATATATATCATCACTGCATAGGAAAGCTTATTTTACAAATGAAAGTATTAAATCGGATGTGATTGGGAAAAGTGGGTTGAAAAATGGGTTAATGGGTTGAAAATGGATTGGTGGATGGATAGTTGGATTTGGTAATAGATTAGTTCATTTAGTTAATAGAATGATTGGCGTGTGTTAATATGGTTGGTAGAGAGCGCTGATGAGAAGGATTGTAGATCGGTGGGGTCCTCTACATAAGCTATAATATAAGGTCAAAACAAATAACACTTGGGCAATGAGCTGTAAAACCAATATGAACCATGGTGTGTGAAATTAGCCAGAAAAAGTTGTCCTACGAAAGTATTAGAATCTCCACATTGGGTAAGAATTCCAAGGTGCCCTCTGGGATATGCCAGTATGCCTGGAGGTGCGTGGCCAACTAGTGGCGGTATATTTGAAGCCATGGGTAGAGTTACTGCCGGCGGGTAACCGGAGTACAAATGTATCTTCGAGTTGTGGGGCAGCCTGGGATAGGTGTCCTCAACTCGAGTGCAGGGTTGGAGATCTAATACTGGAGTAGTGATAAACGTGTTGGGGCATCACATGTTGGCATCATTATGGGTAAAGTGGTACAAACTTGCGTAGGTTAAATCTTAAATTCAAGTCAATCTCTTGGATTAGAGACTACGAAAGCTAAGTCTATCTCATGTATAGTGTTAGTAGTTGTTTTCTAAAATCTAAAATTAACAACCTTTAAAACCACAACTTAATTTCTATAAAAAAGGATTTTGAGGGAAGGTGATCATTGGATGGATTTGGATTGGATTGAGAGAGAAAATCATTTATTGCATTTTGTTATTAATGCTTGTTGAGTACTCCTATACTCACTCTTGCTTAAATCCCCCCCGCTTAGAAGGTGAGTCCTATGGACACTCCTCTGAGGCCTGAGGCGAGGACTGTTCGCAGGATCAGGACTTACATGAGGAGGATTACTACTACTACTACTACTATCAAGAGGAGTAGAGGGTCTAGTAGGCCATATTCTCGCTATGGCAGTCCATCAGCGTATAGGTTGTTGTAATGTATTTTCCTATATATTTGGACCCATGTAAGATTAAGATAGTAGACAGATAGCCTTGCGTGGCTTAATGGAATCCATATTCTCGCTATGGCAGGCCATCAAGGTAATAGGTGGTTGTAATGTATTTTGCTATATATTTGGACCCATGTAAGATTAAGATAATGGACAGATAGCCCTGCTTGGCTTAATGAAATGTAATAAAGAGTTTCATTTTCAGTCTCTAATTATTGTTCTGCTGCAATACTCTGAATGGTATAGTAACTGATAAAGTATCGGGTTGCCCGATATTTTGTTAGCTACTATGCCGAGATTCGCGTAATTAACTCAGGAGTAACAGCAGTGTGACTGGCGTTACCCTTGGCTAATTATGCATGTCGCCACACCTAGTGCCTCCATTGCTCTTGAATTAATCATGAACATGTATCCAGTATTGGCTATGCAAGTAGGGTTCACAATTTCGTTTCGAAGTAGAAAACCGCTAACCCGGCGGTAGCGGTTTTCGCGAGAAACCGCTCGAAAACCGCGAAAAACCGAACGGTTTGCAAATTCAAAAAATTCGAATTTTGGTCAAATCTATTCGCGAAAAACCAGCCGACCAATTGAACGTTCTTGAAAAACGGTTTTTGAGCGATTTTTTGCGAAAACTGCGGTTTTTCAACGGTTTTCGAGCGGTTTTCATAGAATAATTTGTTTAAAATTTTTTGATTTTTTTTTTAAAATTCCACCGGTAAACCGCTCGGTTTCTGTTTTCGAACCGGAGCGGTCCGGTCGAAAACCGAGCGGTTTACCGCGGTTTTATTAACCCTGTATGCAAGTCTGTAGTGAAAAAGTATTGAGCAAAGCTATCATCTATTCAGTTCACCATTGTAGAATAAAGGGTTAATTCCTTATATGCCACTGGAAATCCCTAATTGTGTCACTAACATGTAGGGTTAGGCCTGTGTCACTGACATATGGGGTCCGGGATCACATGTCAGTGACACAATGAGTGGCATATAAGAGATGATGCAAACTTTCGAATATAAATAAGGAATTACCCCTAGAATAAATGTTGAAGAAAGGCAGGACATATAAAAACAGCTGGAATGATTACCTGCAAATACCAACCTGCGATCTTTTCTTAAGATTGACCAATGCGTAGAGCCTTCCCCTCATAGGCCCTCCCTGCTGGAGGTGTATTTCCAGAGTTGACTCACAATACTAGCATGCATTCGTCAACTGAAACTCGGCTTCTTCGATTAAGCTCTGCCCTGGAGCCTTTTGCACACTCATCCTCCTCATCAGTCTCCTCACATCCCCTGCCTCCTCCCACCGTCCTGTTTCTGCATAAAGATTGGCCAGCAGCATATAGTTCCCTGAGTTATATGGTTCAAGATTAATAAGCTCTTTCAGAGCCACCTCAGCAATGCTGAGCCCAGCATGGGCACGGCATGCGCTTAGAAGTGCTCCCCATATCGCAGCATTAGGTCTCATTGGCATCCCTTGAATTAGCGCCTGTGCCTCCTCAAGAAGGCCGGACCTTCCAAGTAGATCCACCATACACCCATAATGCTCAATTCCTGGCTCAATGCCATGCTCTGACTGCATGGTCTGGAAGATCTCCCGCCCAACATTCACAGCCCCAGCATGGGCACAGCAACCAAGCACACCCAGAAAAGTCACTGCATTGGGCTCCCCTCTAAACCTCATCATCTCGTGGAACAGCTCAATTCCCTCAATCCCATGCCCATTCAGCGAAAATCCTGAGATCATTGTGTTCCAGCTTACCACACTCCGCTGGTGCATTCCCCTGAATACCTCCTTTGCACTACCAACATCGCCACACTTGCAGTACATATCTAGGACTGCATTTGTAACATGCACCGTCCTCTCCAACAACCCAGTCTTGCGTGCATACTCATGCGCCCACCTCCCCGCCCCGGCATTACCCGTCCTCCCACAAGCTGGCAGCACCGCCGCAAGCGTCCCATCATCTGGCACCACCTTGCCCTCCCTCGCCATGTCCTCAAAATACCACACTGCCATGTCATCCCATCCACACCGTGCACACCCCGCGATCATAACGTTCCAGGAAACCACGCTTCTCCTGGAGCGCTTGTACCGCTGCATTTCATCAAACAGGTGGCGTGCTGCTCGAATATCCTTGGCTTTGAGATATGCCGTGATGAGCGTGTTGTAGGCGACGGCGCACTTGCTCCTCTGGGGCAGTTCGTCGAACAGGACGCGGACGTGGGGGAGAGGGTAGGGCTTGAGGAGCGCAAGGGAGATGGCGTGGTGGGAGAGGAAGCCGAGGCCGAGAAGGAGCGCGTGGAGGGCGGAGAGGAGGGGCAACGAGGAGGCGGAACCGAGGAGGGGGAGGAAGGAGAGGCGATCGGGGGCGTGGAGGCGGCGGAGAGAGGAGAGGAGGCGGAACGCGACGTGCGGCGAGGAGGCGGAAAGGGACTTGACAGCGGCGTTGAGGAGTGGGAGGGGAGGCGGAGGGTGGGGAGGGAGGAGGCGGAGGAGAGGCAGCGTGGGAGGCGGATTGGTGGAGAGGAGGAGAAGCGCGGCGAGAAAGTGGTGGTGCGGGGAGGGCGGGGAGGAGGGGAGGCAGTGGCGGACGGCGAAGGCGAGGAGCTCGAGCGGACGCCGCCGGGCTGCAGGGGAGTGGTGCAGGAGGTGGAGCAGGCGGCGCTCCGCCGTGCGGGGGTGCCACCCGTCGGGGGTGGTGACGGTGGTGGAGGGATAGGGCGAGGACTCGCCGGCGGTAGACGGCATCGGCGAGGCAGTATTGGGGGCGGTGGTTTGAGAATTTGATTGCGCGTGCGTTCGGATTCGTGCAGGGCAACTAGGTGCGGAAAATAAGCTCGAGGCTTGCCGGCTCGGCTCGGGCTCGGGCTCGTAGTTTAAATATACCAAACAAAACTGCCTTTTTAGCTTTTTGAAATTTCGAGCCGAGCTCGGCTCGCGAACCGCTCGTGACCTCGTTAGCTTCAAGAGTCAAGCGCAGCCCACTCGAAAACCAAGCACGCGCTGCTGGCCTAGACGTAGCTAACTCCAAGCTGGTCTATCTTAGGTTTATGCCAACAAAATGCTTCTGTTTTGAAGAATTAATGTGATAGTTTTTTTTTCTTGTATGTTACAACAATGTCATGCCACAGAAATATACAATTACTGCACTAGCATTTTTATACTCTTTTTGGCTGTTTCTTATGCAAGTTTTGTATCAATTGAATTTTGACAGTTATTATTTATTTGTAAGAACTTGTGTTAACAATACAGTCAGGATATATTTGCAGTTGAGTTTACACCATAAGTAGTACATTGTTTTGTGAATCTTTATCTATTATTTCACACGGACTTATTTTGAAAATTTTCATGCTGTTTTGTAGTTGGAAGAACTAAGAAATGATATTATAGAACTGAAAGAGATGTAGAGAAAACAAGTGGATCTTCTTGTTAGCCAGGTTTGGACTGCATCGTAGGAAATTCTGGCTTTCATTTTCAAAGACCTAAGTGCATCCTAATTATTTAGGCCTACATGTCTTACACAACTCAGATGACTCGTGAGCCAACGAGCCGGCTCGAGCCTCCAAACAACGAGCCGAGATTACACAACTCAGATGACTCGTGAGCCAACGAGCCGGCTCGAGCCTCCAAACAACGAGCCGAGACAGGTCCTTAGCTCGTTCTCCTAGAGCCAAAGTTTCAGCCGAGCTCGAGCCTGGGCTCGGCTCATTTCCACCCCTACGGCTACGGGCAACGGGTGGCGCCAAAGGTGAAGTGGGCCTACAGGGCCAGAGTGGGCTCGAGCGAGCCCAAGCGATTGGTGGGACCGAAATGTCAGTGATTTATGCTGTTGTTGTCATTTAAACGAGACTCATTTTGGTAAAGAAACAGCAGAGTTTTCCTGAACAATTCGGGCGTTGAACTGGAACGAACAGCATGCTGCATGCACTCCGTGCATTATTCCAAGCCGCAGTGCATCTACTCTTTCTCTGTCTCTAACAAGCTAGGCTAAATTTTGATCATCACCAGCTTACAACGACAAGCTTCACAACACGAAGCCACGAGACGGGCACTTGGATCCTCTCAGTCACAGTTCGAGCTTGCTGGCGAGGTACCAGGAGTGCATGGCCAGGCTGCCGAACGCCATGATGTTGGCCAGCGACGACAGCCCGTGGATCATCCCGAACTTCCTGTTCATCGCCGTCAGGGCGGGGCTCGTCTTCGCCACCTCCGCGTTCTTCGACCACCCGACCTCGCTGCCGATGCCGAGGTCCTTCTCGATCTTGTGCCTCTTCATCATCATCTGCACGAGGTAAGCAAGTCAGTACCGTATATGAACAGGAAAGATAATGCACAGTAAAAGAAGACTGTGTCCAAAAATTGCATAAAAGCATGGGTTCTTCTCGGTTCATGACAAGGATCCCATCCTCCTCAATGGCCAACATCACATGCTACAGTTGTTTTCAGCAACCAGGACAATTCGCACATAGCATGACATATAAATACAGAATGAACAACAGCCACAAAAATAACCATTGGAAATGGTCAAACAAAGCGGAAGTCACGTTCGGTAGTAGATGCCCTTACAAACAATAACTGGATTCGGGATATACACAACCTAACAGTCCATCTATTACTCTAATACGTCAATTTATGGCGGAAAGTGCAATTTGTACACCTGCAACCACAAGTTCACGACGTCATAACCTAAACGCAAACTTCCAGTGGCGTCTACACTACCTCGTCGGCATACCGTATGCGGTTCACAGTAAGCACCTTCAAATCTTTCCATACCACAATCTGGCCACCATGGGCTCCATAGCATTGCAAAGTCTTTATATGGCTCGCCCACCATAATCGGCTATGGACAACACAGCAACTGCAACACAGGGGGTGGCCGAACCAATATTTCTGTCCAACGTGCTGCTGAAATCTAGAAACCGCGCATCACCTTCTCATAAATTGCCCTCAAGTTCGATGTTTGTGGAAAGGCATTGCCAGATGGGTACGGTTGCCATCTCTTTTGCCGGACCGGTGGGATCCGACCGCCGCCCTTAGCCTTGCAGATTGGAATCTTCATCACGTAAACTGCCAGCCAAGATTTCGTAAAGGGCTGAAGACTCTGATCATCCTAACTTGTTGGCAATGGTGGAAAGAGCGAAACAGCAAGATTTTTCGAAACAAATGGAAAGCCAACGATGAGATTTTACAATCCATCAAAGAGGAGGCCGCAATCTGGATTATTGCGGGTGCGGTTCACCTAAAAAAATCTGCTGGACCGACAAAATTGATTCTCTTTTTTCTCTTCTTTGGGCGACCTTTGTATGCTTACCCTGGTGCAGTATCCTGCACCTTGTACTCTCCTAGTCTTTTCTATTTAATATAATCTGCAGCCATGCTGTCTTTCAAAAAAAAAAATACAGAATGAACTCTGCGTCACAAGTTATCAGGTGTCCAAAAGGTCTGCATGGCAAACACTCTGCCCGCTCGCTCACCATAGTAATCCAGAATTATGCTCATGCGAATAGAACGAGATGGTTACCACTTTTTAAGTCTAGAACTAGTAGTGTTTATTTACTTTCCCAAGGCTAAATTGCCAAGCTGATTAATTGGAAACGAAACAAAAGGGAGCATGTGCTCGTGTCAAGCACTGAGTAGTACTATTGCGTGCTACCTACAAGGCTATGGCAGCCAACTACCACGCTACTGTTGTTCACTACTGAAAATATAATAAAGCAAAAAAAAAAATCAGATATACCTGTGATTGCTGCAAGGAATTGTTAATCCAAGACTGCAGCCCATGGCAGATCTACCAATATTTTATCACCTTTGGCAATATCAAAGTATGTAAAACGAATATTAACTAATCAACATGATTGTCTCTAGCTCAAAGTACCATACCATGCTTTTCTCTGTAAGTAGCATTAGGCGAAGGCAAAAAAATGGTAACATAAATGAACCTAAGGAGTAGGGAAAAAGGATTTGACCTCGATGGTCATAGGAGTGAAAACCAGAAGGTTGGACAGGTCAAAACCAAGGGCAGCGATAAGGAATCCGAGCTGGTAACGCTCAACAGTTGATGCTGTCTTCCATGGGTGGAGGTATGCAAAAGCTGCTACCAAAATGGCCGAACATACTGATATCAACATGAAGTAGGCTGGGAACATTTTTCCCTGCAGACTCCCAAACTGGTGCCTTGGCAAATACCTTCATAATTCAAAAGATTTCACCAAAACAATATCAATTGCTTTATACTATTTTTTTATAAAGGAATAATCAACTTTGTGCTTATGGTTTCAGGTGGGCTTCTTAGTTCTCAGAATAACGAAGTACTATGTACTCTATGTGTAATACAACATTGAAGGCACACTTGAACAATACAGCTGAAGAAGTTGCTTTCTAAAATGTGCATAATGTATCACTCTAAAAAGTGCAACTTACAGTCTTACACAATAAGTAAACCACCCAACTTGCTTGCAAAAGCTCCATCACATTGGGGTAAGAACTTTCAGAATTTGTAGCAAAAAATGGTAACTTAAGTTGTCACATTATCTACACGCTTAGAGATAATGTTTCATGAGAAAACTAACATCTACAATCTTTCTCGATTTCGAATAAAGAATACTCCAATGCTTCCAATTTGGAGTACAAATTATGAGTGCTCATTCGAAACAAAATTATACATAGTCTCAGAGGACACGTTTTTATGCTAGCAAACGTACGTACATGTAATATTTACTACAGTAAAAAATCCTAAAATTCAATTTGAGCATGTTGAATACCCACCAAATCTAAGGGGAACCTGAAATTATTTACAACAGGGGAACGCCTACTAAATCAAACAAGAATTGCAACTATTACCGCAAACAAGCGCAATAATAATCGAGGTAGCCAAACCAAAATTCTCACTCAAACGAGGCTAGGAAGTTCAACCGAAAGGGATTGAATGGTTTTACTTGAACATGACGATGCCGCCGATGAAGGTGACCCAGAGCGACGCGCCCCAGGCGGTGGCGAAGCAGAGGACGTGGGCCAGCCTCGCCGCCGCGACGCCCGCCCCGGAGCGGCCGGAGCCGCCGAGGAATGCCTCCGGCGTGAAGAGGACGCCGGCGGCGAGGAACGACACCGCCGTCAGGAACCGCGCCGCCCACCCCATCGCACCCTTCCAGCTAGCTCAGTCTAGGGTTTGGTTTTCTGGAGAGCAAGAGAAGAGAAGGAAGAGGAGGAGGCAGAGGTGTGTGTAGGAATTGAACTCAGCAGAGTTTGAAGCGAAAGAGATACTCTAGTATCTAGTTAAGGTAGCTGACGTCCATGAACCTTCTAGAAAGAAGCCTACTTAAAAAAAATTCTTCACTCTTTCCTCCATTTTTCCTCTTCCTTTTCTTGTTTTTTTTTCTTCATCTGTCATTAGCACTCCAAGTCCCTTTCAGTGAGACATTGCGTTGTTTCGGTCTACTTGGAACGAAGGAATTTTACATTAAAAAAATATAGTTTCCGTAGATTTCCTACAAAATTCTTGTTGTTTCGGATCATACCAGAAGCTTAATTGATAGTGTAAATTGCTCTTTCAAAAAAGATAGTGTAAATTGTTGGGCATCAGCAATTCATCCTTTCTGTAGAAAGTAGGAACTCATGTTGGGCAATGTATGTATGCATCAACTGTTGTGAGAGTAAAATGTTTCTATTTCATGAAGAATAGTCAATTTTCATAAGTCATATATCTCCTCAAACTTCAAAGCGGAGGAATCAGCAAAGAAGAACTTCAGTACATGTGACAGAAGAATTGACCTCTTTTCATCTCCTTCCAGAAACAACTAGATGAACTGAACACTAATAGCTGGTTCAGACTCAGAAAATAAGACTCCCTGGTGCAAGATTCCTACAAGAAACCAGTGGGCAGTTCGGCCGAGACAAAAGGAACACATGGTTTTGGACCTGACAAAAGAAACCAAGATTCAAGAATCCATGGCCCATGATTTTTTTTTGACAGTCTCAAAGTACATAGAGTACACATGAGGTCAATTGACCATTTTACAGCTGCATTTCTTGACTAACTCGTGTGGCATGTTGTGTCAAAACATTTTGGTACGAAGAGCATAAATCTTTCATCAGAGATAGCTTTCTTCACAGCTTGAAGAGCATAAATCTTAGTGGTAAAATACAATGACAGAGAGGAAGAAATAATGATTCTTTGTATTTCTTCTAGTTTAAATTGTTTGCACTTCAACAATTTCAATAATCAGGCGCTGTTACAATTCCTATCTCTACCTTTGTAGAGACAGTGGCACCATGACAATTCCGAATCATCAATACGCCACAAGCCACAATTCCATTCTTGAATGCTGCTGAATCCTATGATTCACTAGCTTCTATACCCCGAGTTGTTCAACTCGAAGCGTGACCGAGTGGGTCAGCTCGCCGATTATGAGGTTGTGCTCGCCGACGGGGATCCTTCGGACCCCGTTTCGGTCGGCGACGCTGAGGCCGTTGCAGACGTCGATGCCCATCTCCACGCGGGCGACGCCGCCGGTGGGCACGTGCACCTTCTCAAACGCTACCAGCTGCCGCACGGGCGCGCCGTGGCCCTCGGCGGCGGCGGCCGGCAGGGCCGCGTACACGAGCACGGTGTGCGTGCCGTCCCGGTCGCCGACGTTCTTGACGTCGAGGTGGACGGGGATGCTGAGGCCCTCGCACTGCGCGTGCGCGACGCGCACGGCGGCGCGGTTCAGATGGGCTGTCGTGTTGAGGGAGGAGGCGGCGCGGCGGCCGGTGAGCCGGACGGAGAGCTGCGCCGGCGCGTGCGCGAGCGAGTGGGTGAACTGGGTGTAGCTTAGGCCGTGCCCGAACTGGTGGATCGTCGGACCGGTGTAGAATCGGTACGTCCGGCCGGGATAACCCCGTGCCGGATCGGCGCGCATCGCCATGTTCGTCATCGGCACCTTCTGCAGGTAATCTTGAGGGTACCATGTCACCGGCAGCTTGCCTCCTGCAACAACTCCAATCCATATCAATCAAACTCATCTTCTTGTTTTAAAATTTTGGTCTAAAAATTTGATTTTTCGATCGCTCTGAATGAGACGATCGCTCTGAATGAGATGAACCTGTTCGAGTGTACCTGGGTTGTGCTGACCGAAGATCACGTCGGCGATCGCCTGCCCGCCGGCCTGGCCAGGGTACCCGGCCCAGAGGATGCCGGCGATCCTCCGGTCGTTCTGCGCGAACGCCATGTCGATCGGCCCGCCGGACATGAGCACCAGGATCACCGGCCCTTTCGAGGCCTTCGCCACCGCGGAGACAAGCTCCCCTTGGCGGCCAGGAAGCAGCAGGCTTGCTCTGTCCAGGCCCTCGGCCTCGACCTTCTGATTGAGGCCGGCAATGACGATGGTCACGTCGGCACGGCGGGACGCGTCTACGGCAGCCGCGATCGGCTGGTTGCCTTGGCATGACACGTCGGTGCAGCCCGCCTGGTGTACGGTCTGCACGTACTTGGCAATGCCCTGCAGAGGCGTGGTGTACCTGCACGGTTTACCGGCGTAGTTCCCGATCATGGCCACGGTGGCCTCCGAGTGCGGCCCGACGACGGCTACGGTGCGGTGCGCGGCCGGCGAGAGCGGAAGCACGGCTCTGCGACCGACCCTCTCGTTCTTGAGGAGCACGACGCTCTGCCGCGCCGCCTCGAGGGCTAGCTCCTGGTGCGCCGGGGTGCACACGTGCTGCGGGCCAAGGTTGCCGAACGGCTGGCTCGCCGGGTCGCCGTCGTACATTCCGAGCCGCATCTGCACGGTGACGGTGTTGGTGACGGCGGCGTCGATGTCGGCGTCGCTCACCTTCCGCTGCGCCACGGCGCTCTCGGTGTACTGCGCCAGGAACGGACCGCAGTCGAGGTCGAGCCCCGCCCGGAGCGTGGCGGCGACGGCGTCCTCGTGCGTGCGGGTGTAGTGCTGGTCGCGGTAGAAGACGTCGACGGAGTCGCAGTCGGAGACGATGTAGCCCGCGAGTCCCCACCGGCCCCGGATCGTGCCGCGGAGGAAGTCCCCGTCGGCGCAAGTGGGCACGCCGTTGACCTGATTGTAGGAGCACATGACACTGGCGGCGCGGCCGTCGACGACGCAAGAGCGGAACGGCACGTTGAAGGTGTCCTCCAGGTCTTGCCGGCTCACGACGGCGTTGAAGTGGTACCGGTCGGTGCCGGCCCAGTTGTCGAGGTCGTACGCCGTGAAGTGCTTGCAGCAGGCGGCCAGCTTCAGCCGCGTGTGGCCCCGCCGCCCGCCGTACGGCTGCTGGAGGCCGCGGACGTAGGCGGCGGCGTACCGGCCGGCGACGGCCGGGTCCTCACCGGGGGTCTCCTGCCCCCGGCCCCACCGCGGGTCCCGGAAGATGTTGACGTTGGGGCTCCAGAACGTCAGCCCCGCCTGCCCGGCGTTGTACATCGCGCGCGCCTCGTCCGACACCGCCTGTGTCGTGCATACACCGTACGTACGAACATGAGTACAGTACGAACGAAAATACGTATGTCGCTGAGCAAATACATGAACAATTATAAAGGAGAAATTGAAAAGAGAGAGAGAGAGAGAGAGAATGCATTGAGTCAGAACTGATCACTGATCAGAGCATCACAAGGGAGATTGCACGAACTACGAGGCAGGTTCGTATCTTTGCCTCTCCAATCACATGGCTGGATGGATCATGTTCTTGTGTATTGCGCCCTATCGTGTATCAAGTAACAGCAGCGTCGCACGTGATGACGTGAGCGAAGAGTTTAGTCGCCTTTCTGCCCTCGTGCGTAACTTTTTTTTTAATTTGGATTTTTTTCTGGGCGTAATATTAAAAATAGTCAGTTTCTCGCGACATAAGTGCTAGTAGGTGATACGTGTCACCTCTCGTGCAACCGAGCTCTGAGTGACATTTTTACCATGCTTTGGGAGCTCCCACTCCATAGCTCGGTAAGCCACCGAAGCTACCAAGCTGCAGCACGATAAACACTTGCGCGGTCGGTGACAATGCTATTTTTATAATTACATTCGAAAGACTAGATTTAAATAAAAATCTATTATTGAAATAGAAAAGTGACGATTTCCGTGAACGAGGTGCAGCACAATTTCTTTCTAGCCATTTTTATTGTTTCTGCTGATCTGCTCTGCAGTTTCTATCTTTTTGGAACTAGAATTGCAGATCAGAGACAGAAGTCTAGCAACTCGTTCAAGGTAGATCTGCAACCCCCTACTTGACATTGTTTATCTTGACAAAGCCAACATTGTCACCTCTTTTTGTGAGTCATAAAGTTGTGTCGTTCTAGAGATTATGAGTAGCAACAATGTCAAAATGCGTACGAAAGTACGTTATGTACCTGAAAATCGTGTGCTGCTAAACACCAACTACTCTTACATGAAGTCAAAAACTACTACTTCCATCTTATGACTCAATTGTATTTGGAGGAAAGCAACTCTAGATGACTATATCCTAGACCTACAAACGGTTTCACTCAATTGTCAAACTACCATGCCTACCTAGAAGTGAAAGCCAAATGAGATCATTACATGCATTCAGTAATCACTACGACAAGAATACATTGCATATGTTATACCGAGCCAACAAATTTTATCCATACCACCGAACATGATAGGGTAGCAATGGTTTTTGTGCAACCAACATTGCGAGCATTTTATGGATGAGGGTGGTTGCAGTTGGCAAACTTAGGATGAAGGCAAGATACTATTAGATATGCCAAACGAGAATAAAGGTGCAACAACAACAACAGTGCAGCATAACTCTGTCCCTATGGACTCTCTATGTAGGAATATAGTTGCTACACCTTTCAGAACGGGCATCACCTTTAATCGTCTTTTCTTAGATGCACCACCTTTATTTCTTTTCAATATTCATAATTGTTTGTTTGGATAAGAGATGAGAGCAGGCTAAAGTTGATTTGGCTAGGCTGGCTTGCACATGGTTGCACCTTGTGCCATTGGCCAACCAGTAGGAACTTCACCATCTCCTTCCTTTCTGGAATTGGACACTAGCTAGATCTGTGTATCGCTTTGGGATTTTTGGCTCCTTGGTGACAAAGTGTGGCAGCAAAGTGTTCATGCTGTTCGGTTAAAAGTTCTGTAACCTAGCTGATTAAATCAAGTTCATGTGATGGAGGAATTTCTAGTGTCATGATGAGAAGCTAAAACCTAATTGTATTCCACACTCATCAAGGACGCGTGCTCACTCGTGTAATTTCTGATCCCTGACTGCACTGCAGAGCATCATCGGATGCTTTGGCACTAGAGTGGGACATCGAGCATCAAAGATCATCATGCTTCTACTAATGGTAGAAGTAGAACTTCCCATTTTCTTAGGCTCAGGCATGTATGGGATTGACAGATTGTTTTTAGCTAGCAATTGTAGGGCAGAGCATAGCATGTGCATTGGTCACCAAGATGAGATATGTACAAACACGGTGTCATAATATGTGACTACATCTATTAGAGAGGTAGGTAAGCTCCACTAGAATCAAGTATCTATCTACAAAAACCGGCTCTGTACATGATTGTGCAGAGCTCAAGTCATGAAAATAACACACTTGATGGCCAGGGCCAGCCAACATATCGAGCCTACATTACTCTTGAGTTAACACGCAGATATTCAGAGTTCCACTCAGGTGAAATTTGAGGATTATGTGATCACCCCCATTGTCAGGTGGATCAAGAAGCATTATATATGGAGTGCAATTCAACTATTCAACTGAGCTAAGCTTAAATGGATTTATCAGAACTGTTTCACTGGCACGAACTACCTCCAAATTGAAGTCAAGCGCTCTTACTACTACTACTTAGTTCTTACTGGTAAGGCACCGGTTGTCGACAAAAACATACATCAAATACCTATTCTATCCTTTGTTCTACGCCGTACGATATTCGCTTTAAGATTCGTGCTCAAAAAATAAATAGACTAGTACTAATACTCCAGTTTAATACGCCAAGAAGGAAAAAGATGCAGACACACGGGTACAGTAGCATAGGCAAGCGCGACGCACAGACAAGGACACCGAGGGCGCACAAAGACATGAGGCATCAGCATCACATGCACACATAACCAGAGAGACAAAGCGAAAGCCCGCACGCGCGTACGTGTTCGCGCGCGCTGCGGCGGCGGCGGCAATGCCGGCGCCGGCTAGCAGGTACGTACCCGGCCGATGAGCTCCCAGAGCGAGGCGTTGAACGACGCGGCGGTGCCGATGACCTGCGGGAACGCGGTGGCGCCGGGGAACGCGCCGCCGAACCGCACCCCGGGCCCCGTGTCCGACACGCCGTGCAGCGCCTCCGACCACCACTCGTACCCGGCGATGCCCAGCCGCGGCACCCCTGCCGCGTTGTTCACCAGCAGCCGCACCTTCTCGGCCCGCGTCAACAGCGCCACCAGGTCCCGCGCGCGCGCCCTCAGCGGCAGCGACTGCCGGCAGAACGGCAGCGACGTCGCCGGCCCGCCCGGCGAGCACGCGAACGGCGGACGCACGCCGCCCGCCAGCGCCGCCGCCCCGGTCAGCAGGAGGAGCGGCACGAGGAGGAGGCCGAGGCGCCGCATGGTTAGTTCCTTTCTTGCAAGGTGTTTGTGGAAATGGAAGGGGAGGGGAGGCAGTGTACTTATATAGCCCAACTGCACAAGCCAAAGATGTTGCAACTTGCAACCACCACAGGGAGGCACAAGAAAATGGTTAATTGGGTATGCAAAGAAAGGTATTTCGGAAAACTAAAACTACTTAGGATTTCAGAAGCTATTATTTTCATAGTTAGTGTAGCACATTGTTAGAATTAAGATGGATTGGTATCTCGAGTGTTGTAACTGCTGGTTGTCTGTCTCTGTGACTCTGTGTCTTCTTGCTCTTGTGCATGTGACAAGTAGAGGATTTTTTTGGTAATGTTGTTGTACTGTGAGTGAAAGTTGTTGTGTGTTGGATTTCGGTGGCCTCTGCTGCAAAAGACAGGTAAACTGGTATAGTGGTGTCAAGGACAGGGCACAACTACTTCTGTGCAGGTATTCGAGTACTACTAATACCAGTAGTCCTTGTACTAATGTGAGGACAAATTTTTTTAGTATTTACAAAGACAACCTCTAAGGATTAACCTATGAACATATAGATTAAGTAGAGTTAAACATATTTCTGGTTAATACTCAAAAGAGGCTAAGGTAAAGGTTGTGGCGTATTATCTTTTTCTAAGAGGGAAAAAGGTGGTAGTATATTTTATGGTAGCACTAGTATGAAACTAGAGGACCTTTCCCACATGGAGAGCACCTTGCCACCTTTCCTACATCCTTTCTTCCTCGAGTCATTTTTTACTTTGTCCGAAAATATTTGTTGAGGTTTACCTACAGCAGTGGCGAAATCTCATCTATTTTGGACCGTCCCAAGTATATCTATGGTTTTGTTCAAGGGTTAATGTTTCACGGTGATAGTCAGAGCGTGCCGATTTTTTTTTTTAAATATGTAATGACCGACTGCTTTGAATCATAAATCGCCTTTTAGCTTTTTGTGTTGATATATTTTGGATTTATGACGCAAAAAGAGAGACTGTCGAACGCCTTTAGCGTCACATTTGTGAAAAGAGACGTTCATGCCACGGAAGGACCACTCGCAAAACGGAAGGATAGTTCTCCATCCATATGTCATCAGACTAAGACGCTCATAGTACGCATCCAACAACTGCAGCAGCGCACAAGGATTGCAATCAGAAATGACCCAGTTCTATCATCTAAGCATATGTTTCCAAGGCAAAAGTTGCTCAGAAACAGTTCATACCCTATAAGAATACACGTTCGAAAAAGGGGACTAAATGGACAAGGCATGTTAACCGTGTACTTTCCCGAGTTTCATTTCACGTACTAGTAACATGCACTCACAAAGTCACCATTATCTATGTGTGTTGTAGCGGTTGGTAATGCCGTCTTTTATGATCAGTTTTAGCGAACAACCAACATGGAACGGCGTACGGTTTTCTCCAGCTAGCTAGCGGTTGTTCAATACACAGATCAAAATGTCTCTGATTTCACCTAACGTCTTTACAAACATAGTTCATTGAATTGCACCACACTTTCTGTAAATGGCTTGTAAAAGTGGTTAAAAATTACTTGTAGCATTAAAGAAATCAGAGTAGCAGGTTGATTAATAGCCTTTACTAGCAGAGCTAACGTACTGGAATTGCTTGTCGTCTGGGTCAAAGCAAAGTATAGGATAACAAGTTCATTAACATGGTTTCCTTCTACGGAGCTATTGTTGGCTACTTTCTTGACATTGATTGATGAAATGAGAGAAAAGGAGAAAGAAAAACGGATAGAGAGAGAAAGCAGTGTGTCCATTTTCAAATCTGATTAGATGAGCAGCTCAGCTGCAAAGGTTCAAAGCAAGGGGATGAAAATGACGTTCAGATGGCAACAAAATGAGTATATAGCAGCCGCAGTGTGAGGGTTAAGTGATCATCTGTGCCAAACTTAACGTATCTTGCAAGGCTCTGTTTCTGCCGATCCTTTCTCACTGTCTTCTAAGCTTCTTTACTTCTTTGTGCATTGTTAAATGTTAATTTTAAAAAAGGTATCAACACCTGCACCGGTTCCTATACTGTGATCCAGTGCTTGTAAAGAAGATATATAACTCTATGTTTGCAAACGATAACTCTATTGCGTTGTGCAAAGTATTTCTGATGGAAAAGAATACCTAATCACAGCCTGGAAGACAACATGTCGATTCGTTCTTTCTCACTTTCATGATGAGTAGCCACTTGAGGGTGAATTGTTGGTGGCTTTCAAATGCATAGCCTGTTGTCATCTGACACTTCTCTAGGAGAGGGCAGAAAGTGAGAATGGCCTTATGTTAATGGGCCATTCACCCTTTTCACTTGAAGTCTTGAATGGTCCCTGTTTACTGGCTATCCACTATGGCACTATCCACTAGTAAGGACAGCAGTTACCTCGAAGAGTTAGTAGAATGTATTTATGGAGCAGTGTTGTCTTGTCAAAGCAAGAAAACCACTAGTGTACTAGCTAGTATACGATCTTTCTGCCGAAAATGCTCAGCAACTATGGCATTTGTCTGGCACTAGTAGTAAACAAGAAGGTAGGTAGGGTTTAATTAGCTATCTACGCACAAGCCCCGAATTTGGATTACTGCAACTACGGCATTTGTTCACTGGAAGTGACCTGCATCTTCTTTGGTCATGGGATTAATCTGTACTCTGTATATTTCCCTCAAAAGAAAAAATGGACTCTGTTGATAACACTGATTATTACACTTAGGTTTCGAGTCGCACCATCATTCTATGAACATAACATGATTCTATTTAAATTCACTGAAACCGAACTATATATGAACAAATCTCAAAAGGTTTTATAGAAACTTATACAATTCTATGCCCAAATTAAATATGGAGAGGCTCCGACATTTCTGCCCAAAACATGGAGAGGATTGCACATCTCCACATCCCCAGGCTTCAAGTGGCGTTGCTGAAGTTGTGCGCATCTGAAATTCTGCATCACTTCTATTCATGGCCATACACACTTAGCCACTTGCCTGCATGTGGTTGGGGCTGAACTGGATTGCTTCACTTCACGGAATTCATCAACTGTAGAGGTAGGGTTGGTGCTGACTGCTGAGGCGGCCATGCAGCAGAGCATGTGGTGCTGACCGTGGGCTCTGAAACAAAGGAGTACATATACACACAGTTGGTGAAGGTGATGGGAGCAGGAATGGATGATGGGAGTACCAGACTAGCTAGCAGTGCATCCATTCAGCAAATTGAGTCATGGGTCTCCCTGATCGGTGATGACACACCTTGTATGCATTTTTGCATCAGCAATGATTGTGTTGATGACTTGATGGTTCTTTCTCCTGCTGCTGCTTAAGGATCAAGATATCGTCCATGCATATCTTGAGGAACAGCAAAATCTTAATAGATGTATATCTTGAGGAACAGAAAAATCTCTCTCCAAAACTCTGCTAGAAAAGCAAAATGTCGGTAACCACCTGCTTTTATTGTATATATCCTTTTCCATTTATTAAACGCTGGATTCAACAGCTTGTCTGTATTCAGGAATGGCTCAGATAAGATTGTAAGACCTATATGCCCTGGCTTCTCATTGTTATCCCATTACTTTCCTTTACTAGCCGTAGTTTTCATCTTTTCAGATGTTCACTTATACCCTCTTGACTCTTCTGGTGCTTTGAGTTAATTCCTCTACTCCTCAGTCCTCTTATGGTTTCTGAAACTGGAATCGAGATTCGAATTCATTCACCTACTTTCCAGTCCTCTTATTTCATCTGAACCGTTTTGAGTTCATTTTTTTTAAGATGATGGAAGATTTTGTCTCCCGGCCTCTGCATCGTTAAATGCACACAACCAACTATTTATTACAAAGTTTTAGAAATAATGATGTTAAAAGAGAGCCCTAATATAAAAGTTTGAACAAGCCATCAAAAACAAAACATAAAGTTTTAACCCGTACACAATCTTTTACTATATTGCCATCCATGTATAATGAAGAGATCCTAAAGCACCATCTCCAATAAGTTGCATGCCGATAACACCACTTTCTGAGCTTCCTTCTGGTGCTTTGAGTTAATTCCTCTACTCCTCAGTCCTCTTGTGGTTTCTGAAACTGGAATCGAGATTCGAATTCATTCATCTACTTTCCAATCCTCTTATTTCATCGGAACCGTTTTGAGTTCATTTTTTTTAGATTATGGAAGATTCTGTCTCCGGTTTCTGCATCGTTAAATGCACACAACCAACTATTTATTACAAAGTTTCAGAAAAAATGATGACAAAAGAGAGCTCTAATATAAAAGTTTGAACAAGCCATCAGAAACAAAACATAAAGTTTTAACCCGCACACATTTTTTACTAAATTGCCATCCATGTATAATGAAGAGATCCTGAAGCACCATCTCCAATGAGTTGCATGCCGATAACACCACTTCCCGAGCTTCCTTTCGGTGCTTTGAGTTAATTCCTCTACTCCTCAGTCCTCTTATGGTTTCTGAAACTGGAATCGAGATTCGAATTCATTCATCTACTTTCCAGTCCTCTTATTTCATCTGAACCGTTTTGAGTTCTTGACTGCCAAGTTATTCATGAACATCTACATTTCCGGATGAGCAACCGTCCACTACTACTGCATGAAAGTAAGTCATTCATCACAAGTACAGAATCAACTGAATCATTCTAATCTATTTGCCTAGGTACATATACACAGTTATAGACTAGACAACGTTTGGTATGCATCTAAATACTAAATTGCCGCTGTCTGAAACATCTAAATCTGTAAGGCACCTAATCTTTCACCTGAACGACGCATCACAGTGTGGCGTAACAGAGTGGAGAAGAGGGAGGCGTCACCTCAGGTGAGCTCGAAGACGGAGATGGGGTTCCATGAAGAGCTCGACCTTCGGTTCCCGCTCCGTCCGAGCCTCGCCGAACGACTCCCTTTCGCCTCTTCGACCGCCGAGGTGGGGCAGTGCTCGCTTGCCAAGCCCTTCTTGACGATTCCCCTCATCGACATGTTGCCGAGGTAGGGTGTAGCTCACGCAGTATCCAACCTCAGGTGCGCTCGCAGCAACTTCTCTCTTCGCGCCTTCGGCCCCTCGCCAGTCGCCACCGCTCGCCGGAGCTCCGCGCCGTCGGCCTCCATCTGATACTCACTTTCGGGGGCTAAATGACAATAGGAAATAACTGAGGGCCTGTATGAAAATCTACCTCCAACGCAACGCTCATGTTTGGTTCGCGTTTTTTATTCGTGATCCATCGTATTTCGGTGGTCTAAACGGTAATACAATATAATGCGAGGATCCCCATTAGAAAACCGCCTCGGGCCTTTACACTTCCTCGATCTCGGCCACCTATGCTTAATCGGACGGTGGATACATCGCTTTTCTTAATTCGCTGGGCCAGCAGTAATGTTCGCACGTACTTGGGCCATATAGATTATAGACCCTTCACTTCTGACATGCCCAATCACATCATCCCAAGCTCGGGTTGAACTAAACAGAAGAGAACTAGTGACTTCAATGCAATCAAATTACTCTTTTACCCAGGATTACCAAGCTATGGCCCCCATTTCAAAAAATAAACTTTCCCTCCTTAAAAAGCTACGATACAGAAAATTGGCATGTGATTAACTTGTAGGAAACAATAAAGGTTGCACAAATCTTGAAGCAAGCGAAGGGGTAAGTAATCTCCATCTACCCTTCATTAATGCTTTAATATTTATGTAACTGTAAAAAAGAAAAGCATTGAAGCACCTCTCAATAATAAATTATAGGAGGTTTCCCCTTTACTTTTGATATTGGTTATTCAAAATTACTCCCTCCAGTCATAAATAGTTATCATATTGAATATAGTTATAGTCAAATTTTTAAAAATTTAACTATTAATAATTTTATTGAGTTTTATAAATATATTATAATAAAAAATAGTCAAAATCATACTTTAAAGATCATATTGATGTCCAAAACAATAGCTACACGCATGTGCTGTTGCAACACATACTTTTTGTCGTGATGTGGTTCGCAGGTAGTAAAAGGGTGGGCCCTCACAAAACTTTGATATTTTTTAGTAGAAAGTTTGGGAATTTGGGTTGAAAGTTCGAGATTTTTAGTAGACATTTTGAAATGGTTGGAAGTCCGAAATTAGTAATAAGTTTGGAATTCTGCATTCCAAGTTTCTAAATTTTGTGAGTTAACAATGACGACAGCGAGCGATGAGGCGCCAGCAGGGGGCGAGCATCTGGTCGAGGAGTCGATGGAGGTGAAGGTGTGTGCGATCTTAACTGAATTAAACTGGAACGGGTAGATGACACAAATCCTAATTCTCAAGACATTCGACGAGAAACCTTTCAATTTGTATACAAGCACGGTCAACAATAATAACTGCATAGTTTTCAACATGATGGTCCAACTTCTCTGCGTTTAGCCGTGGAACATACTCATTTAAGTAGTAATTTACTGCTTAAATAGTAAAATTCGAAAATTGAAATCCGAAGAATACTAGAATTGATCACTTTTCTAGCTTTTTACATCATTTTTTAAAAATCTAGTCCCTACGGGAACGTATTTACAGATTTAACCTTCTTCCTCATCGCAGAAGATACGACAATCAACACCTGTCACCTGCCATGCCCGGGAGTGCGAGAGCCAACAAGTGCTGCCGCGTCGCCCAGGGTGCGCGGGAGCAGGCGGGCTACCGTGGCCGAGGAGCATGGGAGATGCTTCCGCGATAGGAGAGCGCAAAAAATGCATTTTACGAAGGAAAGGAACTATATTTATAATTTTATTTGAAAAGAAAATAAATTTGTAAAACAACAAAGCTAAAAATGTGATAAATTCAGAAGACTAAACTGGTTACTACTTGTACCAGATTGGAGTGGTGAGAGACAGAAAGGCTGATCCTAGAATGTGACAAGACTATAAAGAAAGCCCCAAATTCTCCTAGAAAGCTCCATGTCCATCTAAGTTCTTGTCTCTACCACGAGCCTCCTTCAGACTGCTGAGGTAAGCAAAATCAGAACTGGCGTCAGGAAGCTCAGGTGAGATTCTCCAAACATCGATTTGATTTAAAGTGCCTATTTGAGATACAAAGATTTCTTCTTTCTCATATCTGATTGATCTCACCCCGAACAGGACACAGCAAGAAGAGCTAAGGCCTGGAAGAAGCAGATAGGTAACAGCAGCCATGAGTACCATGAAGTTTTGCCGTGAATGGTAAGAGGATGGTGTGCTTATTCCCTTTCTTGCTTTGCTGAGGGGAAATTTATGGACAAACTCCTTTTTGGGCAGCAACAACATACTGTATCCAAAGGAAGACAGGGAGCAGAAGGTTCTTCTCTATGCCTGCAGGAACTGTGACCATCAGGTTCTCAAAATTAATATCTTTCCCTCTTCTATTATTTATGCAAAGATTTGGAATTACCTTTCAAAATTTTGTCAGGAGTTTGTAACTTTAGTGCTACTGAGTGTAAGGGTAGCCGCGTGTTTCAATCCAAATCAAGTACAATCATGTGTAATGGATTGAAATGAAAAAACAGCTATGAGCGGAACTAGCATTGAGCGACCAAAAAAAGAAAGAAAGAAAGAAACATTTAGTCAAGTAGTTCTGCTCATATGCTATCAGTGTAGTACGAAAAGAAAATTCCAACTTTCAGTGTATACTGTTAGTCTATTTTGAAACAAAATAAACAATTTTATGAATCACTGTATCATACAGAACACATCAGTAGTTAGATCATACTATAGAATGTGCTTATTTGGTTGATCGTGGTTCATATTCGAGCTAAAAGTTACAATTTAAGTGCCACACTGTCTGAAGCATTTACCTTCAGAAAGAAAATGACTGAAACCTGGATAGGCAGCAAGTCTAAAATCCAAAGCCAGGTGGTCAAGTGTCTTCGGAATCATCCTGCACAATGTCCTCTATTTGCTCCAAGGCATTCTCAATATATCTCATTCTTGCTTAACATAAATACAGTTGCTTACCTTGCAAGTGCCTGAACTGCAGGAGGTAGCCGACAGCAACTGCGTCTACCGGAACGTGGTGCACCACACAGCCGGAGAGTTCACCCAAGTGCTCCAGGACGTCGCCGGCGACCCGACCTTGCCTCGCACCAAGTCGGTCCGTTGCTCCGCCTGTGGTCACGGCGAAGCCGTCTTCTTCCAGGTACACTCCGAGTACTAAAAGCTCATTCCGAGTTCAGACTCAACTACTGAAAGTTTGAAACTAACAATCTTTGTTCTTGCAGGCCACAGCGAGGGGCGAGGAAGGCATGACGCTGTTCTTCGTGTGCTGCAACCCGAGCTGCGGTCACAGATGGAGGGAGTGACGCATATACAATGTTGCTGGCTGCTAAAACAAAAGTCTGCTCAGATAATTGATGCGTGCAACTTGCAAGGGATTTCTCTCTCCATTGTGTCATGAACTGATTATGAGTTCAGAAGTTAAGTCAAAGCCTTGTCAATTCATGAACTGACTATGAATTCAGATCATTGCTCTGCTCAGTATCTGGGATGGGATGACATGGGTAGGATCATTGCTCTGCTCAGTATCTGGTTTGTGCTTGGCGGCTGCACTAGTCTATGACTCGGTTGTGTACAACCCAGGGATAATATGCTTACGAAAGTCTAGACCTCTTTAATAGTATGGCCAAAGTAAATTAAAGAACTAACACTACAATGATCCATCCTTAACATCTTGGATTATTTCTAAATATAATGTCCTTGAACTTTATACTTTACCATCAATTATATCTTTTTAGGGATCTATGAATACCAAGAACTCCTATTATCCTAAAATCAAGCAATAACTCATCTTAAAACCTTTAAATATTGTTAGTCTTGACAATCAAACTTCATTAATACTAAAACACATAAATCACTAAAACTAGGAGCCTAGATGCTCACAAAAGTGTTTGATGTGATTAATCTTCAGAATTCACATCCGGTGGTGGTGTGTTAACTAGTAGAGGCTGGATGATTTGATATTCTCGTGGGAAGAGACGTCTTTCAAGTCAAGACGTGCGATTGGGAGTCTTGAAATAGTTTCACCTCTTGTCGAACTCGGATTTACATCCAGAACACTGTGTATACTGAGCTAGCCATATGATCAGTAGCTAACTCACATAATACAATATTGATGAATATCACATCCATTCAAGCGTATAAATAAAATGAGTACTTGATATTACATAAACATTCGTAAATATATCATATGGCCAAGTTTTACGTAATGGGCCAACAGGCCAAAGAGTTTGTTAAGAAGTTGTAGCAAAAGGAAAATAAACCAAAAAGGGCCTCTATGATTTGCCACAGGCAATCGACTAAAGCTAAGACGTAGTTTTGGTTATTGTCTTCATCATCAAAGCCGGATACATAGAAGTATCTATACACCGGATCTTCTCTTCCATCATCTGAATTCACATATATGAGCAACCATGAGTACAAAAGTACTCAACAAGTCTTTATGCCAAATGCAAGCAGATAAATGCAAGGCTTGCTAAGTAAGGTCTTAGGGTTACTTTAGCATAAGGCAAGCTTTTCGTTAAATACCATAGGTATTTTCCAAATCTATAACCTGGCCATTTTTTTGTTTAAACCAAAGTGTCTAGTTAAATTATCTCGAGAGTGGAATCCCTCCGCCCACAACTATGCCATGGCTACAACCATTCTAAATTATCCTACTCTCATCCCAATTTTTATTAAAACTAATCAAGTGTGGCTTTTCTTCAAAATGCCCGTGACCTGAAACACGATTATTCGAATAGATTATACACTCTATCGAGGTTATATAACTTTATTTACAAGAGATGTCCAGCTCACGTTGCCCTTCATTCTTCCTTTGGCGATAACGTTGAGACAGTCATCACAAGACCTTTATAATACCTAGTCCTAATATTTTTCTCTCCTAGTAGGGTAACCCCTCAACACTAGGACTATGAACGTTACAAGCACACCTAGAATGCTCCATTCTGTAGGCTACATTTTCAATGAGGGACCATCGTTGTGAGGGAATCTGCAACCCTTCTCGTTAATAGAAATCCAACCTACTACTATGCACGGGAGTCATGCCAAAACTAAGCAAATATTACCTGCTTAGGTCATGCTCATACTTGACTTTTGGTTGCATGATTAGTAGTTTAGAAATACAACACATGATTCGGTCCTTAATCAACTTAGGCGAGACAATCCATAAACCGAACTCTCATGCAATCCCTGCACCGATCTCATACCATCCGCTCGCCCAAATATCCACTATTTTATAAAACATTTTCCTATTTCTAGTGGTAACCCACGTTACCACACCACTTATCATACAAACTCCCAGGGGTTGTTGGCAATGTTTGGGTCATATTCAAATTAAACCATTAAGCATCTCTAAGCATAGCCTTTGTTCAATAATGATTAAGCAAGGGCAATTTATTATGATAATTAATATTAACAATCAATGAAGGAATAACAAGATCAATTGCATAGTATAATTTAGCATCAACATTTAACATAGAATTTAATAAATAATAATAGGCTGCAAGTAATATTTCAAAGCAAAGCAATTGCATTTTAAAAGTAGAAGTAACATAATCAATTATATGGACTTGCCTTGTTCAATAATAGATTGCGTTTGTTCTTTTTCAAAAGTGAAAAGGGTATCCGAAGTGTCAAATTATATAACCGTGAAAATATTTGAATTCAACACATATTCAAATAAACTCCAAAAATTATGATTTTGGTACTGTTGGAAAGATCTTGAATTTATATGAATTTAGAAACAAATATCAAGTCATTTGGATTTAAATTGAGGGTCAAAGAGAAGAGCCCTTCAAAATTTGATCCAAAAGAAATTCTAGAAAAATCAAAATCTCTAACAGGCGCGGTTCATGGGGTTTTATTTTCTTTTTCAATTATTTTTTTAGGGAAAATGCTTACCGGCTGATAAGTACGGTACGATCGGTTTTAGTTTTTTTATCTTTATTTTTATGAAGGAAAACCCGAGAGATTGATAGCTGGTCCAAAATCCTCATGGACCCAGTCCACACAATGGTTTGAGGTCCACATGGCATACACACATATGGTAAATTAGCTCTTAATTAGATTTTCTAACTACCATGGGCCCATATGTCATACTGACGTCATCTGCTAATAAACACTTACTAATTACCTGATTAAGTTAACCTAATCATGGTCGGGTCCACACGTCAGTGTCTCTGGTCGTCTTCTTCCTCGTTCAAACAGAGGAATAGGCCCAGGGCAGCCATGGGCGGCTCGGGTCGTGTCGGCGAAGGAAGCTCTGGCGACCTTTGGCGCCAAGCAAAATGAAATACGGGGACCACAGCTGACCCTAATGGTGCTGAGAGGCGGCAGAACTGTGCACATGGGCAACACCTAATGAGGCTAGAAACTACAAATTGAAGGTAGAATCACCATAGACAAGCAACAACGAAGCTAAAGGTCCCTCCGTGCTCAAGATTGTGCTGTGTGCCGAGCTGTCCACGGTGAACTAAAGCAGCGCGGCAATGTGCTACGGTGCGGCGGTGCTATGGTCATCTACTCGGCACATTGACTGTCCTACCAAGTTTGCAACATACTGGAATGCATAGGAACGGAAAGACTCACCGAGAAACAGAGCAAGGAAGGAGATTGGGTGCGGTGGCGACTGCACGTGCACGACAATTAAGAAGAATGGGAGCATTAGGAAGAGGAAGCAGAGGCGGACAAGATGGACATGAGCTTCAAGGTCGAAGCTCACCGAATCAAGCAGAACGGGGCGGCGAGGGCGAGGGCGAGGGCGAGCTCTGGCTAGCTCTGCAAACAGCGGCGGCGTTCCGTCCTCCCTGCAGGGCAACAAGCACGGGCAAGGTGAGCATGACGAAGAGGAGGTCGAGGCGAACGTGATGCACAAGACAACGGCGGCGGAACTCCACCCCAACGTGTGGAATCAACGGCAAAGCCAGCGGCAGCATTTGAAGAAGATGGCTGGCGCGGCTCGATTCTTCTCCTCCCGGGGCGGAGAGGAGGAGAGATGCTGGGGGAAAAGCAGAGGAGGAGTGGGCGAGGGTTTTGACGTGCTTGGGAAAGGATTAAACAGGTTGGGCCGCGGGAAGGAAAAGAGAGTAAGAGAAAGAAGAGAGGGCAGCTGGAATTCGGCCCAAGCGAAAGAGAGAGGGAACAAAAAGGTTTGACCATTGATTTGAATTCGAATTTAAATTTTGAAATGGTTTTGCAACACAAAGGTTTAAAATATTTTTGGTTTGCACACAAATTAAATTTTAAATTTTTAAGGAAATTATATTGAATTTTAGGTTCAAGGCAAAGCTTTTGGAAAGTTTTTGAAATGCAACAAAACTTTTTTTGAAATTTATGCATTTTTAATTTGAGCCAAAAGTTGGGATGTTATACATTCTTGCGTTTAGCTTACATTATTGAAAAAGAAAAATCTATCTAGCAACATGAAAGATTAGGTTGTGAAGGGGCTCATCTGCACCGGCACCGGTCCGCCAGCCCATCCTCCGGTCCGCCGAGCCAGTCAGCATCGTCGTCACCATCTTCTCGGTAAATCTATCTTGGCATTATGAGCTTATATGGTGTGCTGATCTAGTGGGAAACCCCAAAGCTTGGGTTGGTCGATCTGTTGGGAACCGCGAGCGATGCATACCATCTGCTGTTCGTTCCTTCTTATGTGGTGTATCTCATTTTATTAATTATTCTTCTTCAGTGGTTCTGTTTGTCTGTGCTGTACACTACTACGTTTCTTCCTCCCAAGCCTGCATTTACAATTAGAGATGTTTTTACAGTCTCTTCATGTGCTGTTTCCCTGGTGATATTTTCTACAGCTGTAATACCAGAGGGAACACACTTATCTTTCTCAAGGCATCTTCTCATCTTCCTGTGCAGTATTACTCTACTTTATTTCTGCATCAGACGTGACTCTTATGATAGAAATGTTGTGCTTATCGGTTTATAGATGCGACTTCCTTGTTATTTTAAATAAACGGCAGCAGCTCTGTCATATATTAAAAATGAGAGAAGTCTTGTACATCACTGAAACAAACTAGTTTGGTACTTCCTTGTCGCAAAACTAAACGACACGAATATTTCTCTTTCGGTAATTAAGGACCACAAGACCACTGCTTAATTGTTCTTGTGGTCCTTTATGTCTTGTGGACCTTCAGACCATCAACCACTGCTTAATTGTTCGGTTCTGATGTGTGCTTCTTAATGTTCCTTTATAAGGTTGCTGATTCAAGTATTCGATGGTTCATATTTTGATGTATGCTTTTTAATGTATTTTGTTTGCGTTAAAGTATAAGTGAATTGCTCATCTTTCCTCATCAGTTTAAATTTTTAGGTGAACTGGTTGATGCATGCAACTTAATATGGTATCAGAGCCAAGTCCACTTCTTAGGCCACTGGTTCGTACATGCAACTCAATAGTTTGGTTAATTGACACTTATTCATTTCTCATTATTTTTTTCTCTTTTACGAAGATTGATTGTCTAGTGCTTGAAGGAATCCTACCATGTAGAGGCAGCGCTTCGTTAGGGCATGTACAATAAGGCCACCTCAGCTAGTTTTTAGCCTGTACATATCAGCTTTGATCTATGTGGAAGAGTGAGAAAAGAGGAGAGAGAGAAGAGAGATAGCTCTTATTTTGGGACTGTTTGTTTTTGCTTTAGATTATCTAAAAACTGATTCTGGATTGTGATTGTAGAGAAGCTGATTCTCTAAAAGCTGAAATCCAAAAGCATATATGAAGTGGATTGTGGATTCTAGTGTATATGGGTAGGTTGGATTGTGAGAATCGGATTCTAGAATCGGGCTGTTTGTTTTTTATTTTGCTTTTGAGGCTAGAATCTAGAATCAAAAGCAAAAAAAAAACAGACCCTTAGTAGTCAGGTTTGTACGGGAGTATAGATAGATTATTTATGTACAAGAAAGAAGAGATAGTTAATACACAACATCTAGAGATTTTTAACTTACTATCAATCAGTAGTAAGTTTTACTATTGTACTTGCTCTTAGGGGACAGAATAGAAACCAGCCATCGGTCGGTATTCGTAGAGGAAGTTGGTGAACTTACCCTGAACCCTCACCCAACGAGAAAAAACTAGTGGGGCCTGCGTAGACTTCTAGTCTACATGTTGTACTATGTAATATCGCAAGGCTTTCCCACATCTCCATTTGATGCAAATTGCCATAAGAGGAGGCTTTGCGTTATCAGCAAGCGCTCTGAACAATTATTCCCTTGCAGTTGCTTTAGTTCGTTCCATCGTGTGGCATTCTACATCTCTACTGGCGGTAGTAAGCTGAGCTCAAGAAATAGTTCAACTCTGTTCCTTCATCTTCTCTTCAGTTAATCTTCGTATACTCCTTTTGCATGCAGTGATGCGGTAGCACAAGTTTCTTATGGAACAGTTGTGTCCATTTCTGTTTTCCCTATTATCCTCTAGATCGGTGGCCATGATCAAACCCACATCCTGGTACTTTCTTTATGTTCTACAGATTCAATTCAAGTAATGGCTCATTTCTGATGAACTTCTCGTTTCTAGATTTCTGATGAACTTCCATTTTCCCCCATTTTACAGCACCGGGATCAGCAGTATGCTCTCAGTGATGAACTGACGATACTCCCTCTTCTGTTCTATGAGTCTGATGCTCCTGGAAGCAGTTAATCTTAGCCTCCTAGTCTTAGTCCGTCGAGCAGCTCTGACATTAGTAATGGATTGATCAGCGCAGCAAACTGCTTCTGTAAGTTGATTATTGCTGATTCTTATTGCCAACCGTATTGCCGTATTGGGGTACTCTATTGTTGCAGATCAGTTCTCTCATATATCAAGCTTTTCAAAATGTGAACTGCGAAGAAGTAGTGGTGCCTCAATAAATGTCAATTTGCAGAAACAAAAATGGAAGGGCAAAAATTCTTCAAAAGAAAAAGGAAGGGCCGGGCAAAATGCTAACACAGATTTTTTATTTATGAAAACGTCCTCTACTTTTTTCTGGAGCATTTTTCACATAAGTTGATTGGAAAAGCGAAGAACCAAAATGGCGACTAGAGGGGGATGAATATGAGCCAAATAAAAATTAGTCAAATAAAAAATTTTCCCTAAAGAACCAAGCCAAAAACTCAAGAGAAGAAATGGAAGCGAAAAAAAAATCAATTTCTAGAAATCTCAGCCCAGAATTGGCACTACCGCCGTGTAGGGAGTGGTACCACCGCAAGGAATAGTAAAATCAGGGTGAACAGCAAAATTAGCACGAGTTCAAGATAAAAAATCCAAACTGACGATGTTCAAGACTAGGGATCCCTAGATCAAGCTTACAAAAATAATTGGGGTTGCCTTTGGTGTAGAATAACCAGATTTGAAAAAGTAGGATGATGGGGATTGTTTCTTTATTAATCGAATGACTTGGCACAGTACAAACTTGGAGGCTATCTCTGGGAAAACACTAGTAGTTCTAACTTATGATTCTCTTACCGATTCTTGCCTTGCTCTTAGGATTCTGATCCTGTTTTCCTTCTTCGAATGCCTTTATGATGAGTAGGATCCCCTATTTAAAAGAGGTGAAGGGGTGGTAGTTGTCGTCTTCAAAGAGGTGTCTTCCCGTCAAAATGTGTCTTCTCACCAAAAGGCACCTCTTGATTGGTCGTAACCTCATGCCTGTTATTTGTACCTATCAGAATAACTCCCCCGCACATTATCTGTGTGCGGAAGTAACTGCTTCTTCGACTAGTCATCTGGTCAGGGCGAAAGTCACCCACTACACCGATCAGTGGGCTGGGCTGTTCAGGATGGAAGTTTATGCACTATCCTAACCAGTGAGCTGGTCGGGATGTGGTATAGATTGGTTCCACCCAGTGTGAACATAATTGGTCGGGATAATCTATCTCCTGGACTTCTCTGACCAGTGTATGTCGTCATGCTGGTCGGATATATAATGACATGGCTAAATGTGACTCTTGGTCGAAATCGTAACCAAGCAGAGGATCTTTTAGGCTTTTTATTTATGGGATTTTCTTCTTCCTTATATGCGTGTACAGGCCCAAGAGTAAAATGAGTCTAACTCAATCGTCATCAGCTAGCCCCTAAGGTTTGAGTAAATGTGTAATAATTTACTCAAAACTTTTCATCTTCCGTGACCTTGTGGGGTTTCGCGACAGTTATCAAACCGTTTAAATGCTAATAATTTAAGGAAATCTTTGTGATTCTTCTTGGTAACCGAACCGACACTAACTGTCTTAATGGGTTTTGTATAAAAAGGAGGGAGAGGCTTCCTTTGTACACTTCATGCCTTCAGACCCTTCATCACGAGAAACCATTCTTCGAGTTATTCCGTTCTCAAGCTTTCTTCTTGGTTCTTTAGGCTTTTTATCTTCCGTTCCTTTTCTTCTTTCCACATTTTTTTGTGAAAGGTTTGATTTGGGAATCAGAGGTGAAAAGTCTCAACTAAAAGGAAGTTCGAAACTTTTCATCTTTTAAGCTCCTTTTCTTCTGTTTTCTTATTCATAGTGGAGAAGTCCATCTTAACTGAGAACATGATCAGAGAGCTCGAGGAGCAAGGTTTGATCCCACCGCGTGAGATGGTGCGCTGGGATCCTAGAGGAGAGGATACTGTAAGTTCAAGCTCAGTTTGGTTTTGATGATTGGTTTTGAATTAATATTTAATCTTTGTTTATGACAAATCTAACCATTATGAGACTAACATGATTATTGAGCTTTATTCTTATTAGTCTCAAATTTGGATGAAAAATAGAAAACCTAAGGTATGCACTAGCATTCACTCTACTATCTTAATGCATACATAAGGTTCAAGTTAAAGGATGACCTCTTCCATTGCTTATACATTAAAGATGTGCATTATGTTTCTAAATCCATATATACATAGATGCACACATCTAGGGGGAGTTCATGCTTTACCTTGAAGTTTCAATAGTATTGATCTAATTTGTCTTGCCATGTATTAAGGATAATTATTTTGAAACAAAACCTTGAGCATAGATTAACTTGCCTAGTTGTAGCGTACTTATGGTATCTTAGGATAAACTCCAATGCATTCTCAAATAGAATTGTGCATATTGATTCAAAGTCAATTATTTATATGCACAAGTTTTTGTGAAGTTTATTCTATAGTTGGTGGTCACAAGAGTATTGATCTCTTCCCACCATTCCACATATAATTTGTATCATTACTTGAAAACTATCAAAATGAGTGTATGAAACTTGTGTAGTTAATATATACTCATAGCAATTTAGATGTAAGTTTAAACTACGTTCGGTTGTCATTCAATCAATCAAAGAACCAATCATGTGTTGATGGTGTTCTTTGTTGGTTAAAAGACAAACGAAAAGTTTTTAAGTATATGAAGCATTAGTTGCATCAGTATACTCAAGGCAAATCAAATTATTTCAATCAATTGATTTGGGTTGTGGTTAGTCATGAAAGGAAAAGATTGAATGATCTTAGGGCATCCATTATGTGTTAATAGAGTGCATTGATGATTGGGACAACCATGTTTATTGGACCAACAATCTTCTATGAGTTGTGAAGTAGGTTGAGTCCAACGGTGATGAAGACTTAGATGGTATCATGTGTTGATAGCCATCAAGTCAAGATTGGGAAGATGAATGCCATCATGTGTTGATGGGCATCAAGGAGAGGTCTCGAAGAGAAGAGAAGAGAGAGGTTCATCATGTGTTGATGAACAAGAAGAAGATGCATACTTGGAGAGAAGATGATTGGACATCATAAAAGCTCTAAGTGGTTGCACAAGGCAAAGGTATAACTAGATAAGTTAAGGATGTGTTTCTATTCTTTTACCGGTCTCAGTGGTTGGATGAGAGATCGGGTTTCTAATTTAGTTGCCGTACTATTAAGAGTGGTTGAGTCATTTAGTTTGAGTTTCATCATATGTTGATGAACTCAATCCGGTTCGCTCTAGCTTACTCTCTTAATCAAGTTGGTTTTTGTATGATGCTCATATTGCATGCGTTGCAAATAGGGTGACCTCATGCTTGTTTCTTATTGAATCTTTAAATTGATTTGGATGTTGCATGGAGCAAAGTTTTGCATGTATTGTGAAAGGAGAATGCTCTTGCAAATTTGGTTTAGTTGGTTTTTGCATGTGTTACAAATAGAGAGAGCTCATGCAACTTGATTTTAATGATTGTTGTTTGCATGGAGCTAGGTATTTGCATGTGTTGCAAATAGAGAGCTCATGCATTGTAGTCTTAGCTTGTGACATGATCATATGTTGATCATTACAAGGCTAAGAAAGGTTTATGCTTTATATTTGCAAAATGTTGGTTTTATTGAGTTTTATCTTGAAGCATGTGAATAGGGTTTGCAAATGTGTTTGCAAGTTGACTTGATCATCACATGGCTCGAGATTTGTTTTTAAGTGGGTTGATTTGTTATTTGCAAATGAGTTGGAGGTTATGGGTTTCAATCCTAGAGCATGTGAATAGGGTTTGCAAATTGACTTGATCATGTGTTGATCATCACATGGCTAAGAGGATTGATCTCATAGGTTCTTGATTTATTTGCAAATGTGTTTTACAAATAAGTTGGCGTTTTATGCAATTCTTTGGAGCATGTGAATAGGATTTGCAAATATGTTTTACAAATTGACTTGATCATGTATTGATCATCACATAGCTCAAATAATCAATCTTTATTGGATCTTGATTTGAAAAGAGTTGATGTCTGTGTGAAATCATATTTCTTCTAGAAATCTGGCAGTACCACAGTTGTGAGACCGGTAGTATCGCCAGGCTGGTAATACCGCTCCCTGAGGCTGGTAGTTATTTTCCAGAAGAGCGTGTTTTCTTAGTTTTTGAAGGTTGGCACTACCAAGGTCGATGGGCGGTACTACCGGAGGTGCGGTAGTACAAGCCCTAAGCCGCCAATAGCTTTATTCCAGAGGAGGTGTTTTTGCTTGGTTTTGGAGGCTGGCACTACCGCAAGTGGAGGCTGGTACTACCGCTCCTACATGGGCGATAGTACCGGGTTTCCTGTGCAATGGCTAGTTTTCTAGCCGTTGGCCTGAAGGCCGGTACTACCGGCCCTACATGGGCGGTAGTATTGGAAATACTGATTTTTGCCCAATTTGCCCTCTAACAACTAGTTTTTCTTGGGGAGGCTATAAGAGGAACCTTGGGACTGGCATTTATGCTTGCTGAGTTTTTGGGAGGTCTTGGGAGGTTTGTGTATGTGTTGCCTTCTTCCATTTGCCTTTTGAGTTAAGAGTGAGCTTCTAATTGCATGTGTTACAATTAGAAGAGGATTGAGAGTCTCTTATGCATGTGTTGCACTTGAGGGGATCCTTGTGCATGTGTTGCACTTGGAGAGGAGCCTTGTACATGTGTTGTACTAGGTGGAGTTCAAGCTAGGTGCTTGACTTGTTACTCTTGGTGTTTACCAACACTTAGAAGGTGTGTGGAGGCATCGTGCGTGGTGACCTTCTTAAAGGAGATTGTGTGAAGGCCCGGCAAAGTTGTGAAAGTTGGAGCTCACCTACTTGGAGGGGGGAAGAGTTACCACTAGTGGAATCGAGGTGGGTGCTTAATTCGTGGAGGCAGTCTAAATTGGTTTGGGCTTACCTCAACGTGGACTAGGAGAGATCGACAAGTCTCCGAACACCACGATAAAATATCGGTGTGTCTCTTTGTGTTTGCTCGCTTGTGCTTATTTACTTTCAAGCAATTTATATTCATTATATTATTATTGATTATTTGTCTCTAGAATTGCAAACTAGTGTTAGAGACTTAGATTGTTGGTTCACATAGTGCACCTAGTTGATTTAGATATTGATTGTTAAAATCTTAGATTTGAGTTTCCGCATATTATTTAGGTTTTGATATAGGGGAACTTAGGTGAGTAACTAGTCATAGAGAATTTTTAAAATCGCCTATTCAGCCCCTTCTAATCAGCATCCTCGACCTTACAGACCCAAAGCCAGTTCCCCAAGAGGGTCGTCTGGTGCTCTTCGCTGCATTCGTTAAGCTAGGTCTTCGTCTCCCTGAGAGCGAATTTCTAACTGATGTGCTTGATCACTTATCCTTCCTTGCACACCCAAAACCAAAGGTAGAAGTAAGAGGGAAAGAACAAAAACAAGAACTCAAGCAAAACCAAAATAATCCCTCACAAAAGGGAGATACAACCACATCGAACTCATGGGAATGATTATTGTATTTCTTGAGGATGAATGATTGTACAACCACTCCCTAAACATACTCCAAATCTAAGAATAACAAAAAAAAAACTCATACACAAGAACCTCTCATCTCTCCCCAAAATTCTCTCCAGGAGCACACCTACTTCTCTCTACTCTTTCTCCCTAAAGGCTTAGCTTCTAAGCTATCTCCTTCTCTCCTTTTGTAGCAGTGGCCAAGCCACCTACTTCCTCTCACAAATATCCCCTAGTGGTGGGCTATAAAACCCACTCAACACTTACAGCCCGTTAACACAATTTCGGGTAGACCCAATACCCGCTTACAAAATTGATCATATCCCCTCATTCGACCTCTGAATCGCTTGCTCTTGGAAGCATCGAAAATCTTTCACACAGCCCCATGCCATCCATAACTTCTCATAGCTGGAATCCACCTTCAAAATTGCTGGCTTTCTCAAGAAAATATTATCCATCTTTGAAGCCTCTAATTGACCTCGACTTGATCAATATTTCGCTTCCAATGCTCATTGCGTGTATTCACCATGAATGCACAGGTGTCCATGTGCCTATTGACCTAACTAACAAGTCTCTCCAGCTCTTGATGCCATTGGACCACCACCTCTCTTGCACCGGTTCAAGTCATCTAGCGCACAACCTTCCACCATGTAAAATCCCAATTTTTAGCTCTTTTGAATTTGTTTTGGTATTTTGAATTTTATTGCCAATTAAAGCTTAATTAGGAGCTTATTTCATTCTAAAAGGATTTAATATGATTAAAATATATGTGAGCAGTTGTTGGAATTGTTTTATTTGAGTTCAAAATATTTTACAATTTTTTTTGGATTTTTCCAAGTATGTTTGCTAGTTATTTGGAGATATTTCTATCTTCTGGCATTTATTTCAATGGAAAATGAATTAAAATTTTGTTTGAGCTTTGGGTTGAAACCCATCAGTTTGGCCCATTTCTGTTGTTAGTCCTAGCTAGCCGCCAGCCTAGCTCACCCTCACGTTGTGCTTGGCCCAGTAACTCAGTCCAGTCCACCTGTTAGCTGGCCTTGTTGCTGAGGCCCTTGTAAGCCACACCCCTGGACTGTAAAGATCACTCGAACCTGAGCCCTAGGTTGATTAGCCTGATTTCGCCATTATTTTGTCGTATTTTGTGAAATTGTGTTGGTACCACTTCGAAGGAGTTTCTGCCGATTAGCCGTCGTTAGTACGTCTCGAGACCCAAGCCCTGCCCCATCTTACTCTCCTTGCGATGATCTACATGATATTGAAGCATCTAGGCCCCTAATTTATTTGAGTTTTGGTAATTAATGACAATCTAGTTTAAAGGACTAACATATTCTTTTGAGTGTATGAGAAAAGGTTGGTCCTCGTCATTACATAGAAAAAATGGAAGCTTGAAACAAAATATCTATTGATGATTCAAGCTCAAAGCCAAGGTATAAAAAATTTAAGAACATTTTCATAACTTTTCCTGATCTCAAAGTTTGGAGAAAAGATCATGTTGCAAGAAGTAGGTGCCGTACTATTAAGAGGGATCGATGGCTAGTAGCTTGAATTTGGCTAAAGATCACATGGCTCAAATCTTGTTCATATTTGGTGTTGTGTTTGCATTGAAATAAATCCTTGTGGAATCAATTTCTTTTCCTAGAACTGGTACTACCGTCGGTCGATAGTACTGCCCTCATGGAGCGGTAGTTAAATTATAGAGAGTAGTTTTTTCAAGTGTTGACAAATACAACATTGTTGGTGCCCGGGGTCCGATACTACTGCCGGTCGTTAGTACCACCCCTTTGGGATGGTAGTTATTTCGCAGAAGGAACATTCTATGTGTTTTTCAAAAGCTAGCACTACCGCTGTTCTTGGCTGGTCTGGTACTACCGCAAGTCCAGTAGTACCGCCCATTAGTTGTCGGTACATATTTTTCCAAAGATGTGGTTTTTGGACGTTTTCTTGAGATTCAAAAAACAACACTACTGGCATTGTTATTTTGTTTTATGGCATTGTTATTTTGTTTTAATCTATTGCATGATATTTCAAGTTATACATATTTTCAATTAATTTGGACATTAGCTATTCAATCCATTTGAATTATACCTACGTCATCAGTTGCTATGTCATGATTATTTGTCACTATAGGATGGATCATTATTAGTTGATTGCTAATATAATGCCAATGTGGGTTGGTTAGAACATGCTTAGCTTGCTTAGTCATGCCAAAATCATTGATATCTTTTGAAAGTAAAAATATGAACTTGAGTAATGGTCTATGGAATATCTTTTAGAAAGTAGTGTGTCATGTTTTGTCACACAATGGTGTTGAGGTTTTGATGGCATATGTTGCACAATAATCAGCTGAGGTGGTAAATGATTTAGATTGAGGCACGTGTCTATGTGCTAGGGTGGGTCAGTGTGATATTTGTGTTGGAGATTCTGTGTGAATCACTTGATATAGTTTCTGAGATTTAATTTGAAGTTTTGTCTCTGTTAATAAAGGACTTAACCTTGCAAACCATTAAACTGGGATTATCTTACAACCGCATGACTGTTATGGGCCAGACTTAGCTCAGTAAGTTACCGAGTCTTAACATATGATATCTCAAGAGGATAACCAAACTGTGTGTACGGTTGGGAAATGTGTGTGTTGCAGTGGCTCCACATCTTGAACAATGATTGTTCCTAGTCCAATAATGAGTCCCTCTTATTCTTTTGCTCTGTGTGAGAGAGGGATAGTGGGACTAGGCTTATCGGGGGTATCTATGTTCGGATAGAGTTTCTGAAAGGTTTTGTTATGATCTTCTTAGTTGCACGTCGATGGGTATGTGTAATGGCCGATATTATAAGATTGATCATATCTTATAGGTAAAATGTACAACATCTACAGAATGTCAAATCTATTGAAGTAGTTGTGCCCTTGGTATAGGATAATGCTCATGAATTTCAATCAAGGGTAAGATTTTATAAACTAAAACTTGGGAAGGGAGACTGTGTGCCGATGAAAGTAATGGAATTGGTTTAGAGTGTGTGCCAGTTTACCTTGAGAAATATTTAAGAAACTTATTGTTATCATTATTTGTTTTACCATTGTTTCAATCTATTTATTGTATTCAATTGAAATTGTCACTTTACTATAAAATGGCCATGTCAGCCATTCTTTTGGAATAAGCTATGCATGTAGTTATAATAGACTTGCATTCTGTTCACAATTTGTTGAGTGCTTTATATACTCACCCTTGTTACAATAAATCCATCAGTTGAAGAGGAGTCCACACCTGATTTGGAGGAGTTCTACAAAGAGGCAAGTGTCTAGGAGTCGAATATTGTCAGATGCCTGTGGCATATTGATGGGATTTATCGAATTTTTTTGTTCCACTATTGTTTTATTACGAGTCAAAGCCCTGTGAGGCTTAATAAGTATAAAGTTGACCTTAAGGTATTTTCAACAATCTTTCATTCAATAAATATAATCTTTTATCAAGTTTCCACTATATATGATTGTTATATTACATCTATGTTGCTACTGTGTGCACTAGCGTGATCCTGGACTAGTGTAGTATATACAGAGGGTCTGGATTTGCATATTCAGGTCTCAACAAAGGTGGTATCAAAGCCATAGTGACTGTAGGTTAATAAGTTCTTGACTGATCTTATCTCTCTTATTCTTTCCTTTGCTGAAATTTTCATTCTTTCCTTGTTGGTTTAAGCTAAAATCTTATCCGAAGTTGTCTTTAATAGATGATGATGCTTCACACCAAAGGAGAGTGCACTGGTGGTTACGCTGCTGAGCTATGGAGAGTTCTACAAGTACTTGGTGGTTATGAGAGGCCACTTTTCAAGGGAATCTGCTGGACAGTGAATGGAAAAGGTAGTGGTGTGGTGTGCAAGATTACTATCAATGCTCGAGAGAATGCCAAGGCAAGTCGTCTCATCCACCTCACTATCAGAAGGTTTACTTTTGAAGCTGATATTCAATAATCGTCGTGCCTTGCACTGCGTCGTATCTACAACGAGCGTGCCGATGAGTGGGAGCAATAAGTGCTCATACTTCATTCGCAAGGCAGTGTTGTTACTAGCCCAAGTTCCAAAGGTGAAGAAGATACAATGGTTATTTATCTTGCAAGATTTCTAGCTGCTCTAGAAGAAGTAATGAAAGATACAACTCAAGAGTTGAAGAAGGCCTATGAAGCTTTGGAGGTTACATAAGAGAATCTTCGCACAACCCGGATGTCAATCGTGGAAAGGATTGCAGAACTTTTAGAAGCTTTGTATGCTGTAGGAGTGATAGTTGAAGAAGTGCTAGAAGAAGAAGACGTCTTAGGAGGCACTTGAGCAGTCTATTTCTAAAGTTCCTGGTCACCAGGATCAGTTTGCGTTGATGCCTGCCCATTCGTCGTTCCATGCACTGGGATAGCATCAGCCTGGATGGCTTAGCGATTGATGAAGCTTAGTTTAGTTAGTTGAGACTCATGTGTGGGAGTAGCGTCAACTTAAGTATAGGAGTGTTGCCCTTTATGCATTTGATTTTTGTGCTTAGGTTGAGATTTGGTTTTCTTGTTTGCTGTGTGTGCAGTATAAGTTGCAAAAGGCCCTTAGACACTTGTAAGCAGTCATACCAAGTTATTAATAAAGGTTACTAAAGTTTTAAGTTTTGGATTAAACCTGTTTCCCCCACATTAGTACTATTGAATATCTAAATATGAGGTATGAGTACGTGCCGCAAACATGAATAATATACCATATATGCTTAAGCAAGCATCTAGAAACTCTGAATATCACGGGCCCAATTTTATGGGATAAGATATACACGGAGAGGATATCTCCATACTAGGAAGGACTCGATCTTGTTCCCGCTACGAGGAAACCGACTCGAGCACGCCTGGTATCTAGGGAAGTTTGGATATACTGCGAAGATTGACGCGACGATGAATTCCTCATCAACTATGATCTGGTATCACAAGCCGACTACGACTTAACTTAAGGCTGGACTACCCCGACTATATAAGGCCGGGGGTAGGTATCCTCAGGGGAGAGAGAGTTAGACAAACTGAGAAGAAGAAGGCATCCAGAGTTTTCACCAGACGCAGAGCAACCAGGAGCCGACGGACCACACTTCGTCAACCTCCAGCCGCCGTTTAGCCATTGCTCAGATCCGGTCTTCATTGTAACTAGGGCTAGACACTTCTCTCTGTACTCGATACACCAGTTTCATACATCATCCGCACAGAAAGTAGGGTATTACTCTATCTGGGGCTTGAACCTGTATACATCGTGTGCCACCGTCTTCGTGCTTGACATTGCTAACCCAAAGGTACCCGTAATCACAAATTTATTATCGAGATCTAACCTTCAACAAGTTTTTTTATTACTAATCTATGTTTTTCCCTCATACCTAACCTTATGGAGTGATCGACTATCACCTCAAGTGGATCTGCACTGGGTTTGAGCATTCCTGGCTGCTCAAACCCAATTGATGCATACAATAATGCAGCAAGTGCAGAGTATGATAACCAAGCAAATGTCAATAATGTACACCCACACCCAGCTACTGCTAATGATCCCCGTCCTTACTCAAACCCACACCCACACCCAGCTACCGTGGTTAAGCGTTTGTTTCAGTTGCTGAGAGTCGAAACATTTTGCCAACAATTGTCCCCAAAGAGGAGGTGTTGCCCCTGTTAGTTTCAACCTCGGGTCTACAACGGCGAAGGCGCTAGCGCTAGGAGTGAATCGTGGAATAATTCAAGCTGCAGGATAAACTAGAGCTATGTCACAAGCGACGATGAGAGGTCGTGTCAACCATATCACCGCTGATGGAGTTCAGGATGGTTAAGATCTTGTGTTGAGTAAGTTCTTGGTTAACTCAGCACCTGCAACAGTTTTATTTGATTCTGGAATTTCGCATTTGCTCATTTCTCGAATTTTTGCTTTTGAGAATCATTTGGATATTATGAGTCTTAACTGCATGTTGTTAGTCCAATGCCCCGGATCAGAACTTAGATCTAATCTCGGTTGTTAGGAGTTGAGTTACTTATTGATGGGATCGAGTTTTTGGCAAATTTCATCATGTTGGATACCCAGACTTTAGATGTTATTCTTGGAATAGATTGGTTGTCTAAGCATGAAGCTATTTTGGATTGTGATCGAAGAGTCATGTCAATTGAAAGCCCGAAAGGTGAGAAAGTGGAGTTTCAAGCACTGTAGTTTGTGATGGTCAGTTAATGGTTAACAGTATAAAAGTTATCAGTTTAGAAGATGTACTTGTGGTTAGAGAGTACCCAGATATTTTTTCTGAGGATTTTCCTGGTATGCCGCCAGGTCGTGATATTGAGTTAGAGCCTGGTACAACCCCAATAGGAAAACGATCGTATAGAATGCCTACGATGAGTTGGTGAAAAATAAAGAAGTAGATTGGAGAGCTGCTAGAAAAGGTTTTGTGAGACCTAGTTCATCATCATAGGGTGCAGAAGTTCTATTTGTAAGAAAGAACGATTGAAGTATGAGAATGTGTATTGATTATCGTTCGCTCAATGAAGTGACTTTCAAGAATAAGAATTCGTTACCCAGGATCGACTATTTGTTTGATCAGTTAAGAGGAGCCAGAGTTCTCTCTAAGATTGATCTTTGATCAAGATATCACCAGTTGAAGATTCGTGCATAAGATGTCCCTAAGACTGCATTTTCAATACGGTATGGACATTATGAGTTTACAGTCATATCATTTGGATTGACTAATGCCGCTACCTATTTCATGAACATGATGAATAAGGTTTTCATGGAATATTTGGGTAAGTTCATTGTCATGTTCATAAATGATATTTTGGTCTACTCTAAGACATAAGATGAGCATGCAGAGCATTTGAGGTCAGTGCTCGAAAAGCTATGGGAGCAACAGTTGAATGCTAAGTTCACTAAGTGTGAATTTTGAAAGAATGAAGTTTAATTAGTCACATAATGACTATCAAAAGAGTTGCCATCAACCCAAGCAAAGTTGAAGCTGTGTTGCATTGGAAATAATCGAAGTTAGTTACCCAAATTTGCAGTTTTCCTGGGATAGCATGATATTATTGTCGATTCATAGAGGGATTTTCGACAAGCCACTTACGCAGTTGTAGAAGAAAGAGAAGAAGTTTACCTAGTCATCAGAGCGTGAAAAGAGTTTTCAGGAGTTGAAAAAACGTTTGACATCAACGTCGGTGTTAGTGTTGCTAGATATCCAAAGTAATTTTGATATTTATTGTGATGCTTCGTGACAAGGATTTGGTTGTGTGTTGATGCAGAAAGGAAGGTTGTTGCTTATGCTTCAAGACAATTGAGGCTGCATGAGGAGAATTATCCAATGCATGATTTGGAGTTAGCTACCATAGTGCATACTTTGAAGTTGTAGTATCATTATCTTATCGATAATCAATGTGAGATATAAATGGATTATAAGAGTTTGAAGTATATTTTCACCTAGTCATATCTCAATATGAGAAAACGAAGATGGTTGAAGTTAACAAAAGATTATGATGTGGGAATTCATTATCATTCCGAAAAAGTCAATATGGTGGCATATACAGTGTTAACATGCTAGTTCAGAAGAGTCAACCTAAACTATGTGAAAAGTTTTAGGAGCTAAGGTTGGAAGTGGTTCGAAAAGGATTCATAGCTTCCTTGGAAGTAAAGCTGACTTTGGAGGATCAAATCCGTAAAAACCAAAAGGATGATGCCAAGATCAAAAGAATTAAGTCTAAAATGGAGGAAGGCAAAGCTAAAGATTTTTCTTTAGATGATTATGGTACTCTATGGTTTAAGAGATGAGTTTTTGTACCGAATCAGAAGGATTTGGATAGTTGATTCTTGAGGAAGCTCATGATTCAAAGTATTAGATTCACCCAGAAAGTGCTAAGATGTATCAAGATCTTAAGGAAAGGTTTTGATGACCTAGTATGAACCGTGAAGTTGCTGACCATGTTAATTTGTGTGATATATGTCAGAAGGCCATGGCAATGCATCAAAGGCCATCTGGTTTTTTACAGCCGCTAAAGGTTCCTGAGTGAAAGTGCGAGGAAACTGGTACAAATTCTATTACTGGTTTTCCTAGAATTCAGAATGATTATGATTCTATATGGGTTATAGTGGATCATTTGACAAAAGTTACCCATCTCATACCAGTTAAGACTACTTATACTGGAGATCATTTTGCAGAGTTGTGTATGTTAAGGATTGTTTGTTTGCATAGAGTGCCAAATAAGATAGTGTCAGAAAGAGGCTCTCAGTTTACTTTGAGATTCTGGAATAAGTTGCATAAAGCAATGTGAACTCGTTTGATTTCATTACAGCATATCATCCTCAGACAAATGGTCAGACTAAAAGAGTTAATCAGATTTTGGATGATATGTTAAGAGCTTGTGCTCTAGCTTATGCTACTACTTGGGATAAAGTTTGCCATATGCAAAATTCAGTTACAATAACAGTTATTAGGCGAGTTTGCAAATGTCATCCTTTGAAGCGTTAATGGTTCCCGAGCTCACCTGCAGCGAGAGTGCAACAGAGAGGTTGGGGTGAGGCCAGAAATGGAACAAGGGTATCAAGATGAATCTTTGGGTGGTGGCGATAGTCGAAATGGCACACAGAGTGGGCGGCGCGATGGTGAGAGGCGGTGGAAGCTTTTGGGTTGACGAGGAACTAAGCGAAAGAGAGTAGCTTAGGTCGATCAGGTCATCACGTTGGCTAGCATGGACCTGGGCGAAGCTACGGTAACAGGCACAAGTACCAATGGTCATTGAAGCAGCGGCGAAGGCTATCTCCGTGGCGGTGCCATATATGGCAATGGTGAAACTTCGGTTTCGATGCTACCTTTTAAAATCCAACTAGTGCCTTAGTACCTAGGGACTATTAGGAGCTCGCCGGGTGGTCTGGCGGTGATAGGGCGGCTCTAAAGGGGATGGTCGGTGGTGAACAGTGGTGGCGGCAAAGGGGCACACGACGGCAACGAACTCGACAAAAGAAGTTGCAAGTGGACTTACGTAATCTTGCATGCATGCTTAAGATGGCTCGGATGCAAGGAATTGACAAGGGGCTCACCAGAATAGGAATCGGCAGTAATGGTGTCGGCGGCGAAAAACAGAGGAAAAGTGTGGCGACAAGGAATCATTGTCGATCCTAGGAGATTAAGTGAGGGGTTAGCAAAAGTAGATGGTAGAACACGATGTGACACGAAAGAAAAGGGAAGGAGGTGAACGAAACGGCCGGTCACAATGGCTTGGCTCGGACACGTCTACTAGAGGTGAAGAAGATGATGGCGATGCGGCTTCCCTTGGTTCCAATTGTGACATTAAGCACTTGAGAGGTAAGGGAGGCAATGGCATGGTGGCATGCACACTGGCGTCGGGGATGACGCTCACTTCCCGCTAAACCGGAGAACCAGGAGCTCGGGTTTTAAAATGGAATGAGTGGCGAGCTGAGGAGATGGTGGTGCGGTCACTAGAGCTTAAGTAGGGATGAACAGCTTGGTGAGAGCTCACGAGTTCTCACGGGCGCGGTGAGACAGAGCAACGGGATTGGAGCTCGGGTTCTCTCCCTCATTGGCGACACGCGGAAGAGGATAGGGAGAAAAGATGCTGCGTGGCGATGGGACAGATCGGCGGGAGCAGACGCGAGGTTGACCGATCGGGCTGGCTTGGTTGGCGTACGGCGTGGCTACGCGGAGCGAACGGGGAACGGAATCCTATTGTTCAGACTCAGCGCTTCATTTCTCTATCGATCACAATCTCACACTTATCATTCATGGGAGAAGATACTTTTTCCAAAAGAACATGGGAGAGGACATGACTGTACATTTATACTGGCATCTCCTCTTCGTTCTTCCTCCAACAATTAGGCAATTCAAGTGGTAGCCATAAGCTTGACCCACCTTTTGTAAGAACACATATTTTATTGGTGCTGCACTGACTGCATGGTATCTTTAGTTATTTCAGTGTTAAGATGATCATAACATTTTTTTATTGTGTTTTATATCTTCTCAAAACTCCCAAAGAGCGCTTTCTTCTGTTCAATGCATCCTAGTCTCCTACTCAACTGGACTCTACATTGTCCCCCTGAACGATTGTACACCAGAGTGTGCACTTGGTTCGCTCAGAAACAGATCGCAGATGAAACAATATACACAAGAAATGAAGAGAGTGAAAAAAAAAAAGAAATTTTTTCTTCATTAAACAAAAATTCAACTAAACTAACCAAAATCGAACTCGAGCTATTCTGACAGCCCCACATAAGAGTAATAAGAGAATTCAAGATTCTTCTGGTCAAAGCAGCCAGAAAGGGTAAGATCCCGCCCAATTTTGAAAATGAGTTTAACACCAATTTAATCCATTGTACTCATATATGTAGCTGAGTAGCGCCGATTCAAGATGGTTTCAGTCGTTTCCTACTGAGTCATGGGGATATCTGGAAAATTCTGGGAACCAGGCTGCGCATTGTTGCCCTTGCTTCCACTTAAGTAGGGACAATATTGTCAACATGTCAAAACTGTAAATAGCATGTGTGTTGGAAATATTAGGAATTTTCTCAATATTTTAATCCACAGAATTATGTAAATCATGATTAAACAATGATTCAAATTTTGTTCAAAGCCAAATGTACTAGATAACAAATTATCTATCTCATACGCAAAGGCTAATGAACAAGAAATCAACATGATTAAAGCACGGTAAAAGATAATATACCCTTGAGCCGGTGCCACCGTTGGCACAAGCGCAGGCAGAACATTATCGTTCGCCATGACGGTCGAAGTAGACGATCACAGGTTGTCGCAGTGAAGCCTCGGTCGATGAAGCGGTTGATGCAAAGCGAATGCGCTCGAGTATCACTTTTCGAGCAGTCGCGTGGTCGCTCCCCAAAAACCTTATCGGCCTTCTATCTCGAGCAAGATCTCAAGAAGGACGAGGTTCCAGAGGCCTGCTCTCTCCGCTACTTGTGCGCGCAAGAAAACGGAGTCGGGAATGCAAAAGACAGCAGCTACAAAGGATGGATGGAGTCTGCGTGGGAGAAATCTGCAGGTGAAGAAAAGCACAGCCGTGGCTCTCCTTATATAGCCTCGCGACATGCAACGGGCAGGAGCCAGCCATTACCAGCCATCAACTCGGTGGCCGTTACGATGTAAGACGACCATTATGCGACCATCAACCACGTCCGTTACGTAATGGCGGCGGCGATTCTTGGTCACATTGATCATTGCGGTTACTGGTCATATTGACTACTGAAACGGCAAAACAAACCGCTCCCGCCCAGGCTCGGCGCGCGCGCGCGCGTGTGGCACAGCTTTTACCCTTTTCCACCTTGCTAATTGAGAGACACACAACTCAACTATTTAAGTTGTTCAAACCTTCTCTCAATTACCCATATGGTACTAAACCAATTTCATGACTCCTAGTATTCTAATGGGCCTTATGGAATTTCTATTAAATTAATTATGGGCCATCCCATAATAATCTAACAATGTGAACTGTGGAATGCTGTTATCTAATATTCTCAAAACGTACTTGCAGGAACTTACACAACTTCCGAACTGTACTGATAAGCATTATGCATTGACTTCCTATTGACTTTCCTTGATTCTTGCACACCCCTCTGTGAATCTTGTTTAATGGCGGCCATATTAGACTCTGTTATTGGATTATGCATAAGAAAGCTGCAAGAGATCATCTTAGAGGAGGCAGTACTAATGCTGGGAGCACGTGAAGAGCTTACAGAACTCCAACGGAGAATGACACAAATACAATACTTTCTTAGTGATGCTGAGCGGAAGAGCATAGAAGACTTAGCAGTTAACAATTGGCTTGGTGAGCTAAAAGATGCCATGTATGATGCTGATGACATCATTGACTTGGCCAAATATGAAGGAAGGAAGTTACTAGTGGACCGTCCATCATCATCTTTAGCACCAAGGAACTCAACTAGATGCAATGGCCTCTCACTTCTCTCTTGTTTTCGTAATATCCAGACACGTCACAAGATTGCCATTCAAATCAGAAATCTCAACAACAGACTAGAGAAGATCTCAAGGGATAAGACATTTTTAACACTTGAAAATGTGAAACCTGTTGGGAAAGCTTCAGTAACAAACCAGAGAAAAACTTCCCCTCTTGTAGAGCCCAATCTTGTGGGGAAGGAGATCAAAGCTGCTACTGCAAGATTGGTTGAACTGATACTACAGAATAAGGACAATAAGGCTTATAAGCTTGCTATCGTTGGAATAGGAGGAATTGGCAAGACAACACTAGCACAGAATATATATAATCATCAAAGAATAAGAAGGAAATTCAGCAAACATGCATGGGTTTGTGTTTCTCAAGATTACTCTGCAATTATTCTTCTGAAAGAAGTACTACGAAATATCGGAGTTCACAAAGAACAAGGTGAAACCATAGGAGAACTTCAAAGCAAGCTTGCATCATCCATTGAAGAAGAGAGTTTCTTTGTTGTATTGGATGATGTATGGCAGTCAGATGTATGGACTGATCTACTAAGGATTCCATTATACGCTGCATCTCGAGGGGTAGTTCTTGTAACAACTCGATATGATATAGTTGCACGAAGAATTGGGGCAGAACATATGCATCGCGTTGAATTGTTGTTGACAGATGTGGGATGGGAGCTACTATGGAAGAGTATGAATATCAAGGAAGAGAAGGAGGTGCAGAATTTGTGGGAGGTAGGAATTGAGATTGTTCGCAAATGTGGTGGCCTTCCTCTTGCAATTAAGGTTATTGCCAGTGTTTTAGCAACCAAAGAGAGAACCGAGAAGCAATGGAGAAAGATTTTGAGCAATAGCGCTTGGTCTATGAGCAAGCTTCCTCCTGAACTACGAGGTGCATTGTATCTGAGTTACAATGAGCTACCACCAAATTTGAAGCAATGTTTCCTCCATTTAGTTTTATATCCAGAAGATTGGAGAATCTGTCGTGATGATCTTGTTAGGTTGTGGATTGCTGAAGGCTTTATAGAAGAGCAACAAGAACAACTACTAGAAGATACAGCAGAAGAATACTACTACGAGTTAATTTATAGGAACCTCCTTCAACCAGATCCACAGTTCATTACCCATACGGTATGCACAATGCATGATCTTTTAAGGCAACTTGCTTGTCATTTGTCAAGGGAAGAATATTTTATTGGGAATCCACAAGCATTGGATGCTAAAACAATGTCTAAAATACGACGTGTTTTGGTTGACACCAAGGAGATGGTAGTATTCCCTAACTTGGACAAAGAGCAATACAGGGTAAGGACGTTGATGTTTAATTATGAACATGCAACAAGGGTTGACAGTAACATTTTTATGAGATTTTCACGACTACGAGTTTTGGCTTTGACTGATAAAAATGTAGAAAGAATTCCTGATTGTATTAGTCACTTGATCCATCTACGCTTACTTGACATTAATGGTACAAATGTATCTTGTCTTCCAGAGTCCATCGGTTCACTCACTAACCTTCAAACATTGTCCGCCAGCAGTTGTCACTCTCTGCACGGTCTTCCTATGGCAATCACCCAGCTGCGCAATTTAAGGCACCTTGGTCTTCGTGATACACCTATTAATCAGGTTCCAAAAGAGATAGGCACCTTGGTATGCCTTAATAATATAGAAGGATTTCCAGCTGGTCGTGGCTATGGCAATATGAAAGTACAAGATGGATGGAACTTGGAAGAGCTGCAGTCTCTTTCGCAGTTGAGGCGGCTTCACCTGATTAGGTTGGAAAGAGCTGTTCCCTGTGGCACAAAATCATTACTAATAGACAAGTGCCATCTCAAAGCTTTGAGTCTACTTTGCACAGAACGGGTGAGCGAGCCACATTCAGAAGAAGATATTAGTAAGATTGAGAACACTTTCGAGGAATTAATCCCGCCACACAGCTTGGAAGATATATTCATTATAGGATTCTTTGGTCGAAAGTATCCCACCTGGGTATGTACTTGCTTGTCCTCACTGAAATACTTGAACCTCATAAATTGCACTTACTGTGTGCATCTTCCACCGATTGGGCAACTACCTAACTTGGAATTTCTGAGAATTGAGGGAGCATCTGCAACAACCAAGGTTGGACCGGAATTACTTGGAGATGGAGTAGTTAACCCAGGGTCCCAAGAGGCTATCGCTTTCCCAAAGCTTACATTTTTGATCTTCAAGAATATGTACCACTGGGAAGGATGGTCCCTGATTTTAGAGGAAGACCAAGAAGAAGCTGAGGAAGGGAAAGAGGATTGTTCTGCTGCGAAGCAAAAAGGAGGAACACAGCCACATCCAACACCACAACTTTTTCCCCATTTGAAGGAACTAAGCCTCTATTGCTGCCCAAATATAAGAGCTCTGCCACGACAGCTTGCACAAGCCACCAGCTTGAACGAGATTATAATAAGGCATGCAAGATCCTTGAAGGTGGTGGAAAACCTCCCATTCCTTTCTGATGCCCTTGAGATCAAGGGATGTGGACTCCTCGAGAGGGTCTCAAACCTTCCTCAAGTGAGAGAGCTGCGTGTAGGTGACTGTCCAAATCTAAGGTGTGTTGAGAAGTTGGCAAACCTACGGCAGCTCTGGCTCTCGAAGGCTATGCAAGAGATGAGTCCACTTTGGGTATCTGAGCTTCAGCAGCAGTGCCTACAACATCATGGTGAAGACCTTGACGTATACACATGGCGTGAGGACATACCCAACTAGAGGCAAAGAAGATGCAAGGTATGAACATTGATCAGATATTTAATTGTCACATCTGAACTATCTGCTCAGAAATGTGTCCTTGGGACCCAAATTTGGTGCTTTGGTAGACACAATCATGTTCTATATATTATCTTTTATGCCAAAATATTGCATCTTGTTTTCAACATCCATCAGATTGTGTGATCCATGGTGCTTCACATGCATATATTTCGCTTGCAAGAAAGGATGAAAGTGAAAGCAGTACAAATTCTCAGACATAGATTTTCAACTATTGTATTTCACTTCATAAACTGCTCATAGTTTATTTGTTAATTATTTGCATCAGGTAATAATATTCAAAACTAAGCGCTTTGTTCTATTAATACAGTGCATATGTAAATGAAGCTCATAATATCATGGGCGTGGGCCCAGTGAGAGTTACTATAGCGCGTGCGGCTACTGTACTGTAGCACGCCCGGAAGCAGCAGATCATTGTTACCTCCTGGTTAGTTGAGATAACTCAATAGTAGTTACGTTAAATATCAAGATTGTTTTCTCCAGATTATATTAGTTTCATTCAATAGCTTCTTATTTTTTTAGATCACTGTAATAACTTGCCTCTGCCTATTAATAGTGTGACCCACAAGAAGTTATAGAGGTGAGATGGTTGCAAACATAGCACCTTCGAATTGACCCATTTATATGAAGCGAAGAAGTGTAAATGGGATGCTACACATGCAAAAGCCCATCCCATGTAGGGCTAGAATTAAACGGATTTTGGGCCAAGGGTGATACACGTGTGGGCCCATGTACCGGTACCCATGGCATGTAGGCTATACTTGAGGGTGGTTCAAGGTATTTCCTATTTAGACTACCCGAGGCTGAGATTGTCAAAGTCGGCTACCGCATCCGTGATCTCCTGATCCTCTGACTGATGTTGTGTCCTCGCATCTGCACGCTCTCAGTCTTTGAGGTATGTAATTGCCTCAACCATCTCAGGTGTGAGAGACGACCTCCTCGGCTCAAGTATCCTCCCCACCAAACTGAAAGTGGATTCCGACGAGACAGTGGACACCGGAACCGTAAGTACGTCCCGTGCGAAATGGGATAGCACGAGGTAAATACGTTGGTTATTCCTCCACCACAAAAGTAAGCTAAGTTGATTTTCCTCGTCCATGTCAAGCTCGGTCTCCACGAAAGGCGTGTCGAGGTAGTGGTTGATCTCTACCCGTGGATTCCATTGCGGCCTGCTCGGCGTTTCGAAAGACGAACTAGACGACTTGCCTTTCAGCTTCTTCCACATGTTTGAAGCGATCGAACTGCCTCGTGCTTGTGCGTTGTTGAGGTAGTCTTCGTGCTTCACTTCTGGTGCCAAACTTCTCGTAATATTTGTCGAAAACTCTGAAAAACTCGTTATAAACATGAGTATAGGCCTCGGAGAAATCAAGATCGAATGCCTCACCTATTCCCTCGAAGACGCCCTGCAAGTCAGAAAATTTTCTCCGATGATCCAAAATGACAGCAAAACAGTACAAATGTGGAATAGCTTGAAAATATTTTAATTTTTTTTGCTCCATTGGTTCTATAATGGGACGTAAAATATAATTATCTCTATTTTGTTTAAAAGCATTAGCAATAAGCTAAAGCCACTCGATGACTAAGTAAGAAGTTGGGTAGTACACACCGGATAATTATTTAGTTGCATCGTGAATTTTTTTAAAAAATTACGAAAATGACTAGCAATTATCCAATCCGTGTCAGTAACCAATACCTCACCATTATTGCAGTTGACAAAGACAGTGATAATGTGCTCGTAGTCTTCGCACCGATGCAGCATAGTATAAGTTGAGTTCCATCTAACCTTCATATCAAGGTTGAATCTTCTTGGTTTCATATTGTTGGCCTTGCAGTACTCTGAGAACTGGGCAAACTTTACAGGTGAATTAGTAATAAAATCGATAGCATTACGTATGCCCTCCAAAGTAGGTTTCATTACATGCAAACCTTCCTGTACAATGAGATTAATAATATGGCATACACACCTCTGGTGAAGTACAAAACCTTCAATATAAGTCTCCAGGTGCGGTGAGAGATGCTCCATAGTCGTTATGTTAGCTGATGCATTGTCAAGAGTAATGGAAATAATTCTACTTTCTATTTTAAAGTCATTAACAACCTCAAGTATACGGGTAACGATAGCATGTCCGGTGTGTGACTCCGAGATTGGCCTAAACCCTATGACCCTTTTGTTTAGTATGTACTCGTCATCTAGGTAGTGCGCAACAACACTAATATATGCTGCTCTTGGTGAGAGGAAGTTCATATATCAGATGTTAATGGAAAGGAAAAACAAAGTGTTATAAAGGTCTGTTTTAACATTTCTAGTTTATTTGTAAATATTTTACAAATATCATGCGTAGTTGTTTTTCTACTAACATGTTGGTATTGCGGGCAAAAACCACGTTGCACCATTCTATCAAAATTAGAGCTCTCACCCGTTCTAAGCGGAAGATCCTCCGTAACTATGTAATGTGCAATTTCGTCTCTAGCTACGCCGGCGTTGTATACCCATGTGCTTACCGAACCGTCGGTGTTGAAGTTGAGTCGTATGCAGCGCGCCGCCCACCTCCATCCGTGATATCTTCCTTAAACAATTCTCCGCGTGTCTCTTTAGATGATCTGTACCACCACATGCACGTGCAGATAGTTTAGCTTGATAGTATTTGCAAACAGCATACGCTACCTCATGTCCGTCAACAGTTTCGACGGTTCTGTCCATATGTTGCCAGCACCACGCGCGTTGAGTGCTGGATATGGACGCCCGTGCTGGCTGCATCGATATGTCGGGCTACGTGTTCGGTGTGGATACCGACGCCCGTCTCGGATACACCGAGGTGGCGGCATCCGAGCTCGGTGCATCCGGAATGTATGAGGCATCCTTGATGCCGTGCGTGCTGTCCAGATGACAGTCATTCATGCCGTAGTCTCCCATACCGGGGGAGAGTTGGCGTGGATCGATCTCTTGATCATGACGAGGGGGACTTGGAGAGCGCGGGCGTGCTCTCCTGCTCTTGCTCTTGCGAAACATTGTATTTCGCGATTCGCGATGGGAGAGCAAGAAATAGAAAGTAAATAGAGAGCGAACAAATGAGAGAGCGTGTGTGGTTAACTCAGGAGAGAAAGAATGTTTCGGGTGCTCAAATGCGGAATAAATGACTGCTCGACAGATTTTAATAGCCATTATGCCCGTTGCGCGCGGGTTCATTTCAAATTTTCAATCACGTCACGTTGCTTTACGTCCTTTATTGTGTCACGTCGTTGTTTGTTCGCTGAACGTTGCGGAGAGAGTGTGAGCGTGTCTATTCAAAATTGAAACGAGGTGCGGGATAAAAAGTGCTTACCGAATAAATTGCGTGGATAGAAGCGGAATGGAATCGTTCAATCAAATCGCTGTCTCTTTTCCTCTCTTTCCTGTATGGCCACGGCGTCCGTGATTCTCTCAAAGACGAGACTATCAGACACTATTTTTTACTACTCTCTCCCGTGATTCTCTAATCTCTCAAACACCATACTGTCCAAAGACCAGGACTCTCTCTCGGACCGAACTGCCACGCCCCTCTCGCGACTCGATCGTGTCACACGATCACAGACTCACAGCCGTCACTCGCATGTAGACGTGGTCACCTGGGCCTGTCGGCCACTCGCACTGTCCCACGGTCCCACAACCACGACTCCCAAGTCCCATCGAGACCCGCGCGGCCGCGCCCAGCTCCAACCCATGCACAGCAGCACATCCAACTTATTTGACAGCCACTTCACTGCTACTCTTTCTCTCCCCTCTCCTATAGTAAGAAGTACTCTAATAGTATGAACATGGCAAGCCCCAGGCTAAAGCTCTTCAGCTTCCACGTCTCCGAGGAAGAGCAAGAGCCAGAGCCGGAGACGGAGCCCGAGACCGATCAGGAGAACGCGCCGGTCTGCGGGAGCGGTGGCGACGGCGGTTCGGACTCGTCCTCTTCGTCTACCACCACCACCAGAGTCCAAGACGCAGAGTGTATTAGGTTAGGATTCAGAGTTAGAGATAAATTAGGGATAGAGTTTGGTTGTAATGCAGTTGAGATTGACGCTATAAATAAGAGAAATTTTACGATGCATTATAGTGGTAACATATAACAGGTAGTAGAAATCAGATCTAGCCATTGATTTATTGAGGGAATTCTACAACTCTACTACCAGAGGAAGTATAAATAATAGTAGCTAATTTGATCCATTAGATCAAAAAGAATGAACGGTCTATATTGAATTTAGTGTATCATAAAAGAGCTTATAAATAAAGGGTGTGGGGATCTGACGGGTGGAATAAAATTATAATGTGGTATTACAGCAAATCCATCCCAAACCCTAACCCGAGGTAAACACTCACCTTAGCCAAGCGAATCTCATCGTCATCTTGAGTTGATCAGCTGGCTGCCACCGTCCCATCGTGCGTGGTCCTCCGTGGCCACATCGCATAGGAGCAATCCACAGTCGGCCAGGTTGCGTGGGTCATCGCCACCAGGACTGCCGTCACAGCCCGTGGCGTTGTCGCTTGGCGCTCGGGTCAGGCCGCCACTGATCGGGATCTCGCCGACCGAGTTGCCGCCGTTGATCGGCGGGGCCACATCATGCAAGTCGACCACCATTGCTGCTCAGGATCCACCCATCGTGAAGTCGTCGGACTCACATGCTTGGGGAGGAGAAGCTGCGATAGCTGTGCTGGCTAATTGAGGCCTGCCAGCTTATGTTTGTTGTGCTCACTATGGAGGAGGTGGAGGTAGTCATTGAGCAGCGGGGTGGAGGTAGGCATCGGTGCGGACGACGTGGTGGCGAACCGGAATAGCTGTTGGAGAGGAATCCATGGACGCGAGCGGCCAGCTGAGAAAAAAAGGAGAGGAAAAGAAAGGATAAGGAAGAGAGAGGGGGTCAGCTAAGGAAGAAATAAGAAAAAAAAGAAGAGAGAGAAAAAAGAAAAGAAAGAAAAAAGGGAAGAGAGAGAGAGGAAAAGGGTACATGGAGGCTAGAGATGTTGCTATGGAGGTCATGGCTGAGGAGATATTGGTCTAGGAGGTTTCAGGACAAGGTATAGAGGTTATGAAATAGGGGGAGAAGATTGCTTAGGATATAACTTTGGTGATGTTAGACGTTAGTATTGGCAGTATGAGGGGTCATAGGTGATGTTGTATGTAGGTTGATGGTTGTATTGGTAGCAGAAGTAGGAGCTGGTGGTAGCACTGGTGGAGGCTATGGCTATGATTTTGGTGTCGATGGTAGCTATTGAGGTGTTGGTGTTGGTGTTAGAGGCCACGTTGGTGGAGAGGTACGACAGATATGTTAGTAAAAAGTGGAGGTCAAGGTGGTCGAGGGTATATTAGGAGAGAGGTAGTGAAAGGTGAGATAGTCGGAGGCATGTTGGGAGAGATGGTAGAAGCCAGGGTCGTCAAGGGCTAGAGGAAAAGATAGTGGAGACCAAGGCTAAGCCGAGATGGTCGGGAGCATGTTGGGAGAGATGGTGGAGGTCATGGTTGCTTGTGGATAGAGGAGACAGTGGATACCAAGACTTGAAGCAAGTGGGTAGAGATAGAGGAGACCAAGACTGTGGTTGTGTTGACGAAGGTGAAGGACTTGATGTTGGTTGAGGCATGGTTGAGGTGATGATCATGGTGGTTACTATAGTGCAGGTGAAGGCACTTAGGGGTTGCGTCCGTGTGACGGTGTTGGACATAGAGTTGGTGATGCAAACCATAAGAATAATAGTCGTGGAGATTACGAATGGCAAAGATGACAGTTTTGGAGGTGGCGTCGATCATGGCATCGGATGTAGCTTTGGACATCAAAGGTGGACATCATGGTGGTGGTATTCGTCATTGTGTTGGCGGTTTGGTAAAAGTAGTTGTCTTGAGGAGAAGTATTGCGTTATGTAACAAGATGATCGTGGTTGTATCTCATGTCCATTTTGAGGCTGAGATAGAGTCGTATTAGGATAGGAATCAGAGTTAGAGATAAATTAGAAATAAAATTTGGTTGTAACACGGTTGATATTGACGCCATAAATAAATGGTGTAGGGATCCGATGGGCCACACATGAAGAAAAATATTCCGCAAAATTATAACAGGATATTGACATACCAATCTGTCCAACAATTCTGAACATCAGAATTACCTCACCTATGACTCTTGACTATGGACTGCCTGGATTCAAACATGAAACAAACTTAGATGTTCCTGGAAATTGTTGCTGAACATGCAGGACTGAATGATTAATCACCGAAGTATGTCGGGTTCTCAACAAATAGATACTTGGGCAGGAAATGGTCCAGCACGTAGAGATTGCCATCTACCTCTCGATGGCCTTGCCCAATCTTCTCCCCAGTCTGGATCTTCTCGATACTAAACAGATTTTCTTCAAACACTATCCTCACAGTGTACCGTTTGGCCAGCTGCCCAACGGAAACCAGATTTGCAACCAAGCCTTCAACATATAGTATGCCATCAAGCCGTATACTTGTAGTGTTTATGAACCCACATCCACTTACTGGGAGAGGTAACCCATCGATTCCACTGACAGACTGTGTCGGCGTCACGATATTTAGATGATCAGGGTAGGCTTGCAGAATAAATCGGTTCCCAGTCATGTGGTAGCCTGCGCCAGAGTCCAAGTAAAAATGCGTCGTGTATGGATTTGGAGGTGTCGTAAAAACTTTGGGAACACAGACGTGCTTGCCATCAAGATGGTAGCAGCAAGAGTTCACCATTGGGTCCAGAGGGCTGCACATATATATATATAGAGAGAGAGAGAGCAAACAAAATTACTAGATGACAAACATGAGACAGGAGAATAGCGCTGCCAATTGCAAACTTGCAATTGCCGTTGCTTGTGTAATGGATGGTCACGAGGTCAAGACGTCCAGTGGTTCATACCTCCAGTGCACATTGTCGTTGCAGCGTTGAGACACGTCAAGATCAGGAAGACGTGGTAACCCAAAAATGCACGTGCTTAGCTCGGTGTCGGAGATATGGCTCTGCTGCCTTTGAGACGATGACCTGCAACCGTGAAATGTATACACCGGAAAATTCAGTGGAGCTTCTGGTTTGGATTTGAATATTTGAATGAATCATTCTTTTATACTTGAATTTGAACTTAGAAACTGATCCTCAAAAATGACTCGGCAGTTAACATATAATGCTATTTTCATTCACTCAATTTATGTAGTCGAGTCCCACTTCTTACAATTTTTAATTCTATTCTATTTGCAAACTAATTACTTTCTCTTTTTTTCTTATTTATAGTTGATGCGAATAGCTAACAAACAAAGTGGTAGTATCGTCTCAATGAAATTTTATATTAGAAGTTAGCTTAGCTCACAGTAGAAGTAACGTAAATTTTGATTGAGAGACGCTAAACATATCTTTATTGTTGTCTCATCCTCATCAAGGAACCTCAGTTCCGTCATGGCCTAATGAGGACTGTAGAATGAATGAAATAGAGGCAAACTTTACACAAAACCTTTTGTGCAGTGTGGATCTCTTTTGCTGACGAATGCCTGTCGACAACACATGTACCCTTTTCATTCGCTCTTCTGGAGTTCCAAGGCCGTTAGACATTTGCTGATACCCAATTTTCGACGCTAAATGTGGCCTTTCCATTAGCTCTTGATCTGGGGCTCCGAAGTTGTGAGGTTCATCAGGCTTTCTCCGATGCCCACTAGCCTCCTGGCAGAGCATGCCTCCAATAAACAAAGTTGTTGATAGCGCCAGCAAGCACCACAATTATCGTGATGCAAGTTATCATACATCCCATTAACACTGCCCCTACGAATTTCCAAAAGGTGGGTGTGAAGATAGGAAGTTTCAATTTTTAGATAACTTCATATAGTAAGTAAAAAGTGTTACTGAAAGACCATGTGGAGGTCTATCCCTGATGGTGATGAGTAATTGACTGTGGTTTAGCCTGTTGTGCTTGAATTTGAGTTTGATCCGAGTGGTCTGAGCTTTGGCTAGTTGGAAGACCAGTCATCCGACTCCGACTGGTCAGGTCTTTGGTTGGTCGGAGACCAGTTGTCCGACCCAGAGTGGTCTGGGCTTTTGCTGGTCGGAGACCAGTGGTCAGACCTCGAGTGGTCGGGACGAAGACCAGTAATCCGACCCCGAGTGGTCGGGACGAAGACCAGTGATCCGACCCCGAGTGGTCGGGACGAAGACCAGTGGTCAGACCCCGAGTGGTCGGGATGAAGACTAGTGGTCAGACCTCGAGTGGTCGGGTTGGAGACCAGTGGTCAAGTCTGTGGTCGGGATGGAGATCAGTGGTCAGACCATGTGTGGTCAGGGTTTTGCTGGTCAGCGAAGTGTATATCTTTGTGTTGAGATGGATATGTGTTGTTGGACATTGCTATGTGATGTGGTTTCCTTGTCTATGATGGTTGCAGGACTTTGGAGCTAGGTCATGGTGAGGCGAAGGGGATCAGGACTAGGCTGGGAGAGCTGAGGTCCAGATGATCAAGGTGTCGCCAAAGATGACTGAGGCCAGGGAGTAGCTGCAAGCCGAGAAGACAAAGGAATGGATGAGATGCTAACTTGGAGCTGCTCTGATCGAGGAGGACCGTTGGATCGCGGTCAGGAAGATAGAGTAGCGGGTCAAGTTGGTATGGTTTGAACAGCGTGCAAAACCCGTTGTGTTGTTGGGTTTCGGGTCAGCCCATGCATAGCTGTGTGAGTGGGTAAAATCTCAGCCCTTGATGGAGTGCTCTAGGGTTTAGAGGCTCATCCAAGGGTGGTAGGTGTTCCTAGCCTGCTACTAGACAGGGAGAGGGGTGTCTCCCTGGGGACGTGGTGAGCAGGTGAGGAAAGTCTACGTGAGTAGTTGAGAGTTGTTGAGAGTGACAGTGTAAGGATCAAATCCTGGCTCTTGGATGTTGGCTTAGGATTGAAGCAAGACATCCAAGGGTGGGAATTGATCCTGTGTCACTATAAATAGAGGGTAGGGCAGCCTTCCCTCTGTGAAGGTTCGAGGTTTTTTTGCTCATTTGAGTTTTGCCCACTTTGTTGTGAGGCTTTGTAAACCTCCTTCCGAAATGAAATGTTCTTCATCTATGTTCTTGTTTCATTTCCCTTACGTATTTACATTACGCACTTAAATTACATTATCTAAATTCGCATTTACTTACTTGCAATTTTCTTTACGTAATTTGGATTTGCCTCATCTCCTTCTACATGCTTCGAGTCTTTGTTGAAATTCATGATTGATGAACTCTTCTCTAGATTCGGTGCTTTCAATCATCTAGGCAATCCTTGCGTTCTTGTTGCAAGTTTGTAAATCTGTGTTCTTGAAGTGCGTAAGCGTGTGACTTGCGCTCTTTAGTCCCGATTGGCTTCGGTTCTTGTTGCCAAGGATGAAAGATTCTTTGGATGAATCTTCTATAGATCATATCCCAATCATCTAGGCAATCTACAACCTCTTCTATTCGGTTTTGCAAGAAACCAATTTCGTGACTAGTTTTCGATAGTGTTTCTATTTGTTTGAAGGGTTGTTTCTTCGTGTACTTACTTGCTGTGATTTGTGTAGAGTCATCCAAGGATATTCGATCATCAACTCTCACCAGACAAGTTAGGGTGAAGTCGTGTTCGTGACTCTGTTTTGGTGTTGCTTTTGTTTAAGCGAAAAGGGACGGAACCTTGGTATCAATTCCTTCGATTGATGATTGAAATAGGTTCTGACATCCTTAGGGAGGTGCACACCAATTTTCACTTTTTTTGGATCACCGATCAAAAGTTACATCGATTTACTTTTTAAGATCGTGCTGATTTTACTGTTCATCCGACCGGATCGTTCATCCGACCTCTGTAGGTCGGGCGTCTTTATTCATTGGGCGGAGCACTATTCATCCGAACACTGCTCACCCGAGTCTTCGTTCATCCGACCTCTGCGATCGGACTTGCTTAACCGACCTCCGCGATCGGAGTACTGCTCACCCGAACATCGCTCATCCGACCACTTCCGGTCGGGAGTTACATTCACCCGACCACTTCCGGTCGGGAGTACTGCTTCATCCGACCACTTGGTCGGGAGTCTTATTCATCCGACCAAGATACTAACGACCGATTCGTAATCTTGTTCATCCGACGAGCTACCCGACCAGGTCACGATTTTACTGCTCACCCTATCTTAACCGGTCTGAGCCTCTGTTTTGAAATTGCCTGATCGATGGTTCAGTTCTTTCTTTCTGGTCTTTTGGTGGATTGAATTCTAGGGGGAGAATTTATTCGAAAATTTTATTTGGCTCCTATTCACCCCCCTCTAGTCGCCTTTTCGATCTTTCAGTTACAAGGGAACTTGTTGAGTAATTCCCAACTATTTGAAACCTGCCGATGTATGTGTGAATACCTGATAGCTCTTGGGAGGTGGTTCATACCCATCTGGGCAAGCATCGCCATGTCTAGCAAAACTAATCTTTTCTATTCGAATTTTTTTCCCCGCTATCTCCTGGAAGGTGTTTCCATACTTTTATTTTTTTAAAGTTGTACAAATATTAAAGCATGAATAAAGAGTAGATGATGATTACTTACCCCTTCCTTTGCTCCGAAAATAGTGCAACTTGTGCCAAGCAGAAAAACATGCGAGCACTGCTCAAGAAACTAATTTAGAACTAATCTTCCCACATTAAGGAGAGCTTGAGAATTGAGAAAGAGCATAGAGCACTTGCAGCATGAGTAATGGTGCCATCCTTCTCCAAGTGGGCAGCTTACTGTGACCAGACCTTCGTATCTTAAGCAGTATCAGTTGATGCTAAATAAGGAAGAGAACAGTTTAACAAACAAGAAATTGGGCAAAATTCTCATAATTTGTATAGCTAACGGATCCGGTGTATCAAGAGAGGATTTACATGCCAAGACTCACAGTTGGCATTCATCAGTTTCTAAAGAGATTTTGTAAGAAAAGTCTATTATATACCAACCTTCTTCACACAAATGAATGAATGATTGATACAGGGGAAAATCAGAACGTTGGTTGACAGACAAAAATGACAAGACAAAAATGGCATAACCAAGGTGGAGATTAAACACGATTTGGAAGAATTGGACAAGACCTACTGCTACTAGGCTACTAGCTAAGCTAGTCCCCCTAGAAGGTGTAGCGGATTTTTTTTAAATAAGGCAGGAGCTTTGCCAATGCATTAAGGATAGAGATAAAAGATAATTACAAATGATTTTTTACAATTTAAGAGAAGTAGACACAACGGAACACGGAACACATCAGTTACACAACAAATCTCCAGAATATCGATATAATTAGAGATTATGAAATCATAAAAGCACGTTTCCGATGGGGTAGCGGATTTTAGTTGTTACCTCTCGGAGAAATCGAGACGCTGCCGCTTCTTCGATTAGATCTGGGACTCCGCCCGGTCTCGAACTAGGAGCCCCTCTCCGATTCGAGAAGAAGCTCAAGTATCCAATGATTGGTACTCACTGCAAGCCCCAGCTCGCGAGGGGAGGGAAGACTTTGACTCAAATAAGTAGAGGGGTACTAGCGTTCTAAGTACGCTGTTAGGACTTTGGTTTGGAGATATGTGTACGCAAAAGTCTAAGGCAGAGTGATTAGTATGCAAATCATGCTCCTGGGTAACAAAACAATAGGATTTGGACAGCGTTTCAAAAAAAATTTTGTTACCTGACATTAACAAACTAGGGCATTTGGTCTAGTGGTTTGATTCTCGCTTAGGTTGCGAGAGTTCTCGAGTTCAATTCCCCGAATGCGCCCTTTTCTTCTTCTTATTCCTATTGGCCCTTTTTTTGCCAGTGCTGGTAGTCAGATCAAGGGAATTACGGGAGAAAGGTGGATATAAATAAAATCAAAGCTTATCTGCAAATTTCTGAATAAACATTTGTGCGCAATTTCATATTCTCATCTAGATTAATTGGCATCGGTAATGGTTTTCAACAAGAAGCAGGAGAAATTAAGAAGGGCTGAAGGTTAGATCGCAACTCACAAGCATATAATGATACAGTACATATTTTAGTTTCGAAGACTCTCTTCAAGGTTAACTTCTGAGCTAGAATTACAGACCAATTAATCAAGGTGCTTCTTACAATCCCCAGAACGCATATACGGTTTCTGCCTCTCTCTCTCTCTCTCTCTACTCGATGGCAGCGTTGATGGCGAGGACGTTGCTGGAGAGCTGCGCGAGCGTCTTGTCGTGGTCGGCCATGAGTGGCTTGAGCCCTTCGCGGTCCAGGAACCCGTTCTCGCAGGTGTCCACGTCGGTGCGCGCCGTGTCCAGCATGGTGGCCGCCGTGCCCTTGTCCCCGCTCTTCAGCGCGTCCATTGCCGTGTCGAAGTTAGTGTTCATGTCGTCGTACATCTCGAGGCAGTCGTTGATGGCGGACTTGGACAGCTGGTCCGTGCCGGGGTCATTCACAATGTCTGACGCTGCGTTCTTGGCTTCCACGATCTTGGCGCGGACGGCGTCCATCGCCAGCTTCAGCACGCCGACGCTGTCCAGTTGCCTCGGCGGCGCCTCGGGGAGCTTGGCGATCGACGACTCGCACAAGTCCGGGTAGTCCGTCTTTGTGCACAGGGTCTTGATCACCGGGCTCAGCAAGCCCAGAACCGGCTTCGTGATCATGTCCGGGATCGACTGCATGGTCACCGCCGGCTTCTTCGGCACGGCCTCGCCGTCAGGCTTGTCCTCCTCTGGTTTGTCCACGGCAGCAGCCGGCTTCTCTGGCATGGCCTCGTCCTCCTTGGCCTTGTTGCCTGTTTTCTTGGACAGCACAGATTCATTGCCGGTGGTCTCCGCGGCGCTGGGGGCGGCGGCATCGTTCTTGGAGGCGTGGCTCTTGCCTTTGGATTTCTTCTCGGCGTCGTCATCGTCTTCCTCGGAGGCTTGGCTCTTGCTTTTGGATTTCTTCTCGACGTTGTCTTCGTCCTCGGAGGCGTAGCTCTTGCTTTTCGATTTCTTCTCGTCGTTTTCGGAATCGTGGCTCTTGTTTTTTGATTTCTCGTCGTCGTCCTCCTCTGAGGCGTCGGTCTTGCTTTTGGATTTCTTCTCGGCGGCACTCGGGGCGGCATCATCGTCGTCGGAGGCACGCTTCTTGCTTTCGGATTTCTTCTCCGCGGCGCTGGGTGCAGCTGCGGCGTCATGGTCGGAGTTTTTGTGCTTCTTGCTTTCGGATGTCTTCTCCGAGGCACTTGGGTCCTCAGCGTCCTTGGAGGTGTCCTTCTTGCTCTCCGATTTCTTCTCGTGGCGCGGGACGCATACGGCCGACGCGAGAGGAGCGGTGGCGGCGACGGCAAGGAGGAGGAGGAACGCGAAAGCGAGCTGCGCCCTCATTGTGATCCTTGGAGACATGCGGGCAGGGTGGTGGCGCGACCAAAAATTTGGAAGGGAAGTTGGAAGTGAGGAGGGGTATTTGAATGGGGAGGGAGAGAAGGGGATTGGCCGCATTTGGCGGGAAAGTGAGAAGTGTTATTTGGCATTTTCCCGGGAAAGTAGGGCACAAGGATAGCCGGTAATACGTAACTAACCCCCTTCTGTAAAAATTATTCGTCTGCCGTGACGATAGGAGCGGAAAGAGGAGAAGAAATGAAATCTCACCTTGTCAGAAGTCCCAGAATTTACCTACTTTTCCTTTGCCCCAAAAAGGGATAACTTCTTTTTGAAAATAATAAAGGTGTCTTCCCGCTATTCCGCATGGCAATTTTGCATTTACCACTAGTTCTCCCATTGACACGTGGGCCCAGATCCCACCTGTCACTGAGAGAGCAAATGGCAGAAAACCTGATTTGGGCACAGCAAAATTGCTCCTTTTCTACGGGCCTCTTTGGAATTTACTGGTGAACATGCAGGTATATGCATCTCTGACCCAGACCCACGTGGGTTAACAACATAAGCAAATACATTCATCTCAGAAAGTACACGTGACACACAAAAAAAAAATTCTTTCAAAATTCTAACAAAAATTCCATTTTATACAAATAGTGCTTCACTGCTATCAGCAAATTTTGGCGGTGAAAGAGGCAACATGATACAGGATAGACTACAGAAACTCTAGGTGTTCCTTCTGCAGCTCTAAGACGACTGTCGCAAGTGCTTGTCGGTACGCCTTCATGAGTCCATTGCTGTCGCCTCAACACTGCAACAAGTGTTGCTTCGCAGAACGCAACGCAACCGCAACAGCATCTTGCCCACTACAGTAATAAGTGAAACATAGTGCGGTTCAGTGTTTTTATTAGACAGTATTGTGCTGACAAATATCGATGGGAAGGGATAGGTGATGTACCTTCCAAGGACAAAACCGGTAGTGACGAAGCCTTTTGGCCACCTGAATGCCTTCCCTGTGGTTTCGTCTTTGGATAATTGGAGGTTCCTTCCTGGTGCTAGGATCCAGCCAAGAGAAATATGAACTAACATGGGACCGAGGGAGCTGAAGTTCCCATTTTTCTACACATTCTTCCTCTGATCTGTTCAATACATGAAGGGGATAAGTTTGCTGGAACAGCCTTTTTTTCCTATTTACCTTCTATAAAAGAATACAGTTGGCATTTTTTTTTAAAAAAAATGTCGGTATCCAGCATGTGGACTTTACAAATGCCAGAATATCGTAAAGAAACTAGATGAACCTAAGGCTAAGCACAATCTAGGACATCACCAATGTAATTAAGCATATGTTACTTCAGTTATATGTGAACCAAAATCACAATGCCCACAAGTTACTCTCTTGCCATCAGTCAAGTGACAAACACAACAGAGCTTTGACATAATGAATAAAAAGGTCAAATGAGATACTAACCTGGTTTTCCAAGCTGAAAGATCTCAAGGAAATGGGGCACAAACAACAACTCACTCTTCAAAAGAACCTTCCTTGAATTCTCGGACCAAAACCCTTACCAGGCATAATTACATGTCATCTTGCCAGTGCCGCCAGAAACTAAATTGGGTTGGCCAGTATCCGTTTCCATGTCAGACAAAGAACTCAGATACTTCAATATCGAATTCTTTCACATATTGTTTCAACATTTGGATGGTTCTTGGCACAAGTAGTTGGAAGGGTGTAACAACATTTTTGGCGATGATTCTGCATCTACAGAGTTTGAATTTACTGGCGAACATTCAGGTAATACCATAGAAGCACACTTTAAGTCATCTACTTCAATGCCTCTCACTAAGCCGTCTCCTTTACGGAAACTAGCCATGATACAATGCCATAGAGGTGGTACAGGAACTCTTGGAGGTCTCATGGCAGCAGGGCGACACTGACAAATCACCAGCCTCTTTGGCCATAAACAATGCATACGCTTTGCTGTCTGGATAATCATAAGGGAAGCATGGCATCTTGAACTGCAAAAAGGAGGGGGTCAGTGTATTAGTATTGAAGATATTTCTCATGATGACCAACGAAAGCTGAATCACAGCTGCACAACCTTCAGTACCCTCTTTAAGGTAATATATTCCATTGTATTTTAACTATATCATTTGTTTCACCCTATTGAATGAATAACAGATGACAATGCTTAAAATACCACTACACCTTTGATGCAATCCACCGTCTCCCTTAAGCCAATGGCATGTGCACCATGAGATACTAAAAAGAGCCAAAAAGGCTTTACACAACACAAAGGTAGAATAACGGACCACCTGTACATGCATTGAACACGAAACAATAAGACAGCTTCACATTAAGAAGATGATATGATGATAGAATATAAATAGCACAGCCCTGTTAATTTAGGAATATTAGCAGACCAGTCATTAAACAAACCATTGCCAGTCACACGTTATATAGGAACACAAGAGAAGCAAGACCGGCCATTTTCAGCCAAACTCAACAATCAATCCAGCAAAAGTCTTGATAATTGATATTGAATTATGTTTCTCCTAAGAAGCAAAAACTAAAATCACTTAAATCTGATATGGGCATGAGATAGGTTCAGGTGCTAATGTTAGGAGGGCTATATATTTTGATCATGGGATCATATAAAAGCTACCATAGAAGTCAACATTTTAGTCGTATGCTCTGGCAAGCAGGACAACCAATGTAATATCTTAAAAAAAAACACTGTATCTTATCCTAGAGATAGCACTCCTTCATTGGCATGTTTCGGGATCTATCTTTGAGGTGGCTGCGGCTGTGAGGCGATATGGTGAAAGAAGACAATTGATTTCAAGATCTAGCTTGGTAAGGAAAGAATTTGAAGATTGTTTAGATCTAGCTTGTAGATCTATTTGATATTGGTGATCTAAGGTTAGTAATAGGTTCTAATTGCATTATATTCAAGATCTAACTTGGTAACGAGAGAATTTGAAGATTATTTAGATCTAACTTGTAGATCCATTTGATTTTGGTGATCTAAGGTTAGTAATGGGTTCTAATTGCATTATATTCAAAATCTAGCTTGATAAGGAGAGAATTTGAAGATTGTTTAGATTTAGCTTGTAGATCCATGTGTTCTTAGTAATCTAAGATTAGTAATTGGTTCTAATTGCATTATTATATTTAAATTTTAGCTAGCTAGTTTGGTGTAAAGAGAATTTGAAGATTGTGTTTAGATCTTGCTTGTCCATTTGTTCTTTGTGATCTAAGGTAGTAATTGGTTATATAATTGCATTATATTCAAGAAGTAGCTAGCAGTGCATAATTTAAGAATGTGTGCATGCGCGCACCTAGTTTACTTTAATATTTAACACTAAATATTATATACGTAGCGTAGATGGACCGAAGCTGGATGTACGCTGAGAACCATACGAGTGCCCGAGTACATTAATAGTGTCTCCGCTTTTAGAAGAGCTGCAGAGGAGGGTATGTTTAATAAATGGGTGAAATTTATGCCTTGTTCGTGCATTGATTGCGAGAATCTGAGGATGTTTCGAAACTCAACGCAGATCGAAGCATACTTGATTTTGAGGGGGTTTCAAATAGGGGGTATACATGTTAGATCAGTCACGGTGAACAACAGAATATACATGAAGCAGGTAGTATTAACATCGTCGACGAAGTCAACGATATGCTGGATGATCATATCAGTTGTGCTTCCGATGAGGATAAGTTGCAGGATGACAATCTAAATCAGATGCTATGTGACGCAGAAGGGAACCGTGATGACAGAGAATATGGTAAATTTTGGGCCTTGATAGAGGACTCGGAGAAACCTTTGTTCCTGGGCTGCAAGTCGAAATATACAAGATTGTCATCCGTGCTTTAACTGCTGAAATTGAAGATAAGCAACGGTTGGTCCGACAAGAGTTTCACAGCGTTATTACATCTATTGGCAGACATGCTTTCGGAAGGAAACGAGTTGTCGACAACCACCTACAAAGCCAAGAAGGTTCATTGTCCCTTGGGAATAAAAGTAGAAAGAATACATGCATGTCCAGACGACTGCGTTGGAAGAGACCGATCTGATGCGAATTCGATGACAACTTTGTTCCTTCTTACTCAGTCATGTCATAAATCCAAAAGGTGAGTTCCACTCTACCTAACTTCAGGAGTTGTGTTTTTTTAATTGACATTTGGATTAATTTGTGAAACTTGTGTTGTGGAATTGTGAATTGTAGTTGTGCATTCAATTAATTGGTTAATAAAACTGAGTTCCATTGGTTAATATATCTGATCTCATTTCCGAAATGGATATGCTGTGTAGTAATCTGTACGTAATCTGCTTGCGCTGCGATGTAATCTGAGTTGATTGCCGAAATAGATGTAATGTTTGTGATGATCTGCAGCCTACTTTTTTCAGAGGGCGTAGCTAGCATTTCCCGAGACTAGTCGATAAACAGAAAAAAAAAGTCCATCTATAGAAAAATTTATCATGGACGGTTCTAGTTAAAAACCGTATGTAATGTTACTATATCACAGACGGTCTTAATTAAAACCCGTATGCGATGTCGTACTAATACATGGTTACAAACGGTTAAAAAAACGTTTGTAACGACAGTTTCAAACCATCTAAGATGAACTTTTTATGTAGCAGTGACCCTGTAACATTGCCGGCCAACACAATAGATGGATGCCGTTCTGGTCGTTTAGGAAGTACTGTCGACTCATGCATGCATGATCCATGAAAGCAACGCAGCACGTAGCTAGGGGACTATACTAGTCAATGTAGAATAGATGAACTAGCTAGCTAGTCGGTCCGTCCTTTTGTTTCTTCGTCCATAAGGATCGTTTCAATCTAAAACATCTTGTTGCCTTTTAGCCCTAGCTAGCTCGTGTTGCGTTTACGGCATGGCATGGCATGTCAACGTAATCTGCAAGCCCTTCCAAAAACAGCTTTTCCTCCATTGCTCAGTAATTTAGAGGCCAAAACTAGTGGTGCGCAACCGTGCGATGTGTTCGATCGTCTTCACTGTGCGGTCTGGCCGGCTTTTTGCACGTGAGCATTGATTAATTCTCGCCGCAAAGTTGCGAGACGAGCGTGTGGTTTGACTCAACATCTCTCCTTCAGAGTGCTCCAGAGAAAATAAACCCGGCCGGCCCCCTTCTTCTTCCACGGTGGAACAACTTAATTTGGACGACCTTTCTCATGGTGAAACAAACTTGCGTATATACGATCGATCTTTCTTTTGACTAGTGTACATGAAAACAAATACTTCACATTCCGCTGTCAAGACGTGCCAGGGCTCTATCAATTTACCAATAGAGCTTGTGTACGTATGTTGTACTAGATGAACCAACTTTGTGTTATAGACACCAATATATACCATGCATATTGCTACATAAACCGAACCGATGAGGGTGAGATTGTTGCTCCAAAACGTGCTATATTACTCCACGGCAACGGCATAGGAAAGTTTTTTAAGAGAGCATATATGCGATGCTCAATTCAGCATTTTTCTTTTTCACTGCAAGAAATTAGGCAAACTTTTATTGATGCGATCGAGCCCACGACGTCACCTTAACTACACAGCCCCACCTTAGCCGCATGTTATCAATTGGGATGAGAGAGCAGGCACACTGAACGCAACAAAGACGCAAGGAGCAGCCGAACAAAATCTGTTGTGTGAAAACAAAAGGAAATCGTCCAAGTCCAAGTTTCGTTGGGATAAGCGCGCGACTGGCTCCACTCGAGAAGCTGCTTAGACAAGACAATGCGTGGTGGCTGCATGGTGCGAAATGAGAGGAAACTTAAACAAAAGAGGAGAAGCAAGTTTGGGTTTCCAAAGAGGAGGCAAGTTGCCCTGCACAGAAGCAGACAACGAGACCATCAGCAGAGCAGAGCCACACCCATATCTCCATTCTCATCATCCGCTTGCCTCCTCTCAATAGGAGAGGATCCAGTCTGTCGGCCGGCTTACGCTATGTCATGCATGAGCATAGATGATATATAGCCTTTGGCCTTTGCCTATATCTTCTCTTATTTCGTAGATTTAATGCTTCGTTCTTTAAGGTCTTTCGTTTTGATTATACGACTTATCAATGCTCTGTTAAGAAACTACTGTACAAATTCATACATATACGCCGCTTCATAGAGTTGTAGTTGGGCTTTTATAAGTTTAACTAATAATGCAGGTAAATGTATCTAAATTGGTTGTATGAAAATAAGAGTAGTACTCTCGTAAAAATATGTTTTCATATAATTTTACCATCACGTTATGATGTAAATTAGTAGCTAATACTATATTTTGGAGATCACGTTTGTATCCTAGACTATTCGTATTTTATGAACGGAGAAATAATTTCACCCTTTTCAAGAATCAAAAACATAAAACGACATATCACAGGGCTTGCTAGCTACATCTTCGTCAACCACAGAAAAGAAAATAATAAATGTATGATTGGAGGGAAAATAAGAGAGAAGAGAAGCCAGATGATGCAAAGCTGTGGTGAGCATCGGGCAAACGTGAGGTCTAAAACCCGGTCAGTGCTCAATAGGTATGCACAAGAAAAACGGCACCAAAGCCACAGATTATATCGATCACATCACATCCAGCAAAAAAGGGCACTAAACAACAACAAGAGCAATAATTTTGGAAAGGTAGGTGCGTATTTATAATGCAAAATATTGCAAGACCACTAGATCAGGGAGGAATAGTAGTTTACTCAGATTGGCATTAATTAAAAAAAAGATGCTTTTCCAAGGTGATGAGGTAGACTTGCAACAGTAGGCTAGATAGGGACAGAGGGAGAGATCATCATCCCAACATGCAAAATCCAACTGAAAATAAGTATATATATAAATAGGCTGTGGAATTAAAGAAGAAAAAGTCCAAAGCCCAAATAAAACCATAGCCAAAGCAAAAGGCACGACCGCACGCACGAGAGAGGGTGATAGATTCCATGCTCATTTGCTCCACCTCCATCTCTTAAGAGTTAAGACTCTAAACAAGACATAGACACCAACCTGAAACTGAAACAAGAGGCCAGGACATCTAGAACTCCTGGGAAAGCTCGCTTCTTTCTCCCATTTTCTGAACCTTTGATCCATTTTTGAGCAGACACGGTGCTCGTATCTCTGTCAGTAGCCTCCCAGAAACGGAATTGCGCCAAATTTCTTCTCCAGATTGGCCGGAAACCAATAAAAGACGCCATTTTGGGCTCCTGGATCACAGAAATCTCCAAGAAATCAATACAAGACACCATTTTTGGGCTCCTGGACTGCAGAAATCTCCAAGAACGGAGAAAGGAACAACCTTGAGAGCTCCGGGGAAGCCACTAATGCCCCGGGGTGTTGCCATTTGATCCAACAACAACCGCTTCGCCGGCGATGGAGGCGGAGGAGCTTCTAAAGAAGATGCGGGAGCTGGAGGAGGGCCAGGCCGAGCTCAAGCGGGAGATAGGCAAGCTCATGCCGGAGCGCCGTGGCGCGCAGTCCGCCTCCTCGCGCCGCCTCTGCCCCGCGCCGTCGCCGCAGCTCCCGCCATCGCGGCGCGCCCTCGCTGCGCTCCCGCAATCGTTACGGCTGCAGCGCGAGAGCCGCACCGGGCTGTCCGACAGGCACTACCTCAGGATACTGCAGTCGCTGGGGCAGGCCGTGCACATCATTTCCCTCGACGGGAAGCTCCTATACTGGTGAGGTTTGTTGCATTTCTTGGCTTGGTTCTGCCTACTCAATGCTCATCAAGTGTTTCATGTAATGCTGGAGTAGTGTAAGAAATTGAAACAATTTTGGTCTGGAGTTGTTAGTTACTTAGTTATGCAATCCTGCCTACTGAAGTGAAAAAAAAATGCTGCAGGACCTATACAGAGATTAAAACATGTTCTCTGAACTTCGTTTGGATTAATTTGCATGGAGTAGTCTGTTACATGTTGTTAGACTGTAGTATTTTACTGTTTTCCCCTTAGGGTTGAATTCAACAGATTGTGTGTGCATTACTGCATTGGTTGTATGTCGTAGAGGAAACTAGGGGTGTATTGGGAGGAAATCAATTGTTAAATTCAGAATGATGGATGTCGAGTCTCTACCTGGTTCCAGTGATCATGCCGCAGTGTAGTGTTTTATTGTTTGGACATGTGACTCTGGTTGTAAACTAATGGGAGGTATTTGAGTTGCTGCTTATCATCAATTGATGATGTGTATGAAAGTAGAGTAAGCTAGTTTAAGTTAGCTCAACATCTGGTGACAATGGATCAGGGTTTCTGTAAAACATACCGGATGGATCACTTCAAGTTTTTTGTCTTATTGCATGATTGCTTCTATTGTTCAATATTGTGCTATTTTAGTATCTTTTAATACAAGAAAAGTAAACAAACTTGGAAGCATCATGTCTGCTTTTGAGATCTATATAGTCTCAGATTAATTGGAATAAAAAGGTCAAAACTCTATGCCTGATGCCGAATATTTGGTGGATCTTGGTTATATGGTGGATATTTATCAGGTGGCTTTTGTGGCAATGGATATAACTCGTAATCTTTGCTTGTCACATATAATTCTAATACATAAATGTGGTAGAGTTTTTCGTTATATAATTTCAATTTTAAAATTGCTTACAATATTGTTGGCAAAGTTGTGCTGGTTTTCTGGCAAAGCTGGTATAATGTATGGTACGAGACTTAACAGGGAATATCTAAAGAAAATGTCGGTCATTTTTCTCTTGTGCCCTTTTTTTTATTCAATAGCGTATTTCAATGCATGTAATTACTGTAGATACCATGCTCTCGACTGGTCGTCAACTTGGCTCAAGAAGCATGACAAATTATGTGTAATCAGCAATTCTGCACACACCTGATCTCTGTTTGATGCTATGAATACATCTTTTACCAAATTCTCCCTTTTTTACTGTAACTTAGGAACCGGTACGCCGAGCATCTGTATGGCTATTCTGCATCAGAAGCAATTGGGCAGGATGCCCTTGAATTAATTGTTGATCCTGGTGACTTCGGTTCAGCAAACGACATCATTCGGAATATATTTATGGGAAAGTGTTGGAGAGGGAAGTTTCCTGTTAAGAACAAGTTAGGCGAGCGGTTTTTTATTGTCGCCAATAACACACCTTTATATGATGACGATGGTAGCCTGGTGGGCCTCATCTGTCTCTCAACCGATGTACAGACGTTGGAGGAGATAATGGGTCCTTCAACCTCAGCGAAATCCTATCCAAATTCAGCAAAGCCCCGTTTTCAAGTTAACAACCAGCCTAAAAGACGTTTGTTAAACAAAGGTTCTCTTGACTCTCAGCAACCTCTCCCATCTGCTATTACCTCCAAGATAACAACTTTGGTAAGTTGTATTTCTGAGTAAACAGAAGAAGTGACTACACTGTTTAGTGCAATAGAAAGTTTCTCTTCTGGTATTTCTTCTTAATTTATTTCCTAGTGTATTCTTTTCTTGATTTTTAGAATAACAACACAGGCTACCAAGGTTACAAGTAGAATTCGTTCTCGGATCAAGACGGCTCAGAATTGCGATGAGCAGTATGGTGGTGGCTGTGAGAGCCAGTATTCTGAACATGATGCCAGGGAGGAGCTGACATCAAGCAAAGCAAGCACCCCAAGTGGGGATGTACTGCATGGTGCTTTTGTTACCGAAGAGAGTTCCCCTGGGAAGTTGAGCAAAGCAAGTAGTGATGATTCAGGAGAAGGAAAAGTAGGGCTTCACAAGATTTTTAGTTCGAAGGCAGAGGCATTATTGGCCAAGAAGGGGATATTATGGCCTTGGAGAGGGCATGAAAATGATGGGGTTTATGCAAAAAATAGCATGACCTCGCCACAGTTGCATAACAAGCAAGAGAGTGACCAGATTCATCAGGGAGTTCCAGTTCCAGAGCCTATCATAATTCCAGACTGCCAAGACACTGAATACATCCAGGCAAGCAAATATGAGGTCTTAGGTTCCTGGTGGTCTTTCAACAATAACAGCACAAGTAGTATCAGCAGCACTGGAAGTGCTAATAGCAGTGCTATGGAGAGAGTAGATTATGAAGCAGACTGCCTAGATTATGAGATTCTGTGGGAAGACCTTGAAATTGGAGAACAAGTAGGTCAAGGTAGTCACTTCTCCCTTTGCAATTGCTCTATCTGTCTGCACATGTAAACACACACACATCTCTTGTTGACATGTAGTTCAAAATATTTATGCATATGAATAGCTTGTAAATTTGAGAACTACTTAAGCAGTTGGTTCTTTTTCAGTAATTGCTCACTCTGCAGGCTTCTTAATAATAGCTCATCTGCTCATGTATACTCCTTTTATCTTTGGCAAATCCAAATCGATTGGAAAACTTATTCTAATCTTCAATAGTCAAAACACTTAAGTTAATTTCGTGATTTTGCAGTAGTCTTGGTGGCATGAATGTCTACTCTGAGCTTTTAAGTGTAACACTTGCATATCACGACAGTGATGACATTTTGCCTCCATATTGTCCTCTTTTCTAATAGATGTTGCTCATTTGTGCTATTTCCATTTTTTATCCATGCAGGTTCTTGCGGAACAGTGTATCATGCTTTGTGGTATAGTTCGGTATGTACATTATGTTGCATGACTATGAATGAAACTTTACAGCTTAACAATAAATTCTGAATGTCGATTCATGTCCCAGTAGGATGTGGCAGTCAAAGTATTCTCCAAGCAGGAATATTCAGAGGAAATGATACTTACCTTCAGACAAGAGGTGGACATCTATATCTAAATACGGTTTCTGTGGACTCTCAGTTGCTCATGAAATTGAGTGTTTTGTCAATAAAAATGTATTATATTTATTGCATTTGAGTCAGATACTTTAGTATAGAAACTATGATTGCATATTGCAACTGGACTCGTTGGCATTCACCGAACCCATAATTGTTGTTTTCTCTATTCTATGTTGATATAATCATGTGGATAAATATGAAAAAGAAAGGATATGATGTTGAGAAATCTTCACTTTATTTTTTTGTTGAAAAGTTTTTTTGGTAGACTATAGTAATTAGCAATACATTCTTAACTTTCCAAATCCTATTCTTATGATTTCTTTTCCATAGTTTGTGGTCATGATTATATTTGCATTCTTCAAATGTGTAGGTTTCACTGATGAAGAAACTACGTCATCCCAATATAATACTTTTCATGGGTGCAGTTGCGTCTCTACAACGACTTTGTATAGTTACGGAATTTCTCCCACGGTATGCTTTATGTATCCTACATTTTGTTCTGTGGTTGTTACTTTCTCCTTTGCTTGGTCTAGTTTAATCTAGGTATATGCCTTACTTATTAATACAAATAATAGTAGAATTGATATCTGTTATTGAGGAGTTCTCAGTGGTCTATCTCGCAGTTTGGAGCTCAAGCCAAGCTCAAATCGAGCCTAGAGCGAGCCAAGCTCGAGCAGATTGTGAGCCTCGAGCTTTTTTACAGCCCTAGATCCAAGTAGTAAACCGCTAGGTTTGTGTTGGTTCCACTATTCCCAAGGCAAGCTGTATTGGAAAGATGCATTCTATTTCATAAGTTCAAAGAAAAAGTTTCACATACTAATATATTTCAGAAAAAAGGAAATTCTAAACCATAGATTTTGTATGTGTGGGGCGCTCAAGGTGGAGGTAGGAGATTTCGCTGATCAAGGATGACACAGATGCTTTGCAAACTTGAGGATTCTGTTGTCCTTTACTTCAACCCCACATGGCTGCTTCTCCTAGTTTCCCTTTGTCCCTTGTGTATTGGGATGATTATTCTCCAAAACTCAACCATCCAAACTTTGATCATAAACCAATGGACATCTAACGTGAGCTTCTCGACCTACCTCATCATTATTCCAATGCCTTTGGTTCAAAGTAGTGCATATGTATTCCATGTGACGTTTGTACATTGGTATCTGTATTTTGGGGAGATCCTTTCTTGGAAGGCTTCACACACACAAAAGAACAAGGAATAACATGTGGGTCTATTCAAGGTTAAAAAAATCGCCGAAATCTCAGAAATCCCGGCCGAGATTTCAGATTTCGGCTGGGGAAGGGATCCAAAATCCCGGTCGGGAATTTTTTTTTGAAAAATATATTAATTTGCTACAGTATCTCAGAAATTTCGGGGCGATTTCGCCAAATCTTGGGTTTTGACCGGTTTTTGACTTTTTATGGCTGGATTTGACCGGATTTGGTCCAATAACCCTTAAGAAAGTCATCTTCCATGAAAATTTGTTGAAAAACCGTATTTTTAAGATGTTTTAAAATTTTGACAGAAACAGTCATATTTTTATAAAATTGTACAAGCTTGATCATGATCTGAAAAATTTATGGTACTATATTTAGTAGTGTAGGATCATACATAATTTTTTTCAAAATAATTTAACTTTATTTGTTATCTTTAAAAAATCAAAAACATAATGAATATAATTGGGACAGTAACATTGTCAGAATTTTATAAATTTGCTCGAGTGTGATCATGATCCAAAATTTTTATGAGAGCTTAAGAATTGCCTCGATACCATTTTCTAAATTTTTTAAAAAATCAAATTTTTTTGTTTGCTCAATCAAATCTATGTAAGCATTGAACTTCATTTGTTATATTTCAAAAATCAAAAACAGAAAGAACATAAATGGTACAGTGCCCTTGTAAGAATTTTATAAATTCACTAGAGTGTGATCATGATTCAAAAATTTTATGTGATCTTAAGCATTTCCTTAGCACCCTTATGTAAAATTTTCAAAAATTCTAAACCTTTTTTGATTGCTAAAGCAAATCTATGTATTGATCATCAGGCTTTTATCAGGATGTAGCGCTGTCAGAGTTTTTGAAAATTATTAAGCTTGATCATCATTTGAAAATTTTATAGAAACATTAATGACACATCAGGACCGTCCACAAAAATTTTCAAAATTTTCTACGTAGTTTGAACCATTTTTTATTTTGTTGAAGTTTGCCGGTAAGGCTTTTATCAGGACAGTAGCACTGTCCGAATTTTTAAAAATTCATGAAGCTTGATCATTATTTGAAAATTTTACGGGAACATTAGTGATGCATCATAACCATGCACAAAAAATTTCAAAACTTTCTAACGTGGTTTGTACCATTTTTCATTCGGTTCAAACTTGCCGATCGGTGTTTTATCAGGACAGTAGCAATGTTCGAATTTTTAAAAATTCCTCATACTCGATAATCATCTGAAATTTTTATGGGAACATCATTGATGTGTCAGGACCCTCCGCAAAACATTTCAAAATTTTTTGATGTCGTTTCAGCCATTTTTCACTTGGTGCAAATTCACCGAAATCTCGCCGAGATTTCGGGAATTCCGGCCAAAATTTCTGTTTTTTCGGTGCAAAAAAAAAAAACCGGATTTGAATTTTTGTTTTTGTATTTTGTCCGGGATTTGTCCAAAATTACGAAATCTTGGCGAGATTTCGGATTTCGGCCACCTCCGAGATATCATCCGAAAACGAGATTTCAAATTTTGGGTCTATTGCACTTGTATTTCTGTTGATCTTTCTACATTCACTAACATGCAAGCCTGTTAACCCATGTTGGTCTTGCGCCACTGTCACTAACTGGGGAATAGCCCATTGGAAAGCTAGTAAGAACATACAAGGCTCACGCAATTGGTTATTTTTTTTGGGGGGGTGGTGGGGGGGGGGGGGTGGAATTTCGATGTATGAGCGATCCTGGTAATCCAGTGAAAGCTAACCATATCAGTCTTTTTCCATGGTGTTGTGCTGATGCTGCAAAATCAACTGAAAGTTCTCCTTGTGCTAGCCATGCTATTCCTCAAACACTTCATGATGATTGCTGTCTTATCATGTATTGATTTTGTAGAAAGTGAACTAGTTTTTTTCCCGGGATTTGAACAATTTGTTGCTATTGGAAATTTAGTTTTGACATTCTTCTATAATTGTCTAGAATCTCATAAGAGGTCAAAAATTTTCTAATACCTTTCTTTGTATCACACTTTACTGTGTTCCATAACACAGAGGGAGTTTGTTTCGCTTACTTCAAAAGAACTCTGCCAAGCTGGATCCAAGACGGCGAGTTCACATGGCTATAGACATCGTGAGTGCATTTTCTCTTGACAGCTAGTTCTAGGAAATGGCAAGCCAATTAAATTATATTTTGAATAGATACAGAAGAGAAGTTGGATTTCACGTAAACTAAGTTATATCAATTAGCTTCAGCATATGAAAGAATGAAACAAGAAAAGACAATGGTATCATGTACCTGCCATCTTACATGGTATCTTGTGCTATATCACATATTCTATTACTATGATCATTCCTGTAGATTCTATCACCGAACACCAGACATCCAATTCATGTGATTATGCTGTGAAACATTGTTACTCCAAACAATTTTTGTTTCATGCGTGTTCTCATTGGGGGCTCTGAACCCACGGAGATAAAAGTTACTTGGTATTTTGTTGGACAAGTATATATTTTTGGCTGTATAGAAGCTTTGATTGTCATGATGATGTGTAAAGCATACCTTTTATATTTTTGCAGGCAAGGGGCATGAATTATCTTCACCACTCGAGCCCCCCTGTTGTCCATCGTGATTTAAAATCGTCAAACCTGTTGGTTGATAAGAACTGGACTGTAAAGGTAACTCTGGAATTTAGTTTTTCCATATTTTCATTTTCCTCTTCTCATTTACTTGGTTCAATTAGGTTGCAGACTTTGGTCTTTCACGTCTCAAACTTGAAACATTTCTGACAACAAAAACTGGAAAAGGAACAGTAAGTACAAGCAAACTTTACTTGATTTGGCATTGATTCTCCATACTAACAAGATTGACACAAACTTTAACCTACTATAAACTTTTCTGTTTATTTACTAAATATCTGATAGTTTAGCTTTCATATCCAGCCACAGTGGATGGCTCCAGAGGTCTTACGTAATGAACCTTCAAATGAAAAGTAAGCTCAACGTGGACATTCTTGAGCAATAGATGTTCCTGCTATCCATAGATGTTTACTCATTTCTTCCTTTATTGTTAAATATAGGTCTGATGTGTACAGTTACGGAGTGATCCTATGGGAGCTTGTTACTCAGAAGATACCCTGGGATAATCTCAATACAATGCAGGTACTTTTTTGCTAGGTATCTGTCTGTTGGTTATGTAAGATTTATTTATCTGATTTTCGATCATATATTTGATGGCCACAATGTGATAGTGAATTTGGTAGCATTGTTAACTTCAGCTGGTAGATAAAAAGGTAGCAAGCTTTATGCCTTTATCTGGATTAAAAATCTACTTAGATACAGCCAGTCATAATGAAAATTTTAATGTTTCTTTGCGTCATACTTCCTCCATTCTCCTTTCAGTCTGGTTGCAAGATTAGCACTGAGATGCTTTTGTCAGTGCATAGTTTTTCTGTTGCAGAATTGCTAAGTAAAAGGTCTTAAAAGTTCACTCTCCCAAGGGTAAGGGAGTACTAACTTACTGGTGAGTCTTTTTAGAGAATTGAAATCAACACCATTACAATTTAAGACAAACCCAATTTATTGCTTATATAAGCATACTGCTAGTACGTAGGAAATCCTATATATCTGTACAGGTGATCCCCCACTAACTACAATCAATGCCTTTTATCTCTTCTCATAGTGTACCACATCATCTGAATTAAATCTAGTTCTTAATATTGTGATCCCCTATGTTGCAGGTTATTGGAGCAGTGGGTTTCATGGATCACAGGTTGGACATTCCGAGCGACACAGATCCTCAGTGGGCATCAATGATCGAGAGTTGTTGGGATAGGTACACACTGTTTTTCCTATGAGCAACTGTTTTGTTTACTATCAAATAACTGATTCCTACTAAACGATTATCCTTCCTATGAGCAGTGACCCACAGCATCGCCCTTCGTTCCAAGAACTCCTAGAGAGGCTTCGAGACCTGCAAAAGCATTATGCCCTGCAGGCTCAGATGCAGCGAAACGCAGCTGGGGATGCACTGGTGAAAAGTGCTGCAAAGATGAGCGTCGAGGATTGCTAGCTTCAGATCCTAATGGAAATGGCAGTTGCCATTGTGAGTGACCGGAGCGAGCAAACGGGATGGTTCGTCAGCAACGTAAATACGTGAATCTAGAAGGTTATGCGCATCTTCCATGGCTACTTCCAGGAGCTATGGCCGGAGTTGAGTTGTAGTACCAGAAAGGTGGTGCATGCGCATGGATGGCTTCTCAAATCTCAGGCCTGAAGCTTTGAAATGCAGTGTATCTTCAAACAAGAAGGCTCGTGACATGAGATGAGACTGGCAGTCGTTCGCGGTCCAGTTCGTCGTAACTCGTGGCGGATTTTTTTGTTCTCAAAAGTTGTATACGTCCTCTCTGATAACCCTACCTGTAATTAGATGGAAACTCAATGGTGATCGAGTATCTGCCGTGGAGTCAGCTAAGGCTCCATGGGACAGCCTCTGTTTGGTGCTCGTCTCCATCGCCTCCCCTCCCCTGTGCCTCCGCTGCCCCAACCACTCCAGTACCATCAGCGACTATCCGGACACCTCACCTGACCTGCCGCTGCAGCTACAAAAATAAAATTTCAACTTGAAGTTTCAAAGGCTTTCGATTTAAAATCAAACTCTCAACCGGGAAAAACAAAAAAGTTCAACTAGGGGAATCAAAACTTTCAAACTGTGGGATCAAAGTTCCACCTTCGGATTCGAAAGCTACAATTCAAGGCTCACCTCCGCTAGAGGTTTCTACTTCCAACATCAAACTCTTTCCATTAGGGCTTGGACCTTTCTCCTCAGCTCCGCTACCGGCGACGTGTTGGGGCGGTGGCTGGAAATGAGGTGGCGGTGAAGGGAGGCAGCAAGACCAACTTTGGTTCACGTCGATTTGGGCACATGTGTGATTAGAGATGAAAATGGATCAAATGCGGACGGATTATAGCTCTATCATATTTGTTTCTAGTATGTGGATACGAATACGAATAATATCAAATAAAGATATAGAACGAATACAAGTCAAAACAAATACGATCACGGATATTTATCGAACCCTTTAAATTATACACACAAAATGAACAAAAAAACGTATGTAAACATTCATGAAGAACATGTAATAACCTAAAATTTGTATTCCTCGTTGAATTATATTTAAAATAATAAATTATGTATTTATGAGATTTTATGCATTTTTAGCTACTTATTTAAAATATTTTCTTATTAAGGACAGAAGTATTTGAATTTTTGAGAAAATTTAAAATCTGATAAATCTTGAAAATAATCTTTTTAAACGATAGATTGTGTCAGGAACTTTATCAAAACAAAATTGTACTTTTTGAAGCTGGTTTGCCAATTTTAATAATTGAAACTTGATTTGTGGATTAATTAAATTAGAAAACGACTTTGAAATTTAGAAAACTTTTTGGGCTAAAAGAGTAGCCTTGGACCAGCACGCGTGCATATCTGGATAATCCGGCCCATCAATATCCAGATTATCCGAATCCGTATCCGACAGAAAAAATCCGTATCTGTTTCTGATCCGACAAATATCTAAGCCGACAGAATCCGTCTCCGAAAATTGTTCGGATCGGTCGGAAACTATCCGATTTGTTTTCATCCGTAGGTGTGTTTGGTTATATTAGCCTTTGGTAGTAAGAAAATATGCAAAGTTTTGCTGTTAGAATTTCGATGTTCAAGCCATCTCTGTTTCAACTTGTTGTATACACTCATCCTCGTTGCAGGAAACTCGACTCTTCTGCCCGCAAATTTCATGGCCGGAATCAGCCGATCGATCTCAAGAGGGAGCCGGGGGATGAACATGGCAATCCGAGTCGCGGCGACGATCGAGGGCGAATCTCTTGGTTAGACGACGGGTCGTCGGATGTAAATGGTACTGAATCTACTGATACAGAAAGGAGACTTGTCAGGTTCAGGTTGCTGATTCTCATCCCGGCCATCTCACGCATGCTCCTTCCCGTACTTAAATTGATTCGTTTGGTGCCGTGTGATTTTCCGTCAGTTTGGTGACACAGCGTATGTATCTCTAAGTTTACAATTTTGAGCCATAGTGACAAAAAAAATCTTGTGGAACCCCTCTTCAATTCGCTCGTCGAAAATTTGTAGCTCAAACAAAGCCGAAGGAGTTCTACTAGATGTTAAAATATAAAAGAGAAGAATCTATTGCACAAAATACCGGTAGTGAAGGAAACCAGTAACCAAAGGTTACTCTTTTTCTTCTTCTTAATTTTGTTGTGGATCGAAATATGACTGAAAATAATCTGATCCAATGCGGTCTCTACGGAATCTCGTTCGATTAATTTTTTTTTTCTTAGCAGCAGATGCTAGAAGTACACTCAAGGAAGGAATGAACTAGATTACCATCATGTAGATAGATCGTAGTATTATCTAAAAGAATAGTCTATCTTTACAAAAGAACTGTGTGATCTTTTCAAGTAAATAAAAGGAGAGAATACTAACATGTTAATGTTGAGAAACCCTGAAGCCCACCGAAGGCCCATGTGGTCCCTAATGCCGAAACCCTAGAGAACGCTATAAAAGGAGGAGGGGGGGTCTCCCCCTATGTACCAGAAATCATTAGCAATAAAGAATTCGTCGTCGCTCTCCTCATATACCTGTGTCTCTCTCTTTCTGTTCTCCAATTTCAGATCTGTTCGGGAACCCCGGACTATTCGATAGCGAGGTTCCTCAACACGTTATCAGCACGAAATTGCTCTACGGAGATCAGAATTGAAAAGGTGAGAAGAGGTGAGAATCGACGATTGAATCTAATCGTTCCTTTTTCTATGCATGCATCTATCCTACGTGGCACGAAGCTACACGAAGAACGCTCGAAGCATCTCGGCACGAAGCCACAGTACATGGATTCACTGTTCATCCAGAAAAAAAAAGGCTATCGCCTCGGTTTCCGCGCACGAAGCGCGACGATGCCGCCAAGTGCCGTCGCTCGCACCGCCGCCGGCGCTTCGTCGGCGCGCGATGAAGCCACGCCGCCCTCGTCGGGGCGCACCGCCGAAGATCGCGCCGCCGCCGCCACGGCTTGCGCGCCGCCGGCCGGCGCGCGCTGCTCGCCACCTCGGCCACCGTCGCGCGCACCTCGGCTCAAGCCCGCAGCCGGCCGCCGCCGCCGGCCGTTGCTCGCCGCCGCCAGCGCCGGGCACGCCACGGCTCGCGGCCGGATTAGCGCGCGCTTCAACCCGTGCTCGCCGACGAAGCCGCCGCAGCTTCGGCACGCCATGGCTCGCAATGGGATTAGCGCGCCACCCCACTGTGCTTTCGTCGGCACGGCCGCCGCAGACTCGGCACGCCACGGCTTGGCCGGATCGGCGCCGCCCCTCGGCAAGCCACCACGTCGCGCGCCGCCTGCCGCTCACCTACCTCGGCCATCGCTCCCGCCGCTGCCTCGGCTCCAACACCCGAAGAGTCGGGCGGCAGGGTGGAAAGGAGGAAGCGGAAGGGGAACCGCGTGGGCGTAGGCAGGCCGGTGGGCGGCGCGAAGCACAAGGAAGCCGGCGGCGGAAGGAAAAGAAACGCGGAGAGAGAGAAAAATGGCGGCTAGGAAACCCTAGCCGTGCGCTTTGTTGTGCACGGGAGCGGGCCAAACAGCCGAAGGCCAGCAGGCGGGCGCCCAAGCAGAGGCCCAGCGCCGGTTAGGCCGAGTGAAAGAAAAAAAAACGGCCCAGTACGGTTCGGCGGGAGAAAGGAAAAGAAAAGAAGAAAAGAAAAGAGAAAAAAATGCGAGAAAAAAATTGCAGAAAATTTTGAAAAATTGCCAGAAAATCAAGAAGATTTATTTGGCTCTGTTTTCAAATTTTCTTGCTTTATTTCTCTGTTTTATGAATTTTTCTTTATGTTTTTTTTTTTGAATCTTTTGCTTTATTTTATATAATGCAATGCACATGTATTTATTTTTCTGAAATTTATGCTTTTCGCAACCATTTTCTATCAGATTACACGCAGTAATCTAAACCAGAATTTTGAAATCATGCAGATGTCTGGCATTGTGAACCGTGAGTTTGAAGAACGCCCTTGCAGTCGTAACTACCTCACTTGGGCATCGGACGTAAAGATTGTTCTTGGGGCAAGAAGCTCGTTCGTGATTGGTCTAGGGTCCTCGCAGACGCAAAAACCTACCACCGAGCGTAACGATCAAGCTCTGCATTTTCTGAGGCACCACCTCTCAGCCACTCTGAAGAATGAATACATGGCTGAGGAGAGTGCACTCAAGCTTTGGACTGCACTTCAGAAGCAGTTCGAAAAGCTCAAGTACACCATCTTGCCCCAAGCACAGCAAGATTGGGTACGCCTGAGGTTTGCAGACTTCAGAACAGTGGCCGAGTATAATTCTGCCTTGCACAGAATTTGTACCAATCTCTCTCTATGTGGCATGAAGATCACTGATGAAGAAAAGATTGAGAAGACTCTCTCTACCTTCCACCCTAATGCTATCCAGAGTGCACGCAACTATCATCAGGACGCATACAAGGAGTATAGCGAACTGATTGATGTAATGCAAGTTGCGGAATCACAAGACGATGTTCTACGCAAGAACTATGTCTCGCAGCCACCTGGAAGGGCAGCACTGGCACAGAAGTCAATGCCAATAGCTACAAGGTGAGAAAGCCCATTCATAGAAAGAAGGGCAAACAAGGTGAAAAAAGAGAAGTTTCAGGCCAAGGGAAAGTCCAAAGCCCGTTAATGCATGAATCGCATTTCTTTTAGATTATGGTTGTTAGCATTTTCTTTGAATAATGAATTGTAAGCTCTAGAAGAGCATACTTCTCTCATGAATAAATATGCAATTTATTCCTTATTCCAGTATTCTTTCCTTTACAAGCAATTTTTGAATTATTTTGCCTCTGTTTTATTGGAATTATAGTAGCATAACAAATACCATCTTAAGAGAGTCTAAATACTTTCATCGATCACGAAGAACGCTGGAAAGATTACTACGATCGCAGAAGCGACTCATATGTAATCGGCTCAGAAGAGCCACTATTATATTGCCTATGGGTACAACTTTGGTAATTGAAGAAGCCCTTTTGTACCTCGAATCAACGCACTCTCTCTTAAGCTTTAAAGACATCCGCGCAATGGTTTTCACGTAGAAACCAATGAAGAAAATGGCAAAGAATACTTGTGCATTGTGAAGCACGCGGTATGTGGAAAAATGGTATTAGAAAAATGTCCTCATATGAATCGGGTTGTACTACACGAATATTCATGCACCAAGTGTATACTTCCTTGAAGACTGCTTTTTAGAAGCTCAATTATTTTCTTTATGGCATGGTAGATTAGGTCATCCCGGTCTTAGAATGATGAGGAATATAGTGAACAACTCACGGTGGTCATGGCATTAATGTTAAAATTTCCGAATCATGAAGATTTTGTGTGCCCCGCATGTGCCACCGGAAATTAATAACTAGACCCTCTGTCATGAAAGTGCAAAGTGAAATCCTGCATTCTGGAACGCATCCGGGGATATTTGCGGTCCGATTCAGCCCCGTCGGGCCGTTTCGATACTTTATGGTGCTCATCGATGCTTCCTCGAAATGGTCGCATGTATGCTTGTTGTCAACAAGAAACCATGCTTTTGCAAAGCTGATCTCGCAGATCATAAGAATTAAGAATGCTTTCCCTGATCATCGCGTGAAGTCCATTAGAATGGACAATGCCGAGAATTTACTTCAAAGGCATTTGATGATTATTGCACAAAGAACAGGATAGCAGATTGAGCACTCTGCATCGCACGTCCATACGCAGAATGGACTAGCGAAGCACTAATAAAGAGGATTAAGTTCATTGCCGCACCACTTTTGCGAGTTGTAACTTGCCCAACACTTGTTGGGGACACGCATCCGCACGCAAAGAAGACTTATCAATTTGGACCATCGGCCTACAACACCCATTCTCCTATGCACTTTGTGCACGGATCATCCCAAGATCTCCCATCTTAGAAAATTTGGGTGTATGGTATATGTACCTATACCACCCCCTCAGCGGACTGAAATGGGCCCTCTCCGCAAGTCTGGGATATACGTTGGTTATGGGAGTGCATCCATAATCAGGTATTTGGAACCCATGACTGGAGACTTGCATACAGCCCGATTCGCTGATTGCATCTTTGACGAGGATCGTTTCCCGTCATTAGGGGAGAAATCAACCTTTGGATGAAAAATGCCGGAAATCATATGGCATTCCACCGATCCCCGCACATGACCCCGAACTAATGAAGCAAATCAAGAAGTCTAGAAGATAATCGATTTGCGAATTTAGCAATGAATCGCCGATCATTTTGTGATCCAAGGCGTGGTTAAGTCGCATGTACCAGCAAGAAATGCACCAGAGAGGGTGGAAATACCAAAGAAAATAGAAGGTATCCCTCAACCTGTTCAGAGGCCTCAAAGAAAAAGAACAGGCAATCTGGCTCCTCAAACCCAAAGTACCCGGAGACGTCTGGAGAAAATCAAGCAGAGGACTTACCACAACCAATCACGAAAATGCCCCAAGGAAAGAAGGGGAGCCAGTTGAGACCTGGCACTGGAAAGAAGCCAATGGAAAAGGCAATTCCAGACTTGAATCTTCCACTGCAGGAAGCCGCCGGAAATAATGTGTGCGCACACATAGGCGATGAAAAGCTAAAGGAACTTGCTCCTGCGATAGGAAAAGCAAATAAGAGTAAGTAGAAGTGCATGAAGCACCCCATGAAGAAATGGCCATAAACTTTGTAGTAACAGAAGAATCCTCGAATAGAGCAACAGCCAACGTTGATGCATACTTCGCAAAGAAGATTGCCTCGATCATTGATCATGATCCCGAGCCTGCATCTCTCGCAGAGTGCAAGAAAAGGCTAGATTGGGAAGAATGAAAAAAGGCAATCACGGCAGAGTTAGTCTCTCTGAACAAGAGAGAGGTGTTTGCTCAGATGCCGCACACCTCCCCATGTAAACCCGTAGGTCACAAATGGGTCTTTGTTCTAAGAGAAATGAAAACAACGGTTGTAAGGTACAAAGCAAGGCTTGTAGCTCAAGGTTTCACTCAACGTCCCGGAGTTGATTATGAAGAAACCTATTCTCCGGTCATGGGAGGAATTACCTTTAGATATTTTATCTCAATGGCGATCAACTTGAAGTTGAGAATGAAGCTAATGGATGTTGTCACAAGATACTCAGATGGAAACTTGGATTCGAGATATACATGAAAGTACCTAAGGAATTCCTATCCCGAACCAAGATGGAGCAAATAGAAACTCAGACAAAGTGAAATAGGAGAAATCACTTTGTATAAATTTGAGCGATCAGAAAAATGTGGTACAATCGCTTGAGTGATTTTCTCTCGCAAGAAAGGCTACACAAACAATGAAGATTGTCCATGTATGTTTATACAATGATCCCGAATGGATTCTCAGATAATCTCCGTCTATGTAGATGACTTGAACATCATTGGGACGGATGAAGAAATTGAAGTGGCATGCTCATACTTGAAGTCCGAGTTTGAAATGAAAGATTTGGGTAAAACCAAGTTTTGTTTAGGCTTGCACTTGAACATGTCCAAGGAGGAATCTTGGTACATCAATCAACCTATACGCAGAAAGTGTTGGAAAGATTTAGCTTTGAAAAAGTATATCCCAAAGACTCCAATGGTGGAAGGTCACTCCAAGCGCACCTAGACCCATACTGGACCTAGAGAAGAGGGAGGAAGTCCCGGGAGCGAATTCCCATATTTGAGTGCAGTTGGAGCGCTCATGTACCTTGCGAATAGCACTAGACCGGACATTGCGTTACTGTGAATTTGCTAGCACTGCAGTCAGAACCCACCAAAAGGCATTGGAAAGGGATCAAGGACATCTTCCGCTACCTCCAAGGAAGCAAAGACCTCGATGCTTTTTCGAAGAAATAATGAATTGAATTTGGTTGGCTATGCCGATGTTTGGGTATTTATCGACCCGCATACCGGCAAGTCCCAAACCGCTATGTTTTCCTATGTGGAGGAACAAGAATTTCTTGGAAGTCGTCTAAGCGCACTCTTGTCTCGACGTCGACAAACCACTCGAAATCATCGCTTAGATGAAGCATCGCGTGAATGTGCATGGCTCGAAGAATGGTTCACCACATCCGTAAGTCATGTGGTTTGAACATTGAGCAAATTCCACGATTATTTATGAAGATAATGCGACTTGTGTTGCCCAAGCACAAATGGGTTATGTGAAGAGCAATCTCACGAAGCATATCAACCCCAAGTTCTTCTATGCTCATGAATTGCATAAGATGAATGAGATTAAGATATTGCATACTAAGTCATGTGAAAATCTTGCAGATTTGTTCACTAAATCACTCCCAAATCTACCTTTGAAAGGTGCGTGAAAGGAATTGGGATGATGAGACTTAGAGAAGTGCAGATTTCGGGGAGATATTTCACATACTCCCACATGAATCTCGAGCATGAATTATGAATACCCAACATAAATCTCAAGATTAGCAATTGAAGTTGGGAGAATTGTACTCTTTTTCCTTAGCAAGTTTTTCATGAAGTTTTCTTGCATAAGGTTTTGACGAGGCAATTCGTGCAACATAGTAGCGTATGCTATGTACTCTTTCTCCAAGTATTTTTCCCACTGGGTTTTTCTGGAGTTTTAATGAGGCATATGCATCTCGCGGCAAAGGGCCCAAGGGGGAGTGTTGAGAAACCCTGAAGCCCACCGAAGGCCCATGTGGTCCCTAATGCCGAAACCCTAGAGAGCGCTATAAAAGGAGGAGGGGGGGTCTCCCCCTATGTACCAGAAATCATTAGCAATAAAGAATTCGTCGTCGCTCTCCTCATATACCTGTGTCTCTCTCTTTCTGTTCTCCAATTTCAGATCTGTTCGGGAACCCCGGACTATTCGATAGCGAGGTTCCTCAACAGTTAACTGGGCCCCAACAGAAATACAAACAAACCCTATTTGTATGTGAACCGATCTGGTGTGTCTAGCAAATTCTACTGAACTCCTCGAGGCCGTCCCCCGTCTGATGGCTTCTTCCACCGCCTCGCCGGCGGCTGCTGTGTACGGTTCCCTCTCACCTCGTTGTTTTCCCTCGCTATATTAGATCTTGGTTGCCGTAAAAAAAACTTACTTGCTGCTTCTCCATAGATCGGGGTCCATCCTTGTAAGGGATCGTTCTGATGGGGTTGTGCTTAGGTTCGAGTTGATTATCTTCATTCAATTTCTCTCCGAATCGTATTTGTAGTGCGAGATGTTGAAAGGCATCGTTTAGGTTTTCTCAGGAATTGCTAGCTTATGCGTATTCTTGCGTTTTCTCTTTTATCTCCTAATGGGTCTTAGGTCATGTGATTGTAGATCTGGACTAGAAAATTTGATAATACTGGAGAACCATCAAACAAGAATCGGTGGTCTGCAATCTTAATGCCCATTAGATCCTAATGTTTCACCAACACCACCGAATTCTTAATCGATGAGTGATTATCTTCTTTTATTTTTTTGCACGAAACCATTAGCGATTATTGTTCTTCTGAATTAATCTACATTCTTGACAGCTTCTCTGCATTCACTCTTAACTTGCTATTGCTTCTTGCTGTCATCCCCAGTGATCCTAGGTCTTGCGGCACCGCCGCGGACAACGGCAGCAACAGCTCAGTGAACACAACATTGGCTCCTTGGCTCATCGCATCTGCTGCTTGCCATCACATGACAGGCAACCGGAGACTGATCTCTAACCTCATACCTGTAAACGATCGCGTTGTGCATGCCGGGGACGGCTCTCCAATGCAGGTGTGTGGCAGTGGATCTGTAAACACGGAGACGGTGGTCCTTCCCAATGTGTGGTATGTTCCTGGGCTTGCTGCAAACTTGGTTTCGACAAGCCAGCTCACTGATATCGATCTCAGCATTGGAATTGCTCGAGGTGTGTGTCGCATCAGTAAAATCAGTGATGGATCCATCGTTGGTAAAGCGCATATGGTTGATGGCTTGTATGAGGTAGACTACCTAAAAGTTCCACTGAACTAGCACATGAATGCGCCTTATCGCAGTATGATGGTCTCTTCGGAGGCGTACGGTGATATCGTGTGCTACTTCGCTGCATGCTTGCTAGGTCTAGCTCGCTCCATGCATGTTGGGTGGGAACATAAGTGGTACTGCTGAATGTGAAATGGTAAGGATCTGGGAGTTTTTTCGGATGGAATTAAAAAAAGTACCTTTTCTTGGTGGTAGCCTGGTAGCGTATTGTATGTGCAGTTTACCTGTTCTTTTTTTAGATGAACAGGACATCACTAAGGATGCCCCAGCTCCAGTCCTTTGTCTGTTCTTCTCAATTACATTTTGAGTATATGAAAATATTGAATGATTTTGCGATGTTTTAAACACTTAACTCTGTGCAACTTGGTCGAAATATTGTCCTTACATTTTGTGGTTTGGGTTTTGCCACTGAATGAAGTTTCCGTACATGCACATCAATGTCTGTCGCTGGGGTTTAACTGAGGAACTGTTGAGCATCTTCATTTTTCTTATACTAGCTAGAGGTGAAAACCGATCGGATACAGGTGAATATTGCTCTTTCTATATCTTAACTCATATATTTTTTCTGGATTCGGAACCATATACGGGCTAGCCGGACACTGATGCGAATCCAGGTTATTTGGGATACGAACACGGGATAGATATATGACGGATTCGGGTTGAAAACAGATAAAGATATACGATATTGCATGCATATATAGAGTAATATATGTTGAATTAAAACCATATGAGTACATGATCATAGTAACAGTTACATATCAATCAAATCCAATTGACGACATAGAAGGAATATGTTACTTAAGATTAATAGAATCAACTAATTGTCAATATAAACGGGCTACTATGGCAAAAATGTGATGAAAATGGGTTGAGATTTGCTAATATCCGAATAGAAAAAACCCAAATATTCTGATATTAGCCGCTCCGAATCCGATCCTGAATTCAAATTCTTGATCTGGTCATATAGTCAAATTCGATCCTAAATCTGATCCGGGTGAAAAATATATTGCCTGTTTCCACCCCTACATGTACCATCCTTGTAAGGTCTTGTCACCTGTGCGGCTGTGCAGACCCGGCTATCATCATCATGTATTATTCTTCCAGTTTCTCTGCGTCTACAATTCCAGATTGTTGCTGATGGTTTTAGCGCGTTCTGCTTTCAACTTTGTGCTTTAACTTCGGCCAGTGTATAATTATTACAAAAGATTTAATTATCCTCTTTTTATTAGGTTACTTATTGTTATTAGATAATGTGTATTAGTCTAGTTCATAATGTTAAATGATCTTAGAAATAGCCGAAGAGAAGGCCGCACAACGAAAAGATGTGAAAAATCATCTCGAAAAATGTAGAATAACATGTATTTAAGAACAAAATTTTAAAGCTAGAATGACGTGTACTCAAAAATGGTGGTAGTATAAGAGCCAATTAGGGAAATACTCAGATGAGCATATGGGTAGCTGCCGAGCTTTGCCAAATCTTCCAAAAAAGGTTGCATGATCCATTGTTCCAGAAATATAAAAAAAATATCTTACTTGTGCTACTCCCTCCGTTGATAAATATAAGGCGTATTTTGACTTAGCACAAGGATTAAGGTTGCGGTGAAATTGAGGAAAACATGAGAAGAAATGACTTACATATCCCTCTTAATTGTCTTGGAAGATGAGAGATAATACTTTGTGTAGGTGGTAATTGAAAGAGTATGGCTGGGAAAATAGTAGATTGATTAAGGGAGGAGCCCAAGGCTCAAGTACATATAGGCAAGGATATCCCTAAGAATAGGAAAGATCTAATCTAGGAGATCCTTGCCAAACATAACCAACTAACCACCAGAGGGGGGGAGTACATTACGCTAACACGCCCCCGCAGTCGGAACGTCGGTGGTTAGCCACTGACATTCGGATCGGACCAAACTCGGAGAACATCAAGAAGGCAGCCCTTCGTGAAGATGTCGTGAATCGGGATGTCGTGGGAACGTGGAGAACCCGCGGGCACCCATGGCTACCTTCTCACGAACGGCGAAGATCGATCTCGATGTGCTTCGTCCGCTGATGTTGAACCGGTTAGAGGACATGTAGATCGACCGACGCTGTCGCATGAACAACGGTAGCACGGCCGGCGGAATGTGGAGCTCATGAAGAAGCCGTCGGCCAAGAAGCCTCGGCAACACCATTGGCGACGGCGCGGTACTTCGGCCTCGATCTTTGGAGCGGGACACGGTGTTCGACGCTTGAGGACCAGAGACCAAAGTTGTCACCAAGGAACACAAAGATAGCCCGAGGTGGACTTGCGCGAATCGGGACAGCTAGCCCAGTCAGCATCAGAATAAACCACCAAGTCATCCTGGGTCGACGGTCGAAGATGAAGACCTAGGTGTAGAGTACCCCGAATGTAGCGAAGGATGCGCTTGAGGGTAGCCAGGTGGGGCTCTCGAGGGTCGTGCATGTAAAGGCAAACCTGCTGCACGGCGTAGGCGATGTCGGGTCGTGTGAAGGTCGATCTCGCAAGGCGCCAAGAAGACTCCAGAGTCGATGGGTCAAGAACCGAGCTCCCGAGTCGGCAGAGACCTTGGGGTGGTATCCACGGGCGTTGTGCATGGTTTGCACTCACCATCCCAAAGACGATCCAAGATGTCAATCATGTAATCGGCGCCGAGAGAGAACCATACCGTCGAGATCACACCGAACTCGCATCCCGAGGAAGTGATGGAGTTTGCCCAAATCCTTCATGGCAAACTCCTGCTGGAGGGCTGAGATGACCTGCCGCAGGAGGTGTGTCGAGGAGGCGGTGAGGACGATGTCATCAACGTAGAGGAGCAGGTAGGCCATGTTAGTGCCACGGCGGTAGACAAACAGCGAAGTGTCCGACTTGGCTTCCACAAAACCAAGAGAGACCGGATCGTGGCGGCGGGCCGTACCAAGCACGGGAGCCTGCTTGAGACCGTAGAGCGACTTGTTCGCACGACGGACAAAGTTGGGCCCGGGATCCTCGAATCCGGAGGGTCGAAACGCAAACACGGTCTCGCTCAAGGTGCCATGGAGGAAGGCGTTTTGACATCGAAGTGGTGAATCGCCATCGCATTTGCGAGAGAGCCGAGAGAAACCTCAGGCGAACTGTAGTGGCTTGACGACCGGATCAATGTCTCGGCAAAGTCGATGCCCGACGCCAGGTGAAGCCGCGGCGACCCAACGTGCCTTGTAGCGCTCGCAGAACCGTCGGCGTGGAACTTGTGTTTGAAGATCCACTTGCCCATGACAATGTTGGTATGTCGCGCGAGGAACCAACTCCCAAGTCCGGTTCGGAGAAGGGCAAGATGTTCTTCCTCCATAGCACCCGCCAATTGGGATCGGCAAGGGCGCCACGGAAGGTCTTGAACCGGGACAAGGGCGCAAAGATGGTACAAGGATGGTACGCGAAACCGCCCTTGGCCCGAGTCGCCATCGTCGGCCGGTTCACCGTCGGGAACGGCAATGGCACCGAGCACCGGGCCGGTGCCGCAGGGCGATCGTGCCGCCGAGGGACCGCACTGGTTTGGGCGCTGGAGTAGACGCGCAAGGCGTGAGCCGCGCGCGGTCGCGCCGGAAGTTGGGTGGAGAAGCGGTGCCGCTGCGTGGCGCAGACCCGCACGTGGGAGCGCGGAGAAGCCGTCGGTGCCGCTGGGATCGTGGCGCGCGTGGCGCGGAGGACGGCTTGACGGACGGCGCGCCGGTTGGCGAGGACGGTGCACCACCCGTACGAGGGAGTGCGGGAAATCCTGGTGGTACTGGCGGTGCGGGAAGCGGCTGCACGTCGGCATGGGGCCGTATAGCAACAGTGGTGGCGCCGGGAGGACCTGCAGGAGACACAGTTGGCAGCCCTATGGGAAGGGGCGCCGGGTTAGGGAATTCATCGAGGAAGGTGAAGTCCGAGAGTGGGGAGGAGGTATGCTCGGCAAAGGAAAAGCGGTCTCACAAAGAGAACATGGCGGAGATGATGATTCTATTTGTGGTAGGATCAAGACATCAGTATCCCTTGTGGTGAGCGTAATAACCAAGGAAGATGCAGAGGCGAGCGGGGGCAAGTTTGTGGGGAGCAATGGCGAGAAAGATTGGGGTAACATTTACACCAAAAACACGCAGATTATCGTACAACGGTGCAATCGCCAAGAGAGCAAAGTGCGGGTTGAAAATCCAAAGTCTTGGTCGGCAAGATGTTGAGGAGGAGAGTTGCGGTGTGCAACGCCACCAATATCTGAAGGTGGCATGCTCGCCGAAATGTAAGAGAGCGAATGACATCGTTAGTGGTACGAATAATCCGCCACCGACTGCTCGCGAGGACGGTAGGGACACGACATGCGGCCCAACGCCATGTGTGAGGAAGAAGGTGCGCGTACCGAGTTGTCGAACTCCGGCCGCTGTCACTCGACGGCCTTGACGCATGCGCCAATTGGGTAGACACATAGGCGAAAAAGTTAGGCAGGTGGAAAACGTGTCGATTTAAGCCGTAAAGGAAACGTCCACAGTGATGTGAGCGATCATCAAGAACAACTAAGTAATATTTGTAACCGAGACACTAACAATGGGAGATGTCCATAAGTCACAATGAATAAGATCAAAGTTGTTTGACGCCGAGATATCAAGGATGAAAAGGAAGACGAACATGTCGCCCTAGCCGACACGCATGGCACAAGGATTCCAAACTTTTATTACAGACCGTGGATAGCCGGTGAGTTTGGAGAGGGCCTCGCGACCGTGGTGGCCGAGGCGACGGTGCCACAGGAGGATGACGTGGAGTTGGCAACAAGGAGTGAGCCACGGCACCGCAGCGGGTAGAGCGGACCGAGCTATTGCACCTGATGATCACGTTCCGAGAGAAGATCCTTCACAGAACAACCATACGGGTCAAACTCCACAGAACAATTGTTATCGGTAGTGAATTGACGAACAGAAATAAGATTCTTGATAAGCTGAGGCGAAACAAGAACATTATTTAGAACAAGAGAGCCAAGGTGCGTCGAGCCGGTGGCGGTGGCAGGCAGGAGCGAACCATTACCGACAACAATGGAGGTGGGAGAGGGATACCGAGGGGTTGAGGAGTGAGAGAGGGTACCATCATGGGAGGTCATGTGGGAAGAGGCACCTGTATCAAGGTACCAGTCGTTGTTCGCCGGCGGAGTGAGGGTGACGGTGCTGAACGTGGAGGCCAGAGAATTCTGGTCCCAGAACGGAGACCCCACCATGGGTGGCATCGCCGATCGCTGCTTCTTTGTTGTTGGCGCCGCAGAATTCCTCTTTGTTGGAGCCGGTGCACTGGCTGGGCAAGCCGCCTTCTTTGTTGGGATTGTTCTTGTTGGGGCCGACGCTACCGGGAAGCTGGGCCAGAGGAGGCGCACGGGGACCGGGCCACATTTGGATGGACCTGCTCCACGGTTGAAGAACGATGGCCACCGCCAGCGCAGCAGATCGTCGGGCGTAGAGGAGTAGCCGAGGAGGAAGCGCCTTGCCGCTGTGTGCAAGATCTGCTTTGAGAAGGTGCGGTGGTCCTTCGGCTTCTTCTTCTTCTTCTTCTTGGGGGCGGCCGGACGAGGAGGACCGTTCTTGGTCGGTCTTGGCCGATCGGGCGCGAGGTAGAGCCGATGGCGACGAGGGCGTCGGAGGAGCAGAGGAGTCTCGCACCATGTTGATCTCCTCAAGGAGGAGTTCATTGCGGACGGCGACGGCTGAAGGGAAGGCGATCACGGCGAGGTGAACCCCAATGTCCTGTCTGCTCATTGTTGAGCCCGCGAATCACGTTGAGGACCAGAGTGCGGTCGATCCGCGTGTTCGCCGAGGTCGGTGGTCGTCGGCCATCTTCTTGAAGTGTTTGCAATAGTCGGTGACGGAGAGGTCACCTTGGGCAAACGCGCAAACTTAGCGCCAAGGTGGAGAGCACGGTCTCCGATTGCCAGGAAGTGATCCTCGATGGCGATCCAGCCGAGGCGGTGGCGCGGTGGTCGATCACGGCGTCGGCAAGGTCGGCGGTGACCGTCTTTATCATGACCATGATTTGACGACGCGCTCATCCGAGCCCAATCGTGAAGTGCCGAGTGGCGGAGTCTGCGGACGTGGTCTGCAGCGAATACTTCGTGACGACGGTAGGAATTGCTCGCGCCAACGTGGGTAGTTCCGAGGTGTCGAGGACGAGGGGACCAGTGCGGGCGTTCGCACGGAGACACCGGCGTGGAGGTTGAGAACGGCGGCGGCCTCGTGGAGGATCATGGCGCGGAGATGTCCGTGTCATCCTCGTGGTCGCCGCCGCCGGTCGGCGGATCGGCCGCAGCAGCCGCGTCGGCCGGCTTTGGCCGCTTTGGCGATCTGCGCGCGCGCGCTGCGCCGCATGGCGGCGCGTCGCGTCAGCGGATGCAAAGACCTCTCGCCGGCCGCTGGGCTTTAGCGAGGCGGCGCGGCGAAGTCTCGGCGAGCTGCCGCCATGGCGTCGGCATCGCGGCGAGCCTACTCGTGCAGGTCGACGACGGAGGCGCAGGGTCCCGACCATACCGCAGTAGCAGGCCAGAGCGCCGCAGGGCGCTGAAGGGCGAGAGGGAAGATCCGGTCTCGTGATACCATGAAAGAGTATGGCTGGGAAAATAGTAGATTGATTAAGGGAGGAGCCCAAGGCTCAAGTACATATAGGCAAGGATATCCCTAAGAATAGGAAAGATCTAATCTAGGAGATCCTTGCTAAACATAACCAACTAACCACCAGAGGGGGGGAGTACATTACGCTAACAGTAATGAATAAATGCATATGGTTGAGAGAGAATAAATAAGGGTATATATGGAAAGACTCATTAAATCTACATGCACGCCTTATATTTTTCAACAAGATCATTCAAACTATAGACCTTATATTTATCAACGGAGGGAGTACTTTACATGCATTACATATCTATAAATTTTCAATGTGAAATTCATTTGTCTACAGAGAACCGATAATGACAAACTGCATATGTGAATAGTCTCATTGTAGATTAATGTGTATCCAGTTTTTGCAAGTGCACACAGAAATATAAGTACTACATCCGTGATTTTTTTTATTTATGAATTTTGGAAAAGTGCAAGTGCACAAATTTCACAATGTGGGTAGATGTCCATATGCTTATCAAATCCTTATTAAATTATCCTTGGAAGGTGCATTACATATCTCTTTGATTCTCTATTGTCAACAAGCTATTCACAATTCAGGGAAGGTAATGTTTCTCTTAAATTGAGTTGCGAAGTTGCCAGTACAGTTACCTGAACGTTCAAAAGGATCAGTCGTTACGAACTGAAGAATGATGTTGGAACAATGACCTGCTGAACTACCATTCTCCAACTGCGCAATGATAAGATCGAAACATAGGAAAATTAGCAATGTTGGAGATCTTTCTAATGCTGTAATGTTTGCTTAACTCCGGTGGCAGTTTCACAATTACTTTGCAGTCCGTGAATATGGACGATTGCTTTGCTCTTTGCGCAGTTTCACAATTAACTTCCAGTCTTTCTTTAATATGGACGATTGCATACATAAGAAGGCGACTCTTTTCTTTTTCCCTAATAATTCAAGCGCTCGAATTACAATTCTGAACTCACCTTAGACCCCATTGACAAAGGCACTTGCACTTGTTCATGGTTCCATGAGCATAAATGTTGAACAACTCTGGTATCAGCAATATGCATTACGACTATATTTGTATAATGTTTGTGCAACCTGGTGGTCTGACTTTGGTTCATCCTAAGACAATAAGGTTCCGATGTCCCATATGCTTGTACTGAATACAAATCTCTCTGCGTGCCGGTGCGCGCACCGTTTGTGACTGTAGTATGAATTATCAACCATGTCCCATGCTTTTTATCAATGATTTTGGCTTATTGATATGATATCCACATCCTTGCTCAGACACATACAAATGAGATGATAAGGAAATCGGGAAGAATAACTATCAGAAGACGAGAGGGGAAAAGAATTAGACAGAGATGGATGGAGAAACGAATCGATGCTCCCTATAAGTATGGCTACTTCAACGTAAAAGAAAAACAGAGGAGCTGCAAAGGTTGCCTACTTGCCTCATCAGACTTCGGCACTCACAAGACGAATTCCCATTTAATACGGGGTACTAGAGAGGATCAAAATACAAACATGATTCTGGAAAAATTGTTATGTAAGCTTTTTTATTTACTACTAGCACTTGATTACTGGGTGCTGATCGAATCTACTGACACGGAAGGACTTCTCCTGTCGATTAACGGTTAATCAGACCCCAATGTCGCGAGCTCAGAAGCAACAATATGCAGAACTGCAGTGTATGGCAAAGCAACAATATGCGAACTCAGAATTGTTAGGTGACGACAGGAGCCACCTCAAGTAGCTTTTGCATTTCTTTTTACTGAAGATGGTATGGCAAAGCTCCGTTCTGTTTGCACTTGCTTGCTTATGCTGTGTGGCCCTGCTGGCCTGAGAATTGGAGGATTTCGTGTGGGCATTTCGGTTAGTTTGGGCTTTTTATTTGGCCCTTTAAGTCGGCAGAAGAAGAGTATTTCTGCGAGTGAGCTTTAGTTGCCTCTGATGGGCCCAAAACTCGTTTTTTTAGGCCTTTTGGGCTTTGTTGTGGGCCTTTTGACTGAGCAAGCATGAAGGAATTTGTATTGGAAAAGAGAGGGAATATATTCTCTCCTATAATATACAATATTAAAATATTACAAATTGTGTTATGTAACAATTTATTTTTAAAAAATAAAATCACATATATATATATATATATATTACCAAACTGTTTAAATATATTTTAAAAATGATGTACAGGCAAGTGCGTGAGCCATGTTGCTTGCTGGATATAACAAGGCAGACACAAACGTGGTCTTGTGTCCAGCGTCGAAGTTTCTCATGATCGCATGCATGTTGCTAATCTATACCTCTTTATAATGCACCTAAGCATTCTTTTCTATGTCCACCCCAACTAATGCACCCCACTAGAGATAGCCTAACCTTCATGCACTCAGTGAAACGTCCTCAGAAACTTGCCTCCATCAAAATTAACCTCTCAGATCTTTCCTCAGCTTTACTCACCCACATCCGATGGCCATTGTTCAATGTGTCTAACTCATCCCTGTGGCCCACAACAGATCTCCCTCCACCTCCAGCATCATCTCAAGGAAAAGGAAACAAATATCCTGGAATTAAGGAAAAGAAAACAAACGTTCTAGAAAAGGAAAAGACCATATATTACGTACTGGGAAAAGAAAACCGGAAGACAGAGTACTATACTAGTGCTGAGTAAACGGAGAAGCAATCTGCACGTTAATTCTCAATCCCTTCGTATTTTTTGTATCAATGAATGAATTTGCGTGCCTTGTACTGAATTTGTTGTATCGTAATATATAGTTATATTCACTGGATGAAGCTAGCTATCAGTGTACAACTGTACATAAATATTCTGCTGTAAACAGAGAAGATAAACTGGAAAACGTTAGAGACATACATAGTCGGCGTTTTCGAGCGCCGGCAAGTAAATTTGTAAGTCTAAGGGTCGCGCGTTCCACTCTCTGAATGGTTAGACTCGTGAGTCCAAGATGTATACTGGTTCGGGCTGAAAGTCCCTACCCAGATTCGATGGCCGATTGTATTGCTTTGCACAACGTTTTACAGATGAGGGCGCTAAATTACCTAAGCTCCTCCTGTTCTTATGTGTTCCTCTTTTTTCTCCCCTCTAGAATCGTTAGTCCTGCCTCCTTTTATACAGAAGGAAGGGACAGGTTACATCGAGAGTCGGGGGAAGGGCGAGGCGACCTATGCTAGGAGCTCTGGTCCTTCGTCCTGTGGACTGGTCGCCACACGTCTTGCCCATGCTGGGTCGGTAGCTTTGGTGGTCAGGGAGGTTAGGTATTCTTCGGGAAATAGCGTACTTGCCCTCTGTGATCCTTACGAATCGCCGACGCGGTGTGTGTGACGCTGGCGCCGCCGGAGGAGCGTGCGTCAGATCAGACGCGATCGGTTGATGGGGCCGGAAGCTCGACTTCAAGAAATACCAAACCTTCTAGGAAGGAGCCACCGCCCTTGTATAGTCACTCCGATTGACCTTGTTCGCGAGGTACGTGGCGGTAGGTGATTAGGGCCTCGACACGCGCCCTCGGCGTCTGTCACTTTGGTTCGGTCGAGTCGGAGATCCCGCCCGCCAAGGGGGTCGGGAGCGCTGTCGGCCGAGTCGGAGATCCCGCCCCGCCAAAGGGGTCGGGCGCCGTCGGCCGGATTCCTTCGCTGGTTGGGAGCGGATGTCTTATGTGGTCTCGCAGCGATCTTGTCGGTGGTGGGCGGCGCTACTGTTGGGTCGAGATATGCTTGAGGTCACGGCTCATCGCTTCGCCGCTAGGGTACCCTCGTTATTAGTATTCGTCAGAGCCCCGAACTCCCGAGCGATTTCGGCAGATTCGGTTGGGGTTGAACTTGATGAGAGGTGGTGGGCGGGCCTGCCGGTCGGTCGAGCCGATCCGGTTAGCGATTCCGTCAAAATACCCGACGGATCCTGGGGCATAGAATTTATCCGATAGCTCTTCCGTAAACCCCCAGACGTATTTGGGGGGACGGCTGCCCTGGAGCTTGGCTGGGGGCATTTGAACTGCCGGAGGCTTTTAATTGCCTCGCTGCGCATGCCGAGCATGGCTTAGTGTGCCCGCCTGCTTCGCTTCTTTATCGCTTCGTTACAGTGCGCGGACGCCGTCGGGCGCCGCATTTACTCTGGAGACGCTTGATCTCCCTTCATCCGGCTATATAAGGGCACGCTAGAGCGATGGACCCTTATACCAAAATCCTCCTTTTTGATCCTTGAAATGGAGGCATCCTTTAGTCTTCAGCTTTGGTGATGACGCCGCGGTTGAAGAAGAAGATCTTTTGGCCGAGCTTTAGGCTGAGTAATGACCGGCGATGGTCGAGCTTTGGGAAGAAGTCGGCTTGTGATGTAGTTGTTGTTGGCGTCTTGAGGTCGCTTCGAGGCTTAAGGTGGTAAGGAGGCCCTTCTTGAGGCGATGGTGCGAGGCGCGCCGCCGTTGTCGATCGTGCGCGTCGATGTCGCTGAACGGCAGCAGCGACATGCCATTCCGTGGCTATGTCGGTGGCCTCGCCGACCGGCAGGGTTTACCAAAGAAGTCGTCTCCAACGACCAGTCCGCCGATCCCAAGGTCCGTCCGTCGACTGTGCAAGGAAGGGCCTACCAAAGAGTCACTTCCAACGACCTCAGTCCACCAATCCAAGATCTCGTCCCGTCGACCGCAAGGGCTGCAGGAAGTTTGATGCGATATGTTCCCGCCAGTAGTGTAGGGTAGGTATCTTTTTAAGCTCGCCAGTACCTCATGTAACATTGTGTAAAGTTCGAGTCTGCGGCATATAATGAAATCTTCTTTATGAAATGTCTTCGCGATGAGTTTGCTTTGATTTTAATCGTCGTGGATAGACCGGCCTTGATCGGCGGGAACAACCGCGAGAGTGCTCGCTTAACGTCGTAGCTAGACGGCGCTTTGGTCGGCAGGCGACCGGATGCCTCTGTGAGGTTCGGTGTCCGAGTGCTCGCTTAACGTCGTAGCTAGACGGTGCCTTGGTCGGCAGGACGACCCGATGCCTCGTGAGGTTCGGGTGTCCGATCGCTTGGTCTGCAGGACGACCGGATGCCTCTGTGAGGTTCGGTGTCCGATCGCCTTGGTCGGCAGGACGACCGGATGCCTCTGTGAGGTTCGGTGTCGATCGCCTTGGTCGGCGGGACGACCGGATGCCTTGTGAGGTTCGGTGTCCGACGCCTTGGTCGGCAGGACGCACCGGATGCCTCTGTGAGGTTCGGTGTTCGAGTGCTCGCTTAACGTCGAGCGACGGTGCCTTGGTTGGCGTGGACGACCGGATGCCTCTGTGAGGTTCGGTGTCCGAGTGCTTGTTTAACGTCGTAGCTAGACGGTGCCTTGATCGGCAGGACGACCCAATGCCTCTGTGAGGTTCGGTGTCCGATCGCTTTGGCCGGCAGGACGACCGGATGCCTCTGTGAGGTTCGGGTGTCCGAGTGCTCATTTAACGTCGTAGCTAGACGGTGCCTTAGTCGGCAGGGACGGCCGGATGCCTCGGTGAGGTTCGGGTGTCCGAGTGCTCGTTTAACGTCATAGCTAGACAGTGCCTTGGTCGGCAGGGACGACCCAATGCCTCTGTGAGGTTCGGGTGTCCGATCGCCATGGTCGGCAGGGGCGACCGGATGCCTCTGTGAGGTTCGGTGTCCGAGTGCTCATTTAACGTCGTAGCTAGACGGTGCCTTAGTCGGCGGGACGGCCGGATGCCTCGTGAGGTTCGGTGTCCGAGTGCTCGCTTAACGTCGTAGCTAGACGGTGCCTTTGGTCTGCAGGGACGACCGGATGCCTCCGCGAGGTTCGGTGTCCGAGTGCTCGCTTAACGTCGTAGCTAGGACGTGGATGCCTCCGCGAGGTTCGGTGTCCGAGTTAACGTCGTAGCTAGACGTGAGCGCCGCTTGGTCGGGCTTTGGTCGGCAGACGACCGGATGCCTCTCGTGAGGTTCGGTGTCCGATCGCCTTGGCTCTGGCAGGACGACCGGATGCCTCGTGAGGTTCGGTGTCCGAGTGCCTTGGTCGGCAGGACGATCGGATACCTCTGTGAGGTTCGGTGTCCGAGTGCCTTGGTCGGCGAGGACGACCGGATACCTCGTGAGGTTCGGGTGTCCGAAAGCTCTTTTAACGTCGTAGCTAGACAAAGGCCTTGGTCGGCAGGACGCACCCAATGCCTCTGTGAGGTTCGGGTGTCCGAGTGCTCGCTTAACGTCAGTAGCTAGACAAAGGTTTGGTCGGCAGGGACGACCCAATGCCTCTGTGAGGTTCGGTGTCCGAGTGCTCGCTTAACGTCGAGCTAGACAAGGCCTTGGCCGGCAGGACGACCGGATGCCTCTGTGAGGTTCGGTGTCCGATCGCTTTGGCCTGCAGGACGCACCGGATGCCTCTGTGAGGTTCGGGTGTCCGAGTGCCTTGGTCGGCAGGGACGACCGGATACCTCTCTGAGGTTCGGGTGTCCGAGTGCCTTGGTCGGCAGGGATGACCCAATGCCTCTGTGAGGTTCGGGTGTCCGAGTGCCTTGGTCGGCAGGGACGACCCAATGCCTCTGTGAGGTTCGGGTGTCCGAGTGCCTTGGTCGGCAGGGACGACCGGATACCTCTGAGAGGTTCGGGTGTCCGAGTGCTCGTTTAACGTCGTAGCTAGACAGTGCCTTGGTCGGCAGGGACGACTGGATGCCTCTGCGAGGTTCGGGTGTCCGAGTGCCTTGGTCGGCAGGGACGACCGGATACCTCTGAGAGGTTCGGGTGTCCGAGTGCTCGTTTAACGTCGTAGCTAGACAGTGCCTTGGTCGGCAGGGACGATCCAATGCCTCTGTGAGGTTCGGGTGTCCGAGTGCTCGTTTATCGTCGTAGCTAGACGTGAGCGCTCGTTTTCCATCGTAGCTGGACGTGAGTGCTCGTTTACCGTCGTAGCTGGATGTGAGTGCTCGTTTACCGTCGTAGCTGGACGTGGGGCATCCTTCCCAGTCCTCGCTCGCGCAGGGTAATCGCGAGAAGAATGGCCACCGTCTATCCCACATGTATACCCCATCCGCAGGTGTGGGACCTGGAGGGGGTGAGCGACGCACGTTTACCCGCGTTGGTTTGAACGCCGTGCTCGTGGAGCCAATAGCGGGTAGTCCGAGTGGGTCCCGGAGGTCCGCCAAGGGGACCCTTCCGAGCGGACGGTCCCAGAGTAGGGTGTCCTGGCCCTGCTGTGGGGCGACCCATAAAAAACCTTTCTTTACTCAATCCCGTATGGACCCTGGGTCGTCCGCCAACCCAGAGCACAGCTGGCTGTCGCTCATTGATGAGCTCATGGGAGAGTGTGAAGTATGGTCTCGACGCGAGTAGAGGTGATTAGGCCGTCACCGACCTAACCGAGGCCCCACCGTGGGCTCACCTCATACCGCCTTTGCTCAAGTTTTGTCGGGCGGCCTTATACCCATCCGTGGAGTAGGCCTTTTGAACCCACGCTTCTCGCTGGGCCCTGGCGCAAGCCACAAAGCTTTTGCCGCCTTGGGGCGCAGCCGCCCGTGGGCTTCTCGGCGCGCCCGAGCAACTGCTCCGCCTAAAGCGAGACCAAGAGGTTACGGACACGTTGTTCGGGCGGCGTCTTTATGGCTCTTGTCACCGACATGACAGGATTAAAAGCGGAGTGGTATTGGAACCGAGTTACCAGTGGCGCCATAGGCGAGGTGGACGCGACGCTTCGCTTGAGGGGTGCTCTCCGCCGCCGCTTGCTTGTCCTCTATAAATACGCCTGGGTGCTCCGGTAGTCACGCTTTCTGCCTTCTTTGTCTCTCTCAAACAAGAAAAGCACCAGAGAGCCAAGGAAAGAAAACCCCACCTTTCTTTCTCACCTTCCACGCCTCTTCGTGAAGATGTCGTGGCCGGAGTGCTCCGCAAGAAGACATGCCGCGGCGCCGGCTTGGTGAAGAAGGGCTTCCTCATGCCTCGTGACCTTTCCTACCGAGGGCCGGCGGGGCCGTCACCCCCACGGCCGCGGGGCGACGAGGTCGTGGTGCCCGCCTGTTCTTCGAGCGCCGCTTTGGCTCGCCACGCACCCGCTCGTCCAGGCCGCCGTCTCACTACAAGGTGGAGGTGCACCATCTCAACCCCAATGGGGTCCTCCACATCGCCATCTTCATAACGCCGTGCGAGGCCTTCCTGGGATCGAGCCGCACTGGCGCTAGGAGGCACTTCTTCCGTGCAAGGCTCGAAAGACAGCCGCCGGACGCCGTGGCGCCTCGGTGGCCTCGCCCTCCGCCTAGCCCCGGTCGGAGCACGGAGTACTGGAGGTAAATCGCCTCGCCCAACAAGGGTCGGGCGTTCAATGGCTCTACGCTCGAACGTCGGCGACACTTCGCTTCACCGGCGCGAGCTTCCCATGGCGGAGGAGCGTGGAACTGGGCGCCAAAAGAGGGAGAAGAACAAGCCGCCCCGATCGTGGAGCGATCAGGGGCTCAAAGGAGGCGGGGCTCACCGGGACGTTGTTGTGCGCGCTTTATGGGGATGCGCGTGCAACCTCTTGTGCATGTGCCGCACTTTGTTCCGGTATGCGGGCCGCTCGACCGGCGAGGATGGCGTAACTCGAGTTGGCCGCTGCCTCGAGGTGGAGGCCCGGTGCCACCCGAGCCATTCTCGCGGCTCACCCGCCAAACTGTAAGTCGGTGAAATTTCTTTTTGCTTCTTTCTTTGTCCTTAGCACTTGGTCCGACCGCATTCCCGCATCCTCTTAGGGCTCACGGGATGTCTTCCCGCCGCCTCCCGGGATAAGGAGGCGGCGGTGGCCGGCGAAGACGACAGAGGTCGACTCTCCCGCAAGAAGCGGAAGGAGGAAAGGAGGAAGAAGAAGCATAAGGAACGCTGGCGAGGATGTGTCGGAGACCACCGCTGGGGACAACCTCCATCGACACAAGCGGAGCGCCCGACCATCCCTATGGTGGGTTTTTCTCGACCACCGACCGGCGGCGGCCCGAGCGTGACCGGCCAAGGGCGGCACCACGGGCCCGTGGCGCGGATCCCAGCGGGGTGATCTTGCGCTGCGGTCGTCGCAGCGCGACCGAGGCGCTTCGGGAAGCGACCACCGACTTGCCCTTTGGCGGGGCTTCAGAAGAGGGCGCGTACACGTACCCGCCGGCCTTGTAAGTGTTTCTTTTATTGGAGCATTTTTGCGGCAAAGCCGCCGAGCGACTCTTGAATCTTTGCAACGCAGCGCCTACACGGGTGACCGTATGCGTGCCGCAGCGCGCAAGTAATATGGCACGGTGATTTCAGCGACTCGATCGGGTCGGTGGCGGTCGCGTGTCGGCGTCCCGAGGGCGCGGGTCACCTTCGAGGGGACGGGCCTCACTCGAGGTCGTGGCCGAAGAAGAACTTCCGCGCCCGCAGGGACCCCACCGGACGACGGATCGCCCTTTCGGAGGATGAGACGACGGCAGTTGCCGGGCGATCGCGCCACGAGGCGAGTCGGCGACGGAGGTGCTCGACCCTTGTCCTGTGGGGAGGTGCCGACCGATGCCCTCAGTGCAGTCGCCGAGGGTTTCGAAGGGTTGACCTCATCGCCTTGCCCATGGTGCTTTGACGGCGACGCCCCGCCCGAACGGCGAAGCGAGGCGCGCCGGGTGTAGTCCCCGGTCGTGTCATGGGTCACCGGAGGAGAGCGAGTGGGCGCCTTCTAAGCAAGGCGCTACCGACGGGGCCGAGATAGGCGATTCGCAAAGGTCCGCTCTTGCTCGAGTCTTCCACCGTATACCGGGCACGATGGTCGGGAGTCCACCACGCCTGTAGGTCACCAAAAGTTCGACTTGTTGCACATTTTGATAGTTCTTCCGCGCGACTAACAGAGTGTCCATGTTTTGCAAAGACTTGCGGCTCGCCAGCGCGCCAGTTGAGCTCTCGCAGCAGCCCGACACCGGGCCAAGTACCGCAGTGGAGGAGTGCAATGCGGCCGCGCTTGAGTCGCCTAGTCCAGAGGCCATGGACATTAGGCGGCCTGAGGCGGAGATCCGCCAGGGTTTGAAGAGGCCACGGCGGCCCTTTATGATGAGCGCCGGGAGCCAAGGTCTTGTGGCGAAAGTGGTGGAACCGAGTCCTCTCCGACGGAGGTCACCGAGGCCAAGGATGCCGCTGCTGCCACGGAGGTTGCGCAGACGCAGTAACACGCCTGCGACCGAGCAAACCAGGCTCGGGGATGCCGACGAGTTCGCTCTAAGCGGCATCGCCGTATGAACTGGCCGAGCCGAGGACTTCATACGAGGCGTCAAGACGGGGTGGCAATTTGACCAACTCTGCGCACGGTAAGTGTCTCAATTCTTCAATTAAGTTCTGGGGTGCGACCCACGTATGAACTTATCCAAAATCGCCGCAATCGCAGAGGCGCAGAATCGAAGCGCCGCCGCGGAGGCGCAGAGACGGCAAAGATGCTCGCGACGCAGGCGATCGTGGCGTGGACGCAGGCCCGGGCGTTGAAGGTTGAGGAGGACGGTCGCCGAGATGGGCGCCAATCGAGGCCCTTCGCAAGGCCGGCCGAAGTTCGCGACCGCATCCTTGAGCCGGCAGCCCGAGTGCCCTTGCCCGCGGCCGCCCGAAAGCGCGACCGAGAGGAGGCGGTGATCATCGGGCCGCGCTTGAGCTTGGCTTGCCGCTGGTCAACACCGCCTCGCATTACGACGCATCGACCTCGCGTGGTGGGCAAGGCGACGGCCGGAACCGGACCGACGAGGAGATCGACAGGTTTGAGCTCTCGTCGAGCCAAGACGCCCGAGATCGCCACCACATCCCGCCGCAGCCGCCTCCGAAGCTGAGGCGGCCAACTCTCCGCCTCGCCACCGGCCGCCCTACCAAGAAGAATAAGAATAGTTAGCTTTATCCTTTTAGATTGTAAAGACTGCTATGTAAACAATCTTAAATTTATCAAGTTCCAAAATCGCCTCGCCCTCTTTCAGATTTAGGGTGAGCGCTTGACCGACCATAGCCTTAAGGACCGCAGGGTCACTTATGCGAGATTGGGTCGCTTTGGGAGGAGCGAGGTGGATTGAGACTTGGCTATGCAATGGATAGGCGACTTGTGAGGGATAGGAGTGTTCTAGACCGCCAAGGATCTTTCCACCGGGCACTTCCTTCTTCGCGAAGCGCTACTTAGCAACCATAGCCGGGCGAGGTCAGAACACTTGGGTTGAGAGGGTTACCGCCGGATGGACCTCATGACCACGGGTCACTTACCCTCGTAAGCGTGGGATAGCCGAGCTCGCAGGGAGGAGTGTTCCCGCCGACCCAAAGGTCACTCCACTGGTACTTTCTTCTTCCGCAAGTGTTAGCAACCATAGCCGGGCGAGGAATCAGAGCACTTGGGTCGAAGGGTTACCGCCGAAGGACCTTGTGGTCGGTTGGGTCACCAACCCGCGCAAGCCGCCGACCGAGTACCAACGGGCGCCGAGGGCAGCCTCGAGTCGCCGTGCATGGCGACCGTGTGCTCGGAAGGAAAAAAGTAAAGAGCATGCTAGGAAGAGGAAAAGGGTTTAGGGATAGAATCGCCTTAACTTTTCTATATTCCATGCATTCGAAGGATGCGCCGTCGGCGTCCTTGAGTCGAAGGTGCCAGGTCGGAGGATCTGCACGACGGTGAAGGGGCCTTCCTAGGGGGGCGACAGCTTGTGCTTGTCCTTGCTGGTTTGGACCGGCGCAGACCGTGTCGCCAAGATCGAAGACCGCCTCGAACCTGACGGCTGTGATAACGTCGCAGAGCTTGTTGATACCTGGCCGATCGCAAGATGGCCACGTCATGCGCCTCGTCGAGCTGGTCGACGGCGTCTTGTTGTGCGGCGAGCCCCGAGCCTCCTCGGCTTGTAATCTTGGGGCGCCATACTCCGTGTCTGTTCGGCAAGACGCTTCAAAGACCGTATACCATGAAGAACGGTGTGAACCGTCGCCGCCTGGTCGGCGTGGTCCACGAGACTCCGGAGGACGGAGGGTAGCTTCGGCCACCCAATACCGCCGTGCGCTTGAGCCGATCAAGATCCGCGGCTTGAGCCCTTGAAGGATCATGCCGCTTGCGCTACCGACCGCCGTTGGTCCGCGGATGGGCCACTACCGCCCAATCGACGTGGATGTTGAAGTCATCGCAGTAACTTGAGGAACTTCTTCCCGTGAATCTGCGTCTGTCGTCGGTGATGATGGAGTTTGGGACTCGAATCGAAAGACTATGTCGCGAAGAAGATGGCCGCTTGTGCCGACGTGGACGCCACGGCCGGCTTGGCCTCTATCCACTTGGTGAACTTGTCCACCGCGACGAGCAAATGGGTAAAGCCCCGGGCGCTTTCTTGAAAGGTCCGACCGGATCGAGTCCCCAAACCGCAAAAGGCCACGTGATGGGGATTGTCCGCAAGGCCTCGGTGGCAGATGTGTCCGCTCGCAAAGAATTGGCATCCTTCGCAGTGCGTACGATGTGCTCGGCGTCGGACACGGCGGTCGGCCAATAGAAACTTTGCCGAAAGGCC